>JAHLMJ010000002.1:2519109-3873218 GCA_019915105.1 Strobilurus luchuensis | reverse complement strand
CCCGCGTGGCCTTGGAACGCGCGCGCGAGGCGTTGGAGCGCGGAAACTCGATTGACATTGTCCTCAACGGGATCCAGGTGAGGTCTGCCATAATCATAAGTTCCATGATCCTCATCGTACTTTCAGCTGCCATCACCAGTTTTTCTACATCCCCTTTACAGTCCACGATCTCCTGTTCGTACCTCGGATATTCCCCACTCCTTCAATCCCTTTGATCCTAAAGAGCGGGCAGTCATGCATCGCGCATTGGAGGCAGACAAGCAGATTCTTGTTCAATACGACAAAGCTATCCAGTTTTTGCAGACTAACGTATTGGTCGTCGAGAATGCCAAACTCGAGCTTGAGAATCGTGCAGAGCACACCGTCCGGCTCGCGTATCCATCTCGCTACATTCCGGACACAGTATGGCTCAAAATCTTTGAGTTCGCGTCTCCGCACCACACCGACGACGAGCACCCCGATTCGTCCTTGGATGTGCACAACGCACCATGGACGCTCACATACGTATGCAGGCACTGGAGGCGTCTGACCCTTGCCGAACCCAGGCTTTGGACTCAAGTCTTCCTTCACCTATCCTCGAAATTCCCTTCCCCAAAATTGTTGCATCTCATGCTGCAGCGCTCTAACACAGCACTGCTGTCCGTCTCGATAGTGTTCGACTCTCCCTGTCCTCCTGACATAGGAGCACTTCTGGAAGTTTCGGCCCATAACTGGCGGTATCTGCGGATATCTGGGAATGAGGAGGCGCTTGCTTCCCCGTTCGATGGGAACGTGTACTGGCAATCACTCGAAGAGCTCACGCTCGACGGTTTTCTCCTTCACGCATTCCACCACTTCCAGCATTGTCCGGTCTTGGCGCGTGTGAACACCACGAAGCTGGGGCATAGTGCTATTGACCAGATGGGGTCCCTATCATTCAGGTCGTCCTGGCAATGGGAAAGCCGTGGGGCATCACTCATTAGACGAGTGACCCACCTCAACGCTGCCGTATCGGCGTCGTTCGCCAGCCGCTGGCAACTCGTCCTGATGCAGCTCGTCTCTGTCTGGCTTCCCCATGCCGATGCTCTTACCCATCTCTCCATCTCTCTCCCTAACCTCAACTTGGAACTTCTAGGTCTCTTCTTGACCCTTTTCACGTCGACCGAACATCTCCGTCACCTGGAGGTCTTTGTACTAAAGTCCTGGACGCCACTGGATGGGACCGCACGCGCATTTCTGCGGAGTTCTAGGAGCTGGTCTGAGTCTGAGGCAGAAGGAAGCTCAACAGACCTGATTCTTGTTCGCAACTAACAGGAGATTGTCTCTACAAGTACATATCATAGACTAACAGTTGAGAATACACGCATACTGTATTTATTCCCTTCGTAGCTTCCTGTATACTGCAATTGCCTTAGAAGCTGAATTCAATTGTATTATGTGACGGATTCATGCTGAACATCAAGCCTACCTCCCCGCCCAACAACTTGATCTTCGTGAGGGACTTGGACTGATTCCGTGGCGCTGATTACCTCGTCGCCCGTCAAGTTGCAAAGCACGCTAAATACTTGCTTGCTCGTGCATCAAGTCAGTATTGACAGTGTCGGCAGCCCATGGGACGATCACGCTCACAGTCTCACGATCCGTCCGCCGAACGCAACCGTTGAGACTGTGGCAACGCATCAGACCATCCACTCTTCAACATGACGTCCATCGCGGAAATCACTGACTGCCTGAGCGGGACGCTCGACGCGAATCCCAATGTCCCCACCGGGCTGCCGAGCTCAAGCTCTCCGAATACTCGACTATTCCTGGTGCGCCACTCCGCCATCTTGCCGACACGCTCGTCGCTTTTGGCGACGCAGAGACCAGTTTGGCGCTGTTAGAGCTTATGATCTCGCGAAATGGCGAGATGTCGCAGCGCGCCAAGCAGTGTTCCAAAGTCTGTCCAACCCAAACCGACGGATATCATACAGATTCTCTCTGTACGTCTCCTCGACTGCCTCTGCTCACTCCAGCTGATTGCTTAGGCGCACATAATTACGCCCGTTGCAACTGTGGTTGGGCCCATGAATATCCCGACCTGCTCAACAATCTCATGATTCTCATCGCCCACACCTCCTCGGTACCCCGACGCGGTACATGGCGCCCTGAAAGCCTTCACCGAGTTCATCACAACCCCTAACCAGCCTCAACGCAACAACTCACAAGACGTATCTCGTTCATTGACGATAGTACCCAATTCGCCGTGAGAGGTCATTGTATCACTTTTACATGTCTGACCAATCATCCGCAAGTGGGGCGGCTGTATCGCTCGCCTTTCTACTCAGTAGTCACAGTTTCAATGAGTACCGGTGTTCGTTTACTACTTTGTACTTGGCACCGCCTCTTGTGTATGATGGCTGGCTAGTTCAATGAGTATCAATTCATCGTATCTGCCCGCGTACCGTTTGAGTGGAATCGGAAGCGAAATGGGCCCTGGCGCAACGATGAGACTACGATACCATTACCAGCGGCCGTACCGACATCTGCCTAGGATTGCACAGGTGGTGTTGAGGCAGCCAAAACACCGTTCCGACGAATTTGACAAGCAACATTGGCACAAATCCTGCGCCGCAACGGCAACCCTCAAGTGTCCGCCTGTCTACTTCCACAAGCTCACAAGCGGGGTCAGAGATGGTCAGAGCGGGCTCAGCGGGGCAGTGGTCGGAGCAGTGGTCGGGTGCACCCCTGAATTACAGATCTCCGATCTGCCCTGATCTGCCACGAGTCAAGAGCCGGCGGCTTACGGCAGCTTTTGCCTTGCTCTCTTGCAAACGACGAACTCCTTGTCGTCAGTGCGAGAGCGTCTACGTCTTGCGTCACTCAGGGAATATCATTGCAGCTGACATGCCTACGAAAGGCACGCCTCTCACCGCAGACGACTGGCGAGATACTGCGCGAGCCCTCAACGCCCAATTTCGTTGCGGTAGAAAATGGGTCAAGAAAAATTCCAAGCGTGTAAGTGTTTTCTCCAGTGCTGAATTCTTAAAGTTATAAGCTTGCTTCATTTGACGTAGGGGCCCTGTCATTATTGTGCATCGCAAAAACTAGTCTGCAAACTCATGAAAACTCGAGCCCATTGCGATACGCCAGAGTGCCGTGATGGACCTGCACGATGTTCATTTTCCAACGATGAGCTGCTGTGTGCTCTACGCAAGACCTACCCCCAGGTGACGAACGTGGAATTTTCCGCTTACGCGCAGCAACTTCCCAAGCCCGCCAACAGGACCTCGAAAAAGCGCATGCTAGGAGCGGATCGGACACAGCTGGAACAGGAATTGTCGGAGGCGAATGAGGACGCCGAATCGGACGACGGTGCGCGAACGCCTATCTCCCTTCTTCGTAACGCCCGCTTACTTTGGCCGCATTCATAACACGGGCAGATTCTAATCCTACAGCCGCAAAGCGACCAAGAATCACACAGATTGCCTCCACATCGAGGCGTGTGCCAGTCCCTACCAGCAAGTTATATCCTCATTCTTCCTTGCCATCATTACTCAATCAATGCATAGGAAGAAGTAGTCTGGACACGACAGTCGCAGCACCGGCCTCGCCCACTGGACGTCGACGCTCTGACCACCACAAGCCCAACGCACGCACTTCACCTGACTCAGCTCCATTCAATTCATCCCCACCTGCTCCATCTCCCGAACCATCCGTATTCGCTGCCGGACCTGCTGGATGTCAATCAGAACACCCAGCGACAGCTCCGGCGTTGTACGACATGGAGAGGCGGCTTGCTGCTCTTGAGGCAAGAAACTCTGAAGTCCTGCCAGGTCTTATAAAATACATCGAGCCGTTCCATTTTCACTCATAGCTTGATCTCTAGGAACTTTGCAAGACCTCCGGGGTCAAATTTGGGTGTTGGAAGGTCAGTCCGACTCACCTGTCTTCCCAACATCCTCTTCCATGTATCTTATAGAGGACAAATCCAACTTGCAACACGAGGTCGATTCACTGCGTACAGCATTGATGGCTTCCAGAGAACATGTTCGACTCTTGACGTCCAACTTGGATGAAGCGAAAGGTGACTCTGTATCTTTATCACAAAAATGCACTACTGACACCAAGCATACAGAACTTCCGAACTCGCTCAGGCGGGAACTTGATGCCGCAAAGGCGAAACATGACAGCGCCGTACAACAAGCACATGGTCGGAACTCATACATACTGGAGAGTACATCGTGTACTAAATCTTCGCTAGATGAGACTGTGGCCAAGCTCGAGGCAGCCAAAGGTGCGTTTTGCCTCCTGTCTCACCTAATCAGCCAAAGTTTACACTCGGGTTGACTTCTAGTGAAGACAAGCCAATCCGAGAAGGAACTTCAAAACACCCAAGGCCAGCCTTTCTGAACTCATCTGATACATGAGAAGCCAGCTTACGACACACAGAACTTAACGCAAAACTTCGATCTGACATTCGTTACCTGGAGGATCAACGCATCGAGTCGCACAAGACCGCAAACGCAAAGATAGACGATGCCAATGGTACGCTGTGCTTTGAAAGGATACCTCTGTCTGACGATCTATCATAGCAAAAGCGATGGCCTTGGCCACCAGTCTCCAGAAAAGTCAACGTAAGCAACCTCGTTTCATTCGAGGAATTGGCGCCGGGACTCACTTCACTTCCACTTCAGGCGTTTGGGCTGCGATAAACAGTGAGATGATGAAGATCAGACAGGAAGAACAGGCAGCTGGAGAGAAGCGTGACGACAACGATACTGAACGAGTAAAAGCCGGGATGGCTATCAAGCAGGAGTGGTACATCATCCAATCGGAGCTAGAGAACTCGCAGACGCTGGCTTCCGACCATCAGCGCAAGGATAGAGAAGACGAAGATGATGAAGATGGAGACTCCAACGACGTGGAAGACTGAATTCTACTTGTGTAAACTTACTCATATACTGTAGCCCTGTATCATATCAACATGTGGTCCATTTCTCCACATTTCCAGCCTCTTTGTCTTATTCGGTGTACTGATTTTGAACATCTACGAGCCCAATAAACAGGCTGAAGTGCATTTCAGCATGACAGGGCGGGTTGGTTCACACTCGGCGGGTGATGAAGCCTTGTCACGTCACATGAGCGGGCGACCAGGGGGCGCAGATCCACAATGCCTCTTTTGGAGCAGCGCGCCTCAAGGCGCGATGACGCATACATTTCGTTTCTCAACCGCTTGTTCCAAACATGTTATCAGCGCACCAACTTGCTTGCAAGGCACATCAGTAACTATGTAGTGGTTGTTCCTACTCAATCATCGACAATCTTACCTCCACCTGCATCCGTTTCTCCATGATCGTCCACGCGCATTCTTTGGTTCTAGACAACATCTCCTGACCACTGCCTATGCGCGTCATCGAGCTCCGAGCCAACGATTCGATCAATGCAGTCTGATCCGAACGGCCATCAAGTAAGCCCATTACGCTTGTGAAAACTACTTCGATGCTGTGAATGAAGCCGCGGCCACGACACGCTTGTACCCACTCAGTGAACGAACCCCTCATCCACACAAGGAACCTGTTCGTCGAGGTGTCGTCCAACCGCCCAACCAGGCGAAACTCAACCCTCAAGAGCTTCACCTCTCCAGAAACAAGAGTATGCAAGCTCTCCAGCAGATCAGCGCGATCCGAGCCATCCACGCATAGGTTGAGAGAGGTCAACTTCAGATTCTGGAAATTGAAACTCGACACCCAGCACCATGGTGCTGCGCATAGTTCGTCACCCTTTCATCCTAAAGCATACAGATTCACACGTACCACAAGCAAAGATACGGACGTTCCTCAACGTTTCACGGCATGTGTCCAAGAGTTGAACACACGCGTTCGCTGATTCTGGAGTCCTAATCGACCAGTCCAGTGTTTCCAGCGAGCTGATGGCTATAAACCAAGTAGGTTCGCGCTCTAACAGACCATCTCCAAGCCAGGCTGATCCGAACTCAAGGGATCGTAAGGACGCCAGGGATCTCTCAGCCTGCATAACGCGGGACCACCATTCGAGCTCAGCGTTCGGGTTCCTGTAGGGACGGAATTTGTGTATGACTCTGTGTACTGCAACAGAGGCTGTCGGGCCGGTTTGTTTAAAGGTGCGCAACGTCGGTGTGTAGGGAAGCAAAACGGCAAGGACCTGGTCGAAGTGAATATGACAGTCTTGGAATTCGATAAGTTCCAGAGATGGAAATGGTCTGCTGAGGGGGGGAGCACCTGCAAAACCGTCCGTGTATGGATCCCACGGGTAGAATTCAAGTTTCTGCATTGTTAACGCCTGCAGATTTGGGAAAGAGACAGCGAACGTCGCGATGACATGGAGGAACGCGCTTTCTTCCTCAGGCTTTGCACCCCGCACCGCTAATGACTTCACCCAGGCAGCTACGTTCCCATGAGTGGGCTCGTTCATCTTTCGTCTCACCTACAACAGATACGGTAAGCAGCTTGCAGCACAGTTTCTCGCTATCCAAACTCACCTGCGCGGCAGTGATGTAGACAATGGAGATATCAGCAAAGCCCAGAGGACTCAGGCCATGAAAAGCATCCCGGCAGATTCGTCTTGTGGCTCTCAAGAAGCATAGGCCATCCCCACCCAGGTATAAGCCAATCTCTCCCCATACGTCAGGTGGTAGTCGTGGCATGAGTTGATCAAGAACGACCGTTCGTTCGAACATTTTTGGACTCCATCTTCCCTTCTGATTCTGACCAATCCGCGTCTTCATATCCGGCGGGCGATCTCAGATTTCCGTTCCCTCGTAGTACCACGACCGCCATGCATTCACCAACTACGCGTGTCTGGAATACCCATATCGACGCAAACACCGCTCAGTCGCTGCTCTCACGCTTCGTAAACCGCTCATTCTGTGAGGCTCAGTCTATGTCGAACGTAGTACGGGTGTTTAATGAACATTAGGTTGGTTTGAGAACGATATAAGAAGTACTGTCTATTTGCGTTCGGCGTCCACCTTAGGTCTGCCTTCCGTTTGTCATCTCTCTACATTTTCAGCGCTACTGAACGTGTTTCGTTCAGATTCACTCTCACTTACTGTGACGGGAAGTAGTACATTCGGTTAACGTTACTTCCTTATTTGTCGATGACCGCGTCCCGCTTCAACTTGTACAATTACTATCAACATCATTTCTTGCATTCATGCCTGTCTGAATCCCGCCGCGCTGGCTGAGCATTCCTGAGACTTTCCCCGGAGAGGGGGTTATATCTCCTCTTTCGCCAGGGTAACAGGCGTATTGCGACCACCTACGGCGTCAGACGCTCAACTCACGGATACTCGTACGTATACGACTACATTATCTACGTCCGATTTCTCCTGGCGAGAAGTCTACTTTATCCTGGGCCGATGACACTCACTTTCGTCTCTTTTGGGACTTAACTTGGATTCCTTGAACGCACTGAGTATTGCAATCCATATTCCAGACGTATGTTTCGTGCCTTCGTGTGCTGACTCAGTCTGCAACGCGCTAGGTGTTGCCCAATAATGCAGCATATTTAGACAATTGCGGACTAGAACTCCAACAAATATACTCATTCGCAGTCGTCGACTGCAGCCTGCAAAGCCCGACACGGTGGTCACCTCTCATTGGCGTGCGTGTTCTCCAGGGCCTGGGTTCTGCGAGCAAGCTAACAATGGAATCACTTGGGAAGGCTGTGAAGGCGGCAGAGAAGATGTCCTTGTCGTTGACCGAGTACATATTGGCAAGGGCTGGCGGTGATGTTCTATTGTTATGCAGACCCAATTTGTTGGCCGCAAGGTTCACTACGAAGGGTTCAACCTAGTTCATCCTTCGTGGCTTTGGATGATTCGTGATCATCTGATCAAATCCTCTCAGTCAGGGCCAGTGCCACCGCTTTTCTACCTTGCACCTTCATCAGCCCCATCAGTACTGGCCACTCTACCAAGTCGAACTCAGTGGACGCGCGAGCTACTGAAAATAGGCTCCTGACATCAGAGGGTACGTGTATCGATTACGCGCCATGAAGGAACTGATCGATTTTCTCTTACAGTTTCTGCCATGAAGCGCATCCGAACGGCGGAGACCGAATCAGTAGAACTGGTTCGGCCATCGAAGAGAAACGCCAAGCACGTTCCGCGGTCCACAACAGCGGGTTCATTGGTGGCGCTGCACCATCCCCCAATTTGCGCACGTCCTAACGCTGTCTGTGTACCAGGACCGGCGCCGTTGCGATCTCAAGGATGAGCTCACAGTCACCCAAGACCATTTATTCATGAAGGAGATGGTGCGTTACCCCCATCATATCTCTACAATATGTTTCGCAACGGTGACTCGTAGGAAGTGGAGCTCAAACTGCATCTCAAAGAAACCATCGAGAAAAAGAGCATGCGAAGGGAGTCAGACTTCTCTCAGCACAGTGTGACCGTGCGTTGCAAGCTTAGACTTGTTCAACTTCGATGTCTTGACTCATTTTTGCGACTGGTCAGGATCGAAAGCAACTGTCAGCCAAGCTAGCTACAGCCGAAACCGCGAATGAGACACTCCTTTCACAACTTCGGCTGCTCCAGGATGTAAGCAACGTCAGGTCTTCAAAGACTTGCGCTAACAGAGGTGTTCAGTTGAATCTCGCTTTACAGGCCGATAATGCAGAACACAGGATGTGGCGACAGAATAGCGGCCAGACGTCGGCGACAGCTCACCACAGCAGAGACCAAGAGGATCAGGAAATAACTGAGCGTATGCTACGCATCACAGAGGTGTGTTCTGCTACTTGCGAGTGCTACCGTAATTCTATGTGATTGTAAACAAAGGCTCGAGACCAACTGTCGCTTGAACTTGCAAAAGTCAAACGGGAGAACGTCATGCTCCACTCTCAAGTTCAGCAACTCGAGGACGTGGGTACCTTCCAACATACTCTCAACGTGCGCTTACATTGACGCCTAGCACAACATTGCCCTACAAGCGGATAATGAAGAACATAGGGCACTGCGACAAAGTAATCAGCGGACAATAGAGGTTCTGATTGATGCCGTGGAGCCGCTGCTAGAGTGCAACATATGCATGGAGAACTATGACACTCAGGTCCATCGCCCGACTACGTTCGTCAGGCTCCCTTCCCGCCCCACTGTGCTTGAATCTGAATGCTTCCTACAGACTTCTTTGTGGCCATACCGTCTGTTCCGACTGTGTGAGAGGGGTACTCGCTACCAGTGCCTCCGACGGACGTACCAGCCACTGCCCGCTCTGTCGTGCAAACATCCAACTGCAGCTTCCCGTGGTGTCACGCAATTCTAGCGCCATGGTCGATATTTTTCGCCAGTTCATCGACTTTTATAATCAGGCGATGCGGGTGGAACAAGAAGGGCACTGATCTAATTGTAATGATACGTAGGACGAATTTGACGATACATTGTGACAACTCAGTAAACTATTGCCGCATGCGTGAACGTGTCAGGATGATAGCGACAAGCTTCGGTCGTGGTGCATTGCTGATTGGTGACGTGTCGCTACCGACTGGACCTTAGACCCACCGCGCACTTATGTACTTCGTGTGCTAATCCAGGTACTGTGTGATTGAGTATACTGTAAGTGTATCGCCCGTTTCCTGTCGTCCATTTGTAACTCCGCGCGGACCGAATCATCGTCAAATAGTACCAGTGCGACGTTACCTTTGTGACAGTGCCCATGCCGCCTCGCCCTGTCCGTCCACACACCTCCGGATCCTCGTAGGACGACAATGTGACATGGTTGAACTGTGCGCACCCGAACCAATGTCCCAGGAAAATGCTTCGTCGTCATGTACCCCGCCGGTGTTGTAGGACCGCAGAAAGTGTCCGACTTAAAGGACGAACGAGAAGGTAGGCTGGCCTGTCGTCGTGCTATCCCCGCACTCACCCTCCCAATGGCGTTCCAGGCGTGATGCTGCTTTGCTGTTTGCTCGCCTCTTTTGCTTTGCGATGAGCCGCTCTGAATGCTCGTATCTTTCTGCCCTAGCGATCGCCGGGCGATGGGTGCCAGTTTGGCTGTGACTGACTGCACACCCAAAGAGGTGCATAGTTTCCACCATTTGAAGTCAGGCCTATCTAACTGGCGTGGCCCATAGCCTTCTCCCATCGTACTCGACAACACAGGACTTCCGCAGCGATCTGATTCTGTCCATCCATTGAGGACTTTTGTCATGCATGCCCAGTCAGCGCGGATACAACCTCCCCCAGCGATGGCATCGCGCACACAATCCTTCTCAGCGCCGGCCGCGATGGACCTTAATCTATATATTGGAGTACTTCTGGTTATGTCACTAGGAGGGTGAGTCTGTGTGTAGTTCAATTCGGACTTGACTGAACCGACGACGGAGACCAGACGGGAATGACCAAGGAACAACACGGAGGCCGTTCGGAGCTCGCAATCTCTTTGGGGATGTCTCAATGCTCAATCCCATCCTATCACGAGTCTCTGAAGGCAATAGTCGGAACGTTTCTCAAACCTTTGCTCTTGGACCGCAGAGCAATCTTTCAGGCGGCACTGGTGCACTATCGTCATCACGAGTAGCATCTTGATGTTTTCCTTTCTTAGTGCGTCTCATGCCTCGCTCTTCCGTGCGGCTTTATCTTATGGTTCGTCTTATGTTCAGTAGGCTGGTATCTATATCAGGGACAACGTCACAGCCTCTTCAGTGCCCCCTCGATCCTTGTTCCACTGGCCAAGATTCTGCATGGTACACCACGTACAACACCGCGACAACTCGCTTTGCTGTTTGATATAGCCGCTCATCAATACGCATTTTTCCAGAAAGAGTCAGAGCAGCACTTCGTCAGTCTCCACGAACCCAGTCTCGAAGCCTGTCGAGTGATTGCCACTCATCTGCGCCCACTCGTCGTCGCAGGGCGCCCACTCCGTCTCGTTTCAAATGAGCTGCCGCAAACCTTCACCCCGTCTTTGAAGTACGTGCAGAATCTATACTTCGATTTGGACAGTGAGTAGAGCATTCCGCCGCGACTGGAGATGGTTTCTGATACAACCACTTTGGACAGGAGCAGCTTCATGTTGACTTTGGCTCGATCGCTAGTCATCCTTATGATCACTCCGCCCCGTCACAGGCGAGACAGTGGAGAGCATCCAACTAACATGCGAAGGTGGGGCTTGAGGTGCGGGCGAGATACTTCCGGGACAGAGAGTATATGAGCTGAATTGTCTATGGGACGAGGTATTCTGAAAGATGGGAGATTGTCAGACATGACTGACACAGGCTTCCCAGAGAGTTCAGAATGGGAGGTCGGCGCATGGACCGAGGAAATGGAGCGCATGAAAAGCTACTCTACTCTGCAAATTGAACATCGAGTCGTGACCCCTCTGCCCGCCAATGCCTGTGTTTGAAAGACATGTACGTTAGGGCGGGCAACGTGTTCCGTCGGTATACGGACAAGGCTTCTCCTGACGGTGTGATGTACGCCAAAATGTCCCGAACGAAGTTTATTGTGCGGGCGGAGATAGGTATTACCTCCTTCTGCTTCCCGGTTCATGAACGGTAAGCATCTGCTTTTGTGTCTCATTCTGAACCACCACTGACACGTACCCAGAATTTAGCACGCCGACGGTCCAACACAAACGCAGCCATGTCGATAGACGCGTTGTTGCTAAGGGATGTCAGAGCGGAGAAATGGCGAAAGTTTGTCACCAAAGACGTGTTCGCGTTTGGTGAGTTGTGCATGTGGGCAGGATAACGACCTGACAAAGCGTGACAGAATGTATCGTGGCCGTGAAGCGGGTGAACAACAAACGTCTGAAATTCTTGATCAAGTGGGACGGGTATCCCTGGGAGGACAATACGTGAGCGGCTGGCTCACATCTTCGCATGTATCTGGCATTGACAGCGCTCACAACAGATGGACATTGGAAAGCGAAATCGATCCACATGCTCACAGCGCCATAGATGATTTCTTGCGCCACATAGAGGTCTCTAAAGGTATAGCTTCACAAGCAATAACCTCGACGCCCGTTCGAGCAGATCAAGAGTGGATCGGTGCGCTACTTTGCACACAGTAGTCAACGTACTGATCCCACCAGACCAGCAGATTTCCGCCTACCACGATTCTCAAATTGAAACGGAAGAGTGGGAGGAAGCGTATGAGAATTTTATGAAGAAGTGCGTGGGGTCAGTGCGTGGCTGCGAGGAGAGAGAGTATTGGGCAAAAACGGAGTTGTCACCTGGGCAAAAGGACTACGATCGGCTTGTGGGCTTGGATTGGGATGTGCCGATGTCACCGTTGACAGATCTGGAGGAGTGCGATGATAGTGAGTAACTGCTGGTGGCTTCTGATTCGCACCTTGGCTGAGAAGGGATTGTTCAACATCAATTGAATAAACGGTGATGAAATGTCAGAATGTGATGGAAAGTTAACTTCAATTGGATCCGCTTCGGATCGAACAGAATCACAAGCTTGAATCCTGGTTGCTCGCGTTCACTCCGTTACAAAGGTCATGTCAATGAGACGCCAAGAGGAACCCGGCTCGGACGCACCAAATAGTTACGCGCAAGATATAGGTCTCCCAATACTCGACAATTTTGACTGAGGCAATTCTAAGTTGCGCACGAAGAATCTTCGCGAGGGTCGACTTGCCTGTACATACATCAAAGCGTCAGCACACGAACACCGAACAAGCCCAGATACGGGCAGTTGTGTCGTGTGTACTGACCGGAACTATGATACCCGACGATGGCGAGTGTCTTGCCTGTTTCTAGAGAGAGGTATGTTGGTGAGCGCGGGAATGGAGCTGTCCGGGTACGTATACGATAGACCCCTTGTGGTAAGTTAAATAAGCAAACTTGGGCCTCATTAAGGAAGGGACAGACTATGAATGAACTTACCTGGCTTCATTTTTCATACTCTGAGCGCGCGCTTGAACTCTACCGCTTCGTCCTCGCGCGGTTGCAGCTTGGGCTTCACCTGCATGCTCGCGGAGAACGCCGAAAGGCGGAAGATGGTTTGAAAGGCCATGCAAAATGTCGGAAAAGTTGCAACGAGATTTTCAGGCCTGCCAGTACCGTTTTGCCTGTTTCCACATATTTTCAGGATTTTTGATCGCCTGAAACTGCTTGAAACTGCCTGATCAAGCCGACTTTTTGTCGAGAAATGGACAAAACGGTACTGGCAGACGTCATCATGCCTGAAAATCTTGTTGCAACTTTTCCGACTTAAAGCGTGTTTATGAGGTTCCGCCGTCCGAACACGACTGCTTGGACGGCGGTAGAGCTAAGAGCGTGACGCGTCTGATCAGCGAAGAGTGGCTTCTGAGCCAACAAAAACGTTGGGAGGACATCTAATAACAAGACTTCTACGGGATTCGAGCCCGAGCACCACCCATAGCGATACCACGATTCCACCCGAGGGACGAGGGTTCAACAATCTCACGCCCGAGGAACGAGGGCGCCGCAAGCGAGGCACGAGCGCAGCCTACCCGCCGAGGCAGGAGGCGCTGGCTTGGAGAACCCAGACTGACCCGCCAGAGGCCAGGCTTGGAGAACCCAGACTGACCCGCCAGAGGCCAGGCTACGGGTACCCAGACTGACCCGCCGGAGGCCAGTCTGCGGGTACCCAGCCGCGGGCGCGCTCACTGTCACCGCAGCCTACCCGCGATTCGAAACACAGCTTCCCTTTACCACTGCCAGTACTCGGCTCTCGTCGCCACTCTGAGAACAAAGCTCGCTACTCTGAGAACAAAGCACGAATGTCATACGACCTCTTCCACATCTAGGAATGGACCTGGAGACGCTCCGCTGCTGTTTCCTGTCCATAATCGTCTTTTTCTAGCCGAAGGATACAACAGTCTTTTGGTCATATAAGTAAGTGGGCTTTTGTAATCTTGAGTGGCGTTGGAGCAATGGAGCTCGACGTGCTTGCTGGTTTTGTTCTAACAGCATTCTCATCTTCATCTCTTTCTCGGGCTCTTATGGCCCTGTTTCCACTCTTCATGCTAGGCCGTATCGCGACTATGCTTGACCCTTTCCTCCCGCCGCTCCACCCCGCGGCATGTTTGGAGAGACTCGATAGCTCGCTCCAGGAAGTAGATGGAATTCTTCCGGGGTCGCTGACACTCAACGCCTTGGAACGCGATAGGTTCGAGCTTATGTCGTTTGAGTGAGCAGCTTTCCTGAGAGGCACGACAACTTTGGTTGGATTAGCGATTCGGCAATCGCTGAATTCGGTCCCAAAGTTAGCGAATCACTTCCACTGCCAGGGACCACGTAATTGCTGGAAATCGTAAGGCACGTGAGTGCGGGATGGTGACCGCCGTGCGCGTCTTCCCGCCCTTAAGATTCCAAAGCATTGGTTAAAGGTGAGGGTTTGGTAAGAGGTCTGGGTGGTGAGGGCTCAGGTTAGAGGTCTGGCTCGGCTCGCGCGCGTAGCGCGCCCTCAACTTAGGGCGAAGGCACGAGCCCTAAGTTTGGTTAGGGTTAGTTGGTCGGCGGTAGCGGTTCGCGGTAGGGGGCGGGAATATGATCCTGTTCGGGGCGGTGTGCTCATTTAGGAAAGTCACGGCGTTGCCAGCTTTGGCGAATTTCAGCCTTTGAGACCAATTCTAGCGATTCGGTCAATTTCAGCGATTGCATCGAATCGCTAAATGCTACTATAGTTGTATATACTCCTTTCCTGATGAGCAACTGGAATCCGCATCGTCTGACTCATTCTTGTTCAGTCTCAAAGCCTATGTATGCGATCTCCAGCGAGACTACCTGGCCGCGTCGTACCTCAGAGACAGTTGGCGTGCCCACATTCTACGATTCAAGCATCTGTCCGTTCGCATTCGAAACTGCCAGGCGGATGTCTACAACCTTCGGCGTCTAATCCTGGTATATCGCTCGACTCTAGCCGCCTCACCATTTGTTAACATGCACATGATTTGTAGATTGCTGTAGAACTTGCTCGATTCGAATCACACTTGTATAGTCCAAGCTCTTAACAAGATCACCTTTTCATAGCGCTCGACCTTCTTACTCAAGCTTGCAGCAGCTTCTTCGTTCAACCTCTACCGGTCCACAGTGATGCCAAGTGCTTGTGTCTAGTTCTTGAGCCTGCACTCAATCATCGCTGAATACAGGCTGAATAACAGCTATTCAGAATACTCAACTATGATATTATCGTCCCTGGGACTTTATATATCCCACGCTCCCGTGTCTATGTATGCGTACAACCTGTTGCTTTATTTACAACCTTCTTGTGCGCTCGGCCACTGTAATAGTAAGCCGTCGAAGCCTGTCGCGGCCTTCAAGTTGGAGGCCAAGGTAAAACGCGTGATCCAGAAAAGGCAACTTCAGGGTCCTGCAACGCTCTCCACGACCTATCCTGGCTATCCAGTACCGTTGCTCTTCATGTCCGATCCAGCGCTTGAGGCTTTGCAACAAAAGCGAATCACTGAAGCATGCCCAGGCAATTCTCGGTCTGGCGCGCCAGAGGACCGGCCCGGGCTCTGGCTTTGATCTCACAGGTCTGAGCACACATCTCCCCGCTTTCTGCGCGCACATCGCCTCGGAACGGTAAGATTCGTCGGCTGTAGAGATTGTGTATGCTTAAACTTGATCAGGCTACAGAACTCTGACGTGTCTTACGAGACAGCCATGGGAGCTGCGTGCCAAAGTAAAGCCATTCTCAACAGAGCTGTCGAAACGATAAGGGAAGCGATCAAGGACGCAGAGCCGCTTCGCAGAACGGCGCTCCAACACAGGAGGATACTATACTGGTCTCATTACTCAGTACAAGCTCACGAAGATCGCGACGAATTTGGACAAGGCGATGAATTTCACGGAGGACAGGGCGCTCTCCCTCTTGAAGTTGGAGGTCAAGGACGCGACGGCCAAGCACGTGAGAGTGGCTATATTCTTCTGGGTCTGTAAACTCTTCAAGGTAAACTCATCACCTTAACTTAGCTCAAATTTCACGCTCATAGAACATAGTCTAAAGCTGTTGTCGATTCGGACACCCTCGTAGCCAACGAGCAGGTCTCTCCTGAGCGATGCAAACGTTTTCTGGACATCCTTGATAGAAAAGCCCAGTCCATCGCTGCACATGTACAGGCAGGTGCCGACTACGTCTGCTACAGCTTTGCCTGGTACACCGAGAACGGTCCGCACATCACCTTCGAAGACACCGAATCGTGTACCACCTACAAAACAATCACCATCGAAACCACCTGCTTCACCTTCCAAATCCCCAACCAAACCCTCATCTCAGATTCCTCTTTCTCCGTCCAAATCCCCGACTTAAAGTGTCCCGCCGACGGGTGACAACCGCAAGGCGCCGCCTTCACCCGATTTGGGCACTGACAATGATGATGAGCTCTTATTGAGGAGCCCCTCTAAGAAGGCCAAACTCGAGTTGATATCCCCCGCGAAGAAGAACCCAAATGTCTTGTCCGTCGAGGATACGCCGTCGAAGAAACTGCCTACGTCTAAACCTCTCTTTGATACCGTTTCACTGGACAGGAGCATTTACGAGACGCCGACAAAAAACCGCACCGCTACGAGCAGGCCGTGTCCAAGTGCACTCAGTCGGCCACTCTTCACCTCAACGACGCCACGGAGAACTCCAAGGATGATCACGGAGGAATCGCCTGTTCGGCAGCGGGTGTTCGTCGAGCACGAAGAAGGTGAAGAGGAGGAGGAGGAGGAGGAGGAGGAGGAGGATGAAGAGCCCCCACGACGCTTCCGCCCTGTGTTCTTGGATAGACAGCAGTGGACTGCTCATGATCCACGTGTCGACGTGCTGTGGAAGAAGGCAGAGGAGAACAAGCGGAAACTCGTGGAGAAGTTTGGGAATCCGCTTGCAAGAGAGACATCGCTCACGGTAGCGTGAACCCAGGAGCGAGCTCTAAGTACGGTTGCCAAGTGATTCAGCAAGGATGTCCCAATATCCCTACAACAAAGCTGTCCAAGCTTCTGACTGTTCTTCGTGGGGTATGAAATCCCGTCTGGCCCTCGGCATCCTGCGCTGTCGTGCGGTCTCACTACTCCTAGTCTGGCTCGTCCCAGACGCTCTACATGCGGCACCAGGATCGCTACCACTCCTTTGTCCCACGAGAGGAGCGCCTGTGCCGCATATGTGGGGAGAGTGTCGAGTCTCCTGAGCATGCACTGTTACTGTGTACCGCTAGCGAGGAACTCAACGCTCTACGCCATGTGGCTTTCCAGGATATGGCACCGCTTCTCCCGGGCTTGGGCCTGTCATCAGGTTTCATTCATCCCTACAGAGCGGTCAGTGTCCTAAAATCAATGATCTTTCAGCGTCCGTGTATAGATCGTATGGCACGCTTTGTGCATGACGTACTCGAGCTGTTCAATGCCGTTGCTCTCGATCGTCCTCGTCGCGCTACCCCAGCTCCTGTTCGCCGGCGGTCACCAAGTCGTGTGGATGGCTTGGTTGCGCGTTGACGTTGATCGGGACCGACACTTGACGTTCTGAAAAGGACTAAGAACAAAACGAAAAACCCTTCTTCATCAGCTGGAGCTACGGACATCATGTTGTTCGTTTGCGGCGAGCGGGTGCTCGCCTGACCTTCTACTGAAGGCGTCAGATCTACGGCCTTAAACGTGGTCAGCTCGTCTGCCGTACTGGTAGAGGGGTGAAGTATCGTACCTTAGCCCAGTGTACATAGATACTTTCCGAGCCGTCATGTTCCTTTATCGGGACCACCAGACGGAATATACTTCCTTCCTTCCTTCCTACATCTGATGGGGCGCTCAGTCAGCCCAACGATGAAGTCGGCGTCGACTCTTATGTTTTAGTGTAAAGAGGGGTTCTTTTAGATCTGATGCTTACCCGGGATGTATCAGTGCCATGGTATTGTAATTCGGTGTTTAGTACAATTGATGCTTTTCCGCTGTAAGTCCCAGAGCCCTCAAGTCTCTCTGCTTAATTCTAACCCAGGCTCTAACCATCACGATATTCAATTGAGTGCAACTCTATGCACAGTCCAGGTCTTATGTACGTTGCTCTTGGCGCTGGCTGCATTGAGAATGAGGCACTATAGCGCTAGTGCCGAGCATAACATTGCCAATGTTCGACGAGGTGCACGGAGTATCAGAAATGATTGGATAGTGGAAGGACTGTACCTATGTGCGAATTTGGGTTTATTGGGCGTCAGGCTGTCATGGGAGGAGAATAGGATAGCTTCCTGGGTGGAACGCAGGCAGCTCATTGCCGATCTCAGGCCCTTCCTTAGTCTCCCATAGGCAGACTCGATCAAAGCCGATACTTTGATCTGGAGCCCTTCCTTGCTACCCGTGCCCGCTGGTCTCCGTCTGTTTACGAGAACGCGACGGCGTCGCCACCCGCGTCCTCTCCCAACAATCCGACTGTCCGCCGCAGAGGATCCGCTGCTTCACTCGCGTCAGTCGCGTCCGAGTCGGCACTCTTGTCTCCCGGCTTTTCGCGTACCGCAAGATTCACGCAAGCTGAGCTGCTCTCTAGAGATTCCGCCCAATTTGCGGGCCGTGTGGCAGCCCTACGACATGGCAGCATAGCAACTGCAGGCAAGATTCTGGATAAGCTCATCGACAATAGCCGTAAGCCGGTGCCCGACATCTTACTCGATGAACAGGATAAACTGGAGGAGATGGGCATCGCCCAGCTTGAGCACATCGGCAAATTCGTCACGAAGGGGTCATGCAATGGAGAAAGTATGTTCTGCTAGCATCATCTCACGGCTCATCATGTTCATGAATTTACAGAGCTGATGGAACGTATGTGCAGACTATGTATCAAGGATCAGGCAGCGGCCAACACTCTTCTCTCGGACATCGACGCCGCCAGCTCTCAGCACCCCACTTCCCGTTCGAGCGCATCCTTTACTTCTCGTGTAGAAACGCTACGCAAGCGCTTGGCTCTTCGTGGTGATCCCACCTCGCGAGGATCTACATTCCCATGCCCAACACATCCACTCTTCTCCGAACAGGCTCCATTCAACACAACTTTGGTGCAGTCTCTCTCCACGGAAATCACTTCTGCTTTGGCTATCCTTGAGACCGCTGAAACAGCGGCGGCCGAGTATCGTCTCTCGTATGAAGCCGTCAAGACGTTTAAGACTGTGACGCAGTCTGCCAACGACTTAACATCTCAGTACCAGGAAATCTTACAGCGTTTAGAGTTTGGTATTCACGCGGATGACAGTGACGGATCGCCTCCCAATTGACACTCTGATGCTTGTCTTGATCCCACAGCACACTCGGTCTTCCTTGCTCTCATGCCCACTACCATTCAGCAGCTGGAGACGCTGGATGCAGCGACCGATAGAACCTTGAAAGCGTTTCCGGCAGCTCTATTGCGGCTCAATGCTAATGGGGTTGATCAGCACTTCAGACAAGAGGGAGTCGCTACGATGGGAAGGCTCAAGGCTCAACAAGAGAAGGCTGGGACATTACGATCAGAGTCGTTAGCTCGCATTGACCGTCTGCGATAGGCGAGACGCTTGAAGTCTATCATGGAGGACAAAAATAGGCGTGTACAAGCCGTCGTTCGCGAACTTGATGCATCCATGTTCAAATCGCGATGGCGACGAACCACCAGTCACACTGGTGCGCCCCCAACTCCAGAGAGTCCCCCCACAGTCCCGTTACCCGCTCTCCCTGTTGATGTAGATCATCAACGCCAGGTCGACGAATTGATCGCCAGTCGTTCTCGAGACATCGCGAAGCCACTGCACACGCTGTCGCTTACACTCGAGGTGGAACTTGCAGCCAGTCTCCAGAAATCATCTCGCGAGCTTGAAGACCTCTTGGCACGAGCGCGCAGAGGGGTTGGTCTTCTTCATCAAAGCGCAAACACCTATGATGGAGACTCTCCGTGATGAAGCCAATTTGTGGAGGGTTGAAATCGAGGACCTGAAGATGCAATACGATGCTACTGCCGAGAATTATTCGGAGAACAAGTTAGAAGCGGTCGCGTTCTCAAGCGCTCAAGGAAAGCTTACAGAATCCTCGGGCAGATTCCCGCGCCCAAGCTACGCCCTCGCGCCTCTTGTCCCGATTCTGCTGTCGCGGTTGTGTGCCCGAGGTTACGGAATCACTCAAGGGTGTTGTTGAAATAGAAGGGAGGTATCGCACGGCTGACATCAGGGAACCTCATTGTCCATGTTCAGTCCTGTTCAGTCTAATACGCTTCTTGTCGCTCGAGGTTGAGGCCATTGCGCACAGCCACCAGTGCCTGGAAATCCGCCAGCCATATCGGAGCCATATGAGGTCAACGAATTTGCAGGCACACCACACATTGTTGAGGACAGTTGGTGGAACTAGACTATCATGAGGATGCTGCTCCTGTATGGCACTAGGCTCACACCAGAGATTGAATAAAAATACTGATTCCACCAACGTTGGCGAGCTTCTGAACCGTCGAGCACACGGCGCCTATAGTACCCCCAATGCGGGGGCGATCAGACCCTGGCGATCACACATCTTGCCATGGAACCACCACATACGCCAGAAACTACGCTCCGTCGTGCGCTCACTGCCGTCAAGACTGCTTATACTGCTCTGCCTGATGTTCCCGAGGACGCTTCGCCACATACCCACATCAAGCGTCACCAAATTTACACCGATACGCGCACCTTTCTGACTTCACTGACCGCCGATCTGGATCGCAGCGCCACGGACGATGACGAAGGACAAGGACAGACCCGAATGAATGATGATGCGCGGGACATTGTAGTGTGTACCCAGTTTTATATCAGCCGCCGCTTGCCAACATCATCCGGCAGCCTTCGACCGAGGAAGAGCTCTTTCAGCAACTTGATTGGGATACTGCTCCGCTCTCTGCCAAGGCCTTCAAGACTATGTTGCTACATAGACTATCCGTACTCTGGGTCGCTCATCAAGGCGGATACTAAGGCGTTTCAAAGACTCATTGCTGGCTATCAGGATTAAGCGGCCAACTGGGTGTGCACACGTTCCTCTCCCATGAATAATATCTCACGAACTCTTCAGACAACCCGTCTAGAATCGATCGTATGCACGCGAACCACCTGGTCTGAAATCTGCGAGCGTGCCAAAGACCTCAATTACGGACGAAAGCGACCGCCTCATCAAGATCAACGAGGTAAAATTACCGACTATGATTGACACTCATGCTGACTGTGCCTCTAGCTCATTGTCTCTCAGACACACGTCGGTGCTGCCGAAGGATTCGTCGACTATATCATCCGTGCCATTCTCTACCTCAAATACGCTATCGCCTGGACTGAACACGACCGCGGAGAAGGAAGCCAAACCTGGAAGTCCAACACGACCTAGAATCAGTTCTCGAGTGCCAACAAATCTATTCTGACTCTCGAACGCAACGCGGTCGGAATGCTCAAGAAACGCTTCAATCGGAAGATCAAAATACAAGCCGATCTTCCCGATCAGCGTTATCCTCCCCCTTGGCACACATGGCAACTACGCCCGACTTGTCAATGTAATTCGAGATTCAGAAAGTAGAGGTCCCCGAATGCCTGCTCGTACGACTCGTTGAGACTATCAACAATGGATATACGCAGGCCCATGTTGCAAATGTGCCTATATACGTAGCTGATATGGTCTGGTGGGGCTCGAGCTGGGCGAGCTGGGCTCGAAAGAGACGAAAGACTCGAAACGCGTTGCGATACCGGCATAACCCTATGTAAAGGCCGTCAGGCCGTCGCAAAGTAACAACAGAGTAACAACACTGCACAACCTCGCGGCTCGCCTATAAGTATAGGGTCCAGTTAGTATTACAGGACTAAGTCTGACTAAGTCAGCCCGATTTAGCCCTGACTTAGCCAAACAAGCCCAACGTTGGAAACGTTACCCTGACGTTACCTCTTGACCTCGCCCTGGCTGGAGCTCTAATCGAGTCCGGCTAAGGCAGACTCTCCTTGTCCCATCTGCCCGCACACCTCCTCTGTATACAGGTCTCAGGACGACAATGTGACACGGTTGAACCGTGCGCACCCGAACAGAGCATTCTTCGTCACCAAGTACCCCGCCGGTGTTGCAGCGTTGTGACTGGCGTTTTTGGCCACCTTCGCCGTTGCTCTTATATGCCTTCAGCAGGCTGAACGTATGTCCACCCTTGTCAGTGCGAACAAGAAGCAGGAACTGGAGCGGGAGATCGGGGATATGCGTCTCCTTGTTCACCAAGCATCCTGATTGGCTGTTGATTATGGTGAGCTATTGTCTAGCCCTCGTGTTATGTACACACAAATCATTCCATCACAGATAGAGCATAACTTCTTCGCCCGGACAATCCAGATACAGGTCGCCCTCGAAATGTTTACTCCGTCATCCGGTAGCAACACTGCCCTGTACCTCAATATGGGCGAAGGAAAATCATCCGCTATCGCGCCTATGGTCGCTGCATGTCTCGCTGATGGGCAGAAGTTCGTACGAATCGTCGTCTTGACCGCAAATGCTCCGGCTTTTTTATCGACCGCCTTTCATTCCTTCCTTGACGCCATCATGGATGAGGAGCTCCGAACCATTCCCACCAAGCGTTCCACACACTTGCAGCTCAAAAGGCTCTACGCAATTACCTTCCTCGCCAAGACGCAAATGACGACGGTCTCATCTTGAGACGCGCCCTTTCTCCGCCCGCCTTCAGTACCGTCTTGATTTTTGCGGTGTCGCGTCGACTATAGCCTCGATCTTTCGCGCCTGATGCTCGCCGTTCCATGACCGGTGAAGGAACCTTCCTCTCTCTGCCATTGCTATCCTCCCTACCTGTCTTGCCTATCACAAGCACGGTTCGAACGAGACCAGATGGATGCGACTATCAAACATCTGCTGAGCAATCCCACGGATCACTACGCACAGTGGTCTAGCGACGTAGCCCCAGATCGTCTGTCACCCTCTTCGAGCCGTTCCGTTACAGCGGCACTCTCATCGACTTCGACTTGACGAACATCGTCTTTCCGAGAGCAGCGAAAGAGTTTCCTTACAAACTGCCCACGAATGGTACCTGTCAGAGACCGAGGCAAACGCCACAACAACAGGTACCTCCTCCCCACCTCCTGGTGATCAAGGCGGCACCACGCGTTTGTCTTGACGTATCTCCTATGTCCCGACAACGCCTGGTACGAATGTACGCGGAACGCCAATGGCAAAACTTGCTTGAGCTTCGACATCATCTAGCCCCTCGCGGGAAAGCCGACTATTCGTGTTTTACTCGACATTGAAGCCCAGACGCTTGACATGAGTAAACAACCACTCGTCGAGGCATGGCTTGCATTGATGCCGCCCCAAGTCGAAGCCGCCATCTTTTCAACTCTGACGACGAGAGCTGATGACCATCACACGTTCTGGATCGTCGCTCCGCTCATTTCTTCTCTCTACAAGCAGCAAACTGATTCACACCAGGGGAATGCGATGCAAGTAGGTGACATTTCTCGACGACGATCTTGTCAAATGCGACCCAAAGCTCGAGCAGCACCAACACCATCAAGGGCTGCTGCTCGGCGTTCTCTTTGTACTGAACGGAAGCTAGATCAGCGTATTGTTTGATCTCGCTGAACCGGTGAGTTGGCGCCGTCTAGTCGTTGACAGTCGTATCAATCCAGCCACCAAGCTCGGAGCGTACGGCGGCCTCAAAGTCGGCAAGGACCAGATATGCATCTTTCCCGTCTCTGAAGTAAGCAGTGACGCATGTCGTGGAAGGAATATTTTTGTAGCCAGCGAACATGCTTGTAAGAGGATGTAGTGGTAGAGGGCGTTGTTGACGTAGACAATCAAGTTATTGAACTGGAGCTGAGTGACACCGTCGACGTCGAGGCCAATTCGGGACAGGCTGAGACTCTGCCTCTTGGATCTTCTCCCAGCGGCCCCGAATCACGTCCTGAGCGGCTTTGCATGCAACTCGTTCACCATCGATGGCCTTCAGGATTTGTATTCGATGGGCTCGGTGAGCGCCGTCCGTCTGCATCACGACGCATGACCAGGCAGAGCGGAGACCGTCTCCCGGGTGGCTAACCCTTCTCGAAAAGCGCGTCGTCGGCAACGCAATTCGTGACTCGTCGGCTGGGCGCAACTATGACCTTGTTTCTGCCCCCGACAGCAGCGAGGATCGTGATTATGAGATTGGTGACAATTTGGGGTAGACAGCGTGGTCGTTGGCCTCTTGAACGGCAATATCGAGGTCGTCGTGATTCATGTGGGCGATAACCGAGGCCAGCTGCGTGCGGAAATCGGGATGGATGAACTCGTCTTTGTTTATCGCGACCGCCGCCACCGCCGCGCCTGGTGTGTCCAGCTTGCTCTCGCTCTGCACCAACTTGGCCGCCGGGGCGGTCACTTCAAGGACTTCAAAGACCACGGTATAGTCCTGATCGCGGCGGACAATGAGCCCAGCATTCTGTTTTTGAATAAGTAGCGTGACGACATCTGGAAAGGCGTCAGAAAGGGCGAAAACAACTTTCTAGGCGAGATGCAGCTTCAGGCAGCACGTCCTCATTGCTGCTCCAACTTGACCGCGGTGTTCGGCGTGTCGGTGTGCAGCCCATTCATTGCGTGAAGGCAGTCGAAAACGACTTTCCCGATCTCGTACGCTACCGTGCTTGATGTGCGATTACTAGTACGGGCCTGTTCCGTATGGTGCTCGTGCCCTAGACTCGATATGAAACATTTTATTGTTTGGGTAAGTAATACAGATCAGTGAAGTCCGGAAGGTCAGTACAATTCACCTCCGGTTGGACTCATTTTTCTACCTTTTCTACTTGTGACGGAGATTTTACACTACAAGAAGACTCTCTACAATACAATTACATCTGGATAGCGACCTCAAAAGAATTTGCAACTGCTGCTAAGTGCCGGTGCGGAATTGGACCTCCAAGGACTCAATGGAGAAGTCAGAAGCCCAAAAGAAGGTTACTCACCGGGATGTGGTCGGAGATCCTGAACCAGTGCCTGAAGCGCCGGTCGCACGGCGGGACGCAGGACTCGCGCGCTATCATACGATTGACAGCGCCGGGATTGTGGACGAGCGGGTCCGAATCGCGGGGGCTAACCCAGTGAATCGCGCCGATGCACCAGAACCGCGTGTTGAAGACGCGGATGGTGAGGTGACCGCGGGGTCTCTGGGGCGGCTCGGGGTCGTGATAGGGAGTGGGCCTATCATGTATGAGGAATAATAAAAAGATACAGAAATCTGTACGCACGCGAGAGCGAAAAATTTCGCCTGTGGACCGAAGCAAGCGTGATAACGAAGGGCGGCATCGCTGAGGGCGCGCTCAGCGAGTGTCGGCCTGGTGCCGCGACGAGTCGCGAAGATGCGAGGGCCAGCGCGCGGCCGGAACAGGCGAATGTTGGCTGTGGTCGGAGAGGCGGGAGCCATGGCGTAGTCGACCGATTGTCTTGACGGACTTGCTCGCTGGAAAAGAGTCGTGATTGCCTTGGCTGATGGCAATCACCGTCAAGTGATTGCCCGACGAGGTTGAAGAATTGTTGACGCAGGGAACGTTGAACTGGATACGCGGCGCGTGTCGCAGCAGGCGTCGAATAGTACTAGTTGTGTGATACATTTTGTGTATTCTGTTCTGTCCTGCAATGACAACTGCAGCTGCACCCGACGCCGTGGCTTGAGAGCTCGAGACGTGCATCACTTGCAGGGTGCTTGTAAAGTATCGCATAGTTGGAGATGGGCACTCGCGGCGTTGAATGCTTAATCCGGATGTATCACTGGTATCGGTCACTTTGAGTTGCTCCAATTTGATCTGAGGGTTCCAGGCTATGACGTCAGCGTCAAGGAACAAGCAAGCGTTGAGGAACAAGCAGAAGGCTTTGGGCATGTACCTCCTTGTGCTTGGGTCTATGATAGCAGTAAATTAGCTTATTAGTACGGTAGATATAATCTACGGGACCAACGCTGAAATGCATTATATCCGGCTGTTTGACGATTGGTCTGTTCGGCACCCGCGGCATCCGTCTGATCTGCCGATCTCCGGCTATGAGATCCCACTCATCTGGCGAGCACAAGCCGCTGTGTGGCCGAGCAGTGACTGCCGAGAACCCGGTCGTCGGGCACTCATCTGCCCCTCATCGGGCGTTTTCTTTTACCTCGGCAAAAGATAGTCTTTTGCTGACGCAAAAGATTATCTTTCTCTGGGCCTTTGTGCCGGGTAAAAGATAATCTTTTGCCGAGGACAAAGTACGTCTTTGTGCGCTGTAAATGTATTTCTTTGTGTCGGGAAATTGTATCTATTTCTCTCAAGTAATTCATTCCCTTTGTCTCTGGCTAAACATAGTAATTATACTGTCCTATTCTTGATCATTTACTCACGCAAAAGGTATACTTTGGACTATTATTTTGCAGAATCAAAAGATTATATTTTACTTTGGACAAATATTGGGACAAAGATTTGCTTTTACCCAATCTTTGGCCTTTTCTTTTACCCTAGGTAAAACATTGGGGCCCACGTAGTGTGATGAGAGCAAGAGCTAAAGCGGAAGTTGTTGTGCGCGTGGCAGTGCACCGGCGTATGCGTTGTTTGGTCGCAGTCTGGTCCGCTCTCTTCCTCTCGAACATCGTCTGCTAAATAACTGCGCCAACAATCCTTGCCATTCCGGTGGCTCCTGCCTCCAATCGCTTTCTATCTTCCTTTTATCATGTCTTCCTCATCGTTCTCATCGCCGGAAATAACGCCAGCAATGGGCCCAGACATCCGCCCTGACTTCTCGTACAAGAACGCAACTCACGACGAAGTCCTCGAGGATCTATCAAGGTTTGCAACCTTCATCTCCCGCATTTTCTTTGACTAGACTTGGCCATCCAGTCGTTTCATCCTGAATCTTCCCGACGAGGAGCTTGCCTCATTAGAGCGGATATCGTTTCAAGTGGAGCAGGCGTAAGTGGCAGCGCCCCTCTCGACTGCTTTGGCTTACTGGGTATCCAGCCACTGGTTCTACGAAGATTTCATCCGCGAGCAAAATAACAAATTACCCTCTTTACCACTCAAGAAATTCTCCGCCATGCTCTTCAATGCCTGCCCCCTACTTCACCACTGGAGTCACGACCACGAACAGGCCTTTAACACCTTCATGCAATACAAGACACGAGTGCCAGTCTGCGGTGCAATCATGCTCAATGAGACCTGGGAAAAGGTGCCTTGCCTGTGTTGTTCGTATTTGGATCGACGACTGAATACGTGTAGTGTCTTTTGGTGAAGGGATGGAAGGCTTCCTCGGGGTGGGGTTTTCCAAAAGGCAAAATCAACGAACAGGAACCCCAAGCGACGTGTGCCGTGCGAGAGGTGTGTCCGGATTTATCTTACACTCGTCACATTCTGACCTGTCCCAGGTTCTCGAGGAGACAGGCTACAACCTTGCTGGTCAAATCAATGTGGACCATGTCATCGAAACGACCATCAAGGAGCAGCGTATCGCTATGTTCATCGTCCCAGGCGTCCCAGAGGATTATGCGTTCAAAACAAAAACCCGAAAGGAGATTAGTGTAGGCCCCCTTCTCCGAAGCTTTGCTGTGTCTGAACTGTCGAGCCAGAAAATCGAATGGTTCCGCCTCTCTGACCTCCCCACTTGGAAACGCAATCACGCATCCCCTGGAAAGTTCTATCTAATATCACCATTCATCGGGTGCGTCCTTTTTTACATCAATTATTTCTCGAGACTCATTTCTGTGTTGCCCGCAGCCCTTTAAAGGCCTGGATCGCATCACAAAGACCCCATAACAGTTCGCGCAAACCGAAAAAGGCCCCAGCGCATTTCACGGCAACCCCGATTCCCGAAGCAGACGAGCTGTTACAAGAATCCAGCCAAGAATCTAGTTCACAAACATCGTCTGCTGATAACGGCGGTCCCCCTACGCCTTCCCCCCAATCCACGGAAGCCACCCGTGTTATCCATGATGATGACGCCATGGCTAGCATAGATCCACACTTTGCGCGCCTCTTGTCCTCGTTGCAAATCTCGGCCACGATTACCAGCGATACGAAAGAGCTCCCAGTGCCTGACGCTCCCGCTCAAGATACACCTACTCCTGAAACATCACCTGAATCGCAGCGAGCTGAAGCTCAACCTTCCATGGACCAGGCTCCTGTCCATACGTCGCCTCCATCCACTGTCCGCAGCTTCAACTCGCAATCCACCCTCACTCCTTCTCATCCACGCATCAATGGTTTCACATCAGTAACATCCGACTCCCCAATGCCTGCACGGTCGCGACCGTCCCCTGCGCCGATGGGTGCCGAGCGCTCAGATTCCACGGCTTCAGTTCCTGCAGCCACGGCAACATCTCCTCGACCACCCACCTCGCGCCGCACGTCGAGCATTGCCGATATTTCCCCTTATCTCAAGAAACAAGCACCCACCGCACAAACGACCCCTGGTCACTTGAAGCGGCTAGCACTGCTAGAGGGTATCGCGCTCGAGTCTGCCCGGATGACACCCAGATTGGAAGCAGAAGAGAGGAAGCTGTCGTCGCCTTATACTCACCTCAGACCTGGATACTCATTCCCTCCTCCCGATCATCAGCAAGATCATAACTTACTTTATTCATCGACTATCTCGGGCCGCCAACCTGTCGTGGAAATGGCACGTCCGCCTCCTTTGCCCACGGCTCCATATCACGACCCATTCCAAGTGCGTCCCCGGACCAGTATGGCACCGTACCATCGTCCGTTGTACAACACGGGCAGCATGACTTCGGGTCAAGTGATGCAGACTTTGCACGGTCTCCCGACCTCTCCTCCGTCACTTTCCCAGTCTGCCTACGGGTTTGGTCCCATGGGTCCACCGCCTCCAGCCCCCGCTTATGGCCCCATGAACGGATACATGTCGTATCCGATGATGCACTCCAACCAGCCTGCGCCGATGGCCATGAACGTCCCAAATTTCGGTTCACCGCAATACGCACCCACGATGCGCACTCCCAACCCCAACCTCCTCTCCATACTCAACCCGAAAGGGCCTCAATCACAGTCCTAATGCATCGTAGTCTCGTCCTAATCTCGCGTCCATATTATATCCTGTTATAGTGTGCTCTGACTCTCTCTCTCTCTCTCTCTCTCTCAGTCTGGTTGTTTTCCTGCAGCATCCTGTATACGAAGATTTTTATATCCCTCATCTGTCTTTTTCTCTTATCGATGTATCCCCTCTCTTTTTGTGATCTTGTTTTAGCCTTAGTTTACGGTCAGGTATGTGTAGGAAGTGCTGAAATGTGAGAAAATACGTATGACTCGATGTATCCTCAAGTTTTCGGAGTCACCTCTCGATCGCCGCTGTCTGTCTCACACCGTTACGAGCATCTCAAACCGAAGCGAAACGCGCGTTGGCGAGACTTGATTCACCCTTTCATTGACTCGCAGTAGGTCACTGCACTCATTCACATTGATAACGTGATGAAGGTCTGTTTTACAAGCACCAGCCCGAAACGAAAATCGAAGGGACTTTGCTTGCACTCGCTTTGCCCCGCCGATTCTCTACTTGATACTTGATTCTCTTGGCCTCTGCTAGTTCCAGGATAGATCTGCGCAGACCACTTTTTCTATTGAAGCAGGGCTAACGTGCTACAACCGACGGCACGCAGACGGACCAGGGCGTTACGCGTTTCGACCATGACTTCACCATGTCGAATATCTACGCGCTCATCTTTGCTGTCACGGAGAGGCCATGCATTTCTCCTCTGGGCTCGTTGCGCTCTCGACTCGGACACGTCTGATACCCTTTTCGAGGAAATTGAAGACTCACGACGAAGGACGCCACACTTCTTCTGGTCATGGCCGCCGCTCGAGGTCTTTAGTTATCTCAGTTCGCCAATTCCACAATCATAGGCGTCCGACATTTCTCAATCCAGTATATCTGAATCTGTCTGAATCTTGCCGAGCTGCTTGCGCTTGAGACTCTTTGTCGGTCGGCTTTCACATCGATACATACACGAGGTTTACTCACCTTCGGACTTCGCTCGCTCATCTTCCACCAACGGACAGCCGATAGAGTGTAAGGTGAGTCATCTTGGTCAAGCCTTTTGTTGAACTCGAGCACAAAAGATATACTTGGTCGTTTTGTTTAGTGTGGGACTACATAGGCCTTCCGTCAATAACGGTGCCGATGGCGATCTCAATGTGGAGACTGTCAAAAACCGGTGCATTCCGTAAGAGCTGTCAATGTCATTGGGATCCGGGTTCTATAATATCGCACTCGGACTTAACAGCCGGATATCTATGTGGCGGTCAGTTTACAGTATCAACCTGCTTCCGTTATAACACTTCTTTCCCATGTTAGCAGGAGGACAGGGCTGAGCGCTTGTGGGCGGTTGTCATGGACAGAAGAACAACGGTCTCATCAACGTCGGTAGCCGCTTTCTGGAGTACACTGAGAGAGGTGACGCTTCGGCCATTATATCCGTGTTTGATGCGTAATCCGATTGACAGGTGTCCCATAATCTAGCTCCAAGACTGCTTTAAGTGACAATCAGTTGCTGACTCAACTATCTTAAGCAGCCCGCCTGATTCTCTCTCTCAATGCGGCGTGGGTCAGCTACGCTCACGTCCTCCTCCCCAGGCAAGTCTCTTGCTCACTCTCCACGGCCGAGGAGAATAGAGTTGGCGTACTTACTACTTAGCAATGATGTGCGTCTGATCATCAATCATGTGGGGAACTTTGACTTGTCAGTGTCATGATCATCACCGGCAGTTCATCGGTGTATCAAAGTAATCAAGCGCCTTACGGCTCGGTGGATATGTTTTATAGGAGCTGTCGGGATCGGCGCGACCGAGGCGCCTGGGCAACGTCATGACGGACGCAATGGAGGCAAATCAGCACGCCGCCGTTCACCCGGATACGCGCATCGTGCGCAGCAGCACCGTGGGCTCGCTTCATCGATAGCACACATATTTGCGCTAAGGCAGCTATGTTCGGAAAAACACTGTGTGGAACATACTCATGCATCCTCACAATAATGTTCTTCCTTCTTACGATGCCTGCCATCACTCACACTCTTGACAATCACAGTCGAAATGTCTTCACCGGTTTGTCCATCGTATTCATCCCATATACGTACGCGTCTAGCGGACCCACGCCGTGAAAGAAGGTCTCTTAGCTGAATCCAACACGTATACGGCCCTTTGTCCTTTCGTGGTCACTGGTGACTGACCGGTCTACAGTATTCTCCTTGTCGCGTTTCTCACAAGCTTCCAGCTTCGGTTTGTGCTTTGGCTGCTGTTGCTGCGTGTAACTCATTGCGCAAACTAGTAGCAAACTCCGCGCGCGACGCGAAAGCTCGCCGCACCATGTTACGGGCCACGGCTCAGTTCATGTCCTAATTGGAACAATAATTGACATTTTGCAGGTGTTTTTTGATCGCCGGACTTGCTTCAGAGCTCGTGGGCTCCGAATCCTTCGTTAGCGCTGTAATCGGCTCAGAAGGCCGCGCTTGACCTCGACGCATGGTGTCCCCATCAATCTACCCTGCATCTTCTCAGTCCATTTGCAGCGCACACATCCCGGTTGTTTGGGCTGCATTGGCGGCCCGCAATCATCTCTCGAAATGAACCTTTCTGATACTGAGCTCGGCTTACCCTATTGCTCTGAGCAAATCGCGCGCAGCAAGGATCGAACATCGGAAGGGTCAAAAGAGACGCTTGGTCCGAATTGGCGTTGATAGCATGCACAAGTATGATCACTGTCAGCGAGAATCCACTCGGGCTGTTCGGAAGGTAGTCCAGACTCTAGCAATTGACATTGGCTAATGAGAGAGTTGCACACGGCGAATGGATATCCCCGTTGGCTGTAGATGTCCATGAGCGTCGGGAGTAGAGGACGCTGCATGCGCCCACGATACCAACGCCAACCGTAGATGGGTCGGATCATCACTGCATATACTTTGGAAGTTTCCGCGGTGCACGCTTGGTGGTTACAGACCCTTTGGAGGGGTACATGTGCGACATACTGCCAGAAAGACATGGAAGGCTGAGCCAGCTGGTCTGAAGCTGGAGCAGAAGCTGAGCAGAAGGGTGACATTGAGAAGTTCTTCTGGTACAATAATCTTTGATTGGCTCAGGATTGAGTGATCGAATAATAAACACAGGGTTATATGAGATGGACAAGGTCTGCCAACCCGCATCTCACACTGCAAAGCGTAGGCTACTGAGCCCCACTAGACACGGCGCCTGTGGGAGATGGGAGCCTCTGGGATTGCGAACCGTTTCACATCCGGACTGGGACTAGGCAGTTTTATTAGGAATATATTTTGAAATGCAGTGGTGATCAAGCTGCCAAGGGTTCGCTGCTTCTGAACGGGCGTGGCCGAGAGGTTTCTTCTGTTTGCTTCCATGTCCTCCTAGCTCTTCCCAGACGGTCTCCTCCCGTTTCTTTCTTCCTGCCCGCCCGACACACATTACCTGCTCCGTGCTCCGCTCGTTCCGGCGTCTGATACCGCATCCCGCTCTCCTCTGGCAAGAGGCAATGCGCGGCGTATCATGTCAATGTCCCCCAACGTGCACAATCCCAAGGAGCCAATTACCTTCGCAGCCGTTCCCTCAGTCCATATTGAAGACAACAAGCTTGTGGTCGGCTCGTCGCAGAGCAGTACGTCCTCCCGCCTCGCCCGTTTCCGTGGTATTCATCGTGTCCAGGCTCGACGAGATCCTATACACCGCTCAAGGTCCTCGGCGACGGGTCCTTTGGCACGGTGTGGCTCTGCGATTGGCATGGGACCCTACCCCCCAATACACCGCTCTCGTCGATGCAATGCGGAGCAGGTGCGCGTCCGGAGTGGACTGGCAAGCGCCTCGTAGCAGTGAAGCGCATGAAGAAAAGATGGGAAGGCGGCTGGGACGAGTGTCAGAAACTCAAGGAACTCGAGGTACGTCTTCTCTGCTCGCCTCTTCCTCGCTCATCTCGCGTCTCAGTCACTTCGCGCCATACCGTTCCATCCCAATATCATTCCCTTGTACGACTTCTTCCTCCTTCCCGCCACAAAGGAGCTCTATTTCATCTTCGAGTCCATGGAGGGCAACCTGTACCACCTCATCAAGGCCCGCAAAGGCCGCGCCCTTGCCGGCGGGCTTGTTTCGTCTATCTTTCGCCAGATCGTATCGGGCCTTGACCATATACATGCGTCTGGATATTTCCACCGAGACATGAAGCCAGAGAATGTGCTTGTGACAACGACCGGTCTCTTCGACTACAACACGGTCTCTCCCGTCGCTCCTCCCAACGCCCCTCCAGAAAAGGATGTCGTCGCTATCATCAAATTGGCCGACTTTGGTCTCGCCAGGGAGACCAAGTCCAAACCTCCCTATACTGAGTACGTCTCCACTCGATGGTATCGTGCTCCAGAGGTGCTTCTCCTGAGTCGTGATTATTCAAATCCGGTGGATATGTGGGCCCTTGGCACCATCATGGCTGAGCTTGTCAATCTGCGACCCTTATTTCCTGGAGCCGATCAAGTCGACCAAGTCACTAAAATATGTGAAATCCTTGGTGATCCATCCGACGAGTACTCTTCCGACGGCGGTGGACCATGGGCTCGAGGCATCAAACTGGCAAAGGATGTCGGGTTCAAATTTCCCAAGGTTTGCCCTTTCCTTCGAGTCTTGTGCGAATGCGTTGCTTACATTACTTTGTATCAGATGCGCCCCCAGCCATTCTTCTCACTCTTTGAGCGGTCTGTTCCAGTATCGCTAATCGAGTGTATTCGAGATCTCCTTAGGTATGATCCTGATGCTCGGTTGACCAGCCGTGACTGCCTCCACCATCAATACCTGCTCGAGACGACCCCGCGCAACGATCCTCCCCTGCCTCCACAGTACTCTGCTGTCAATTCAACGCAACACAGAAATGGTGCGATCACAAACGGCTCTTCTCGTCACCCTCCTCCACATGCCACCGCGACGCATCTGCACCCCAACGCTCCTTCCGCTTCAGTTTCTCACCGTATTCCATTGTACGCGCCTCAGCCCATCGCTGGTTCTGCATCAACACTCGACGTTCATATGTACCATTCACCTTCGCCGCATTCGTCGGGTCTTATTCACGAAGAAGCTCGAAGTCACATTGGATCCCACACTGCATCCTCTTCTGCCGAGAAAGATTACCCGATGGATGTAACACCAAGCGAGGAGTACCTTCCACATGGCCAGCCTATGGACGTCAGCGGCTCTTCGCCGGTAGTGCCAAATTACCAAACACGTCCATCAGATCCCGTCATTGTTGTCGACCAACCCGACGCTCAGCCGCAGGGCAAGTCGAACAAACTCCTTGGCTTCGGCAAGAAATCCGCGAAATGGAACATCTTCGGCGGCGACAAGAGCAATGGCCTCCCACCCGTGCAGGAGGTTCCCGCTACCAACTCTTCAACGTCACTCAAACGTACACAATCGACTGGCTCGGACAGCCGCTCTGTACGGGAGTCATCACCCTCTCGCGACGCCCGCATGCTGGATATCAAGAAGGTCAACAAGAAGGAAGCGGAGCGGTTACAGCGCGAAGCCGAAAAGCAACGTCGCGCCCTGGCGGAGAAAATGCATCGTGAACAGGCTCGAGCCGTTATGCAGAAGCGTAACCAAATCGTCCAAAAGTTGTCAACAACCAAGGACGATTTGGACTGGATTGGTGGATCTGAGCAACGTCTTGGTTTTGCGGAGAGAGGCAAACAGGCCGCGACGGGTCCCATACGGCAGGGCGCCCATGGCGGTGGTGTTTCCCCTGGCGGTTCGACTACCGTCAACGCTGCCGCCGGGAGGTTCGTGGAACAATCTGCGCCGAGCGCTACACTGTGGAGGGACGATGCAAATGGTCCAAATTCTTGGAGAGGGGAGCGTCCGCTGAAGTCACGGAGGGATCGTGACCATTCTGCAGAGCATCCCAGGCAGTCGGACGGAGGTCGGATGTCTGTCATGTCCTATTCCACCGTCGACAGCGATCCTGGCCCTTCCAGAGTCAGGAATCGACCGAGTGCGTTCGGTCTGAATCGCATGCAGTCGGCGTCATCTTTGCGCACCTCATTTGATGACTTTGCACCTTCCGCGAGATCGTCGAATTCATTTTCGATCGAGAGCAGCGTTACGTCTGCCCGCTCGTCCAATTCTTTCTCACTGGACGGTCAGCTTGCGCACGATTTTCGGACGCGGGCTACCGTTAACCCTGGTACCCCACCCCTTGCCATTCACTCCATATCTCCTTCATTGTCCCCCTCATTACCTCCTTCGCCCGCGTGGATGCAAGTGCCACACGGCGAAGAACTTTCGTCCCGACGCGGGCAAGCACCTCCCATTATCAACCTCCCACGCTCGCATCAGGGTAAGCCCTATGGCGCCTTCGATATTTCTGCACATCTTCATCACCCTTCGAGTACCGGCCAGATGACCAAGGACATCAATCCGATCTTCCAAGTGGTGAGTTACAAATGGGATGAGGGAGGATTAGAGCCTGATTATATTATTCCTGGGGATCTCCATCAGCCTCCAATACTCCCGCCTCCCCACCCTCCACCACCTCTGGATATTGATGACCTCTCATCCGCCTCTCCTACATCCCTACCGCCCTTCTCGGAGCTGGACGCCGTTGCAGGCGCCGGGTATGATTATCCGCCATTATCACCTATGGCCTTCACAGAACCGGACGAATAACATTCGCTTCACACTCGTTTGCTTATCTATTTCTCTTCTCCTCTCGTGTACTTATTGGGTTCTACACTATTTCTCTTTATTCGCACTGTTTGTCATTATTACTCCTGCTCTGCTTCTCGGTCTCTGCACACACATACGCATATTCATCCACTCTCATTCTGCACGGGCCTCTGCGAGGTGTAACCTACAGCATATGCATATCAGGTCTGCTGCATCGCTTGTCTTCCCTACATATATTGTACTTACACCTGCTTGTTTGCGCCACACAACTGCCGGAGCTACTATAGGCATAATAGACAAACTAAATGTATTTTATACGATATCCGGCCAAATTGATCCATTGCAGACCATCATAGGACAGACGTGAGTGTAGGTTGACGTTGGACGTTTCCTATGAAGGTCGAATGATACTTGATTGGAACATGATGCCAGTGGAGGCTGTGATACAACTGACATGCGTCGCGTGCATTCTTGGACATATTGGCGGATGATTCGATGGAGATGGACCGGATTTTGACATTCTGACAATACATTGAATTGCCATACTCTACGAGAACGAGGCTCAGTGCCCGTGGTGCGTGTGATGTGGGTTTTGCTCGAAACGGAGACCACTAGATTACTGATGGGTAAGTGAGAAAGATGGAAAGGGACGGAAAGGGCTGACCAGTATCTGTAAATAGGAATTGAATGAATGGAAGATCAGAGACGTGGATGTTCTGTGAAAGGGAACTGACGAACCCGCAAGGGCGTGGGCCTGTTTGATCCTATGGACATAAGATCAACAAAGCGCGCGAGACCATAGCGGGTATCTCACCAAATTTATGAATATCTTGGGGTGGCCTAGCGGTCCTCCGCCTGGATGGCAGAGGTGAGTCTCGGGAGACAACGGGTCTATGACAACGCACCTCCATCGCAAACAGCTTTCCGTCCGTCAACAAGACGGATAGGCTCGTCGGCAATGAGCTGCATCGCACTGAGCGGGTTGGGCTGTGTCTCCATGACAGTCTGCTCGAAGCGGGGGCCAGATTGACCGGCGGGGCGGGGCCGTTGGTTTGCGGACCATGTTGTAGGATAGTTGGGGGATTGGGGAGCAGTCAGAGGAGCATTTGTCGTGGGGACCGGCGCGGATGTCGAGCTCAGTCTGACGAGCGTCTGCGAGGAGCTGAGAGCGCGCTTCGGCGTGGCGGCCTTGAGGAGATGCCCGAACATGACGGCGGGAATGCAAGGACTGGGATTGCCTTTTCTGGACCTTCACCTCAACGTCGATCAAGTACGCGCATAATGCCCAGACTAGACCTTCCCAAGCTGCTGGAGAAGCCCTTTGGGCCATACAAAGACTCTGACGTCCTCTCCAATAAGATAAAGAACGCGGTCTTAAGCAGCGTTCGCCTCTATAAGCTTACTGGAACGGGTGATTATCAGGATACGGGGTCAGTTCATTCTGCGCGCCTGATCCCCAAAGTTCACAAATTCGCTACCAGGCTTACGCATACAGAATACATCAGCAGTGCAGACAACGACATATACTTCTCGGGCGTCTTGCAGATTGACCGACTGGACTGGCTGTCTCCCGATGGACGCCAACAGATCGAGGCCGACATCAAACAACGCGACGCACGCATACATAGAATCAAAGCATACAGCGGTGTTACTCTTGGCTTCATCTACGATAATGCCACCTTCAAAAAGCAAATAACCCCAGTCAAGATCCTCATTCTTTGTCGAAAGCAGCTTACAGCTACATTTCTGACCAGTGAGTCTCATTTGCATGTTGTGTTTTTTATACTCAAGGATCACAACAACTAGGGACTGCCAATCTGAACGACTTGGTCTTAGTGAGCGCGTACAGGTCACCAACCTCCCTCCCAAGTGTATTGACTGTTCATCTCACTGTTTGACAGGCATTCCAGTTATATCATTCATTCGCTGCATATCCGCACATTTGACTCATCACAGAGATATCTTCAACGACATCGACTCGTCGCTGCCATTACCGACATCGTGGCAGGCACATCTGTTCCTCAACACGAGCGTACAATACCCTGGCTGGTGTCACGGCTCAAAGAGTTACACTACGAAGCCAGTAAAACAGCGCGTATCATTCCGAATCTAGAGGAGGACTCTGATTATGATGAGGATGGCAATCTGCTGGTCTTCAGACGTCCTCGTCATGTTTCTGCCGGAGAAATCGAGGGTATACTGGCAAAAGAGGCGCCATGGCTCTTGGCGCATCAAATTGCCAAAATTCCGTCAACGATTCAGATCAGTATAACTTCCCTCCACAAGTTCTGCCTGGCCAACTCGCGCGTCAGGGTGGGAGCCGGTGCGCGAAGGACCATGATTACGGAGGAGAAGTTGGAATACTACTTCCAACACTATTATGGTTCCAAGAGCCAGGGGAAGAAGCACTACGAGAAGCTAGAAAAGCAAGAGAAGCGAGAGCGCGAGGCTATGGCTCGCGGGGAGGAAGTCCGTGACTCTGAAGATGACGGCGGCGATGATCCGGTACGTGAAACTCTCTCTGGACCAAAAGGGTTGACTCGAAAACTATGCCCAGGACGCTGAGGAGCCTCTTCCAGCTTTTGGTGGATTTCAATCAGACTCTGACGCGACAGTCCTATCATCTTCCGAGGCATCCGGCTCCGATGCAGCTGCCAATCCGCCAGAAAGGCCACAGTTTCCTAGATCAGAGCCAATTCCGCCTCCCAGAGGACAGACGAAGTGGTATTGCCCCGGTCGTAAGAACGGATGCGAGTATTCGGTGGACCTCTTCAGTCTTGCGCGAGCCAAGAACTATCCCACTTTCTCCGTTCGTTCTGATGATAAAGACGATGCGTTGACAACACTCTGGCGGAAGAGGGTATTTCGTCATTATGCAAATCCTAACTACAAGGCCTACCATTCTTGACCGTACGTCAACTAATGTATTGATGAATCCCAGACTGAGCTTCTTGGGAGACCATAACTTTTTCATACGGATTACCAGCTGTAACGTCGGATGCTCTAGATCTGCGCAGTGCTTGCATCGCACGCCGCGCCTACCGACGGAAGACGTGTATGTTTAAGAAGAAGTGTCGCATTGATATCAGCAAATAGCTAAGCTGAACTCATGAAGTATTGATCTTCAAACATGGAGAAGCCCAATTGGAAGCTGCACCCAAATGCAAGCAAATAAATCAACTCGACGCCTCCCAAATGTAGTATCCGAAAGCACGGGGCCTGCGGAGGCTACGGTTGTTGGAGGCGCTGCGCTAGGACATTGCGAATTCAGGAGATCTCGGGGGGAAATCAGCGAAGACGTGGCGCAATCTCGGTGCAGAATTACCTTACATGGAAGAGATCATGGTCCAAAATGAAAGTTGTGTGTGTTTGGTTTTGGCGCTGGCACGTGGGAGAGCTGCCTGATAGCTCAGGGTCCGAGGCAAGGCTTTCCTCCTCTCGTTGACCTGGCTTTGGGTGGCCCCCGCCTTCTCCTCTTTTCTCTTTACCATCATCCTCGGCGTCCTCTGTACATTTCCACTGCCTTTAGCATTGCATAGTGCCCAGACCGCATTCCCAAAACCTCTTTCTTTGCTGTCCAATCTTCACTTCTTCACCCAACTGCCAATCCCCCGGTCGACTTGTCTGTCCTTGCAATCCTAAATTCACCAGCACGTTTTTTCCGCTTGTCTGTCACCGGTCTCCGCTTACACTCATCGTCTGCAGCTGTATCCCTTACTTTCTGTCTATCCAGTAATCCACGGTATCACACTTAATCTCTATCTATCGACACGATGACTACCGCGCCCTCCAACAACCGCGCTTCCCTTCTCTCTGGCCTTCGCACGGGCGGTGTGCGCTCGACCTCGAATACGATGCCTCACACTGCTGCTGCGGGCGCTACCTTCAACATTCCCCGCTTTGCCTCGCAGCACCACCAGGGAATATACCCTGAGGAAGAGGAGGAGGATTTCGTCGCTGAAATGCCCTCCCAGAACGTCTACGCCAACAAGAGCTACGGGAATAGGAACCATCCCATGACTGCTGCCGTTGACGGGCCCAACAATCGGTTCGCCCAGCAACAGCGAGGAATGAATCCCAACAGCGCTCCGTTCACTCCATCGTTCGCGACGAACATGATGGCCCCATCCGCTCAAACCCAGGCCCTTCAGATGCAGATGCTGCAGATCGAGATGATGCGTCTCCAGGTTCGTGTTTTCAATTCATCTTTTGATGTGTCACACAACTCACCGTGTGGTCGTACAGGCTTTGCAAACGCAACAACTTCAAGCGGAGATGCTGGCCCAGGCCCATCTTCAACAGCAGCAGCAACAGGCCCAGGTAGACAAGTCCCGCCGGGTCAGCCTTGGATATACGCCCGCCTCGGCTGGTCCCGCCTCGTCGGGCTTCGACATCCGTCCCGCTCCATCCGTCAACTCCCAACTACGCAGGGCCAGACAGGAGCAGACCGGTGAAGATCACATGCCCATGACAGCGGCACTCGGCGGTCGCTTTGGAAGTCGCGTTCCCAGCGTCTCCACTGGCCCCCTCTCAAGATTCCCTCCTGAGGATAACAATGACATCGTTCCTCCTACCCCTGGTGGTACGACTGTCATCAGCGGAGGCACTTCGTTGGGCAATCCGAGCTCGAACAACATTTCTTCGACCACGGCCTCCAAGTCCGATTCGGCCTCTTCGTGGCGACGCGCAGACAAGAACAACTCTGTCTTGAGAGGGAACCGCATCGTTTCCACCGCTTCTCCCTCTCCTAGCGTTAAAGTCACCCCTCCTCCGGGAGAGCAATCTGCCTCTCCTCCTGGCCTTTCTCCTGTTGCACCAAAGGTCAGGCCGATGCCGCTACGCTTTAGTCCCGCCGTGTCGCAGCCCCTTCCCGCTGTTACCATCGATACCAGTGACAGCAATGATGATGACGCTGATTCGACTGCGTCCTCCAAGTCCGCAGGCAGCGGGACTTCTTCGTCTCCCACCACTCCGCACTCGTCTTCGTCAAACGATATGCCTCTTTCGCCGCGCGAGGAAGCAAGCAAGAAGCTCTACGAAGGACTGGGCATTGGGAGGCCCCGTTCTAGCGCTTCGAACACCACTGCTAGCGGTGGTGATGAAGTCGTCGTACCGGCCGCTCAGCAGCAACCCATTTCGGTCAGCTTTGGCTACAGGATAGCCAGCCAGCCGACCAGGCAGCCCCGTGGGCCGCCATCGGGTGCTGATGAGTTGGGACCAAAGAACTTTGCTACTCGTATCAGGCGTAAGGCCATCGGCGGCCTTGGCATGCTCATGGGCGCCAGGGAGCGAAGGGAGCTCGTTGAAGTTTTCTGAGCTGGTTTTTGCCGGTGTCGCGCCATACGATGAAGATTAATGATTCCAACTGTTCAGAAAGGTATCCAGATATTTATAGTGGTGATCAAATAGCGAATGGACTGTACTGGGGATTGCTTTGACTAGTTCTCTCTCTCCCCCACCTCTATTCGATTCCTCGTTTACATTTCTTTTCTTCGTTACTCAGTTTGTACACATCTGCCATACACTCCTTCCTGTTTATCTTGAAGATCCAATAAGTACTGTGATAATATAGTCCTTTCTCTGCGCCTTGTGTGTTTGTCCCATACGTTCAAATTGTTGTCCTAATGTAGATACATGGAAGATACAAATCTCGAAAAGCGTGGAAGGCTCAGGCAAGGTCAAGGCAAGGTAACTTTCGAGGTGGGTGCTGTCGAGAGGCACGAGGCGATCACAGCTTATGTCACGTACTCTCTTCAGTCATCTCACGCGCATGGGCCGTCAACAAACACTAGGTTCGTCTCTTGGCAGGCCTGTTCTCTCCCCGCCAACTCGCTTGTAGGAAAGTTCTTCGAAATGCCACCATCAGTCAAGTCGGCGCCGCCTCAACAAGCCAGCTTGAAAGAGCTATGGGGCAAGAAGAAGGCGTCTACCGCGGCAGCGGCACCGGTCGCGCCTGACGCGTCGCCCAAAAGGAACGACGCCATGGCTGTTGACCCACCGCCGGCAATGAAAGGTACGCGCCCGAATCGCGTATTTCTGAACTGGTTCTTATCCTGCACTCAAGCGGAGAGCTCGAAACGCAAGGAGACCAATGTCATACAGGGTACGCTAATCGGCGTGTATGATTATCGTCTCTCAAGCTCTGTAGATGAGATACGAACCACGAAAAGACGGAGAGTGGTAGAATCGGATGACGAGGAGATGGACGCGCCTGAAAGTTCCAAGTCATGTACGTGCTACTACCATCCCATCAACATGGCGGTCTCACAATTCAGTAGCACCACCACCTTCTGAGCCAAGCTCCCAGAAATCTGTCAAGGCCAGCCCGAAGAAATCTACTAAGGCGACCTCCAAATCCAAATCCAAAGCAGAATCTATTCCAGCAGCAAGCTCCCCCGCCCCAAGTGAAGATGAGGGGGAAGACGAGATTGACGCGGCTGAGACTGAGGACGAAGGAACAGGACCTACACTCGGGGGTAATGCCGCATCGAAAAGGTAGCCTCGGCACATGGTCCACGCCTTGATCTCATCGCTTGTATAGCGCATTGGCTGCTCTTTCCAAAGTGAAGGATGTCGACGTCAAGGGCGGATGGAAGAACGGGGACCCGTGAGCCTCACCCCTCTTTGTTCTGGCTTGGGTCCTCATGCTATTCACCAGCGTTCCCTACGCCGCCTTGAGCAAAGTATTCTCAATGATCGAAGCGACGACTAAACGACTGGAGAAAACGGCGCTGCTCACATCTTTCCTTCTTCTGGTGATACAACGGAGTAACGGCAATTCGCAGTCTCTCTTGCAGGCCATCTACCTCTGCATTAACCGATTGAGCCCTGACTACGTCGGAATTGAGCTCGGTATAGGCGAGAGTATATTGATCAAAGCTATTGGCGAGTCGACAGGGCGAAGCCTTCCAACCATCAAGGCCGAGTTGAAGAAAGAGGGAGACCTTGGGCTTGTAGCCATGGTGAGCGAATCTCGCTATAAGCGTCTCCTTTCGACTAACTCGACATATCCAAGAACTCCAAAAACAAGCAGAAAACTCTCGCCAAACCCAAAGCATTGACTGTTCCCTACGTGTTCTCTAGACTCAAGGAAATTGCTCTGACCTCTGGTAACGCTGTATGTGCCTCAACAGCTAGGAGGCTATGGTACTGACTTGACTTGCAGTCACAAAACAAGAAAGTGTCAATCATCACAAAGCTCCTGGCGGCGTGCCAAGACTTCGAAGCAAAGTACATCGTTCGCAGTTTGGAGGGTAAACTTCGAATCGGGAACGCAGAGCGATCTGTCCTTGTGTCTCTCGCTCACGCTTCCGTCCTGGCGGAGAAGGAGCGAACGGGTAAGAAGTGGAGCAACGAGAAACTTTCGGCGCGTTTGGAAGAAGGCGCCGAGATTATGAAGGGCGTTTACAGGTGTGTCACACCTCTCTCTACGGAGACCTGAGTTCGGGCTGAATCACTGCCCAGTGAACTGCCCTCTTACGACGAAGTGATTCCTGCCCTCCTGGAACATGGTCTCGACGGTTTGCGAGAGCACTGCAAGCTGACGCCTGGTGTACCGTTGAAGCCTATGCTTGCCAAACCGACCAAGGCCATCGGTGAAGTCCTTGATCGATTTGAGAACAAGCGGTTCACTTGCGAGTACAAGTATGATGGGGAGCGGGCTCAGGTTGGGACCCTTCGCCCGTGTCAGAACCCACAGTACTGGCTGACGCCATACAATCTAGGTGCACAAATTGCCTGATGGCTCTGTCGCTGTGTTCAGTCGAAATTCTGAGGACATGAGTAAAAAGTACCCGGACCTCGTAGAGCAGCTTCCCAAAGTAAGTCTCGGTGGGTCTGTATTAGCAAGGATCTGATGCCTTTCGTAGTGCATCAAGGACACGACCAAGTCATTCGTGCTCGATACTGAAGCGGTGGCCTTTGACCACACTACTGGCAAGATTCTGCCTTTCCAGGAGCTGAGCAGGAGAAAGCGGAAGGATGTCAAGGTAGAGGACATCACTGTACGCGTCTGCTTATACGCGTTCGACCTCTTGTACTTGAACGGCGAGGTATGCTCAGAATCTATTCACACGTCTTGCGGGCGCTAACATCGTCTTTCTTGCAGCCGCTTCTGCATAAGTCGCTACTTGAGCGACGTGCTCTTTTGCGGGATCACTTCACGCCTGTGCACGGCGAGTTCGACTTCGCAAAATCCTCTGATGGTGAAACTACGGACGAGATCCAGGCGTTCTTGGAGGAGAGCGTCAAGGACGGATGCGAAGGGCTCATGGTAAAGATGCTGGAGAGCGACGCCAGCTTTTACGAGCCTAGTAGGCGGAGCGTCAATTGGCTCAAAGTCAGTATTGTCATTCCAAATTCCGTGCTATGTCACTGATGGTCTCGCAGCTCAAGAAGGACTACCTGGCTGGCGTGGGCGACTCGCTGGATCTTGTCGTGGTCGGTGGATATTACGGCAAGGGAAAGAGGACGGCCGTGTACGGCGCCTTCTTACTGGCTTGCTACGACAGCGATTCGGAGGAGTTCCAAACCATCTGCAAGATCGGCACCGGGTTCAGTGAGGAGATGCTTACCAAGTTTCATGAACTGCTCCAGCCATTGGAGCTCACGAAGGTACGGGGTAATGTGAAAGTCGGAGGCGCCAAACCGGATGTATGGTTTGAACCCCAAGTTGTATGGGAGGTGCTGACGGCGGACCTGAGTTTGAGTCCAATCTATACCGCCGGCCAAGGACTGGTATGACTCGCGTTCCTGGAATGAACGTGTCCTGACGATTCTTACAAGGCCGACGAGCGGGGAATATCTTTGCGATTCCCTCGGTTCATTCGCATCCGAGACGACAAAGACGCGGACGACGCGACAAGCTCCGAGCAGGTGGGTCGAATTCTTTGACTCCATTCGTCGTAATACTGATGATGTTAGGTCGCCGAGATGTATCAGAAACAGGCGCTGGCACAAAGTAGCGGGAAGAAGAAGGGCGGAGACGACGATGGTTTCTGGTAGACAGTGATGGAGAGGCCGCTCAAGGCTCATGGATGTTTATGTGTTGAACAGATATATATCGCAGAGAGGGAAATCTAGATTATTTTTTAGCATCCTTGACGGCCTCGACGGCCTGTGTGACAGGGCCCTTCTCCGCTGTGAAGCCCAGCTTTTTCTCGCGTCCGCCGTTGTACCAATAGTTGAAGAAACGAGCGTCTTGCACGCCCTGTGCGAGGGCGTTGGTCGTGTGGCATGCGAAGAGAAGGTAGTTTCGTGGTTGGACGACCCAGGCTGAGTGTTCGGGTGAGTCAGAGCAGTAGGACTGATCGCGTAAAACATACCGAAACGCATGAAGACCATGCTGTGGACACGAAATAAGCCGAGTGGTGGAGAGCAGGATTCAGAGCACGCACGAGTAGCACATCAACGTCGTCGTCATTGTCCCGGAAATGAACTCTTCATCCTTGGCCAAGTCTGAGAGGGCTGCAAGAGGCAGTCCCCAGTTCGCGACCTGGAGTACCAAGCGTTAGGCTGAGATAGATAAAGCGATGGAGTCAACAAACAGGTCCCCAGAAATGTGTGCCTGCGGAGAAAGTCAATGAAAGAGCAAAGCAAAATGCATGGCCACACACTGAAGAAGTAGTCCCGAGCTGCAGGCGACTTGAGCCAGTTGACAAAGGTGGCCATGACTGTTTGAGTTGAGGTGATGGATGAGGAGGAAATTGGGACGCTAATTCCGGTTTCTCTGCATAGGGTTAGGGTCATGTACTTTGACTCTAGATTGCTCCTTCATAGATTGTTTGAAGTTGGCAGCTCTGCATCTTATCTTCTGTGGGACATCGTAAGTATTCAGTAACTTCGCTTTGCTTGTCTGGTCTGCAAAATGCTCTGCGCTAACAATTTCAGTGTTACCTTTTTCTTATTGGTCCGGATCCCTGAGTCAGCTCTAACGGCAATAAGCCTCATGTTCAGGCTTCTACTCACTCTTGTCTGCTGTCCCTCTTAACAGCACCAGAATCGGTTATCAGCAAGAATGTCCTTCCCTGGATATGCCCCATTTACCTATGGGCAGTCTTCACACCAGACTAACCCGTACTTCTCCTACGCCCAGAACACCACCAATTACAGTTCTTATCCCTACTCCTCCAACACTCCTCGATATGCGAACAACGGCGCCTATTTACCCCAAGGAACCCCCTACTCCAACCAAGTGCCTTTTCCCAACAGCGGCGGTGGCTATCCACAACTGAACAACGGCAGTACACCGTACGCCGCCCCGCCAGCTAATATCCCGGATGTATCTCCCGCCCCCTTCATCCCGCCCATGCCGGAAGGCGCCGATCTTGGGAGGTCCCATCATATGAGCAGAAAATCCCACCACAAATCGTCCTCGAACCCTACAGCAAACGCACCTCCCATCAAGAGTGCGATGAAACGATCAGCCACCGTTATGCCCTCGGTACTACAACCACACGCCCGCAAAGACGCTTCGGAGCGGAAGCGGACGACGAGCTTTGACGCGAAGCAGCCTTCGTTCCAAAACACCTCGCCGGTGACACGAACGCGGACGAGATCCGACGTGAAGACATCCTCGATGTTTGACCTCACAGCCGAGATGGACAGGTTCGAGTCCGGTTCGTGCACTCAGTCGTGATTAATTGTTAGAACTGATGATTCTTATCAGCGCACATGTTCGTTTACTTCCAGGGAAACAATGAATTCGTGGTCGAATGGGCCACACAAATGGCGCAGAAAGAGATACGCGCCTGTCTGTCGGGAATCTGGCCAGAGGGTGTGGAGGAAAACTTCAAGAAGGACGCTCAGCCTGGGCCACACCTTCACATGAAGTTCCATGGTACGCCGTGGAACATGTCGGGATCTCACAAAGAACAGTAAACGTCAACCATTTTTGGTTTAATTCCAATTCACTGACAGATCCTCTCAGAGCATGGAGTATGATCATCTCCGTATTCCGTATATTTGCTATCAGGGTACGGACTTTCACTCAATCTTCGGAAGCAAACTCTGAACGCTGCGAGTAGGGCTACGGTCTATCTTCGGTCATCAATCTTGGGTTCCCAGTAAGTACAACTCGATAGCATCGCAGGTCGTGCTAACGAACTCGTAGCCTCCACGACTGGTGTTCTGTAAGCAGCCTCGAGACAACAGCACTGGATTCTTCCTCGCCTTCTTCTCGAAGAACGGTTATCGTCTCAGCCTCGTCGAGCCTCCCCGCGTAATTGACCAACATGTGGTCTTATCCCTTCAGAAGGCGTTCCCTGGGTTCATCGAACGGAACGAATACCACAACAATATGCGCATCCTGGAGTTATCCAAAGAAGTGCAAAGAAGTATGTGCTCCCGTGCTTTATGCGACCAAAAGTGCTGAGATGGTTATCCGCAGAGCCTCGCAAGTTGCTCGAATCAGCGTCCCGAGGTAAGTGGCGTTTCTCAGCGGTCAGCGGGCAGTGGTTAACGGCGGTCTTAGATAACACAGTGGAACCGAGCTACTTCTTGATACGGGTGCTGCAAGCAATCTCGGAGATCAAAACCTACCGGCTAGAGTGCACCCTGCCATTGGGCGCATCATCTGGCTGGACGAGTTCCTCTCGCGGCGCTGCTGATATCGGGTCGCAGAAAGAGGTCTATGTCTTTGGCGGCATGAACCCCAGTGCATGATGTTCCTGATTGGCTTGTCTATGGAGTCTGGACGGTAGTTCTATGTACAACAGTGGCGTCATGATATCTAGCTTTGTGTTATACCTCCTCTAGCTTTGCGTTGTATTATATTATGAAGATCACGGCCTACAAAAGTTCATCTACATCTTGACCATGTTGGTGCCAACAAGAAGGTCGGTCAGTTGCCCTGTTGAAGAGCTCATCTCTATGAACTACTTCACATCTTGACAACTTTAGTACCATCGACAAGGCCGGCAAGGCTCTTGGCGACGACTTGGCCCTCGCTGTCCTTACGGTTGAAGAGCTCGTCCCACCAACCAAAGAGGAAGTCGCGGGCGATCAGTTTGAACCACGGTGTAAAGGAGTTAGCTGGTACGAGCGTCAGACTCAAAGTCGTGTACGTGTATCAGACGCGAACGCACCGGGATCGGCAAACATATCCTGCAACTCCTGCTTGCTCACGTACTTGTGGTCGCGTATCTCGTTCTCATTCGGAGTAACGGTGACATCGCCCGTGAAGAAGAGGATGTAGTCCACTGAAACGTCATGTCAACAGCCGGTTCGAGCGGGAATAATGCAGTGACAGAGAGAATGAAGTGGGGCGTACCTTCATGCTCTCCCCAGAGCCCATCGGAAGGGGCAAGGTAGTGTATCCGGGTCAGGTATTGGAAGTCGTCGACCGCTGTCTGACTTTGGGGGATGCCAAGCTCGTGCTCCAGCTTCCTCGACGCGGCGACACGCACGCCCAGTTGGTCCTTCTCCACCTTCTCTGCCTCGAAGTCGTCGAGGGGATGCGAGCAGCAGGTGTTGGTCCACATGTCGGGGAACGTGATCTTTTCGGTCGCGCGCTGCTGGAGGAGCAGCTTGCCATCGGATGGGCGGAAGACAAACGCAGAGAAGGCGCGGTGGAGGAGACCCTTGTTGATGTTCTCCATGAGATGGCCTTTCGTCCGATGTTTAATCCTGATGAACTGCAAGACAACGGGCAACTCACAAGTCTTCTTGTCCATGGCACCGATGGCGTTGTCATCCTCGTCTACAAGGATACACCGCTCATCCATGAGCTTGGACTGCTCAGCATCGTAGCCGGAGAGATCAACGCTCGCGAGCGCTTCACGGGCGGCAAGAACAGCGCGGGACGTGGTCATTCTGTGTTGCAGAGTCGAAAAGGGCGTGTAGAAGGGTGGGCAGCAGCGACGGACGCGAGTCGGAGCCTTATAAGCCGATAAAACTAGGCGAAACAGTATGGCAGCTAGATGTGGATCAAAACAAAAGCTGATGATCTGGCTAAGACTGGCTCTCAGAGTGAATGGTTCGATCAGCTTCGTTTCAGTTTGCCCCATCAGTAAGGTGCATGTGGCATTAGTAATGAATACAGTATCGTAAGGCACAGCGAGGATAGCATAAAGGTGGCATAACAAGCAAGTAGCGTAAAGGCAGCATATCAGAGCGAGTAATTAGCAGATTTCTTAGCGAGAGTTGAGAGTCAGTATCAGAGCATTGCACATGAGAGAAAAACTAAGCAGCGATGCGGAGACTGAAAGGTCCGTACGGCTCAGGCTGTTTAAGACGAAGAAGGTCCTTTGTGGCGAGAACTACAGATCAATGTCAATATAGAAGTTTCGTGCACAGCATCGCTCTGAATACCTAAGCAATGGTAGAATGCAGCTGCTGCTACATGTCGTGTGCTGGTGAGTTTGGGCACAATGGTGTCAAAAGAAAGTCCATCAGAATTGTCCGAGAGCGACTGCATTTGCATCTTCGCATATCTATCGACGACACATGAGTCCGTATGCTGGGTCCTAGTTGGACTTGGGCTTACTCAAGGAAGTTGAACGAATTGCGTTCAAGAGTTACTAGGTTCAGGTCCGATTTCTGAGATTCCAGCTCAACCCGGGCGGGGTCTTCGCCGACTGCGTAGAACACGGGAGTTAGTGAGAGATCGTGCAATCAGGAGCGCAAAGAACACACCTTCAAAGTGAAAGTCTTCTGCAAGTCCAACTTGAGAGCCTCTGTCAAAGCCAGGGGACATAGCTACACCGCTTCCAGCCTGACTTGGTACCAGGGAGTCTTCCCTAGTACGACTGACAGAACTGCCTCGCATTCGGACATCCGCACGATCAATGCTGACTCGGTCGCTTCCTCCCGCTGGTAAGCCGACTCCGCTTGAAGAGCTCAAGAAGCCAGCGTTGTCCCAAGGGAACAACGAGCTCTTCTGGGACTGCGTCTGGGATCCGGGATCCTCGATATCCAAACCAAATTGACCTCTCGTCAGCGAGGAATGGCGGGAGACATGTCGACCTTGACCGGGTTCCTTCGAGTGAGATGTCAGTCAGATCAAACACCATGTTGTATATGCGAGCCGCCTGCCTCTGAGGAACGTTGTCTCGCCATATCGTAGTCAGCGGGAGCATCCATGAACGGATCATCTGAATACCATCGTCAGTTTCTGAGCTCACGACAAAGCGGAAAACGACTACCTTGCATGTCCATGCCCATGCCCATGCCCATGTCACCATCCAGATTGTACTTGTCAGCGAAGTCATCGAAAACGTCTGCATTTTCGGCGTCACGAGCGTCCTTCATATCTCGTATTTTCCGTCTCTTGGAAGGCGGTTGATTGTCTGTATATCGATCAGGAAAGATTATTGGTACTGTGTCGGCTAATACCTTCAAGGTGAATGTGCAATGCGCCTGTCCTCGCCTCAACTTGTACTTTGAAGTTCTCCTGCCAGAAGTCGACAAGCATTGGTGCCTGGACTGCTCACCAGTTAGTAATCTATGCGGTAGCGCGTACATATGAGACGGTTTCAACTCACTGCATGATGGGACACCCCAAATGATCTCTTCAATCAAGCGCCCGCCGACCTTCTCCTGTCGCTTCATGTTGGTCTCATCTCTCAAGAGCTTCTGCCCGCGAACATATTGTGCACGAGCAGCCTACGTCAATTTAGATGTGATTTTCTGAGGCAAGGGAGCTATGCACCTTGAGTTCTTCGTCAGTCAACTCTGTTCGGGCGTCCAGCAGAAGACGCGTCTTCTTCGCAGGTTTCTTCTTCTGAGTTGGGTCCGGGCGATTCTGTTCCTTTGTAACATCCATGAGTGGTTGAAGTGCCACCATATTATCTTGAGAGAGCAATTCTTGAGTGAACGTTTGGGGTGTTGGTGTAGCATCTCGTGAGCCAATGTTCATTGGAGGAAATGGCAAGCCGTTTTCCTTATCATGGTCAGGGGTCTAACGATTCATTCAGCAATGAGACTTCTCGTGCAAACATATCATACCTTTCTTTTACGATGGCCCGATGGGCTCGAGGGAAAGCTGCTACCAGGAGCAGGTGGCTGAATATCCCCAAAGTCGAAATCAAGATCCATATTCATTGGATTATCGTTGAATGCAAGTTGCTCAGCAGGAGCGGCCCTGTCACCAAAGTAAGAGACGCTGACTGATAGAAGGGCAGATACATACGATGGGAGACCCCATCCTTCTCCCAGTTCCCTCGCGAGTTCGTCGCCGAGATCGCCGCCCAAGTCCATCCCGTCTGAGAAGAAATGATCGTCAAGGAATCCTTCCGCCTGCGACGAGGAAGGATCTTGGGTACCAAGTGGTACGGCTGCTGTGAACGACAAGTCAAAAGAGTTGGATAACAGGTGCTCGTAGTTCTCTTTCAATGTGCATGACTCTGCCGCTCGCACGTCTTCGACGACAGCATTTGGTTCCTTCGCCTTGTTTTGGCGTTGGCTCTTGGCGCGTCCCTCATCCGGATTGTACGCCACATCAGCTTCGTCTCCTCCAAAAACCGGTGCATCTGGAGCAGTGGACTGAGGTCAGAATTGGAGTCATGAAACGTTCTGACATCAAGCTTCAGACTTACCATCAATGTTGAGAAACGCATCCCAGTCCTATAGAGATGTAAGTACAAAGCCCAAGCGTGCTTGTGGACGAATCTTACAGCAACAAACGCGTCCAAATCATATACACCCGCGGGATCGACAGCAAGGGTCACTGCGGCTGCTCTAGATGGAAATGAGAGACCGGTCAAGTCAAGGGCTGGTGTCACAAACCGGATGGTGGATTGAGGCATCTGAAGCTGGTATTCTCCTTGAGCACCTGCCTGCATCTCGAGAACAACCTTCTTTAGCGACGCGATGCAGTTCGTCACGTCGGTGTACAGAATCTCTTGTTTGACTGGTGATCGAAGAGGTAAGCGTATATATGCGCTAGAAGGTATCGAAACAAACCTTTGTAAACACTATGAAAATCAAGTCAGCTTGATGGCAGGCTGTATACGACAGTGACCGTACCGCGCGACCCCGACCATGAGATTGCTAGATAATCTCAATGCGAGAGGCTCAGCTGGCTCCGCAATAAGATCGCACAGCTGAGCAATGTCTGCGGTCATCACGGAACGTCTAGGTAGTTTCTTGAACGCGGATTTGGAGCCCAACGTCGCGGCCAGCCTATGACGGTCCAGGTGGCTTCAGCTTTACGATGCCCGTCCATGACCACGCGACATACCACAACAGACCGAAGCCATTGTCTCGTCTGGCGAGTAATTCCGGAGAGAAAAACATGGTAAACAAGGCTGCTAGACGCGGTGAGAATCCTCTGAGCGCGAGACGAGAGAAGAGCTCACAAAGTAAGGTTGGAAGATGACAGGAAAGCGAAGAGATATCAATCGACGGGGTATATGCAAGCGGTCGCTGCACGTTCACCAGGCCGGGGAAAACAAAGAACTGTGGTGGTGTGAAGCCAGCAGCGACGACCTGTCAAGCCCTGGAGATTCCTCGTGCATTACAACTCCAAACAATGCACGCCACAGCCTGAGGCGCGACCCAAAAGAGATACTCTCAGAGAGTGTGTATTAGATTGTTATAGCGTCGTAGCGGACGATGTAGTATTAGTGATACATGTGGTTTGATGTCTATAGGCTCCATATGATGTCTAGAAAGTCCTGGTGAACATATCGTGATCATGATTAGACTTTCCCTCGGCCACGAATAATGTCAAGCAGACTTCGGGTACGAATCCTGAAGAACCAAGTAGATACGAAAACGACCGCAGTCTGAGGAACTTTGAGCTGGCTGTATAAAAGAGAGAGAAGCAAGAGACATACGTTGAAAAGAATGAAAGCAGCGAATATTCCAAGATTGCGCCAGTGATGGGAGTAGTAGATGTTGAATGCATTATTGAGGAACTGATCCGTATTTCGCGTTGAACAGAATTCGCAACCTGAGGTAGCATCGGGGTTGACCAGATATCCACCGGCCATGGTGATGTAGTTGCTCATGAACTGAGAACATGTTTGGCCGGAAGGTGGACTGAGCGACACGAGCTCAACTGCTGAACAGGTGATTTCGTAGCCGCCGACAGCTGCGAAAATGACTCAGCATTGTTCCCGAGAGCACGAGATTTAACTGACCTTGACCGAGTAAACCCTCAATTAGATATGTATAGGGCGAGATGTGGTAGTCCCACCGCCACCAGCCAAGTTGCGCGTACGGTTGGACGACGCCGTTGCTGTGAATGACAGTCAAACGATCGTCCACAGCAATGCAAGACTGAGAGCTCACAAGGTCAACACGAAGGTAAACAAGAAACTGAACAACAGTGCTGCAATCTCAGCGTTCGGACACATAGCCGCGACAGCCTGGCCGATGGTGGTGTAGTACAAAGGGAAGAATACACCGATGAGAAGATAGCTGTATCCAGCACGCTCACTCGGGAAACCTGAAGTCCAATACCAGCAAAAGAAGAAGAGGGATGACCCGACGATATTCCATGGTATCTCGACGAGGATTTGAGACGTGACTAAGGCAGTCCAGTTGTACATCCTGCTCGGACGTTCCCGAATCTCATAGATGGAGCGCATCTTGAGGAAAGGAACTTGCAGCTGGTTGGTAAGAGGGACGGAGATGATAGTTGCCATGAAGATCGCCTAGTCTGAGGTTCAGTGAAAATGCTGATCACAACAAGAATCAGATACTGACGAATAGCTTGTTCTGTGTGCCCTGCTGTGTGTTCTTTGACAAGAAGAAAGAGAACCCGAGGAAGAGGCCAGCTACGACGTTGAGCATGATCTTGGCCATCATGTAGTCGGGATCGCGATTGTGAACACTGGCATCTCGCTTGATGAGCTGCCAGACCTGGTTGCCCCACCCAGTGGCGTATTCCGTATGCAATTCTGTCTCGACGGCCGGGCGAGCGCGCCCTTGGGCGTGGATGTCCTCGATTTGTGCTTGGACCCGACCGTATTCCGCAGAACCCTTCCAAATCTGGTACCAGTCTTCTTTCGTAGTAGCCGTAGCACCAGCGCCGATAGTATCGAGCATATACTCAGCCCTGCGAGATGAGTCAGTGATTGTGACAAGGAAATCAAGGTCCCGGAATCCACATACGGGTTTTCCTCGGGTTCACAAGTTCGGGCCCCGTTACGATGGAAATACTCAAGCAGAGTGGTAGAGTTGTGACCTAAGTCACCGAAGTAGACCGTCTCACCACCTTTGCGGAGAAGTAACAGCCTGTCGAACTTTTGGAACAGCTCCCCAGATGGTTGATGAATACTACGTGTCTCGGGTTAGTACAACTACGGTTTGGAAAGCAAAGTGACTGACGTGCACAGAATAGCCTGCCCGTTATCTGCGAGGTCGCGAAGGAAAAGCACGATGGCCCAAGCACTCTGTGAATCCAAACCGGATGTCGGTTCGTCCAAGAAGAGAAGCAGTTTCGGTTTGGCTGCAAGCTCCACACCAATTGTGGTCCTCTTGCGATTTTCGATGCTCAAGGACCCAACAGAAGCGTCTCGGAACGCTTCCAAGCCACAAAGCTGAATACACTTATCAACACTAAGTCACGGAAATTAGAAAGAATCAATAGTAAGAGTAGGATACGTACTATGCCGCTTTCTCAGCGAAAGGGACAGAAGAAGGTTGTCGCAATTGAGCCGAAAACATTAGAGCCTCGTGAACAGTAGACTCCCCGACATGAGTATCTTGCTGTTGACAATAGGCCCTGAAAGCCAGGTCAGTCTGACGGGCAGTGTGCAGCAAAGATGTCTTACGTTTGCGACTGGAAGTCCTTGGGAAGTGCTTGACCATTGACGAAACGATCACCAGTAATGACGCCGGTATCGACCCGTTGAGCCAAAACATTCAAGAGAGTAGTCTGAGTTGCAGAGTGAGCTTTTGAGTGACAACGACAAGTGGTGGTCGATGTACCTTTCCCGCACCCGATTCTCCCATCAAGGCGGTCAATTTGCCGGGCGCCACAAAGCCAGAGACCTCATTCAAGAGCTGTCTCGTTCCTTCTGCAACCGGGACGGTGTAGCTCAGATTCTGCCAGGAGAAGATGTCGGTACTGGTAGGAGTATCATTCAGGGCCTTTTCGTAGTCCACGGCAGCCTGTTCGGCTTCCTGGGCAGTCTGTACAGACGCTCGCTCGATGTCGTCTGGCTGACCAGGAGCAACAGCGTCAAAGCTCGTTCCCTGTTTGTACATAACGACGGAGGCTGCAGCGGTGAGTTTGGTGTTGAGCTCGGTAAAGACAAAGAGTGCAGCCGTGTAGCCAACGCCGTAGGCGAGGATGATACCATAATTCTGTTCCTATGTGAGTACGAGTCGTTGTAAAAGAGGGGAAAATTCGTACCCGCCAGAGGTGACTGTACAAGTACTCGAAAGACCGATAAGCAAATTGACTTCCTTCAACCGTGGCCTGGCCTGCAACGGCACCGACAGTAGTGCAGACCTGATTGGCAAGAGTAATGCCCTCATAACCAGGACCGCTCGGGACTAGATTGCTGCATGTACCGTCGATTGTTCGGAATTCGTTTGTCATGACGGCCTCAAAGGCCCACCGGAGGGGCTGAGTGAAGGTCAGCACTTCGCACAATACGGTGAGTGAGATCAACACATACGTTGAGGTAAGAAATCCATTTCAAGGCACCAATCATGGTGGGCAAAGGCAATGAGTAACCAGTATAGACGGAGTATGCCAGAATTGAGACACCAGCCAAGGTTTGCGCCAAAGCTTGATTTCGCGTCAGACAGATGAAGGGGGAGATGCGATGAGAAGTCCATACCTTCATCAGGACATGCGGCCGCCACCGCTCGGAACCAGCTTTTCATGACGAGGGTAGTTGTGAACATGAACAGTAGATAGATGCTGCGAAAGTGTCAGCTTTAGAGATGTGGCATGTCATAAGGAACTTGCAAAAATTGCTGAGCCGATTGTTGCAGCTGCGCCATGAAGTAGATGGTGACCGAGAAGATGACTGTGGTGGCAAAGACCATCGGAATATCGACCAATGTCAGGGCGACTTGATCGATGAATGGACGGTACAGCGCCCAAGAAGACTGCCTGACGGTTATAGGTCGCTGCGCATACAAAGAAGGAATTTCCGCCATTGAGAGTAAGGACGGGAAGAACACTGAGCTACATCCTCCTCAGCAGATGTGCGCGTTGCTATCATGAAGAGGCAAACTTACAAGAAGAGGACGCCGCCGCGAGAGAAATACGTCGAAGTATCAGTACTCATCTTGAGATAGACACTGCCTATAATCACGCTGATCACGTAGCCTGTCAGGATTGATCCTTAGCGCAGATGGTTGAGACGACTGACCCTTGGGTTGCGAAAGAGCTAAACATGAGCGTGAGCGGAAGTACGCATGATACAAGATAGTGACGTACAACAAGTTCATAATGGTGGACGCCGGATTACCCCGCAACATTTGTAGACGTCGGACCATGACAGCACGAGCCTGCATGGGGAGCGAAACAATATGCGGCGCACTCTTGGATGTGTGCTTCGAGTATTCCGCCCGGGCACTCTCCTTGTACGACTGCTTCATCTCCGCCTTCCCGACGCGCTCTGCCTTGAAAGTTTCTATCTCCTGCTTGTTGGCGATACTGAGAGCTGACCCTCGGAAGTACTCTGCAAATTCTTCCGCCGTCCGAGGGAGGTTCAAAGCGTCAGACCGAGGGATTCGTCCATTGGGGTCTGTCACGGCGACCAGAAAGTCCGCCGTAGTCTGACGATTTGCCGGCTCGTATCCCATGTCGATGAAATACTGTTTGGCGCGATTTGCTGGCCCAAAGTATGCCATCTTACCGCCGTATATGAGACAGACCTAGACATCGGTGAGATTGTCGCCCACTGCGCGCGATGGAATGGGTACCTTGTCGAAGACATTGTACAGGGACTCGCCGGCTTGGTAAAGAGAGACAATGGTGGTCATGTTGGCTATGTCGGTGGCTATCCGCAACGCTCGAACAAACTCTAACGCAGTCGAGGCGTCTAACCCGCGTGTAGAGCTAGGTGAATGGGAAATCATCAATGATGATGGAACTCAAAGATCATCGAACAGACTCACTTGTCCCAAGACGCGAGGCAGGCACGCGTGGCCAAGACTTCGGCAATGGACACTCGTTTCTTCTCTCCACCGGAGACTCCCCGAATAGCTGCATCACCAACGAGCGTCTTACGAGAACGTTTGAGGCCGAAGATAGTCGTGAGGATATCCGTCACCGCCTCTACGTACTCGTCGCGAGAGTATCCTAGACGTAAATGTGGTGCACGAAGTTTTGCCGCAAAGCCAATCGTCTGTTCGACAGTCAGAGTAGGGAAATGCACATCGTCCTCAGGGCAGTAGACGGCGTCGCCTCGATAGTGCTTGTCGAGTTCTTCGTGGCTGAGAGAATCGAAGTGGACATCTCCATGGAACGCATGATATTCAGATCTCTGATTTGCAAGGGTCTTGAGCAGCGTTGTACAACCTGAACCTGGGCGACCGAGAACCACTGTAAAATTCACGTTAGTACGCGACCGGTCAGTAATACTTTGACCAGACCCACATAACATTTCACCAGGTTTGACAGATCCCTCAAACCCGGACAGAATATCACGGGTTTGCGAGTGCCGCGCAGCTTGGATTTTTCGCGCAATGGCGAGGGGATTGAATGTGGCGGCAAGGGTAGGCTGATAGGAAGCGGAGGCGCCAACACCGACTACGCGCAGATTCTCAAACACGACGCCGAGCTCGCGCGACCGGATATCTGCATCAGAACGTCTGGAGACCAGGTCAACAGTGAAACGGTTTCAACTAGCAGAAGGGGCGCACTGTTGCGAGATATCCTCGAGCGTTTTACGGAAGTCGAAAGCCTGGAGGGTGGCAGTACTACCATGGGAAGCAAGCTCTATGTCTTGTGTTCTCGCGGAGTCTTGCGTTCTCGCGGACAGGCGACTGATAGTCCGCTGTAGGTCTTTGGAACCGTCGGGATTGAAGTAGTTGACATCTACATGCGTCGATGAGGCCGAGGGCCGTTTCTCCATGATGGAGCCGGTGGATGCAGTGGACTAAAAGACCCGCTGCAGACATACTTAAGTACTGGAATCGATGTCACACGCGTAAGCACCAATTCGATTTGCGGCAAATCTAAAACCTTTCAGGCGGCGGAGCGTGCCATCGGTTAAAGGATGACATGATGCTGCTGATCAAAAACAAAACGTGTGAATCGCGGGCGGGGTAATTTGTTCATTTTGATAGCTTTTGATGCAGCCGCGGCTAGAGCCTACACCGCCAAACGGCAGACCACTGTAAACAAGTAATTAGTCGAAATCAAATTTTCAATGACGTGATAGTAGGAATTCCAGTGTCCATTCTGCCACTTGGTGATCGCGGCCGGTCTCATGTATGCAAGTGTTCAGACATCGATAATCAAGTGGTGACCTCGGAACCTTTTACATGCCTGACACGCTCGGACGCTCCTGCAGTCAGTGCGCTCTTTGATACGCAATGATCTGCACTAGCATAGCTGAGCTCGGGAACAGACACGAGAACTAACATGATGACATTCATTCGGGAAACTACATGTTGGTGACGGGGGGAGCATTGTCTACCGTAGCCATAGGCACACTATCTACAGTATTTGGGACATTGGGAGTAGGAGGGGTAGCCGTACCAGTCTCAGTGTGTGGAACCGGAAAGGTAGTCGCACCAACACTAGGGCTAGCAGTCGATGGATTAGCTGGGGTAGCTGCACCGATGCTAGTACTAGCAGCGGTCGACGAAGTAGCCGAAGTAGCCACACCAACACCAGTGCTAGCAGGCGACGAAGTAGCAGCGGGAACGGGGTCATCGATTGGATCGCCACCCTCAGCCCCAGCAGGTGCTGAGAATTCGACGTCGTCGTCGTCTATATCATCGTCCGAATCCCTGACGTTGTCAGCCTGATACCGAATACGGTCTGTTTGAATGATGTTGGCACGCCATCTGACAAAAGCAATCAGTGAACACTTCGAGGAGCAGTTAGAGGAAACATACGCCACCCAACCACTGCTTGTGCGATCGCTTCCGTGTAACTGTGCGACAGCGCGAAGAGCCTTGGATAAGCCCTTCCAGAATCCGGTATCACCGCCTTGTACGTTCGGAACATGAGCTACTGGCTCCGCAATTCGACGCTGTTGGAGAGATGTCAGATGTCAGCCTCAGCAAGCTAAAATAGGAAGGGAAAAAGTACCTGGAGAGCGATGAGCGCATAGGTTTCCGACTTGATAGTCTGTGGCCTTGGGGCGAGATGAAACTGATTGACTAGTGCGCGAGCAAGGTCATCAAGAGTCAGACTCCTCCTGACCAGTTTGAATAGCTGGGAAGGTTTAGTTGATGGCACTGTCGATGAACCTGACGACATACAAATTTCCGATAAACACTTTTGACATTGTTGATTTGGCTTCGAAAAAGCATGAGGGCAGTGGCCTTGATGACTTCGTCAGTCTGAAAGCGAACCAGCTGGTACTTGGCGCGATATTTTGCGATGTGATCCTGTCAAGCAATGAGCTATATATACTGACCAGTCCCGGAGTGGAGGGTGTACGCACCATGGAGGAGTCGATGACTGGTTTCCCATAACCAAGGTGGAACCGGAGCAGCTGATGACGGAGAAGCTGAGAAAAACAGAGCTGGGAATTGTCAGTCTTGGTTGCAAGCGAACTTCGTAATGATAGAACCTTTTGGGCATCGCTGGGCTGCCAAGCCACCTTGGTTGCTTCGTGAACCTCGTCGAGTCTCTCTGCAATCCGTACCACAGCATCTTGGATTGAGGCGACTTCTTGCTGTACTGAAAGTGTACGCATGAAATGATCAAGGAGCTGGGCCCCAGCAGCCGACATCTAACACAACAAATCAGTTTATATTCTCGGATGAGTACTGATAGGCATACCTGAGCGAAATCCTGGGCTGTTTTGAGTTGAGCATCGTTGAGGCGAAGGTCGGTAGCGGTGGTTGTAACCTGTTGTAAGGTATGCAGACCGGGCCGCGAGACAGGCCCGCCTGGCTGCAAAAACGCCATGTTGCCGAGGTCGTGGCCAAATGAACGATCCAACTGCATGGTACCAGGAGCTGAGCCCTCGCTGCTCCAGTTGGGCTGGGTGAGAGAGCGAACAAGCCCATTTTCGTGGGAAGGATCCGAGGAGGCGTTGGAAGGGCTGGACGCGCTCACCGAACGACCAATTACATGGTGTCCTGGGGTTGGATAGGGCGTATAACGGTTATTGTTCACCGCCATAGGGCTTGCAGTGGGATACATTGAGCGATGATGAGGACAAGGGCAGAGGCTGTCAGATGGTGGGATCAAGAGACAGCCAGAAGTCACGCTGTGAAAATAATGCGACCACGTTCTGTGGCCACGATCTGTCACGCTGGGTTGGCAAATCGCACTCTTGAACCTCAAGACAATGTCGAGTCGTCAACTTCAAAAGGAACTTGGATCGTTCAAATCAGCACTGTAAGTTCTGTTATGTCGTGTCTGTGTCGCATACTAAATCAACCCACATACCAGACTGCTTGATGAGGATACCGGCTGGCTCAACTCGCAAGTTTCCGACACCCAGGCCTGCGATAGCCAAGCTTCTTGTACGATATTTCTCCTCTGAGTCAAACCTCGATAACAGTAGCAACCGATAGATCCTGCTATCATAGCTGCATCAGCCTATCTCGGGAGTCAATCCAAGAAAGATACATACATCATGGAATCAGTCTCCGGAGTCGGTCTCGACATCTTTGAGACTCGTCTTGCGAGTATGGAACGGCGCCACGAGGAACTTGAGAATACAGTGACCTCTCAGGCTGTCAAGATTGCCCGTCTTCGCCAAAGGGTCCGCATTCTTCGTGCTCGTCAAGTCTACCAGGAGGAATGTAGCGTTGTGGTCAAGGGGTCGGACATTGTCGTGAAGGAAGAAGGCAAACACCGTAGGCCCCAGACCGACTTAATGTGACTAGTTGACCGAATGAAGGTCAGTATCCACTCCGATAGGTAGTTCTTCCAGACTGAATAAAAAAACAGACCTGTGGAGTGATAATCACTGGGAGGTTCCGAATTGTTTCAATGTAGTGATTGTATAGTACAATTCATTTGTGTTTCTCTTCACTAGGTCTTGTCACTGTCTTTTCGTGTGAGGCCGTGTTGAGCACGTGCAAAGTTCGTCATCTTCTTCGCTAGTTACTTTCACGATGGAATTCACTATGGTCTCAATTTGGGAAAATACCAACAGAGTTGGCCGTGCGCTGCTCTGGCTTTCACATCCAACATCTCAACATGGCCACACGCAAGCCACTTGAAAGCATTGACGAGAATACCGGTATCAGCACTACCAGCGGCTGCCAAGGCTCGCCAACTCTTGAGCAAGGAACGGAGGCCGTGAACCTTCAGCAAAGCCTTGACGATGTGACAGGTCGGTTGGCGTGGATGGAGAAGGGTTTCAAGGACGTATCTCGGGAGCTAGAACAGGTGCGTGAGCGTGCTGTTTGACGACGTGCTGTTTGCTTATTTGATGGACTGCAGATGTCCACACGTTGGGATGCGTATGACAGTGTACCTTCCCTTGCCGACTCCGAGCTGGAGATCGGGATTGAAACCACGGCAGTCCAAGAAGCTGATGGCCAGACTGATGTTGAGAATGCTCTGGTGCGCCGATTGCTTTCTCCCAGCAGACTTCCCAACTCACGGTGTCGTACTAGATGGAGCAGGACCATGCGCGATGGCATGCACATCTTTCCGTCCCTCCTCTCGAGCGTGATGAACTGTGGGAAATCCGGCACGTCGACCAAATGGCTTCCTTCGTTGACGAGTATGGAAAAGCAGTTCAAGAGGAAATCGACGCAAAGTGCGCTCTTGCTAAGACTCAGTTGTTCAAGGAAAAGCTACGCTTACTCGAGGAACTTGATCGCCGTGAACTGGTGAATCGGAGGCGTCGCCGTTTCGTTTTGGCTCAACAAGGCTTCCAGCTTTCGAGGATGTTCTCTGATATCAAATTCCATAAATTATTCCAGTAGGTACATCTTATAAAGTGTCTGTAGGGTCGTACGTTAGACATGAGCACGAATGTCGGATGTTTTCGGATATTTCAATTATATTCGTATCCGACATCCGAAGATATTCGGATGTCGGATGTCGGATATACCTCGGATGTCGGATGTCACACGGATGTCGGATGTCCACTATCTGAGTAAACATCCGAACCATAATACTATAAACTATACTTTGAGAGTGTTTTATATCACTTATGTGAGTCTAATTGATATTCACACAGAATTTACTATCATAACTTCATAGTATACACAGTTTTAACCTGTTAATAATGTGATTATACCCTAATATTCATGAATATTCAAATATATTCGGATGAATATTCGAAAATATTCGGATATTGGACATTTAACTCGGATAGAATGTCGGATGTCCATCCGAATACGAATATCTGGGTTTAGGGTGCACATATTCGTGGTTCGGATGTCGGATACATCCGAATACACACTCGTGATCATGTCTATCGTACGTGTATGTATGAATAATCATTCACCATCGACATAGAAGGAACGTTGAATACTACCGCTACGATCAAGAATAGCCCATGAAGTCGGACGGACATCTGGGGCTGAAGGAATACGACCGACGAGACACTGCAACGTAGTGATGTCAACAACCTCGCATGCTCCCATGGCCGAATAGTAAGGGACCTCTTCTGCACTGGAATGTAATCGATGAAGCTTCGTCTTGCATGTCTGGATGTAAGCGAGAATGAGCACGTCATCGCTCTCGAGGTGAAGGGCGGCGCTCCGGGGCATTGTAACCACAACTATGTGCTGCAATTGACCGTAAAAGCGCTTGGTAACGAAGTTTGGTTGACGGCCACGGTATCGGGCATTGGTGTCGACGAGGAGATCGTACTATACGGCAGATAGTCAATACCTCGCACAACACATCAAGAGCAGGACTTACTCGCACATATGTAGCATCCCGACGATCCTCCGCTAGCGGGGTATTCAACGTAGATGTCTTCATATCATCTCCTCCTTCGAGACGGCGTACACAAGCCCACTCTGTGACTGTGCTTGCATCGTAATGAGAACGAATGACACGAATATCAACGCCATAGCGTGTTGCTAGATGAACGTGAACTTTCCTGTGAACTTCGGGTGGAACGCTCAACTTCTTTGGTGGCAACAGTATACACGAGGAGTCTGAATGAAACGTCAGATAAAGACAGCATGAGGCGATCACAAATCACGATACATACATGTAAGAAGTGAAAAGACACCTTTGCGAGGATCCTGCGCCTGTAGTTTTCGAAGACGCGGCCGTGTAAGAGCATCGTCCAAGTTGTAAACTGTCTTGATGTGAGCAAGTTGGGCCGATTGGCCAACAAAGTTATCGATACAGGCGAACGGATGGCGGCGACTCTTGATAGCCGGCTGAAGTCTGCCGCAGAACCGCTCGGTAGGGAATGCCCAGTATGCCCATACAGGACCACAGACTTCGATGTGGTCAGCTAGATGCAGGAGAGCATGCGTCGTGAGAGGACACGCCCGGGTACGATCCGGATTATGCTGATAGTATAGTCTACAAAATATAAATGCATAAGTGATGAATCTTGGAAGACGTGACAAACGTACTCTTCGTACTTGACAACCCAGTCCTTGAATCCGAGACGGATGCGCTGGATATCGGTATGGGAAGTGCTGAACTGCAGACAGAGATGAACGAGTGCAGCAAAATCCATGTAATGTTTGTAGTAGACGGCGTTTTGGAAACGGTTTTCGAGGAGAACAGGGGCGAGGTACAGTAACCAGAAGGACCAGGTATCGGCAGTCGTTGCTTGCTTGTCATTAGCGACATCGGGAGGCTTTGTGCCAAAGACAGATGGAATATGCGCTCCGCATGCTGCTGTTGCCTCGCCGATTTTGTCCCAGATACCCGGCATGAATTGGTAGCTCCCCATGCCCTCATCGAGATCCTTGAAGGCTCCAGTCCAAAGAAGTACCAAATTCTTCAGGACATTCTCATAGATGAGATGCATGAAGTCGTAAGGAAAGGAAAGTGGGAAGATAACCGAGGAAAGATTGAAGAAGATAGACATACCCTTGACCCCGTACTTGGTGGCAAGGGCCTTCGATTGTGTTGTATTTGTCGCAAACTGAACCTCGCGTCCCTGAAGCCGGATTTGCTCGTGTGTTCGAAGAGGAAGATGTAGGGGATCATAGACAGGTATTGCGGATGGATTAGATGTGACGTCGGGATGATGGGAGCGATCTAGAGGAACGTAGTACGTACGTCCATCAGGCTCCTTCACTCCGGAGATGTTGCAAATGCGACACGGACAGAAGCCGTTATGGCCAACCATCTGCGACGCCAAAGATACAGCGGGTATGTCCCCAAACACAAGCATGAGGTAGGCGTGGAGATCAAAGATTTCGCCTGTGGATGCATCAAATGCACGAACACCCTTCGCAAGTTGCAGAAGCTCAGTGACTAGTGGCCAAGCAAACGAATCGAAGTCCTTGGGTTTCTTTGGGCCCGGAATCACACCGACGCAAAGAATGTGCTCGAGATGGAATCGGATCTCCGGGGGAAGGTTGTAGTTGTAGATCAATAGTGGCCAGCAAGTCTTCTTGCGGCGCCGCCATGGTGCAAACCCATCAGTCGACAGACCGAGTGCAATATCCCGGGCAAACTCGAAGTGATTATATGGTAAATCAACGTCGCCAAGGCAAACCACTGTCTGGAAAAGTGATGTGAGTCTTGATAGGTGAAAGGTAACGGCGGTATTATACCTCACAAAGCTGCTTGTAAAGTTTGCCGTCAAAGATGTCCTTGACAGTGGCAGGATCCGACGAGTACGCGGACCGGTACGATAACTTTTTGGCCATTGCAGTGCTCCGAAAATAGCCAACAAGACGCGGGATGAGCGGGACGTAGCTGAAATGTTTTCGTGCTGTCTTGCCATCTGCACGAAATCGGGCCTCGGCGCAGTACGGACACTTCTTCTCGCTAGCATGGGGACCCACAAAGCAGCAACACGAATTGATGCAGCAGTCGTACGGAATGGGACGAAACTTTGCGAGAGCCTCGATGCGGCCCTTGGCTGCTTTCCATGTCTCCAACTCGGGATTGTCAAAGATCCAAGCATCTTCATCGAAAGCCTCGTCCGTCAAGTGATGTTCAATTTTGCGGGCAAAGCGACGAAGGAGGAGAAGCTCAGCCTCAGTCACTTCGGACTCTATAGTAAATTGACATCAATAGCAAGTTCGACACACATACAACAAATGCCTACCGATTTCCGCAAGTTCTTGCTCAAGATTCTGAGCAATCAGATCCTCCAATGTCAGACCCTCAAGACGATCATAGAGACCAGCAAACTCTATATCTTCACCCTCATCCATCTCTCGCTCCCACTCCGGATCCTGTTCATCCATCTCTCCCATACTAGCGATGAAATCGCCGTCATCATCATCCGGAACGTCTTCCACCGAAACACAAGCCCATGGCCGTCGAGGAAGAGGCGCACCGCTGTCCAACTCGGGTGGCAGTGATTGAGGAGTGTCTGGCTGGGCCAAGTCGATATCCATAGCGAAAGAAGCGGCCAGATCAGACTCAGCCTCAGCACAAGGTTCGGGGCGTAGGGGTGTGTGTGAAGCGGGGGCAGCGGAGGGACCAGGTTCGTCATCCTCATCCATGTTACCGTCACCATCGATATCCATCTCCTCTTCATCACGATCCTCGTCAATAGTCGGTATCGCTAGAATGTCGGGTTCGTCGTCATCAATAGTGCGAATCCTAAGGGGTTGGGGAAGGGAAGGGAGTCCAACGTCAGGCACAACGATGCCGTCTTGATGCTGCTTGTGGATATCGGGTGTGACAAATGCGCCGCAATGCGAACATAAGACTTTGCCTGTACGGGTCTTTCTGGGTCGGCCAGAACGAGAGTGACCAGGACGGGCATCTGCTGTGGGTCGGCGGCGCATAGTGTGTATGAATATGGGTGAATTGAGGCTCGAGATAGGCAAGACAGGCGGACCGACACAATAGGGGACTGGTCTCAGATAGCAATCACCTGATAGACGCGTTATTCAACAAACAATGTCGGGCACAGCATTCACAATGAAATTCACCTAGGCATTTAAAAGCGGCTTGACAACTCGAACCATACTCATTAACCTATCCCCACTACTAAGTTCTTCCCTCAGCATGAGCGCCAACTCCACTGCCAATCCTTCCGGTCCTTCTCTGGACTCCTCGTCCCAACTTGCGCTGCTCATGGCCGCAATGGAGCGTGGTGAGATATCGGCCGACTCTATTCTTGCCGCCATCGGTCCCGTCTCTTCTGCGGCCGTTGGTGCCGACAACGGTGCCTCCGTGTTGCCCAAGCCCAAAAAGCGGAAGAACCTGGATGATGCCAGTGAGTTTCATGCCTCCTAGCATACTTATCACTGAGCTCACTGTGAACATGAAGACGCAAATACTCGCAAGAAGAAGAAAGGTCAATCTATACTATGCCTTATACTCCCCTTCTAACATCATACCACAGCCTCTGGGAGAACGACTGCGTCTACGGCTGCAGTCACACCAGACAACATTGGCATTGACTCCGCTTTACGCGATGCATCCAATACGGGCACGAACATGGCCAACGAAGACGACGAGAATCCCCAAGCTGCCATTGCCAAGCTCCGAGGTCAGACATCGATCTCTAAATTGAATGCACACACTCACCCGATGTCTTGTAGCTGAGCTAGCTGCTGCCAAGCAACAGCTGCAGCAGACTCCTGCTGCCGCCGCGAATCATGGTGTGATGACCGTCAACGCCGTCAATGCGTCTCCAGCCCAGAGCGCCCATATCCTGGTTATCTCGAAGCCGAAGGGTGAAGCTGGGAATGCGAAGACGGGATATAATCTCCAGGCAACGATGCAGATGAGTGAGAACGATTACTCTGTGTTTAGGGTCCGTCATCAGATCCTTGTTTGGCTCTGTCGTCTGATCTTCCTCTCTTACCATCAGGATACCGTTCGCCTCAATGCTTCTCGGGCTGGTATTCGACTCGATCGCACATACAGGCAGCAAGACAGCGAGGCCGTTGAGAATCTATGCAGGCTGGTGCGTCGACTCTGACTAGGTCATGAACTCGCCTTGATATATTCCAGTGTCTCAATCAGAATGCCTACTTGACGAAGAAACGCTTTCCGAACTACTGGCCAATCAAGGCATATCTCCGGTCATACCTCAACAATGCCCGTGGCTACCGCAAGAGGAGGAATGCGGCTGATCAAAGCGACGCCAGCTCGGACGGAGACAGTGACGATGACATCCCTACCACTGCTAGTGCTTAGGCCACTCACCGACACGCGTATACCCTCCAACGCTCATCCGTATTCTTATTGCTTATATCTATGTATTACATGCTGTTTGAGCAGCGTGCACATTCTACCCTACTAGCTATTCATATATTACCATATCATTTATAGGCTGAATTTGTTTATATTCCCTGCTTGTTTTAGGCTAGAATTGAAGTGCTTTTTGTCTTATCACTGGCTGAAATTTGCCCTCGAATGAACTGAAAACCATGTGACTACTGGCAGATCGACGCAGAGACTACACGGTGTAATTCACGGTGTGGTGGAATGTATTTACACTGGTAACACACTCGAGTACCGACTGAAGATCATACCGAACGACATTGACAACCAGAGGTAACCAATTGGAAATGACCTGGGATGCTCCTAGTTCCGAAATTAGGTTCTCAGTCCGTCTTCAGTCCGTTTTCAGTCTGGCCCGATCCAAGCTAAATTCACTTCAAAGTGGCGTGAATTGTCCCTATATTCTGCTGTGAGTATCAGTTGTTGTTCACGGTGTCTCATATACTGACATTCAGTCTGCCGGAAGCCCACGGTGAAACACGAGGCTGATGAGAATTCAGATCACGATGACAGGTACTCTCACGACGACCCTTCATCGGACTGCAGCTTTCATCTCGACCCGGACGAGGAGTCACAGTTGGTCATCGAACACGATACAGCCTACTATATTGGCCTTCTCAAGAAGAAGGATACTGCTACTACATTATTGCCCGCAGACGATGACGCGGAGAGCGACGTGTCTGATCCCTACATTCCGTCCTTGGAGTCTCAGATCGAGAAAAGTATCCTTGCCGGACATACAGTGACTGGAAAGCCACCAGGAATCAGTCGCGAGGAATGGGAGCGATCGCGAGACATACTGTAATCATGTATAGATGCTCCAGCTATCATAAAATGACTGTGAAACCTGTTCGGCACCCATCTCGAAGCCGCTCTGTTCCACTCTGAAGACGTGTGTATTGCCCGGAAACTCCAGTAGTTCGGCCGCATCCTCGAAGCCTTGCACTACTGTCATTGAAGCATCGGGCTTCTTAGCTCTGCCTTTGCCTTTCCGTCGCGAGGAGGATCCTGTGGTAAGAGCAGTCAACGGATTTCCAGCATCATTCAAACCCAGTACAATCTCTCGACGCTGCATGACCGCCTCATCCAGGATGGTCGTCGTGATTGAGTGGTATCGAGCAGCGGTTGGTATAGGTGCAAACTCCGCAATGAGACTGGAACTGCGAAGCTGGGCCATATTCAAGAGAACGTCGTCCGGAAAAGTATCATGCAGGATCTCTGACCGTAAACGTGCTATCTTGCGACGTTCTTGATGTGTTGTACGAGTGGTAGTAATAGCACATCGGTGAGCTGCACAGTTGTGAATGACATTGACGGCTGCCAGGCAGTGCTAGATGTCCTATGAGATAATGTGTATCGAGAGATCAACGACGACTATACCTTGAGGGAGACAAACATTGGTGACAGATTACTGGGTGTCAGTGCAGGGAATTGATATGGTAGTACTTCGGCTGCTCCAACATCGAACGGCCGAACAAGAACACCAAATACATTGCGTTCCGACAGATGCTCCAGAATCTCCTGAACGCGTCCGACAAATAACCGCTCATTCGAAGTCTTGAAGATACCAAAGGTGTCCTGGCGCAAAACGTCGCCATTGGAGAGCGTGACCATCGTACACTGTCGGGTTAAAGTCTCCGACGGTAGCGCAGCGGCCGCATGAGTCGGATGGATGGCAAAAGACTGGGTATTCCTCCAGGATTCTGCAGTTACTCCGGGCGCTGTTTGATAGTTTCCTAGAATGAGATGTTTACGAGGCTTGCTTCAGAAGGTGCAAAGATCTAACATACCAGAGGTACGACCCAGGAACAACTCTGTCATACCCATGAATTTCAAGAAGGTGGCGTCCTTCGTGAGCTGTTGCAATCCTAGTCCGACTTGACGGTACTCCCCGGATTTCTCATCGAAAACAAAGCCACCACACATCAGATGACGGACCGCATGAAGATGCGAAAAGGCCATAGCAATATCCAAGCTAGGTGCATGCCGATTCGAGTGAATACTTCGGAGACGGATAACAAAGTTGAAAGATTCGAAACCCTCAGTGGCTGATAACAGCGCCGGCCCAAATCGTCGCACATGCTCAACGATATGTACGACCACATGGAACTTCGGTTTGTTGAACCATTGGGTGTTCCAAAGGGCTGTGTGGGCCAGAAAATCGGTTACAGCATCCTGAAGTGCTGACTATATAGATCGAATTAGCATCGATGAACTCGTTATCAAAATTGTAGACTCACTAGATAGGTGATCTTGTTGTCAATCGTCGGCCGAAAGGCCAAGGTAGTCAAGCGATGTAGAGCGAGCCATGCATTATATGCAGCGTCCGGAATCATGCCATGAAGGATCTGTGGCGCTATCTGAATGACAACACGGAAGTCGCGTCCTGTCAAAGACCCTGCATACTGAACAAGAGTATGTCCCCGTGGCTTATCGATTCCGAGGCCATTCACGTTGATGCTGTCGATCCTCGTCTTCAAGACCTCCTTTTGTGTCGCACTCTGACGAGACACTGCATCTCTCCAGAAATACTTGACAAAGCCAAGTAGGATGACATGCAAGATCTCGACGGGAGAGTCTTTATTCGGGTCAAAATCTAGAGCACAATTATCAAACACAAGACTAGAAGAAGCTGCATGAACTTGCCGTCAAGCCTCAAAGACGGGCTCCAGATGTTGTCCGGAAAAGTGTCGCGCAGGTTCGCAAGCACTTGAATCAGATGTTCGTTGCCTTGAATTGACGTGTCTGTCTTCTTCGCTTCCTTGATAGCCGCACAAGCTTGCGACAGGCGCTCAGCAAAGTGCTGGAAATAGCGGTCCTTGACACCAGTTGCAGTTGCGATCTTCTCTGCATTCGACGGTGCCCCACGAAGAATCTCGGCCAGCTGCTTCTCCAGGGCTTCGATTGTGTTGCTCTTATCCCGAGAAGCACCAGGCTGTAGTACTATCAGAGGCGTAGGGCTCACATTCGCAATGAACTCACCTTCATGAAGTCGTCAAGTCGTCGCGACTCGTTTGTGTCGTCCACTTCGGAGTCGGTGCGGCCTTTGACAACATGACACACACGACAAAAGCACTTCCCCGTCATACCAATATGGCTAGAGAATTCACTCTGCATAGGGTTGTCGCCATTCATGGCAAGAATCCACGGAAATAAAACTACCATTTCCTTGAAAAGACAGTCATACGCCTCAATTCCTCCCGCCTCCTGGATCTCTCTGAAGAAGAACATCAACGGGGACCATGACTGTGAACAAGTCACTCACTTCAGTTCCTTGATCAGGGCATCAAACATCTCCAACGGCGGCGCAATGTTTGACGTAGCAAGAAAATGAATGTTTGTGAGAAGATGGACAAGCTTCGGTGATAAGCCAGCAAGCGTGAACAGAAGAGAGTTGTGCTTGTTCCATTTTTTGGAGACGTTACCGGATGTATCATCACAGTAAACCCAGAGCGGGACAGACAGAACTCTTCGACCTTTGGCGAGAGCACGTAGCGGATTTGGAGCTGTGATGGAACACTCCTCGAATTGGAGGGTCTGCGGGCGACTCCAGTGGCCGGAGCGAGCGATAAAGCGAACGTTTGAAGGGTTAGGAAGATGATGGAATGCGTGGGACTGCAAGAAGTCATCGAATGGTGAGATCAACTGTGAGACCGGGATCTCTTCGCAGGACTGTCCATGTGTGAGATCAATGACGAGCTCGTCAAGATCAGGGTGGCGACAAAGTCGCTGTACGCGGGCCCATTCTTGTCCGCCGCGAACAAACCATCGCGAGGGAAGCACAGGTCCGTAACTGCTGTCCTGGAACACAGCAAGGGCCGGTTCATTGACGAAGTAGTCCCGACCGTTATGACGAATCATCGGTGCGGCCAGGTTGGCACTGACTTCCTCCTTCCACTTTTCGGCCTGTCGGGGTTCCGAGAGCACTGTTCCTGCGTCTTCGGGAAAGGTATGTATGTGTGGGCGTACTCGAGGGTTAGCCCATTCCTATCGACAAGTCAGTTCTATAGAAAACAGAACGAGAAGCTGTCATACATGAGCTAAAATTTTCTTGATGTCCAGTATGGCGAAATGATTGCCGAATGCGCCTGTCTTGAGCTCCGGATTGGCACCAGCCACACGAAGAAGGGTCTCGCGATGAGACTTGACTTGACGGACAGATGGTAGGTCGGTTGAGACACCACACTGTTGGGCATACCAACGTGTGATATCAAGTTCAGGCTCTGAGAAGACGGCGCGCGGAAACGATGTCATTATATCAAGCAGAGCCTCCTAGTAGGCATGTTAATACGTTGATTAGGACCAAAATGAGCGTTGAGAACTTACCTCTTTGCAATGCCAGGGCCAGCAGTCTCCGTCATGTGGAACTTCGCCTACAGTGCAATCTGACTGTTCTACTTGGTGCATCAGTATCGCATCCAGTTCTTGATCAACAGGAACTCCGGTGCCAGCCAAGATATCCTCGATATTGGTCCAGGGCGGAACGGCCTCAGTCGAGGCACTGGACGACGTCTCGGAGGCAGAATCCGAGTCCAAGTCATCCGCGTCGCTTAGGTATATGAGAGGGTCTTCGACCTGGAATGAATATTGGCCAAAGGGGACTGGAGAATCGGCGTCATCTTCAGCTGCTGAGTTCCAAGGGAGGCTAAAGTCGTCGTAGAGTAGCTCAGTGTCCGATGGCAAAGCAGGACCGGGCACCGTGACAGCCACAGGCAAGTCGCCGTCGTCTATAACGTCTTCATCACTATGCAGTGTCGGCCCGGGACTGCTGGCGTATCGAATCGGACTCGAGGCGGGTTCGGCGTTGCGATAAATGTTGCGAATATACTGGGTGTGGGTTTCGTACTCCTCATGGCGCTGGGCAGCACTAAGCGACATCCAGCTTGTCTTACAGCCGATGATGCACATGTACTCATTGTTGAGGGCCTTGAGACTTGGTTTAGACCGGCTCAGAAATGCTAGCCAAATTTAATGTCAGCAATGGTTGAGTTCACATCTCGGTAGGCTTACAAGCTTCGCGTCGAAGGCCAGACATGATGATGATGATCGGAATTTTGACTTAGAGGGTGCATAATGGAGGGCACGGAGGTCGGTCCGACACGATTATGGTATTGGATATATGAACAGTGATAACAAGTGTTTGCGACGGAGAAAACAAGTGGCAAAATGAACGGTGGAAAATCGACGTCGTGGTTACCGGAAAAGAAGTAGTAGCGGAACTTGAAATCAGTGACATGTGAATCACTGATTCCAAGCGGTCTGCCGTTTGGCGGTGTAGCTAGCCTTGAGTATCTTGAGGACGTATATATAGGCAATAATGAGACAATGATACCAAGCTCGCTCAACATCTGCTCAACTTCCACCTGTACCCCACCTATATCGACCATTACCTCAGTATGATAAGGCTTGCACCCCATCAGCGAGGTTGTTCTGCTTACACCGCCAAACGGCAGACCACTGTAAACAAGTAATTAGTCGAAGTCAAATTTTCAATGGCGTGGTTGTAGAAATTCAAGTGTCCATTCTGCCACTTGTTGATTGCGGCCGGTCTTGTGTGTGCGAGTGATCAGACATCGATATTCAAGTGGTGGCCTCGGGCCCTATAACACACGTCTGACACGCTTGGATGCTCCTGCATTCAGCACACTCTCTGATACACGATGAACTGCAATGGCATATTGCTGAGCTCGGGAATAGATACGAGAACCAACATGATGACATTCAATCAGAGTAACTACATGTTGGTACTTAACAGGAGGAGCATTGTCTACCGCAACCATAGGCAGATTATCTACGGTATCTGGGACATTGGGAGTAGGTGGAGTAGCCGTGCCAGTGTCAGTGCGTGCAATCGACAAAGTAGTCGCCTCAACACTAGGGCTAGCAGTCGATGTATTAGCTGGGGTAGCCGCACCGATGCTAGTGCTAGCAGCGGTCGACAAAGTAGCCGGAGTAGCCGCACCAACACCAGTGCTAGCAGGCGATGAAGCGGCGGCGGGAACGGGGTCATCGATTGAATCGCCGCCCTCAGCCCCAGCAGGTGCTGAGAATTCGTCGTCGTCGTCGTCGTCGTCGTCTATATCATCGTCAGAATCCCTGATGTTGTCAGCCTGATACCAAATATGGTCGGTTTCGATGATGTTGGCACGCCATCTAACAAGAGCGATCAGTGACTGCTTCGAGTGGCAGTTGGAGAGAACATACGCAACCCAACCACTGCTCGTGCGATCACTTCCGTGTAACTGTGCGACGGCGCGAAGAGCCTTGCCTAGCCTTCCAGAATCCGGTATCACCGCCTTGGACGTTGGGAACATGAGCAATTGGCTGAGCAATTCGACGCTGTTGGAGAGATGTCAGTTCCAGCAGGTGGTCCTTACAAGCTTCGCGTCGAAGGCCAGACATGGTGATGATCGGAAATTTGACTTGATGGATAATGGAGGGGCACGGAGGTCGGTCCGACACAATCATGGTATTGGATATACGAACAGTGATAAGAGGTGTTTGCGACGGAGAAAACAAGTGGCAAAATGAACAGTGGAAAATCGACGTCGTGGTTACCGGAAAAGAAGTGGTGGCGGGACTTGAAATCAGTGACGTGTGAATCACTGATTTCAAGCGGTCTGCCGTTTGGCGGTGTATGATTGTACATCAGTCGGCATGACGGCTCAATCAATCCTTCCTTGTCCAACCCCGCAAAGGCCAGTCGATGTGGCGTATCGTATCTATCAGCAGCTGAGTCAGTGCACTACGGCACACGGAATGTGTACGCTCGGATGATAATTACCCGTACCATACAATGCCATCGGGCAGAGAAATCCAGAGTAGTGACTACGTTGATTCACGTAGGACACCTCTGCTAATCGAACTCTGGCACGCAACATCTGCCAGATTACGCCTCGTTAACTGGGTCAGATCTTGGCAGTTGACAACCACGACCGGTACGGTGTAAAGATTATTAATATTATCTGAATCGATACATACAGTACATCAACTCGAGTCGTTGGAACTTGCCTGATCCGACTGCTCGCACCAGGTTCGTACTTCCAACTGAACGGCAAATAGGGGCGCTCAATTCTAAGCGGTCGAGGTCAGGTCAGGTCAGGTCAGCCGTCCCTGCCGACCAGATATAGTAGTCATGTCCGTTTTGGGTATTAACTGATCTCGTCCGTGCTCGTCCGTGTTATCGCCGCCTGATCTCTCGCTTCTCTCCACACCCATGCCTCGTCAGAGTCAGGCCGAAACACAGCTCGAACTCACTACCTATGCTCAGGCGGCATTCATGGCTGCTGCTTTTCTTAGGAGGAGGGCAGAGGATGGTCTAGAGGATGAGGACGATGATGACTGGGTCAGACAATGCTCATAAATACAGCCTGAGTGTCATACCATCAAGAACTAACATAAATAATGAGGTATCTGACAGTTGAGAGGCCCGGCAAAGTGAAAAGGAACGATGTGGTGTGGAGAAGAGAGAGCGACGAAGCGAGCGAAGAATCTTCCGGTGCCCGCTTACCCAAAACGGACATGACTACTATATCTGGTCGGCAGGGACGGCTGACCTGACCTGACCTGACCTCGACCGCTTAGAATTGAGCGCCCCTAATACCAGTGACGCATAATTCGTTGTAATAGCCGTCACTATCTGTCTTTGACCACCTATACCATCTGCTCCTCCGGCACGACCACGACGAGCGATGACGAATGGTCCGTGCCGAGTCTGTATAGAATGCTAACTTACGACGCCTTCACCCAAGGCTTACTGTCCAGTGCGATGAGTCGTGCGAAAAGCTCATCGCGTTTCTCGATAAGCCGGAAGATCTCCTCCTCCTGCCCCTCAACGGCGCTTTCCGTAGACCAGGTGAACGACAAGCCTTTGGTCCAATGAGTCTTCTTCACGCCCTGGAGGCGAGATAGGAGGTGTGCAGAACTTGGATTGGAGGATGTGATCTTGAAAGGTGTGAAGGTTAACATCGTCGCTGTCAACGTGATATATCCTGGGACTCCAATATGTTGACAGAAGTAGGCTGTCTCAAGTCAGTGATTGCTCTCGAGGAGCACATATGGACTCACTGTGGCTGGTCTGGGGTACAGTGGCCTGTTGTTGCGCGATGGCGATGTCGCCAGTAGTCACATCGTGCATGCCCTTAGCAGTAAACATCAGTGACGACACGGCGATCAGTGATGCTTGAGAACGTACCACGCCTTTCTTGAGCAGCCGTTTACTTTTTCCGGCCCACTTGATTGTAGCACGGTCGTTCCATTTCTGCCAATCATGCCCTCCGGGATTCGTTGAATCCAAGGAGTCATGTAGCTGCGCGCTTTCTGGATCCAATTCTTCGTTGGTTTTCTTGTTGTTGTATGGCCGGATATCCAGCCCAGATGCAACGCGCTGTGAGATGATGTCCATGGCATACTCCGCGTCTGTGGGAACGCCTAACATTGCCAATGGGTCGGGGATACTAGGGATTATGTGAGCTATGCCAGAAAATTACCGCAATAGGAACTAACCGAGCACGGTCTTGGGGGCTCATAGCCAATATCACCGGCGTGACATGCCAGAAGCCGAAACCAATCCCAGCATATACCAGTTTGGCCAGGAAACGCGCTGGTATTACCAGCGTAGCCAAAAAGCATATAAGCATGACCTGAAAACGTTGGCGCGTCAGATGAAGCTTCTCCGGAAGGTAGTACTGGGCATACCGCTCCAAAGACCCTCGAAGCTTCAGGGTTACGCCAGATAAAGAGACTGGAAGAGGCACACGCGATTAGCATGGTACGCATTGACACTGCTAGGTCTTACTTTCTGAGGCGCTCGTGCATATTTGCGACTCCGTTTAGGGCGTAGAGCCCTAATCTCATGAGATTCATTTCCTGGTTTGTTTCGTCCGCATCATCGGGAGCCGTAGGCTTGCTTGGTGCTTCGGTTGAATTCGGTTCAGATTTGCCAAGCGCGTTCTTGATTTTCTCTAGTTTGGCCTTCTGGGAGACTTTGTATAAGCGCCAGATTTCCTTTGGACCAATGCCTGAGGTGGGGTCCAAGTGCGACGATAAGACTCCACTGAACAGTTCTGCGTTCTCTAGCTCGGTACGTCGCCCGCGCAATTCTTCGAGGGTCGGATAGGGAAATATCCTGCGGCGGAGTAGAGAGTAGAAGACTCGGGCGAAGAGCGCTGGAAGTAACAGATCGTGCGCCCACAGGAACCAGAATATCTGAAGCGTAATTGGTTGAGCTTGCTTTCCAATTGGCGCCACACTATCAGCACTCACTGCGCAGTATATCCTGCTTGTATGTGGATCTTTCCAAGTGGCCAGATCGACGAGATCAAGTACGAATGGAATATATCGCGGTACAATGAACAGGTACAGTCGTTCCAGCGCTAATCTGAGGTGTCCAATGGTGAAGACAGGCGGTGTTGGCCCAGGGGGAGGCAGATATGGATGAATATAATTCTTGGAGTGGGTCGTTAGAACTCTAAGCGGGGCGAGCGAGACGCAACGCGACGCACATGCACTATCTCGGCAGATAAGCCCTGGTCCCGTACGTCCTGGGGCGGCCCGTAGAGGGATACCCAGAGATCGTCCTCGGCGTGTTCGTCCTCCGCAGTCCTTTGCTGCGACGCATAGTGGGTGTCTTCACCAGCGTCCACGCTGGATGGCGGGAGTTGCACTTCTTTGACTTGCTAAGCGAGTGTCAATTTGGCCTGAGGACAAGCAGAAAACGCGAGGTCTCACATGGGTGAAGATTTCAATGAAACGCTCAATCTCTTCATCGTCATAGATTTCTCGAAGATGGCGGTAGTCCAGTTCTTCAAGCTGCTCTCGGTGCTGCTCCTCCTCGCGGACTTCGGCATAGACTGACAAGGTCGCCGTAGACTCCATAATTCTGGGATAAAGGAGGAAAGAATAATGTCTTGCGCGTTGGGAGTGTTTACGTTACTTATGGACCCCTATGGACATGATGATGCGCGATCAATCGGTGTCGTCGTGTCGACATCAGTGACGGCACTGATAGCGTTCAGGGGCTCGGAAATCGTCATAGGTCCCTCAGTACGCGACACAGGACCTTTTGGCGTAAGTATGCCTCAGTTAACATAGTGCGGCCTTGTGTTCCAGACTCTTGTCAACAGCCGCCGGTGAAGCATACGTATCCCAGGGCATACGCCTTCAGCTTCCTTGCCCGGTCGCGTGTACGTACAGTGTGCCCGCCAGCGAGAAGTATTGGGACGAATCCAGACGATTGGAACAATAGCGCTGGAGGCGCAATCGTTGCAATCTTTAGTCCAAGTCTCATAAGGCTAAGCGGAGCCCACCAGGAGACGACAAAAATTGGGATCGATGTAGGGTCGTCGATACGCTGCTCTGTATGCCGAGGTCAGAAGGTACGACGAGAATTCTCGCCACAAGACGAACGTACTGGAGACTGGCGATCATGTCGTCGCCGGCTCTGATCACTCTCGTGTGGTCGAGTCAAGGCTGCGTTGTTGATGGTATGATGTATCCGTGATGTAACGGTATACGCCTGGTTTGCGATACGAGCCCGGCCCAGGTATTTGACGCGAATTTGAATATGTACTGAAGAAAGGAAAGAAGTCCGCGAATAGCTTCGAAAGATATCAGGAGAGTAGGCCCGGACAAGGGACTCGGTGCAGCCGCTTTCGAGTCGAGGCTATATCCCTGTGATTGGTGGAAGACTATAGAGCTCTGCAAAGTAAGTGATTACTTCGAAGTTGCAACTCCACACCCTAGGAATGACTTACTCGACCTCAGAGCTAGGCTCATGTGCAGAAGCAGAACAGTTTCTTGCTGGTCAGTAGTCGCCAGTCCGTCATGATCATGAATGTCACAAAGTTCCTTGAGTCGGGTTGCTATGGCTTCTCTGCCAGTCACAAAGCTAGAAAGGACGAGAACATGGACAGGTTCGCTGCCTTACTAAAAGAGCGCGTGTCGGTCGTACGAATGAGCTGCAATAGTCAGAATGTTCGACGCGAAAGATCCTCGTTTCTTCTTCCCGTTGGATCCAATTTTTTTATTGTCATTGTACTTGAGACCCTGGAGGTGAGATCCCCGTGTAGTCCATAATCTTTGATAGATTTATACTGTTCCACTCGCTGCAGAGCCTGGCAGGAATGTGCGTGCGTTCCAAACAAGCGGCGGCGTCACGGTCAGAAATAGCAGCAGATCATCGTGGTAACAAGTCAAGATCTGATCGGCCTAACTATGCTTGCACCCATCCACAACCTGCGCTCGCTCGCCCAGATCTCAAAATACTCGTACCTCTGACGAATCCGAGCCTCTGCACAGCAGCGTAAATATCTGAAAGTTATGCCCACAGTCTTGTCATGCAAATCTTGAAGAAACTTGACGCGGAAAAGCTACTGCCATGATGAACGCGCAGTGTCTAGCGTGGATGCTACTTTCTCGCTGCCTGGACTCAACGATGTCATAAGTATGCATCTAGACATGTGGCTCTACCCCGCATATCTTGGGCCAGAGGAGGTTGTCGACGCGTCACGGTGACATGGCACTAACATGGCATTGGTCAAACCTGGGTCAAACTGACCATCATGTCGGCCCTCCCGACTTGATTTGGCCCGCGCGCCTTCGCTCTGGTAGAGACACTTCCGACTAGTCTACTGTGAGGCAAACAAACAGCCAAGACGGAGAGTTGACAGTATAGACTACCAGTTGATAACGTTTACGGGATATAACCACACGTACATTGCCCACTCAACACTGCCATGCACCCTTAAGACCACCCTCGCACTCCTCAAGACCGCACCGCCCCACTTCCTTCTTCTCCCCACATGCCCTCCGCTTCCCGACCAGAACCCCTCTCTCTCCACCCGAAGCGGTTCTCCCTACACGTCCTGTGGAGTCGTGGAGGTTCGATGACCGTCGGCGCCACATACTACTGCGCTCAAAATACTAGTATGGACGACCCGGAGCACGACAGTGCATGCCATGAGCTTACGCTTTCACCCACTTCTTACCCTCCAGCCCAACTAGTCGTGCAAAAAGCTCATCGCGGTTCTCAATGAGCCGGAAGACCTCCTCCTCCTGTTCGCCATCGACGAACCACGTAAATGACAAGCCTTTGGTCCAATTCGTCTTTCGCACGCCCTGGAGGTGAGCTAGGAGTCGTGAAGATTTGGGACTGGAGGATGTGAATGGTGTGAAAGTGAGCATCGTCGGTGTCAATGTGATATAGCCAGGAGCTCCAGACCGTTGACAGAAGTAAGCTGTTCACAATGAGTGATTGATTGCTATCGAAAGAATCTACCAGCTCACTGTAGCTGCTCTGGGGTGCGGTAGTTTGAGAATGAGCGATGGCTACGGCCGGTACGGGTATGATAGGACTACTACTTGTCGCATCGGGCATACCCTTTGCGGTGAGCATTAGTGTGGACGCGGGTGTCAATGATGTTTGCAGACGTACTGCGCTTTTCTTGAACAAGCGTTTACCTTCCCCAGCCCACGCCTTGCCAATGGCAGCACGGTCGTTCCATTTCTGCCAGTCAATGTTATGTCCCCCTTCCTCCTTTGCTTCGGGTTGTTGTGAGCCTTCTGCTTCCGACGTACACTGGCGTGCCTTGGATTTCTTTTTCTTGTACACTCGGATGTCCAGTCCAGATGCGACCCGTGTGGAGATAACCTCCATAGCGTACTCCGCATCTGTGGGAACGCCCATCAACGGGGGAGGGAGACTGGATCTTGTGTGAGCCATGCAAGTGGTTGATTCCAAGCGGGACACTAACCGAGCACGGTCTTTGGAGCTCAGAGCCGCCACCACTGGTGTTACATGCCAGAAGGTAAATCCAAACACGGCATATATCAGTTTAGCCAAGAGACGCGAAGGTAGAACCAGCGTCGTCACGCAGCATACAAAAATGCACTAGAACGTTTGCGCATCAGTTCAGGCTTGCCGGACAGTGATATCAAGCATACCACTACAAAGATCCGTGACGCTTCGGGCTTGCGCCACATGAAAAGGCTGATAGAGGAGATCAGCATAGTACGCATTGACGCTACCAAGTCTTACTTCTTGAAACGCTCGTGTACATCTGCGAGTCCGTTTAGGAGAAGCAGCCCTAGTCTCTTGAGATCTCGTTCCTGCTGTGTTTCGACATCGTCATCGAGGACGGTAGGCTCGTCTGGTGCATCGGTAAGATTTGTTTGGGACTTGTTGAACGCTTTCTTGATTTTCGTGCGTTTGCCTTTATGTACGACCTTGTATAGTCGCCACAACTCCTTCACCCCAACTGACGATGAGGCGTTCAACCGCGACGATAACACGCCGCTGAACATCTCTGCGCCTTCTAGCTGGGCACGTCGCTCGCGCAATTCCTCGAGTGTCGGGTAGGGGAGAATTCTCCGGCGGAGTACGGAATAGAGCACTCGAAACAAAAGCGCTGGAAGTAATAGATCGAGGTACCAGAGGAACCAGAATATCTGAAGAGCGGTTGAGATGAGTTTATACGCTGAAGGCCACATCATCGGCACTCACTGAGCAGTACGTCCCGCTTGTAAGTGTATCTTCCCAGGTCGCCAGACGGAGAAGACGCAGTAGGAATGGGATATAGAGTGGCACAACAAAAAGGTACAGTCGTTCCAGCGCTAGTCTGAGACGTCCAAAGGTAAATGCAGGCGGCGGTGGGCCGGGGGGAGGCAAGTAAGGGAGGAGGTAATTCTTGAAGTAGCATGGGTGGTGTAATCAGTACTCGGGGCGAGGCAAGTAACACGCGACGCGACACACCTGCGCTATCTCGGCAGACAGCCCCCGCTCCGGAGACGGCTCGTAGAGGGTTATCCAAGATTCGTCCTCATGTTCGTCGTCCGCAAGCCTGTCTGGCAGCGAATGATGGGTGTGTTCGCTGGCGTCCACATTGGTAGGCTTCGTGGAGGGAATACGGACCTCGTTTACGTGCTAAGGTAGCGTTATTGAGGCATAAGAGTGAACAAGAAGCGCAAAGGCGCACATTGGAGAAGATTTCAATGAATCGCGCTATTTCCTCGTCGTCGTAGATCTCTCGAAGCTGTTGGTAGCTCAGATCTTCGCTTTCCAGTGGGCGCTCCTCCTCCTCTTGAGCTTCGAATTCACCGGGCAACGACGTCGTGGAGTCCATGGGATCAACGCAAGAAGGATTAAAGCTGTGTTTTCATTGTAAGTCAATTTGAATCACCGTGGCCGTTCAACGTTGAATCGGGGAACCCATCAGGTGTTGGATGCAACCCTGGCCGATGACATGATGGCATCACGGCATGCATTGCAGTCGTCGTTCAAACTTCACCCGTTGTTCACTATCGTTCAAGTGGCTCTACCCATGCGCCCTCGGTACACTCGAACTTATAAAATGGATTCACAAAAAACGGTCCGGACTCTCCAGTACTGTTTAGCCAGGATGCAACTCTGATTGAGCACTCACCATTATGATGGCGGAGAGCTCGGGAGATCCACCAATTCCCCACTCAAACGCTGGACTTTTCTCGAGATGTGTGGCTTGATATAGGCTACCTCAGCCCCCACTTTGAGACATGCCATCTCCACCTGAGAGCTTAGAGAACGTCCGGGCTCGACTTCAAGAACCTCCCAAGGAAAACACTTCGGCCGGACTTTCGAAATATCGGATTGCTGCCATCTATGCGTGTCTCTCAGTTGCCCTGTTTCTGCCTCCGCTCGAACTCGTACTGCGTCCCACTTTTTGCGTCTGACATTCCTTCTTACATGTCATCTGCATGTCATAGACTTCCGTCTCGACCGCCCTTCCGACTATTGTTCACGACTTGCAGGGTACGGATTTTATCTGGGTGACTGCCTCGTACACATTGGCGTCCGCCACTGTGTTGCCGATGAGTGCAAATCTGGCAAACGTACGCACTCATTTTTTGATGTCCTTCTATCTCACGTATCCTTCATGGTAGATCTTCGGTCGAAGACAAGCAATGCTCAGTTCGCTTGCGCTGTTCATACTAGGCAGTGCTTTGTGCGGATCTGCTCGCAATATGTCCTGGCTCATTGCGGGTCGTGGTATGCAGACGTGCTTACTTCAAGTCTCAGACTGACGGGCACTTTAGCGATTCAAGGCATGGGTGGCGGGAGCATCATCAGCTACACCAACATCATTCTGTCTGATCTCGTTCCCTTGAGGCGCCGCGGTATGGTTGGTGGCGCTGTGAACCTGTAAGTCTTTCTGTAATTACTCCTTGTCTTACAAGCTTAGTCTGCACAAGTGCTTGGTCTCTTGGCGCAGGGTTTGGTCCTCTCGTCGGCGGCGCATTGGCGAGTCGCGGGCAGTGGAGATGGCTCTTCTATCTGAACATACCCATATGCGTACTGGCATTTGCGATGGTTTTCTTGCTGCTTGATTTCACGACGCCTGAGGGTAACGTCCTCCACAAATTACTCCAGCTGGATTGGCCGTAAGTGAGGTACGACTCAAAGCTTCCAATGCTCAACCCTCTCCAGTGGTATCGTCATGGTTGTATCCAGCTCAAGCTCAATCATTATCGGTCTCACCTGGAGTGGCATCGTCTATCCCTGGTCATCCGCGCATGTCCTCGCTCCATTCATCATAGGACTTGCAGGCATGGTGCTATTCCTGTATTACGAAAAGACATATGCTCGCCAGCCGATTGTGAGTCCCTCGCTAGACGTTGCTGCAAGCCGTTTCTCAGCTATTACTCTTAAGATGCCCTGGCATATTTTCACCAATCGCACAACCCTGAGTGGATATTTGCAAACATTTCTGAATCACCTCATCAACCTGGCTGTCATCAGTGCGTATATCTCCTGAAGGATCTACGCAACGGCGCTCATCTATGCCAACTTGAACCAGACTATCTCACAATATACTTCCAAGCCTGTAAGGGGTCGTCACCGCAACAATCAGGCATCGATACCCTTGCTTTCAGCTTCGTTCTGGGGCCCTTTGTCTTCCTGACGGGTCTCTCTGTCTCGTTGTGGAACCTCTATCGCCCTCAAGCGTACATTGGCTGGCTCTTCAACATCGTCTCTGTTGCTCTTCTCTCCACTTTGACATCAGACTCCTTGCTGTCTCTCGCGATTGGATACTCCGTCCTCCTTAGTATCGGCGGAGGAATCGTCTCATCTGTGACACAATTCCCCGTACTGGCGCCCTTAGCAACTTCGTGTTGGAATACGTATGTATAGTATCAACGAGCGTTAGCTCGCAGGACTACCTTTTACGGACACTGTAGATATATTCGCATTGTTTCCTTTTTAGTCCTCAGTCTCGTACTACGACGTCGACGACTGAGGTATGTATTCTACAACGCTCTACTTTGTATTTACTCATCGTACTGTAGCGTACCGCGGACTCGTGCATCCGCACTCGTACTTACGGCCTCGCTACAGGTATGTAGTTAATATAACATGAGTCTCGTACTACGACGTCGACGACTGAGCGTACCGCGGACTCGTGCATCCGCACTCGTACTTACGGCCTCGCTACAGGTCGCCGCACGTTCTCAACAGGTTATGGGCCCCGCTGTCCCGTAATCCTAACGAATTCCGCGCCCGCTCACGTCTAGACATCGATCCGACATCGATCAGACTCATCAATCCGAATCAATCCATTCTCTTCCCCATCCTCCCGAGCCCTCGACATCGACCGAGCACTCCTCGCGTCTCTCGGCATCATTAACGACCGCATCTCGCACGCTTCGCACGCCCTAGGCCTTACGACATGTCTGACCGCGATTCCGAGCACGGCTCTAACGCTGCTTCGGAACACTTCCACGACCGGCCTGACTCGCCTCTGCCACCGCCGAGCTCGGAGCTCCCTGACGATTGGATGATCAGTGCGTCCATGACCGCCTGCTTCCCCACGAGCGAGTCCCAGCTCCTCAAGGGTGAGGCTAACTACCCGGTCTGGGCCACGATGTTCATGCAGGCAGCTCGCACGGCCGAGTGCGAAGGCATTCTGACTGGTCACACCCGTCGTCCAGAAAACCCCGACAAGGCCCGTCGTTGGCTGCGTGCCGACAATTTCCTGAAGTCGATGTTCATGAAGAGCATCAACCAGGACTTGCTGATCAAGGTCACCCAGAAGCCGTCGTCTCGCATGTGCTGGAACGCTCTCCAAGCCGAATACGGTCAGGATGGAAGTGGTGCAGTCATTGTCTGGTTCCGTCAACTCACCGAGAAGCTCGAGGTTGGTGGCGACATGTCTGCACACATCCTCCAGTACCAGGAGGCGCTCTCTAACCTCAAGACTGCTGGTCTCGATTTCCCCACGCGCTTTGCTGCCGCCTTCCTCATCGCCTCTCTTCCTGCCGACATGGACGATCCTCATTCGTGGCACAGCTGGGTCAACGCATTCAAACTCGACGAGAAGACTACTCTTCACTCGACGATCGTTGAACTCAACAACGCCGCCCGACTTCGTGCCTCTGGCAAGAAGACTAACGCCGTGGATGCCGCATACGCTACCGTTGAGCGCGACGCTGCTCGCACCGGTGGTCTATTCTGCAGGAATCCCGGTTGTCCGTCGCCTCGGAGTCACACTATCGACAGGTGTCGTCAGCCTGGCGGAGGAGCATATAAGGGTGGTTCTGGGGGAGGCAAAGGCCGCCGAGGTGGGAAGAAGAAAAAGGGCAAGGAGAAAGCCCATGTTGCGGAAAGTGAGAAGGGAGAATCTAGCTCTAACTCCCAGACGCAGACGCACTTTGTAGCTGACGATTTGGATGGCAATGACACTGAATTCTCCTCTTACACATCGCCCCATTGTTGCTCAGTGCCGTCGCCTCTCCAGTCTGTTGCCGAACAAGCGTATTCAGCTACTACGACTTGCGCCGGACGTCCGCCTATTATACTCGATTCCGGATCCACATCCCACATTCATTCTGCTCGCTCCGACTTCACCTCTTATCGTCCTGTTTCTCAGTCTGTGACTGGATTTGGGAACAGCTCGAGAAAGATTGCTGGTCGAGGTATTGTCACATTCGTCTCCCGCTATCGCCGGAACCGTCGCCGCCGCTGCTTCATGAAGAACACCGCACATGTTCCTGATTCCTCGCCTTCACTTATCTCTATCCCTTGCCTTGACGAAGCTAAATGCTACTCGGTATTTGGTGATGGAAAGTGTGTTGTGTTTGAGAAGGACGATAATGGCGAGTTCATTCGCGCACTGGAGGAGACGGAGAACGTTGTTCTCACTGGCACCAAGGATGCGTCACGACTCTATACTCTCAATCAGCCGGATACTGCGTTTCATGCTGCAACCTCCTCGGATCCCTCGTCCCCGCCTGTCTATTCCAAGCTAGAGCAGCTTCATCGCGAACTTGGCCACCTGAACTTTCAGGCCGTCCGCTCGATGTATCGGCAGGGTAAACTTGGACATGTGAAGCTTACAGACACAGAACTGAATGCTACACCCCCAGTCTGCGACGCCTGTGCCCAAGGCAAGCAGACCCGCGCCTCTTTTCCTCCATCGACGACTCGTGCTAGCAGGCCACTCGAGCTTGTTCACACTGATCTCTGGGGCAAGGCGCCTGTACAAACCCGTCATGGGAAGCGCTATATCATCACCTTCCTTGACGACTACACCCGCAAGTCATGGGTCTACTTCCTACGTCACAAGAGTGACGCCTTTGCTGCCTTTAAGCATTGGCTGGCAAGAGTCGAGCGCGAATCAGGCTTAAAGCTTGCCGAGTTGCACTCCGATGGAGGAGGCGAGTTTATTGGCAAGGAGTGGGAGAAGTTCATGACGGCGACAGGCATACGTTGGACATCCAGTGCAGCCAAGACGCCTGAACAGAACTCTCGCGCTGAACGCCTCAACCGTACTATCTTCGATCGAGTTCGCACTCTCCTCATTGACTCTGGGCTGCCTCTCTCCTTCTGGGGTTACGCAACTCAGTACATCAATGCTCTTCGCAATCGCTGTCACGCCAGTCCTCTTCCGCGCGGTGAGACACCTCAATCGCTTTGGCCGGGAGACCGCGACATCTCTATGCGGGAGTTACACCCTTTTGGCTGCAAAGCCTGGGTCTTCAACCATAAGCCTGATAAAACTTGACCGGCGCGGCTTATCTGGTTTCTATGTTGGGTATGATGAAGTTCGGATGGGTTATACCGTGTATGTGCCGAGTAAAGGTGGTGTCTTTATCTCGCCGCATGTCACGTTTGACAATGCTCAAAGTGGGGGAGTACTTTTTGACGGCGTGTCAAAGGGGGAGTCCTATGACATTTCGGCTCTCAGATATAGTCACGACGACGAAACAGCTCCAGTTCCTACTCCATCTGCTCCTTCACTATCATCCTCTCCACCACCAGCGCCACAATCACCTGCATATCGTTCTCCACGTCCTACTTGCGAAGAGAAGCCTCGAAACCCTCGTAGGCCCTCATCAGCCTCACCTGCTCGCACTCGCTCTGCCACAAAAGCGGCTAATGCAGCTGCCGCTGAGGCACAACAGCGCATTGCTGAAGCATTTGACGGTGAACTCATGCCTGTACCCTCGGACCATGAAGACGATGCACTACCCCCAGGCAATCCGCCTGAACAATCTTTCCACCTGAAACATGGTGATATCCCTCTTTCCTTCGACCAGGCTATGAACAGTCCTGATGCTCCCGAATGGAAGGAGGCAATGCTCTATGAGCATACCCAGCTTCTTAGGACTGGGACGTATGACCTTGTACCTCTTCCGAAAGAGAGAAAGGCTATTGGGAATCAGTGGGTTTGGGCAACCAAAACTGATCCTAAGACCGGTCACATCACCACATTCCGAGCCCGTGTTGTAGCACATGGATTTCGTCAAGTCTCGGGTGTGGACTTCTCCGACACGCATGCCCCTACTGCACGCATCGAGTCAATCCGTGGCATTGCTGCACTTGCTGCAATATTGGACTGGGAAATCCATGTTGTAGACGTCAAGTCAGCCTATCTCAATAGCGAGATGCCGGCTAGTCAGCCTGTGTATCTCACTCAGCCACGCGGACTTGTTGTTGTCGGAAAGGAAGACTGGGTCTGGAAGCTCAACAAGGCCCTCTACGGTCTCAAGCAAGCTGGCTTCCTTTGGTACGAAAAGCTGAAAGGCGTACTCGTTACTCTTGGCTTCTCTATCTGCGTCTCTGATCCCTGTGTCTTCCTCCGTCGCACCAGTGCCGGTATCCTCATCATTACTTCTCATGTCGACGATCTTGCTCTCTTTGGCAGCTCTCGGCTGGTCATTACCTCGTTCAAGGGTGATTTCCAGCGTCACTTTGAAATCTCTGACAAAGGAGAGATCACCGAGCTCCTTGGCATGAAGGTGACCCGCAACCGCTCCAAGCACACCATCTCCTTCTCCCAGCAAGGCTATGTCGTCTCTATGCTTCAGTCATTTGGCATGGATGCATGCCGAAAGGCCTCGACACCCATGGCTGAGGGTGAAGTGCTCAAGCGGAGTGATTGTCCCGATGTGGGTTCCTCAGAGCACGATGCTATGAGGAGCATTCCTTACGCTCAGGCAGTTGGCTCTCTCATGCATGCCGCTGTCATGACCCGCCCCGATGTCGAAGAGTGAGGTGGTCCTCACGTAGACAAATATAATTGAGAGTCGCCGAAGGCCAGGAGCGTACGCGGAGCGTGAGAGGTGGTGAAGCGAGTGATGGACGTTAGTCCGAGAAGGAGTACGATTTGGTGTTGTCGCGGGGCGAGTATCAGTTCAAGCGCAGAAGTCTGAATCGAGTAGAACAAGTGTTGAATTTAGAGTGGGGGTGGTCGAAGACGAAAACATACGAATCATCTCTACAGGTATATAAGGGACTGTCCGACTGTCCAAAAGAAGGTACACGTAACGTATGTGTAAGCTAAACTATTTGTCCGTGGCCTAATCGAATATCCAGAGGGGGCGTGTATGTAAGGAAAGAATAGAGTATAGAAGGAATGGCGGGGCTCGGCGGCGTGTAGAGATATGTCGAGTGGTCCGCATGTCCCAAAATGGGTAAGTAACCTAAACGGGAAGCGGCGGCGTGCTGAACTTCGTCTGCGAGCAACGGGTCATCGAACCGAGTGTTAAGCATATCCTCCAGCGATGTAGCCTTCGTATCGGCCAGGAACAGGGTGGGACGGTGCACAAGCTGAAATTGGTCACCGTACGCCGCCCGTTCGTCAGGTGGAAGGAAGGTGACCCATCGCTCGTGCTCCTCATACGAGAGGAACAGCATAGCGCATCGTCGGAAGTACTCTGCGTTGAACGGAAACTGTCGCGAGTTGACGGAAGTATAGCGGGATGGGATGGGACGATTGAAGTTGAGTTGAAAGTCACGGAACTCGTCCCACTGAAGGTTCGGGTCCCTAGTCCAGCAGATGGACCCGTCGGTGGATAGAAGAGCACGGCAGAACGTAGCCGGCACCTTCGAGATGTAGAACATGTGTGAGACAAGGTCATCGTCGAGTAGATGATGATGCGCAAGACGGGAGATGTAGAGGGGGGCAGCGTACAAAGATTCCCTGCAGTCCTTCAATTCCGGTACTTGTTCTCTCAGCGGCATCTGCTCCTGCCAATCCGGCGTGGCTCGATTGTAGAACGCGCTGCACGCAACGAGGGGGAGGTTGTTGGTCGTGAGGCACTCGGATGTGCATCTGAAGAATCCAAGTGTGTTATTCTTGAACTCCGCTGGATCGAACACCATGGCGTCCGGTGCTGGAACGAAAAGAGCAGGGAGTGTGAAGTAAATGATGGGTGCGTTGGACATCGTTGGCGTGGGCGAACGCTCGTGTATCGGTTCAAATAGATAAGTGAATGAGAGGAGGGGGAATGAACAGAAAGGAGGTAGGGGTATAGCTGGATATCTTGTTATCTGTGACTGCGGTCGCCAACCGGCGAGTACGCATACATGTATGTCAACTGTCAAGATACCAGAGAGGGGTGGCGACTCGCCGTTTAGTAGGCACCATGCGCCACGCGGAATGTGTAGACCTCCTCGAGCCTGCATAACCGGTTCGTCGTCGGGATTGTGAGTTTCTTTGCCGGATCGAGCGTTGTGCGTAACGTCTGGTTATCTGGTCGGAAGTAGAACAGGCGTAGATGGCGAATGTTGACGTGACCTTTGAGTACGGCTCCCGAGAGTTCGCGTAGTGCGAACGCGTCGCGTCCCCGCTTCTCGTGGATAATGTAAGGTCCCGCGTACGTCCATTGTCCTTTACCTCCCTTGATCTTGTCAAGTTTTGATTCGCGCAGCTATACGTACATTCCTTCCTCGTAGTCAGAGAAGTCAAACTTGAAGTGAGCCTGCTTAGCTTGGTCTTCAATAGCACGTCGGCGTGATTCCTTCAGTGACTTCAACGCCTCTACCATCTTCTCGTTCTTCCGCGTTATCTGTCTAGCGCGCATTTCAATGAGCTCCTCGTGAGTCCCGACTCTGTCCCAGTCAAGGATCTGCCAAGTAACTTCGTCCAGATCGAACGAGAACACTGGTTGTTGACCGTATAAGAGGTAGTAGGGTGAGAAGCCTGTCGAACGGCTAACTGTAGTACGCATGGCAAAGAGCACCGCGTGTATGAATAGTGGCCAATTGCCTTTCGCGTCGCCTGCCAGTTTGAAAAGGGCGTTCACGAGAGGTTGATGTGCGCGTTCGATGGGTGCGTTGCCCTCTGGATGGTAAGGGGTTGATATGATCACTGTGCAGTTGTAGAGCGAGCGTAGAAGAAATATGACCTCGCCTTGGAACTCTGCACCTCCATCCATCGTGATAACTGGTACACAGGAGTATCTGCATACTATGTCCTCGTAGATGAACTTGGCGACGGTCCGTGCATTGGCTGCTTTGATAGCTCTCGCTTCCGGCCAAAGGATGGTATGTTCGATTGCTTGTATGATGTATTCGACGCCGCCGACACCAGTCGGCATATGGATGGTATCGAGATCGAAATGGCGTAGTAGAGGTGCGGTCCACGATTCATTGTACGGTAGGACCGGTCTGTGAACCATAGCTTTCTGACATTCAATGCACGAGCGGACGAACCATGAGACGTTATCGTAAAGATTCGGCCAGTAGAAGCGGTCGGTCAAAAGTTTGTAAGTGGCGTCCCTGCCACGGTGTCCAGTTTGCAAGTGCGCCTCTGCGATGAGCTTTTCTCGCTTGCGTCGTTCCGTGACGACGATGCGAGGCATGAGACCGGAGTTCTTCTTTGGTACCAGCCACAATCGCCCATGTTCGAGAATGAAGCGTCTTGAGCGCCGTAGGAACTTCAGGCGTTCTGTATCTGTAGTCAATCTGGCAGGGTAATGGCCTGATTGCAAGAAGTCACGTAGCTCGAGCCAGTATCCATCATCGTCCTTGTCCCGTTGGCCAATACGGTGCCCCGTGGAAGGGTTCGCGTATACGACGTTCGTCACCGGGTGGATCTTGGTCTGCGCAACCGTTGATAAGTCGGCATCGTATATGTATCCTTCGAGCTCGACGAGCTCTCCTGCGAACGAGCAGACGAAGGAAGTCCTGACCGTGCGCAGTCTAGGAGCAAAGTCCGGGCAGGTGCGTGTGTTCCAGCTCTGCGCGTTGCGTAGCGCACACCGAGCGAATAACGAGTAAGGTTGGGTAGCCTCGACGGTAGAGAAGGGGTGTGCGTAGGAGTATTCTGGGGCGAACGTGATCGCAGATGATCGTCGATAGATGGCGGTTGACCCGTGTGGGTCCCAGTGTGTTACGAATGGGTTAGCGTGCTTTACGATAAGCGAGCTGAGCACAAAACGGACCAAGTGAGATGGAGAGTGTTCATGCTCTGGTACTGTCTCTCTCAATCCGTATGCCAAGTCGTATGCGTCCAGGAATTCCTCCGCGTCATCTGCGGCGTTCGGATAGTCGGTCTTGATATTTGTTCTTGATAACGCATCCTCCATTTTGAAAGATGTCGCCGGAACATGGCGCGTCTCGAAGTCGAATAGTTGTATCCAGTACACCCAGCGTAGTATCGGGGCATTTGGTACGTCGTCCGGGTCTCTAAGCATCTTTGCCAGTGAGATCGCATCATGTTCGAGACAAAAGTGAACTCCCCAAACGCGGTGGCGGAAGTCCTTCAATGCGCAGAACACGCCGAAGACCTCTGACTTAGGTTGGCCGTAGTTCTGCTGAGTTTTGTTGAAGGTAGTCGATCCAAACATGGCAGGTTTCTTGAGCGATTCCTGTACTTGATACATCACCCATCCTGCCCCTATCCAACTCGAGTCGACGCCCATCACGATTAGGCCTTCGTCCGAGTCGCGTGGGGTGCGTGAGATCATTTTAGCTAGATCGTAGTCCACTCTGACCAGTATCGGAGCGGTCGTGAGGCGGTGCTTCAAGTGCTCTACCGCGTCAATCGCGTCTTCTGTGATCTGAAAGGGCTCGTCCGCGTCAACGTCGATAAGCAACACGGTAAGCGGCTTAGCTATCATTGCAAAGTTCCTTATCCATCGTCGTGCTCCTCCAGCGAGTCCTAGAAACATGCGAACCTCTTGTACGCTGATTGGAACTGGCCATGAAGTGATCTTCATAACGAGGTCCGGTGGGAGTATCCACCCTTCTAAGCCTACTAGGGAGCCGGCAATGGTTAAGCGTAGTGTGACCATCATCGTCTTCGGACCAGAGATGGTGATACCGGCGGCCTCTAACGCGCCCAAGAAGTCGTCAACATTCTCAGCATATTCCCAGATGAACCTTCGTATTCGGGTGTTGCCTGCTATCGATTCGTCATCGTAACGAGTCGGTGGTCCGCGTACGCTACAATCATCGATGAAGTTATCGCATATACCTTTGTCACGTACATTCTTGAGTGCATGAAGAGTTCGTCGTGAGAACTCTTGGATCGAATTTGTGTACCCTTGGACGAGCGTCGTCTGTTGTAACGCGCCTTCAATGCATGAGAACGCCTGAAGGGGACGAGAGATCGTCGCCACTCTGCAAGCGTCAAACCCAGAGAACAAATCTCCGAGGAAGTACGCCGCGTATCCGGCGAAAGACTCCGCGAAGTCGTTGATGTTGGGCGGAAGAGCTGCGTCCCGCACCGTCACCGCATTGAGTTCTTCGACGTTCAATATAAGCCGTACTGGTGGTTTCGAACCCGGTTTCTTTGCTACGGCGAAGAGTGGTGAGCGATAGCTTGAGGAGGTCGGTTCAAACTTCCCTATATCGATACAGCGGCGAATCTCATCGCGTACATCCGATACCATAGCTCTCGAGAGGGTGATAGGTGGACGTTGCCACGGCGTATGTTCGATAACTGGAATGATGTAGTCCGGATAGTATGTAGGCGAGAATTCCCCCTTCTCAGTGATGTCAAACGCAAAGGCGTTCGAGCGTTGGATGAATATGTGAGCCAGTAAGTCGATTTCTTCGGCGTAGAAGTCTTCGAGGTTGACCTTAGAGATCATCATCTCCATTCGTTCGAGTGTGATGCGCGAGTTATATGCTTGCTTGCGCCATGGTTTGGGATGAGTGGGAAATATCTGTCGAGGTGGAGGAGGTATAGGTTTGAAGTACTGAGCTTCGGGGTCAGGCATGTACGTTGATGTGCAGTGTGATAAAGCGGCGTGTAATCACCACTATCTAACCAACAACAAATCTACTGGTGCTTGTGGTACGGAACGGTTGTCCTAATCGTGTGATCGGGGAACGGCTGGTTAAGGTAGCAGTGGACTGATACGTCCGTTTTGGTGCACGAATGCGGGTTGTTTTGGGGGGTTGTAAGCGAAGAGGATCTACGCGAAACACCTAATCGAATAAAGACTCAAAGCCGAACAGAGCTCGCCAGGAAGACGGGGACGCGAAGGCCGGGACCGCTCAAGGGTAGATGTTCTACAGTACTGGGGCGACCGAACGGACAACAGTGCACTGACTTGTTATCTGCGTTGATGCTAGCCTCGTGCACCAAACTTACTTCTCTACTTGGGTGTGACAGATCGTTCTTTTGAGCGTCGGTCAGATACCGTGGCCACAAGACGTTCTTCGGCTGCTTAACGTCGCACCAGTTCAGGCTAACTAGGCTTCACTTTCACAAGGCGGTTGTCTCTGGGGAGACGATTGCTTGCTACTTGGATCCGTGCGGTATCTCTGGGGAGAAGTCCGGGCTCACAGAAGTTAACTGGGTACTTGACGTCAAGGGACTGCGCACGATTCTTGTCTGCGGTTCTTGAGTATCTCGCCACTTAGGCGTCTTAGGAGACTTTGCTTTGCTTAGGTTCTTGGCTGCTTAAGGGTTTGGGTGGGCTTTCAAACGTGTTGAACTTCTTATTGGGCGCGAACCCGAGTCAGATTACTACAGAGGAATGCTTTGTGGGCTTTTCACTGCGGGGCACTAAACTACTGTACTCTACAGACGCGACGCTACTTATACACTCTACAGACTCACCCCGGTAAGCTACGTAACTACTCGACGGCTGGATACGGTCCGTACAAAACATGAGTCCCTACTCAGCCTGCACGGGCAAAGGTCACCAGACAGTTCCCGCCGGCGCATATGCCAGTTCCTCTACGTTCAGATGTTGCGTAGACCACCCATGGACTCCGAGAAGCAAGGCGCTGCGTGCTCAGATAGGCGTTCGCGTGTACTTTTACTTAACCGGGCGCTTACCGGCTTATCCAGCCTTTGCACCAAACTTGGGCGTGAGCCCATTCAATCGCGAGCTACCGCTAGTGCGCATGCACTGAGATGGTCCGTGAACTCGAATGGTGACGCGCTGAAGCGTTGGGCAACTTATCTGGATGGCTGATACCACATGTAGTACATGAGGCGGGTCTTCGAGTCATAATCCATATGGATCGCGCCTCGCTGCCAGTTTCACATCAATCAGACGCGTCGACCGATGAAGGTGATTCTCTTGAGATAACCGCGAATCATCCCCGTTCGGGGTTTTGACACTGGTTTATTGTTATACGACTTTTGTCACAATGAACAATGTACCGTCCGCTTTTGGTAATGAACTCCGGAGGTTGTGAACCCCGCTTCGACTCATTCAATGCTGAGGATCATGTTGCGGCTGGTAGAGCGTCGTCGGAAGCGACGGCTGTTCATCCTTGATTCGGATGTTGCTTGTGTGGCGCAGTTACGCGTACAAGGTGAAAGGACCTCCTCAGAGGGGACAACTGGGTTTATGATATTCAGCCCTGGCTACTGTCGTTCTTTGACTAATAGTTACATGCTTGGAGTTCTCTCCTTGCCCTAGAGAGCGTCTCCGTGATGACCTTTGTAGCGTATCCAGCCTTGCTTCCGCTTGGCTCTTAGTTGCATATGGCTGTCTAGAAATCGCAAAATTCTGGATTCTGGCCATGTAATCTCAACATGCATATCATCTCCCCTTAACTTGAATGATGTCGTCCGCGACATTCCCGGATAACCCTAAGTCCATCCTGATCCATCGTGTTACTCAGCCTTTCGTGCTGTTTTCACGATACCGATCGGTACATGTCTTCTTCATGTTTCTTATGTGTGACATCCGGCGCCTCAAGGCCTCCTCCGTCTACGGTTTATAAGGCGTTGACGAAGTACGAGACAGCATCCTACTTTCATCGGATATTCGTCTCATGGCTCCTTCTAAGCACTTCACCGGTCTTCGTCCTCTTGTTCCCACCGCCTTGCCACAGGTCAACGCTCAGCTGTTGCAGAATCGTGCCGCCTTGGTCACGAAGCTCAAGCCCCTGGTCTTGGAATCCGAAGTTCCCTCGAACGGGGCGCCCAGCTTGGCGAAGCTTTGGCCCGACCTTCAACAAGCTACTTGGAGGTTGTTGGCGACATCGACACTTCCTCGTTCGCTTCCCAACATACAACTGTTGGCCGAGAAGTTCGATGGTGTCGCTGGCGTTATCGCGGTACGTGGACTTGTTGTTCTTATTTATTTCGGCTGGTTAAGCCCTACTTCAAGGCGGCGAACCCAACTCTCCAGAGCAAGGATCCAAACTTGGTTGTCCCCGATTGGATGCCAGCGGTCATCTGCGACCTTCGTTCGCTTCTTGGATACATCAGCGCTGAGTGTGGTGTCAGCCCTCACACTCCCGAGCTGAACCTTCCCAACCTCTTGAACCCGCTCCTACAGACTTGCACCAAGCGTGGCACGCTCGCCCCCGACTTGTATCTTGTCGAGGAGGGTCACCCCATGCATCCCAAGTTCAAGTACGCTGCTGTGGCTGCCAGCGCCCCCGCTACTGCACCTGTTACTCGTAGTAAGGGCAAGGGCAAGGCCAAGGTCGTCGTACGTGTTGTACTACTCAGCCGCCGAACTTTACTGACTGTTCTTATACTTTCTAGAAGAGCGCCGTGCTCATCGACGAGGTTCTGGAGGCCGTTGGTGATGGCACACTCCGTGCGGTGTCTTCAAACACCACCTTGCCCAAGGCCGTGGCGCCCGCGGAAGACATTGGTAACTTCTTCCAATTGACTCCTGGTTTTGACTGGGCTGAGGACGTCGAAGCTATGGACTCCGATTCCGGTGAGGATGAGTCCTCTGATGATGAGGTCGAAGTAAGCTTATGTCTACGCCCCAGTCAACTTTCTGATTCGCGAACTGCAGGAACTTTCGGTTGCTTCGGGCCCTTCCGCTAGTTCTGCGGCTCCGAAGGTATGTACTACTCAGCTGTCTTGCTTCTTCAGTCGGCTGACTTGTTCTTTTTAGGTGAAATACCTTCCGTTCGTTGAAGTGCCCGGCATGGACACTAACAACCGTCTTTTTATCAAGGCCATCCGTATCTTGGGGACAGCGAGTGGTTCTGGTTCTTCTGCTAGTACCTCCACCACGAGCACTGCGACCGAGGTCGAGCCGACTCCTGTCAAGCGCAAGGCGGCCGTGAACCTGGAAGGTTCTCGTCGCATGGCCAAAGCCCTTCGCCCATCGGTCTTCAACATCGAGCCAATCCTCTTGGACCAACTCAGCAACTGTTGGTGCTTCCCACTTGTCGGTGGTTGTTTCTGACATGCTTAACAGCGTTCCAGCACGTCAATGGTTACAGCACTGCCATTTCCGCCATCGTGAAGCGCATGCACATCCTTAATAATGCGCCCGAGGTGACTGCTGCTTCTGCTGGTGTCATCGCCGCCGAACACTCCTACCGTCACGAGCTGTCTGTGACGCTCAACCGTATTCACGGGGAGATACAGACCTTCCTGCGTACTCGCGATCTGTATCTGGGCGCCACAGATGCCTTGCTCTTCCCTGACCCTCGGTAGTTGCGCTGTGCTGGCGTTTTATCTTCTTGTTCTTGTGCTCGCGTGTAGCTACTAGGTAGAAAACTTGTCATTCATCGGACTAGTAGCCGGAGGTTTTCGTTTTTGTACATTTTTGGACATTTCTTTCCATACAAAACATCTGTAGTTTTACGACCGTCCCCAATGTGACATAGACTTATTGCCAAGGGTTTAGTGTGAAACAACAGAAGCCTCGCGCCTGAACGGAACCCTTCTAGCCTCGCGGCCAGTCGTCAGTGGTGTTCCGTTGCTTATCCAGCCATCACGAATCCCTAAGTTACTCCGTTTGCTTCAGGTCTCCGTGACGGTACTACCCGTCTTAGATGTTCCTTTCATCTTATAAAAGGCGTGCCTTCGCCTCGTCTTGCTTCAGTACATCATGCCCACTCAGTACATCATCCCTTTCGCCGATCTTCGCTTGAAGAGCGTTCGCAACCTCACGGTCCGTCAGTCCGCTGAACGGGTCTTCGCTATCGAGGGCGAGTTCGCGCTTGCCAGTGCGCTGGACATCTTCCATCGATCCTTGAGGTTCCCCATCGTCGAGCGTCAGAACAACGTTCTTGCGTTCGTCGATTGCTCGGTGGCGTTGGACCGCCCTGCCGTCGAGGATGGTCCTGATGCGATGAACGTCCCTCGTCTTCAACTCGGCTTCCTGGAGCGTCACGATGCTCCGACGGCTCGCTACATGGTACATGTCTTGGTGCGTGCCGATTACTTCTCATTCAGCCTTCATACTGATGGCTGGGTTATCATTTGTCCAGTGCCGCTATGCTCGTCTTTGGCAGCATCCGGGACTGTTCCTTCCGGGATCCAAGGCGAATTTCTTCGTCATGTTTCTTACTTGTGTGGCGCAACTGCGCAAGTGGTTCACGGGTCCTCATCCCAAAAGCCTCGACGGTCAGAACGAGACCAATTTCCTGGCCCGTCCCTTCCTTGAGCCCTCGGTGTTCTTCCCCGATGTCCACAGGGAGATCTTGGACCATTTCTTGGTGAGTTCATCTTCGACGGTGTCCATGAATGGTCTAATGCTTGTTCAGCTCGAGTCTGTCTTGGGTTCTCACGAAGGCGTCTACGATTGTGTTCGTTGGCTGATTACGCCTCGTGAGGCTGACTGGCTGGCGACTATCGTTCCCGACCTGGGCGGCTTGCCTGGTCCGGTTCGCGAAGTCGTCACTTGGTGGCCTCTCTACCAAGCTTGTCACCCGGTTTTGTTCGTCAAACCGGACCCCGAAGTCTACCATCGCGACTTCAGCGTCCGGGAGAACATCCCATATCACATTCGTGAGTACGGCCCTCGGTGAGTCTTATCTGAGTTCCACCTTCTTGGCTGATTTGTCGTTTCTTATCAGCGCTGTTCCCGAGATTCCTGGTGTCTTTGAAGGCTTCTGGGAGATTCGTTGGGATCAGGCTGGCTTGTGGGAGTTCGAACAGCTCCAAGAAGTCATCGATGGGCTTGCGCCGGGTCTGGTGTCCGACTTCTTTACTCGTTTGTACGCGTTGGAACATCCGCCTCGTTTTGACTTCTACACCAGCTTGAACTACGTCGCTTAGTGTATCTGTCCCCTTAACTTGCATTTGTACTATGCCCTTAATCCATCTCTTTGCTTGTGTGCAGCGCTTACAATCTCACACTTAAGAGGGTTGAACTAAGATAAAATTTTTGTACAACACCGACTAATAAGTCCCAGTAGATTATCTATATGACTGTCTACTTTCGCTTCTTTGACTTCGATCCGTATTGTCGGCGTGGTTTCTTGGTTGGAGGTGGAGTGTCTTCCTCCTCCGTCTCCTCTGCTTCCTCTTCTTCGTCATCGCTCTTGTCAGCCAAATCCCGTACCTTACGCGTCAACTTCGCCACCTGCAGCTTCAACTCTTCGAGCTCCTTGTTCGAAGTCGTGGCTGCAGCCTCAGCTCGAGGGGCGCGTTTGCGCGACGGACCGCGTGCTTCCTCGAAGGGAACGACCAGTTGTCCATCCACGAATGCTAGCCTGCACTTGTGGTTTTGTTTGACGCACCGGTCGCACTTGAGGATCCCTTCGCTCGTTTTGCGATTGCGGGTGACGTTCCGTTCCCGCTTGCAGTCGTGGAGATACCAGAAACACTCTGCGCATTTGAGAGGTTCCTCCTTGGTATACGGCGGGTTGCCGTGAGCGCGCGCGATGGTCTTTCCTGCTTTGACGCGTGGTACCTGACTCTCCTCGATGTGGAGAGTACTCGATGAGGCGACAGGCTGCTCGCGATCTTCTTCAGCCGCTGGACGAGGTCGCTTTTGGCCAGCCACTGGGTTCGGCTGCTTAAGCGACTTGGGGGGTGCCCGCTTCTTCGTCTCCTTCTGCTTCTCCCCCTGCGTCTGCTTGGGCTTCTCCGGCGACGCTCGTGTACTGGCTGGCAGGACCATTCTTGGAGCCGGCGGTGGAGCTGGTGCAGGCACCTGAGCCGCGATTCGAGGGGACGCGGGTGGAGGGGTGAGAGGAGATGGACTCCTTGGTGGCGACGGGTGCGTGTCCATGTTCACATCGCCTTGCTCGTCGTAGTCGGGCGTCAACTCACGAGGGGTCAACGGTCGCCGAGGTTCTTCATCCTCGCCCTCGCTAGCGTATGGCGGAGGGGGCTCAGACTCTCCTCGTGTCGACATCGGCTTGGGACTTGCTAGCGGTGCGCTATCTTCGTGGACCACTGGCGGCGAAGGTATAGCTGGCGTCGCTTCCCGTGCCACTGGTGGCTCAACTGCTGCTGGCGGGGGTGGCTGAGTAACGGCCACAGCCTGCACGACTGCCGTTGCCGGTGTCTGAGCGACCATCTCGAAGCCCGCGGATGTGCTGGCCGCTGGCGGTACTATCTTCGTCGACGTTTTTGACTGCTTTCGTCGACGCGCTGTAGTGGGCGATTCTGGGGGTGGCAGCTTCGTTTTCTTGAAGAACGGCGTTTGTGGGGGAGGTGATGGAGGGGGGCTGGACGTCCTTGCTGGCGACGATGATTCCACGACGACGAACCGGTTATCTTGGATAACGAATTTTCGGTTCGTCTGCTTGTAGCGCAACGCCGTGGTTCGTCCCTTGTCGAACTTCAGTCCCCGTACACCCAACACCCGCTTATCTTCGTCGTCCAAAGATAACGCGCAACGCCACAGAGCGTCGTCGAGCGTCTGCTGTGCGGACACACGGAACGTCTCCCGGTCCACTACCACTCCAAACAGTTCGAAGATACGGTCCCAGATGGGGTGTACCTTCTTAAACTGTTGACTGGCGCTCCACTTCGCGATGTCGATGGGGAGTTGTCCTGGTCGTCGCAGATAAAGCAGGGCCATCGCTTCGCTGTACTGGAACCTCATGGCTGGCGGGAAGCTGTCCCGCATCCAGAACCTCAACTCTGTCTGGTCCTGGGTGTAGATCAGCTTCTCCTTCGCTCGATCCATGCCCGGGAACTTCCTGAACACGAAATGGACGAAGGTGTCGAAGCGGAACGGCTCCCAGAACACTCGCTCGATCATCCCCTGCTGGGGCATTCGCTGAAGGCTGACTAGGCAATTGCCCAACTCAGCCCACCACGAATACACCCTCGATGGTCGATCGGCGACGCGGTAGCTGTTGAGCAGTAGGACCAGGCTGAACGGCTTTTCCCATATTCGCTCGATGAGCCCCGTCGTCAGCGTGATCCTGTATTCCAGCTTGATATCGGTGCAGAAGACGAAGCCTCGCAGGTCGCGTCTTAGGTAGACCTGTGCGGCTCGGTCCCCATGCGACCACATATTGCCTGGCTCCGAATCGTCCTTCGATATCCAGTTTCGAAGTTCGAGCCGTTCGTATTCGACGCCGAAGTTCTCGCTGGGCATAGACGGTGCGGGGAGTTCTTCGGCGGCGGGTTGAACTTGCTGGTCCTGCTGTTTATCCTTAACTGGGTTCATCTTACCACCCATTTAAACGACATACCTTTCGCCTGCCAGCTGCTTTTGCTGGCCCTGATTGCCTGACCTGCATTTTGACTGGTCTCGCCTGTTTCTTCGTTAACAAGCTTGAACATCATTGGATGATTCTTGTCTGTACTGACCTTCCTCGGCTTCACCGCTTGTCTCGTCGTTACTTGCGCCTGTGGGTTGTCGATGTGCTGTTCATGACGCGTCACTTCAGGCCAAGTGTCTGCGGACTCTGGTGGCGGCGTAGGCGAGCCAGGGAGGAACAGCGGGTCGTGGACTTTGTGGTCCGGAGGCTCTGGTCCTTCCGTGTCCTCGTCCCACGGCACTTCGCGTAGCTTGCCCGGGAAGATGTTGTGACTGGTCTGTTTTGCTTATCTTAGTAACTGATATGGCTGGTTTGCGCAGTCCACGCACCATGAAATCCTTCGTCAACTTGTACGTTTCGAAGTACCATCGTTGCGGGACCCAGTTACTGTCGAACGCCTCCAGCATTGCTTCGCCCAGTACCATGTCCAGCTGCTTGAGCGTGTCCCCGGACTTCTTCTTGATTTCATGCCTGTGGTAGTAAGCCCAGGGGGTGACCGTTCCGAAGAACTCGTGGCGCGTGATGGCCAGGCGACCAAACCAGTTGTACAGTTTCTGCGGGTAGTCGAGGAAGTGGTCCAGATAGTCAACGACCTCCTGGCTGGGCACCTCCAGCGCGATGTCTGGCATGTTGGGCGCGTGATACCCTAGCGCCTCGTACGCGTCAGGTCGCTGCTTCGTAGCTGCGTTGGATGGTCCGGCGATGTTCGACATGTCTGATGGTTTGGCGGCGAGTACGTGAGCGCGTAGTAGTGGCGGGAGAGAAAGAGTTTGTTCAACTCGAAATCCCCGTACTTAACTTGCCCTGAACGTAAAATCCGCTTAAGACCGTCTTCTTGATCTTCGCCCACAGCCTCCGCGTAGCGGCCTGTGCTTCTTCTACCCAGTATTGTGGCATATCTGTACAACACTTGGTCCCTAGCCTCACTGTGTTTGCCTCATACAATGCTGCCGATCTGCATTTTTCATTTTCCAAATACCCTTTTTGTTCAGCTTTCGCATGGCTGAATAAGATTGATTCGAAAAATTCTCTGCTACATTATATGGTATTGGTACCCCATTCACTCTTTCTTTTCTTAGATGGTGTCCGCACCATCCTTGTGGTTACTGTGAATCAGTTTGAAGTGTAACGGACGCGTTTTGTGTCCTGCAGACTCGTTCGTACCATTACGGTTGTTCGGCCCGGTTAGCTGAGTAGGCTGAGTAGTGGTTCAAACTTCGTCTGGGTGGTTCAAGACTTTTTCGCCAAGTCATTTACCACCTTTACAGCTCCCTCTTTGATTCTTTCTAGCCGTTCGAAGAACTTCTTTCCGAACGTACTCTTGTCTTTGCGCGAGTAGAAGGGGATTACTCTAAACTTCGCGACTTTGTCCCTTAGGACAGTTCCATCCAGCTCGCAGAGCACGTAGTTACCACGGGTCGTTCTAGCTATCACAGCGTACGGTCCCATAAAACGTTCCTTGAACTTAGCGTTTAGTTCTTTCTCGATGCGAGTGTTTCGAACGAGGACTAGGTCGCCCGTGTCGAAGGCATGTTCTGGCATGGAATTGATGTATTCATCTCTGTACTTTTCTGCAGCTCGTTTCTTCGCCACAGTGACCCTCTTTCGCATTTCCTTTACATCTTCCTTATGCTTGATGAGCTGTTTAGCACGGTACGCGATGAGGTCACTATGTGACACGATCTTATCTGGGGTGTCGATCAACCAGGTTACCTCCTCAATGTCCAGCGGCAAAATAGGGTCACACCCAGTTACCGCATAGAATGGTGAGGTCCCAATCGACCTTTTAACGGTGATCCTTTCTGCCCATAACACTTCGTGCAAGTATGCTGGCCAGGTTTCGGGGTCGCCTCGACACACTTTGAACAGTGACTGGCGGATGTCCCAATGGCCTCTTTCGACCTTTCCGTTTGCTTGCTTGTTATATGGGGTGATCAGGATGCCTATGACACCGTACTTCTCTTCGATGTGCCTTATTGCTTTCTTGATTGCTGGCCCGTTGTCGGTCACAATCTCCTTCAAGCATCCCCACCGGCACAGTATGTCCTCGAAGATCCATTCTCCGAGTGTCTCTGCTGTTTCGTTGACCAATGCTCTCGCTTCAGGCCAGCCGGTGAGTCCACATCGTGCTACTGTTACAGCGTTGTAGTTCTTGTACTTCGCATTCTTATCTTTTGCACCTGAGTTAGGCATCTTAAACGTGTCAATGTATGCTCGCTCAAAGATGCCCGGCGTCGTTGTGATGACGGGCTCGATGTGAATGTTCTTTTTCTGTCGCTTTTGACAGAGTAGACATGTGCGTACATACCATTTCACGTCTGCCTCACGTCCTGGCCACCAGAATCGCTTGCTAACCAGCCGTTGCACTGAGTACTGCCCTTTGTGGCCACTCTTGTCGTGTAACATTCTGACGACTCCCATTCTGTGGTGCTTCTGGAGGACTCTCTTATGTTCGCCGTCCTTATCCAGCCGATACAGTCGACCGTTGCGCATGAAGAATCCTGACTTCCACCGCTCTAGTTGCGACTTTTCGAGGTTCGACAAGTGTTTTGACTGCGTTGTGCCGGTCTCGAGCAGCGTTGGTAACTCTGGTAGAAGTCGTTCCCATTGCTGCTCGCGATCCGATCGTCGACCGTCGGGGAAGGTGTCTGTTCCGACCCATTCCTCGACCTCTTCCATAGCCATAGCACATTGACGGAGGCCAGAGAGCTTCGTTCTCAAGTCGTCAGGCATTTCTAAACCTTCACTCGAAGTCACACTTTGCATGAATCCTGTTCGAGTGTCGATCTTGTCCTTAAAACTATCGAATTCCAGCGGCTCATCCTTCGCCGGAAGGTCCTCTGGCGCCTCGTATTCGAACGTTTGGAGTTCATCAGCTTCTTCATCTGCTGGTTTCGGCACTACTTCGTCTTGGTCGGTCGCAGGGCGCCTACTTAGGCCGTCCGGGCCATGTACCTTGCCTGGTACATGGACTAGTGTGAAGTGATACATCAGTATCTCTTCAGCCCATCTCTGCAAGTTGGCGTTGGCCAGCGAGTCGACGTTCGACAACATTCCTTTTATGTACTTTGCATCAACTTCAATCTTCAACTTTCGGCATCTCAACAGGTAATACTTGCAGTATGCTAGCGCTCTATGCAGTCCGTACAGCTCTCGCTTGGCTTGCGAGTATCTAGCTTCACGGTCATTGAGTGTAATTGACATGAATTTCGCGAAGTACTGCTTCTTGGGATCGCCAGGATCGAATTGTGACAAGTAGAAACCGACGGCTTGATAAGAGGTGTCCACGGATAGTATGATTGGTGTCGACCACTCGTACCGTAACGGTTTCAACATGGGACAAGTTCGTATGGCCTCCTTAAGTGAGTCCATGCTTGCTTGTTCCGCTTCTTCCCATTGAAACTTAACCAGCCCTTTGGTCAGCCTAGTTAAGGCATATGCCTTCTTCGAGTAATCTTTCACGAATGCCCTGAAGATCCCTGCTGTCCCCAGGAATGAACGGACCTCAGTGAGGGTCTGACACGGTGGCCAGTCCGAAATCACTTTGACTCGATCTTCAGCGGGTTTTCGACCTTCATATGTACAGACATGTCCAACTACTACGATTTCTTCAGCACAAATGATCGCTTTGGTGCCCGAGAAAGTTCCTCCAGCGTACTTCATTCGTTGTATGATGCGCATCATGTTTGTACAATGCTCCCATACGAACCGTCTGATGCCAGGATTCTCGGGCAACGTCTCAAATGTACCGTCTGGCTGAATATACCTGCTCACCGGTCCCTTCACTGGTACATCGTCGATGTAGGGCCTCGTGAATGCTGGTATTTCATCCCTTAAGATGTATGTGACATCGTCATGAAAGATGGGGACGGAATTCGTCCAGCCCATGGGCAGTGTCCGTAATCTGAGCGCTCCGTACGGTGTCGAGAAAGTTGTCATGTCCCTCGACGCCGTAGCTAGCATCCGCTCGTCGTACCCGACATACAGATCCAGCGTTCCCCCACATGAGAGGCCCGCGAATGCTTCTGCTAGTTCTTCTGTAGCAGGGGGCAGTCCGGAGTGCGCGATGGTGACCGCGTTTAACGGTTCTAAACTGTGCACTAGTCGCAGTTTCTTGCCATCCTTCTTGACCACACAAAACCATCGCGAGCGATACGAGGAGTTCGATGGCTCGTACACACCCGTGTCGATCTTGTGTTTGATGATCTTGCATACTTCTTCATAGATGCCTGGCGGTATGGGGATGTTTCTGAGCACCCAAGATGTATGCGGAATGACCGGCATATCGACAGGTGGGAAGTATTCCTCCTTGAAGCTCCCTTTTTCATCTTCCGACCAGGCAAATCCTTCATTCTGCAGGCACATTACTTGGTCTACCAAGTCGCGTTCCGCCTCCCACAAGAACTTGCCAGCGTGATCAGCTTGTAACTGGGTTCTTCGTTCGGCTGTATAACGGCCGGTAGGCTGGAACTTGAACGGTAACTTCGACAGTTGGGGCATGCCCTTAAGTGGGTCCCCATGAATGTGCCTTTGAATGCGAAACTCCTCTGGTAGAGTTCCTAGGTGCGACTTTACTTTGAGGTGCACCGGTTTGTACTTCTTGGTAGCAAACACCCCTCGACGCCTTGATAAGCGTTCGGCTTCGAAGAACTTTTCTCGCGCTTCTCCCATGTAGTCCCTGGGCATCGTGACCGTGTAGTCGTTGAACATTTGACTGAGTCCAATCGGCACACCGTGAAACAGATTCATAGTGACTCGGGAGACATGTTCGTCCTCTTGAACATCTTCGGCGATTTCCTTCAAGTTAAACAGCTTTCGAAACCCAAAGACGCGACTGTCTTGGTGTGTCTCGATGGGGTGCTTACTTTCAGGCATCGGGACGGTGTAGTTCGCGTCCACTGGCACCGTATACGCGTACTTGTTGCGTAATGGCTTAACCAGCCTTTGCACTTTCGCAGCCGATTTCTTCAGGTAAAGGCTGGATAGCACACCGCGGTCAAACGCTCCGTCCTCTTCTGCCGGGGTGTATGTTTCTTTGACGACGACATTGCCTTGGCTATCAGCTTCGAGAATGAGTACCACCTCTCCTTGCTCTTGCTTCAATTCCTTGAGCGGTTCTGAAAACCCGGCGGGGTATCGTGTGAACCTTGTGGTAGCAGATTCTTGGGCATTTGACCCCGTTTGTAGGTTGGGCAGGTCAATTTCTTGCCTGTCCCAGGGTCCTCTATCATAGCGATCACATCACCATTCGCAGTTGAATGCAGACTGATCTCTGACACAACTTCGAATGGTCGTCCGAGCAGGACTTCGTACGCGGGATCCTTAAGAATGTGCAACTGGAGATAGTAGATGATCCCCTCGAAGTCGAACCGCACGTTCCTGGCCAGGCCAAGGGTCTGTGTTCGACTCTTATCCGCGCTCTCCATGGTTATGGTGAAACTTGGATCGTAGGAGATCCCCAACTCCAGTGCTGCCTTCAACGACATCGACGCGATCTGCGATCCCCCGTCGAGTAGACTCTCTTTTCGTCCGCTCTTGTTGACCAGGGGCCACATTGTTCGCAAATCAGCGTTTTCAGGCGCCACATTCGATCGTGGTACATGATATGGACCCGTATAACCAGTTTGGTTGTAGAATTGCTCTACTGGGTCTTCAACTACGATAGCGCCTTCCGGCATGTGCGCTGTCTTTTCTGCTGTGACTTTGAATACAGCGTACATCGGTGAAGCATCCTGTTGGAGGTTCACCTTCACGTTTTTGGCCTTCAGCGTATCGAGCAAGTTCTTCTGCCACGCGGTGTTAGTAGCCAGTAATGACTCAGGTAACAACGCCTTCCACATCTCCTCCCATTGTGGGTTGAGACGGAGCAGTTCTTTGAGCTTCGATTCACGCTTGTAGGACTTGGTTTTCTCTTTAATTTTATCAGGCAGAGTTGAATCGGCCGCCTTCAGGTCGACTTTCTCCGGTTCAGGTTCTGGCTGGTTAAGGGCGTCTTTGAGTTCCTCAAGTTCGTCCTCTTCCACTTCCGATTCTGATTCCGAAGCGTCTTCTGTCACTATCTTAGGTGGCTCCTCTGCAGGAGGTTGCGCTGGTTGAACAGGCGCGAACTTGACTCGTCGCGGAATCTCGACGACAACTCGGTCCTTCTTCCAGCTGGTACCAGGTCCTTTTTGAACTGGTACGTCCTTCGGCTGGTTAGGGACTTCTTGGGGACTGCTTCGTGTGCGTACAACGTTTTGGCTCTCCAGGTACTGGGATGTAGGTCCGAGTCCTCCTCTCATCGAGCCTAGTTGAAACCCTGTTGACCTCCGTTTCCCATCGCCGTCAAGAACACTACTTGACCGTCGTACGTGAAGTCATCCGGCGCGAAGTAGTCCTCTTCGTTGCCCATCGCGTTCTGCGCGCGAATGTTCTTGAGCTGTTCTTCCTTGAATCGACGAACGAACTCACTGGGCTTCACACCAGAGATGGCTTTACGTGGTATCGATTTCCCATTCTTCAGGAAGAACCACCGCACGTTTTCTGGTTTGAATATCCAGCCTTCTTGTTCGTTCTTCTTACGCTGCTCACAGGTCTCGATGAAGTGGGCTGGGTCTTCACAATAGAAACACCCATCGTTCATGAAACCTCGAGTCCCCTGGTTGCCGTGACCCATCTGCATGCCTGGTCCCGGTCGAACCATGTCTGGTATACGGCTGCTTTGAATCGCCATGTTGTACATCGGTTGCGGATAGTAAGCAGCCGATGGTTCGGCTGTATAAGCCTGTTGGCGTGATTCTCGTTGGTTCTGCAGCACCAACTCAAGCAGTTTCTGGACCATGTTGGGCGTCTCGTTGAGCCGCTTCTCTTGTGCATTGATGGTGTCCCTGAAGCTAGCCAACAAGTTGTTCATATCCTGTAGATCTTCGAGTTTGACTTTCGTCGTCCCCGGGGGTAGCAAACTGCGCCCGAACTCGCTTTCCTCGATTTCGGTCTTCACTCCGGCGTACTGAATACCAGAATTGAAGTAGGTGCTAGTAGCCACGACCACTTCATCGATCGTGAAGGTGATTTTCTCCGGAGGCGGTTGTGCTTGCAACGCCTTCGTGCGGAGGCCGGTGAAGACAGCGTCCCAGACGACTGGCTTCAAGCATCCTCGAATGTGTTCCACTGCCGCTTTCTCCGTGATGTCCTCATTCTTCACTAGGTACTTCAGGATATGGACGACTTCTCGCTGACATGCCATCCAGCGCGTCTTCGTACCAGCCTTTTCTTCCTTGTATTCGGATATAGCGTCTCGCAAATCATGAATAGAGTGCTTGATGTCGCCTGGACCCTTGCTATAGCTCGCGAGAACCGCCTTTCGGAACGCTTCCCACTCACCAGCGATGTACTCAGGCATCACGAACCATGCATCGCGATTATCTGCGCCGGCATACAGCGCAGCTAACTCGATTTTGGCCGCGTCATCCTCTATTTCATGGTTCGAGAACAACAACTCCATGTTTAAGAAGAAGTCGATGATACGACTCTTTTTGAAGACTGGCGCATTCTTGCTTTCTTGCTGGGGAATCCCCTTTTTCTTGATCAGGGTCTTCGTCTCGGGAGAGACGAACTTGTTCGGGTCTAACGTTCTCGGTGGCATGATGTCTGATAGTGTCACTGATCGTTCTTTGACTGGTGTTAATTGGGGTGAATCAGGTAGTGGTATACTCTCTGGTTCGGGTGAACTTGGCAGTGGTATTTCTCGCGGATCTTCGTTAAGGTCGGAGAAGAATTGACTGTCTGATTCGGGTTCTTCTTGCTTGATTTCAAAATCTAAGGTCGCGTTGTCTGAATCCGGAACTGGGGTCAAAGGACTTTCTGGTCGCTCTGATTCAGGTGGAGGAGACGGTGACTTTGGTTTCGCTTTCTTCTTGGGCTTTCTCTTGATTTCAACGTTCTTTCCAGCAAGTGCTTTGATGGCTCGCTCTTTGTCGGCTGGATAACCGTCTTTGAGTGATCCCGGAACGTGAGGTCTGGTTCTTAAAGTTCGCGCTGATGTACTTGGCGAACTTGGTGTAAACTGTTCGTCTTGAGAAGGTGTATATCGATCTGAATTTCGAGGCTTGGGTCTAGGTCTTCTAGCGTCCAGCCTGTGCTTTCAATTCGATGTCTTGTACTTGCGTTTGGAGATCGACAACAGCAACTGTACTGTGTTGTCAATGCTTAACCCCCCTCGCGGTGGGCTCCAAAATATGATGTGCAGTGTGATAAAGCGGCGTGTAATCACCACTATCTAACCAACAACAAATCTACTGGTGCTTGTGGTACGGAACGGTTGTCCTAATCGTGTGATCGGGGAACGGCTGGTTAAGGTAGCAGTGGACTGATACGTCCGTTTTGGTGCACGAATGCGGGTTGTTTTGGGGGGGTTGTAAGCGAAGAGGATCTACGCGAAACACCTAATCGAATAAAGACTCAAAGCCGAACAGAGCTCGCCAGGAAGACGGGGACGCGAAGGCCGGGACCGCTCAAGGGTAGATGTTCTACAGTACTGGGGCGACCGAACGGACAACAGTGCACTGACTTGTTATCTGCGTTGATGCTAGCCTCGTGCACCAAACTTACTTCTCTACTTGGGTGTGACAGATCGTTCTTTTGAGCGTCGGTCAGATACCGTGGCCACAAGACGTTCTTCGGCTGCTTAACGTCGCACCAGTTCAGGCTAACTAGGCTTCACTTTCACAAGGCGGTTGTCTCTGGGGAGACGATTGCTTGCTACTTGGATCCGTGCGGTATCTCTGGGGAGAAGTCCGGGCTCACAGAAGTTAACTGGGTACTTGACGTCAAGGGACTGCGCACGATTCTTGTCTGCGGTTCTTGAGTATCTCGCCACTTAGGCGTCTTAGGAGACTTTGCTTTGCTTAGGTTCTTGGCTGCTTAAGGGTTTGGGTGGGCTTTCAAACGTGTTGAACTTCTTATTGGGCGCGAACCCGAGTCAGATTACTACAGAGGAATGCTTTGTGGGCTTTTCACTGCGGGGCACTAAACTACTGTACTCTACAGACGCGACGCTACTTATACACTCTACAGACTCACCCCGGTAAGCTACGTAACTACTCGACGGCTGGATACGGTCCGTACAAAACATGAGTCCCTACTCAGCCTGCACGGGCAAAGGTCACCAGACAGTTCCCGCCGGCGCATATGCCAGTTCCTCTACGTTCAGATGTTGCGTAGACCACCCATGGACTCCGAGAAGCAAGGCGCTGCGTGCTCAGATAGGCGTTCGCGTGTACTTTTACTTAACCGGGCGCTTACCGGCTTATCCAGCCTTTGCACCAAACTTGGGCGTGAGCCCATTCAATCGCGAGCTACCGCTAGTGCGCATGCACTGAGATGGTCCGTGAACTCGAATGGTGACGCGCTGAAGCGTTGGGCAACTTATCTGGATGGCTGATACCACATGTAGTACATGAGGCGGGTCTTCGAGTCATAATCCATATGGATCGCGCCTCGCTGCCAGTTTCACATCAATCAGACGCGTCGACCGATGAAGGTGATTCTCTTGAGATAACCGCGAATCATCCCCGTTCGGGGTTTTGACACTGGTTTATTGTTATACGACTTTTGTCACAATGAACAATGTACCGTCCGCTTTTGGTAATGAACTCCGGAGGTTGTGAACCCCGCTTCGACTCATTCAATGCTGAGGATCATGTTGCGGCTGGTAGAGCGTCGTCGGAAGCGACGGCTGTTCATCCTTGATTCGGATGTTGCTTGTGTGGCGCAGTTACGCGTACAAGGTGAAAGGACCTCCTCAGAGGGGACAACTGGGTTTATGATATTCAGCCCTGGCTACTGTCGTTCTTTGACTAATAGTTACATGCTTGGAGTTCTCTCCTTGCCCTAGAGAGCGTCTCCGTGATGACCTTTGTAGCGTATCCAGCCTTGCTTCCGCTTGGCTCTTAGTTGCATATGGCTGTCTAGAAATCGCAAAATTCTGGATTCTGGCCATGTAATCTCAACATGCATATCAACGTCGGTACTGGACGGTAGCGTTGATGTTCGTTCTTGTAACGACGGCCTGTTTTCTTCGGACGAGTAGGAGTTGTAGTAGTTCCGTAATTGTGAATGTACCGTGGCACGACGCGTGCCGTCCATGGAGTAGTAGGGAGTGTGTTAGGGTCTAGCCCTCGTTCGCGGATGTAGGAGTAAAGCATAGAGTCGTATTCAGGCGGTGGGTTAAGGGATAACAGAGAATCGTGGTCTGCGAAAGTTTGGTTTCCCATCAAGCACTCGAAGGATCTCCCCAGCGTCGCTGGGTGGGAACGGAAGACCTTCGTTGTCCGTTCCCCCTTCAAAAATCCTCGACGTCGTCGTCAAAGACCTCCTCGATCCGTGAGTTCGCGTGGTCATGATGTGTCGTATGTGGGGGTCTGCGCGGATGCGATTCGATAGCTGTCTTGTTTCGAGAGTCACCAGCTTTCACGATGGCAATCGACAAGGTAGGCTGATGCTCGCGGTCACCATCTTTCCAAAGAACAAGTTGAACTTCACCTGATCGTGAGTAGTCAATGCTCGCGGCGAACCAGTGGAGAAACGGCTGCCCCAATATGATGTCGAAGTTTCCTATGTTCTCGTTACGCGAGATGAAAAGAGAGTGATTGAATTCGTGCGATCCAATTTTGAACGGGACGTCCGAGCATAGACCGCTCAGACGCTCAGGTAGTCCATGGATCCCCTTCAAGGACCAGTTCGAACCTTGATAGTCGAGTGGGAGTGAGCAGTCATCGGAAACACGACTGTTGCCTATCGTAACTTCCGAGCCCGTATCGACCATCGCGAGCTTCGTAACGCCATTGATTTTGACATTGAAAGTACCGGTGACCATGGCGAGGAATGGGATGACTTGGATGGGCAACGCATGCGCGATGTTCCGTATAAGGTCAGGTAGTTCCTTCGGATCCACAGCCAGTTTGGCCGATCCGTAAGACGAGCGTTCAGGTAGGCTCACGATGGGTACTGTGTCGACGTTAAAGAGGTAGGCAAAATCATCGGAGTCGTGCAACTCAGCTCCGTTAGCCTTGTACTCGCGTCTCGTTTTCGTAGCCGTGTTGATGAGCTTTTGCAAGTCGGGGCTGATACCGATGAGGTCGCGTATGGGGACTTGAACCTCCCGATCCATCATTGTCTTGTAGATATCAACAGCGTTGGCGTATTCCTGAATGTCCGAAGTAAAATGGTAGCGTTTCGTGGTGTCAGACTTATCTTTAGTAGACGCGTCTCGCATTTCAACATCCTTCGGAGCTCTGGACGGCACGGACTTCTTCCAACCATCTTCTCTGTTGACAGGGTTCGGCGGCGGCGGAATCGTAACGTTCTTCTGCGGCGGTTTGTACGCCGGCTGGGGTGCAGGCGTCGAGTTGCCTGGCACTGGCGCGTTACTCGTCGGCGCAGGGTTCGTTGGTTTGAATACAGGATCGATCTCTCTTGCCTTGCCCTTGTCCGGGCGCGCAATCGGGTTGAATCGTTTATCTGGGTTAGCCTTGCTTCTGGTCTCGACAGGGTTTGCGTACGCTGGCGCCGCCATAGCCGTATTTCCATCCAACCCCGTATCATCTCCAAATACCACCGAGATCGCGCTCGATCGCGTCGAGGGCGCCGTGGGGTAGTTCGCGTCGAGGTACGCGGGCAGTCCTCCTTCGTAGAATCGAGGAACGAACGGGAGCTTGCTCCCGTCTGACAGTACGTATAGACCTGACTCGGCGCTGAGCTTGACGCGTCCCAAGTTCACGAGGGTCCTCAGCGTCGTGCAGTTGCGTAGGCCTCGAGGGTGAGTCGGATTCATCACCGCGCACATGAAGCAGTACTCGTCGTTGGCCTGCGGATGGATCTGGGGTGCGGGTTGCGTCGTCGTAGGAGGTAAGGTGGCGATTACAGCGCCTTGCTCGGTACCGTTGTTTGCAAGTCCGCTGAGCGCCGTAAGGACGCGGGCGAGCTCCGATATGACTGGGTTGCCATTCATTTGGGATGCAGCGTTGATATGCATCCCTTCTAAGCGTTTGACTAAGTCTGCCATCGGATCGGAGGAACTGGTGGACTTAGCTGGTTTGGCAGGTGCGCCTGCGGTACCCGATGCGCTTTGTTCGTCGATTCGGTTGCCCTCTTCGTCAAACCGAACTGCCTTGACTGTCTTCTCAGCTCTCCATTCCTCGTATAGCAGACTCTTCTTATCGAATCGCTTCTCCAAGATTTCTATGCAGTCGGTGATGTCCGGCGCTGTGTCTCGATCGCGTTTGGCCTCCGGGACCATGTTGTTGAACCATTCCTTCATCGAAGTTGGGATGCCTTCGATGAAGTACGCGTTATAGTCAACTTCCGTGATACGTTTGTTTTTCTTGAGTGGCGCAGCGAGCTTTAGGTAATTTCGATAGTAAGTTTCAATTGCTGCTGAGCTCTTGAATGGAGACTTAGCAGCGGAATCTTTGATGTATGCCTTGAGCTCTTCGAGCGTAACTTCCCGCGTCTTGTTGCGTGACGCATATAGTTTTTGGAGGACCTTGGTGGCCTTCTCCCAAGTCTTGCCTTTGATATCTTCATCGAACTCGGGGAGGTCTCGTATGTTCTCTTTGACCTCATCCGAGGCATACTTGTAGATATAGTCGACGAGGTTATCCTTGTCGGCGATGTTCGCAGCTAGTCCGAACAGAACTAGATTATCAAGGAAGAACTTCGTGTTGTACCCGTTATACTTGGGTGCGTTTGCGGTGCCCGGGATGGGCATGGGTTGGTATATCTGTGCATACTGCGTGGGTGGGATCGACATCGCGGCCGAGCAGGTCTATCCGGCCGGGAGTTTCGAGCAAGATAGATTGAGTCGAGAACCAAGGGGGTTCCGGAAGTGCCTGAGTCGTAGGATAGGGAGTATAGGAGTGTTATGAGTGACAGGTGGCGTGGCAGCTATCTGCTCTGCCGGGGCGGTTGTCAGGAGTGGGTATAGATAAGGAAGACGTCTAGGGGTTTGGTGGTGAGCTCGAGGAAATTCGAGGATGAGGACAACGTCCAAGATAGTGCAATTCTAGTTGTGCTCAGCTGTAGCTGCCTGTGTTCGGCTTCCCCTCGCGGTGGGCTCCACTGTCGAAGAGTGAGGTGGTCCTCACGTAGACAAATATAATTGAGAGTCGCCGAAGGCCAGGAGCGTACGCGGAGCGTGAGAGGTGGCGAAGCGAGTGATGGACGTTAGTCCGAGAAGGAGTACGATTTGGTGTTGTCGCGGGGCGAGTATCAGTTCAAGCGCAGAAGTCTGAATCGAGTAGAACAAGTGTTGAATTTAGAGTGGGGGTGGTCGAAGACGAAAACATACGAATCATCTCTACAGGTATATAAGGGACTGTCCGACTGTCCAAAAGAAGGTACACGTAACGTATGTGTAAGCTAAACTATTTGTCCGTGGCCTAATCGAATATCCAGAGGGGGCGTGTATGTAAGGAAAGAATAGAGTATAGAAGGAATGGCGGGGCTCGGCGGCGTGTAGAGGTATGTCGAGTGGTCCGCATGTCCCAAAATGGGTAAGTAACCTAAACGGGAAGCGGCGGCGTGCTGAACTTTTCACCAGCGCCTCGGCTAGCACTTCCACACCGACATCAGTCGAGCTGTCCAACAGGTCTCGCAGTTCATGCAGAACCCCGGACGGCCTCACTGGATCGCAGTTCAACGGATATTCCGGTATCTGCAAGACACTCAGGACTATGAACTTGTCCTCGGTGGTCGGCACTCACTCAAAGGATCATTCTTTGGGTACACGGACTCCAACTTTGCCGACAATCCTGACGAACATGGACGTTCCGTATCCGGAGGTGCTCTCTATCTAGGCACCGGCTGCTTCCTCTGGTACTCGCGACGCCAAACTGCAGTCGCAATCGGTACTGGTGGTGCTGAGTACTATGCCGGTAGCATCTGCGGATGCGATATCGTATGGTTCCGCCAACTTCTTGAGGAACTCGGATTTCCGCCAGATGGTTCGACTGAGATGCGCGTTGACTCAAACTCTGCACTCGCAAACTTAAACTCCAATCAAGTCACGCAGGGCAACAAGCACATCAAGATCCGCTATCATTGGATCCGCCACGCTGTCGAATGTCAAGATATCGTCGCTGTACGCGTCGATTCCGCTGACAACATGGCGGATGTCTTCACCAAACCGCTTGGACCTCACCTGCACCGGAAAGCGGTCATCGGACTCGGACTTCAACGAGCCAACCCTCGTTGAGGGGGAGTGTTGGAATACGTATGTATAGTATCAACGAGCGTTAGCTCGCAGGACTACCTTTTACGGACACTGTAGATATATTCGCATTGTTTCCTTTTTAGTCCTCAGTCTCGTACTACGACGTCGACGACTGAGGTATGTATTCTACAACGCTCTACTTTGTATTTACTCATCGTACTGTAGCGTACCGCGGACTCGTGCATCCGCACTCGTACTTACGGCCTCGCTACAGGTATGTAGTTAATATAACATGAGTCTCGTACTACGACGTCGACAACTGAGCGTACCGCGGACTCGTGCATCCGCACTCGTACTTACGGCCTCGCTACAGGTCGCCGCACGTTCTCAACACTTCGGACGCGCCACATGGATGGGCGTTCATGATATTCTGTCGTTCGTTCGCAGCAGTAAGTTTCACTTCGCGAGTGGGTGATGATTCTGATCGCTCGCAGGTTTGGGGTGTGTCGATTGGTGGAACAATCCTTCAAAACCAGCTGTCTGCACGGCTCCCCTCCGAATTCTTACGGCTCGTACAAGGTGTCGACATTGCGTATTCCGCTATTCCGTTGATCCCTACACTTGATGATCCTTTGCATGGTCAAGTGACGGAAGCATTCTCGAGTGCACTCAGTGTTCTCTGGAAGGTTCTCGCAGGTATCGCTGGAGCTGGACTGCTGTCAGCCCTCCTCATGAAGGATGTTCCGATGCATGAGACAATCGACAAAACACAAGAAATGGAGCCGTCCGATGAAGTCAAACGGGACCCCGAAGTTGCATAGAATCTATGTAGTTGTATCAGCAATACTGGGTTGTCCAACGTCGTATACTCAACATCTGCTCTGTATCTCACGCTGTGCCTCGTTCCAAAGTCCACCTCCTGATGGGGTCAAGGTATCTCCCCATTGCCTGACAACAGATATGGGGGCCTTCGAGACGACAAGACGTCCATCGAACTGGCTGTCCCCTCGTTCTATTCTGCTCGTATTCCACTCCTCAAGAGATGCGACCACTTCGTCACTTCTCGACCCCATGATTTGCATGAACAGAATTTCGAGGGCAGAATTCGCCCCCAAAAGGCCGCCTAAGGCGAGTTGCACGATTTCCAAGGACGCGGAAGACGTGGTGGGCACGCTTAGCGCGAGGTGTGTCAACCGCGGGAGCTTTTCGAGGACAGAGGACACGGAGGGGAATACATCCATGGAGATTTGGAGGTGGAGATGGGTCGTGTTGGAGGATATGAGAGGGAAGGGTATTCCTTCCCGGCACGCAAGGCCCAGGAAATGCTTCTCTGGCGGACCGTGATTCTGAGGCGACGGCGGCGGGGGTTGCAGTGCCAGATGGTGACTGTAGCTGTGTAACGAGAACCCGCAAGCAAGGGTTTGCATCTCGCTGCAGCATGAGATGATCTTCTGGATGGAGTTGATTGGACCCAATGCGAAGACCCCGAGGTTCTTCACTCGTCGGCACAGCGGTACGAATGGGCTCAACCTCGAGGGACTGCTAAGGGATATAGCTTCGAGAAAGCTGTTTACGGCCCGAGAGGACGATAGGGAGACATCGCGGTACAACAGTGGAAGAGTCCATTGTCTCGTGCATGAGGACACCAGAGTAAGAGTGAGAGCAGTTTCGTGGGAGGTGGTAGAAGCAAACTCGAAGATTTCACGTAGAATATCGAGCGGCATGTCGGGAAAGGGTTGGAGGGTATTCATTGCTGCAGGCTGGTCAACGTCTCGTTATAACGGCAGCTGCAGAGATCTTCTCACCGAGACAGATGGCAACGGAGGTTTGATAGCGGCCAACCAGCTTTGGGTTGCCACCTTTATATATGTATGATATGTACTCCACCGTGTCCATCGGTTCAGAAGGCGGTGGAGCCGCCGCGTTGTCGTGGACAACAAACGATATTACAGCAGATTACGGCCGCCATTCAATCCGCGCCATGATATCCCCAAGCCCAGTGAGAAGATACGAATTGTCTGAGCCCGTACATACCCGCAAATGTACCTTTGGCGCGTCCCGACGACGAACAGTGTGCAAGTCAAAGCAGAAAGCAAGGCACCGACCATTCCAAATCTGGTCAACGTCGCCCATCAACGACGCTGTTTGTCCAAAAGCGTTTCTTGCTTCATGGCATCATCTCGGAAACGCAAAGATCGAGGCCTGTCAGGGTCTGAAGTGCAGCAGTCTGACAAGCCGAAGCATACTCAGACTGCGCTGTACTATCACGCGCACGAGGCTGATGTCGTCCGCGGTCCTCGAGCCGCGACATTGGCAGCGTCTCTCGAGGCCAGTTCGATTGGAAAACCTGACAGCGGGCTCATTCGCCTTGGCTATACAAATCATGATTCCTCGACTCCAGAGGTGTGGGTGGACAGGTACGTGTAATCATGCACGCGACAGCGAAATCGGGCGAAGCAGAATCTGAATACTGGTATCATCACTTGATAAGTTGCATGTAATTACTGACATCCGTAGCGTTGATTTTGTTACGACAACTCTGTGAGCGTGGCCTGACTTTCTCACAGATACGATGCACGCCTTCTTCTGGACTCGTTTGACTCTGTCCAGAAACGCAAGAGTGTGGATGCCCGTCCAGCATCTCCCACAGGCTGGTCAGACTTGCCGTCAGACTCTGAAGATACGTTCTTCTTCTCCCCCGAGGAGACAGATGATTACAGGCGCGACAAGAAGCGCCGTCTCAACGATCAAGTCAGGGAGGAGCGCGTACGTGCACGTATGAAAGAGGATGATGCGAATGAAGAAGAGGTTTGGGGAGGAAGCGACGAAGAGGCAAGTCTGCTGAGCATGTATCCATTCACTCTGAATAACACTGTTAAAATCAGCCTGATGAGTCTGTCAAAAGGGTTATGCAAAAGACCGCCAAGCTCATTCTCTCGGCGGCAAACCCCACACAGATGGAAATGAAGATTCTGGTTGATTTTGGTGAGAAACAGCCGGCCTTCGCGTTTCTCAGGGGACGCTGGAAGCGCCGATGGAGGGTAATCCGAGCATTGGAGAGTCAGGAAATGAAACAGAAGACCGAAGCAGGCGGTCTCGGTGGGCTCGCGGACTATGGCGATAGTGATGAAGATGCAGAATGCTCTGAAGCAAAACATAATGATTAGCCGACGTGCATAGATAGTATACATATATCATTCCATCCGGTATATTATACATAGTCGTGTGCCGCTCGTGCCCGGGTCATGGCTCTTCCTCGGAAGAGTCTTCTAATTTTGAGTCCTCGTCGTCTTCAAGCACTAGAAATTGATTCAAGAACAGACCCAAGGAGACAGAATGACTCGTTACCTCTCTCCAACATGGTGGATGCCAAATGGTAAGGCTCATGGGTCCCTTTGCGAACTTTCTCCTTGTGCTCGGAGATGAGAGACTCGATCAGCTCGTAGTGGGACGAGTCTGCCTGCACTTCCTCCAAGCTCTTCTTGAGTTCTAGATGCAGCGAATCTAGGCTGGACATGGGGTCATAAACGCCCTCCCCAGCTTGTTCTGCGAGGTCTCTCATGAGGATGAACATGCATTGCGTGGAGGTGATTTACTGACCTTGTTCGTCCGATCTAGGTTCGGTACTGAAGAATGCGATCTTGGCTATCTGCTCGGAGATGTCATGATCGTCGGCCCAGGATACGGTCTTCACAGAGTCACCGCTGGAACGCTTGATACAACTTCTCCGACGAGCAAGAGAAGGTCTTATGGGCGGAGGTGATGGGGAGCGTTCTGGAGACAAAGATGCAGGCGCCAGCACAGGCATGGTCTCGGCAGCCATGAGATCCTTGATGAGACTGGGGTCAGATAATCGCAACAAGTGAGGGAGAGGAGGGGGAGAGGGCGGCGGAGTGGGCGCGACGGTGGACGAATCCGACGATGAACATTCATTCGGATCGGGCTCGCGGTCTGGCTCGACCGGTGCTGGCAATTCTATCGGCGGAGTAGCCGGTCGTTCAATGGGATCCACGGCCACTTCGGAGGGAGGATCATCAGGCAGCACTTCTGGTGAGGGTGCCCGATATGGCAAGGGGGCGGGACTTGGTGAACGCGACCGTTCTGGCGAGTCCACAGGAGCCGCAATTTCTGGAGGCTCGTCTGCGATGGCTGGCGGCTCATCTACCGGAGGCGGCGGCGGCGTCGTTGCACGAGATGGCTCGGGAGAGTGTACGGGTTTGGGAGACGGAGAACGTTCAAGGGTATCCAATGTATGTTCTGCAGAGTGAATAGCATCCGCGGATGAGCCGTGTTGAGGAACGACGGCAACAGGCTCTGTCGAGCGTGAACACCACGCGCAACAGCTGTTTCGAGGAGCACCTTTCGGTATCGGATGGTGCGGAGGCGGCGGCGACTTCGGCGCGATGGCCTTGCTCTTGGTGGGAGCCGCAGGCTTGGCCGTTTTCGCCTCCTGCAAAAACCAGTTTTCCATCTCCTTGAGCCGAAAATCTTCAGGCGCGATCAGCGTCTGGAAAACGAACGGCTCGCCGCGCCCGATGCGCTTGGGAGGCAGAATGCGGGACAGTCGTTGGCATTTGCGGATCAGCCTGTCCTTGAGATGGCGGATTTCGAGAATACGCTGCCATTGCACGTTTGGCCGTTTGGCGAGTTCCTCGAGCTCGAGCTTGAGGAGCTGATCGTACTGGGACGCTATTGGCGGTGGTAAGAGGACCTGGTGCACGACGAGAGAGTAAGCTGGACGTAATTGCCGACAACTGTGACTCACCTTGAGCTCATTGGGCGTATCTGTCGTCTGTATGTACCTCCACTTCCGTGGTATTGTAGGATCATCGTCGGCCTCTAGCTGACCGCGGACAGGCGATACCAGGTAGTACTCGGACGGAAAGGCAGACGGCTGGTGCATGGAGGATTCATGCGGCTTATCCGCACGTAAAATGGGGGGAGGAGGGCTTGACTTTATATGGAGCCGACTCTCCTCGTGGTGGACGTCTCCCGTAACAATTTGACAATCTCAGACACCTCAAGGCTGATCTGAACCTGAAAATCGACATCATATGGTCGCTGCATGACAGAGATGGTTTTCTAGGCTATCGATTTGCTCTGAGCATGCAGCGTGCTATATAGACAACTTCTAGCGCGCTGCAGATCCTACACGCTCATTGAATAGCCATTGAATACGCTGCCATCGCGGCACGCGCTTGCAAGGCTGCTGAACATTGCCGATGCCGGACAGAGCCGAGCATGTGTTACTGCACTACTCGTACCCCACTCTCTTCTTCCCCACAACGTTCTGCGCGCCACGATGGCCGTCGCTGCGTACGAGGCCTTTCTCATCAAAAATGTGTCCACCATCTCGTCCTTGGAGTCGTCCTTGCGGTCTGTAACGTGGTTCCTTCCAGGTAGATTCAAGGATGCAGAGCTGGCATCCGAGGCTCGTGCGTTCATTTCCGCTTGCGAGCATTGTACAATGCTCACCGCGAGACAGTCTCGGCAGCCCTGAATGTAATGAGCATGTACCACGACACACTGCTAGCGCAGGTCGTCCAGTCGAATCCCAAGTACAAACCACTCCTTCCTCCATCACTTCACTCTCGTTTCACAAGAGCATGGTCCGTGAAGAGCAATCTGTACAAGTGGGCTGCGCGCATGCTGGAGCTTATTCGTTTCACCGAGCTTGTTGTGGAAATGGGTCTGCGCCGCAAGGTGTCGGCTCAGAACCGATGGCGAGGTATCCTCCTGCTCGAGGCAATCAAGTGCGTGTCAATGTTTCATATCTGCCTCACCTGTGATTTAATTGCTCGTTTAGAGCTGCCCTTCGCCTCATTCTTCTTCGGATAACGCGGAAGCCGCTGCTCTCGCCGCCAATCCCAGAACGCGAGTTCGATCCCACCACCTTAGATCTACCCGCACCTTCCAACACGTCTTCGCCAACCCTTGCGCCATTCAGCCCCGGCGCGTCGCCTCCAAGCACTCCGGATCACTTGAAGAACAACCACGAACCATTACCGCATCCTTTGATATCGCCTCCCCCCACGCGTTCGCCTACATCTGTGGAGGACTATCTGCTTCCCAAAGCTTTGACAACTGACTCCGTGAGGCCATCAATCACGCTCGTGAAAACACTATCTACGCCCCAGGAATGGATAGCAGAGGTCATCTACATCATCCGACCTCTTGTCTATGGTCCGTGCCTTACGTTGTGTTATCCACGTCCTCGTCTAACTGAGGCTGTTAAGCGGGATTGCTGTTTTCAAAAACACACAAGAGCAAGGCGTTATCTACCGCTCTTGCTTTAGAGTTAGTCTCGCGCAGTCTACGTCGAAATCCCCCTTCGTCGGCTCAGCTGGAACGGTCAGAATACGCTCGGAGGGACAGAGATATGCTGTGGTACCTATTGCGGGGCTCCATTTGGGAGACCTATACTCGGTACGTTGATCCCTGCCACCACAAGTTCATGACACCAACGCCTCATTCCTTATAGCCCTAAAGTCAATGCAATTGCCGAGCGCACGATGCATACGCCATTCATTGGTCTGCTTGGCGCGTTGCTCAAGGATTGGATACCTCTCATCGACGAGTATTATTATTGTACGTGTCTCTATTCTATCTTCCTTCTCCTACTGACTGAGCATGTTTCTCCGAAGATACTGCCCCATGATCATCTGTTCATAATTGTTGTAATGTATATTATGTTTATATCACTTCCAGTTATCAGCAAGCCTGAATGTTTATTCCCAAACGAGGAAGGAAGGATAGGAGTCGTGCCACTCTACCTTCACCATCATGCCTGAAATCGCTCCCCCACCAAATACGCGCCGTATCATTACTTCTCATCGGGATGGACTAGGATGCATACAGCTCAACCAAGAGTTGGCCTGGAGGGTAGGTCGCAACTCTCGTGTAGCAACACTTCATCTAGATTCGCCTAGGACATACCAGCCTTCGGTGCGAAAGTCGCCACGATCTACATAACGGAGGACGCGTTGCCTACGAACGATAACAATCTTTTGTAAGGATTTCTGTGATCAGGGTGTGCTAGATGCGCTGAAGATCTTGCTAGTGTCGATGGGGCTGAACGAGAGCTCGATCCGGCGAACTTCAAACTTCTTCCCAAGGGAGGACCTGGTGCTAACGTCGGGGCCACGCTCTTATGCCCGGGAGGAATCACACCGATGGTGAGCCCCAACCCTCCGGCCCGGTCAAGTTGATGAGATGAACAGCGTGCAGCATCGCACTTCGTCGCAGGACTACAACGTTCTTGGTCAGGAAGCCCTACTCAGTCGTTTGCCCAAAATCTTGAAGCTAACGCGAAGTAGTTTTAGGAGAGGTCGTGCTCATCATGGAGGACGGAAGTGAGACGCATCTGAAGACGCCGGGAGACACGACCGTGATGAAGGGAGTCATGCATGCCTGGAAAAATCCATCGACGACAGCTTGGGCACATTGGGTGACGGTGTTGACGACGGCGCATCCTGTGGTCCTCGATGGAAAGCCGTTGGCGGTTGCCTCGCTATGATGAGCTCCAGTTCTAGCGGACAAAGATGAATTTCGAAGTTTGTAGTAGGCTTTTCATTTATGAAGCTATGTCTTCTTCATTGGAGGTTGACAGCAAGACCACCATCTACCAGCAAGGACGTGCCCGTAATGTACTTCGCCATATCACTCGCCAAAAACACGACCGGCCCGGCAAGATCATCGGGAGCTTCGAGCATCAGCAGGACAAGAATTCGAAGTGGCTCGTCGCTTACCTCCTAGACGGCCGAGGCAGGTGCGCGAGGTCATGTAATCGCGCTTGGCAATGTCGGAGAGATCTTCCTTGTTGATATCAGTTGCGATTGTGCCCGGTAGCACGGCGTTGGCTCGAATGTTATATTTCCCCAGAGCCACCGCGCAGCTTTGCATCAGAGACAGGATGCCTGCTTTCGTGGGGGTATAGTGACTGTGGCTCTCTATCAGAAACCGAGTCAACCAAGGAGAGGTCATCTACCATTGCTGTGCGCCCCCGAAGAAGGCTGAGATTGACGAGACGCCGACGATTGCGCCGCCTTGAGGAACTTGCTCTTTCATCTGGTTGGCCACGGCTAGCGATCATGAGTATAAACGTATGCCGAGCGGTGAGGCGCATAGTACCTTGTGTTATATAAAAGGTTCCATCCAGATTCACTTGACGAGTACGATCCCATGTTGCGAGCGGCATTGTCAGGAATTCCGCGAAGGGACAGATTCCAGCATTGGAAACCAGTACATCGAGACGGCCAAATGCATCTACGCCCTCTTTGACGATCTGAGGGATGGCGTTGAGATTGAATCGACGAACGGAGAGTACACCCTACCTTTCTGGATGTTGCTGGATCAGCGATGTCCCCCGGTACAGTGATGACCTTTGTTGTCTCATTCTCAATCTCAGCCTTCAGCGACTGCATTTCGGCGGTCGTCTCTGCGTCGCCATAGTAGTGTAGCACTAGTCCCGAGGCTCCGTGTTTCGCAAACTCGAGAGCGCTGGATGAACGACGCGTGAGGACACGATGATGTGATGTTTGAGCACCAACCAGCCACGGCCAATCCCTCTCGAAGCCCCTGTGATAACGACGACTTTCTTAGCAGCCAGGAGCATGGACATGGTGGTCGAGTAGAGTAAAGAGGTACACAGAGGCTTGGAAATGGTCATGCAGCAGTGTCCGGACCGCGGCTGCCGATGTGGAATTTTCTACGCGTCTTGAAGCAGAGGTACATGTTGACAGAAATCTACTTGAATGAGGAGCATAATGGGATGGGAGTTGAGGTAGACCTGGGCGGAAAACCACGTCCAGCCACGAGAAGATGAGATTCACCAGCATGGCTCTGGAAAAGGCAATCGGGACTTCAAATTTTTTCGCACATTGCTGTGTGCACTTGTTTACCAAGAGGACCACTAGCTTCTCTCCCGTCATGTCGTCCCCAGCAAGCAAGATGGACGTCGACAGGAATTCTGCCCCTCCAAAGTCGTAAGCCTATTTGACACTCATTGCAGTGCCCACAACTCACCGGCTTAGCATTCGTGACCACTCTACGGACACCTTACGCACTAAAAGATCCCACAGGTCTCCTTCGAGAGAAAGAGAGCGGCGCGAGAGGAGGCGCGACGACGACCGTAAAGAGAGAGGCGGCGACAGGGACAGAGACCGTGAAAGGTACAGGGAGCGAGACCGGGACCGTTCCCGCGACAGGTATAGGGACAGAGACAGAGAAAGAGACAGGGACAGGGATCGCAGACGCGACACGCATCGCAGCGAGAGAAGGAAGGAAAGGGGAGAAAGCAGACACTCTCACCGTGATAGAGAAAGAGACAGGGAGACCGACAAATCAGACCGTGACCGCCGTAGGAAACGCGACGACCTCGATGTTCTTGACGGTGAGGAGCGACCTAAAAGGCCAAGAACAGGCTCTCCTCCTCCTCCTCCTCCTCCTCCACCATCAGCCCCACCCCCTCCTCCTGACGTTCGCGACAGCCCAGTCAGCAGGACCTCCGGCCGCGAGCGTTCTCCCGACCGCCGCAATGGAGACCGAAGCTCACGCCCTCCTCGCGATGATCCTGACCGCCGTCGAGACGGTCCTCGAGGCGGCCGACGTCCTTACGATGACTCACCACGCCAAAAAAGTCTTCCACCGGTCAAGTGGGTTCAACCCTCTTTTTGTTCCAGCTTAATCTAAACCATAGTTTTCTTCCAGACGTCAGTCTCCTTCGTACGAAGAGCCCGTCGAAGAGCCCGAGCCTTATAATCCCGACGAACCCAAAGAGGACGACTCAGAAGCGCGATCGGTATTCGTGTCGCAGCTGGCTGCCAGGCTGACCGCCAGAGATCTAGGTTACTTCTTCGAGGACAAGCTTGGCGATAATACGGTCATGGACTCCAGAATTGTGACTGACCGCCTATCGCGTCGCTCAAAAGGGTATGTTCATCGTAGACCAGCAGTTATGTGTTCTGATTTCTCTTTCCGCCACAGTATTGGCTACGTCGAGTTCAGAAGTGTTGACCTGGTAGAAAAGGCCCTGAATCTTTCCGGAACCGTGGTCATGGGTCTGCCGATACTTGTGCAATTGACCGAATCTGAAAGGAACAGGCTTCATCCTGGTGATGGGTAAGAGTTCGTGCTTGTATATGCTCTGTATCTGACCATCACCCGAAGTAACCTCAATTTGCCTCCTGGTGTCAGTGCACCCCATGGGGCTATGCAGTATGTTCCTCTTGTCTGCGTGTCCTTTGGTCATCCTGACCGGCCTCCCTAGACTCTACGTCGGATCGCTGCACTTTAACCTTACCGAATCAGATATCAAGCAAGTGTTCGAACCTTTCGGCGACCTTGAGTTTGTAGATCTCCACCGTGATCCTATGACCGGACGGAGCAAGGGATATGCGTTTGTCCAGTACGTACTTATCAGGTCTGCATCGCTTGCCGTCACTACATCTCTTTCAGATACAAGCGAGCTGAGGATGCGCGAATGGCTTTGGAACAAATGGAAGGCTTTGAACTTGCAGGTAGACAGGTAAACACATCTTCCGCATACATGCTATCGCCTCCTAACCTACCCTTCAGCTGCGTGTGAACACCGTCCACGAAAAGGGTACAGTTCGATACACCACACAGGACACCCTTGAAGATTCGGGTGGTACGCCATCTCTGTTGTACTCACACTTTTGCGACAACTGATTGGCGACCTCTAGGCGGTAACTTGAACGCAGCTTCTCGTCAGGCGCTAATGCAGAAACTTGCTAGAACTGAACCTGCATTCACCCTCCCTGAACCAGTGTAAGTATCACCGATAATGCTTTGGCTCGCGGGCTCAACTTTGTGCAGTGCGAGACCCAATATTCCTCAAGCTATGCAATCGCGTTCAGTATTGCTCAAGAACATGTTTGACCCTGAAGAGTACGCGCCTCATCAAGCTATTTGCCTGATTTCACTGACTTCTACACCCCAGAGAGACCGAAGCGAACTGGGACAAGGATCTCGCCGACGAAGTTAAGAATGAATGCCAAACCAAATTCGGTAATGTTGTCGCCCTCAAAGTCGAGAAGGAGTCACAGGTGTGTATCTCATTCACCGTGCTTCTTGTCGTCTGACTTTCCCTCCAGGGCGAAATCTATGTCAAGTTCGACACTGTGGATTCTGCTAAAGAGGCTATACAGGGTCTCAACGGTCGCTGGTTCGGTGGCAAGCAAGTTTCTGCCGTCTTCATCTCGGACGCCATCATGCAAGCTCACCAGTAAAGCGCCGAGGAACTTTACGCATCTACTAAAATTTTTGCAAACACAGATACACTATTACGCTTCGTTTGCTTGTTCAGTTGTTCATCTGTGATTTGTTGTCATCTCAAATTCATATATCTAGGCAGATTAATCCAAAACCCTTGGGCCTTCTTTGCAAGGCAGGTTTCATTCACGTCATCTTTAAGTACGACGGACTTTAGGTACACTACGAGAATTGCAGAAATTCGTCAACACTGGCAGAACCGTCCGTGTGGATGGCTGTATGCAATAGAAGAAAGACATTCAGGATATCATACGTCCTGCATGTACTTATCTTGTGAACTGTAGCTCCTTGTCATGAAAGTCCTTTCCATTGTGAAGTTACCGCCACTGCCGCTCCAGCAAGACTGTTGATTCGGAGCCCAGCTATCATCCAAAGGTTTCCACTACTCAGTTCTGCGACGCTTATATTGCCTGCCCTCACCCTCCGCCGGTGCACTGCGCTTCGCACCGAACGGACGGGATTTCTTCTCCTTCTGACCAATCTTCTTCTGTTTCTTGTCAATAGCCTTTTTGACCGCACGTTCACCTCCAGCCGCCGCGAGGGCCTCATAACGCGCTTTGGTGAATAACGTCTTCTTTTCGGCTGTGGAAGTACTGTTTAGCAGACGATCAACCTACCGATGCGAGACTTACAATCTTTCATGTACCAAGAGCCCTTTCCTTGCTGTCTCTTCTCTTTCTCTTCCTTCTTGACACGGTCCAATGCTACCCGTTCAATCTGTGTGCGCTTGTCCTTGTTGACTTCGCTCTCAGCTCGCTTGACTGCCCGCTCCAGTCTTTCCACCTCAGCTTCTCTTTCAGCACGCACATTCTTGGGCGACGATTGTAGCATCTTCTTGGCACGCTTCAAACTGTCCCGCAGAGTGTGCAATTCTGTCTTGTGCGCGTCGCCGAGAAACGAGTAGTTCTGTTGGTACTTCTCCGCCGAGAACTCGCCAGATAAAGGGAGGAACCGTGGGTCCCGCGATTGCTGCGATGAATCTTAGTTTCGACAGGAAGGCAGGAATCGTGATATCCATACTATTGTTTTCACTTCGACAACAGTACGTCGTCGACTGACCGGACGCTTTGACGTGACCTCGACGGGCCTGAATGCGTATTGAGAATGAACACGCAAAGAAAGAGCTGTCAACGTACGCATGCTTGCTGGAGCGTGCTTGTATGTTTGGCCTAGGGTTGGCAGACCATTCGACCTCCTTTTGTTTGCCCTTCGAGGATGCATGTTTGGGAGGATCATCTTCTTCATCTTCATCATCCGAGCTTTCAATGGCTTCAGCACGCAGGATACTCCGCTGTGCGTTGCGTAGTGTCCCCATTGATAATGTAGATAGATCTGTTCATTGCTTTGTGAATGATTCCAGAGTAGAACCTGGGAATAAGAACCTTTTTGAACTATGCTCTAGGCAGGATATCAATGATGAAGACAAGTGGCGTAGGTTTTGGAGACATACTGATGTCGAAGGGCCTGCTTCTGGCTCATCTTGCCAGTCCTCCTCGTCATCGGCCCACTGTACTACACGGGGCGCGTCAGCGTCCTCGTCGTCGTCCCCTTCGTCGTCGTCGTCCGTGTCTTCGTTGACGCTAGCCGAATCATTTTCTTTTTCATTGTGGCTGGTATTGCCGTCGTCCAGTGATTGTTCATTGCTGTCAGATAGTTCATGCTCGTCGTCAGAGGTTTCAGACTTCTTCGTAGCCCTGTTAGAAGCTTGTAGACTGTGAGGAGCCTGACGGGACGGTGGGCGAGCGCGACGAGGCATGATGGTGATGGCAAAGTCGAAAATTCAAAATACAGGGTCCGGAAATTTGATCGGAAGTCGATCATCTCACTTGCTCCGCTACTCCCAGTACATGCCACTCTAGGCGTCCTGCCTGGCTCTGGCAGCCACCCGCAGCCACGGCTCAATGAACATGTCTCTGCCAGAGGCCGCCCCGACGTTTCTTCAATCTAGCGATGCGCGCAGCGTCGACGAACACGACTTTGATGATGACGAGAACGACGACATCTATCGTGGCTCTGCTCCGCCTTCCCCGCGCCAGAGCTCCCTCTCCTCCTCCTCGTCCAGTTCATCGTCATCCTCTGGGTCGTTTCTTGGTGTCGCTCGCCTGGGAGCCATCGCAAACGTCCTTGAACATGCACTCACTCATTGGGCCAGAGGGAACTCCTCGTCTTCCTCATCATCATCGTCCTCCTCCAAATCATCCATTCAGACGCAATCGAGATCTCAAATGGCGCGACGGCGCAAACGGCGACCAAGCATGGGGAACTTACAAAGTGACCAGTCGGAGAGGGACATTGCTGCACGAATTAGTCTGATAAAAGCTAGAGAGGAGCTGCGACAGGTGTCCCGCCAATTCTGCTTGTACCTTCCACCAGCGTACCGTGCCTTTATCTCTGCCGAGGATCCACAGGACACTGCGGGAGACCCGCAACGAGTAACACTCAGCTCTTCCTTACCATTTGTCCTCGGCCAGCTCGACAGCGCTCTCAGAAAGGCATCTAAGGCGCGGCGCTACCAAGAACGTTCTCGTGCTGTCAGATCTCCATCCCCATCTCCGCTTTTGCATCAAGACTTTATGCTCCCGGAATCATTAAAGATCCCCAGTCGTCCCGCGTCCTTCACCGATCTCAATCGTGCTCGCAGCAGGTCCAGGAAAGGCAAATCAAGGGAACCCCGGGTTGCTTTTGACCTCTCTCAATCTACTGCAAAGACTTGGTATCTCGATGTGGCGTCACCAACCTCTGCCGACATGCATGCTATTGGAAAGGTCGGTCAACACCGTCACCGTCTACTTGTGCTCATGCGTTTCAGCTTCTTCATCTGCATCCTCTGACATTGGAAGACATCTTACAACAAGATCCTCGCGAGAAAGTCGAGGTTTTTCCAAAACTAGGTTATCATTTCATATCCTTTCGTGCCATAGAGGGCAAGCACCTGCACGAGAGACTTGCGAGTAGACATGAGAAAGGAAACGCCTACGCCGTCAACGGCCCAGACGCAGGCATACTGGGCGAGGCTAATCTTTACCTTGTTGTCTTCAATGAGGGTATATGCAGTGTACGTATGTCACTTGCTATTCGAACTCAGACACTTACGGTTTCATCTATTCTTATCAGTTTCATTTCACGGATATGTCAGGTCAGACCCTTCGTCCACAAGTGCTGCAAGGTCTCAACGCATTGCAGAGCATACTGATCGAGTGCGGAATCGTTTGTTCATGTTGGAGGGTGGTCAAAGTCTATCTTCCTGTGAGTCTTTCAATGACTTATGAGGGGACGTCCATTTGACTATGTTTAGCCTGGATTGCTCATGGCCTTCTTGACTCCGTCGTGGATTCATTTTTCCCTTTCCTGGAAGAGATTGAGAAAGAGGTCGTTGCTATCGAAGAGTTGGTACTTCAGGATGGTCTCATCGAAGATGATGACTCATCTAGGTCGCAAGACGGCAGTGAAGCGCCAGCGGTCCCATCAGCACCAGCGTCGGACCAGACACTCAGTGAGAAAGACAATCCGACCGTTGACGTATCAGACCAGCTATCCGAGAAGGAGAGTCGCAAGAGCAGGACGACCCAGTTTGTGCTCCCTCGTCCACCGCTTCACATTCTATTTCGGAGGTTCCGGCGGTTCTGGAAGAAGAGTCTCGCAAAGCCTCATGAGCACGAAACTGATGGAAAACCGAGCCCGACTACGTCGACACTACGTCGAATGGCCAAGGCAAGACGGCTGGTTACATCCTTGACACGCTTGCTGGCTGTGAAATCGGACATCGTGCTGCAGATCAGGAAACGCTTACTACTGACGGGGTCCTCAGCTCCTGAGGAGAAGCGTGATGAGGCTATGGACATTGCCATCTACTTGGGAGACGTGCACGGTGAGCTACCAGTCAGTACATCTCTTCCTATTGCTGACATTGTACGCCCAGACCATATTCTCACACTACAACATTCCATGGCCCATTATGAGCGCATGTTAAGCCAGGTATGATTTGCACAGTAGCTGAAATCACAGACTCCTTACCATCCCTAATTTCAGTCTCACCCATTGTACTTGTCCCAATTGCGGACGACTGCGCAGATGGCAAAGTCTGGAATCGACAAGGCGCTCATGTTCTTGACTGTGGTCAGTGTTGGTGTTCTGTGCATGCAACCTGTCGTCGGTATGTTAACCTTTCATGTGATGTTCTGTAATTCACTTTAACGTTGCAGGTGTAATGTCTATCAACGTTACCATTCCTGCCAATGGTCTTACATCGGCTTATCCTTACAACGCCTTCGGAGTCGTTCTTGCCTTGGTAGTCCTTGACATGGTGGCATACTTGGTACTTGCTCGCTACTGGTGGGTACGAGCGAAACGACGGCGTGACCTACCTTTATAGTTAAATTGCATATATGCTGGGACTTTATATACCTGAAAGTAACATATAACTCTATAATGATGAGCCGCTAGTGCTGCTTGTACTTTGCAACTACTCACCGCAACACAGCTGGAGCCATCGGTGCGGAGGGTATAGTCAATTCCCCTAAGCATCATCGTCTGGTGGTCTGGCGATGTCTCGGATCCTGCTACTTCGACCGTCAACAATCGCCCACGGCAGCCGAGGTGGAGGCCTCGCTAGCACAGCACCATGCATGCTCCTGCCGTGAAAGCGCGGCCAAGGGATTGCCAATCACATGACGTCTCCGCGATCTAGCAGGCAAGATTACCGGTAACCCAGCCTTTCCTTCTAACGTCCATCTAGATGACCCATGAATCGTCACCATCTCTGCCCCATGTCGGCCGCACCTTTGCCATTGTTGTGTTCATTGCCATGCTCGTTGCTTTTGTCGTCGAGAGCGAGATGACACAGGTGAGCAACAACATATCCCACAAATCCCGTCCTTATCGCTGTTAGTACGTGCAAACAACGCTCGGATACAGGAAGCCTTTCTTTATATTGTAGGCCACTCTGTACACTCATGCTAAGACTTGCGTACTCATCCCCCAATCCTCCCAGTTATGTGGTCCATTCCTCGTTTGCCGTCATATTCCCACTACACGTGCTTTACCTCAAGGCTACGTCGTCCTACTCTACCAGGTCCTTAATGAAAGGGCTATTCGAAGCCATATCAGGCCACATGCGTCTACCCACCTCCCCGCCTCACACAAAGTCAAGGTTTCCTTACTTCCGGTTCGCTCGTTTCATCTTGATCCTCACGACCGTCTGCAACACCCCGGGTCTTTTGTGGTTTGCTGCGATAACCCTTGCGTCGTAAGTCAACCAGTCCTCTTGTGCACTCGTAGACCACCAAGTGAATGACTTGTACCAGTGTTAGTGACGTGACCGGTGCGCCTGTTTCTCTATCTCCGTGCCTACACCATGTTCAATTCATTTTGTATAGCAATCTGGAACACCAACGCTTTCTTTGCGTATTTGATATCAGTTCGAGTGTTCCATCTACGATGGGAGTCTCGGAGACTGCTGGCAGTCATCTTAGCAACTGTTGGTGTGCTCATCGTCGTGTATGGCGGAAGTATATCAGCGCCCACATCTGATGGCCCTACGGAGACCGCACAAGTCATGCCGGGACCCACAGCGCCTCTCATCGGAGATCTGCTTACGCTCCTTGCCTCCATCATTTACGCCTTGTACCAGGTCATGTACAAGAAGTACGCCGCATTGCCCTCGGATCCAGAACTCGTCTCAGAGGGATTGTATGAGCCCCTGGAGGACACAGAAGAAGATGGACTGGAGCCCATTGGAGGCTCGCAGACGAAGGAACCTCACCCCGCCCAAGCCCCACCCTTCGGATTCCACCCAAACTTTCTGACCTCGGCCATCGGCGTCTGTACCTTCTCTGTCTTGTGGATATTCATACCGATTTTGCACTATCTCGAACTAGAGACCTTTGTTGTGCCCGATAGATGGGCCACAATATTGGGTATTGCAGCCATTGCGTTCAGTGGTGTCATCTTCAATTCAGGCTTCATGGTGCGCCTCCACAAGTACTTATCAGCTAATCTCATTTTGACTTTGGCCTCAGATCCTCCTTGCCATGTGGGGTCCTATAATAACCTCAGTCGGTGGTCTCTTGACCATAGTTCTCGTCTTTATAGCGGACATACTCTGGGGGGCCGGCATCCAAGCGATAACTGCCGGCAGTGTAGTCGGATCGACCGTGATCGTGTCTGCATTTGGCATGCTAGCGTACAACATGTTCACAGCGAACTAATAACGTTACTCTCTATACTGTACGATAGTTCTAGATGCAATAATTCAGCAGGAAGAAACACTGAGTGACCATGGAGTATGACAAGAGGAGAGACAATTGTACTTCATGTAGCGGACAGTCTCCGCCCCGCGAAGTGGCCTCAGGTTGCCTGCTCGAGGTGCGTCGGGCGACGAGTCAATCGCGTTCGGCCACACAGATATTGGCCCCGTCGCCCGACTCTTTCTGAGTGCCGAACGGCAGTGAACGATGCGTTGCATCACAATGATCGCATTCGAATTTGAAATGGGTCATCCTTCTGAGCTCCTGCTGCCAAGAGCTGCCTGCGATTTCCGCGGGAAGAGCAACAATGAGCTTCAACGTCGAGAGGTCTCTACAACTGTTGCGCCAAAATCCGAAGAAGGTGAATCCTCATCTACGTGGCGGTACGCTCGTATATCTAACGGCCTGCATTTTCGCCCTCGATAGGTGATCGACAATGCTCGCACAGGCGATCTAATGGCTCTGAGGGACTTGGCCAATTTGTGGCTAGCAGTATGTGCGCTGAATCGTCTTGGTGTACGATCCTAATTTATGTACACAGTCGCCTGAGCTGCTAGCCATGGGACTGATTGACGTTTGGTATCTTCATTTGAGCAAAGAACCGCCCACCGATCTCACTCGAATGACTTACGAACGCACGCCGGCCTGCGACCGAGCGTTCATGTCTCTCGTGGGTATCTCGAAGCTGGTCAATGTCCTACGCGACGGTCACCCATACGAAAAACAACTGCTCGATGGTTGGCCCAACCTGTTCAAATGGAGCGTATACATGATTGCATCACGCGTTCAGTCCGTAGATGCTACACCCCAGTCTATCCGGATGACAGCAGACGTTGTCTGCGGTGCTTGGTACTCAGTCTCTCGTACGGATTCGGTCCGCCACGCGATGGTCAAAACTAAAGGCACAATCGAAATTGCCACCCAGCTGTGGGTTGGCGAGGATCTCCACACCAATTTTGCCGTGCTTTCGGAAGATGTTCCGACACCTTCTGCCTGCCTCGATGCCATGATCTTCGACGGCATCGACAACTATCTGGATCGCGTCGTGAGGGCAGGCGGCGGTGATTCAGAAAAGGTTGTCAAGCTTGCCATGTCGCGTCTCAGAACGGCCCTCCATGCTCCCAAACTCAACGATACACGTCTCGCTATATATCTCGATCTTATCGGCCATCTTTGTCGCGACGAAAAACATGCTCTGCGGAATCACTTCCTTTCTGCAAACATAGTAAATGTGACCGCCAAGGTTGCGGTATCCATGTCGCAGCGACTCAACGCGGGTGGTAGCGACGGGTTGCTGAACGTCTTGGTCAGTGCCCTTGGATATCTAGGGAACTGTTTGGAGTCTACCGATGGCTTTAGTTGGGTTATTCAGGGATTGAATGCAGGAATGTTGGTCGCATGGGTCGATGCCAGTCCTCACTTTGGCAAGTTAGACCCGTATGACTTGACGTCAATCAACCGGCTCGTGGAAGACATTGTGCCTCGGTACATGGTCTACCGCTCGGTTATTAATGCTGTTGATGGGTATGCTCAATATTTCATGTTGTCTTCATTAATTGAAATCTTGGGTAGTACTCTGAAGGTGATCGATAATTCCAAGTTACCGCATCGAGATCGGATACGGACAAGTATAGCGAAGGACGTCTGGGACAAATTCTACCGCTTTGCCATCGAGCGCTCACTGGTCGCTCTTCACGCGGCTGCAGTCAAAGGTAAAGCTATGACTTGTGACAATGTGAAGGCAAGGATAGGTATCCATCAACATACAAGGAATGCTTATCCCTTCCAGTGCCAGAAAGTTGATGCCAGGAACAACTTCAAGAAATGCTCTGGTTGTGAAACAACGCTTTACTGCTCTAAAGAGTGTCAGGCTTTAGCTTGGAAAGAGGGTGGACACAAGGCTACGTGCAAAATGAAGCAACAGGAGCGAAGAGGTGCGTAGGCGTATCTCACATCGAGTTGTACCTCAGCTAATGGATGCTGCCACAGAGGGAAAACAGCAGTCCATCTCAAAAAGCGATGCAGGTGAGCCGCATGGGATACATGGTGTCTAGCTCATCTGACACGTCAACTTGTTAAGCCTTTTTCCACGATCTTGCCACCAGGGATTCACACCACCACCTTCCTTACCTTCGCCGACTCGCTGCTAAGGAACATCCCGGTGTCAAAGAGTCTAACTTCATCATTTGCATCGACTATTATCGCCTCCCGCCGGAGTATAGCCTCATTCTTCTCGCCGACTACGAAACGAAGCAGCAACCTCAGATGAACGGAAGTGCAAATGCCGAGGCCCGGAATGATACGTTCGTCGAGAGGGCAAGACAGAATCCGGGCAAATTTACACTCATACAGAGCAAAATCAGCAATGGGATTGGCTGCCAACTCGTCACCTCGGTCGTTACTGGCGATTTCTGGAACAGCGGCACCTATACAAAGTTCCAAGAACCATTGGACGACGCAGAAGAAGAGCTGTTGAAGGACGCGGAAAATTACAAAAACAGAAACATTGATGATGTGGACCTTCTTCGGGCCAGGCTGATAGTCAAGCAAATGGCAGCGAGACTGGGACACTCAGTCGATTTCTAGAAATACAATGGTGTGTAGAATACGGTATCATCGGAACATTTGAGTTGTACTTGCTTGCTGATAATGGAGCTACGGTATTAAGACACAGACAAGAATACTAAGGGGTCAACACCTATACAACTCGACTCGGGAGCTTGCTTGACGAGCGACGTCAATCAGGTGACCACGTCATCGCCTAGAAAGGTGATTTGAATCTACCCCCCCAAAGCGGAACAAGCATCTTTGATTCTGTCCTTCCATCACGTCCTGAGCACGGTTCACCAGTGATGATCGCCCAATTTGGATCTTACCTTGTCTGCACTTGTAACATACATATATGACTGCGATAATGGGGGCCCGTTCTTCATTAACTATCTCCCATGGACGCGGTATCTCCTCCCCGGTATTGCAGATACTCTGGTGCTGGTGCAGCACAGGCCAGCCAGGACCTCCCTGCGTACTCTTCCTTGGCAAGCTCCCCTCGTACGTCGCGAGAGCCGACCGAACATCTATTCCGTATCACTGGCAGCAGTGGGAAGGCCTGGGCAAACCTCAAAGTCTTTAGCAGTGCCAAGTCGGCGAAATCCTTGCCCACAGTCTACGAGAAAGAGACCATCAACGGATCCCTCGAGCTCAATGTTGAACGAGGGGACTCGATATCTGCCGTCACCATACGGGTAACTCCCTCTTTGTGATATAGGTCTCTCGGTATTGGGCTCACATCTTCTCTAGGTAACGGGTCGTATCATCACTGGAGCCTATTCGGATGACACCGTTACATTCCTCGACATATCCACTCCACTCTGGGGCAAGTCCTCCGGCAGTAATCGTAGTCCCTCGCCCAACAAATTGAACGGACACCATACTCTTCCGTTCTCAGTCTCGTTACCCAGAACCATAGATGTTGGCGCTCAGACATTCTCCTTGCCCGAAACCTTCCTTGAGAAGGAGGCCCATGTGGCCATCCGCTATGACATTACAGCGACGTTCTCTCGCGGGAAGCTGAGATCAGACAGCCAGTGAGTTTAACCCTATGCTTGACTATCCGGCCTGACACCATGTCCAAGTATCACGACTGCCTTTGGCTATGTACCCAGTACGCGGCCTGAGGCTCCTTCGATTCTGCGCCAGTATGCATATGCGCACAATCTACCTCTCTCCAGGCCAGATGCCGATCCTCAAGGATGGCATTCTATTGATCACATCAGGTTGCAAGGGCTTCTGAAGACGAGTCCCGTCGACATTGACTGCATCGTGAGCATATTCTCGTTGACGTCTCGATGCTATTTTCTCATGTGTACCTCTCATAGTTCTCTCTACCCAAACCCGTAAGCGTCGGCTTCTTCCATCGCAGAATGTTCATCGCTCATCACTGTTACAGCTCTGTTATACGCGAGGCAGTGCCATTCCGTGTATGCTCCAAATGGAAGGACAGAGCTCGTCCGCTCTGGATGGTCTGTGTTCGCCTGGATCCGTAGATGTGTCCTTGCAGAGATGTGTCAGGTACATATCTAGCAAGGGTAAGGAGAAGAACACTGTGGACACAGTCGGAGTTGCTACCTGGTGGCTCTCGAGCGGTGCTCAGAATATGTCTCAGTGTCGTTTCTTGGAGGGTGAGATTCGACTTGGGAAAGACCTTCGAGCGTCGTCCAACGTTGGATCATTCAGCGTTTCCGTGAGTGAACCGCGTACATTTGCACGGATACATTTACTGACTTGACTTGACCTTGACCTAGTACTTCGTTGTTCTCAGCCCGTTCGCCTCCCTTGGGATGACCCCGCATGACCCAAAACCCCTCGCCGTTATTCCTGTCAAGATAGCCACCATGCACGCCAAAGGTCCCCGTGCTCAGATCTACGCACCTCCAGCGTATGACACTTCGCGTGCCTCCAGAGACATTTGTGAAGGACTGCGATACATGAATTTCTGCCCCGTCGTTCCGGTATAAGCCGATTCAAGGCCTTCACTTCTTCACTTCTCCACCTCATACCACTATGTTCATCACCTCATAACATTATATATCGCATTCCTATCCTTTGTAGCGTCTCTAACTTCCATGTGTATCCTGTATCCTTCAATTTCTCCATTCTAAACATTCATGAAGTATCTAGCTCAGTGTATCTAATGAAAAATCTCAAAGCAATCACTACGGCTTGCTCTGTGTCACCTTATTCTTCTGGCTGTATCTTCGGTTCGTGGCCTTAGACAGGATGGTGGTCCCCAAACACCTCGCTTCGCTTTTCTCCTGGAGTCACATCTTGAAGAGCTTCCCGTAGACGCGACGTGTTCTTTCCATAAACATTGAGTCACTTGTGCTCTAGAGCGTATGATGACTTGACTGTACTTGCAACAATCCGACAAAAGAGCAACCTGCAGAAAACATTTTTCATTATATAAATAAATAAGTTGAACCCAGGAGAAAAATGACTGAGTGGGAAAGTTATACACAGACATCGACAATACGTCGACGAAGAGCAAGGAGGAAAACAATCCCAGAGTATATCGTAACGGGGAAAAGTGTATAATTACAAATTGCAAGATGAGAATGAACGGCAGCGCGAACGAGAGTGACACAATGGATTGGGGGGGGGGGGGGGGAGGGCGTGGATGAGGACAGAATCGTAGTCCCAGGCCAGAAACAGTCTCCACCGCCGATTGATATCGTCCTTTATCAACGCCCAAATCATGATCCTTTTCAACGATATCAAGGTCCGCCCAGAAACGACTCGTTATTATATTCGTATATCCCCCGAGGTTTAGTCGGTTCATAAAGTTCATGCTGCCGTGATCATACTGAATAGAGAGCAAATGTTAACTGACGGCCAAGGTTCAGCGCCAAGTGGAGATCGTACCTTTTCCGCTTGGCCTTCGTCATCTCCTTTCGTAGAGCTGCACCGTCCAAGGGCTTCAGTAGCTCGAATGCACATAGCAGATCTTCGGATACGCTATTCGAAAGTTAGTCGGCCGACGGTGCATCCGTAACAGGTAACTCACCTCATGCAGGCACCATAGTTATCAAACTCTACATCAATCGAAGTCAAACACGAGCTCAGATGGATGGATTGACTGATTCGACTCACCGCCACAGTAGTTGGGCGCGCTAAACACAGTCACCAGCGTCCGGTCATTCCAGAACTCGTATCCATCCTCTACGACCATATGTGCACGACAAATGAGATCCATATCGTAGCGTCCCAGGAACTCGTTGATGATTCCTTTGCCGAAACAATAGCTGACGCCTCGCTCATTGTCCTCCCAATCTAGGGCTGTATCTGATGGGTCCGACCATAGGAGGTCGTTGAGAAGACCGTAGTCTGGGACATCGGTTGGCCGTTGTATCCTCTTGATATCTTCCATAGAATGGAGCGAAGGAGATAGACCACCGTGTACACAGAAGATCTTGGACGCGACAACAGCTGCTATGGGCAGACAATTGAAGACGTCGATAAAGGTCTTCCAGGTCTTGATGTTACACCGCCGTTTGCACTCGTCATAGAACCCATACACTGTAAAGAATATTGGTCAATGACGTGGATGGAGACCGAGCCTGTGCTATGGCCCTACCTCGTGTGACGTTGGCGCATTCGTGATTGCCTCTCAGAAGAAAGAAGTTTTCGGGGTACTTGATCTTGTAGCAGAGGAGAAGGAGAATAGTTTCGAGACTTTGTTTGCCACGGTCGACATAATCGCCCAGGAAGAGGTAATTGGCCGCGGGAGGAAAACCGCACATTTCGAACAAGCGTATGAGGTCCGAGTACTGGCCATGAACGTCACCAACAATCTTTACGGGTGGGGAGAGTTCGACAAGGGTAGGCTGACTGAGGAAGACTTCGCGTGCGGCCAGACAGATAGCGGAGATCTCTGTGTTTTTGAGGCAGAGAGATTTGCTGATTTTGCCGGTATATCCGACGTCCAATAGCCGCTGGATCATGTCGTCCACGTCGAATGGACGTGGGTTGGTCTTCGGTGCGGACTCGCTCTGGAATCCATTGCTCGAAGCCGATCCCGGACTGAAGGGATTGTTATTGGAAAGGATGGTCTGCGTGGCAGGAATATCAAGAGGAGCAGGTGAGGGCTTTGGGGGCGGCACGCTGGCCGATTGCGGAGAAGGTGGCGTGATGTACGACGGCAGCGACGATTCAGTGCTGGAAGAGGGGTGTGGCGTGCCATTTCCGGAGACAGCGCCGTCTGCGTCAGACACGCTGATCACTGGCGGTGCTCCGGTCGACGTGCCATTGGCCGGCGGAGGATGGTCTATGCAGTTTGGCAGTCCTGCGGAATCTGGGCCCGTGGCCCGCGACAGGCTTGGCTGTGGTGTGCTGGGTGCATCACCGTCTGGCGCCGCTGCCTCAGGAGAGACCGAGTCGCCATCCTTTTCCTTGTCCTTCGCGCCCTTCTTGGTCTTTTTGGACGGCTGTTGGCCCATCGGAGGAGTCCCAGGCGGTTGCGGTGACGCAGGCCGGCCCTTGGACAGTCTACTCGTGAAGACGGAGAGAAGTGTTGGCGCCAGCGTTGCAACGGTCAATGACGGCGGCGAGAAGGAGCGATGAGGAGTCCACCGGGGCGGGGAGCGGCGGCGGCGGCGGGGAACGACGGCGCCTGAGAGAAGGAAGGCTTGTTGTTGAGCTCTCCAGAGATCGACGACTCTGGCCAGGGGTTTACCCGAAATAAGGCAAAATATCACACGTGCAGCGTAAATTCGAATTTGCAGATTAATCATCCTCAAATCGAACTGCCGCTGTGGCGTATCATAGCTGCAGATAAAGACGCGGTCTGAGTGTGTGCAGCTGCCTCGCATGTCATGGGAATTCATAGCATAGGTAGCATAGACAAGTAAAGTAGTATCCCGTCCCTTAGAACTTGCCGAACGCCTTAGCAGCCGCCTTGTTCTTGCTCACCCTCAGCACGTTGAACCTCACGGTCTTTGATAATGGCCGGCATTGTCCTACATAGCAATCAGCATCGAATCCAGTGCAAGATGGATGCTGTTTGATTATCACGTACCGACAGTAACGGTGTCTCCGACCTCGATACGGAAAGCGGGCGAAACGTGTGCCGCCAAGTTTTTGTGTCGCTTCTCGTAACGGTCTGTGCAACGAGCAGTCAGATGATGGATCCAAATAGACAGGGCAGGGCGACGCACTGTATTTCGGGATGTAGTGGAGGTAGTCTCGTCGAATGATGACGGTGCGGGTCATTTTGGTGGACACGACTTTGCCAGTCAGAATACGGCCACGGATGGACACTTCACCAGTGAAGGGGCACTTCTTGTCTGCGCCCAGCGTTCAGCATCGTGTCCGGATCCCACTGCAGATCACGCACCAATATAAGTGCCATTGATAGCCTCCTGGGGCGTCTTGAAGCCAAGGCCGACATCCTTGTACCACCGCTTCTCCTTGGTGGACACCTTCTTGCCGCCTACAATCACCCAATCGTCAAGCTACGTCCTGGTCATTCGTTGCACGGCGGCACGTACCGCGCACTTTGGCATTTTGGAAAATAGCCTGCTTTTGGAAAGCCTTCTCAATCTGGGAAATTCGACCATGATTCAGCAAAGCGTCGGCAGAGGTCGCAGGGCACGCACCTGTTCAGCCATGGTCTTGAGGTCGTCGGGGGGAGGGTCGGTCGGGGAGGCGGCTGTAACGGAAGGCAAAATTGGCACTGAACCTTTTTTTCGGTTCTGTACAGCTCTTGCCATTTCTGGTCTTGTTCCCACCTGCGTAGCACAGCCACACTTTACCCGGACTTGCGGACCGATTTGCGCACTAACGGACATGCAGTTCCAACTCTTTCTGAATCTTTGTCGCTCACGCTACGCTCTGCATGAATACCGTTCAATATCTCTATAACTAAACCCATCAACGTCACTGCGCGTCCCCCAGCTCTGTTAGTACGACACAATGAACTACGGACACGCAAGGAGGAATTTTTAGTCAGGCAAGCCGCCGCCAGGAGTCCCTAGAAAGACGGTGAGAGGGACTGCTCAGAAGGGGTGCTGGGCTGGATTGGGAGGGAAGTAGAGGTTGTCTACGGGTCGTTGGACCGGCGACCGCTTACTCGCGAGTTGGCCAACATGTACGGTTTGGCCGCGCGCGTAATGTATGCATCCATTCAAAAACACGCACACCCCCCGCCGCTGATCATATAAGTTATCGGCGTTGTGTCTTGAATGTGCCAATGCTTCCATCGACAGATGCTACGCAGTGCCAGGCCGCTGGCCACATTGGTAGCGGCGTAACGTTGTTGACACAATGACCGCAAGTCTGCAGCAACGGTACTATGAGCTCTATCATCTATCGACCCGCTACTCAAAGCCAGTGACATGAGCGAACGAATCTCACACACACACTTCACGACGTCCTTCTCGCGCAACATGTCACTCAATGCATTGTACGCTTTCGTATCTCTCGAGTCGCGAGAAATTCTGGACTCGGTCGCCCTGCTCGTCGACTCTTGCTACTCATCGCCTGCCCACCTAATTGCTCAAGCTTGATACTCTCTGTTCAGTCGGTTTTCAGGTCAACAAAAATACTTCCAGTACAAAACTCAGAGTACAAACCACAAAACTTGAGTACAAAGAACAGAATCTAATACGTATGGCGGAAAAAATGAAGATTTAATACGTATAGCGGAAAGATGCAGCATGCCTTCCTTCGCCTAACTCATCGGTGTGAGTGTTACCCGCTGAGTAGTCGACTGGAAGCCCTTGCGCCTTATTCCTCTTTCTATTCTCAAGTCGCATCCATATCCCGGTGCTGTACGTTCGTCAGCAAGACTCAAGTAGATCGCCCACGCCACATACCTGGCGACAATGACCAAACAAATTCCGCCGAACGTAGCAGACGTTGCAAGGGCTGGCGAAAGATAAGCATATTGCGGATGTATGACAGAACGACTGACCAGGAATATACTTGGGCTCATCCTGCGCTCTGAACACGTTCGTTGAAATTAAGCCTGAGGAGTTTGCGATAGCCACTAATACAGGTTGTCAAAATCATGAGAGTAGAAGCTTGATATGCGCCACGTACCCATAACAGCCGTCACCACTGCTCTGCGAGATTCCGAGGGTGTGTTGTTATTGTACCACGTCGCTACCAGGACCGAAGGTGCCGAGGCCTGGGTGAGGCAAATGGTCAGAAGGAGAAGAGGTGGACTTGCGGAGACCTACCCCCATAGTCAACAAGAAGCATGCAAAGTAGGCAACCTATAGATCAGTTAGCGATGCGAGTAAACCCAAGAACGCTTCCACTTACCCCTTTATGCGCGACAACATCGATGGATCCCAGAATAATGAATCCGATGAGGGTTGTAGCCAACGGAATACAGATATGGATCGACCGCTCGTAAAAGTAATCCGAAGAGAACGTCAATACCAACAACGACACGGTGCCCACAATGTTCGGAGCGACGGTGTAGAGGTTGGTCTTGATGGTGGAATAGCCTAAACTGGCGACGATCTGGGGCAGGAAATTGTTGATACTGGCAAGGGGGACACCGAGCGACAAGCTGATCAAAGCCCACAGCCAGTAGAGGGGATCCTTGAGAGGACGGAAGGCATCGCGGATGTTCAGCTTCTCGTCAGCGGTGACCGAAGACGCTGCGAGGATGCGAGCGCGGGCGATAGCTTTCTGGCGATCATCGAGGAACCACCAAGTGGACGGCGAGCGGGGGAGCCAGAGGAAGGCAATGATGGCAAAGAAGCAAGTGCCAGCACCTAGGACAATGCTCGTAAGTTGACCGTAGAAGCTGGAATGCAACAGATAATCCGGAGATAATCACCTTCGATCCAGAACAAGTACTGCCAGCCATGATGCTTTCCATTCTTGATCTGGAACACACCAAACGCAATAAGACCTGGGTGACCAGTGTTGAGGTTATATGGACTTGTAACGCCGCAGATAATGACAAACCTGAGAAGGCCCCTGAGATCGCGGCAGCAGCTAATTTCTTTGAGCTCATGTGATTCTGCAAGAGGAAACGCGAAACCTTACCATAGAACAGACCCACACGAGACGCAAGTTCACTGCGAGTGTAGAAAGTCGAGAGATAGAAGACCTAGTCATACTTGAGAATAAAAATGAAGGAATGGAAGACCGCGACTCACCACTCCCGGAAGCATAGCAGACTCAAAAATACCAAGGAACCATCGAATTGCAAAGATTTCTGAGAAACCATTGGTTATGACGAAGGTGAATGAAGACAATGAACTGACCTGAGAAGTTCTTTGCAATACTCGCGAAGAGAGACCTGACAGTGATATGTTCATCGCCTATTCCATATAACTAATCATGAGTGAACGTACATTGAACCCTAAATTGCTTCAGTATCACAATGAAAAGAGCTTCTGGACAAGGAGGACTCACAAATCCAATCATCATGATAGGAAGCACCCTTGCAGCAGAGAATCTCTTGACAAGAAGACTAATGGGGGTCCCGAAGCTTTGAACATGTGAGTTCAAATTGAATGGGTGCCACCATGTAACGGGTCTTACAGGCAGAACGGTACCTGTGCCGAAGGTCAGCTATTGACCTCGAAGTCGCTTCGAAGGGTCACTCACATAGAAGACCATCACGAGGAGGTAATACTTATTGAGAAGGTTGAAGATGTCGGCATGAAGTCCAGGACACGAAGTGTAAAGTCACTGACCTGATTACCGTGCAGTCCGATGTCCTATAGTAATCGTGAGACAAAGTATGAGCGTTACAATTGTAGGCACACCTTGTCCCATCCATCGGTCTTGGCATTACCCACATTTCCTTTGTCCAGTGCATTACACAGATACCTGTGAACTCAGTGAGTAAGTGTCGTGCTCGTGACCCGAGCGCGAAACACTCACATGATAGTCAAAGGCGGGAGTATGGAAAAGTCGAATTTGCGGAGAAGCCGACGCTCTTCCGCGCGGGTAAACTCGAGGGACTGCGACTCTGCATCCGCGAAGGTCTCCTTGGTAGGGCTGTCCGAGTCGACACGAGACGTCGCTTCAGTCTTTTCCATGCTGGTACTGGAGAAGAAGGTCGAAGGACGCTGAGAGCCATCATCACGAGCACAGAATATATAAGGACTGGTGCTTCAGGGTACCCTGTGTTATCAGGTTCGTTATCAGGTTCAGAAGATAAGACGTACCTGTTACTACTACTAGTTAGTACCTCTTGGGATCCGAGGGCCGATGGCTCCTGATGCTCCTGTGGTGAACGCTGGGTGAACGCAGTGGACGCACCAGGGACACTCCAGGGACGCACTGAGGTAGAGCGCCCCGGCGAAATTTACCGCCATCAACCGACCGGACCGAGATTTGATAAGTCAAAGATAAAGGGCGCTAGTGGATGGATTCCAAATCAATTCTCATCTTCACCACATCCACCATGTCCGTCGAGCGAATCAACTCTGAAGAGAACAGCACCTTCACCCGCATCCTTTGTGAGTGCACCGACCTGCGTGTCTCGTTGGATCACGTCTGATCGCGACCAAAGCGCATGCGACGAAGGTCCCCGGCCTGGTCTTCCTGTCCGGCCAGACACCAGTCGACAAGAACGGCAAGCTCGTCGATGGCGGAATCCAGGAGCACACAGTATGTCACTTTTTTCGCGTCAACGCTTCACGTTCCGATTCGTCTGTATAGGCTCAGTGCTTGACGAACCTTGGCAATGTCCTGACCGCTTCCGGCTCGTCTTGGGAGAAGGTCATCAAGGTTAACGTGTACTTGAAGAACATGGACGACTTTTCCGCCATGAACGAGGTCTACGAAAAGGTCTGTGTCGCAGTCGACCTGGCGAGCTAGCGCTGACTCCTTCCAGATGCTTCCGAGCCCCAAACCCGCAAGGACTTGCATCCAGGCCGCCAAGCTTCCTAACGACGTTGATGTCGAGATTGAGTGCATTGCTGCTGCGTAAAAGATGTAGTTCAAAGTTCAACGACGTAAAATGTTGCTAGCTACAGAAGTATAAGTCAAATTGAATAGTGTTACCAAGCACCTTGCTTGCATCGAAAGCGGGGAGTCTCAGTCAATGACAGGTAGGTAGCATTGCTAGAGCGAAGGGCATGACCTTGGACGCGAGCGGATGCCTGCGGATAGGCACCGGCAACCGAGATGCCAGTTGCGTCCAGACCTTCGAGGGGTAGCGGAGGGGGTTGTCCGCCGATTTTCGATCATCCATGATTGCAGATTGACGCGTCGGCCTCGGGCCGTCCCACGTGGATCTGCTATCTGTGCGATCACCTCAAGAATGCAGCTACGGTTCGACGCTCTAGCTCTGACTGACCACCACCATGCCCGCTCAAACGAAGACCCCCATCGATCTGCTGGCGCTGCCGTCCAAGGCCGCTCTCGTCGAAGCATTCGTCGGGAAACCTCTGGATGGCCTGCGCACGCCTGCATTCATCATGGACCGATCCATATTCGCTGCGAATTGCGCGAAGATGCACCTCAAGGCTGAGGCATGGGGCGCGGGATTCAGAGCCCATTTAAAAACACACAAGGTACTACATCATCTGCCACGTCCAGATGACCTCTATTCACGCATGCGTTAGACTGCAGAAGGCACCAAGCTCCAACTGATCTCTAGTGCGAACCAGACACACAAGGTGGTGGTTTCGACACTAATGGAGGCATGGAGCGTCGTGAACGCCGGACTTGTCAAAGATGGCACTGTCAAAGATGTGAGTTTCTCCAATGTGCGCCAATGGGCCGGCCCTTACTGTCTGGAACAGTTGTTGTATGGTCTTCCTGTCGATACCACCAAAGTGGAAGACCTTTCCAGCTTATGGGACATCATGGCCGAAGATGGCGGTGTGGTACGCCTACTTGTGGATCACCCAGATCAAGTGACCTTCCTCGAAGAGTTTGAGTCGCAACGAAGCCAGCCCCGGAAATGGTCAGCCTTCGTGAAGATTGATGGCGGCCAAAAGTAAGCGCGTCTGCGATCTGTTTGCGTGTATCTTAACGACCTATAACCAGGCGCGCTGGCGTGTCGACAAGTACTCCGCAATTCGAGGAATTGCTGAAGAAAATGTTCGCCTCACCAAGTGTCTCTGTCTATGGGTTCTATGGCCACGCAGGCAATGCGTACGCGTCGACTTCTTTGGACGAGGCGTCCTCTTTCCTGTCTGGAGAGGTCCAGGCGGTCAACGTCGCTGCTCAGAAGGCAACCTCGATCCTCAAGTCTCTAGGAAAGGATCCTTCCGAGACACCGTTTGTTTTGTCTGTTGGGTCAACACCGACGGCCCATGCAGCCAGTGCTGAAACGAAGGCTACCTTGAGTACTCTGCTCCAAGGCGAGCTTGAGCTGCACGCTGGTGAGTAACTGAAGTTGTCCAACTATGCATGCGTGTTGACTCGATGGATGCAGGGAACTATCCCATGTTGGATCTCCAGCAGCAGCACACCACCTTGATTGGTGGACCCCAAATAGCACAGCGCGTACGCGCGACGGTCGTGTCGTATTATCCTGGACGCGGCGAGAATGGGACCGACGAGGCTGTAGTTGACGCAGGAGCAATCGCGTTCAGCAAAGACACTGGACCGTCAGGCGGCTTCGGAGACGTCGTTGGGTCCAAGTGGAGGGTGGGCAGGGTATCGCAAGAGCATGGCATCTTGACACGTGATGACAAGGAAGAGGTCCTCAAGTTGGGACAAGTACTCGACATTGTGGGACAACACGCCTGCCTGATCGCAGCTGCCTATCCATGGTATTACATCGTAGATTCGACTGTCGAGAACGGGGAGAAGGTGGTTGATGTTTGGGTGCCGTGGAAGGGCTGGTAGACAAGAAGTTTGCATAGTAGCTGCTATACTTTGCAATTGAATCACAGAGAGCGAAAGCAAAAGTCAAGCTATGGATGAAGAGTGAATGAATGAAGCCGGACTGTGTGACAAATAACATAAACTTTGTCACACTGTCCCTCCGATCCATTTCAGCTAAAGCCGTCATGTTGCGCGCACTTCTGGCATCGTCCCGGCCACTTTTGACACGGTTACGGACACTATCACCCGCCGTCCACCACCAACACCCTCACGCGCATAATCACGCGGCACAATGGACGCCATTAATACCCAGCCTGGCTCGCGGCATGAAAGTGCGGTCATCCGTAAAAATAATGTGCGACGGATGCGCCATGGTGAAGAGGAAGGGCAGGATGTATGTGGTGTGCAAGAAGAACCCAAAGCATAAGCAGGTGCGTTATCTTCAGCTCTAGCGCCTCCTGTGACCTGACTGTTCGTGCAGCGCCAGGGATGATTGGGTCTCGACAGAGGGAAGACACGCCTAATATATTCTTTTCATTCGACATTACTCTAAGAGCGAACCCACATCTGAAACTCGTATTGCACGCCATTCTCCTCCTGCACGCCCTCGGGCACGTCAAAGCCGGCCCAGTCTACTAGACTCTTGTGTTCCGCTTTGGCCCACATCAGTCTTCCCTCTTCATCCTTCGTTTCTGTGATATCCGTCATAAACGTATCGCAGTCGTCAAAGCTCGGTGAAAGCACTCTGGTGAGCAGGACACGGTCGACAAAGGCGGATGCCGTCCGAGGTAGGGCCAGCGATTCTGTATACAACGAAGCGCCTCCGATGATAAAATGCCGGTGCGCTTGTGATAGGCTGGGCAAGCGGTCGAATGCCGAAGGAAGACTCAAATTGAGATATGTGTTCCCCGACATCCCTCTGAGCACATTTTGAGTGAGAGAAAGGCTCGAAACGCGGAACCTACAAGTCAAAGCTCTTGTTCCTACTAATCACCATGTTGATCCGGTTCCGCAGAGGGCGAAATTTGGTAGGAATGCTCTCCCAGGATTTTCTCCCCATGATCACGACGTTCTGTTTGCCCTCTATCGCGTTGGCAGTGACGCGCGCGAAATATGCCATTTCTTTGGGCAGACGCCAGGGCAGACCGCCGTTTTGGCCGATGCCATTGGCCTTAGTAGCAGCGACGACGATGGTGAGAGGATAAGCCATGGTAGATCACGACCCTTCGAGATTTGGTACAATGGTAGGCTTTTACCCAAACGTGAGCGGATATTCGTGTATACAGAGTAACCAAACTGTAAGTAGCTAGTTAAAGTACATGCGTGCGTTAAATATCATTAATTATATGTGGTCGTGTCAGTGTTTGTCGTGTCAATGTTTAGTAGAATCCAAGTAACTGTCTCCTCCAATTGTGCTCCCATCGTTCGTCAGCACATACCGGCCGTTCTCTAATCGTACATCCATCGAGAGACCGGGAGAGATGCCTCCCAACCTCCAGCGTGGCGTCAGTCCCATCCAAGCACCGAGCTTTGAGAGGAACTTTCCCCTGCGATGGGTCCCAGTTTGTATAGGATCGCTCAGTAGACCTTCCCATTTGTACACGGGTCGTGGACGGATGAATGTCTCGTCATGATCTGTTCCTCCTCCAGTCCCCAGTGTTCCTATGGTGGAGGGTTGGGCGAGTGTTTCCATATCGACGTCTTCCATATCCATGTCGTCGTATTTATCGCCCCCAACGTGGAACATGATGGCCTGTAGTACACCGTCAGATAACGTCGAGGATGTAAGAAGCCTGGCATACCCTACTCGATCCTCGGAAGGCCGTCTCATTGAGGCGGAGATAGAGTTTGTTGAGGAAACCAGAATGGAAGAAGTCTCCTCGACGTTGCTTTGTAGAAAGGAGGCTGCGCTGCACTAGAAATGATTCCAGCGCTGGTCGAGGCAGGGGTGTATACGCAATAGATGTCGGGTAAGAGGGATTGAAATCGGCAGCGTGAAGTTGGAGAGCGGGGATGGTATCGTAATTGCGGCGCCAGAGGTCATCCTACGAGGAATCAAAAACAGACCGTGAAGTTAACAGAGCACTGACCCAGAAGATATACCACCAGGTCGCTGTTTCGCTGCTCGAGGCAGCGCAAAATCGAGCATACGCGGCTGATAAAGCCTCTTCGCTACCAGACATCAACTCGCACACCCTCGGATCCTGCTCCAGCGCTATCGAGCTGATAGTGACGCCCTTCGGCTCTTGAGGGTTGTCGTAGACATTGGCCAAGAACCGGTATGTCAAAACGCTCGCTTTGCGATGAGCCTCGTGTAGATGATGATCTCGATAACCAGCGAGGGCCTTCTCGACGAGACCAATGCGAGCATGGATGAGCTTCCTGTTCATACCCAAAAAGTGAGCCATTGGGGTTGTCAAATCAAAGTCATCCGTCAGCCCAATAGCATTCCCGTCCAAGCTCAATTTCTTGTAGTAGGCCAGAATCACCCTGAAACCGCTGCCAAACTGGAATCCATCCCACTCCAGATGACCCCGGCGTGTGATAGTCAACTTGCAAGTCTCGTAATGAGCAGACGAGCGTGTCGTGTACTTCTTCCTGCCCCAGGAGAGCGCCGAGCTTGAACCAATAGACTGGAGTGGATGTCAGTCGCCTGTGAATTCGCCAGAATAATCAATCCCACCACTATATGGTCATAAGGCCATCGAACAACCTGGCCCTCCAAGGCGCGCAACGACATCCTGACTTGTCGTCGACGATAGATATCAGGACTCTCATTCTGAGCGATGTAGCGCTCGAAATCCAAGATATCTTGCAAAACGGTGTACGGCCCATCGTCGTATTGGATGACAAGTGTAGGTGGGAAGGGAATCCACCAAGCGTTCCCAAAGAAGTGGCTACATCTTGAGTCGGGGTTCTTCGAGTCCTTCCAGTATGAATCAGGACCGACAAATCTGCTTTGAATGTCCTTCTCGAGCAGCTTGAACCATTCACCATCCGGTCCGGATATCAAGGCCGCAGCTCTCGTATATGAAAGGGAACCAATCTCCCGCAGGATCTGCCCGAGGCATTAACGAGATGTAGATCAGATTGCTTGGGTCTGACCTTGAGATTCTCTGCATGTCGCTCAGCCGGTGTACCAGTAAAGTTCAGTAGATATGGTGGATATTCTGAGTCTCTAGCCTGCGCATAAACCATCTTCTGCTTGGCGGGAATCATGCAATCAGGTTTCGTGAGTATGAGAGTGCTGATGGTTTCCTGCCATATCCGTCGCTTCGTGTGAGGTGAAGGAAAAGAGAGATCCAAGCTGTTTACACTTGAGAGACACACACTGCCAGACAAAAAGGGACTCACGCAGGAGAGAAGATGTCCACGCCTGGAAAAGGGTCCGGGTCAGCTAAATTGAAAAATGCTGGAACTGGCTTACTGAAATCAATGCGCTTGTTGAATCCTGCCAGAAAATTAACTGTGACAATCCGAGCTGGTAATGAAAATCACTCACGCTTGATAGCACGACGCATGATCCCCCAATTAATGACAGTGAAGTCTGTTGCATCATCAACAAATTGCTAGGTTTCCAGCCCTTTGGACTTACAGACGCTAAGGCCGTAAGTGACGACATAGATTCTGCAAGTCATGAGCAAATTGATTTTAGCGACCTCAGGGTATTCGCTCACACATAGAGCAGATACACATTGTATATCTGTTTCCCCGGGATGTTGAGCGCAAGTAACAATGCCACAATAGATGTCGACACGTAGTTCAACCTCGATGTCCATTCGCTAGCATTGTTCACTGGGTCAAGGAATGGCGCAAAGAAGCATTGCGCCAAGAAGAATCCAATCGTAGAAACCAGAAGGAGGACCTGTCGAACAATTGGAATAGGTGTACGAGGTAGCGTGCGAAACAGGCAGTTGTCCGGATCGATGATGGCGATGATCACCAATGTGCTGAGCTTCGCGAAGAGGTACGTGGACTGATACGTGGCCCATCCCCGCCGGTAGCCTACCACCGACATGAGAGGTGCGAGCAAGCGTACAGCAAGGGACACACACCGCTATAGAGGAAAGAAAACGGATTCTGATCACGAGCGAGCAGCCTTTGATATTCGCCGTCGAGATCTACCTGATTGCGACGACGTCCCAGTCCGGTAAACTTGTCAACTTTGGGTACCGACTCCCGTATGACAGCGCGTAATGCAATTGGGAACCATATCGTCAACTGCAGGTTCATCAGTCCCAGAACGCCACGACGTGATGACTGTCTTACCGAGACAAGGACCATCGCCGAAAGAATGACGATGACTGGGGCGAAGTTGATCTCGTTCCTCTTCATTGTCGTCGTCCAACAAAAATCCAGTGGATCTCTGTATTTGATAGCCGGTCCAAGGGAAGGAACAACGGGAGGGGAAGTGGTCGCGTTCTTGTAGGGATTGTCCACGACCCAAAGATCATCCGACCAGACCAATACGTGCACCGCCATAGTGCTCAGAGGTAGGTACATGACCGTCAAGACGAACGTCGCGATTAACACGCCCCACCGGCTGCCTTCCGAGACCGTCTGCTGCAAGCCTTCCACTTTGTTATAGCGATCGCACTGCCGGGTGGCGCGATAGAAGTAGTATAAGAGACCCGACGATATACTCAGGAATACAGTCAAAAGGATGAGCGATCGGACGACCGAGGATGCAAAGTTGAACGCTAAGACGTTTGGTATCGTTCCCAGGAGGAGCTCGTGCCATTGATTGAGAGTGTCGTTGTTGAACAAGGGAACTAGATCACCTGTCAGTGAGAAATTGAAGAACCACTCAAGGCCACAAACCAATGGTGGTCAGGATCAATGCAAATATCTGTAGCGTGTTGGCCAATCCCTGTATACTGTAGAACGCAGCCAGCGCACTGGAACCCAAGAGACCTATGACAGCGTTGACGACTGAGCCGAGAAGTGTACTTCGGTCTCTCCAGACTGGAGGAATTGCAGAATTCGTCTCCAAGTCCTCGATAGATCGGCCCAACGCAACAAGCCTGTCCATGGGAGGAAACATCTTGTCCTTTGCCCAGCGTGAGCCTTTCTGGAGGAAGGGCGGCTGTTCGAGCCCTGCAATGTATTTGTCGAGCTTCGGGAGGTGGAGACGCGGAGCATTTCGGGCAAAGACGACAGTTGCGGGAACGGGAGAATGTGGGCTAGTGTGTAGTGGATGGTGCGGAGCTGTATGCTTCCAGGACGAGTGACTATTGGACACCAAAGTATTTGACGAGGTGTCTTGCTTGTCTATGGGTGTGAAGCCACGAGTTTTCCGTTTAGGTGCGCGGGAGTAAGAGTGAAGAGTAGTATTGGAAGTTCTTGATCTCTCTGAACGTTGGTCGGCGATGTCGACCGTGCGAGGTCGTGAAGTGTCATGAATGTCATGAGAGGTCGTAGATTGTATCGTCAAGGGATATAAAGTCGACTGAGAGTCCGAGTCTGTGATGACATAGAACGATTGGCTGTCTGGATAAAGACGGAGGGGACCTCGTACCAGAGCGTGCAGAGGCAGTTCCTCTAGGACTTGGACCTCGGCTGAGAGCGCCAGGTTGTCCTCCCTGCTCTAAATCGCCGACGTGATCAAGCAGCGCGTCGGAGACGGTACCATCGCCAAGCTTAGAGTATGCCATGCGAACGGACGGCTCTGAGTCTCAGCAGTGTCGGCAGGCGGACATGGAAGGGAGAGGGTAACCGGAAACTCTGACGTCGATCGCGCCTTGATTAGGAAACTGCATGTTGCCTGCTGCCTGCCATTGGGGCGCCGGCTTGACAGCCTAATGTTCTCGTGCTTATGTGCGTTGATAAATCGGACTTGTCGAGGAGCATTGAAGCAGCATTCAACAAAGCGTAAAATCAAAGCAGAGGAAATTACAACAATCAAGGGAATCATTCAGTTCCGTTTCTTTCAGTTCCATTTCTTCCATTCCTGGCCCTGTGGTGGCTTTACAGTGACCCGCTCCTTCTTCACCTCGTCCCAGTTCGTGCTCAGCGTAGTTCCACCACTCTCCGAGTAGCTCTTCATCATGGCGCGCTTCGTATCCTCGTCCGCATCCTGGAACATCTTCTGGAAGAACGTGTTGAGCGTGGCATCCCCGCCGACATTGGGATCCTCGTCTGTGGACTTTTCCTTCTCGGATGAAAGGATGTTCTCCGTGATGCCATCCCAGTTCTTGTGCTTGGGCTTTACAGAAGTCGCGGTCATCGTCGGAGCGGCGGGGAAGGCAGAAAGGGCTATAACGATATGTCTACATCAAGCGCTTTGGGCCGGCAGAGGAGGATGGATGTACGCACGATCTGGACTGTCACCGACAAGAGAGCCCCAGCGGCCAACGGTCATCTTCGCGAATTTGACCTCGACCTTGACCTTGCCAACGTTATATGTGGAGGATTCCGGGTTGATCTGGCCTTTGAGTGGCTCAAGTTCGAGGGATTTCTCTCCATTCTTGTACGTGAACTGCAAGATGCTTAGATGGGCGCAACAAATACAGCATTCCACGTACCTTCCTCGCCGAGAACTGCACCTCAACCTGGGATGGGTCGGCGTTGCGATCGAAGATGGATAAAGTAAGATATTCGTCGTTCTCGTAGAATTCGTGTCTATAGGATATAAGATAGAGGACGCAGTATGAGATCGTGCGTACCGAAGGGCGGCGGCCATGGTGGGAAGAGACAAACGAGAGTGTAGGGTTGTAGTGCTGTATGGGTCAAAGTGCTTTCACAGGCGCCACAAGTCGGCAGAAAGCTCGAGAAACGTGACGGTAGCACCACGTGCTACTGTGTTTGTGACGGTCTTCGCCCCGCCCTGGTCCCGCCCCGGTCCCGACTGCTTTCCATTCTGGGACTGCATCATCGATCTCCACGTCATGTGAAAATGCCCCGCATTCTTCTCCACCTGCTGAATTCCCACCATCATGTCCCACGTTCCCAAAGCCGTTCTGTATTATGCTCCCACATCCATCTGGAGCTCTGCTGGTGAGCCCTTGTTGCTCACGGAATGGTAGTTCTCACTAACAAATGCACAGTTCTTCTCGCGATGTAAGAGGAGTCGACTGGAACACGATCACTCGATTGATCCTTGTATAGAGAAGAGAAAGGATATGGCCCAGACGAGATTGATCTTCGCATTGTGGACCTATGTGCGCGCGTCTTTCAGTTCATCTGGGGCCTACTGAACACTATCTAGCCAAAGGAGAGAACTTCGATCCCACATTCTTGCGCCTAAACCGCAAAGGTACGCACACGCACACGCCCTGCCGAGTGTTGCAGGAATAACACGCCCACAGCCACCGTTCCTACACTGGTCGTTCCCCTGGAGAACTCTCTTACCGACGATGTCGAGAGTCGTTACAAGGCATTGAACCAATCCCGGGTACGTCGTCATCGCCGTGGAGCAACCAACATCAACGATGCTCAACACGGCCACAGGCCATCGTCGAGTTGCTCGATAAATCGCGATCTTCCATCTCGCGAACCCACACGACCTCTCAAGCCCCCGCGCCGTCTCTCAGTCCGGCAACAGTCGCGTATTCGGCGACGACCAACGCGCTTTTGGATCTCCTCCATTCAGACGAAGCCGACCCGAACAACATTCTGTACTTGAACGCTTCGGATGATGCTTCGCTGAAGGTTCTTGCGGCCAAGATGATCCCATACTTGACCGGCAAGCAGGAGGCGTTGGCCCAATACATCCAGGACGCGGATGCGGGCAAGTACAATGTATCTGAAAAGGTCAAAGCCTTCTGGAAAGAGAAGAAAGAGAGTGCGGATGTCTTCCTGAACCTCTACAGTAACGCGCACTTGGCGCAATCGGAGCTATCAGAGGAGGACAAGGCTAAGCGGGCAGAACTGTTTGCGTCCACCAAGGCATCCAAAGAGGCGTTGAAGAACATCTTGACTCAGATATGCAAGGAATTCATCGGCCCTTACTCATTAGGTATGGTTCTGCGACGGGCTCTGTCGGTTTCGTCACTAACTTGTTAACAAGGGGACCAGCTGTCGATCTTCGACCTACACTTCGCAGCCTGGCTGTCGCGCATATATTCGTGGGCCGGTATCGCGGCAGACGCTGATGGTGCGAGCTCTGTCAAGAAGTTGGAGACATACCTGGGCAGTGAATTATCGGAAGAAGACAAGAAGAAAGTGGAGGTTTACTGGGACACTATGAAAGAACGCGCAAGCTGGAAGAAACTGTACGCTGAGGGCCTCCATTGATACGTTACCGAATGAACACGATCTCAATTCTGGTCTTTTCGGTGTGCAATTGTAGAATCATACGTCTCGCATAGGCTTTGCAGCGGAACAGCACCTCTGGAACGCGATTAAGCTTGTTTGAAGACGTTAAAAGCGATCACGAAAGCATGTATGATAAGTATCTGCCAGTGGGAAGATAGACAGTCTCTTCGCGTATATGTACGCGTACGTTCGCTGCCCAATCTCTTCATCCGCTTACCGTTCAGCGCTCGGCGCTCATCTCTTTGTTGCACGTATGTGCTGGCGGTGTACCATGGCCAGATTCATCCTTATCTCATTACATCCCACATGATCAAACACTTCACACGCGCGACAAATGTCGACATGGGCCTCGAGCAACACTGCCAAAGTTGGCATCAGACCCTTGAATTGACGCAAGACTTGACGTATGCAACTCTGGTTACTTCCAATGTCAGAGGGGTGAGTTGCGGTTCGCGCATCGTTCGTGTCAATCGTGGTGTATTACGGCTCCGAGTCAGCAAGAGTTGAACGTTGTGGCGCCGCAGAGATTGTTGAAGAACCGCAACGCGAGCAGCTGAAAGTCAGCACGTGATGGGTGGTCTACCGACTTGAATTTTGAAAGTTCAAGTTCAAGTTGCAATATTACTGTGACTATAGCATGCAGAAGTTAGTATTATAGAGCCCTTCTCAAGCCTGAGATAGAAATCCAGAGAAGAAATATACACGTATTGGTCGGGCAAAGATTGAGCAAAGAGGTGAGCTGAATCTAGAATTTCGAAAGCATTTGCAAAGTAAGTGACTGTGCCCTGGATCGAGAACAGCCACAGCCTTCCCCTCTTCCCCTTTTCCCTGCACACAGTCAGCACACTTCCTCCACGACGGCGCCGGCGACGGTGCACCACTGAAGACGCGGCGGCCATTTGATTATGCCCATTGCTGCGCGCATTCTATTCCAGCTCGACGCTGCTCAATACACGTCCGCCTCCCATGACTACTTCAGGCAACTCTTTGCAACCGCGGGCGCCCGAAATACCCAGTGTGACGCTGTCCGACTACTACGACGATGGCGGCTTTGACGACCTGGACGAGAACATGAGGTTGCCGCTTCAGTCATCGTCGAACCGCCCATCCCCCGTACTTTCTCCAGCCCATTCACCCCGACCCACATTCCTCTTCCTGCCCAGCTCCCCGGGCGCAGCTCTGCGGCGTCGACGGCGAATTCCACACCAAACCATTCCCGGTCGGCGTCCCCGTTGCCTCACTACATCATGGGCCATCAATCGTCGTGTTCGTCTGAAACGGAAAGTGAGCCGGGCACCCCGCTCTTATCGAGGCGCGCAAGCTCGGGAACATGGCGATACCAGGAGAGAAGATGGTGGGAGTTCACTCGGCGGCGACGGCGGCGAGATGGGCGGCTACTCCGGATTCTGAAACGGTGGATGCGACGCCTAGTCCGCCATCCCCTGGTGCCGAAGCAACCCATCACTATCGTTAGTGCTATCTCCATCTCCGTCTGTCTCTGCTTGCTGACCGAAGCCCAGATTCTGACCCTCACCATCCTATCCGCATTCGCGACATTTCTAACCCTTCTGCTAATATACATCTTCAATCCCGACAAGGAGCCGTTGCCATGGCGGGGCTATTGCTCCATACCCTCTATGGCTGCCCCCGAAGAATACATCATGTCCTCCCGATACCCCTCACCATATCCTGGTCCGCTCTCAACAGCCAAGACCTTTCCCCCTGACGACCTCGACTCTTTACCGCCTGCGGGCGTGTTCATCGGCGTATTCTCTATTGACTCTGCGTACGAGCGACGCGCCTTGATCAGGTCAACATGGGCCAGCCACAATAGGAGCAGAAATGGCGCAGGTGATGGCGACGACGGCGTCGGCACCTCCAGAACCGTCATCCGATTCATCTTGGGCCAACCAGCGCGCCACTTGGAGAAACAGTTACAATTGGAGATGGAGAGTGAGTCGCGACCTTGTCTCCGACGTTCAAGTTTACGTTGACTAAACATGGCTAGTGTATCACGACATCATCATCTTGCCCATGTCGGAGAACATGAATAGTGGCAAGACGTACGCGTTCTTCTCTTGGGCTTCCTTGAGCGCCTGGACGCCACCGATATATTTCGACACACCAGTATCTCCCCCGCAATTCTCTTATACAAATTCAACAACTCCGCCTCCGCCTCTCGCTCCACATGATCCTCTACATGCATGGCTTGATCAACAGACTGCGCGGCCCAAGTCCTGGGTCCGCCCAGACTATGTCGTCAAGGTTGACGACGATTCTTTCGTAATGGTGGCCGAGCTGGAAGCCCGTCTACGAGTCGCATTACACGAGAAGAAGTCGAATCCACATCATGCTCGGCAACAAGTCAACTTGAACTCTTCTTCCGCCTCTCTCACTCCTGCCGCTCTTCTCGCCAACTCAACAACAATAGATTCGCCAGAAGACCCTATGATTTACTGGGGCTATTTAGTTACGAATCGACTGCATCGGTTCATGGCTGGGGAGCTCTATGCCATCAGTTGGAACCTCGTTGACTGGGTTGCCCAAGACACCGCAGTCAAGGGTATGACCAGGGGAGCCGAGGACAAGCAGACCGCCAGATGGATGAACTCACATCCACGCGCTCCAGAGATTCAATGGAAGAGCGAGCGTTGCTGGATATACGATCATCCCAGGTCTGGGACCGTGTACGTTCTCGTTCTATTGTTGCCACCCGTGATTGACGCGTATTCCTCCAGATATTCACATGGATTCTTGTTCCCTTCCGAGGTTTCACGAGTGAAGCGAAGCGTAGCCGCTTATCTGGCCAAGGCGCCTGATGAGAAGTCGACAAGTACTGCTGCTGATGATCAGGGTCTTCGCCGGGCACCTGCGCAATGGGCGCAGTCGAGTGTATCAACGTTTGGCGTAAGATACTCTCATCCGGTCGCCGGCCTGTCCACACAGCACGGCGTTGAGGCTATGGTGGAGGGAAGTGATATGTCAAGATTACGCGAAGGTGTGTTCCCTCCAATCGAATGCTCTTCCAGCCTCTTAAGTTTCACCTGCAGGGAGCCCAATGACACCGGAATATGCATGGACCCATCGAGAAGGGCGGACAACTCGGTTCGAACACCAGCGTGTGGGGGGCACGGTGGTGGTGCATTTCATCAAAAAGAACATGTGGTTCTTGGAGACCGCTCTGGCAATGCTGCACGGAGAAGAATATTCTGAAGAGGAGAAGTACCAGCGTACGGAAAACGCCAAAGTCCGGGTCACTCCGACAGGCCGCTCGACTCCTACACATACATATACCGACATCAAGAAACATAACCATTCATAGCATTCGCACTTTCTTTGCCACGCATATCTTCGTGTAAATTAGGTCCAACTCGTCGTTGACTCTTGCATTCGTTTTTTCTTCACTTTCGTGGTTGCTTACCGACACCTTGCGATCGTTTAGTGCTTGTGTAGCAGTAGACAGTGGTTGTAGCGGAGGTGTATTTATTACAGACATCGGTATACATTATGACTATGTTTCCGCTCCATCCTCATGTCTTTAACGTTCGCGAGCGATCAATCTGGGCTCCCTTAGAGCTATACATTGACGTCGAGAGGGTACTTCAACTTTCTCCAAATAAGTCTTTCTTTTAAAGTCCTCGAGGCAAATGCCGTGCCGGTCCGCGTGCTCCGTCAGCCCTCGTTGAATTACGTTCATGATCTGCCAAGACGTCCACATATCTCTTTCCAAGCGTGCTCGTTCTCTCACAGACTCTGATGATGCCACTGTCTCGAAACGGATCTGTACAGCGACAACCGGGGTCTGTCAGCAGAACCTTAGTGGCGAGGTCAAACACGAACGTGAATTGGATGCTTTGGCGCGTACAGTGGGTCACAACCTGAAATGGGAGGCGACGCGCGAGGAGTCTATGACAGGCTGGAGTCAGGAAACAAGACCGCTGTCGATGAAGGCTGAGCCATTGAATTACTCTAACGACGTCAAACTCGAACATGGCAATGTGGGTCAACTCGACCACCCAAAAGCGCAAGTTTCGGACATAAATACTGAATTTCGCATATTTCTTGTAGACACATACTGAGCAGGGACAAAGCATCGACAACGCCATTGAAATTTCTGACGAAGAAGACATCAAGGTGTGTTTTGAATGCCTTTCGACTCCGCCGTCTAAGCGCGAGTTACAGACAGAGGCTCTCGATAAACCGTCCTTGCTGCAAGCGGACCTGGTGTCCGTCGACATCTCCCTCTATGAGATCCCGTCCTCCAAGTCTGCTTCGCAAGCAGCAGAAATTGCAGTGAGTCGTCTTTCAGTCACTGCGCTGCTCAATAGTGACTTTTTCTGTACGCATAGCCCGCCGTCAAGAACGAAGTCAAGGCAGAACAGGATGTGTACACCCAATTGGGTTTTGAGCATCACTCCTCTTCTTCACGACGCTGTCAGCGCCCTCGAATGGTAGATACTCGTTCTCTCATAGGACGCTGACACTGATTGTGGCAGTCATCACCTTCAAGATCGAATGCAACGATAAGCGGCATAGGAGGCACAGGCAGTGCTGATGATGCCATTTTAGTGCTTACTGACTCGGATGAAGACTGCGTCTCTGTGTTGTCCATGGTGCTCCTTGTGGTCACATTGATATTTGAAAACTGACATCTGTCGTGCAGGGCATCAGGAAGAGTGAACCGTCGGAGGACCAGATCACGATTGAACAGAGAGAGGTACGCCTACGGTATCATTATGCTCTTATCTCGGTCGTTACAAGCAACTGCCAGGCATCTCTTGAGACGGATAATAGCAACACCAGCTTTACGGTAATCGACCCAACAACTGAAAATGAGGCCTCAACTGTACGAGACGACTCGGACGTAAGCCATTCCATCAATTACTCTCAAATAGTGACAGACGACAAGATGCAGAACATCCATAGTCACGGCTCTCCGTCAGATCTTTCAGAACTCTCTGACCTCACAGAATCCGAGGAAGAAATTGTATGTCGATTCCGCTGTGACCACCCAGTGCTTATGCGTCTTCTCTCACCAGCCCATCACGATGAAAAAACATGAGGAAATCCAGCTAACAGCAAGCGTCGCAGATCCGCGACTCAACGCAGTCAGTGCTGAGGTCTTCCAGCCAGATCCACATCTCGCCCCCGGCGTCAAAGACACACTTTTCACGCGCGAGTTCACTTCCAGCGTATACGGAGGTAGTCCTCAATCGACATGGCCGAAAATCAACACGAAGAAGTTCAAGCATGGGCTCCAGAATTGGATGTATCTCAACCTTGACTACAATCCGCATGCACCGGATGTTGTCGGCAATCGAGGGCTGTTTTTCAGAATCGGTGTCGGTGAAGCCGCTGAAGATCTTACGGTGTATCGTGTGATCACAAGGCTGGAAGCTTCGAAGTGGTCGTACATGGGCCAATATAAGCTGAAGGCGGTCAAGTCGATCACAATCGAGGAGTGGAAGGCGCAAAAGCCTAAGGTATATAATATATCTCTAAGTGAACCTTTGCTCACCAATCCCGGTCAGTTCCGAACACTGTGGGCAAGGAAAGTGCATACTGAGAAGAAATATCACACATTCCGGGTTCGCATTCATGCAAGAAAAAGTTTGGGACGAAATCCGACGGACAGGGAGGTTCACGACATGCACACAAACGCTCCGAATGTTTCCTTGGACGAAGTTATGGATGCCTTTGATAACGGATGCTTGGTATGGCACGTGAAACATGTTCTCTACGCAGGGCTAATGATACGCTCTAGTGCGTACGGGTCTGGGCAATGCAATGTGTCGACTATGATTCGAACTTCATGGAGGAGTTGGTCCACAAGCTGAATGTTTGGGTACCAACACCAAAGGCGGCGAAGAGAAGTCTTAAGACTGTGACCGCAGATGTTCCATCTCGCAGAAAGAAGAGATCTGTGGGTGGCAAGCGCGTTTCGAAGGACGGAGATCCCGATGACGCTGATGATGAGATGGACAACATTCGAGGGCTTCAGTATGTTCCACGGGGTACGCAAAGCAGGCCGTCCGCTGCACGAAAACGCGAGTAGAAGGAATAGTCGATACACATAGTCATTGGTAAAGCGTACATGATAGTCATCGACCGTCGCTAGTACGCCGAAGGACGGTGGCGTAAGCCGGTGGGTGATGGAGAAGGACCGCACCAGTTACATGCAAAGAGCCCGCCGATAGACCGCGAATGCATATTTGCGGCTCCATGAACTAATGATGTGGCTGCAGGAGTGAATCCTTATCAAGAAGTGTCAATACAATCCTGCACTGGTGCTCGGATAATCCGGAGAAGATAATGAGAGACTAGAGTGGTAGTATATGAGGCAGCACATTCCTACGTAATATACTCAGCACTAGCTCTGTACAAACCTGTACGTATGAGGCTGATAGAGAACATCACATCTTCCACTGTGCGCATTGAAAGCGTGGATGCGCGGATTCGTCTCTCAATTAAAAAGCTCGTAGACGGTTACTGCAGCCGCGGTAAGTAGAACTAAGACGCAATCGATCAAAAAGGCTCTGAAACAATGAAGCGAGAGTCCAGAGCACTCACTGAATTGAGCAAGAGTGCCTAGGAATCCCCCGTTCTTGTTCCGCTGCAGGATAATTTAGCACGCATCCCATTCCTGTCTTCGAGAACTTACCATGCTTGGACCAGCCAAATATCCTCTCGTATATAAGATTTTCCCGAAGACAAAGAGGCCACATCCCGCAGCTGCGACTCGGGGATGCTTGAGGGAAGTCACAAGTGTCCTAGAGTTGATTTCCCGAGTTAATCGGTGTTTCCTGCGTGTGCAAGAAAAAGGACAAACGAGGCGACAACAGCCGTGACGTGCTCAAGGGTGTTCTGGTGAGCTCGCTGCGCGCAATTGAAGGTGAACGCATCCTTAGAAGCTTCGGCCTCTGCTTTCTCAGCGTACACTGGGAAAATGAGGTTTGTAAATTGTAACATATTCAGCAGACAGCATGAGCAAAACGCACATTGGGGGTATGCTATTTTTGCCGTTTTACGCATCTCCGTAACCATATGGGCTTGGCCCTCTAGAAGCAGATGTGTGGCCAACAAGGACAACGCGACCCACTTGTAGCTTCGGAGGAAGTTCAGTGGCAGAACAGGATGGGATGACATGGTACCCACTCATCGGAAAGAGTGATGGTAATCGGCATTGCTCTAATTCAGAAAACGAGAGATATGTCGACGATGTGTTCTGTTGCTTCTTGAGTTACAGTAAGTGGTCGATGATGGGTGGTTCGCACATTGAATAATGATCGGGCCGGCAAACTTGATGGCAGCTGCCTCGGCATCTATCTATACACTAAAACACAAGGGACTTTACTCGGTGTAAAAAAATAATTTATGTAAGCAAGGATGTCGGACCGTGTGGCCCAGGTGTACCCGAGTGCCGGTCAGCGGCAATGCCCGATCGGTCACGCTGCTCAATCGATCTCCGAGGCTCGAGCATTGCTTGCACGTTCCCTGCTTGCTCTTTCCCCTCATCTCTGCCTGGGTGTCTGCTCTGTTCTGGGTGTCTGCTTTCTCTGCTCTGTGAATCAGTGATATTTGGCCTCCTTTCTGGCTTCATCATGTAAGTTTGCCTCTCCTTTTGATCCACAGATGCTGATCTTGATCTCTCTATACATAGGTCTCTGCCTCCCGAGACTCCATCGCATGGCCGCGAGCGAAACCAGGCACGCCAGTCACGTGTTCTTGAGAGCCCTGTGCACCGGCGCACTCCTACAGTCTCCCAAGCCCGAGTGAATCCAGACATTGACATGGATGGTGATCCATTCTTGGAGAATGCTGACACAGGTACCAATCTACGTGATTTCCAGATAGGTGGTGCCACTGTGCGCTTGACACCTACTTTTGGTGCAGCTATGGCTGCTGCTGCTCAACAGCCTGCTCCCATAGTAAATTCTGTAAGTATATTATATTGTTTTTAAGACTGTGCTCTAATTTGAAGTAGGATTTACGTCAATATCATCATTTACCTGGACATCTGCAGCAGCAATTAGCAGATTTGCCTCCTTTGCAACCTCTGCGTGGCCGTGGTCGCCCACGTGGTGGTCGTGGTCGTGGTCAGCAGCCTGAAGCTCAGGATACCGGACCCCGACTTGATTTGGCTGCTCTACTCAATAGAGGTCATCCTGTACGTGTGCAACGTGGTCGTGGTCGTGGCCGTGCACGACGGCAGCCATCTCCCCCACCATTCCACAACGACGCTCCTCCTTCAACGCCAGCTAATCATTCTCCTCCACGGCATCGCTCTCCAAGTATATCTCCTCCAAGGAGTCATATGCCTCCTTCTCCACCCCGTCTTTCTTCTTCTCCACCACATCGCTCTTCTTCTCCTTCTCCTGATAGTTCACGCTCTCCTTCTCCCTCTTTGACCAATAATAGACCCAATAGACGTCTCAATTTGTTGAATATCAATAGTCTTCCAGAGGGTTTACGTCCTCTTAAAGAAGGTCGAGGATATTATGTACCTATTTCATTGGGATCTATGACTGTTGAATGTCCTCACTGTCATGCTCTTCATTGGATGGCAGAGAGATTGAGTAGTTCATCAAATCGTTCTCCTTCTTTTGGTAAATGTTGCTTAGAGGGCAAGATTCAGCTCCCATATTTGACAGAGCCACCTGCACCCTTGAACCACCTGCTGAAGCGGAGTGATGAGGTTGGAAAGACATTTCGAAAGCATATTAGAAGATATAATGCTGCTTTTGCTATGGTTTCTTTGGGTGTCAATGTTGATCATTCAATAAATAATCGTGGTGGACCTCCTATTTTTCGAATCAAAGGCGAGCTGAAGCATCAGCTGGGTCATCTATTGCCCAATGATGATGGTACAGCTAGATATGCACAATTATACTTTCTAAGTACTGCAGAGGCTGCAAAAGATCAAAGATTAGCCAATAATCGAGATTACAGAGATGTAAATGTGTTAGATGGAGGAATTTGTTTGGAGCTTCATGATATGCTTATGCACGGCAATGTTCATATTGCAAAATATGTTACTGCTTATGAGCGAATGCAGAAAGCTGTTGCTCAAGGTCAAGCAGTGACTAATGTCATCTGTCGTTTGACTTTGGAAGCTCACCAAGATAAGCGACACTGGAACTTGCCAACTACAGATGAGATTGCTGTTGTTGTAGAAGACAGTATTCATATTGATGCACGTCGAGATATTATGTTGCAACTACGAAGTACTGGACATCTTCAACATATATATGATCACAGTCCTTTCTATCAACCACTTCATTATGTTCTTCTTTTCCCACGTGGTGAAATAGGTTGGCAATGGGGAATTTCACTGCGAGGTGCTGAAAATCCTAATGATGATGACGAGGATAACCAAGATGAACAAGAGCCCAATGATGAAGGTGGTAGAAGACGCAAACAAAGAACTGTCACTCAGCTCAACTACTATGCCTTTCGTCTTCATATTCGGAATTCAAATGTTGAATCTGATCACATATTTCGTTCTCAAAGTCTCTTTCAGCAATATATCTGTGATGGTTGGGCACAAACAGATCAAGAACGTCTTCGATGGTATAGAAACAACCAAGACAAATTGTGTATTGAACTTTATAAAGGCTTGATGGATGCTTCACGTGCAGACAATGCTTTGAATCCAAATCAAGTTGGATCACGCTTCATTCTACCATCTTCATATATAGGAGGATCACGACATATGTTTCAACTTTACCAAGACTCCTTAGCTATAGCATGGTTTCATGGACCTCCTGATTTATTCTTGACATTCACGGCGAATCCCAATTGGCCTGAAGTCAAGGAAGCTCTTTTACCTGGCCAAACTGCCAGTGACCGTCCTGATTTAGTTGCCAGAGTCTTTCGTGAAAAAGCTAGAATTGTCATGGATAAAATCAAGCAAGGTTTCTTTGGAAAATATCTGGCTCATGTTCTTGCCAATGAGTTTCAGAAACGTGGACTTCCTCATGGACATATGTTGATCTTCTTGGATCGTCTCTCTAAAATCAGTGATGCAGACTTGATTGATTTATTGATCTCTGCTGAAATTCCTGATAAAGAGAAATATCCTGAGCTATATGATTATGTTACAAGTTTTATGATTCATGGTCCCTGTGGAGAGCACAATCCCAATGCTCCCTGCATAGTTGATGGAAAATGTGCCAAGCGTTTTCCTAAAGCTTTTCAAGAAGTAACAATCATGGGCAATGATGGGTATCCAGTCTATCGACGTCGTAATAATGGAGTGACAATTACTAAGAAAGTGAATGGGGTTGATGTTGTCATTAATAATACTTGGGTTGTTCCTTATTCACCATTGTTACTTTTATTGTTACAGTGTCATGTCAATCTGGAAGTTTGTGTCTCTGTAAAGGCTTTCAAATACATTCACAAATATGTATATAAAGGTCATGATCGAACATCCATGGGCTTTGGAGAAACTGAGGATGAAATCAAGCAATATCTTGATGCACGATATGTCAGTGCTCCTGAAGCATGTTGGCATATTTTCAGATATGAGATGCATGAAGAGAAACCAAATGTTGTTCGACCATCTGTTCATTTGGAGAATGAGCAATCTGTTGTATTTGATGAAGATGAAGATATTGGAGATATTGTTGATTGAGGAGCAACAACAAAGACTACTTTGACTGCATTCTTTGAGACAAACCGACGTGAAAGAGAGACAGAAGGAGAGAATGGTGCTAAGATAGCAAGAAGCTGTTTATATCAGGAGTTTCCACAGAAGTTCACATGGCAGAAAACCAAGAAGATTTGGAACATCAGAAAGAAAGGCTTTGCTATTGGAAGAATGTATGCTGTTCCACCTAATGCACAAGAACGGTTCTATCTCAGACTACTTTTGACTGTGGTTCGAGGTCCTACATGTTTCGAAGACTTACGCAAATTCAATGATGTCACGCATTTGACATTCAAAGCAGCATGTTTAGCGCGAGGACTGTTGACAGATGATCAAGAATGGATACAATGCTTAGATGAAGCCAAGATCATGAGTACTGGCTTTCAATTACGTCAATTGTTTGCAATCATTCTCAGAGACTGTCAACCAACACATCCTCTTGAACTTTGGGAACGTTTCCGTGAATATATATGTGATGATTTGAAGCATGCTCTACAGCAACGTTATCATATTGCAAATGTGACTGCAGATGATGTTTATGACTATGGATTGTTTCTCTTGGATAAAAATCTTCCTGGCCGTAATATTGCAGACTTTGGACTTCCGGCACCTAACTATATACGTTGGCGCGGTATGGAAGGAAATGCACTGTTACAAGAACAAAGAAATTATGATCCAATAGATCAAAGACGTCAAGCAGATGAACGTATTCCTCTCTTGAATGCTGCACAACGACATGCTTTTGATACAATTCTCTCATCTGTTCTCACACCAGATAATCCTGATGATCCTACATCAAAGGTAAGCTTGATTATTGTCCTTTCTTTATCTTTAACTAATGTATCTTGATTAGATCTTCTTTTTACATGGTCCTGCTGGCACTGGAAAAACATTCACTTATAATACACTCTGTTTTGCCTTACGAGCAGAAGGTTGTATTGTGTTATGTGTAGCATCTTCTGGCATTGCATCCTTACTTCTCATTGGTGGTCGTACATCTCATTCAACATTCTCCATTCCTTTGGAACTGTGGTCTGGAAAACCATGTAATGTTAAAAAGAGATCACAATTAGCTGAGTTGATCAAAGAAGTGAATCTCATTATTTGGGATGAAGTACCAATGCAGGACAAATTCTGTCAAGAAGCTGTAGACTTGACATTTCAAGATATTCGTGAAGATCAACGTCCATTTGGAGGAGTCACTGTAGTGTTTGGAGGTGACTTTCAGCAAATTCTTCCAGTTGTTGTCAAAGGAACCAAAGAACAAATTATCAGTCAATGTATTCAGAGGTCACGTCTCTGGGGTCAAATCAAGGAGCATTTCTACTTGACACAAAATATGCGCCTCAATAATGATGATAGAGAATTTGCCAATTGGTTACTGGATGTGGGACACGGCAGGAACTCAGATGCTTCTGGAATGATTGATTTACCTGAGAGCATGAATTGCGGTGAAACTTCTCAAGATCTCATCAATGCAGTTTATGGCAATCTGAGAACACTTCAACTATCTGAAAACAATGATCAATTCTTTGCTGAACGTACGATCCTATCTCCACAAAATGATGAAGTTGCAGATGTGAATCACTTGATTGAGGATATTTTCCCTGGCGAGGAGAAAGTCTTTCAGAGTTGTGATCGTATACATACAGAAGAGGGTGTTGATGCAGATACAGTCTATCCTGTGGAGTTTCTCAATACTATGAACACATCTGGACTTCCACCATCTCAACTACGTCTCAAGAAAGGTGTTCCTTTGATGATTCTTCGCAACTTGGATCAGAAAAATGGTCTTTGTAATGGTACACGTGCCATACTTATTCATATTGGCTCCAGAGTTCTATGTGTACGCATTCTCAGTGGTGATCATGCTGGCAAGGAGGCCTTCATTCCACGGATCACACTATCAGCTGCCAATGAACTTCCATTTGATCTAAGGAGGCATCAGTTCCCAGTTCGTCTCTGTTTTGCCATGACAATCAATAAATCCCAAGGACAGTCTGTCAAATATGTTGGTATCAATCTTCAAACTCCAGTATTTACACATGGTCAATTGTATGTAGCATTGTCAAGATGTACTTCCAAAGAACGTGTAAAAGTAGTTGTAAAAGAGGGGTCTTCACAGTTTAAGACACCCAATATTGTATTCAAAGAAGTATTATTAGACTAATTTATCTGTTTTTAAAGCGGGTTTGGGGCGCAGCCCCAACAAGCTGGAATGACTGACGCAGAAAGGAGTCGAGCGTAGCGAGACTCCTGCCGAAGGCAGGATATGTAAGCTTGTACAAGTGAATGTTCCAGGGACAGCGAGTCGCATTATGATTACCCCTCCATGGCACTCTTCACTGGGGCAACGACGCCGCCAACTACAAGACAACATCGGCGATTCATGCTCTTCTCGCCTTTGTCTATCGCCATTTCATTCCAACTTAGCACATTCATCATTGTGGTCGTCGGAGTTCTGGATCCACTGATTCAGTCGCCCTCTTGTGTGTCAGATCAATTCGATCCAGTGCAGTGTGTTCAATCACAATTCATATTTTGGGTAACTTACGTCTGTACTAGAGACTTAGGCTGAAAATGTGTGCCTACGCCTGACAGACAACTACGGACACAGTGACAAAGCTACTGGCAGAAATCGGAGCTAACTTGAACCCATCATCGGTTTGCTGCGTGTGGACACGCGTCCACACCCGCCAAATGCCCATGATGGTGACACCCGCGCATTGAATATCGGCTCCCGGGTCCTCTGTCTGGATCATCAATGAGCTTGATTCGACCAACCTCATAAGTAAATAAATCAGAATTCTTGCTCTATGTGTCTTTCCATCTGCTGCTGCACCTTCGATCCCCACTGTGACCCCACATGCCTGTGTCTGTGGGAGTCATTGGCTCTGGAGCCGCTGGCCTCATTACTGCTCATGTCCTCAAGCAAGATGGCTTTGACGTCAAGATAATCACTCGTGACAGCACCCCGGGCGGCGTCTGGAGTGTCGAAAGAATTTATCCTGGCTTGGCGCTGAGCAAGTAGGCCTGTTCACATTGCACTCACCGTCTGCCAGTGCGATTGATTGTGCCAACAGCGTTCATGGAGAATTTCGATTCTCCCCGCTGCCTATGCCGCCACCGTCTCAAGCTTCTGAGACTGGCGGTCGACTGACTGGCGACGACATGAATCTTTACATGGGGACCTTTGCGCAGAAGTTTTTGATAGGCAACATCGTGTACAATACAACAGTCACCAGAATCTACCGACCACTAGATGCTGAAATCTGTGGTTGGTGTGTCGACGTTCGAGACAAGAACAATACCGCAGATACGTGGAAATTCGATAAGCTCGTTCTTTGCACGGGGGTAAGCTTGGCCAATGCTTTTAGCTGCGAAGATTTTCATCTCTTTCACAGGGTTGCAGCACTCCCAGAATCCCTCCTTCTCTGTCTTCGACATCTGCTGCCCAGGCCGGTTTCCGAAAACCCATTATTCATGCTATGTTTTTTGGCCCTGAACTCAAGGATTTGTTGGTGAACGTACGACCTGCAACTGAGGTCTCCAATGGACTACAAGATACCATAGTCATCATCGGAGGAGGCAAATCTGCTCAAGAGTAAGTGTTTTGCTTCGTATGGTGCTCAGAACGCTCACGACTACTTTCAGTATGGCCGCATGTCTTGCTAATGAAGGGCGCAAGGTCGTGGTGGTGTTCGAGACAGTCGACGCATTCACCGCTGGCACAAAGCCACTGCCCGATTTCATGAGAAAGAGCCGGTTCGTATAGCCTACCCTCTCTGCCATTTTTTCTCATATTGCAGCAAGGCTCTTATCTATATTCTCTGCAAGTCAAGAGTTACCCACGCGTTTGGAGTGTGTTTCCGTGCTTGTTTTGCAGCTGTCGAGGTCTTGACCTGTTATTCCAGGCGCTTTCTCCACAACACCAGGCTGGGTAGCGCGATTGTTCACGGAATGTGGGATTCAGTGCAAAGGGATTCTGTACATGGCGGCTCAACTCTTCTCTTGAGTGGTATTACTGACATGATGTTGGTAGTACGCTGCATTTGACATTCCGGAGGTCTCGCCTCTTCGGAACAGTCATTCAGCATTCTGGAGCACGCGAGTCAATGACGAAGGCGTTAAACGCGACAATCACTTTTTCTCCCTCGTCAACGCTGGAAAGATTGACCTAGTGGCACCAGCCCGAGTTACGGGTTTTGCGGCGGATGGAAAGTCCTTGACTCTGAACAACGGGTCATGCATCAGAGCGAGTGCTGTCATTCTCGCTACTGGATACAGTTCTTCTTGGTCAAGTCTCTTCGACGGTAGGATTCCGCCATCGAACCTAACGTGTTCGCTCACAACCTTGTAGAGGCGACCGCCGCAAAGCTGGGTATCAACCGACACCCCCCGCCTGTGCCAGATGTCGACGAATGGAATTACGCGTCGCTTCGGGATCCGCCACCGGCGCGACCTGGTACAGAGCAATGGGCATCGTCAATCTACCGAGGAATAGTCCCAGCGAACAATATCCTGCGCAAAGATTTCGCGATCAATGGCGCTGTGGTACGTGTCCTTGTGTCAGTTGTGACTTCGCTGCATGACTTATAAGAGCCTAGATCACGACCAACAGCGGTTACGCTTACGAGGTCCAGTCGCATTGGATCTCGTCTTACTTCTCGAAGGATCCCATGCGCTTGCCTGCGACAGTCCAAGCAGCGAAAGAGGTGGCAGATCGTCATGCAGCTTGGATCAGGAAGCGGTGGCCTGATCAGCTGCCATGGCTTAGTGAGAGTAACAGTGCCGCTGTTCACTTCTTTTCGTGAGTCAAACGGTCTCAGCCCGGTCTGTCCGCTGATTCATGCAGATGGCCTCAATATGTAGATCAGCTACTCGAAGACATGCATCTCCCCGCTATGCGTAGCGGAGGTAACTGGCTGACTTGGCCCTTCAAAACCATAGATTTGCAGGAGGTTGCCGATCTGAAGGAAGAACGAGATGCTATGCGCCACCGAGTTGACTCGCCGTAATAATCACAACTTGTGATCTGTACTTACCTGTACAACTTGAGAAGTTTAGACTTATGCTCGGTCAATGATGTCGTATACATCGATTCAGACGGTTCAAACGGTTCTTCCTACATGGCAGATAGCTTTTCAGGTCAAGATAACTACACACGCATGATCATATGCATGCCGGTGCGCTTCAAGCGGCCAAGGGTTGTAGTACTAGATACATATGTAAGTCAGCGACAAAACGGGTCGACGATATCAAATCAATGTGCAACAATTTCTATGTGACTATCTGTCCATGTATGTGTGATAAGAAGTAATACTAGACACGAATAAATGAATGTCTAGGGCATTGGGATACAGTATTGCTATGCAAGGATCGTGAGGCAATGTTCAGGAAAGTATCAAGTGTCCGGGGGCATGAGTACAGTACATATAAGGAGGGTGAGTATACAACGACTCCCGATGCTCTGGTGAGTCAAGTCAGTGCGCACACACATGCTATTGAGAAAGAACGCTGGCGCCATCAGGCATATTTCGAACCTGTGAGATGCCAATTAGGGTGGAATCGAGGAAAGGAGGATCCACATACACCAAGGACAGGACGAGAATAGTCCTCGTCGTCTCTCAGATCTCCCAGTACACTGTCTTGCTCGTCCTTCATACGTTTGCGAAGCTCTGGATCTAACCGATCGTCTGCCGTGCTTTTGGACGAGTAGGAAGGGGCAGCACTGTCTCGATTACCAAGAAAAGCAGGATCCGCGGCTGTATTTCTGTCGGCAGCTCTCTGCGGATTACGCGGCGGAGGGGTCGGGGCCCGTTGCGCATCATTTTGTGACTGGTAGAACGACGCCAAGAGAGGCTCGTAGCTCCCGGCGCTGTGCGAGGCTGAGTGACTGATTCGTTGGTCGCTACCATTCGGTGGCCCCGCCGCAACAAACCCACTGTGAGAGGGTCCGGCAACGCCGTGCTCCGTATAAGGGTTGAAACCACCATCGATCGGAACGTCATTCAAGTAGGCAGAAGTACGGCCTATGCTGGCGCTGGTGGGAATCGAACTCCTGGGAGAGTTCTGGGCCATTTCAGGAGACCCGAAGCGCAGTTTCGCGCCCCCCGCATTGGGATCATCGTCCTCGTCTTCGTCATCCAAAGGAGCCCGATGAAAACCCGCAGCTTCAAGAGTGGCTGAAACTGCTGTGTCATGCTCCAGACGACGGGTGCGACGTCGGCGCCGAACAGCAAAGAAGATCCACAGCATTATGGAAGCTACTGCCAACCCAACCAGCACGAAGACTGCGGCGACTGCACCCGTGTTGTGGAAGAAGCTAGAAGCAAAAATTAGGAGAGAGCGAGAAATGGCAGTGGCGGTAACGACTGACGATGACCCATTACTATTGTCGCTGTTTGAGCTTAAAGTGGGATTGACACCAATTTCCGTGACAGTGACGACTGCTCCATCGGAATTTGTCGAAGTCAGTAGGCTAGTGAGCGCGGAGGGAGTGCTTGTGATTGTGGATCCGGCGCTATTAGTCGTGGTTACGAACACTGTACTCTCCAAGGTTGTTCTATTTTCAAATTTCCATCAGATTCTGGTGATTTGGAGTTGAAGAAATTATGACGAACACAACCTCATTGGTGTGCGTGGTGCGCGTAGCCGATGTAGTTCGCGTTTCATCAACAGGAGACTGAGGACTGGTAGTGGTTGTCGTGTCGTCGATTGGAGTCGAAGTTGTGGAAGTAGACGTAGACGTTGGCGAAGACGCCGGGGTGGTCTGACTGGTGGTCGTTGTTGTCGCTGGCGTGGTAGACGTCGTTGGCGTGGTAGACGTCGCTGGCGCGGTAGACGTCGTTGGCGTGGGTGACGTTGTGGGCGTCGAGGTGGTCGAGGTGCTGGTAGTGGTACTCGTGGTACTTGTGCTGGTGACAGAAGACGTAGAAGTCTGTGTGGTCGAAGTGGAAGTGGTGGAGGGAGGCGCCGGGGTGGTCGACGTTGTCGTCGGCGGAGGTGACGATGGACTCGACGTGCTCAGAGAAGTATCAGAGGCTGAGGCGACATCGGACCCCGACGCCGACATGGTCGTGACTTGGGTAGTGGCAGAGGTAGCGCCTGCCGTAGATTGCGTGTTTTCGGTGGATCTGGACGGTGGAATGGGTCAAGGCCGGGACCAAGAAATGTGCAGCACTCACGAGGAAGTGACAGAAGTGGCGGTGGACGCGGGCGTCGTGGTAGATGTGGGCGTAAGGGTGGACGCGGGCGTGGTGGTGGACGCGGGTGTAGTGGAGGCCGACGTCGTGGTAGCAGGCGCCGTTATTGTTGTTGGGGATGTGAAGGTCGTTGACGGATCGTTAGAGGTCGCAGAGGGTACAGTGACCGGCGGCGAAGCGGAAGACATGGAATTGGAAGAACAGAACGACTTTCGTTAGAAAACTCTAGGTAAAAACGCAGGAGAGGCTGGCAGAGGGCTCGTGAGCGTTGGGCGTGCTCAGCTGCAGACCAGCTATCCGGCCTGCCTCGGCGTCGAGAATGCTGCTTACCGGTGGACGATGCTTGTCTCTTTTCGAAGCCAGTAGGCATGCCGCGCTTAATGGCTCATGGGAAAGTAGATGGTGGTCAAGCGCGAAGAAGGAACGATGACGGCCAATTGCGCAACTCCAAAAATGGCCAATCACCGGTACACAGCCACCACACTTATATCTTGCCTTCCAATCGTCCGCTTTGCACGTCTCATTGAACTGAACCGGCCATTCTTCGCCGTTGTGTCCACCAATTGTTGACCCAGAGTTGTCAGGAGAACAGTGTAATAGCATTCTGGAACAATCTAGCCTCCTAGCCTTATCATAGAGTTCGGCACTGCTTTCCTGCCGTGAACTACATACGTCTGCCAGATGATAGTGGTCGACAAGGGCCAGGAGGCCGACGTGGGCGTCGCTCAATCTCCTGCTGCTGTCGCTGGTCCCTCCACGTTCTTGGAACCACCCCCCTCCTTCGAGGAAGCTATCAATGAAAACACTCATCTTCTCGTTGACCTATCTGAGGACGTGGATCCCGCCTCATATGCTTTACCCGATGAACCACCTCCGCAATTTGCCCCATACGAGGCCGAACACTTCGATGTTGGCAATGGAAATATAGTTTCTCATGACCCCCATCTAAACACGGATGGTACAGGCTTCTTCTTCTTCCGCCCGGGTAGCATGCTAAAGCACCTTTCGCAGGCGAAGCCCTCTACCGCTTTCTGCTTTCCCAAGCACAGTACCCGCCGAAGCTATCGCTCCACTGTCGCGGAACTCATTCAGAGACGCGACATAGACACGTCACACAGAGGGATGGCGATGGAAGGTCCCACATCCGAAGGGAAAGTTATTCGGAAACAGTCGTTGACTTCGACTTTTACATCAGTCTTGACAAGTACATCCTTTCTCCAGTCACGCATTGGTCGGTCGCAGATACGGAACCTGCTTATCGCGGCCGCATGGTGAAGGACGTCACCCAGCGCGACGGCTCTCCACGCAAGGCCAAGCACAAGATAAAGAAGGCCTTTCATAGATGGGCCAAGCAACGCGACGCCAACGGTATTCCTCCTTGGGTCTCATTCGTCGAATCGCCGGGTCTCCAGGATTTTGTGGTGCTCAAGTCATCCAAGAGCTTGCGCGCGTGGGCCGACGATTATTGCGCGTCCGAAAAGCGCCTAAAGGAGTTCGTATACGTCAAGGTTAGCCCGTCAGATTTTCCATTAGTCCAATTGCGATGATATACATTTCTAAAGACCATCTATGGCTGGAATTTGCACAAGTTGGAGGCCGCTGTGCGCATGGCCATCACCGGTGGCTCGTTCTTCTCGGGCGAGCTCACCGTCGAATTTAAACCGTCCGCGAACAAAGTTTACGTGCGGCCAGACAACCGTATGTCGCGAATGCTCTCAAACAAATGGCTCAAGTTCTTGTCCATCATCCTGCTCATCTTCCCCTTCATTTGGTTGTTCAAGCGCTTCAGTGCGAAAGGCGGAGGTAGGTGGGAGGTGTGTGGCGGCGCGTATGCGCTGAAACGAGGGGCACCTGCCACTGTTCTGGATGTGGTGGAGAGCGGTAGATCTGGATCCACAGTCCATGTGCAGGGAAATGGTGAAGATGGCTATAAGCTGATTGGGTGCAAGGAGTCAGATTGGTTGAAGGAATGGCAAGGTACAATCTCTCGTGCCGTTGCGATGCGCTATGAGTCGGCTATACCTCTCACTGATACCAGCGAGGAGGTCAGCAGGAGCGCCATTGCTTTACTTGATCTGTAATATGTCAGTTTCCTGTGTATTTTTGTTGCTTCTACTTATTGCTGTGACTCACTGACATTTGAAGTCCAAATATTCTTTGGACGGTACTGGCAGTCCTTTCTGAGAACGTATCCTCCAAGCTCAATCTTGATCGAGCTGTCGCGCTCAAGCCATTCACGTTGCGATCCATTCTGCTCTTCGCCGTAAGTGTTCAGCCGTGCCCAAAGCAACTGGCCTTCTCAGTGAAATGAGAATCAAGTATAGTAATAAGGAAGGCCGTGCAAATGTCATAAATGACGTCCGTCCTATATGAAGAGCCCTAGTTTGTTCTGAGTGGCTCCTCAGAATCCCCCAGGAATCCCCTCCACGCTCCAGAACAACTCATCCCAGACATCGACAACCTCGAAAATGCCAAGCTCGAGCACAACGGTGCATCCGTTGCCCACAACACGGCACGCGCCGAGATTCTCTACGCATTGATTATCGAGCAGACCGTCACCCGTTCATGTTTGTTATGAAGGTGGTTGTGGCAACGTAATATGCCGAGAACATGAGTACTAATCTATCCAGGATCTTTTCGAAATGAGGAGACGGTGCGCGCGTAATAGATCCTGGACAGACGCTGCTTCAGTCTACGTATGCTTATCATTCATATAGCTTGCATATCGTACACTAAATGTCAATGTGTACTGTACATGTGCGTGTGCGAGTAGAGTTTACAGTTACATATGAATACAACGGGCGGATGAAGAGTCTTGACTCAGATTCTAGCGGCTACACTAACGTTGTCTTGGCTTGGTCGTGGGCGTATCTGTCAATGTGTCAGAGATAAAGCGGATTGAACTTACGCGACTCACGTCAAGCAATGTCTTCCGTCTGAGCACTGATATCGGCGAGCCCTGGACGTGATGAGAATCTGTGGCTTGAAGCCCGAAAGTCGCATGAGATGTCGGCATGATGGGGGTAGTGGGAGGGGTCGAAGACTCGACAGTGGTGGGAGGAGATGGTGGTCTCCATTCGGCATGATTGTACTCTCCGGACGACATAGGCCTGAGATGAGAACGCGGAGGACGAGCAGGTAAAGTCAAAGGCACGATAACATCATCGTTGTGTGATTCATCCAAGTCGACATCTTCGTAGCCGTATTCGCTGTCTTGTCTAGAATAGAGTGAAGGGGTGGTCTGCCTGGAAGGGATGGAAGCTGTGGTCATAGCGATCCCAACATTATGTGTCAGAGAGTATATGTCGCTAAATGGCCCCTCTGGCTCATCATTAGGATACGATGTTGAAGCAAACGGCGGTGCCGCTGGAGGCGGTAGAGCAGTAGCCTGACCGGAGAAGTCTTCCGATGTGCCGGTCTGCGGGACAGTATCATAAAGTTGCGTAGTATCTGAAGGACCAGATTCGCCTATCAAGGAGCGCGGCCTTTGACGTTCAGACATCATTGGCGAGTGGGCGTCTTCGGAAGGATCGTGGAAAGGGTCGGCATCACCATGGCTCATCGGTGTAATGGGACGGCGCATGCCTTCAATCCATCTCAGCTGACGCCTCGCTCTTCGGCGTCGTCGGGAGCAAAGAAAGAGCGCCGCGACCACGGCAACAAGAAGGATGCCTATGGCGGCAAACGTCCCCGCGACGGCCCCGGTATTGCTGAAGAACCTGCCGAACCAAAGATAAGTCAATCGACAGCAGGCCTGGTCCGATCTGCTTACGATGAATCGCCCTGTGGTCGGAAACTAGATACACTTGTTGGATTTGCAACGACGTGCGTCTCCGTTGTAAGAATCCCATTGGAATTCGTCCCAGTGCTGGTTATCGTAACGATCGCGGGAAAAGTCGTGCTTGATTGACCATCTGAGACAGGTACAACTATCCCAATCGGTGTAGAGGCCGTCGAGGGAATGGAGGTCGAGGTATGCGTTATGGTTGAACCATTGACTTCAGTGAAAGAGATCGCTATCGACGCTAATAGGATGGATTTATTGGCCTGAATTTCGAAGAACGACAGACTGAATGAACCCACCTCCTGCCGGTAACGTCGTCACAGAGGCAGAAGTGAAAACTTTTGAAACAGTGGTCAAACTTCCTTTTGCATCTGTCGTCGTGACCTGAGTGGTAAGAACGGCTGTGTTTGTAACAGCTTGTTGGCTGGCAGACTGAGGAGTGGTCAAAAAAGTAGAGGTCGGTTTTGCCCCAGCCTGGACAGTGTTAGCCACCGTTTGTTGACCATCCCTCGAAGAGGAAGAAGTCTTTACAGGAGCTGTGACAGTGTCAGAGTTCGTTTGTGCCGCTGACGTTTGCGCCTCATCAGAGGACGCAGTTGTTTGCGCCTCAGTAGAAGAAGCTGTTGTTTGCGGCTTGGTAGGAGGTGTTGTCGTTTGTGCAGTAGTAGAGGTAGAGTCAGGCTCAGCAGAGCTCGTTGTAGTGAAGGATGTCGCAGTCGTTGTCAGCGATGTTGACTGTGAGGTCACCTGGGCGGTTTCATCGGTCGATGTTGAGCTGGTCGAGGAGGTCTCATTTCCCGGTAGTTCAGCTGCCGAGCTGCTGTTAACATCCTCAGATATAACACTGGGGACTGCACTAATCGTCGAGGAGGCGCTGGAAGAAACGGACGTCATGCTGTATGGCAATTAAGTCTCTGTTTCCACCACGAATCCTGATGATGAGAAACTCACCCAACCTCGACTGAGACCGAAGCGGCTACTCTTACGCTGGTTGTAACTTTGACTAACGCTCCAGTTGCAGTGACCGAAGGTTCAATGCTTGCCGTGATTGGCGCTGCACTTGTTGTGGTTTTGACTGATGGGTTAGCCGTCGCAGAAGATATGGGAGGCTCCGAATCCGGAGAAGAGAGCGGTTCGAGAGTAGATACAACTGCCGAAGACGGGGCTGAAGCAAAGGACGAAGCCACCGATGAGCTCTCGAGTGAAGAAGAAGGTACGGGGAACTCCGAATTTGGAGAAGAGACCGCTCTGAGGGTGGAAACGGCTGCAGAGGAGGAAACCGAGGAAGAAATCCCTAATGAAGAGGAGGAAGAAACTGGAAACGTGAAGGTGACTGCAGAGGTGGTGGAGACGGTAGGGGTGGAGGAGATGGTAGAGGTGGACGACTCGATGGTCGAGGCGAAGGATGACTGTATCGACTCCGCAGAGGATGGCGTTAGAGATGCCTGTCCGTCTGACAGCGAAGGGAGCGCGGAGGACGTGTCAGTCTGACTTGACGTTGGGGATGGTGCAGATTGAGATGCCTGAGAGCCCATACCCGACCTAGGAATATATAGGTCACGGAGCGGTCAGTCGATGATCGACAGGGTGCCTAGTATCCTAAGAAAGGGCACATCAGATAGAGCTCAGCGAGTCCATGAGATTGCACACCAGGAGGTGGATTGACCATTCCCTTTGCTCGAACTAGCCAGAGGAAGCAAGGTGGGTGGGGAATCGGATCTGCACCATAGCTTGGCCGCCGATTATAGCTTGCATACGTGTCGACACTCATGGGGATTCACACGGCTAAATCTCGAAAGATCAATGGAACGCATGATCAGTTGACGATGTTCGCACCGTATGAACCGCCAAGGGAAAACCGCGAGGTGGAGAGAGAACAACCGGAACTACAGTGGCTTGACAGTGACAATGCATTGTCAGCGTTATCAGCCTCTGATGCGATAGACGCACCCAGATTCTGGTACATCTAAAAATGAACGGGTTGCCGCGAGTCAAGCCCTGTATGGTTTTGACCGTGCTAGGTCTGATGTCTTTGAATTTCACAAGATCCTCGGCTCCTTGTGATCGCAAGGGGCACCGAGCCATGTATGAAGTTCTCAGTACTTGGAAGGAACATATGGACGAACATCGGCGTTTCATACAGTCGTATGGGTTTCGTATAGTCAGTCGTAATGCGCACCTGTGCATGTCTATGGCAAGCAATTATGACGAGATCAGCGAAAGATCATGAATAGAATATGTCGATCTAGATGGACATGGTAGAGTGACTGTACGGAATGGCAGGAAATGAACGTATGGCTGGAAATACAGTGGAGGATGAGGATGCACCTGGGTCTGATAGTTATATATTATGTGCCATCCACGCATAAGTGGAGCTGAGACATGCGTTGGTATAGGAGGATGGGGTATGAGTCCGGAGGATAAAGATGGGAAGCGGTGGCCCGGTGAGAGAGAAGAGTGGGATCACACGATGGTGGGCAGCATGGTTGTCACCTATATATTCACTTAGGAAGCCTCAGTTGGAATGAATCTGATCAACGCACCAAAGTATCAACAACACTTGCTGCTGCCTGGCAGCCAGCCTTTGACTTTCAGTTTGACTGTACCCCCTCGCCGACGTCCACCACTTAGGCTGCCAAAACTCAATCTGCTTGAGCTGTTGACTCTTCGGAGAGCTCTATCGCCATAGCTGACTCCACTGCCGGCTTTCTCAGGATCCAACACACCCGATTCTATTGAGAGCAGGATAGACCGGGCCGCAAGCAGAAACGGCGCCTCCACATTGTCTCCGGTCAAAGATGACGCTTCCAGGAAATGCACGTCTAGTCGGGAAGACTGAGTACCGAGGTCGTCAAGGAAGAGTTGAGAAACGGTACCATTCTCGGCAGCCCATCTACTCGCCTCAGCCCACTCTACTTCTCGCTCCTCTTCCCGGTCAGACTTGTTTCCTACCAAGACTGTAACGAGGTGTGGACTACCAAGTGCTCGTGCATCAGCCAGCCATCGTGATAGATTGAGGAATGAGTCGCGGCTGTTGTTCCGTGGTAAGTTTCTTGTATAATGTGCGTGTTGGAGTGATGACAGACTTGGTAATGTCGTAGACAAGGATTGCGCCTGCGGCTCCGCGATAGTAGCTTCGAGTTACGGATCTGGTGGATGTTTGTCAGGTTGCTGAAGCACACTGAGCTGAACACGATGCTACCGAAAGCGTTCTTGGCCTGCTGTGTCCCAAAGCTGAACGGACCTAACTGAGCCTGGTCTCCGGAAGCAAACCAGGTCACGCACTTGTAACTTTATCCGCTTCTCCCCTAGTTTGACAGTTCTACTCGAGAACTCGACACCAATAGTATGTTGCGAATGGTCCTTAACTGTAGCGAATGAAGAATTAGCCAGGAGGTGGATATTGTCATGTTGGAGGCGCACATGAATTGTGGGTGAAATGGTGTAGTAAGCAGGACTTTCCAGATCCTGCTTCGCCTGTGATGGATGAGGTTATGCAGATGTATGTTGTCATGGCTCGGCGCACCGATAATGATGTATTTCATGAGAAAGTCTGCGACAGCGTTGAGGTCGTGCGGTCATCCAACATGGGGCAGAACGCACCATAAGTTTCCAGCAGTTCCGTGCCATCCTCGTCGTAGCCATTGAAAGCCATGATGAGGCACTGTGACGGCAGAAGGAGAAATCGTCTATGTGCATACTGCATCATTGAAGTGTGGGAATCTAACACAGCCACTCGATAATCGTCCGACCCTGACCGGGCAAGACCAACGAAAGCCAGTCTTGTATATTCTAGAACTACGATTTGTTGTGCGTGTACATATTCCAGAGCCAGATGCTACCTCTATTCCCGACTCCTAATATCACTTTACCGTCACCCACCAATCGACAAAACACCAAGTCTTCCTCAATCTGCTGCGAGTCATCGACTATCCGCCACTCACGGGGTAATGTTATCTGCCAAGCGTCAATCTCTGGGAACCTCCGACTACTGAGCTGCTCCGAAAGATGAAGCATGGTGTCCATATCTTGAGGTGGTTTACCCCGAGGCTTGAAGCGCGCCACGTTCGCGACATGTATCGTATTTGCGTATGCACCTGGATACGTCAACAGGAGCAATGGATCGTGGTATGGATCTTGATAGATAGACATCTGCGCAGGTGAGAAGTTATCTGTGCTTTTATCGAGAGAGTAGATTGAAAGAAATTGGAAACATGCTAGAAGCGAATCAGAGATCGCTGATGATGGCCCCGGTGTTGAGACTCACAACTCTCTTGATAATCCTATGGTATCATTCAGTTGAGCTGGTCCGATGAAAGTAGAGGGCGAGTACCGATGCACAACCACGAAGAATTTGCTGACCACGGTGCTGACCCTTATATTTTGAAGGGAAGAACCGCTCCTTCCCAAGCCATTTCCATAAGCAGATAGTTCCAGGCAGGTTATTCGAATCAAGTTCTCCAGGATTTGTCTCGGAACGCACGAACACAGGAGCGCAATGCGAGATTAGTGTGTCATCGTTCAACCTAACTAAATGTGCAAGATGCGACAATCCAAAGAGATATGGCGCGTACCAAGTAATGGAAAGGACACGAGCTTTGTGAATTCGAGAACTACTGAAGAGCGGCTTGTCTGAGCGGAATAGTCTAGAATCATCTGTTTGTCCACGGCCGGGATAAAACCATATCTTCAGGGCACGGTCCATCTTGGGACCGACGAGCGTCAGCAGTTGAACACTATCAGAGAGGATTGTCTTACGCCACATGTGACTACAACTTGTAATGTAGGATGAAAGTCCTAAGACATTGTCAAAAATGCTTCGGAATTCATCGACAGACCTACTGCGTTCAGGACGTCACCGTTGTGGCCACCGGACTTTCCACCCACGAGAACCGCGATGCAACGGCCGTGTCCGATTTTATCAGGAATCCCCTCGGGCTCAGACATATCCAGGCCATGCGCCGCGCCAGCCAAGCTTGGATGATTTTCTTTACTGGGTGGCCAGTGAGGGTTCTTCGGTCTTTGCTTGGGCGGCAGGTCAAGTCGGTAGATGCGCGTAGTGAAGTCTCGCGCAGTAGATAGAAAGGTGTGAGGTAGTTGAGGATGAGTCTTCAAGCATGTTATTGCCTGTGAATGAAAGGTCGGGAGATCACTTGAGAGGCAATAACAACACCTACGTCTCCGTGTCCTTGCAATTCGGTGACAACTTTTTGAGCAGAGGTGTCATATACGTAGATTTTACGACCACGGGAAAGAACGATCAGAGGATTGAGTGGAGTAGTGTCGGCTGGCGCCAATAAAGCCCAAGTCGCTTTCACGGAGTCGGCGGATTTCTCGATTGTATCCTGGATGTCATCCATTAGGGTTTCTCGAACGCGTGAAAAGGAGAACACGAGCCTTTGGTAGCTCTATGGTCATTGTCTTGCCATTTGGATCTGCGGTGTGGATGATTTGTGCTTGCCCTTTGCTTGTGATGATGACGGCATCCTGGAAGGCGGACACCAGAGCAGACCACTCCTCGGGATAAAAGGTGGACTTGAAGTCCCCATGACCAAGATTCGCTAAAGTCTCACATTTCCAAGGGAAAGGAACGATATCCACAGCTTCAGATGGCTCAACGCTAGCATCCTCGCTGCTTGTAGCACTGCTAGTCTAGGGCACCGTGTCTAAATATGGCTATGCAGCAGCGTGACCTGTAGGACTCACGGAGATCTTCGTGGTCAGTTTGAACGGTGGTGTGGAAGCAGCATCGCGATACCAGGGTTGCATCTTGGGTACTGAGGATGCGGACTGGATGCGGACAAGTTGCAGATCGCGGTCAGGGCTCGTCGATCAACGACGCGTTTATTTCTTGACTGCAGTTCCCACGAGCTACTTGCACCTCGCTCATCGCAACATTGAAGGAAACGTTGTTCCTTCCAGTGTTGCTGCGACTTGTCGATGAAGGTATCCTGGTTATCAAGTTGAAGCAGTACCCACACTTGAAACATGCGACACACTTCCTCCCACTGACAATATCAGAAGAAAGTGGCGCTTTGACACGTAGGCTGCCCAAAGTCTAAACGTGAGGAATTTCCAGTTGCCCCTCCATGACTTGCACAGCAGCCCCTGCAAGCTCGATTGACGTAACTTCTCCTCCGGCCACCTCGACAAACACCTTGATCTCGCTTCGACGGCCAATTTCCACACCTTGTACAATCTCAAAAGGCCATCTCCCGTCCTCCTTGCCTTGTGCTAGCCATCCACAAAGCGTCGATGCAGCGGACCCTGTGGCAGGATCTTCGAAAGATCCTTCAAACATGCGCGTCCGGATGATACCACCTTCCGTGCGGCGCACGAAGGCATAGATAGAGCAGAAGCCTTTCCAATCTCCGAGATGACTGTCAGGGACAATGATCGACTGGGAGTAGGGCTGCATTCTCTCGAGAGCATCTACTGATCTGAGTTCCAGGAGAATGAATGTCATTCCCTTGACTACAGAGGCCACAGGAAGGGCGTCATCGAGGCCGCTGGCGAAGTCTTCGGGAAGAAGATTTGTTTGCAGGGCCTTGACCATAGGCAATGTGTATGGGGGGTGTGATTTGAAGTCGATTGGAACCTGCAGGCGGACCCCGTTGCCCTCCCTCTGTACCGAGATTTCACCAGCCTTGGTCCGCAGTCGGACGTTAGTCGCGGTGGGATCACCATTCAAAAGATACCACCCGGCGCCGACTGTAGGATGACCTGCGAAGGGAAGCTCCGCTGTGACAGTGAAGATATCAATGCGGTAAACGCCCTCGGTGATGTCGTGCAAGAATATAGTTTCTGAATAGTTGAATTCGCGTGCGATCAGTTGCTTCTGTGCTTGGGACAGTTCAGCATCCTTAGTAGCATGTACAACTGCCAACGGATTCCCTTGAAATGTGTGCTCCGTGAAAACGTCGAGTGTGCGGTACGCCAGCTTTGCGTTTGCCGGCATGATGATGGGAGTACGATGGTGAGCGCGCCTACCCTAAATTTAGCACCTGCACCAAAAACGCGATCGTTCCGTCATTCAGCGTGACTCGGCCATGACGCTCTGCGCCTCGAGGTCTGACTCTATTCCGCGTTCCACCTCTATGCTTTCTACCACATTCTCACCATAACACCCGAATAATGTGCAGATTTGTTATCTACAAAGGCACAGAGCCGGTGCAGCTCTCTCATGTAAGTGACCAGCTCAATGGCTAGCGAATCCATGTTCAATCTCACCATTCGTTAGCTGCTCACACGGCCTTGCCATTCAATCATAAACCAAGCATTTGATTCGCGCTTACGACTGGATCATCGCAGGCCTATGAACGGGGATGGATTTGGCGTTGGTCTGCACTACCTCATCTACTCCATCGTCGTGGTCGACTGACGTGTGTCCCTTCAGGATGGTATGACTCTGTATACGACGAGGAATTGGGCAGCCAACCGTGCATTTTTACCTCCGTTACACCTGTATGTTTTCCACAGACACAATCATGATGTTGCTAAATCGGCGCAGGCATGGAACAACGTGAATCTTACACGGCTGGCAGAAAAGATCAAGTCTCCCTTGGTCTTGTGAGCACCATCCTCATATTGTTCATTATTCCTGCTCATCTGGGATCAGCGGGCATGTACGAGCGACCACTGCAGGCTCTCTATCGCTCGACAACTGCCATCCTTTCGTGCATGGCAAACTCATGGTCAATTAAACTTCCTCTTCACCCCGGTGCTGCCACTCAAAGAACCACAGTTCATGCATAACGGCGGTATTGCCGAGTTCAATTCCGTTAAGCGCAAACTGCAAAGCGAACTACCAGACGTTGCTTTTGATATGGTTCAAGGAAATACCGATTCCGAGTGGGCATTTGCCCTGTTCTTGTCCAAGGTGCGTGCAGCTCGATACGACGATCTATACCAACTCACGTCATCCCTGTAGCTTCCAGATCCAAATGCCAAGGCTTTCTCTGTTCAGACTCTCAGACAGGCTATGCTGGACACGATTTCGACATTGAATCGGTATGCTGAGGAAGCCAATATAACCGAGGCAAGCACGATCATTCGTTCAAGTCTGCGATTTATGTCTCTTACACACATACTTAGCCCAGTCTCATGAATTTCTGTGTCACTGACGGAGAAACGGTCATCGCAACGCGCTACATCTCGTCGAGGCGAGACGAAGCTGCCTCTCTGTGGTTCTCATCCGGTACCTCTTTCAGTGAGTATGCCGAAGGTGGACACTACAAGATGTCTAAGGCAGACAAGCGGGAAAACATCATCATGGTAAGTGACTCGCACTACTCGGCACACTTCGAGTTCTCATTTGGGACCGTAGATTGCGAGCGAGCCTCTGACGTTTGAACGAGGTACGCCTGTGATAAATTTCCCATCGTATCAGCTCCTTACTTGTCTCACAGCCGATTGGATGGAAATCAAGACGAACAACATGGCAATCATCACGCCGAAGATGAACTTCCTGCAAATACCCATCGAAGACCAACACTACGTTTCGCCTTCGGATCCCTCCTTCGAGGCTCGAGCGACCGAGTTTGCCATGGAGAAGGGCTTGCTTGCTCCTCGCAAAGATTTGGCCCCAGCGCAGAAGATTCGTGCTTGAATACGGGGTACTCAACCTTAGTGCTTTCGTTTTGCTGTGATATAAACTGTAACAATGTTCTTGTGTACAACGATTTTGAATAATGATAATGATTCTGAATAATTATAGTAGGCAGCTTGTCCTGTCGTGCGCACAAATCGTTGATAACTGCGCATGAGCGAGATATACCAAGCAAGGGAACAGTTCTTCACGACAACTTCAGACTGAAAAGCTTGACTGATATACGGGAACATTGTATAGCTAAATCAAACTATAAAACGCTTGAAACCACCAGTGTTTCCTTCTCGGCTTGTCTGTGTATCATGGTGAGTTAGATGACATTGTGTATATGGACTCAGACACTGACTTAATAGAGCTCGACCACGCCGTTCACTGACCTCACCGCCAAATGTGCAGGATAGGTCCGGGCCACGACGACGGCACGCTTGCCATAGGGCACAATGTCTCCGTTGTCAGCCTTGACAGGGTCTTCTGCAGGGATCGTACCCCCCACATCCTCACGGCGCGAAATGGAGCGTTTGTCGTAAGGCTGAATGTTGCCGTTAATGGACTTTACGGCTTCCTCCACAGGGATCTTTCCGCCAATGTCCTCACGACGGGCAATCGTACGCTTGTCATACGGTACGATGTTTCCGTTGGTAGACTTTACTGCTTCCTCAACGGGGATCTTGCCTCCGATGTCCTGGCGCTGCACAATGGCGCGCTTGCCGTAGGGCACTATGTTCCCGTTTGTCGACTTGACGGGGTCCTCCTCTGGGTATTGACCACCGACAGCGCGTTTGCCGTAGGGCACGATGTTGCCGTTTGTCGATTTGACGGGGTCCTCCTCTGGGTATTGGCCACCAACAGCCCGTTTACCGTAAGGAACAATGTTCCCGTTTGTCGATTTGACGGGGTCCTCCTCTGGGTATTGACCACCAACGGCGCGCTTGCCGTAAGGCTCGATGTTGCCGTTGGGAGCCTTAACAGGGTCCTCCTCGGGATAGACACCACCATCAGCCCGCTTCGAGAGCTGCACATCGGGGATCTCAGACCGGCTGTAGGCAGGGATGACTTCCAGGGGGGCGGGAGTGCGCGCCTTCAACATGGGCATCTGAACAACATGAGACACAAGGCATCGTGATATCTCGGATAAAGCTCACAGGTATGCGTATGGGTGAGGCGATTGCTTGGCAAGCCAAGAGCAATGCCAGCGGCAGGAGAGCGGAGAGGCGTGCGAGCATGATGAAAATTGATGGGAATTGAAGAGCAAGTCGAGATGGAAAGACTAAGTGAGGCGTCCAGGCCTAAAGAAAGAGGGAACGAAGAAAGGACTGAGAAGCAATGGTCAGCAGCGGGCGAGCTGAAGAGACAGCGCACTCACAGGGCAAGGGTGGTGAAGGGGAAAGAGGAAGCACCTGGCAACGAGACTGGTGAGACTATAAGTGTTGCCATCCCTGCCGTTGATCTGATGGCAACGCATTCAGTGATCGTCATCAGAATCAAGGCCAGCTCGGCTTGCAACTTTTCCACTATGTCCTCCGATCCGCGTTTCTCTCGACTGCGCTCAGACCCGCGCTTCAGGCGGCCAAAGAAAAATAAATCCACAGTTGTCGTTGACGAGCGCTTCAAATCCGTCTTTGACCAAGAAAAAAAGTCCAAAAATAAATCCGCTGGTATGTGTGATGCGCACGCTGGCATAGCATTCATCACATCATTTACTAGGTCGTGTTGATAAATATGGTCGACCCCTTGCGAATTCACACGAAAAAGACAATCTTCGCCGCTTCTACCGTTTGGAGGACGAGGACGAACCAGCGGATGAACCAAAACCGCTCGACTACGCTCGCGGTCAAGTTCTCCTGGAATCCTCAGATGAAGAAGAGGAAGAACCATCCAAGCATCAAGACGACAGTGACGATAGTGACATTGATGGTTTCGTGACTGTTGGCGGCAATGGCGAAGACAGCGACGCGGAGATAGACTTGGACGAATCTCAAACAGCCGTCCTTACGGCTCAAGCTGATGCATACTCTAAAGAACATCCAGAAATTGAGGAGGGCGATCGTACACGGCGTATAGCGGTCGTGAATCTTGACTGGGACCATGTCCGCGCTTCACATCTTTACAAAATATGCTCTTCTCTGGTGTCACTATCGGCGTCTGCTGTCGCGTCTTCTTCTTCAGGCTCTACACGCAAAGCTGCAACCTCTCAGGTTCGCGGTCAGGTCTTGAGTGTTCGCGTCTACCCCAGCGAATTTGGGAAGGAGAGAATGGCGCGCGAAGAGAAAGAGGGACCACCTGCCGAGCTCTTCAAGAGGTCATCAGACTCGAAGGAGGTCAACGAAAAGACCATATACGAGGTCGGCGATGATGAAACCGCGGTAAATGAGGACGCGCTTCGAAAGTACCAGCTGGATAGATTACGGTGTGTCGACAATCAATTCTACATGTGCGAGACTGATCGTTTCGTAGCTATTACTACGCTGTCATCGAGTGCGACTCAGTTGATACCGCATCTCATATATATGATGAGCTCGAGGGAACTGAGCTCGAACGTTCTGCCAATGTCTTTGACTTGAGCTTCGTTCCCGATGAGATGACTTTCGATGATACTTGCAGGTGCACATGCAAAACCTCACGCTGGTATCACGTTGCTCATTATCTTATTTCTAGAGACGAAGCGAAGGAAGACTCGGGCAATCAAACCAAGTCTCTGGATTTTGTGACCGATGTCAGTGTTTCCATCAGACTTCCAAACGCCTTGGCTGAGACGGTCCTGTTTAGGCTCTTCGGCATTCGAAAGTCAAGCTGACTTGGGACGAAGACGACGCCGAGCGAACTCAGGTCACCAGGCGGACGTTTACCAAGAAGGAGATCGAAGACAACGATTTCAAGTCCTACATTGCGGCATCTTCAGATGAATCGGAAGCGGAAGATACGCCCAAACAACCTCAGCGAAAAGCGCAACGAGACAAGCTGCGCGCGCTGCTCCTGGGAGGGAACGATGATTTGCCTGAAGGTTGGGCTCGGGATGAGGACGGTGGCGCTGGTGGCTCTGATGTCGACATGGAGATTACCTTCAAGCCCGGCCTGTCAGACACGAAGGATCACGACGAAACGACGATAGAGAAGTACCAACGCAAGATGAAGGAGAAGCGCAAGCAGAAGGCAGAGGAACGTAAGAAGGCGCCCGCCAAGGTCGATGAAGAGGAAGATGACTTTTTCGATGCCGACGGCGATAGCGAGGAGGAGGAGATCGTTGAAAAGCCCACGAAGAGCGCAAAGAAAGCGGGCAAAGAGAAGGCGAAGGACGATCTATCGCACCTCGCTGCAGACGAAGACGACGGAAAGCACTTCGATCTGAAGGCGATCCTGAAGGCTGAGAAGAAGTCGAAACGCAAGTTCAAGAAAGGCAAAGACGCTGCGCCCACCGACGAGACGCAGCCGGACTTCTCCATCGATGTTGCGGATAGCCGGTTCAGTGTTTTGCATGAAGATCCGAGCTTTGCTATTGATCCTAGCAATCCCCAGTATGTGGATTTGCTTTTCACTTGATGCACTTTTTGAGCTTTTGACTGTAGATTCAAGAAGACGAAGGGTATGTCTGCCCTACTCGAGGAAGGTGGAAAGCGACGACAAAAGAAACGCGGTGAAGATGGGACACCCCGCGTGTCAAACAAAAGCGAGCCAAGATCCGAGCGAAAGCTTGAGAGCCTGGTGGAGAGCGTCAAGAGGAAGAGTATGGGGCAGGGACACAAGGGGCATGGGAAGCGACAGAAACTCTCATGACAGATTTGTCGTATTACATAGAACGGTCATTGTTTGCATGGGAGTTATGCGCCTTCGACCAACACAGGATCATCGTGACGCCAAGTCAGCACGAACAAGATGCCACAAATCGGTGGCCATTCCTCCAGAGTCGCACATCGTTCAAGATATCAGGCTGATTCTTGCAGAGTGGCGAAGACAGAAGTCATGAATTGTACATAGATTTGTTTCAGCAACACAGTTTCTTCACGGTAGATCTTTTCTAGACAGCTAGGAGAACGTGGCTTTAGAGAAATCCAGCTCTGGATGAGCATCTTGAAACTTCTTGAGAGTCTAGATGAACGGTGAGTAGACTGTTGTACACTCAGCACTCAAACCAACCTCCATCTTCTTCAGCTCGTCAGACGTTGGTTTTCCCATTTGCTAGACAGCGTGGTGTCAGCAGATATCAGGGGACTAGTCTTCAGCGCACCTTCTGCTGGTTATCGAACTGGATGCACATGTAGAACATGAGCGCCATTTCGGCAAGATCAACGGAGACATACCATCATTTTCTCTACCATCCCTCTGTGACACTAATTAGAAGAGGGCAGACGCGTATATGATAAAGATATACCTCGTTTCGCCATCGAGGTCGCTTAGCTTGCTGTTCTCCGGCTCGATTTTGGTAGTGTCGATCTTGGGATGATGCGTCAGGACGTTCTCCCACCAAGTCTGTTGATTCAATTTCTCCAAATGGACATGTACTGCTTCGTTATCCTCTGTCAATCCAGTTCATTATCTGCCTCTTGAATGATGGAGACCACCTACCGAGCGTCCATGTACTGTCCTCGACTTTGATATCCTTACACAGTTCACCTCCCATGATCGGCTCTTGGCCTTTCAAACCTACGCTGAGTTTCTTCTTGGCAATGATTACAGACAGATCTTTGCCGCGAGATCCCTTTGGCACGGGAATGACAATGTCGACTTCACCCAGCTCTTGGGACCATTTGTAGGGCAAAGCTGTAGAGAAGATTAGACGTCGAGTTTGGGCTAGAAAGTAGTGATATTGCACCAGATTGCTCGACAATTTCACGCGCCCGTTCCTCCTTGTTCTTCTTCTCCCTTTCCTCGGGTGTCATATTGTCATCTTGGTCGGCCATCGCGTCTGGATCTGGAGTGACTGATCGAGCTTGAGAAAGGTGATTTTGAGTTAGCGCGATGACGGAAGTTGTGTGCGACTGTTGTCGGAAGCCTTTTGACGTTCTCTTCTGGGAAAGGCGAGGCCTACTTTGTGCGACGGCGACCACCAGCATCTCCAGCGGAAAGAATATTGAATGGCGAGCTCAGACTCATGGGCTGACTTCGAGGTGTGTCTGCCCGATTTTCCGCCATTATTGCGCTCACCGCCTCGCAGCTGATTCGTTACAATGTCCGATCCAACACTGTAGACCGATTGAAGCAAATGCTCATTGGACTGAATGACGAGTGCGGCGTCTATCTTCCAAAGACGGGCAAAAAGCAAGAAATCATCGACCGCATCGTGACTACCCTTGAGGGCTGGAAGCAGGCCAACCAGACAGACAAGTGGACAAAGGCCAAAGACATCATAAACCAAGTGCGGAACTACGGCTCGTAAGTGGTTCTTCATCCTTTTTGCTGGGCACCTCAGTGGCCATTTCGCTTTGCTAAACAGCTGTCCTCTGCAGGTATACGCCATCGCGCACTGCGTCGACCTCTGGTTCTACGAGCTTAGCCGCCGGCTCTCACGCGATGCACAATACCTATAGCAATGGCCATGCGCACTCCTTTGCAAACGGCATTACGCCAAGATACGATCCCTATGCTCCACCTCGCAAAGCTACTGGATCCGTCAATGCCCTCCCCTCGACATCTTCCCTTTCCGCGCCATCTAAGCTTCCCAACACCAAGTCAAGTACTTATCTCGTCCACATTTCGCAACGCGAACGCGTCTCATGGCTTCTGTAGTACTTCGGTTCAAGGAATCTCCCTTCTTCACCTCTGAGCAGTCTGTCTCTTCAGTCGTGGAATGTCCAGGTCACACTTTTACCGCGTTATTTTTTTCCGTTATAGGAGAGCTAACCCTTCCTGTAGAGTCGAATAGCTCTACGGACCGACGTCAGCAAACCGTGGTCTTCACCCTAACTCCTGACCAGATCACCAAACTCAAGTCTGTCAGGTAGGACGCCACTTTCTGCAATTTACAGTCGTCTGATGAGTGTTCAGTCCAAAATACCAACTTCGCCTATTTTGCACCTCCTCCACTTTCTATTCCTCAAACCCCACCTTCCGCTCTACGTCTGTCCCCGCTCTCATCGAATTTCCTCCGACGTGTGAAGTTCGTGTAAACAACGTGCAGTTGTCCGCGAACTTGAAGGGTTTGAAGAAGAAGCCGGGAACGGCGCCACCACCGGATCTCGGAAAGTATATACGATTGAACACTACTACGAACAAGGTGGAAATGGTTTACGTGAACAGCCAACAGCCGGTGCAGTCCAAGGTATGCTTTCTTTCTCAAGCCTTCGAAAGACCGCGCTAACATAGATGCAGAAATTCTTTCTTGTTGTGGATCTTGTGAAGACCACGTCGGTGGATTATCTTGTCGATCAGCTCAAGCGAAACAACTACACGTCGGCGACCGACGTACAAGCTAAGAGTACGTGCAAACGCCCTCGTACCAGGCATATATTCACAAGTGTTTAGTGAAAGCTTCAATCAGTGACGACGACGACATCATCGCCGGTCCCCAGAAGATGTCGCTGAAATGCCCGGTATGACCCAGGTCCTTCTGAACCCTACAGTCCCTCTAAACCTCTGCTCAGCTAAGTTTCATGCGCGTAGCCACACCATGTCGCTCATCTAAGTGTGTACATCCGCAATGTTTCGACGCTACCTCGTGGTTCTCTGTCATGGAACAAACTACAACCTGGTTGTGTCCTGTGTGCGAGAAGGCGCTGGAGATCAAGGACCTGATCATAGACGGGTAAGCCAGCTAGTTATCTGCTTGTGCGAACCCCTCTGACAGTACCATCAGCTACTTCGACTCCATCGTGAAACAGTGTCCTGACAGTGTGGATGATGTCTTCGTTGAGGCTGATGGTGAATGGCACACCTCGGACTCAAAGTATGGATCCGCAACTTGGAGAGCTCAGCATCCTGTTCAGAAACCGATATCAATGCCTCCCACTCCCCGAAAGCCACCATCTTCGACTAGAAGTCCTCCGCAGAACGGCAAGCCTCTGAACGGCAAATCAAAGGCAGAGCTTTCTTCCATTCTTGTGTTGGACTCCGACGATGAGGAGGAGAGCAGGGTCAAACGGGAGCTATCGCCGTCGTTTGGTAATGCCTCAAGTTCGAGCAGCATGGCGCCCTCTGTACCACGTTCGCAGTCGGTCCAGGAGGCGGTCATTGACCTAACGCTGGACTCTGACGAAGAGGAAGCGCCCTCTCCGGTGCTACCGCGCCAGACGGGGAAGCGGAAAGCATCCGACGCCCCGTCCCCTACTGAGCCCATCTGGAAGAAGAAGAGTCGGCCGTTGGAAAACGATCGGGCCGGAGGGTCATCAACAACCGCATTGACCGCTCGTAGAAGCGATTATCCGCATGTGAATTCACCTCCACGTCCCGCAAACGATCCCGCCGCTGTACGCTATACATTGCCCTCAGCGGTGAACGTCAATGCGCCACCACCGCCTACGTATCCGAACGCGCTGTACGGCAACGGGTATTCTGATATGGAGGCATTGGAAGTCAATGCGTGGCCTCCGCATCTGAATGGTTACTAGTCGTCGGTAGTTACTAGTTGTAGCTTTCTCTCTGTTTCTTCCTCTCTGGTAGTGTTTTTGAGTACTTTAACGTATAATATAGTACAACACTACAGTCTTGCATCGTGTAATACGAGAATGTCGAATGTCTGCAACACGGTCGGTCCGCTGCTTACACAGGGTCGCTCCCCGGTCCCTGAAGCAAAGCAGGGAATCACGGAACGGCACGGCAGGGCTCGGGTTGTTTTTCGAACCCCGCTTCGCATAAATTCGCGCGCATAACGACTGCAAGCATTGTCTTCCCTACCACCACCAACTCCCCTCAGTTTTCTCTCAAAAATGGCCGACGTGAAGAAGAGCAAGTCGCCGAAGGAGTTCGCCAGTTCGTTGCTGCTGTTTCCGCCATGCTCGTCGTGTGCTGACCGTATTTGTAGTCGACTTCATGATGGGTGGTGTTTCCGCTGTATGTTTCTCGCTGCTTGCTCTCGTCTCGTGCAGCACTCACACAACGTTCAGGCCGTCGCGAAGACCAGTGCTGCGCCCATTGAGCGTATCAAGCTGCTGGTGCAGAACCAGGACGAGATGGTAAAAAATTTCAGCTTCGTCCACGCGCATATTTTTCCTAACATGAACCCCGCAGATCAAGCAAGGTCGTCTCGCCACCCCCTACAAGGGTGTCGTTGACGCGTTCAGCCGTACCATCAAGGACGAGGGCACCATTTCTCTCTGGAGAGGAAACACCGCCAACGTCATCCGTTACTTCCCGACGCAGGCTCTTAACTTTGCCTTCAGTGCGTCCCGTGCTCCTTGTTCCTCACCAGGCTTCTGACATTGTTTCCAGAGGACTACTTCAAGTCCTTGTTCGGTTTCAAGAAGAATGAGGGCTACTGGAAGTGGTTCGCTGGCAACGTCGCCTCCGGTGGTGCCGCCGGTGCCTCTTCCCTTCTGTTCGTCTACTCCCTCGACTACGCCCGTACGCGTCTCGCGAACGACGCCAAGTCATCAAAGGGCGGAGGAGAGCGTCAGTTCAACGGGCTGGTTGATGTGTACAAGAAGACCCTCGCTTCCGATGGTATCGCCGGTCTCTACCGTGGCTTCGTTCCTTCGGTCGTTGGTATCATTGTCTACCGTGGTCTCTACTTCGGTGTCTACGACTCGCTCAGTACGTGGCCGCCTTTTCTGTGCGTACCCGATACTCATCGTTACTTTAGAGCCTGTCGTCCTTGTCGGTGCTCTCGAGGGCTCCTTCATGGCCTCCTTCCTCCTCGGATGGGGTGTCACCGTCGGTGCTGGTCTCGCTTCCTACCCTCTCGATACCATCCGTCGTCGCATGATGATGACCTCCGGCTCTGGTGTCAACTACAAGTCCATGTTCGACGCCGGCTCCCAGATCGTCGCCAAGGAGGGCACAAAATCGCTCTTCAAGGGCGCTGGTGCCAACATCCTCCGTGGTGTTGCTGGTGCCGGTGTGTTGTCCCTGTACGACAAGCTCCAGGAGATCATGTTCGGCAAGGTCTACTCTGGAGGATCTGGTTAAATACCTTTCTGAAAGCGTGCATACATGTCCTTCCCGGGTTCCTCTACTCTTACATAGACATTACCATCTTTTTATTCCTTCACGACGGCCTTCGGGGTATCTCTACTTACTGTACTATACCCTATCAAAGACCTATTACAAAATGCAACCGGATAAAAAAATGGAAACACAGTCTGATCAGTGATGGCAAATATTGCTTCTGTTCATGTACCTGCATGTCTGCCGCTCGACCTTGAGAGGCCTTCAGCGCGGGGTCCTTTGGCAGCCAGCTCGCCGTCGGTGGGCTTCTACAGTCGTTCTCCGGCCGTACCAAGAGCATTGCTTGGACGCGTGTACAGAGGCGCTGAACAGCGGCTCGACGCGAATTGGTGTTTCTCTTCCGACAGGGTCCGGCAAAACAACTGTCTTCATCTCATTGTTATCCCGTCTCGCAACACCTGCGCCTCAGGCCAAACGAGCGCTCATCATCGTCAACAGCATCGAGCTTGCCCGGCAGTCAGCAGAACAGGTCGAGCGGCTGTTTCCAGAATGGACAGTGGAGATTGAACAAGGCGTCAAGCACAAGGCATCTGGGTCGGCGGATGTGTGAGTGGTGACATGCCTTGCTCTGGATGACACCTCTCAAGTACAACAGTACGGTGGCCACCTACCAAACCCTCCTGCAGGAAGAGCGCATAGCCAAATTTGACGCACATAGAATGCGTGCCATCATCGTCGACGAGGCGCATCACGCAGCGGCACCCTCGTAAGTCGCTTCTCTTCGTCAATTGACGCGTCTCTTCTCTGATGGTGAACACATAGCTATCGACGCATCCTTTCTCATTTCGACTCGGAAATACGACATCCGGACCATGACGAAGAAACGTTTGCTAGTAGGAGCGCTGAACCGGTCACGAAGCACAAGATACCCATCGTTGGATTCTCAGCGACCTTCAGTCGGCATGATGGTCTCGCCCTAGGGTCTGTGTTCCAAAGGATTGTGTATCATAGAGATTTCCTTGAGATGATCAAGGAGCAATGGTCAGTTGAGGATATCATCTCCCGATTGACGCGCGTAGTTATTCTTGCCTAGGTTGTGCGACGTCCGCTTCACCTCTGTCTCGGCCAATATCGACCTCAACGAGGTCACTGTCAACTCGCGTACTGGAGATTTCAATCCGACTAGTCTGGCTCAAGTCATCAATACCGAGACCTTGAATACCCTTGTAGTCCAAACATGGCTGGACCGTGCAGGTGAAGCTTCCAAAAAAGCATGCGAGTTCCGATACTGAACGAGAGTCACAGCCGAACGGAAGTCCACTCTAGTGTTCTGCGTCAATATCGCTCATGTCGAGGCTCTCACTGCAACGTTCCGACAGTTTGGGATCGATGCTAGATACTTGTATGCAAAGACGCCGGCTGCAGAACGCAGAGCGCTTGTTACGGCCTTCAAAGCTGGCAAGTTTCCGGTCCTCGTCAATTGCGGTTCGTTCGTGTCTCTTTCGGTCATTCTTGTTGACCTGATGTTCTTTGTCCAGCAATCTTGACTGAAGGTGCCGATATCCCGAACATCGATTGTGTCGTTGTAGCGCGACCGACCAGGTCGAAGAATGTCTTTGCACAGATGGTTCGTGCCTGCTGATACTGTCCAGATTCATTGGCTTAGTCTGCGACAGATTGGGAGAGGAATGAGATTATCTCCAGCTACAGGGAAGGACGACTGCAGGATTATCGATTTCGTGGATAGTAATCATCGCGTCTCTGGCGTGATCTCCAGCCCGACGCTTTTTGGCCTGGATCCATCCGAAGTCGCCATCGAAGGTAGTGTCACGGCCGTAGCCTCACAAGTGTTTCGCTCATTTCTATTTGCACAGACGAGAGCCTCGAAGAGATGGAGAAAAAGGCAAAAGAGTACTCTTCGATGCCAGACAGTGTCGATGATGTGCCGTTACCGAAGACAGTAACTTACATCGACTACGAGAACCCACTCTCTTTCCTAGACTCCGCGACTGCATCTGGCGAGCTTCCGCATATCTCAAAGCTCAGTAGGCATAGTTGGATTGCGATCGGGAAGGAGAAGTATATTCTTGAGTGCCTTGGCAAAGGTCATATACGTGTCGATTTGGTGCCAGCGAAGGATGGTCAGTGCCCTTCCTTCTCCTTTCGTGAGTGTGGAACTTGATTTCGACCTCAGATGTCGAGATGCACTACGCTGCGACTTTTACGCCTGCAGCGCTTGATCGGGCAACCGCTGCTTCGTTGAAACTCTCTCCGTTCCTGAAGAGTCGCAAGGTTTTGACAGCGAGTCAGCTCGATGAAGCCATTCGTGGATGCGACACTTATGCCCTGGCGAAAGTCGTCAGAGGTCCGATGGGCCTTGGGTATGTGTACAGACCACCTTTTGGTGCATGCTTACTGACATTGTATGTAGCCTGCTTCGGTCTGCTCAGTGGAGAAGACTACCGGCATCTGATAGCCAGAAGGCGTTCATTGCCAAGCGATGGAAGGGAAAGTCTGATGCTCTGGACGAAGCTGTCGCGAAGGCCAAAGCTGATAGGATAGCCAAACTCACAAAGGGTGATGCTGCTAATCTGATCACTTGTATCAAGCATGGAGCAATGGTACGTATTCGATTCTTGCTCGTTGATGTTGATGTTGATTGCGGAATCAGGCCCGGCATGACAAGCAACGAAAGGCAACTCTGAAGTTGAAAGGAGCAGAGGCGAAGGAAGAAATACGACGATCTCGGCAATCGGTCTCTGTTGGTCCACTTTCTGCCTACTGAAAGGTCCGTGTTGGTCAAGTTGAAAATGAAGTGAGACTAGACTTTAAACAAGTTAGATAGAGCTGGCGATACGGCACGGTCACTCTGCAGAGTCAACACCGCAGCCTCCTGGGCCCGAGTGATTGTCGCCGCCATCTTCGACGGATCTCTCAACGCCTCTGGATCCTGCAGTAACCTCAGGAGGGCCCCGACGAACGAGTCTCCCGCGCCAGTCACGTTTCGAATTGTATCCACTTGCAGCGCGGGCAAGTGGGCGACCACTACTCCATGCCCGGCGCTTCCTTCCGCTACAACATACCTATGCGCGATATTCGTCTTGCGCCAACCAGAATTCGACATTGCAGAAACGCGCATGACGATGATGACGCCCAGCTCGCCGCACTTGATTACCAAGTGCTGGATGTACGGAAGGAGGTTAACAGCCATTCCTGCGATGCTCCTGATGTCGAGTGAGGGTCCTACTTTCCTTTCGAGCTTCTCGAGGTCCATGCGGTAGTCCTGGCCCAGTCCTAGAGGGTCGATGACTGACCACCATGAAGCCTTCGACATCAGGTCAAAGGGTTCCTCGTGTGCTGTTTGGTAGATGTGTCGTAGTTCAAGGATGTTTGGTGATGCGAATGTTACGGGTGCGACCCAAGGATCCATCGAACGTTCGGATAATGCAGCCAATGCTGGTAATATGACAGTAGATTTCGTGATAGATGTCGGTTCGCTGTCTTGCGGTCAGCATCATGATACGAACAAGGGTTTGACACCTACAAAAACGCTGTATAGGAAGATAAGGCTCATATCAGACCTCGCTGAAGTAACTCGGTGCTTACTTTCCAGGCCTTCATTCTTGCAGTATTCGAGAATTGCCCGAACGGCGGCGCTCGATAAATTTGCATCGAAAGCAACTAGGTAAGGGCTGTGATTGCCTAGCTGCTCTACAATCTTTGGAATTGCGAAGATGAGCGGCAGTGAGCTTTCTTGAGCGTAGATACGAACCTTTCCTCCGAGAAATTGAGCCGTGATATCCATATCCGCCACTCCGGTAATGAGATGCCCATCGTTGCTCAAGAGCATGTTGCACACTGCGGTACCAGAGTCGTCTGATTTGACCAGACCATCGACGCGCATCCCGAGATCTTGAATTTCTCTCAATAACAAGTTGCCGAATGAATCGTTCCCGATAGGTGAGATAAGCACTGTCGCAGAAGAACTAGCGGAGACACGATGCGCAGCTTCGGCAACATTGCGCGCCACTCCGCCGAGTGACAATTCCACACTTCCTGGAACGGTCGAATGCGCCGCCAGAGATTGCTCAGAGGAGAGATCAGCTTTTGCAGTGATGTCGACTGCAGCTGAACCGACGATGGCCAGTTGTGCCGGTTCAGAAACTGGCGGAGTTGACTGTGTCTGCAGAGCTTCGATTTGGGCGATTGGAGTTACAGACGAAGGCGACGAAATCTGAGTGTGAAGAAAAGCATATATAATTATTTCCAAGAATACACGATGACCTAGGGCCTTACGGTAGAGTCCGCCAATTTCTGATATTCGACGGCAATTTGACCACCTAGGGTATGCCAATCAGGTGGAATATGCAATGGGAGGAAAAGGAGGAAAGAGCTTACCGACTAGTGCCGTGTTCTTCAAAAGGGCGATGTTAGACGTCAAGGAGTCGCCTCCAGTGAGCTCGGCAACGCGTGTCAAAAGCCAAGGTGTTGCCTCTTTGCCTCTCTTGCTGACCCCATTAGCCTCTGATTCTTCTATCGCCTGCTCTACCGCCCGTTGTATACTCGCCCCGATGGGCTCATACTCCTCTGGGATAGGAACTGCGATGAGCGATCCGTTCTCCATGCCAAGTTGCCACTGTGTATCTGTTGATTGGGTCAGACAAGTTCGAGAGCAAGACCGTGACTTGACGCACAAAGCATACTAGCAGCAGACTGGGGCGTGTTCACGTTGTACGGAACCTGTAATCAGAGATGAGCTTTGGCATTCGACTGTCATGTATCCTACCGACCTGGAACCCACTATATCGCGAGAAGAACGCAGGGAAGTCGCGTGTAGGGCCATATGTAACAACCGGTACACCGAGAGATTCCTAAGGAGGAGTTCATCAGCATAGCAAGCTTTGCTCACTGAAGACCACTTGCAAGATATTCCAAAGTTCTGGGAAAAAGTGTCAGAACAAGGGATATGTACCTTCGCACGTAGATACTGACCTTCCAATATCCAAGATAGATTTGACACCAGATGAGACCAGACCGACAGGACACCGAGTGAGCTCGAACAAGTCAGCAGAGATGTCCATAGCTATAAGATTTTGGTTGAATGAACATGCTTGCAAAGAGCCGATTCGACGTACTGCTTTCTCCGTTTCGATGTACTCCTCCAAGGCTGTAGGATTGGCATGTAGAACGCATGAGCGGCTAAGAGTGTGCATAGACGTACCCTCCAGTTGCGAATACCTGTAAAACATGAGTATACAAGGAGAAGTGTTGGGCAGAACATACCTTGATTCCTGCCATCGCCGCGAAGATACAAGTACTGCTGCATGTCGTCCCTAAGTGAAGCATTAAGGATGGAGGTGGATTACTACAAGCACTGAGTGCACCCATACCTCCGTCCATTTTGGCACTGATCATCGGGCCAATGTCGCGGCGAGAGACTTTCACAGTGTTCGGAAACTTGGTGCGATCTGCCAGTCTCTCCAGCTGTGACTTCTCCATGCCTATCTTGACGCGTCCTTCAATGATACCGATGGTTGCGGGAATGGCCCCAGTCGACCGCACAATATCTTCCAAGGAGTTGGACAAATCGTAGTTCGTAGGAAACGGGAATCCATGGGTCACAAGGGTTGTCTCGAGGGCGACTACCGGTTTGTTTGTGGCGAGAGCTTCCTGCACCTCCGGGTGAACGTCCAACGGCGCGAATCGCTTAGCGGCCTGGGCCGTACTGAATGACGCTGGCTTTCCTAACTGCCTTGCAAGAGAGCGGGTTACGTTCATCATGGTTGTCTTCAAGCAAGTCGCTCGCGTGTCCTATTTGTACTATGGATACAGGGCGAAGGGCAGAGGTCGGATAAACGGTCAGAGCTCAGCTGAGGGAAATGGTAAAGGGCATACATACGGCCCAGAGGGTTCAACAAAATTGGCAATACTTGAGAGTACTTGGGAGGGCTTCGGAGTTCCGCCCTGATTCGCCCGGCTCTCGTCTTTGATCGTATCATCTGCCATTGTGATAGCGGAGGGGTCGAACACTGGTCGAAACCTCGCGCAGCCGGGAGAGACCTACAGATCCGCCGCGACAAACTTTCGCTCATTCCCTCTTTCTTGCAGTTCCAGACGTTCAATTCTACACACCCGTGATTCCGCATCTGAGTCTCTCTCTGATTCTCGTTCCCTCGATTAAATCCCTACTTTATACATCCCATAATACTATGTAATACATTGTAATCATGAGATCAATCTGAATTCGGTTTGCATTTGCGCAGTTACATCGTTTAGCAGTCCATTGTCTTCGGATCCAGCCCTTCGCCTGCTTTCCTCACACACGCGATTGTCAGACACGAGACTCAGACTGGAACTTTCAACGCGCGACGCCATTATCAGCATGACGACGCGTACCCTAAAGGCATCGACCGATGCCCGTATGGATCACCCGTGTGGAAGGTGTACGATAACATCGCAAGCTCTCGATGTTCAGGAGATTATCTCGTTTGTGAAAGACGATAGTGCTGGAGCCGTTGCGATCTTCGTAGGTAGGGTTGGCTCGTTGACAGTGTGTGCGCCACTTTGACATATCGCTGTCAGGAACCACACGCAATTCGTTCAAAGGTAGGCACGGCACAATCCTCATGACTGCCTAATAGTCATGTATGTTGCATACAGGCAAAATTGTTACGCGTCTTGAATATCAGGCATACTCGAAACTCGCCATCAAGACGATGGTCAGCGTCATGGAAGACGCGTGCAAAAGCATATCGCGCTCAGAGCATCAGGCAGAGTCACAAACACCAGCAAGCTCACTCATAAGATGTGCCGTATCCCACCGAATCGGTTGTGTACCAGTGGGAGAACCCTCCATAGGTGAACACACTTCAAGTTTACTAAGTCCACCTTGATATCGAATGCACGTTCTAGTAATTGCCGTCTCATCACCTCATCGGAAGGAAGCCTTCGTCGCATGCGAACAGATACTAGAGGATGTTAAGAAAAAGGTGCAGATATGGAAGCGTGAGTTCTATGACGGGGAAGGCGATGATACGGCCGAGTGGAAAGCCAACACATAATTGCTGTAACTGTTTGGATCATGTCGTTCATAAATTCGCAATGTCTGTAGTATATACATTGCTCAATGTAGTCATTCAAGGCCGATCTTATTCTATCTTCCAATCCTTGGTCAGGACGTCGTCATCACTTGTGACGAACAACTCGAGAGACCACATAAAGAGTGTGAAGAATATGTTGAACCAACGCCACCATACTTGAGATGAGTGATCCATGACTAGATATGGTGCGTGAGTGAATGTTCCTTGCATGTCGAGCTCACTTACGCAGTAGATTGGAATATACAGTCACGAAGATGAATTGACGATAAGTCAGAAGGATATGGGTCAATGTTCTAGTTGGCCGATCCTCCCAGCCGCCATCGACACCGCCTTCGGACTCCCAGCTGTCTGCACCAATGCCTGGTAGAATTTTGGACGCGAACTGGAGTACAGCGAGGCGATAGACAAGACCAACTAGGATTGGCTTTGGTAGCGTGTTGGTGACAAAGCTCAATAATGTCTGGAAATGCGGAAGAATGTTTGGTAGTAGTGGAAGAGGCATACTGAAGATGGCTTAGTGTCAATTCTGCGATCGTTCATTTGAGGCACCTACTATGATGATGATGGGTCAGAGAATGACGTTGGGTCAAAGCCACAGAGCCACACGTTGTAGGCCATGAAGAAGGCAAGACCTGAAGACTCTATGATGTTCGTGCGTCGTAAGAAAAATCCGATGAATGTGATAAAGAGCAAGGCCGTTAGGGCCACGCCCAACAAGGTCGAAGAGAGCGGGGACGCCGCCGCGTCTGGATATGCCTGGTTGAACGTTCAGCATCGAATCTGGGCTCAGATGGCCAATTGCACACACCACGACAATCCACCAAGACGAGCCCACGTAGGCCATCGCGGACGCGATGAGCAGGATGAATTGATAGACCTCCCCTTCCTCGACCAACGCCTTCGCTTGCTGGCCCAACTTTTGCGCGACGAGAAGACTGGACAGCCCCTCCATGGCGATGAACAACGGTCCCAGATACGTCAGGATCGTCCCCCAGACGGACACGCTGGAAAGCAGCCACGGCTGTGCGGTCGTCGAGAACGCATTAAAGCACACGAGGAGCAGAAATGGATGCATCGGGACCTGCAGTAGAGACAGCGCATTCGACCCCCAAAATAGTATCATCGTTCCATGGATAAGAGAGTGCGCTGTGAGCAGCAGCGACAGCAGAAGAAACGCAGGCTTGGACAGCGTGACGAGCGTCAAAGGAAGAAAGATGAGAATTTGAAGGACGGTGGATAGCCTGGAAGAGATCAACTTATAAGGGTTTCACAGATTGATTGAGGAGCGGATAGCGTACCTAGCAGTATGCGAGACGACGCTCCAGAGAAACCAGGGATTTATTGCCATGATTCACGTCCTTTGGTTGTCCTGTGCCGGGCATGCATGAAGTTCGTGGCCAACTTGTGATATCGCCGCATTCGGACACTGACGCGACCCTGCCGCCTTACTATACAGTAATGTCTTCATTGATCAACTAGTACAAGCTACAGTAGTCCAAACATTACACGATCGTACTAATAGTTGTTCGATAGATGGTGGCAAATTATAGAGAATACGGAAGGGATCTAGCTTATAAGGGGGTTCAACATGAACTCAATGTATGGCACAGAAAGAGAGATTCGGATGGGAGCTGTACAGTGCTAGTGCCTGTCAGTGAATCATTGACGTGCGATGATCTGAACTTTGAACGGCTTGATGTGACTGTAGAAGAGATGCCTTAATGAGTACTGCACATGAGGGTGGAGAATTAGTCCGAACCTGGTTATGCCGCTGGTGAATTCAACGGGGCACGGTGGAGGAGAGTCGGGTGGCAAGCTGATGTCAAACTTCGCCAAGATGTTAGCCATGGCCAGGAGCATGGATGTTTCGGCAAACTGTATGCCTACGTGAGCGTTAAGCATCGTGGAGACTCTGTGAAGTGCCTGACTGGATGCCTACCAGGACATGTCCTTCGCCCATACCCAAAAGCGAACGTCCTTGAGTCCGGGTTGGTTTCCTGTCCCGGTGCCTGTTTGCCCAGGAATCTACTTGGGTCAAACTGAAAAGGTGCCGGGTAGAGTTCCGGATCATGCATTATTGCCCATGTATTTGCGATGACCGTCGCGTCCTTGAAAAAGTTTCGTCGATCTCTTGACAGGCTGGCCACATCGAACCACCGACCTTGGGAATCCTATAACCCTCGTAAGTATCCTCTTCTATGACGCGGTGAGGTAGCGCTGTTACGGTGGAGAATCAGACATCCCGTAGAAATCGCGTATCGAGCTTGAGGCTCACCCAAGTTGGCTATCGGGGCGTATCGCAAAATCTCCTTGAGAACGGCCAAGAGGTAAACCATCCTCGTGTTATCGCCGCAGCGAGGAGACCCATGACGACCAACGACTGAATCAATCTCTGACTGGGCCTGGGTTTGGACGTCGGGATGCAGGGCCATAAGAAGGATGAAAGACATCATGGCTGAGACAGTCTATTCAGTCCCGTTAACGATGGTCCAGGCAGGATGTGAAAAAGTTTACAGTATCAGCGGCACCGGCGTACAAACCCCCGGCGCACCACTTCACGATATCCTCGTCGACAGAATGCTCCTCTAGCAGTCGAGAAGTAAAGGACTCAGTGTAATGACCGAGAGCCTATGCATCATGTTAGCTGTCAGAGACGACCCAATGGAACTTATAGCTCTACCATCTGCTTCTTGACCCATTTGTGAGGAGCTTCAGAGAGGGATTCCAATTTCTGTCTCCATTCTTCGCCCTGACGTCTAAATCTCGCGAAGGGGAACCACATCGGCAAAAAGCGAACTACGCGCGCGAAAATCGTAGAGCTGAGCCCGATCCTGACTGAAAGATATGACAACTTACCAATTGGATAGTAGTCAACCAGCCATCGACCGGGCGCCAGAGCATACCCAGAGATACGTGCAGCTTCTTCTGCGACTCCGATGAAAGGATCATCCTCCACAACGCTATACCCATATGCGACCTTCATGATGACCGCTGCTGAGTTCCTAGAGATACGCGAAGCGTCAAATTATACTCTGAGACTGGTGGAGCCGCAAACGACTTGCCTACGAAGGTGCATTTTATACTTTTCTGGGGTCTCCTGGATACCAGAGATTAAAGTATCAACAGCCGACTCCAGAATTGGCCAGTAGTGGTGCGTTGCTTGTGCGCCAAGACCACTACCGAGCAGCCTGCGATACTGGATGTGGCGTGTGTCCAGCGACGAAACATTGAAGACAGAAGCACCGCGCGCGCAGAGTTCGTGATACATCCATGCTTTGGGTCGATCGGAGTACATGTTGGCGCGTCGATTGAGTAGCTCTTTGACAGATTTCTGGTCATTCAAGACGATGATGCGACGGTTGTAAATCCGAAACGAGATCACGGGACCTGGATCATGAATGGTCATTACGGGGGTCGTTCTCGAATGTGGCGGACTTACTCCCGAAATGTTTCGCCCATGAAGAATATTGTTTCCAGGGCATCCGCCCCGTTAACTGTGACTTCACACCATAGAAGCGACTACCAGTTGGTCCGGGTGGAAGTGGTTGGCTGCTGAGACCATATTTCAGGCGACGGGAGATAAAACCTGCAAAAAAGAGTACAAAGACCACGAAAAGAAACATTGCGATGGGGAGAATAGATAGACGGTCCACCGCCTCGATATCCTTCAGCATAAGTAGTCGACCGGCACCGAAATTAGATCCCGTTTAGCCTTCAACAATCGGAGGTGGCACCAAAGACCTAATATAAAATTCAGCACTGCATACGGTATGACGAAAGGAATCTCTGGCCAGCCAAGGCCGGGCGTCATGTCCAGAAAAAGCATGGCTAGCTATCAATCATCAATGCCACAACAACACAGGACTGAATTGGTATTCATGGTCCGCCCCAAACAAGACGTGACCGAGCATTTGTTCCTCCCGCGTTACGTGCGGTGGTAATAACGGTCGAGAACGGGTAGCTTCGGAGATAGACCACCTGGAGCCAGGATGAACAGGATTTCGTTGTTATTTTGGGTGGAAAGCCGAAACCCTCTTGTTTGGCTTGCCAAGTAAGCGGCCCCTCATCATGGGTACGTTGACTTCCCGCGCCTTTGAATTCAGTCAAGTGAGCATTCGATGCCGCAGTGTATGCACAGTCCACCTCGCGGCGTCCCGTGGGCTGCATTACAACCCCAATCGATCTGTCGAGACGAGTGTTTAGAGTTGGCAATAACGTTATCCTGCCGTAATACTTCTCCCACGCGTACCCTTGCTCTTGCGCAAGATATGAGTCATGACCGGCTCCTAGATAATATTTTTCTTTCCCGTATTGTGCGGGCCCGATGTCTCAGTAGACACAGCAAAATACCGGAGTCCTTTGGCAAATTTGAAAAACCGTCGCGGGATTGCGACGCGCGTAGGAAAGCTGACGGCTGTTTAGAAAGGCGGACGAGTTGCAAAGGCGGTTGATGATCCGCGGACGAACCTGTATGACTCAGAAGACGCGGTCCGAGCATAATGATACCCACAAAGGAAAACTGATGGATAGCCACCTTCAATGATCATGAGCGCTAGGGTAGCATCCACCTGTAAGATCACAACGGGAAGCGCGAACAAGTGCGAGCTAAGCGCGTGCTTAGCTGGCACCCGCGCAGATATCGGCACTGCAGGGAGACGATGCAAGGCGGATTCGACGATTTGTGGGTTCGACGGTCAATAATGGCAAGCAACGGTGGGGCACGGAGGGAGCGACATTGGACACATCAGCCCCAAATTTTCTGTCGGCTAACGGAGGCAAGCGACAGTGGGTCATGAAGGGAGCGACGACGAAGACATAAGCGCAAGGTTCTTGGACGGTGAGGGCCAGCGTGAGTATGAATCATCAAGTCTTGGTGATCTCGGTGTGCGTCCACTGAGCTGGCGGCGATTGAGAATGGAGCCAGATTCCAGCGTCACCGATGTGACTGGTGGTGATACCTGGGCGGCACGGTATCAGAGAGATGATGTCGGCCCAAGATAAGAGGCTGCGTGAGGGGGAAGTGTTTCAAAGTGTATGGTGATGTAGCATTCGCAAGATTTCTATACAAAAGTCCGAGTGATTCAAATTGTTATTTGCCAAAACGCATCTCGGCTCCAGAGAATTGGTCGAGAGCCTCTCTAAAGACCAGTTCCGTAAGAGGGACCGGTAGTCTGCGCGAGTAGAATCTAGACGGAAGGATCCAGTTTATCCACTGGTCGTGTCGTTTCAGCAGCCTGTTGTGACTGATCGAAGATGAGCTATGAAGAAAAAGCGGAGCATGTACTCTCACTATATCTCAGTCAGACGAGTCTGGAATGGGGGAAAGCCATGAAGTTCAAGTGCGGTCTGATTGTATTTCGACGGCGACAGTGGATGTACAATCAGAAGATCGGAGGGAGGCAGTCCGTGTTTACCTGTGCGTATAGGTCAAAAGACGCTGTTAATAGGAATGAATGCTCTGACCTTCGAGACGCCATTTCATTTCCTGCACGGTGAGTGAAAATCCAGAATGGTCAGCGTTCGATGATTCTTCCTTTGCGATGGCCGATGCGGCCGCTGCAATAGCGGGTTTCGAAGACTTGTATGACGCGAGATATATCGTAGTGGATACGTGAGGAGAACCTAGTCGGTGATGACAAACTGCGCGTGAAGCTCGAAATAGTACGACATACCATTGGACCACGGAGATGACTTGAGTTCGAAGTGCCGGGGAACAGTGATAACACAAGAAGGATTACTGATTTCTGGGTCAGGAGATTCCGGTCTTGACGCACAGTCAGACAGTGGAGGAGTCGGCGGACAATGAAGGCCCACGCCAGAGGAATAGGGAGGAGTAAGCAACGCGTATTGCTCTATTGTGTGTGATAATGCTTCGATGATCCCTTACAGTATGTTAGCCGCGATATGACGCGTAGTAGATGACATTTACACACCTTGTTCATCGTAAAAAGTGACCGTCGCGATTCCGGCCACCTTGCACCAATCAAGAACTCTGTAAACGCTTTCGAGTAGGCATTTTTCCGTCAAGTCGTAGTGTGTTTCCTGATCAGGTACAAAGAGAACGGCCAGGTGTCGTGGTATTTGCCGCCGTGGGGCAGTCAGAGACAGCGGTCCGAGATATGTGACTCGCTTCCAGCACGAATACACAAAAAATGCGACGGAATATAATGCGTGGATCAAACGAAGGACAATATGGGCGACAGAGCGCATTGAGATATGGAGGGCAGGAAGGTTCGTCGCGCAGTCTGAACTACGTGGGGCCAGACGTGGTCAAGCCGAATTTTGCCGCACCTTGATTGCGGACCGAGGGCGGCGAGGGCCGAGCGTTAGTGACGGCAATTGCCGTATGCTACTCTGAGTCTGAGTCTTACTGTAATATCACTTATGATTCTCTGCCGGCGACCATCATGGAATCTGCGAAGACGTCAATCCGGCAAACAGCCTCGCAGAAGGGTCCAAGAAAATCGAAAGCTCGTGCATGCGAATCCTGCCGCAAACAAAAGGCCCGCTGTGAGATTCTAGCTGGGGAAAACATTGTTGGAACCCGACGATGTCATCGCTGCACTGCTCTGAAGACGAAATGCTCATTGGAGAGCGATTCACCCCGAATAACATCTCCACCGCTAGAGCAATCCCCTTCCATGCACTCTTCAGAGGACTCTCACCCTCAGACGCCTACGCCATACAACACTTTCTCATCTCCAAGTATCGTCTCCACAGATACTTTCGTACAGACGAACACAACTGCGTACAAGCAATCCTTCCACTTGACCACCTTCAAGTCTCCGTCTACCAGTCTCACCAGCCTCAAAGGCACTCCGTCTGGAAGGCCATTCATGTGGCAGTTTGTCCCTCAACCCGTCGACTGGTCAACGCCAATTTCTGCGCTACAGGAATTAGCCAAAATACCTGCACTTGGTGGCTCCTCCTTCGTTGTTCACGATGAAGCTCTGGATCATGTAATACCTCAAGACCAAGTGGATCACCTCTTGTCGATGTACGTTTTCACGCTCATCGTGACATAGACATGCCAACAAGTTCTGCAGGTTTTCATTACACTGTACTCCGTGGCTCAACTTCGAGCTTATCCGCTCCGGGCCAGGGCGTCAATTTCTTGACCTCGCGTGCTGTACCATTGCCTCGCGGTTTCTTGATCATTCGACGCGGTACCTAATTGCGCCGCGTTTACAAAACCTTACCCGCGACCAGGTTGCTGAAATAGCGTTCGACCCTTCCGCAAACCAGTCACTGGGATCTGTGCAGGCCCTCATCATCTTATCCCTGTGGGCTCCTATCTGTGGTCTCTCTTCACAGGGAGACGGCAAGATGCTTATCGGCATGGCTGTGACGATGGCTATGAACCTGCGCCTGAACGAAGCGTCTTCCCTTGCTTATTCACTGCGCAGCAGATTCTCACCGTTTGATCCTATGCATGCTGCGGAGTACGAGGAAGCCGTGAACAAGACACGTATCGTAAGTGGACTCAATGATTAGACTGCGTCTAGTCACTCAGAAAGTCCTCAGTGGCTCGTATTGACGAACACTGAATCAATGTACGTTTGGTTTACTTTGTGTAGTCTCACTCAATTCATGACCCATCCCAGGTTATGTATCGGAAGCGGCAGAGCTCCAATGACGAGGCGTACTTCTCTTGATATGGAACTCTTTTCTTTGGCGGCTCCTGATACTTCTCGAGAGGGGAGAGACCATCGTATCAGACTTTTTGCAGAGTTATTCAACGCTACTGAAGACGGTTTGAATACTCCGTTGGCTACTTTAGATGATCTTCAGCCCTGGTACGACGGTGTTTCCGCGTCACTAAGTGCTCTGGATAGACTTTCTCGCTTGGCGAAACCTCTTCCAGGTGCGCGTCTCACAATCTGGCTCTCCAGGCGAATCAGCTCATCCCTTTGCAGTCATCTGTCAGGACGACAAATTCCATTTTCACATTCTTCAGACTATCATCCTCATTTGTCGAGAGCTCGTCCTCTACCAGGCCATCTTGAATGCTCGGTTGGCCATGAGAGACGTATATCCCATGGGGAACTTGCCACCGCTTGGCTGCCAGTGGAACTGGACTTCAAGCATACGACCGTATGGCATGGACGTGATACCACTCTGGGGCAAGGATACCATGCGCACCTCCGAAGCGGTCTTAGCATCTACTCTCCAATGCGACCCCGCTGCCCTAGCAACCTCCCCAGATGTATTCTTCAGTATGCTGGGCTTCTGCGGCAGTATCGTGGTTGCGACCAAGTTCTTCATGATGCGCCGACTTGGCGTGGAGGTTGCGGGATCGTCTGATATGCTCATGGAACAGACAATAGATGCCATGGACCGAGCGAGTATCTCAGACAATCACGCCCCGCTGCGGTACGCGAAGGTCATGCGCAACATGTTCGAGATATGGCAAAATTCGGACAAGGCAGCGTTGATGTCAGAGGCCTTGGCCACGAGTCCCTCTCTCAACCGTACCCGTAATGGGACCGTGGCGAATACGCCTTCCTTCTCTCCTCCAGGCACACAACGTAATGTCGGTGCTGATGTTCATGGACACGAAGCCAATGGACCGAGTTTTGGACCTGGAAATGGTTTTCCAAATCTCGGCAATGGAGAGGACTTTTGGTCAGTGTTTCTCAAGAGTAATCCGTTTCCCGTCCCACTACAACATTCATGACTTGATTTCCCGATGATGGATTCCCTGGCACATATAGATAATACGTGTAGCTACCTCACGATTAGGAAGGTGGTCTGTATAATACATTCTTACGATCGTCCATCAAGTCAAACCCTCTCCATCCTCCTGGAAGTTGCGCTTGATCTTGAGAAGAATGTTTGTCTTCCAGTTGTCCAGCTTGGTTACCTGGTCGAACTCGACGACGGCACCAGTGAAACCTTGAACGTCCCCGGCTTCATAAGATTCCAGAAGAGCGCTGAGAAATTTGCACTCGCGCGTCGAACCGAAGGTGGTGTCCTGTGTCGTGTAGCGTTGTATGTTTCGGCGGGCAGTTATCGGGTCCTAGATCAGACTGAGCAAGAGACCATGATCATGTCCAACGAATAGAAACGCACGCGCATAGCCAAGGCGCAGAGACCAGATCTGAGCCAGTATTCCTTGACACTGTATTTGGTCAAGGCCGAGCTCAGGGAATGGTTGGCGACTTCTTCATATCGGGCCATAGCCTGAGGGTATTCCTCGAGCTCGGCGTGGAGATCAGCGGCATCCTTATAGCAGGCATTGGCAGTACTGTGTGCTGATGCATAAGATAAGGCCAGTCAGTCTTCGATGATAGAAACGTACGCTGTGGCATCTTCCTGTGAGTACCATTCGCCAGCTCGTTCGTAGCTCTCGCACGCCTTTCGAAGATCATTAGATTCCTGAAGATAGATTTGGCCAATCTCCTTCTCCCTATCGGCGGCCTGCCTAAATCGGCCGCATTGGGTGAGGTGCACGATGGTCTGCGTCAGGGCCTCGATGGCCTCTACGATGTGTGAGCGGGATGGGTCTACTTGATTGATAGTAACGGACGCACGTTGCGGATATCCGCGCTTGTAAGCCTTGGAGGCATTCCACCAGGCGTTGGCCGCCTCGTTGGGCTCCTTGCAGTTCTCTCTGCATTCTGCTTCTCGGGCGAAAGCATCGCCGGCCTCCTTGAACAACTTCTCCAGCTTGTACGCATTGGCTGCTTGTTGGTAGAGATCGCCGGCCTCTTCGTATTTGCTAGTGCTGGAGGAGAACCAGCCAGAGGAAGAGTTGGCCTTTTTGTCGGCCTTCTCAAATAGTGTTTGGGCGGGCGACTTGGCGGGCATAGTGATGGTCGCTGGTCAGGTTGCAGCTGCCATGACGTCGATTACACGGTGTTACTACACGTGCGATGTACAGCGTTTGGCGCATCCCAAGCTTGTCCTCTTACATCCATGTCGCTGCCCGTCGAGTCGCTCACTAGTTTCGCAGATCGTCACCCGAAGCCCGACGATATCACCTTCCAATATGGCACTGCAGGCTTCAGAACATTGTACGATCATTTCCCGCGTCTCCTCCATCGGCGCTCATGCATCGACAGAGGATCCGTGCTCGACTCTGTCCTCTTCAGAGTCGGCGTTATTGCTGGCCTACGAAGTAAGAAACTCGATGGCCGAACCGTCGGTGTTATGATCACCGCTTCGCACAATCCAGAAGAAGTAAGTTCGACGTCTACCGCCGTGCTCGACAAGATTCTGAAGGATAGCAGGATAATGGCGTCAAACTCGTTGATCCGCGCGGTGAAATGCTCGAGGCATCGTGGGAGGCGCACGCGACGGGATTGTCCAATGCCGCCACGACGGCAGACTTCATCTCCGCCCTGTCAATCCTCGTACAGACAGCCAAGATCGACCTCTCAAAGCCGTCTCGCGTCGTATATGCCCGGGACACGCGTCCATCAGGACCAGCGCTTGTCTCCGCGCTCGAGGACGGCCTCACTGCCATCGGCGCCGACGCCAGGAACGCAGGTGTCACCACCACCCCAATCCTCCATTACCTTGTGCGCTCTATCAACACCTTGGGGACCGAGGAAAGCTACGGGCCCGATTCAGAAGAGGGATACTTCACCAAACTCACCACTGCTTTCAAGAAACTTGTTGTTCGTGCTTTGTCTCCGCGCTTAACATTCTTTGTGCGGCGTCTTACTCTCTCATTAGTCCAGCAGGTCACCATCGCCTCCCCTGACAATTGATTGTGCCAATGGCGTGGGCGCTCTCGCTGCCTCGACACTAGCCGGGCTTCTCGGAGACACGCTCAAGATCTCCCTTGTGAACGATTCGACGACAACTCTGGGCGCTCTCAACAAGAATTGCGGTGCCGACTTTGTCAAGACAACCCAGAAGCCCCCTCCTTCGCTCGCTGAGCATCTCAAGGCGGGAGAGCGCGCATGCAGTCTCGACGGTGACGCGGATCGTCTGATCTACTACTACCTCGACGAGCGTGGTCAATTCCATCTCCTAGACGGGGACAAGATCGCTGCTCTAACCGCTGCTTTCATCGGCGAACAGGTCAAACTCGCCGGCCTCGATTCTTCCATCAAGGTTGGAATAGTCCAAACCGCCTATGCCAACGGTGCATCAACGAAGTACCTCCAGGATGTGAGTCATTCACAGTCCTTCCCCATGCCTTTCCAGCGCTCAGATTGTGTTTCAGCGCCTGCCAGTTAAGTGTGTGCCCACAGGCGTGAAACACTTACACCACGCCGCGGAACAGTACGATGTTGGCGTCTATTTCGAGGCGAACGGACACGGGACCGTTCTGTTTTCGGACAACACCCTCAAGACGCTGAAATCCCATCAACCTCAGTCTCCAGCCCAGTTCAATGCTCTGGAACATCTGACAAGTCTCACACAGCTCATCAATCAGACCGTCGGCGATGCCCTCTCCGACATGCTTCTGGTCGAGGTCGTGCTGTCGCATAAGTCATACACGGGTGTCGAGTGGGACTCTCTCTATGCCGACCTTCCTAACCGGCTCGTCAAGGTCGTCGTTGCAGACCGGAATGCTTTCCGTACGGAAGACGCAGAGCGCCGTCTTGTCAGTCCTCCCGGGTTGCAAGCCAAGATCGAGGAGCTCGTGAACCGCTATCAGGGCGGCAGATCGTTCGTGAGGCCTAGTGGGACAGAGGATGTCGTGCGTGTGTATGCTGAGGCGAGAATTCGCTCACAGGCGGACGGTCAGTGCAATGGTGATTGGTTCGTGACCTTGCTGACACTTGCTCGCAGAACTTGCTTTCCGTGTGGCGGGATTGGTCTATGACGAAGCTGGTGGTGATCCTTCTAAGCGCCCTAAAGAGTTTTTGTGATCTGAAGAAGGAATGCGAATGTATTTTGTACTCAATAAATTGGACGTTGTGAGGATCATTCGACTGCAAGGTCACTTTGACTAAGCGCCATGGGCGTAGCAAGCAATACGCCGGATTCTTGAAGTTATGGCACAAACTGGGCACAAACAAGGCATGGCGACTCATTTATATTGATGAGATGTAAGTATGTAATTAAGTTCAGAAGAAGGCGTTGTAAACGGACATTGCAGATCCAATGAGCAGGACTAGCGTGCGGGTAGTCAATACAGTGAGAGCAACTCGTATAGAGGTCGAGACCACTCACCGAGGCCAGAGATAGACCCCAATAATCCGCCGTTCTTGTTCCTCTGCAGCACAAATCAGCCTTTGCCTCTTCCTCGCCTCGTGCACTTACATTGTCTGGGGAACTCACGTATCCCGCCGTGTACAGGACTTTTCCGACCACAAACATCGCACATCCTACGGCGCCGACGAGCGGGTACTTGACTGAAGTCAAGAGCGTACTATGTAACTGCGGGTCAGTCGAGGTTTCTTCCTATCGAGGAGAATACACAAACCCGGTGACAATAGCGGTAATGTTCTCAAGAGTGTTTTGGTGAGCACGCTGCGCGCAGTTGAAGATGTACGCGTCCTTAGAGGCTGCGGCCTCTGCCTTTTCTGCGTACACTTTGGACATGTCAGAGCTTTCAAAACGGGAGAGGTTTGGACAATTACATTGAGGGTAGGCTATCTTCGCGGCTTTGCGTTTTTGGGAAACCACGACGGACTGGCCCATGAGAAGTACCTGTGTGGAGACCAACGCCAGTCCAACCCATTTGTATCTGGCAGACTTTTAGCGACGACGCGACAGAAATTGTGTTACATACTCGTCAGAGAGGGTGATAGTGAAAGGCATTGTTGAGAGTGGAGGAAGAGTGGAGGAAGGAAGGTATTGAAGGTTGCTGGCAGGTCGTTGTCGTTGCAGCCGCTTTAAACCAGCCAGAGAACCCGCCGCGTCACCCTGGAGTGACACGTGGCGGCGCGTTCTGTCTTGTCAGGACGCGTAGTCAAAGTCGTAATACTGATTGGATAGTCTATCAGTGTCATCACAAATGTGCCTGTCCACGGCCCGCGGCTGAGAGGCGCTAGTCAGCCAACGGGTGCCACCGCAAGGGAATCCATTGGCAGTGCATTGACATGAGCAGTTGGGTTACATACGACGTGTCGACGAGGAGGATGACTGATCAGTCGACCGGCCACGGCCCAGATGACGCGAATGAGAGTTAGAGCTCGATAGAGTCCTATAAAGACTGAGGCCTCAGGTCCGAGCTCGAGGAACTGCAAGGAAGAAACGCGGGTCGTGGCCCCAACTTGACGATGAGTCTTTGCATTAAGTGTGCTTCATGTACTTGTGCTCAAGTGCCATGCAAGGTACGAGTAGAGTGGACCTGGGATATAAGATTTGACTTGCGAAATTTTCCGACCATAGGGAGATGCGGGGGTGGATGCAAGATGAAGGTTTGAGAGAATTAGATATACAGTATATGGGACATGAGGAGATATTGCTTCAATATTGCGCGATATTCTGACCCCATCGGTGATAAGTACCAAGTAACTCCACGTTGGTCATGAATCGAGGACCTGGGGGATGTAAGGACGTGTGCGTTGTTGGCCAAGCTCCCGTTCTGTGGTTCGTATCGTCGAATTCATATTCGCCTTGTTGAAGACCACCGACGATCCTTGCAAGAAGGCGAAGAACCAAGTCAAGAGAGTCATCTATGGACACCATCATCACAAGATTCGAGGTTGTGTTTCAAAACCACTCACTCGAAAACTATGTAGGGCTGCCTGTCCTTGGGGTGCATCTTCGCGATATGAGTAAGTTCTGGGTGGTGGCGCTGTCTGCTAGACAACCGAGACTCGCCTTTGCGTATGCTTACGTTCTACGCTGGGCTCGCCATTCTGTTCAACTCACTGCAAAACAATCAGTAACTTGAACGTGTCTGGGCCAGTCGAGTATACCTCGGTGTACAAGACCTGAGCACACGTAGGAGCCGCTCTCATCTGAATCCTGCTACAGCGACGTGACGATACTTGACGAAAGTCAACAGCATTCCTATATATGCGCAGTGTTCGTCATTGGAACATGGAGAGCTCCCACGAGAGGTATCGAGAATGCGACGGACAGAAGGTCGTGGGCCGCTTTTTAGATGTACATGGCATGGCAGATGCTCTGATGGATTTTCGTGCCAAACTTTTGCCAGGTCTCATCACTGCAGACCAGGTTCTAGCAAGAAGGTATGAACCATCCAACCGAATGCCAGGTCAATAGCTTTATGTGCTGGCTTGAAACTGGCCTTCCCAGTTTATGCACTGGATGAGTGGACCGCCTGTCGCTACGAACGTATGACGAGTTTCCAAGGAAAGACTGGGTCCTTCGCACTTACTGAAAAGTGAGGTCGAGCGTGGATAACACGACGACAAAGGGCGCAGAAAAGACAGACTCCAGAGGGTTGACTGCAGGGAGATGAAAGTTCCCAAAATAGTATGCAGGATGAAGCAAAGCCGATTCTTGAGGTATTGATGGCCACCACGTCACCTATAATCTTGGATTCTACTGAAATTGGAATGCATTGACAATTTATGAGGCGCGCGAATCTACAGTGAAGTCTGGTGGGTTCTTGAAAAACTTTTTCCGTCTCTCGAGCGATGTCTCTGTGGTGACGGGGTTGAGTTTGCCGAGTAGGTCGTAAGCGCCAACAATCCCGCCTATGACAACGCATCCGGTCACAGCATGTGGTAGCGATTTGGCTGCGAGCAAGATAAGAATGGGGCGCGGGAGAACTTCGCTGGCGCGACGCACCAGAAACGCCAGCAAGGAATGCCGCCGCGCATGCCCCGGTAGCACCGTTCAACGGATCGTCCTTCTCCCGCACATTCGCGACAGCTGATTCCGTGGCTGCGTATGTGAATCCGACGGCAGCTATCATCCACGTCAGCCAACTCGTCGCCATCACACAGGCCAAGACCATCAACACACCGAACATGCCAATGATGCCGCCCGTCCTTGTAAACACTCCCATGGCGCCATGCGTATGATTGCCGAGCGCGTTGCGCAACGCGCTGACTAGCACTCCAATCGCCGCCGCCTGCACGCCGTACTGTGTTCCTCTCGATAAAGGTTCTTGGGGAGTGAACTCCGACATGGAGGTTTATTGAAGGTCGCGGAACAGTTCGCCAAGTCGAAGTGGGGTGTTTGGTTCACTCGGTTTTGATCAACAAGCCAATTATCGGGTTCTCATTCGCTAACAACGATGGGAGTAGCATATAGGATACATACAGCACCATCATTTTGCTTCAATTGAACGCAAGTCAATTTTACCATGCATGTGCTTGGCATTGAGATGAACGCCACGTCGATGTTCCATGAGAACGCTCAACGTTGCTCACCAAGATTTGGTCACAATAGACCTGAACGACTCCAAGCCAGCAAAATACTGCTTCAAGAAGAGTATGAGTTTCGGTACATGGTGGTAACATTATGTGTATGACTAGGTTATCAGGACGCGCACAGAGAAGCAGTGAGTCCATCATCATCAATCCGCCAAAGCGTCATATCTTGCCTGTATGTCCTTGTGGTGTCTAGCATAGAACTCCGGCCAACTTGGCATGCTCCTACACGGCGTCTGTCCGGACGATGAGGACCAAACTGCAGAGAAGTAATCGCGCACTCACCTGCTTCGTCAGAGTATTCCATATCTCCGAATCGTCCCCATCCAGTGCATCACCACCGTTGACAAAAAAGGTCACAACAGTCTGCATGTCCTGTTCGACGAGTGAAACCGAATCATCCTGGGAAACCTTGCGCTTCTTCTCGGGAGGAGGAGGACCATGCGAAGTAGGCAGGGCTGGTACATGATCCTTCTGCTTCCTGAACTCGATAGCAGCACGTTTCCGCATCTCTTCGAAGTTCCCTAGTCGGAGCACGTAACTCTGCCACGAGTTGGCTGTATGGGCCGGGATCTGAATGAGACGAGACGAGATGAGATGAGAGACTACAGACATGATCAGCGAAATGCCTACCTTCTCGTGCAGACGCTGCGCCAATTGCGAATTCGTCCAGTCCGGCCGGCGCTTGAAAAGAACAGCGACCCACTTCTGGGCATACTCCTTCTCCTCATCCGTGTATCGATAGGCCCCACGAGCATCGCATGGCCGACCATCGAAAGCCGGTGGAGTGGGCGACCGCAGTTCGCGAGGCCACTCCTGCTTCACAATCGGCGAATTAGCGCGCTTGACGCCTCTGGCTTGCACACTGGGCGTTTCGTCCCCATCGTCATTGCCGGCTTCCTCGTCGAACCTTTTCGATGTCGAAGCGGCTGGAGCTGCTTTCGGGGCTGATTTGGGTTTCTTAGGACCCTCAAGCTTCAGTTTCAGCGGCTTTTCCTTCTTGACAGGAGAAGACGGAGATGCATCAATGAGATAGTCCTGAGCGTCCAGAAGTTCGCCCTGGTCAACACAGGCGTGAATGAAGCGCGCGGCAACTGCAGGGATACCCTTAATCGCGGCCCTCGCGCTGTAACTCTGCCTGTCCGGCGTGTGCAAGTGGCTCAGCACGGCGAAATGCGCCTCATCAGGCGACGTTACCACCGCCCCGCCACCCTTCTGCAAGACGCGTAGGGTCAGAGATGAAAGAGATGATGAAGAGCAAGACCATACCTTGATCAAGTGTGTCACCTCTGAGCGTTTGTTGAGAGCGATTTGAACAAAAAATTTCCTGGTCTTGCCGCCGGGAGCAAAGACAGACCCAGCAAGCCTGGTTGGACTGTGTGCACGAGGAATCTTGGCGGGAGGTATGCTTTTCGCAGGAGTAGACGCCTTCGAGCTGATTTGAGAAGTTGTGACCTTCTTCTTCCTCTTAATGGTCTGGGAGTTGGGTATGGGTGCCTTCCCTAACTTCGTCGAGATACTCGCTTCTACGTCATTGGACAAGTCGGGCGTGCCTGGAGCAATATCGGACATCCCAGGCGTTGGTGGCATTGCAGCAGGACCGGAGAACGGCATACCCAGTGTACCAGGCATTCCCATCCCATTCATACCCATCATACCCATCCCATTAGGCATTCCAAACATGCCATTGGGCATCCCCATACTCGACATCCCATTCATCATGTGCATGCCATTCGAGCTAGGTCCAGCCATGGCACTAGGCCCCGCCGCGCCGCCCATAGTCATGGGCATCCCGTTCATCGCTTGCATATTCGGCATCATCCCGCCAGCAAACATCTGCATCATGGCTGGGTTGCTGTATGCGAGCTGCTGCATCTGCAGGAAAAGGTGCTGCATCTGAGAAAACTCGTTTACCTGTTGCATTGGCATTGGTGCCATCTGCTGGCTGAGGGGAGTGCTAGCTTGGCTAAGATCGACGGTATTCGGTTGTGGGATGACGGGAGCAGGTGTCGAGGGCGAGGCCGCGGGTGGGTTGACAGAGGGAAAACGCGAGCCGCGCGCAGAAGACGAGAGAGGTGTGAGATCGCGCTCCATTGAGGCTTTTTGGAGGCCTACGGGACGAGCAGATGCTGAAGAGACGGACTGTTCGCGTGCAAAAACGCTGGGTGGTCGCTGGCTGCTGCTGGCCACTGGAGGAGGGGAACTTTGCGTGGATCCGGCGCGAACTGGCGCTGAAGGGGGCGTTTGGCGGGGCGTCGGGAGCGGTGTTCTTTGCCTGTAATCAGCAGAGGACAAAGAGCAAAGCCTGGTGCTCACAATTCAGCTTTGGAGGGTGGATCGGCCTGCTCTCCGTCACGGTCCTGAGCAGGAGGCTGGTTCGGTAACTCCGCTGCATTGACCAAACAGCCGCCCCAACAGTCATCCGCCGCAAACAAAACCCGTCCTGCTTGAATGCACTTGTCGAGCCATCGGTAGTGGAGCGGAATGCAGCCGTCGAAGGATGGCTTTTTGACGAAACACCAGCCGGTGTAGGTATTTGGGTCGACTAGCGCGATTTTAGCTTCATGGCCATCCTTCGCTCTGGTACCGCCGTGTTTCTTGACAGAATGTTTGAGATTTTGGAGAATATCTGCCTGTAGTATGCGTTACCTTGACCGAACGCGTCAGTTGGGTGGACCCATGGCAGTGTGGATCAATGAAGATAGTAATGGGCGTGCCGTCCTCGTTGCGTAAGAGCTGCATCTTGTCTTCCTTGGTTGCAATGATGGACTGAGACGGATCATCAACCAGTATCGGCTCAGATGATTCGACCTCGGCCATGATTGCTGGTCTCACTTCAGCAGAGATGGTGGGAGGACGACAAGAGTTTGATTGACAAATCGGGATACACAGGCCAAGATTGCCACGCTTCGAAACAATAGACTTCAATCACACAGATCACACACAAGTAGATACCACTCTGACGGTCATTGCAAATGAAACTGCATAGTGGCATAATATACAGCATGGCTCGGACACATAATGCATATACTGCGCAACGACCACCCCAGAGACCACCGCTTAACGGTAACTGGAAGGATCATCAGAATGCCGAGATATAGATGGCAAGAAGAATCGACGACAGACCTCTTTTGCCTGCGAGCACGGGCACCAGGACCACCGAACTTCTTGGGCTCCATCCGTCTGGGGTCGGCAATCAACAGTGTTCGGTCGTACGCAACCAGCTTCTTCTTCAGTTCCATTGCGCTGTACGCGTCGACGTATTTGGCGTAGTAGGCAACGATGGCCTTGGAGATGGCCTGTCGGATAGCATACACCTGCGAGGTGTGTCCTCCTCCCTTCACACGCACACGGATGTCAAGGAGAGCGAATGCATCCTCAGTCGCGACAAGAACGGGCTCGTACACCTTCAGGCGCAGCATCTCAGGCTGGACGAGGTGGATGGGGGAGCCGTTGACGCGGATAAGACCACGGCCCTCCTTGGCGTGTGCAACGGCGGTTGCGGTCTGAGATCCACCAGTCAGCACATCGTCGTTCCAGCTCCAGTGCCTCCTCTGCCCACCTTCTTTTTGCCGAACGTCTGGACGGCCTTGGTCGTTGAAGCCATTTTGGTGGATCGAGCCTGTGCTAGACGGCTAGGTGGAGGTCTGAAAAGCAATAAGTCGGCTGACGACGAGCACAGCGGCGAGGGGCGTACCTTGAGGATTTGGGCGGTGGCCGTACTGGTCCAAAAAATCCGTGCCGAAACGAGTAAACTGTACAGTTGCTCTCTCACGCAGCTGTCGGCAATTTCCGCATGACCAATATTGCGCACGTGACTGAACTTCAGAGGGTTCACAGATTTATTGGATTTTTTCTGAGAATGGCTTTAGCTCTCGATAGAGACAAAGGGAGGAAAGCGATCTTCACGCGCGATTGCGCAAAGAAATTCTCTTCAAGTTCAGCTGGAAAGAAGTGTGCCCAGTCCACCGTCCGGCATGAGCCGTGATCGGAATAGCCGGTAGGTGCCGTTACCTCGCCTGGAAAAGGACCACCACCTCACTGTCTGCTAGACGGACGGCGCGCCATGATTCGGACACTCGGACGCGTATGTTCTGGTGCAATATCAGACAAGTCTTTCTCTGAATCATAGCTCTTGCAGAGGTCTCCCCGCAAACTACTCAACCAGAAGAAAGCTCTGGTTCCAGCGGCTACACAGGCGTCAACCTCGTCTGAATGTTAGTCTTCCGTCAACTGTTCAACTCGACCTGACCCTTCTTCTCCTTTCCAGCCACAAATCCTCTGGAACCAGTCTATGTCGAACTCAGTGCTCCCTTCCTTCCCCAGCCCTCCGATCCCGTCCCCAAGGACACCCTCGTCGCCCTCGACCCGACCGTCTTCAAACACCCCATACGACGAGACATCCTCCACCTCTGCGTGACTCACTATCGCGACTCGCTCCGCCAGGGCTCGGCCAGCACCAAAACGCGCGGCGAGGTGCGCGGTTCCGGCATAAAGATTCGCCCACAGAAGGGTTCTGGCAAAGCCCGTCTCGGCGACGCACAGAGCCCCATGCTCGTCGGCGGAGGTATCGCATTTGGTCCCAAGCCTCGCGACTTCAGCACGAAGCTCCCGCGCAAGGTCATCGACATGGGCATGCGCGTCGCGCTCAGCGCCAAAGTCCGCGAGAACGAGTTTGGCGTCATGAGCCACATGCAGTGGGAGAAGCCCAAGACGAACTTGCTCGTGCAGCGGCTGAAGGATCTGGCCATGTCGGAGACGCTGTTCGTCACCGGGGAGCCGGTGGTACCGAGTGCGCTGGAGATGGCGATGCGGAATATCCAGAAGGTCAAGGTCATTGGCGTGACTGACCTCAAAATCATCGACCTGCTCAAGTGGCGACGACTCGTGCTCGATGCAAAGGCCGTGGACGCGTTGGAGCAGAAGCTTTCCCGACAAGCCCCACCCGTAGATGTCTCTCGACAATCCCCTACCACTGCCGCTGCTCGAGAAGTCCCCGTCGAAGCAGTCTCTGCACAAACCCCCGTCGTAGCAGTTCAATAAGTTCGCTCATTTGTTCTCACATATGTAGTTTCGCAATAATATACACTGACAATCAATACAGCACAATTAACCAACGTACACCATGTCAAGCGCATCATCATCATCATACGGATCGTACTCGTCCGGATCCTCATAGTCAGAACCATAGTCAAAACCCTCGAAGTCGTCGTCATACGGATCATCAAACCCATCCTCCATATCCTCGTCGTCGTTGTCAAACTCGAAAGTCGTAAAGTCTTGGAACGATATCAGTCCTGTGCAAGGACTGATGATACGGGCAGTCACATTCTTCCCCAGATTCTGCAGCGTATCGCCATATTCCTGCTCAGGCAGCATAGTGGTCTCAATGAGAAAGTGGGACTGGACGCCAGCGCGTATATTAGCGACCGCTCTGAGCCAGGCGTAATGTTCCTCCCTCCAGTCCCCGTCGGGGACAAAGTACAGAGAGGAAAGCTTGGGAAAGGGGAACAGGCCGGGCATTTCAACCGGTGCGATGCCTTCCAGCGGGTCTCGCATTCCGACAAGCTCCAGTCTCTCCAGGGATGGCACAGCTGGGAACGCGTGATCGTCTGAGAAGGCCAGGGAGCGGTCTAGACGGAGCGTACGAAGTTTGGGGTGCTTCTTTCGGTCGAGCAAACTGTGCAAGCATCCCGGAGACTCAAGAATACCCGATACCTCCAGGTATTCAAGTTCCGGGGCCTTCAGCAAGGAAAGAGGGCAATGATAGCCATTCGGCCTGTGATGGTCTCCGTCTGGTATGAGACTGAATGCGAACGACCGTAGATTTGGTGCAAGGAGTGGTTCGGGAACTTTGTCATCGCTCTTCTCCTGTAGCTCCTGTATCAAGCCTGGGAGGATGAGGACTGTTAGAGCAGGACATAGACGCAGTACACTGTTCATGTCCGAGACTGAGGGTGCAAATGCCTGGATGACTAGACGGGACAGACTTGCGTACGGTGTCACGAGATGGAGGCGAGTACCGCGAAGGTTGAGAGACCGGAGGAAAGGGAAGGACTCCGGGGAAACAAACGTTGGCGCAGGATCGTCGGGAGTGTCTACGAAGAAGGGTTTGGATAGATGGATGCGCAAGTGCTCCACTGGGCTAGGAGCCATGGCAGTCATCAGGTTCGTGCAGTGGTCTATGACATGCTCGCTCATGTCTATCTCGAGTGACTTGATGCGGCCCAAGTGTGGGCGCAGCATAGTGACCGCCCGTCGGAAGAGAGTAGTGTCATAGTGGTAGTCTCCGATGTGGACGTGTAGAGGATAGCTCTTTGATCGTTCGAGAAAGGCATGCGCGATGGGAAGTCCGTAGACAGAGTCAATGTTGATTATATTCCAAAGCTCCGGGGCGGTCAAAGCCACGCGCCGCCACCTGCTGGTGACCTTTGATACTAGCAGAGAGAATTGGGGACTGGCTGTCACGGTCTGTATACCAGCCTTGAACACTGCAACCAATAGTTCATTGGGCAGACGGTCAAAAAAGCATTCGCGTCCTGGGTAATTGCTATAGGAAGCAGTGGCAACATCCGCAGGGGACGGGTCCATGGTGTTCAGCTGATGAGTCGGGTAAGTGAAGATCGATTGGAAAGTGACAGCAGCAGACCTTGTACGCGATGAAATTGGCCACTGGCTCGAATGAGAGCGTCGAAAGCAGGGACTGCTGTGTCCCGTGATGTCATTTGAAACGATCGGCCGAAGCACCAAGTAAAATATACCGTGTATTTCTGTTACTGCAGTACGTTACAGAGTATACTTGCTGCTGCTCCAGGTCAGCAGAGTACAACTGTACGGTGCAAGCAGCGCCTGACCACTGACTGTGGCAGCTGCAATGCATTCGTGGTGGTACCCTCGTCTGACTCGAGTGCGCTGACATGTCGATCATCAGTTCGCCGATTGCCGAGACCCTCATTTTTACGTGCTAGCTTCTAATCATCACGACTATAAAGCACTATGAGTCGAGTCTCCGCTTCGCCTACCGTAACACCCATGACCGCCCCCATTTCCATCCCGGGTGCGATGACCCACTCCGTCGGTGCGTCCGTGTCGCCAGGAGCGACGACGGGCTCCCTCCACGACCGCTACGCCCGTCGTCGCGATACCATCGACACTGGCCGCCAGAAAGTCCTCCACCCCGTCGACAACGAAAACCTCCGTCTTCTCATCCTAGAAAACATCAGCCAGGACGCCGTCGCGGCGTTCCGTGCTCAGGGATACACTGTGGACCACTACACGAGGGCCATGTCTGAGGACGAGCTCGTCCAGAAGATTGGCGACTACCACGCCATCGGTATACGGAGCAAGACCAAATTGACCGCCCGCGTGCTTCAGGCAGCCCGGAAGGTAAACAACTCCTTATGGACATTCGCGACATTCCTTGCTCAACGTTGTATATGTAGCTCCTTGTCATCGGCTGCTTCTGCATTGGCACCAACCAGGTCGATCTGCAATCCGCCGCGCACGCCGGAATCCCCGTCTTTAACTCGCCGTTCTCCAACTCGCGCTCTGTCGCCGAACTCGTCATGTCCGAGCTTGTGATCCTCTCGCGCCAGCTGTTTGAACGCGCCTACGAGCTCCGCACCGGTATCTGGAACAAACAGTCCAAGGGCTGCTGGGAGGTCCGGGGCAAAACCCTAGGCATTGTCGGCTATGGTCACATTGGGTCCCAGCTCTCGGTCCTCGCAGAAGCATTTGGCATGAAAGTGCTTTTCCATGATGTTGTCAATCTGATGCCCCTGGGCTCGGCGCGCCAGGTCGACTCCCTCGCAACCCTGCTTGCCGAATCAGACTTTGTAACGCTCCATGTCCCAGAGCTTCCCGAGACGATCAACATGATCTCCAAGGACCAGCTTGCGGGTATGAAGCAAGGCTCGTACCTCATCAACAACGCGCGTGGCAAAGTCGTAGACATACCCGCTCTCGTGGACGCTCTGAAGAGTGGCCATCTTGCTGGGGCTGCGATAGACGTCTTCCCCTCGGAACCTGCGTCAAACGGCGCGCCCTTCGACGACCAGCTCAACTCGTGGGCGTCTACCCTGCGCAACCTGCCCAACGTTGTGCTTTCGCCTCATATCGGTGGTTCGACCGAGGAGGCGCAGCGCATGATTGGCGACGAGGTCGCGCAGGCACTCTCTCGCTATCTCGGGTATGGCTCCACCCTCGGCGCCGTCAACTTCCCAGAGGTCGACTTGCGTGCTATCACCGCTGACCAAGGCGACCATGTTCGGGTCTGCCATGTTCACAAGAACCAGCCTGGTGTTCTTCGTGCTGTCAACGAAGCTTTCTCGGAGTACAACGTCGAGAAGCAGTACTCGGATTCCAAGGGAGACATCGCATATCTGATGGCCGATATTGCGCAAGTCAGCCCCAGAGATGTCAACAAATTGCGCGAGGTCATCAGCGCCAACCCTGCCAACATTCTCACTCGTTTACTAGTATAAAAAAGGACTCGACGTCCTCAAAAGCCGACACCTGGACGGTCGTATTTGTACAAATTAAGGTGTATTCATAATACTGGCGTTCACTCAACTGTCGCCATTCACTGTTGTAGCATTCAACGCATACATTCAATTACTTGTCCACTATGCAATGGAAGAAGTAATCATAGCCCGTAGGCAATTAACAGTCGTGATACAGTCCATAACTTTCCGAGAACAGAAGGAGCATAGCGTACAAAGAGAGGAAACACAACGAGAATAGAAACTCATTCCGAAATCAAGCCTCTTCTTCGGGATCACCAATACCACTTGCAAGGATAGCGAAGTGTGTCTCCATCTCCGGTAAGCACGGCGAGTCGTATATCTTGCACGAACGCGTATTACCGCGCGATTTCTTCAATTGCAGTCTGCGAAAGTATGTGTCAAAATCATCGTTGGCCATGGAAGGGTGAAGGACCGCACCGTGTGGTCGAAGCATGTGCCATGATGTTTCCGCCAATGGGTTTCTTCTCATTGCTAGCGTAAGGTCCTGCCGCTGCGTCTGGGCTTGACATGACTTGATTCGTGACAACGACAGCAACACCAAACTATATCCCACATGAGCTTTCAACAGATATCGATGGCATCAAAAACTCGCCTCGTCAGCTAATCGTTGTAATGTCCGCAAGAACTTTCCCAGGTGATTCTGACGGCTCGAAAGTTCACCACGCCCGCTGAAGTCTGTACGATACAGCGCAGTGCAAGAGTCAACAATGAGAAGGCAGAATCTGAGTATTTGTTCAATGTCTGTACGCATATATCTGGATGATTGGCGCTCACCTCGACTCAGACATCAGAGCACTAGCACTCGTTAACAAGGCGTTCTGGTGGTCAGCGTTATACGCGCGAGCGTAGGCGACATTGTCCAGAACCTCCTCTCCATTCAAGCCATAGCGCTCGGCGACGGCCAGCAGACGAACCGGTCGGAAGGTACCCTCAGTGTCGATGTAGAGGCACTTGCCTTCACCACCGCCCATGCTCACAGGAAGCTGGCATGTAACGGCAAGAGTATGACAAAGCTGCGACTTTCCAGTCCTGAATTCTCCAAACATCTCGGTTATAGCGCCAGTTTCGATTCCGCCTGGGATGAGTCAGCCGCTGACTATATGCGCGTCGGTCGACTTGCCTCCGAGAAGGGCGTCGAGTTGCTTGGAGCCAGTTGTAATATGAACCAGTTCTGCTCGTCGGGCGTGAACCTCTGTGGCGCTCTGGAATCCAAGGGGCACGATCTTCTGAGCTGTTGGGCGCTCCGCGTGTCGGTTAAGAAGTGACTAAGTCGTGCCAGGGAGTGGAACGCACCTTCAGCCAGAATCTTATCCGCCTTTTGCTCAGATATGCCCTTGATAATGACTAAATTCTTTTTGGGGGTGAAGGCGACGGCCTCGACGGTGCGTAGCCCAGCGTCTTCGAGTTTCTTGATGTCATTGGCATGGATGCCGGCTTCTTGGAGCTTGGAGACAAGAACAGGACCATTGAGCTGATAGTTGTCCTCCTCTTGTTCCTGTTCGACTTCCTGTGATGCTTGAGACATTTGAGAGCGCTGCTTTGGTCGTGAGTGGCGAAGGAAGAGAAGAGTAAATTTTTGTCACGAGATCCGCTCACTGCATCACGTGCTCGTTTCTCGTTTTGCGACTCGTCACCTCCGGACTCACGTAACGTACCTGCTAGTGCGATTGTGGGCGAAGCTTTGAGATTCAGACATACTCTAAGCTGATGAGAAGCAATGTAAGCAGTATATAGGCGCATGTGGATTGTACTGGTCTGTTGTGGTTGAAGGTCACCCACCCCACTTGGCTACGGCGCCTCAGGTCTTCAAAAACCTTGACAGTAGCCTCCAACGCGTCAGAAATACTGTCATAAAGATACTGGCCCATCCATAAGATTGCTCTTGATTGTTGCTTCATATTTTTAGCATCACCGGCGCGTTCTTTCATCAGCGATCATTGCTTTCCCAACCTACAGTCCACTGGTCGGTGCCACAAGTGCTTGGCTACCCTTTTTGCTCATAAACTCAGTTGGAGACAGTCTCCTTCTTTCAGTCTAGGCTTAGAAGAATGACAGATGGTCTCGCGTTTCTGTGACCTTTGCATGTTCCTCACCTTCACATCCTGTGACTTACCATCGCCACGGCACTACCTCCAAACCATGCAGTTCTTCCACGTGTACCTCACTTTTCAACGGGTCTTATTGCTCAGAATTGCGGTTTGCAAGAGGAGACTGCTGAAGGATTTACGGAGCCAGAGTGGGAGCACTGTTTGAGATTATATTCTGTCTACGTCTATGATGCATGTATCGGACACATCGAACGCTTCATCGCCTTACATTCAATTTGCCGTCATACAGGCACTGCTTCAATTCCTCAATTCCAACCTCATTGCGGTGAAAAATCCCCGCCGCCAGAGCCGCCTCGACGTTGGTCTGTTCAAAGACTTCCAGGAAATGGTCTTTACTGCCCGCTCCGCTGCTTGCAACGACGGGTATCTTGACAGCGGACTTGATGAGCTTGAGTAGGTCAAGATCGAAACCCAAGCCTGTCCCGTCTCGGTCGATGCTGTTCACCAACAGTTCTCCGGCTCCTAGACTCTCGACACCCTGTGCAAGTTGCACCACAGATAAGGGCCGAGACTCTCGCCCACCCGAGATTGTGCACTGATACCACCACGCCTTCCCAGCCTCGCTCGATTCGGGCTTGCCGAAGACGAGCTCCGCCTTGTACGGTCCGTCGTACGTCGCAGGATCAACATACGCCCTCCGTGGATCGACGGACACGACAAGTGCTTGCCTGCCATACGCATGCGCAATCGTCTCCAGAGCACTCGTGCCGTCGCCCTTGCCGCCGTTCGCCAGCATCTTCTCCACCGCGATAACGGCCTCGCTGCCAATACTGACCTTGTCAGCCCCAGCACGGAAGTACGTCCCCGCGACTTCCAACGCGGGGTGCCTGGTGCCGTCAGGATCAACGCTATCCTTGATCCCACCTCCGATCGTTAATGGCACGAAGACGCGTTCTGCAGCGGCGCGTACAACCGCTAGCATGGGCTGATCGCGGAGGGGCGAGTGGCGGAAGGACGTGATGTTGAGGAGACACAGCTCGTCCGCGCCGGCCTTGTAGTACTGCTCTGCCAGCGTAACGGGTTTGCCCAAATTGCGGACGGCACCACCGGTCGCGGCGGTGACAGCATCTGCGGGTGCCTTTTCGCGCACGTCGTACTGATCTCCTTTTGTCACCACGAGATCGCCCGCGTCGTTCGCACGGACGTCCATACACGCCACTATGCGTCTCGTCAATTGGTGCTGGGGTCTTGGTTTTACGACGGGGGGAGGGAGGGCGGAGAATGTGGATGCGGCGCCAGGCGTTGCGGTGTGTTCAGCCTCTGGCTTCCGTACCCAGGCGTCAAGTAGCGCCAGTCCAGCAGCGCCAGATTTTTCCGGATGGAATTGAGTCCCAAACACGTTCGCCTTGCGGACTGACGAGACGAATATTTCCTGTCCGTACTGCGTTGTCGTGTACGCACATTGCGCCGCCTCTGGATAGCGTTCCGGGTCATATTTGGCGCAGTACGAGTGCACGAAGTAGTAATATTGTGTATCCTTGATCTGCTCTGGATCGTTCTGGCGTGTTAGATCTGACGTGTTCCAGCCTATGTGAGGGACAGCCTTGTCTGCGTCATCGAACCGTGATATCGGCGAAGGTATAATGCCAAGACCGGGAGATGGTGATTCGTCGGAAGATTCGTAAAGCACCTGCATGCCGATACATATTCCAAAATATGGCCGACCGGACAGGATGTATTCTCTCAGCGGCTCAAGAAGGCCTTTTGTCGCGAGGTTTTGTATAGCGGACTCAAAGGCCCCGACGCCTGGAAAGATAAGGGACTGGAGAAAATGAGCGACAATCACGGCGATGAGGACATGGACTCACAGTAGCGTCTTTGAAATCATCAGCACTGGAGATCCAGTCGAATTTGTGCCCCAGATTCGTCAAACTGTTGGCCAAGCTTTGCACATTGCCCGCGCCATAGTCAAGGAGGTAGAGACCCATGAGAGAGAGCAGTGAGAGAGCTTGCAAATGAGTCACAGATCAATGCAAGAAGTAGTTGCCGTAACGCCGGTGATCATCGATATCGTCAATTACATAATGGCGATAATACATGGCTACAAGGAGCTATTTTACTTTGGCGTGTATTCAGAATACGTTAAGGCTGCATGTTTACCTCAACTGAAACTCATGTATCAGTGGACCGAGCATCAAACCTACACTTGAGCGGTGATTGCACCTAATCTGTATGCTGTGATTTTGCCAATCTGCATACAGTAACGGAACCGACAGCAATCATGCATGTGGACATAAATACGCATTCACACGAGTGATGATACACAAGAGTCTAGTACAATACAAGGCTCAGTCGATATGTATAGAGCGGAACTGGAGATTACGAAAGGATCTTAACAACAAGAGAGAAACATATGTACACGGATACACGAAAGAGAGAGGGAACAGTCGTTAGATGAGGCTAGAAAGAAATGTCCAGGGTATGTACAAGGAGCAACGCTGTTCCCTCGGGGCGGGGGCATCTACCTACGTACGACACCCTTCATCTTCTTCATCAGGCTAGTCTTACGGCCGAGTCCGCCGCCAGGCGAATTGGGGTTCCTGGAGCCGTGGGTGCCGTCGAAGTAGCCGCTGTTGGGCAAACCATAAGCTTCTGGGGATGCGCTGGAAGACGGTAATGTGGGAAGATCCTTGTTGGTGTGGGCATCAACGAAAATGAATGGCTCGGCTGCCGACTCGGATTTGTTGCTGGCGAAACGGCCTAGGCCAAGGAAGGAGTTCTGGGTGCGGTGTGTTGGACGGGCGCCTGGAGACGATGGCGACGGCGGCTGCTCATACTCTGCATCAACTGGGACGTTGGGGGACTCGCGCATCTTTCGGATGCGATGCATCAACGACTTGGATCGCTTGGGGAGCCCTGGGGAGCTCGTCGGGGACGTGCCGGTGACATCGTCGTGGTGGGCATCGGGCACGAAGATGGGCTGGGGAGGAGGCATGTTGCGTCTTCCGCGGGATCGAGACGGGTCGTCCAGGGACTCCTTCGCGCGCTTGAATGCCGGCGGTGGCGGCGCACGGCTGCTCTCCCTGCCGTTGTAGATGGAGCTGGCAGGCGTGTCGCCGCGAGCACCGCCGCCTGCAAAGAACTCTTCAAAGGGCTCTGGCTCGTGGATGCCCCACGCCTCTGCGATAGCGTCGACCTTTTTCTTGGGCGGCTCGTACGAGTTGGAAAGACCGTCGTAGGCGTCGGCAGACGGATACGGGCCGCCTGATCGATCGGCACCGGGCGACCAGGCAGCCATGGGAGCCTTGCGAGGGTGCTTGTTGCGGGACGGGGCACAGGCGTCAAAAGGGCCGTCATGGTGGAACACTGTGGGGACTTGGTCAGCAGGTGGACATCGATCGCTGCTGCGGGGTAGTCACGTACTGGGCCCGACGCCCGTGAAGTCGAGGCGGTCGATGACATCTGCGTGCTGCGAACCCTTTTTGGCGCGCGACTTGGACGACTTCGGCTTGTCAGCTGGGTTCCCCGAGTCCTGCGAGTGGGATCGTCTGCCCATCGACGGATGCTTTGGCGAGGGCACTGGTTGGCTGCGGAGAAAGACGGGCATCAGGCGACTGGCGGTTCCAAAGAACGCAAAACGACGTACGCTGCTGTCTGGCTTCTGCCGACACGGCGGGGAGAATAATCGGAGGGCGAGTTGTTACGAACGTGCACGGTGTCCCTGACAGCGTCGGCGATGTCTCTGCTGTACGGGTTGGCAGAGACGGACATCTTGCTCTTGGGCGGCGGTCGGGGAGGACGTGCGTCGGAGTGGTCGTTGAAGGGATCTTTCGAGAGAGTAACCGATGGCATGGTTGAGGCAGGGTGGTTGTAGTCAAGGGTGGGAATCTTGGCAGCCATCACTAATATCTCATGTAAGGGTCACAGGTCACTCCACTCCAACAGTGTCATCTTCGGCCCTCTCTAGACTCGGTTGCCGCACTTGGACGCCACAGCCCACTTACCTCACTGATGCACTCGTTCACTTGGCAGTTGCATTCATACTCATGCATATCGCGCTCCTCGTATGCTTGATAGTCACCGCGATCCCACTCGCCACCTACAGGCTACACGAACCAGATCTCCAAATTCCATCAAGCCGGCAGCACTACTTATCCTGCCAAGCAGACTTTTCGCTCTCAGAGACTCTACACCCGCCGCCTTATCTCTTCAGTCCCAATTTTGACAAATTGGATGCGTACACTTCCAGCCTCCTTTTCCTTGACGACACTCCGAGTCGGGCGTCTCTGGCAGATGAGTGGCTTCTCTCATTCACGTCCCTGTTCTTCCCTCGAATCCAGCAGGTTTCAATCAACAGTCTCCTGGTTTCGTTCATCTTCAAACACATCTCTTGTCTTCTCACTCTTCTTTCAGACCTCTATCTCCTGGGAAATCATTTCCACGGTGACCTTATTCTCATCAACACATATTGCTATGAGCAGTTAGGTCGGGTTACGACCGTGACCCAAGCGAGATGCAGGCTCCTGGAAGCCATATCGCACTTCTATAGTGTAATTGAGCTATTCTCGTCATTGTTCACGCTCTGGGTCGGCAATGCGAAGGAGATTTCTGTCTCCAGCGGCTTGACAGAGTCGTACCAAACGGGCTTCAACTTAGCTGCCCGCTAATTGGGAAGAATGGACGCCGCGGGCCTTGATGAGTAGGTAGTAAGTTATGACCTTCCTCTAGAGAAGACCTACATAACCTGGCTGTCGAACAGAGTAGCACCTTCTAGTAAGAGCAAGAGATACGCGAGAAGACCGTTCACAGCATCATCAAGCGTCTGAAGGGCTTGGTTGAGGTTTAAGTATGTATCAATCTGAATCACTGATCATACTCGAGATCCAGTTTGACGGCACTGAATTAGTAGTAGGTACTGCGATGGCATGAGTGAGACCAATTACAAGTGAGGTTTTATTACACTTGGTGCCACAGCGTACGATCAGGATCTGACGTGTTCCCATTGAGATTTGCGTGGTATGAGAAAGTGTTCATGTAAGAACTCGAGCTTGACTCGAAGAGATCAATGCACCCTCTACATGTGCGTACGACGCCCAGCCTATGTAGTGAGCGTACAGTAATATGAGCCTGAGTACGTGAGAAATTGTAACAGTTTTCACACAGGAAGTGAGCTCAAAAGTGAGCCGATTGGGTAAGTAACCGCTGATTTGGCACGATAGAATTTGGCACGGTAAGTTCTGAAAGTAGATCCCAAAGCGGACTGTCATGTCCTTTACGCGCGATGAGGTCGCGTCCTTCATATTGGCCGGCCAGACCATCGTCGTCTACCGCGACAATGTCCTCCGTGTCCCCAAATTTTGGCTCGATGCCCATCCTGGCGGCTCTCTGTCCATCCTGCACTTTGTCGGCAGGGACGCTACCGACGAAATCGACGCATACCACAACGACGCCGCCCTCGCCCTCGTCCACAAATATTCCATAGGCAAGCTGCAGGAGACCCCATTCATCCCATTTCTGCCACCTGTCATGGCTGGCTGGTCCTTCGCTGACGGTAAATGGGTCAAGGAGGCTACGCTCGACTCCTCTCGCACGATGCTCCATCAAGTCAGCCGGACTGAACATGGGCCCACTCTGGACGACATCACGCCACCTTGCGTCTCGGAACTTGATGCAGACGTCCAAGCCCGCCAAGCTGCCGCGTACCGGGACCTCCACAAACGCATTATAGCCGCAGGTTTATACCACTGCCCCTTCATCACAGGCTATGGCCCCGAAGTCCTTCGCTATGTACTTCTTGGTGCCTCCTCGGCCTTTGCGTACCGTCACAGCTGGTTCATGACGTCCGCCCTCCTCCTTGGCTTCATGTGGCACCAACTCATGTTCACCGTTCATGACCTCGGACATTTAGGCGTCACCGGGAACTGGAATCTCGACAGGCTCATTGGTATCCTCCTTGCCGATTTCATTGGTGGGCTCAGCGTGGGCTGGTGGGTCGATGTTCGTGCATTTTCTTCACCCCATATCTCTTTTGACTAAAGCCATCAATCTAGAATCATAACATTCATCACCGTAAGCACCGCAGCCTTCTCGAGAGGGTTGTACTGATGTCTTACGACCGTAGTTGTCACAAATCATCCCACTCAGTGCGTGCTCCGAAACTATGCGAGGAAGGCTCGTTAACCTCATCCAAGTGACCCGGATATTGAGCATCTTCCCTTCTTTGCTATCTCCCCTGTGTTCTTCAACAATCTCTACTCGTCATATTACAAACGCACCATGGAGTACGACGCCTTCGCGCGCGTCGTTATCACTATTCAGCACAAACTCTTCTACTTCGTGATGATGTTTGGGCGGTTCAACTTATACGTGCTATCCTATACGAGCCTTCTCAAACGCGCCTTCGACACGAAACGGGCGCGCGGGAACGGCTGGGCCTGGGGCCTCGAAGTTGTCGGCGTTATGTGCTTCTGGGTCTGGTTCTGCCAGGTCCTCATCGGCTGCGGCTCGTGGCAGAAAGCGCTGGGATACGTGCTTGTCAGCCATGCCGCAACGAGTCCGCTGCATATTACTGTACGTCAGTCCATTCCTGCGGGGAATACCAAATCTCACACACGTCCAGATCGTGCTCTCGCATTTCTCCATGTCCACTGAGGACCTGGGCCCAGCGGAGTCGTTCCCGCACCGCCAACTGCGCACAACGACGGACATATACTGCCCTGAACCGATTGCGTTTCTTCACGGCGGGCTTCAGCTACAGGTCGCGCATCACTTGTTTCCGCGTCTTCCACGACACAACCTTCGGAAGGCGAGCGTGCTCGTCAAGGAGTTTGCTGCTGAGCAGGGGCTGACGTACGCCGAGTTTGGGTTTATCAGCGGGAACAAGGAGGTGCTGGGTTTGCTGGAGGAGGTCGCGGGCCACGCGAAGGTGTTTGCGAATGTTGCTAATGTGGAGGCGAGGCTGGCGGTTGAGAAAAAGATCAAGATCAAGGAGGAGATGGCTGCGATGAACGAAAAGGAGAAACTGGTGGTTGTCGATTGAAGGTGTCGTGATGGCTCGCTCATCAATTTACCTAGAGGGACAATGCATTTGAAAGACATTTCGATATCTACGATCTTGCGCGCCAGGTCTCAGTCTGATTGTCTTAAGCCCAATGGAGGTCGCATTGGAAGCCACCGTGACCCTAGTGTATGGCGTGGGGTGTTGCAAGCAACCACTCTGCCTTGCACGCTCTCAAGAAGAAAATTCCAGCTGTGGGGGAGAGTAAGTAAATGATTCCAATGCAATGGAGCCGAAGAAGTCACAAGGAGAAATGTATCGTCTCCCCCGTCAGAAGGCCAATTCACATCGATGAATTGGACCGTTGTGACTGAGGCACGATGAGAGCCTTGAAAGAGATCAAGGTAAACTAGGAGATGGCGAAGCTTCAGGAGAGAGAAGATGGTGGCTTTCGACGGCGAGGATGAATTGTTGTACCTCGTTGATCAGCTGGCTTACTCGGAGGACAGTTCAACAACAAGACATGCATATACCCACGGCCTTGCGATTTATGCTTTTCTCATGACTTGAACGAGCAGGAGGTTGCGTCTGACGCCACTCTGCTGATAACTCGTGTCGAGGATTCCCCAATATTGCCAGCCTATACAAATGTAGGACTTATTAACTGTTACCGGCAAGTCTCTGGGTACGATCTTGGAGTAGCTCCGAGCCTCTACAAGTGTCATCGGATTGAAGAATCTTCGTTGACGAGACTGAAGGTCAATGTTCTACACAGGCACGTTGCAGGCCACATGTAGACTACGAAACAACTATTGACAGGCTACTCGGTAATATATGTTGAGAAGCCCTAAGAAAGTGTCATGCATCGTTGTGGCATTGCCCTGTGCAAGTAGAGAACATGGCACGAGAGGACGGCCCTTTGGATCGCGAGAATGCTCGATTCTGTATGAGCTAAATTTGAACCTCAGTCAATGTGACCGACGGGCTGCTCGTTGGTCTAAACTCTTCTAGAGAAGCTGTCATACATCATCGATTTGCAAGAATTCCATGTATGTAGACCAAACTAGGGAGGGACTGGGAAGGGAAGACTCGACTGCCGCCCTCGGCACGGTCCGGATTCAGGCGATTATTGGAAGTTTCTATACGCCTCCCCAGGTTTGACACAAACCACGACCAGCCCCCTCCTCGTGCCTAAACTGCCCTATTCATCTTAGATCCTTTCCTTACGTCTTTCCGTCCAGCTTGCCTCGTAATTCCATCTGGCCTGATCTATGTAAGTCACCTTGTCTCCCACGATCTTGATTTCTGTCGTATTTACGACAGAAACTTAGCTTCATCTACAAAGGCTGCCTAACCTCCAGACAGACCTGCACGCATAAAGTCTGGCCGCCGCGGAGCTATTTTGGACTCAGCTTGAGACGCTGGACGATATTTTCCTGTCGGTGACCCGAGTGCAACGCGTGTCAGATATCTATGGCTACTTCCAATCACGAAAGAAGGAGGACCTGTCTTGTCCTGGCATACATGTATGAATTCAGCGGAAAACGTTCTCACCTAAGGCTAAGTCTCTCTGGGGTTTCACTCCGGCATAGGCTTCCTGGTCTTCGCGAAACTCGCCATGGCAGGTGCCCGTCTTCGCGGATAGGCTGCAATTTGCGGCGCCTCTGTACGAGGAGAGATTGGTCTTTCTCAGGCTACAGCAGTATTGGCGGCGAACTGTCAGTCCTTACCCAGTCTGTTCCGGACATTGACGAGAACAAGATCTTTGTTACTCAATCGAAGACCTCGGGACGGCGCCACAGCTCCCTCACCGGAGATATCAACGCCTGTCTTGAGTCAGGATCTCTCAGCCGTTACAGTGTTCGATAACGATAGAAGATGCATCTCCAATACATAAAATGGTGGCCCGTCTACCGGTAAGACCTCCATTCGTCATTTGACAGGCTATGGCGACTTCCTGTTGGACACAGAGCTACTAATAGGCATCAGCAAGTGTCAGCTTTGATCAAGTCTGCCTACGGGAGATAACATCAGCTTCGTATTTGCCGCGCCTGCATGACCCTATGACAAAGACGTCAAAGTCTCCTTGCTGCATACGCGACGTTTGTTTTCAACGACTCGTGAAGAGTCTCGTAAGCTTTGACTTGTCTCCTCGGCATATTGTGTTAACTGAGACTTGTAAAATTACAGATTGCCATTGAGCTATCGATTTCGCCGACTGATTACAATTACAAAGTTTGCATGAGTGTGTTCTGCGTGTTCTTCTGAGCCGAGTTCTATTCGAAAGAACTATAAGTGCCTGTCTCTATACAACGCCCCTCATAGCTCCGGATTTCCTGCACTCGGTGATTGATTGTATCCTCCTAGCTCCGGGTTCTGTCGGTTCTGGTGAAACTCGTGTTCTCGCCCGACATTAATTGCATCCGTATCGTTCGAGATGGCGTCGTCTCTGTGATGGCTCGGATAGCCTGTGGATGAAGGGTCTGTAGACGCAGGTCCTCGATGCGGATCGGTTGACCCATGAACGTGGGTATTCGCTTGATCTGCTACGATGGACGAATTTAGATGACCCGAGAAAACAGAAGGCAATGAATTGACGTGCCGTACGGTGGTGCAGTGCCAGGTGCAGCCATTGGCGAGTTGCCGGTATTAGACCCAGGATATTGCGCTGATGCCTGAGAAGCAGGAGCTGCGCGGCTCCCCATGTTGCTGAGACCCTCGCTCATCTCATTGCGACCTGTCTGCGCGACTGCGTCGCCTTTGTTCACTTCCTCGTGCGCAACGGTGTCGACGGCACCCAAGGCGGTACCGCGAACGTTCTCGCCGAGGCCTGGGATTACGGTAAGCACTAATGGATTGACAGGCAACATTGTTGAGTACCGTGTACGACTTGTGCAGCGCCTCTTCATGAGCGGTCAGCAATCTGGACACCGAGCAGAGAAAAGGACCAACCTGATTTTGTTTCCAATGGAAGACATGGTGGTTGGGATCTAGCTTTGCGGCCGCGCGTAGCGACTTTATGCTCTTCTACGCGCCCCACGACGTGAGCTCATACCCTGTCTCATGCTAGCTCAATCGATGACGTCGTACATGGCTTCTAAGTTCTCGATCCAGGCCTCCTCGGCACTGACCATGCCGGCCGGCAAACACCTTACTTCTAAGGTCGCTGAAAACACTAACTGTGAAAATAATGATATTGAACGGGGGTATAAAGGCTGCCAGACAATACCGGTATGTTTATCTCTTCCCTCAATTCTCTTCCCAAACCCCCATCACTCTCGTCCATATTTCCAGTGCAGCTCTTCGGATGGCTTCAACGGTTCTCTCTTCGGCTACCACAACTTCTGTCCTTGGTTTCTTGGCCACCCTTGTGGTCAGAGACGATGTCGAAGTCGTGGCGGCCGCAAGGGTTGCCGTTCATGTCCTTCTTGTCGTGCTCGCCTGCAAGTAGGACAGCTCCATCTGGTTTACTTTGATGCGCCGGCGTAGAGGACCGTGATCACTCGTTGTCAACGTCCTGGTCCGTTCGTGCATCGCAGCATGCGTCTCTCTCTGTCAGGCGCTGCCGCGCGTGTCCCGCCCCACAACAACAATTCAGTCGCTTATCTCATACGTTGATGTCGCGATACGGTGCCGAATTGCAACATAGTCTTCTGACGTCCGCACCTCGCCCTTCGCAGAGGTACGGGTGGAAGGTGGCTCGGAGACCTCGTACTCGATACTTAGAGCAGAGATTCTGAACAGTCTGCTGTGTCTTGATTGTATGATGTCTACAGAGGTCGCCTAAAGCATGGGGTTTGCTTCATCCACAATGTGGCGGATTCAGAGTAGGCCGCTTTCACAGGCTGTCCACCATTGCGCCGGTCTCAGACGCTCCCATATGGCAGGTCGTTTCTTGCTCTCAAGCACCCATTTCAGGCCCGCCGTCAGCTCGTTATTAGCGGCGCTTTTACCCATGTTCCACGGCGCTGGGGCTATCATTGATCTTGTATCATACTTGTGCGCGATTGCGAAATTGTATTGATGCCAGTGTGTACCAGACATCGACGTCCAATACTTCATGCCTGACCGTCACCTCTCTGTACCTTTGCGCTCATATACACTGTCTCGTCGGACTCTATCGAGCTCCACTGATGTTCTAACTAACTTTGGGCGTGTGAAGCCTGTGATAGAATATAATAACATGCAGAGGCTTGATATGGCGAATTCAAGGGCCATTATATTGACCATTGATATGCCATTGACATATCTCTCGTCTTCTCTACTACTCCCCTGAGACGCCGAGACCAGCACTGTTGCGTCCGCTAGCAGCCTGAGTGCTACTGGTAGTCCCTGCATTGGACTGACTGTCACTACGTCTGACCTGGTCTGACAGTTTCTACAGGGATCATTAATGGCGCGTAGGGCATTGAGCGCGATCCCAGGAACTGAGTCGCCAATAAGCTCGTGAGATAAGTGTTTATCGGCGTTTTCTGATGAGTTTGAACAATAGAATCTACGACGTCAGTGACCCACGCCATAGAGCTCTGTTCGTCGAATCCTCAACGTCCTGAGGCAGACCTCCCACCTAGTGACTGTTGAGCTATTACGGTACTCAATGTCAACGTACGTACCATCGTTGACAACGTCGCGTTGATTCTTGATTCATTTTAGACTCGAATCTAATCTGATTCTCACGGTACATGGTGATCAGGTGTTAGGCAGTTGCCTAAGGCAACATCATGTACTCGGTCTCGCGGCCCGCCCTGCTTCGCTCTTCCCACGGCGACGTCCATCGGATTCACACTCACTGTTGAGTGCACCAGGTGCAGAAGGGTGCAGACTCAAAGTGACTCAGTGATACTGACACTGTGAGAATCACCATCACGTGGAAACTTCCGAGTACCATCGGCATCAAGGGACGACATGACGTTTCCCGGCGACATAAGCAAGCTCGGACGTGGCGGTCTCGGCATCAATGTGTGGTATAAGATGCAGTCAGACGAAGTTTCACATTCTTCCACTAGCGACAATCTTTGACCAATGTTCAATCCTTTCAAGCCTCCTCCGGCGCCCCCAGGCTTTGGAGATGGAAAGGTGTTGCCTGAGAGGCATGCGTCGTAAGCTCACACGTACACTACGCGCTTCAATCCCTGACTTTCCGGCCCAGATTGTTGTCTCGACTAGTCTTCCATTGGCTTGGTCCCCTACTTGCTGTCGGATATTCGCGTCCACTTGACAAAGACGGCTCGTCGCTATCATACCGTACTATGTTCGTTAGAAGACTGACAATCTGTCCAGATCTTTGGACATTACCCAACGATTTCCTCACTGATACCCTTGTCGACAATGTCGAGGTCAATTTCTACTCTCGTTGTGCGCCAGAGAAACGACCGACCTCCCTGCGGCACAAAATCCCTGAAGAACTTGGCGACAAACGCGAGAATGCGAGTAGAAAGGACCTTTTCTTGACACCAAAGAAATACGACGAATCTTTGGCGAAGGCGCTCCATCAAACGTTCTTCTATCGCTTCTGGCTAAGTGGAATCTTCAAGCTATTTGGAGGTTCGTCGGCCTGCTACGTTTGATCACCTAGATGTTCATTTGTGTTCTGCAGACACGCTGAAGACAACAACGCCACTTGTCACCAGAGTCTTTCTAACGTGGTTGACGGAATCGTACATTTGGTATCGGCTTTCAGATCAGGAAAAGGCTTCTGGTGCTTTCACGCAGCCCAAGAGTGTGGGGTATGGTATCGGTGTAGGCATTGCAATCTTCTTGATGCAAGGTGAGTCACCACGCGCAGTACTGGTACGCATCTAACTCTGTCGCCAAAGTGTTGTCTAGTCTGGTATGACTCGCTCTTTTCCCCATTGATAGAATCTCACGTCTGTTCGCCAGTTCACGCATCATTCATCGTATCGTGAGTAGTATCTTCCTGATCCTGATTTGCGACTCACGACGTTGGCAGAGGGCATGACCTTGGGTTTGGCTGTTCGTAGCTCAGTAAGACAGACTTCTCGTTGCGTGCGGCTCTTCTTCGCGTGCTCATTCCCACTTTCACAGGCCATCGGCGCCATTTTCCGTAAATCGCTGCGCCTGTCAGGCCGGTCAAGACTAGAACATGGGTCAGGCAAGATAACGACAATGATATCCGCAGACGCAACCAGGCTGGATCAGTTCAGCAATTACATACACGTGTAAGTCACGCAAATTTGGGATGACGCATCATTGAACAGTTGCGCAGGTTGTGGGTCTCACCGATTCAGGTACTCGACTCCCTCTCTTGGAAAGGGAAAACTAAACGAATTTGCTCATCTTAGTTGATTCTTGGCGTGGCCCTTTTGATCAACAACGTAGGTCCAGTGTAGCGCTGACAATGCATCAGCAAAACTAATCGTTCAATGATCAGCTCGGCTACTCTGCTTTGGTAACTGTCGCTGTAAGTCTTTGTATCGTAATTGTCCTTCGGTCGCTCCTTACAGGTTTCCAGATACTCGTCTTGAGCTTCCCGGTGCAGGTGTTACTCGCTCGGATCATGCTCCAACTCAGGCGAAAGACCGTGAAAATCACCGATACACGCATTCGGTTGACCACAGAGGCAAGGTCCATTCATACTGACTGACATTCCATCATTCAACGTTATCGTTAGCTCCTTCAAGGCATTCGTTTGATCAAATTCTACGCCTGGGAGGCCTTCTACGCTCATCAAGTAGGGATCTTCCGAGAGCAAGAAATTCGTGTCATGAGGAAAACTGCGTGAGTTACATCCTTTCCTCACAGTCCCATGTTGACAGGCAAGCAGGGCCACGCGCGCTGCTCTCATTTGCTTCATTACCTTCATTCCCGTTGGTTCCGCTGTCCTGTCATTCGTGAGTTACAGCCATCTGTGTCGTCACTGTTTCTACTAATTCATGTCGTCGTATTCAGATCACGTATGGGCTCACCAACCACGACCTCAACGTGGCCATCATTTTCAGCTCCTTGCAGTACCTCAATGTGCGACCTTATTCAGAGTTGTGACAGGGACACACTTCTGACTTTGCTCACAAGGTTATCCGTGCCCCACTACTATTCCTTCCTTTGGTCCTCGCCGCCCTCTCAGATACTGTGGTTGCCCTGGGAAGAATTTCTTCGTTTCTGCTTGCGGAAGAACTGAAGACGCCATATATCGTTGACATCGAGAGCAAACAGGCCCTTTCTGTTCAAGGTACCTTCGCCTGGGAGTCTGTCGATCGGCCGCAAGGACCCTCTGGTAAAGCTGGAAAGCCCGCATCTGGACAGACCAAGAAAGGTGCTTCCAAGAAGGCGAGGAGTCCTCCTCAAGCTGTACTACCCATCACGGCCGAAACCGATGACGAGAAAGACGAGAAGAGCGAGGAGTCACAAGAAGACAAGCCGTTTGAGTTACGAGACCTCAACTTGCAGATACCCAAGGGATCATTCGTCGCTATCGTTGGACGTGTCGGCTCAGGAAAAGTGGGTGTCCCCCTCAATCGCACGCAAGGAACATTCATTGACAGCCATCCCTATCAGAGCTCTATCTTACAGGCTTTGATTGGCGAGATGCGTCGTGCGAAGGGAGAGGTACGGAGGTTGACCTCTCAATGCACAACGTATGAAATGTCCTTTGCTTTTAGGTCATCTTTGGCGGATCTGTTGCATATGTGCCTCAGACCGCTTGGATCAGAAACACGACCTTACGCGAGAACATCTTGTTTTCTCAGCCATTGGATGAGGACAAGTACGCCTTCCCACAGTCATCCCAGTTTCCCATGATCTACTGTCTAACAATACTGCAGACTAGACGCGGTCATTTCGGCCTGCTGCCTTGAACGCGATATAGAAATGCTACCACATGGGGACATGACCGAGATTGGCGAGAAGGGCATCAACCTTAGCGGTCAGTCTCGTTGCCGAAACTTGAAAATCCTCTTGCTCAAATGCACCTAGGTGGCCAGAAGGCTCGCGTGTCGCTCGCTCGTGCGGCATATTCGCCAACCGATATAGTCCTGCTCGACGACCCACTATCGGCTGTCGATGCATACGTTGGCAAGGCCATCTTGGAGAATTGTCTTCTGAATGGACCACTTTCGTGGAAGACTAGGATTCTTGTGACGCACGCGCTCCATGTGCTCGACAAGACAGACTACATCTATGTTGTTGACGATGGTCAGGTCAAAGAGCAAGGAACATTCACTGTACGTGTCGGCTCATTGACCATGCTTAGCTGTCATTCACCCCCTATAGGAGCTCATGAGTAACAGTGTCATATTTTCACGTATCATGGAGGAGCATGGGAGTCTCGATCAACAAGATAGTCCGGAAGCGGAGGAAGAAGTGACGAAGAAGCCCGATGTCGCGAAAGGACCAAGCTCGCAGAAGAAGGACACATTGATGCAGGCAGAAGAGCGCTTCACTGGATCTGTTGCGTGGTCTACATACAGCGACTACCTACGTTTCGCGGGAAGCCTCATGTGGTTCCCCGCACTGCTCATCTTGCTAACTCTGAGTCAATGCGCTGCAGGTGATCTATCTTATTACCCGGTCAAGCCAACTATGACTCACCTGTAGCTCACAGTTGGCAACAATCTTTTCCTGGGCTTCTGGACGAGTGAACGTATACATGGATTCAGTCAAGGCCAATATATGGCAGTTTACGCAGGACTCGGTGAGATCTACCATCTTGTGCCGTGATGCATGATTTACCAGGATCTCTCTCTCTCTAGGCGCTGCACAAGCCTTATTTGCGTTCATCTTGGTTCTGAGCTTCTCGTAAGACATCTCGTCGAGACCCAGCAGAAGTCGTGGCTGAATCATTCTTCAGTCTTGTTGCTCTTATGGCGAGTCTTCGATTGTATAAAGCAAGTCTTCGCAGGGTTCTCGATTCCCCAGTGTCATTCTTCGACACGACGCCAGTCGGTGAGTGAGACTTGAGTCAGAGTTCTCTGCCTGCTGAAGGTCGTACCTAGGCCGAATGATATCGCGATTGTCAAAAGATCAGGACACACTAGACAATCAGCTGTCGTCAACGTTGTATCAAGTGAGTTCTGTCCTCGTTACATTTCGCCGGCTCACAGTTTCACGTAGTTCCTCAACTCGTTTTTCAACGTGCTTGGCACTATGGGACTTGTTTTCTATACGTTCCCATTACTAGGCATCATCTTTGCGCCCATGATTGTCCTGTACTACCTCGTACAAGCATACTATCGCCGAACATCCGTGGAAACGAAACGGTTAGATTCTCTGATGCGATCTGCTCTGTATTCCTCGTATTCTGGTATGTGCGCGAGGGTTGTATTTATGCACGGTGACTGACTCGTGGGCATCGTGTTCCGACAGAAACCTTGACGGGTCTAGCGACCATTCGAGCTTATGGAGAAGAGGTCAATCATTCCATACTTCTAGACTTCAATCGACTGATTAAGTTTAGGGTCGCTGTGTGGAAGAGGCGCAACGTGGACTGGACATGGAGAACAGGGCCTACTATATGACCATGTCGATTCAGCGATGGTTGGGTGTTCGCCTTGATATGCTTGGCAATGTTCTAGTTCTTGGTATCGTCTTTTTCGCTGCCGGACGGAGGTATCATGTCGAACCCTCTATGATTGGTGTCGTTTTGTCCTACACGTTGAATAGTAAGCCACCCACTTGTCCAATTATGTGGTAAACTGACTTGGTCCTCCAGTCACGCAGACCTTTTGTGAGTCCACTACGAATCGGTGTTTGATATATACTGACGTCCAATTCAACAGCCCAAATGGTGGACCAATTTGCGCAGAATGAACAGAACATGAACGCTGTAGAGCGCATCCTTGTGTACACTCAGCTACCTAGTGAGGGAAGACCACAAATCGAGTCAGAGACACCTCCGCCAGTGTGGCCTCAGCGCGGAGAAATTACATTCGACAGCGTGGAACTGACCTACCGGCCTGGGCTGCCTCTGGTGTTGAAGGGAATAAGCTTCAACATTCGAGCAGGAGAGAAGGTATGTCGCACAAAGTTCAGCTAATGACGCCGTCTCACCCAACAACTAGGTCGGTATCGTTGGAAGAACGGGCGCGGGTAAAAGCTCCCTGCTCCAGGCCCTTTTCAGGTATACTCAAGAGCTGCCTTGATGATTTGTGCTGATGGACCATACACAGAATTGTCGAGCTGGAAAAAGGAAGAATTGAAATCGACGGCGTTGACATCAGCAAAATCAAACTCGAGACACTGCGTAGTCGGCTAGCGTTGGTCCCACAGGACACTACCATGTTCCTTGGCACCCTCAGAGATAACCTGTAAGTCCATTAACGGAACAGGAACGCGCCACTTATCCTATATCAGTGACCCACAAAAGTCGCGGACGGACGCTGAGCTGATCTCCGTGCTTCAGCGTGCTTGGCTGCTACCTGCGCATGGCGCTGTGGATAGCAACGCAGACAGCAAATTCCGATTGGATGCGAAAGTAGGGGAAGAAGGTGAGTGTATGTTTGCTCTTTGTATGACAGCATCTGACGAATGTCTAGGCTCGAACTACAGTGCGGGAGAAAAGCAACTCCTTGCTCTCGCCAGGGCACTTGTGAAAAACAGCAGGATAATCATTTTGGACGAAGCTACGAGCAGTGTCGACGTCGAAACGGACTCTAAGCTGCAGCGTACCATTCAAACCGAATTTGCGTCGTCTACGCTGCTTTGTATTGCTCACAGGTTGAACACGATCGGTGAGTCCGGCATCCAGCATCCCACAACCCGACTGAAGAGCCATGTCTCTAGCCTACTACGACCGAATTCTCGTTATGGACGCAGGAGAGGTAGCAGAGTTTGACACTGTCCTGAACCTCTTCGATAAGGAGGACTCAATTTTCCGTTCTCTGTGCAACGAGGCAAACCTGACGCGAGGAGATATTCTTCGCATCAGAGCTGACCACGGCGACAATCTGGACGAGAGCAGCAGCTCTTTGTAGACTACAAGAGCAGGCCTATGACATGGATTGATTGGTTGTTATATGTATATCGAGGGACGAGACCTACATAGACTATATATCTCGGAATTAATAGACAGATACGCGTCATTGGAACTAAATATTTCTGCTAGCCTCTCTCTGTTTAGTCTGCAATACACGGGAAGGATTACAGAAACAGCACCTGTGGCTGCGCTGAGGCGCGTCCTAAATAGGGACCCTGACAGCACGTGCCATTTGAAGGGCTTCGCGAGTCTCGGGCCCTCTGCGCCAGTTCTTGACTATCGACCACCAACATCGCTGCTTCCAGCTTAACCTTCGTTGACTTTTCCATCGCCGTACATCGTGTTGAACACTGCACAGGTACTGTGGCGCGTCGCTGTTTTTCGGCGTTACAGCTCAACTCGTGCTCGTCAGACCTCCAGAAGAAATGGATAACATGGATGTCGACATGGCCATGGACGGCGAGCCAACGCCCGCGCCTCAGATAGCCGGACCTACGCCTCTCACCGCGCCCGAAGCGAGTGTTCCCAGTCCGTCGTTTCACCTTGCTGCCACCGTGGAAACTGACATTCCGTCACCCGTCAGCGCCGCCGTTGTCCCGCGAGAATTTTCGCGACATCCAGGTCAAAGTACATATCCGAAGACCAGAAAGAGACACTTGGGTGTACTTGGGGAGGGCCATGGTCTCTCAGGAAATCATCGGTCACTCGTCTAGGATTGGTGCGTGCGTTCTCGTTATTGTCCTTGTGCCATCCTCAGCACGCCTCATTTAGTGATCCGCAACGTGTCTTCCAACAAGATCCTGACCTCATTTGGCGAGGTAAACCTCAACGCTTTGCTCGCAATCATATCTAACACATTCTCGACGCCAGGGCAGCGACTTGCAGGCTGAACGAAGGGGGAACTTTGTTGTCATCTCGTGCGTCGAAGGAAGCCGAGTCGTTTCTTGGTCGCTGAATGTGAGTAAAAATCCAGATATGTTCTATAGACTCATTATCTTCAGGCCTTGAATAACTCCGATACTCTGCGACTGATTGCAAGCATCGAATTAGCCTGTTACAAGAGTAAACAAGCCCTAACCGATCCGCGGTTGCACAGCAAGAGTAGACGTCGAATTGAACGCATCATCAAGGACGACCGCCGCAAGCGCCATCGCCGACGAAAGGACCAGGAGGCCCTTGTAGATGCCTTTGCCAAATCTAACCTGGAGTCCAATGGAATGACAGCGGACAGTCCGGTGCCGTAAGGCCTGCTCTTACTGTTTTCACTGTTCAATATCTCCGCTTCGGACACCATGTATCACCACTGACTTACCCGTTACGAAGTTGCATCTGTATTTAACCTACATATTCTCCCCTGTTTTCCTGTTCCTTTGGTGTCACTCTGTATTCGTCGTCCTGCACTCTGAGTATGGCTATGGTACCTGTAGACGCCTGGATGTGGTACCTATGGTTAGTTAGCTATGTTACGCCACACTGGTCTATATATAACCTCTAGTCAATCTGGCACTCGGTAATTGCAGCATGCAGGTACGACAAAGGACATACAGGACCACGGCAAAATAGCCTTATGTCTGATGAGGGGATGTATTTGGTCGCGCGACGCTATTTGTACTCAAGCAGGCAATAGTTGCAAAAGCTAAGGTATTGATTGAGGCAGGCGCAGCCCTCGCAAGGACTACTACTTCAATCGTACAAGCAAATTATGTAGCGCACTGCATGATACACACTACTTGAGTGACAGAATGTGGTGCCGATAAATGATAATACAATGTTCATGAAAAGCGCTATGAGTGACCCGATGAGGGTGGGGAATACGATGGAACGTCGCGAGATGGTCCCGGTGCCGTCCGCCGCTCAGTGTATTGTGGTGGCAGTTCGACGACACCATCCTCGTTGGGAGGAGGCAACGCAACATCATCCAAGTCGGTGTGAAGGACGTATCTAGCAGGCGTATGGTTGGACGCTCCCGCCATAGCCGCTTTGCGTTGCGCGGCAGTCATATTTTCTAGTTGCGTCCCTGATTGGGTCGACATGAAAGGATCAATGCCTGGGACGGTTGTGACCCGGTCCTGTACCGAGCTGAAAGGATTAAGATGGGTCATGCTCGCGTTCATGGTCTGGCTCTGCGTGTAGGTAGATCCCCCGGAGTCCTGGTTTACACTGGCACTGTCCTGTGAGAAGAAGGGGACGGCAGACCCGGGTACGTGGCTATCCTGGTAGGAGCCTGTGAGATCTAATTCCGACCGTAGGTGGCGGGAGTGTCGTTGGGGAACTGCCCCCACGCCCCCACCCCATTTCGCGTCCTGGCGTTCTTGTCTCCGTTTCCAGTAGAACAACCAGAAAGAGACGATGGCGGAGATGAAAACCAAAGCCCCAACAACTGTTCCAGCGATGGCGCCAAGCGAGGTATTTGTACCGCTCCCTGATGATTCTGTGGCTGTTGCGCTGCTTGTTTCACTGGCCGACGATTTCGTGGGATCGGCAGTGACGGATGGAGAAGAGCCGTTGATGCAAGAGGAATCGTCGGATATCCCAACTGTTTTCACGTCGGAACTTCCTCCTTGACGACCTTCCGCGTCGATCATGAGAAAGATGATATCGGTGCCGTTCCAGACATCAGCAGTCCAATCGTACGAAGTTTTTCCCTCAGGGGGGAACACCTCAAAGACATCGCCGTCGGGAATGAGGCCCTGATCACACAAGTCAGAAGAAGGGATAACACGTATGAGGGAGCTCCTACGATGATGGTAACTGGCTGTACGGCTTTGCTATATGCACTGAAAGTGTAAGACCTATGGAATATTGTGTGAATGGACAGTTGTTGAGAGCGTTGTTACTGACCTGCACTGTTGGAGAGCCGTGTTGAGTTCGAAGGGAAAAGCAACATCTGGTCGACACGGTTCAATCAATGCGTTAACACGGAAGACGTAGCCCGACAGACCTGGATCCGTCGTGTTACAACTACTGGCAGTGGTAGACGACCCGACCTGCAGAAGGTCGGTGTTTCCACCAGTGCCAAAGCCAGTCGCGTCGGACATGGTCATCATCATCTTTTGACTAGCGTTGAAAGGGAGCTGCGAGATAGTGTAGGAGCCCTTTCCACTAGAGTATGCGGAATCCGGTATTGACATATTTCGCGGGGTACCAAAAACCTGAGATTGATATGAGGGCTGGTTCCTAGGGAGCGTGCGTTGAAGACATACAGGAGTTAAGAGGACGGTAAATGGCGCGGTTCCGCCTGATAGGCAGGTAATCAGCATAGTATTCCTGTGCAAAACTGTGATTGCGCACCACTCCATGTTATTTCAAGGTCGCCGCATGATGTTGGGGATGTCGTTGAGAAGCTGAATGTAGATACGGAGGGAATCTGTGCGAGGGCGAGCAGTGTAGGGACGAGGATCGACAAGGAGCGAAGCACCATGGCCAGTGCAGAACGAAAGGTAGGAAAATTCAGACCAAAAAGAGTGGTATTAGAGAGGGGAAAGGACTATATAGAAACGAAGGCAGTCTGGTCTTCGTTCAGATGAGATGGGAGGGAAGGAAGAAATGTAGCCGGAAACAAGCGAACATGCGATGTACATAACGTAACATAAGCGGCTGCCTTTTGATCCGACCACGATCGTGTGGCAACTGTCGCGCAGCGCGCGGCGCGCGCACTGCCGCGCAGTGTCCCTGCGCATGACATAGTTCCGAAAAATCAATTTCTATCAAATCGAGCCATCCCATATGGTCCTGTACACAGCCTAGGATGTATACTAGAACCTTGCAGCCTGTGTACACCATTTTCTAATGACTCTCACTCGTGTGATGGTGCAAGTGCAGTAAAAGGTCTAGATCTGAAGCACAGGAGAGCGCAAGGCCTCGAAACAGTTTCAGCCCCGGCTTCTTCTGAGGATCCCTAGATTGGGTGTTCAACGACGCACTCAACCCTCAAGCGGTGTCGCCCCCAAAAGAATCATGATCAAGCCTTAGCCAGTCCGTAATAGAGCATACTCCAACAAGATCTCTTGCACTGCGGACGAGCGGGACAATGAAGTCGAGTCTGATTCAAGTCAAGGTAACCACTGACGAAACAACAAGTCAGATTGGCACTGAACGCCACTACTGTACGGCGGGGTACATGCCAACCATTACGAGGGACGGCTGACACTGTCTGCCGAGTCGATTGAGCATACATAGTCCAAGTATCCCGTTTCCGGGTGTACAGGCGAATCCGGAGAACGATTGAGGGTCAACCACGGAGGAGCAATCGTGATAAGTTGCTATAGGCTTGGTAGTAAGGACGAAATATGTGTATTCAATCATCAATGTTCGTCAGCTGCACCACTATTGCACCATACCGTTAGGATGTCCAAACCTGCTTTGCGGTATCCACAATCAATTTCAGTTTCTCGTATTGGTCCTGTGTGATTGGTTCATCAACGAAATCCCTGATAAGAGCATTGCAACACTTTACCTCTTCGGTGAGCGGATTGCCCTGCCATACCGACGCAAATCCGCATTGTGTACTGAGGCATAGTCTGGAGACAGTTATCAGGCCAGCTGGACGTAAACTGAAGCGAAGTCTTACTGATTGAGAGCTTCATCCATCGTCCTTTCGTGGTCTCCTTGGAGAAGAGCGGATGCCGCCTCATGGATACGAGCCTTCAACGTGTCAACGGATTCCAGCTAAACGGACATTAAATCCAAGTATCATTTAACTCCAAGTCGCCGCCACTTGCCTTGCCGTTCTTGGTGGTGACCAGGCCAAGCACCACCGATTTATTTGGAGGCAGGTACCTTAGCGGCGCAAAATCTCCGGACCGCTCGTCGTCGTATTCAAGCTGTCATACCGCCACCACAGGTGTCAGTAAGGCCGGAATGGAGACGAAAACGCCGCCGCACGCACGTAAAACGCGTCAACGTCAAGGTTAGTGAAGACCTTGGGCGCGATGCGATCGTATCCACCGTCGCAATAGTGAGCGCCCTGCGTCAAGTGATTAGGAATGAATGCCGGTAGCGCAGCGGGATACAAACCATGAAGTTCCCTCGACACATGTGTACGCTAATAGTGAGATCTTCCGGACGGTCCTTTGTGCACACGTTAATAGCGCGAATGTAAGTGTCAAGTAGGGTATCGGGATCGACATTCATCTCCTTCATTTTGTCTAGCGCGGCGTCACTGCAAAAGAAGCAGAAAGTCGGGTCATCGATTTGGATGTGACCTAAAAGTATGCAGTAAGGAATGATAGGAATCAAGAATGCGAGCTAGAAGACGCACGGCATCCCACATCGTACAGCTCTTGAAATTCCGCGCGGAATGCGACAGCAAGGTCATCAAAGAACTCATCTGGTGGGGCGGCGTCAAAGATAGGATGTTACGCTAGAAAACGCGTGCTTGCCATCGTTCTTGTACACATTTAGGTCGTAAGTGTACTTGGAGCCGTGTCGCTGATGGAACCAAGACGGAGAACAAACAGAGATCTTGATAGATTTGACGTCCTGCATGACCTGTCATTGAATGATAGATTGGATAAACATGAGGACCTACATCGGGCGCGACAAGGCTCGCGGTAGCTTTGAATTGGTCGATATAGAAGGACTTTGTACGCTTGATCTTCCCCTTGAATACCGGTCACGACGCGTCGAGTCCCCGAGGCACAAGCATCACCTACCGAGCAGTATATAGTCTTATCGGTTAGGACGCCTGCACTCTTCATCATGCCGATATGCGGTATATAGTCCTGTGGTAGCAATTGGCATTGGAGCCTAATTCAAGTCCGACACGAGGGAGGAAAACTTGCCATGAATTCGCTCATGGGACCTATAGAATCAGATAGAGGTCAATCAGAATCACGAGAAGCCTTCGATGGCGATTGGACTGACGCGCCGGCAAGTAAACCATGCCCTCCATCTTGTCAAACGCTCCCTCAAAGAAGAAAGATCTAAGTTTTAGCAGATGAGCTTGATGAGGCTTCTGAACAAGTTCCAATGAACGCACCTTCGCATTTCTCCGTCAGTGAGCATCTTGAGGCCAAGATCCCGTTGGAGGTCGACGACATGCTGAACGGCTGTATCCTCTGCAGCCTTCAATTCTTTGACAGAGCACTGGCCTTGCTCAAACAATGCGCGTTTCTCATACAAGTATTTCGGGCGGAGGAGGGACCCGACATGCTCAGCACGACACGGCGGATTGACGTGGAGACGGCGTGGTGTAGACATGATAAGTAGTGCGGGCCAGTCCACCCAAGGATCCCTTGGTATTTAAGGCTGCCGGAAAAGATAGGTTAACCCAAGTCCGAATGACAGTTCACAAGGCACGATTCTTCTTTGTAACGAGCGTTGGTTGATTGCCGGCATCGTAGGGGACGGACAACCCCCACTTGTAGCAGTTCGCCCCCGATGGTGAGGGTTCAGGTGGGCGATATATGGCCTTATATGTGATGAGCCCCGAGATGCGTTCGTTTCGTGACAGTCAAGCAGAGAATGTATTGGCGCGGTTTCCTGAGATAATTGGCGTGTAAGAAAAAGAGACCGGGGAACAGTACACATGGCGAAGAGAAGCCAAATTCGATTCGAGGCCCAGCTTTGATGTGCGAATGGGTCGAGACACCCTGAGGAAATCATCAAAGGGCAGGCGCTGGAATCGGGAGGGCATATGCGCCGCCGGACCCGGGTGCCGGGAGCAGCCGTCGGCGGATCGGCACGAAACTCTAAAATTCGAGGACCAACTATACAGATGCACGTGGCGTTGCCGCAAGCGGTCGGCGCAACTTTTCCACTGCTAGGCCCCCGACCCCTCCTCAAGACACCCCCCGTACGCCGCCCGTTCCCTCGCCGTTGCGCCCTACTTACATCGCCGAATCTCACAGACACGAACCATGGGTTTTGCGCACAACAACGGTGAGGTTATCGCCAAAAATCTTGCATCTGGACGAGCATTGAACGCAGCAACAACTTAGTCCTCCACGCGAACCATTTCCGCAAGGACTGGCAGCGACGGGTTCGCACCTGGTTTGACCAGCCCGGCCGCAAGCTCCGCCGACGCACTGCCCGCAAGACGAAGGCTGCGACCCTCGGCGTCCGCCCATTAAACCTCCTCCGCCCCGCCGTCCGTGGACAGACAGTGCGGTACAACCGCAAACTCCGCGAAGGCCGCGGATTCACCCTTGCTGAGCTCAAGGAGGCGGGCGTCGGCAAGAAGGAGGCGCGGACTGTCGGAATCGTTGTTGACCACCGACGGAGGAACCTGAGCGAGGAGGGCAAGAAGCTGAACGTGGAGAGGCTCAAGGCCTACAAATCCAAGCTTGTCGTCTTCCCCAGGAAGGCTGGCAAGCCCAAAAAGGGCGACTCCTCAGTGCGTTCATATCTCCGTTATCTATCCAATCATTTATGTCTTTTCTACAGGCCGAGGACCTCGAAGCCGCCACCATCCGCACTGTCCCCGCTCTCCCCGAAGTCTACGTTGCCGAGGCACCCCGCAAAATCACCGACGACGAGCGTTCTTTCGAGGCCTACAAGACCCTCCGCTCTGCTCGTGCCAACGCCCGGTACGACGGTGCCCGCAAAGCCCGCCAGGCCAAGGTTCGTGCATCTTTGCCTCTGTGTCGTTTGATGGTTTCTCATATTTGCATCGCAGAAGGACGAGGAGGAGGCAGCCAAGAAGAAGTAAATACGGTGTCTTCATCACTATATCATGCTTTTTCTTCCCATGTGCTCCATACGCGCGCTATGCCTTATGCCAATTTGAGGAGTTGTTCAAAGCCTGGTGTGCCTTCACTATCATCCGGCTTCTCGTTCCCGTCGACTCTTGTTGGGGATCCTTTCTTGTTCGGCAAGCTATCCAGCCGATGATCAGCACAGCACTAGGAGCTCTTTTCTACACAACATCGTTGCTTGGAAGCCATATCACTTGCTACTCGGGAAGAGATGCAAGCTGGGATGATCGCGTATTTAGGATTCAATGCAGACTCCTTCCCATTCGCTATAACACCCAGCAAAGTCATCTTAAATCCTGTAGCGAAATACTCAGTCCTAAATAATAATATCCACTAAATGAGATTTTATACTGACACTGACATGATTCGAACCCTCGTTTGATCAATTGATGGCATTATATAATCGAAACCTTAATGACTTTGCTAAGGTGTTATAGCGACTGGCATAACTTGCCCCCTTCCGCTTGGCTTGTTTGGCATCGTCGCGGCTGACCCTCTGGCCCCCGCCCACCTGCACTCCCTGTTTCTTACCACTTTTGTATCTCAAACATCCATAAATGATATTGTATCATCAAATTATCTCCTGTGTTTGCATCTTGACTAGTCAGGCCGTGTAAATGTCGTGTTGAGTAGAATGTTGGGGATTACCGACGCAAATGTCGGGACTCGGGACCCGATTTGGAAGTCAGTGCATTTGCAAGGCGGTTGCAACATTTCACTGCAGTCATCAACCCGGAAGCCAAAAAAAATCGGAATGGGTCCAAGTATGATCCGAGGCATATGTACAAGTCAATTGATGCACGGGTAGAGGACAAATGAATGCTGCAGCGGGTGATACAGCAAGTGATGCAGCACTGAGGTTCGCGCGAGGTGACCAAACACGGCACAACAGGTCCGACAAGTTATGCCAGTCGCTATAACACCTTAGCAAAGTCATTAAGGTTTCGATTATATAATGCCATCAATTGATCAAACGAGGGTTCGAATCATGTCAGTGTCAGTATAAAATCTCATTTAGTGGATATTATTATTTAGGACTGAGTATTTCGCTACAGGATTTAAGATGACTTTGCTGGGTGTTATAGCGAATGGGAAGGAGTCTGGCTGAAAGTCGGAAAACGCCCAGGCTTGAGCCGTACACTGCCTGGCCGTCCAATGCCGAACTCGTTGAACGCTCAAGCAATCCACGAGCGGTCTAAAACAAATTATACGATTCTCATTCAAAACCTAACCTAAATGAATTCCGGCTGAGGCGCCCCTTCCCTGTGCGGCAACCACTCCTGCGGGAAATCATGCTTCGTCGGTCTGTGATACACACGCCCCCGCAGGTGCTCCCCCCGCTTCGCCTTCCGCGCGCGCGCAAATATATGCCGCAGGTCCAGCGGGACGTCGTTTAGCTTGTCGTTCTGCGGTGACTGTCCGAAGAAGAAGAACAAACAACATCAGAATGGGTTAGGTTGGGAAGGGAAGGGAAGGATTGGGAAGAGTTGGGAAAATAAAACATACATTCGCCTCCCTAACCAGCCTATCCAGCACGTCGCTTGCCCAGCGCAAATTCTGCTCCGGCGCGGGGAAGCTCTCGCACGCGATCTTCACATACCCGTTCTTCCAGTTCGCGAGGTTGCTTATGCCGCCGTCGGCGGGCGGGCGGGGCGCCCAGCGCGGGCCGGCGAGGAGCTTGAAGCGGTGGAGGGCGTCGGCGTCTTTGAGGGGGAGGTGGTCGAGCGCGACGGTGAGGGCGCGCTTGGCGGTCGCGGGGTGGGGCTCGCCGCCGTAGGAGATGGAGCGCACGACGAGGGGCGTTTTGGAAGTGGGGGGGACGAATGGTTTGCGGTATGCTGTACGTGTGAGGTTGAGCAGATACGCAAGAGGAGAACGCAGAGGCGGCTCACCGACGAGCTTGGGCATCTCGTGCTCAATAAGGCGCAGGTAGTGCAGAGTGTGCCGGTGGTGCTGCAGCTGCAGGTGGCCCGCCGTGACGGTGTCGTCCTCCGAGAACGGCTCCTCGAGGATATCCTCGTAGTCCGCCGCGCTCATGTGTATCCCGCTGACCTCTTTTCCGTCATCGCCGATGATTTCCTTGTCCAGCTCTTCCACGTCAAAGTCCGGGTAGTCGTCGGGGACTTGGTCGCTGTGGAAGTGCCGCGCGGAGACGAGGGGAATGGCTTGCTTGAGCGCCGCGTGACGCGTGAATAGTCTAGGCAGCAGTGCTGCCATGATGATGGGGAGAACTCTGAGGTCAGGATGGTTTCGGACGAAAGCAAGTTTTGATGCATCCGAATTGGGACTGTGGTGATCGGCCGGCAAACATACATACGTTGTACAATTGAGCTCTCTATGAGTATACTTGATTCTCTGAATCCTCTGACTACTCCACGACCGTCTCACACTGCAAAGAGAAATTCCACAAATCTTTGCAGACATGATTTCTGTCTCATACACGTGATCGATCATTCTCTCATCGCGCCGAACCTCCGAGCCACAACCCATCTTCATCTTCGAACCATGGTGGTGAGCATCTCCAACCAACGCTGACCACGGACAAATAATTCCCGATCCCCCAAGGTCCTCCAACTCTCCATCAAAGCCGAGCTCGAGAACGTCACAGAGCTCGTGCCCGCGTCAGACAATTTCGAGTACTTCTTCAAGGTGCGCAGTGGGTGTGAGATGGAATCTGGATGATCTGAGGCGAGAGTAACGTAGGTGAAATGCAACAGCTGTCATGAGGAGCACCCGAAGCTCGTATCCGTGAACCGCAAGGTCCATCCATCCATCCGTTGGCTGCGTGCTCAAGCTCATGCTACTACCTACCTACCTAGGAAGAACGAGAGCTCTCCGGAAGCAAAGGCGCCACGGCCAACTTTGTCTGGCGGTGTGGGATGTGTGCGTTCCCTCCCCAACCCCCACCTCCCATCCCACCCATCCCTCCCTCCCCCCCCCCTCTGACCCCACCCCCCCATCGCAGGCAAACGCGAAAGCTCCGCCAAATTCGACCCCGCCTCCAAGCCCACGCCCTACACCGCCCCGAACGGGCAGTTCGCGCCCCTGCTCAAGATCGAGTGCAGGGGGCTCGAGTTCGTCGGGTTTGATTTTAGTGTGCGTTATCTTTTGGCCTTATTGTTTTGGTGTTGGATTGAAGGGAACAGGGCACATGGAAATGCACCGGCATCGGCGCGAACGGGAAGGGGAGCGTGTTTGATGATGTGGATCTGAGCGAGGGGGAGTGGAGTGATTATGATGAGAAGGTGCGTGTTATGTGTATGTTTGGGCGCGCGCTGACTGGAGGATTAAGGCAGCGCTCCCGGTGGGTATATCGGAGATTGAGAGCAAGTGGACGCGGGCATAGGTAGGGTATGCATGATGAGGGATATATAAGTGTAAGATACATAGGAGAAAAATCGTGAATCCGCTACTCCCCAGTCGAGTCCTGCACCTCCTTCGGTCCGACTCGGACTTCTTCATGCGGTACAGTGTCGTCCTGCCCCGTCGCCTCCGTGGATGGTGTCGCGTCCTCGTCATCCTCCTTCCCATCATTCCCCAAATCAGCTATCCTCTTCCTCCTCCCCTCCCCTTCCTCCCCTTCCTCCCTCTCCCTCTCCCTCGCCCTCCGCCCATGCAAAACCTCCCGCTTCCAACTCGCGTCCCCCGGGGTCACCTTCGCCGCAGCGACCTTCACCTCCCGCGTCCGCGCGCTGACGAATGTGTCTTTGGCCTTTTTGAACTTGGCGATGTGTTCGATCCTATAGGCCAGGTGAGAACGGAAGGTGAGGACAGGTGAGAACGGAAGGAAAGGACAGGAAAGGACAGGACGGGACAAGAACGCACCCCCACAAAGCCGCCTCGGCCTTGCTGACCTTCGCCTTGTGCATGTCGACCCCGCGGTCGGACAGGACTTTGATGAAGCGGTGGAAGTGCTGTCGTCATCATTGATCAGGTCCGCATCGAAAACACACCCAGGGACTCACATCCACGGACGTCCTACCATACACCATGCATTAGATCACTCTGCGATAAAGTATGGAGGGCCCGACGCACCGATAATGCCCCGAAAGCGGCGACAGCGTGTGCACGACGCCGTCCTTGACCGAGATGAGCCCCGCGGAGGTGACGAGCCCGCCGGCGAGGAAGGACGAGTGCTGGAACGTCCCCGTGTCTGCCATTGGATGCCATCAGCAGGTTGGAAGAAACATATGCATGCATGTATGTAGGCACGCACCCTTGATCCCGATGAAGATATTGACTTCGCACCCGTCAATCAACGCGTCTCAAATCTCCTCAAAGAAAACGGGGACGTACACTGTTTATCCTACCCAGTGCCCGGGGATCAGCCAACACACCAAAAGCCTAAACCCAAAAGCAGAGGGAGACGCAAACGCACCGTCGTATAAATCCACGTATTCCTCCTAATCGTCTTCCGCAACAAGCGGTCCACCGTCCCCTTGACCGTGAAGTACTGCCGCCACGTCTTGGTCACCTTGTTGGTCCCCTGGTTCAGGTGGTCGTCTCCGGCGTAGTGCGCTGCGGCCTCGGTTTCGAAGCTCGTCCTGCGGGGGGGTTCTGGTTGTGTTTGTGCGTGTGATTGTGGTTGTGATTGTCTTGGTGGTTGTGATTGTGATTGAGGGACAGGGTCCCCGTCGTCGGGGACGATCCCCCCGCCGTTCCCGGCGTCCTTCCAGTTCCCCGCGGTGGTGTCGACGAGCGCGCCGTTCTTGGCCCAGCGGAGCTTGCCGGAGGGGTCGACGTTGACGAGGTAGTTGAGTCCTATAGCGATCAGCGGTTAGTGGCCGGTACTAGTATTTGGAGGGATGCTGGGTACGTTGTTCTGCTGAGAGGTAACTGGGGGATGGTTGAATTGGGAGGGGGAGGGGGTGGGTGAAGGGGGGAAGGTGTACTCACTGGATTCTCTGAATCACACCGCGCGTCAGGAGTTGCCTCGTTCACGCGAGGGGATGCAGAGTACACACCTCTTTCTCGAGTTGTTCGCGCGGACATTCGTCTAGCGTCAAATCCCGACCTTCACCGCGGTCCAGCCTACATAGTGCGTCAAATCAGCTTGGAGGAAGGAAGGACGGCGGGACGGCGCACCACTGGAAGAAATTGTCCGTCGTGTCGCTTTCTTGCCACTTCCTGTGATACCACTGCATGATATATCGCTCCGTTCAAGAGACTCGCGGGGGAACGGCATACCTTGACTATCATATGATGTCATGTCAGGTTCAACCAACTTGACTTGAAGGAGGGAAGGACTCAACGATTAGACCCATATCGGTGTTTCCTACACACACCACCAACCCATCACCAATCAGTCATCACCCCAACCAAAACACTCGCACTCACCCATCAATAAGCTCCAGCCAATGCTGCGTCTCCAGGATCTTCACGTCCGCCCTGCTCTCCGCAAGGGGCACGCCCCGCGCCCCGAGGACGGCGTTCCCGTCCTGCAGCCGCCCCGCGAAGAACGCCGCGCGCTTCCACCGGTCTTTGGGCGCGTTGAGCCCGCGGTTCGCTGCTTGTCTGTCCATCTGGGACGATGAGAGGGTAGCCATGGATTTTATACATCAGGCGATGAGATGGAAGCCCTGGATTTTTTTTACGAGAGCACACGCACTTTGAGCTGGGCATGCACGGCGGCGTCCGCCCAGCGCACGTCCGTGCTGAGCAGCTCCTGCTTCGCCGGGTTCTCTTCCTCCCCATTCCCATTGTAGCTCCTGGCGCGCCAGTGCCGCTGGATGGTCTCCACGGCTTTGCGCTCTGCGTCCTGCATGGGTGGGATGCTTCTGACCGTCACCCGCGTGGGCTCTGGCTACTTATACTGATAGTTTATTTCCGTCTTGGATGACGTCAATTAGAGCCGTTGGATATGATGTGCACAGCGACATGAGGAACTTGGAACTTGGGAAGCAGCGGAGGGAATGAGAATGAGAATTGGAACTGATTGATTGGGAGGTCTGGACCAGGACAAGACGCAAAGGAGAGTCGGTGTAGTATACTCTACTTATGACGCATCTGAACGTGAGCGCGTCTGATTCCGAAGCAAACAGAAGTAGACATCTCCCGAAAACACTGGAAAGTTTCCTGTTCACTGGGCGACAAACCAGCTGCAGCATGCATGAGAGACCCCAGCGATGGTATGACGGATAGAGTGAAGTGATGCCAGTGCGATTATGATAAATTAGCGTATCCCTCTTATACTGAACTCGTCCTCCTCCTTCTTCTTCTCCTTGACCTCCTCCTCTACCGGCTCCTCAACCACCTGCACCTCCACCGGATCAGCATACTTTTCGCTCAACAACGCCAGACCGCTCTTGCTCTTCTCCGTATCCGCATCCCCCATATCCTCCAACCCAACCCCCTCATTAGCCCTTCTAACGCGCACGACCTGCGCCGCCTCCTGCACCACCCTCTCCTGATGCGCCACATCCCCTTCTTCCCCCCCGGCAGGCAACTCGCTCGCCAGCGCCTCCGGCGTCATCTCCTCCAACGCCTCCATCTCCTCCCACGGCACCTCGTCCTCATACCTTACCTCCCCAAACACGCCCTGCTCCGCCCACCCTTCCCCGAGCTTGGTATCCTCGTAATCCCCCGGGAGGATCAGCGGCTCACGCTTCAGCGGGACGGCGCAGTCGGCGAGGGCGTGCCCGCGCCGCAGACAGCGCGGGCACGTGGATTTGTGGGCGTGGATGTGCGCGGTGGGCGCGAGGAGGCGGGTGGGGGTTTTCGTCGTGGTGGTGGAAGGATTGGAGGGGGAGAGCGCGGGCGACGCGGCCCAGGGGGAGCCGGCGCCGAGGATGCCGCCGACTTCGAGGAGGCGCGCGACGGCGGGGGTGGGGGCGGCGCCGACGGCGAGCCAGTACCGGATGCGGTCGACGGACCATTGGACGGTCTTGGCGGGTGCGCCGGGGCCTGTGCGGAATTTCGGTTTGTCCTTCTTGGTCTTCTCCGCCTTGTCCTTCTCCGACTTGGCCTGCTCGCGCGCAACGCGCTTCTGCAGCGGCGCCTCGCCCTTTTCCCACATCGCCTCCCACTCCGCCTCGCTCATCCTCTTCGGGACCACGATGGGCGCTGCGGCGCTCTCCGCCAGCTCGCGCCTCCACGCTTCGTCCCCGCCCTGCTCCGCGGTGTTCGCCGTGCGCCGTGTGGCGTCGATGATGTTGGTGGTGGGGGCGGGGAGGCGCGGGTCGTACACGCCGAGGAGCTCGATGGGCTTGCTGTTGCGCGCGCGCCGCGAGTTGACCGCGACGAGGTGGAATATGCGGTTGTGCCGCGTGCCGTGCACGGCGAAGCGGAGGCGCACGGGCATGCGAGTGTGTATGTAGGAGGAAAAATGTCACAGGGAGGGACCCGGGCAAATAGGGACAACGTACTTCGGACCGGGGTCCGATGGATTTAATACGCCACAGTGGTTGACTTCTGGAGATATTGTGATTCAGTCCAGACTCCAGGGCATTGGCAAGGCATGCAAGAGCAAGAAGCAGCCCTAATACTAATAGATAGTGCTCTAGACCGTGCGAGACGGCAAGAACACATGACAGCTAGTGTACATACATAATCCGCGAATGTGAGAGAATTTCCCTTCCCTACATCGCGGAGCAGCAGAGGGCCCCTCCAGCTCCGCAATCCCGACGGGGCTCCTCGTCAGTCGCGCTCCGTTGCATCTGGCCGCTGTTAAAATGGTGGCACTGGAGAGCCCACAACCAAACACGACCACATCCCGGGTTCACTCGGACCTGCCTCTGCACCGTCACATCTACCCATTTACCCATTCACACAATGTTTCGCCGTACCGCACAGCGGGCCATAACCAGTGCGTTTTCCCCTACCCTCCTCCCCTCCCTCCCATTCCTTCCTTTCCTTACCTGACTTGACTGTGCAGCGGGACGCCGGCCGTTCACGACCGCCTACGACTCGACCGCCTCCAACCTGCTCGTCACCGCCTCCACGCGCGTCCTCATCCAGGGCTTCACCGGCAAAACCGGGACCTTCCACGCGCGCGAGGCGCTCGCGTACGGCACGCACCTCGTCGGCGGGACCTCGCCCAAGAAGGCGGGCACGCAGCACTTGGGGCTGCCGGTGTTCGCGAGCGTGAGGGAGGCGGTGAGGGAGACGGGCGGCGTGGACGCGACGGTGCTGTACGTCCCGCCACCGGGCGCGGCGGATGCGATCATCGAGGCGATCGAGAATGAGATAGGACTCATTGTGTGTATTACTGAGGGGATACCGCAGAGTGATGAGATTCGGGTACGTGCACGCTGCAGGTCCACGGACGGAATGTGTTGACGGAATGTTTGGTGGAAAAGGTGGTGAACGCGCTCAAGTCGCAGAGCAAGTCGCGCCTCGTCGGGCCCAACTGCCCCGGCGTCATCAACCCGCTCGGGTGCAAGATGGGCATCATGCCCGGCCACATACACATGCCCGGGAACATCGGTGCGTTTTCCCCCTTCCCCCTTCCCCTACCCTACCCTTACCCACTCACACTCCCTCCTCCGCCAGGCATCGTCTCCCGCTCCGGCACGCTCACCTACGAAGCCGTCGCGCAAACGACCGACGTCGGGCTCGGCCAGTCCCTCTGCGTCGGCATCGGCGGCGACCCCTTCCCCGGCACCCAGCACATCGACGTCGTCAAGGTCTTCCTCGACGACCCGCGCACCGAGGGTGAGTCCTCTTCTTCCTTCCCCTCCCTCTCTTCCCTTCACCCCTTCCCTTCCCCCCTTCCCCCTCCCCCCCCCCCCAACACCCCCCTAACCCCCCTCCAGGAATAGTCCTCATCGGCGAAATCGGCGGCTCCATGGAAGAAGAAGCCGCCGAGTACCTCTCCACCCACAACGTGCACAACAAGCCCGTCGTGGCGTTCATCGCCGGGCGGACTGCGCCGCCGGGGCGGCGGATGGGGCATGCGGGGGCGATTATTGCGGGGGGGAAGGGCGCGGCGAGTGATAAGGTGAGGGCGCTGGAGGGGGCGGGGGCGGTTGTTACGGATAGTCCGGCGAAGATTGGGGTGGCGATGTTGGAGGCGATGAATAAGCGGAAGGGGGGGAAGGCGTAATAGAGTTTTTTCTTTGTTTGAGTCCTGCTTCACTCGAACGATCCTTGTGAATAAGTCAATGGTACGGATGTGCTAGTGCTCGACGGAAATGTGAATTGCATTAGTGGGTATTGAACACTGAACAACTTGGGAATGAGAATGTCCATGGACCGAATCTTCCGTGCGCCTAACTCGCTTGTCTGATGAGTATGATGAGCTTGGGACCCAAGCTCATCAAAAAACCGGTAACATACCAGGGGGTAGGTATACTTCGCCACCCAAGCCTTGGCCCTTGGGTGCAGAAATACACAGTGTAAAAGATAAAAATTCGAAAAATGTATGCGCTCACTCGGCGGTGCTCACTCTCTGACTGGGAGTCGAACCCAGCTTTCGCGCGTCCGCACAATGACAGGCGCGTGTACTAACCGATATACTATCAGAGATGTAAATGATGCTCTCTCGGGTATATATATTGATGGTACGCGAGCTCTGGGAGACTGATCATACAACCCCGGGGCTTCTGCGGAGGTGACATTACTGACGTGAGCGCGCAAGATGACAGGGGAACAGGACGCGATTGTTCCCATTGTGCCATAACAGACTAATCCACCCATGAGATCGAACCCGCCTGCCCTGTACTGTAGCCTCCGAGTCTAAGCACTTCCCATCCCATGTATCAAGACCTAAGTAACGCGACGATATCCGCGTGCCCCAGCTCGCTCGCGACGTCGCACGGCGTCATCCCGTCCTGGTCCTTTACACCACACCACATCAGCACCAGTTCCAATACCAATACCATGTAGGAGAGGAAGACTCACCAGAACGTCCCTCCGCGCGCCCCGCCGCAATAAGGCCTGCACGGCGCGTAGGTCACCTTTGTCCGCGGCGCGGTGTAGTGGGGTGTATCCCTATCAAAGTGTGAGGGGGGGAAAGGAAGGGTGTAAGGGTGTAAGGGTGTACGCACGAATTCGTCTACGGCGTCCACATCGTCTGATTCCTCCTGGGATTCCTCAGGCGGGGGCGGGGGGCGCGGCATAGCGCTGACTTTCATCCCGAACCCCAGGCCTTTGGATGTAGATGTGGAGGTAGACGGAGCAGGAGCGTCCAGGTTGTCGTAGTCGATCTCGTCCTCCTCCTCTGCCTCCTTAGTCACGTTCTCAGCATTTGGCACAGATGTTGCGTCCTCGGCCTGAACCTCCCCATCCCACCCCAGCCCCCTCGCCAGCCCCAAGTACCTCTCCTCCGCCTCCCCCATCCCTCCCTCCCCCAATTCCCTCCCCAACGCGGCCCACGCATCCCACTTGGCGCGTCCCGCGAAATCGAACATCCCCGGTCGGGGAGGGGGAGGGGAGGGTGAGGAGGTGGTTAGGTATTTGTAGAGGGCGTAGAGGTGGAGTTTTGTTTGGGTTGATGGGGTTGGGTGGGATGGGTGGGATTGGGAAGGGGGAAGAGAGAGGAATGCGGCGGCGGAGTGGAATGCGGATGACATTGCGGCTGGCCGTTGTGGTAAGTAGATCCAGGTGATGACGGTCCAGAGCAGAGCAAGCTTGATCACTCTCGATCACGATCAATCATCACCTTGCCTCTCACCACGACCCCACCCATGGCCTCGCAAATCCTGCCCCTCGAGCTCATCGACCGCTGCATCGGCTCGCGCATCTGGGTCATCATGAAGAGCGAGCGCGAGTTTTCGGGCACGCTCTTGGGCTTCGATGATTTCGTCAGTAAGTGACAGGCTGGTCTTTCTGCATACATACGCTGATGATTTTCTCGTCCTGTCTACCTTTCTCGCCTCTTTACTTCACTCGTTCCTCGTTCCTTCCCTACCTATCTCGCCGCACTCGCCTTCGCCCGCACTCGTCCCTCGCTCAGACATGGTCCTAGAAGACGTAACGGAGTACGAGCGCACGCCGACGGGGACGAAGCAGACGCGCCTCGCGCAGACGCTCTTGAACGGGAATAATATTTGTATGGTGCGTTCTTGCCTCCCTTTACCCATTCGCCTGGTTCTTCCATGTCCACTCTTTCCTTATTCTCCACTCTTTCCGCCTTCATTCCTTATTCTCCACTCTTTCCGCCTTCATTCCTTATTCTCCACTCTTTCCGCCTTCATTCCGCCTTCCACCTTTCTCTCCTCCATTCCTTTCCGCCTCTTACTTTATTCCACCTTCCACCCTTTCGCCTTCATCCGAGTCTGTCCATCTCCACCCATCATCCGACTAACCACATCGCAGCTCGTACCAGGGAGCGACGGGCCCGGGGATGCCTAGAAACAACACCACACATGACACCCAAGGAGCGAGGGGAGGGGAGAGAAAATCTGTACATTAGATCGAGGGATAGGCCTGGGAATACACCAGCTTTTTGTTCGTTGTACCGTGTACGATATGACAATGGACAAAGGGATATAGACGCACCCCCGAAGCATTATAGCATCTCTGATAGTATATCGGTTAGTACACGCGCCTGTCATAACTCGGACGCGCGAAAGCTGGGTTCGACTCCCAGTCAGAGAGGTCGTCTTGTGTGTGATATCGCAGTTTTTTGCTGGCAGCGCCGGCGGGCTCATTTTGTCATTTGAATTGTTTCGAGTCTTCAGGAATCCAGACTCCACTGGTCAGTGGTCACCAATGAAGAATCAAGAATTAAGATTTTATAACTCGCGCTAAGAACTTCAAGAATCAAAGGTTTAGGGAAACTCAAGCGGAGCGGACCAGCAAAGAGGCCCGGGACTGATTCTTGACTCTTGAGCTTGAGAAAATAACTGTCTGCCGTGACGTTGTAGAAATCCTCTTTGGTGTGCTTGTTCTCCTTCCTAGCTTGAGGTGTCCATTCCCAAGAATTCCTGTGCCAGAACGAACCAGTGACTGTAGAAGTGGGACCAATCAATCGCTCACTAACAAGTGTCCCCCACCCAACAACCAAAAAATCAACATCCGACGTATGTAATGTATTAGAACATCTCATTAATAAATGGGCTACAGATGGGGGAGTATAGAACATGGCATGACAACGGGGAGGGTAGTAGCAAGAACTGAAGTGTGATGCGGAAAAAAGAAAGTCAGTGTAGGAAGTCAACGAAGACCCAGCCGGGGGTGACCGTCAGATATTTGTGTTTCTGGAGCTCTTGCGCGGAGGGGCGCTCGTCGGGGTTTCTGTGTCACGTTGAGTAAGATGAGGGGAGGAGAGGAGAGGAAAAGAACGCACATAGCAAAGCACTTCTGCCGAAAGTCGTCCGCCAGCTCAGTCAGCGTGATGCCCTCCGGGACAGGCGGCGGCTGCCTCAACTGATACAGCTGCAATGTCCCAATATCAACACACCACCCTTCACCCACCCAAAAAAACACGGGGAAAACGCACCTTAAACATAACCGCGACCATCTCGTCCCCCTGCCACGGCCGCGTCCCCGCCCACATCTCCAGCACCACGCACCCCACGCTCCAGATGTCCACCTTGAAGTTGTACCCCTTGCCCTGCGGGTTCACCACCTCCGGCGCCATCCAGAACACCGTCCCCTGCATCGCCGTCTCCGCCCCGCCCGCCGTGTCCTGCGTCCGCTTCGAGATCCCAAAGTCGGAGATCTTGCACACGCCGGACATCTCCACGAGGATGTTGTCCGCTTTCAGGTCCTGGGTGGGGGTGTGGGAGGTTAGGATGGGGGGTGTGCGAGGACAAGAAGAAGAATGAAACGTACCCGGTGCAAGATCCCTTTGGAATGCAGGTACTCCAGCCCACTCAATATCTGCTTCGTGAAACTCTTCGTGACGTCCTCCGCAAACTTCCCATGCTTCAGCAAACAGCTACCAATAGACCCACCGGGGACGTATTCCAAAAAGCTGTTCACAAAAAAAACCCCGGTCAGCATACCCCATCAGGGAACCCAGCTATACCTATACCACTCACATGCTCAGATTCGCAGGCGTCTCCTCAAACCCAAGGTACTGCACGATATTCGGGTGGTCCAGGTCCTTCAGCGTCTCGCTCTCCAGCTTCAGCGACTGCACGACCGTCACCTGCCGCGAATCGTTCTTGTCGCTCGCCGTCCGCGGCATCTCCACCTGCTTCACAGCAATCATCTCCCCCGTCGTGGCGTTCAGCGCCAGGTACACACGCCCATAGCTGCCCTTCCCGATCAGCTCCCCGCGCACCCATTTGAACGTAGCTGTGAAGATGAGGGCAGTGGTCAATACATACATAAAGGACTGGCGCTGGAAAAGAAAGACGTACTTGGGCCCCCAGAGGGAGAATCCGGAAGGGACACACCCATGTTGGCCTTCGCCTGCGCAGGCGTCACCTCCTCAAGCCGACTCCCCCACAGCTTCGTGCTCCGCTTCCGCAGCACACTCGCATTATACGCCGCGGGATCCTGTCGCGACACACGGTTAATGCGCCTCTTATGCTCCTCCGCCACGACACGGATGGACTTCTTCCCTTTCATCCGCGACTTCTCCGGCGGCGGTATAGGCGGGAGCGGAATGATTGTGTCCTCTTGAGGCGGCGGCGGAGGCGGGAGCTGCTCCCCAGCCGTCGGAGACGTACCCCCAGAATTGGCCTCGATGACGGGCTTGTCGAGATCATGCTCCGGGAAGAACTCCTCCAGGCGCTCGTACACGTCCTCTGGCGGCGGCCGCGGCGCCCAGGACGAATCGCGCATGTCGGTGAACGTACTCCCCCGACCGCGCCCTCGCTTTCCAGATGTCGGCGACGGAGCCCTCCGGGAGCCGGAATGGGGCGTGGTCTGCGAGCCAGAGTGGGGCGTGGTCTGCGAGCCGCCGGACTGCAGGGCGCTGGGTAACGTTCCTGGCTGGCCGTTCGTGCCTTCAATGTGCACGGTCAGCACCGGGCGCTCCGGAGGCTTCGCCCACATCGACGTGCTGGTTTCATCATCGTGATCGCTGTCAGAGTCGTCGTACATCGCGGAGGGAGGGGGCATCTCGATGGACGACGTTGATGCGGAGAAAGCGGGGTTCTTGTTGGGTGGAGGAGGAGCAGGGGGCACGACAGTCGCCTCGGAGCTGTTCGAGGACTGCATTACGGATCGGAGAAGCCAGCCGTGGTCTTGCGCATTCAGTGTGCCATCAGATGATACCGTGTCCACAGAGCTCCTCGACGACAGCTCCCTCATGTGCCTGTCAGCGGGTAAAGATCGAGGGCTCTGGGGGCTGATCGGGCTTTGTGGAGGTGAAGAGGCAAGGACGACGGTGCTGCTGGAATCAGGGCGAGATTTTTGTCGGGCAGAGACGAGAGGTGGTAAGTGGGAATGGGATGTTGGTGGAGAGCGACTCGAAGCCATGTAGTCAGTGCTTGGGTTCGCTGTCTGGTAGTATGGTCGCTGCGGATACTTGTTCGTAGGTGAGGTCATGACGTCGCTCAGCGCAGAATGCGGGCGTGGGTAGGGTTCGGTCCCATTTGGTGACATGTATCCACCAGTATACGCCGACGTTGAAGGCCGACCGGGGTATTGGGACTGTGGCGGTAGTGGTCGAGATTGAGGTTGAGGCTGCGGTCGTGTCTCAGAGGACTTGGGAGCGAATCCCAAGTTGTTGGCACGCATCTGACCGTTGGCGCGTCGAGAACCAGGTTGCAGCATTGGTGGTATTGACCCAGCCCGAAGACTATCCATACTCTTGGCACCCTTCAACGAGCGATGATTCCAAGGAGCTGCACCGGAGGTCGGCGTCAACTTCTGATCTCCCTTCTCTTCTCCTTTCCAAGTGACGATAAAATTAGCGGGCACAGGCTGTCCAGGAGCTCTCGATGGACCTGGTCGAGGGTCCTGCGACATCATCGGGACATTGGGAGGAGGGTGTCGAGGGGCGGCTGGGATGGTCAAGGGACTGCCAGAGTAAGCAGGCGCTTTGTTGTAGCGTGCAGGAGATAATGGCTGATGACTTCGAGCCATGCGTTTGATGGGAGATTGACGTGCTTGAGACGGGGACGACGACTTCGTATCATAGCTGGTCTGTGGAGACCCTTCGTTGGGGCGCACGAGGACCCACGAATCCGATCGGTCCAGGCTATCTTCCTGCGGCATGGTTCCTCTCGTTTTCCGATCTCTCAGAGTGTCTCTTGACGGCTGAGCATTCAAGCGTCCGTGACTGCGCCACCGTTGACCTGCACTCTGCATTTGCTGCTCCGACGCCTCCAGTACGTGCTCGCGTTCAGCCGCCGCATCGGACCCGGAGCGAACATGATGAGAGTGAGGAGGCGACAATGCCTGGTCATCATGGATCGCGAAAGTAGGACGATGGGGCGACAGTGGCGGTGGTGGCGGCGGAGCAGGAACAATGTTTCCGTACCGATCTTGGACAACGGCCTCTTGGGCACGTGTACGCTCAGAAACAACGGGTGGTGAAGGTGTGTTTGATCGGGAGGGTCTTGGAGATGGTGCTCTAGCTGGGCCGTTTGGGCGCCTGCCGGGCGATGCGGGCACAGAGTTGGCCATGGGATTTATCGGTGGTAATGGACGAACGGGTGTGGGCCGATGGGCAGGCTCCCGCTCAGTATTATCAAGATCCGCTTCGTAGCCAGTGGAGTTTTCGGGTGTGATCTGTTCGCTAGCCACTGAAGAAAGACTGCCGTGCCGAGAGCGCGACCGCCGACGAGGCCTGAGCGGTGCCGTTGCTGCAGAATTGTAGGCGGGCAACACAGGCGGGGGGACGGTGTTTACTGAAGGGGAAAGGGATGCGGAAGGCCGCGCCTGCTCGTGTACTGCAGCAGAAGAGTGCGAGATGAGAAGCTTGAGGGAACCTTTCGAATCACCATCAAGCCGGCAGAGTTCCATAAGCTTTTCGTCCGATAAGGCTTCTCCAAGAGCAAAATAGCCTATTTCTGTTCGATAGATGGAAAAGTGGGACTGCTCGTCATCGGAGATGTTCAGCTGGGACGCAGAGGTGAGGCACGCGGACGACGGGGACAGGCCGGACATACCTTTGTAAAGACACACTCGCGTATGTAGTCTGCACTTTTTGCACCTGTGATATCGACGTTGACATAGCGGTCGGAGTCGGCGGTTGCAAGGATGAGAACACGATCTGACACTGTCGAGGACGAGCCAATGCTGGATGTGGAGCTGTACGAGTCGGGCGTCGATACGGTCGGCGACTAAGAATAAGACATGTGAGCGAGCTGCATGGTCATGCACGGGCACAGGACACGCACAGTAGTGAGCACAGAGGACGATGATGGGGTCGGCGGCTGGGGCCGGGGATGGGGAGATTTGTGCTGAAAGGGCGACTTGAGGCCATGCAGAAACTTCCCGGTGACGCCGCGGGTCGTCGTGATTGGGGGAATATCTGCGCGATGGGATCTCTCGGTAAAGGGGGATTCGTCGGTGCTGGGCGTCGGCGTCGGCTCTTCGGCAGCAGGCGAGCTGGTGCTGGATGGCGAGGAGAGCGACTGGCGGGACCCTGATGGGCGGGGACTGCGCGTCGGGATGTTGGTCGTTAATGGCGAGGGCGGCAGTGGCGGGGATCTGGACAGGGCCGGTAATGGAGGGGGATTGTAGGCGTAGCGCGAGCTGCCGTGGCTCATCCTTTCCTCGTCGTCGCTGCTGTCCGAGTCCGAGCCTCTGTTGAAGACGTGGAGGACATAGCGGGGTTTGTGCACTCTGGAGATCTCTGACATCGAGGCGAATAAATGATGGGGTGCTCGTCGGTCAAACGGCCTCGTCGTCGTCGTCCAGGCAGAGCAGGATCGCTGTCAGAAAAGCACACGCCGCAATCGCTGCAGTCCGAGCGCTGCTGGGGCTTGTGTGGCGAGTAAAGGCCAGACAGAGTTGGAAGAGGCTCAGAGAGCGAAGGTCCCAGAGCCCAGATTAGGTCAGCAACCTGAGAGTGCTTCCAATTGCCTCCGGGCTCAAGTGTTTTTCTGGAAACGACATCCTCCCAGAGCCGAACCAAACTCAGACGATATCGGGAGATTAATCACAGCATATTGCACACACTGCCAGGCTTTCTCCGTGTACTCCATATTACATTCTAGAAATACATCCATTCCACACTAACGGTCAACAGTCCATACAATTATCATGCTTCCCATCCAATCTTCAGATGGCTGCACTCGCCAGCTTGGGAAACTCGGCGCGCTGCTCCAACGTCGCTTCCCCCCAGCCCATAAGCTTCAGTAGCCCAGCCAATTTGACTTCCTTGCCCTGACTCAGACTTTCCAGGATCGCTGCATTCACCTCGCCTGCTGTCTTTAGCCGCTGCGCCGGAGATAGCAGCTCGGAAATAGAAGTCGGCGTCGTGGACGTTGTGTCGAACGCCAAAAGCGCCATGGTCCGTTCCAGCTCCGACAGGAACTCGGTGCTCTCTTCTCCCCGTGGCGCAAGTTCCTCTTGAGCAAACTGTATTGCGTCAGCGATGCGGCCATGTCGTATGTATTCAATCAGTTTTTGCTGCTGCAGATGGAAATACAGAGCGGGGTTCGTGTCGAGTATCTGGAAAGGGTCGATAAGTATTCGCGAAGAGGATAAACGAGATGGGGGACGCAGAATCATATTGAAGACTGAAGTTTTGGTGTTTACAAATCTCATCACCGACCCGAAGGTCTGAGAGTGGTGCATGAAACGGTTTAATCATATGCAGTCCCCACTGGAAAAGAGGAATTCGAGGGAAGAAACTCACCTCAGGATTCAGATCGTTGACTCGCGTTATGGCATCCTCCACGTCACCTCGTTGTAAGGCTTCGCGGATGTTCATGCGGCTTTCCATGCTGTCAAAGTCGACGGGAGGCGCCATGTTGGCTTCTTGGCTGAACTCTTCCGCCGCTGATTTGTATCCTTCAATGACAAGGTAATCCATAATAAGACGGTTGAGGTCGCTGAAGCAAGGAAGCGTTAGAATGCGAAACAACAATAGAACACAACGGAGGAGGATCAGGTAATACATGCATATAGTTTACTCTTCATGAGGTTCAGAGAGATTCCCAATGTTTTTTTCATCATCGAGAAAGAATGGATAAAGACTCACGATTTGGACACCTGGACCTCGTGCATTCGCCGGTCCCATTCTTCCTCGCGCAGCAGGATCTTCGGAGTCGACTACTCCGGCATAAATGTTAGCAAAGCGAGAAGTATGACGGCTGCACTTGGACATACCATGAGGAACGCAAAATGCTAGAACAGCCTTTTAAGGCAATCGCCTCACACACTTTAGGGCAGGGCCTCCTGGCCTGATTCCATCGCGTCGCCTGATCCGCATTCTCGACAAGTGCCGAATGCAATGATTGGCCATGGCTGACTGTGCACCTCCTTCCCAGCTTCCACGATGTCGGATAGCCGAACAACGCGCACGCTTCGTGTCTCTGTCGTCCAGACATGCTGTCAGGCATATGATCTCGACGCCACGATTCAAAAACTAGACCAGCTGACTCGTCTCGCGAAAGACCGCGATAACACGCAGCTGGCCGTCTTCCCCGAAGCCTTGTATGTCCGTAGTTCGCCCTATGACAAGTCTAGAATGTCAAGCGGAATGTTTACAGCATCGGTGGCTACCCAAAGATGTCCACATTTGGCGCCGTCGTGGGCGATAGGTCGGCAGAAGGGCGTAATGAATTCGTGCGTTATCATGCCGCAGCGGTCGAGGTGCCGTCTCCCGCGGTCTCCCGGGTGGAAGCCATCGCGCGCGAAACGGGTGTCTTTTTGATTGTCGGTGTCATCGAGCGCGATGGGGGATCGTTGTACTGCTGCCAGATTTTTGTCGATCCTGAGCAAGGACTTGTGGCCAAGCATCGCAAGCTCGCACCGACTGCATCGGAGCGCCTAATCTGGGGCCAAGGTGATGGGTCTACTTTACCCGTTATCGAGCAGCAATTCATCGGGGAAGGCAACAACAACGTGGTGAAGACCAAGATTAGTGGTGCCATCTGCTGGTACGGCCTCCACGCCTCACTTCATGGCACTAGCTGATGCCCGGTCCCTTCAACCTTCAGGGAAAACATGATGCCTTTATGTATGGGGCGCGCCACTTTAATAGCTTCACTGAACCAACTAATCCTTGACTGCCATACTATAGTGCGATATTATTACTATTCCAAAGGAACGGAACTCTACTGCGTGTCCACTGTGGATGCCCGGCCGGTGTGGCAAAGTTCGATGACTCATATCGCGCTTGAAGGTCGCTGCTTCGTGCTCTCCTCCTGCCAATATGCGGAGGAGAAGGATTACCCCGCTGATCATCCTGTCTACGACGCCACTCAGCGTGATCCAGGCAACGTGATGATCGCTGGAGGAAGTGTCATCATAAGCCCTCTCGGACAAGTCCTGGCTGGTCCTCTCCTGAAAGGCGAGGGAGTCCTGACAGCGACGATTGACCTTGACGATTGCATCCGTGGAAAGTTTGATCTAGATGTCGTGGGACATTACGCGCGTCCAGATGGTACGTACTTGATAGGTCTTTCTACTTTGACAGTAACTCATGAGCACAACCCATTGACCATCATAGTCTTTGGATTTACTGCGAATGTTGCATGATGGCAACGTAACAGACCTTTGACGCTAGGAGACACAATCAATCGATTTGCACTTTGTGTGCATTGATCAGGCCCTTTGTCGGGTCATCTGAAAGGTCCAAGTGGCTACAAGTGCCGTCGAGCAAAGCGCTTTGGTATGTATAAAATGACTTCTTCAGCACGCTAGTATCCCTACACCCGCCTATCTTCACATTATACCCCACTCGTTAGCAAACATGCTCGACGCCGGAAACGCTTACGTCGCCGCACTTGCCGCTCTATCGCGCGGTACTACACCCGCTTCATCTCGAAGTTCTTCCCCTTGCAGCGCATCATCCTCCTCTCCTTCTCGTTCTCATTCTCCGAGACGAAAGCGGAATGAAGAAGAACCTACTACCTTCAAGCCAATGTCCCGCAAGGCGTTCGGGATGGGCGCGTTCTTGAAGGACGAGGTACTCGTCCAAGCGAAGACGAGAAGAATCATTCGGTCACCAGAGTTACAACGGCTCCCGCAGGTTCCGCGACGCCGTCATCGAACCTCGGAGCGACGGAGGAGAGACGTGGATGCGAGGTTGGGGCCGTGTCCGTCTTTCGCCGCCGAGTCGCCAGTGGACTCGTATGGGGACACGTACATGCCGGAGCACATCATGATAGTGGACTCGGACGTGGAGATGGAATGTGGGCTGGACCCATGGCAGGCATCCGAGGAGAGCAGGATATTCGACATGTTCATCAACGTTGACGAGTGCGCGTGAAGACAGGACACATAAACCACACACTAATTACACACCTTGCCATGCTACGCAGATGCTACGTACAATGACTTACGCTCTTTACAAGATATGTATTATAGTAACGAGGACTGTAGAATTCGTCGTCAGTGCGGCAACGTCGTCCATCATGTATTCATCCCGCGCATTCCTTGAACTCCTCAAGTGGTTATACAACTGCCTATGATCCTCATCTTGTGAGCGGAACGCTGCTCTCCGGATGAATTGGTACTGGGGCTAGTCACTTCGATACGGTGACTGGGAGTGGTGGCGCAGCCCAAGCTCTTGCGCCACGCCAAGTGCACCAAAAGAGAAAGATTTAAGAAGAGACCAAGGAAGCTGGGCTGGGCAGACTGAAAGGAAATAGGTTAAAAGATGATAGATGGCCGCAGAGTAGCCGCCCAGGTGATCGACCAGGCGAGTACAAGCACTTGTTCAAAGGATGAACAACACAAGAGAGATAAACAAGACCACAAGCAAGAAAGAAGAAGGCGACGAAAGGTGGAGGTGGTCGCGGAGCCAATGCTGCACCGCAGACACCGGCAGTAGACTGGAGTGATGCCACCGCCAGTGGACGCGGAAGGACGCGTTTATGAAGAGCAAAGCGTGAGGGCTGGACCGCTGCGGTCACCCGAAGAGGGCAGTATATCCAACACGTTGCTCAATGTAGACGAGATGCATGAGGAATAGTGAACGCCACGCGACAATGGAGTGAAGAGTGAGAGATTCGCTGAAACCGCGCGACAGACACATGTACAGCTTCGCAAAGAGCCATGGCTATCAAGGACCGGCCAATTTCATGGGTGAGGATACTACTCGGATTCCACAGAGAAGAGAAGGAGATTGACTTGCAGCGCAGAGGACCCTTCTGCTCCCAAAGCCTAAACTACCCGGGCCCATATTTGGTGCTGTTGACCCCGGTGGCGTAAGGGTCACCGCTGGATCTCGACCGCCTTTTTTGCCTTCAACCTCGTCGACGAGCGTTTTCACAGTCCGCTCCTTTCCCCGCTTTGCTGTCCGCTCTCTCATACCCAGCCAGATGACCGACTCGTACCCGTCCTCGCACAACGGCGACATAACACCCAACGGCATGGGAAATGGCTCAAATCCTTCGCTGGTTCCTGCGCCAGCCGTGTCGTCCGTCATCCGCAAAAAGCTCATGGGTTACGTCGGGTTCGCCAACCTCCCCAACCAGGTGCACAGGAAGAGCGTCCGGAAAGGGTTCCAGTTCACGACTATGGTCGTTGGTGCGTAGCTAATTTGTCGCACCATTCCCTTTTCCATACTTATCGCGTCGCTGCGCAGGCGAGTCCGGGCTGGGCAAGTCGACCTTAATAAACACCCTTTTCAACACCACGCTCTACCCTCCCAAGGTGCCCCTCCCTCCCTCCGCCGAGCGGCCTCAGACCGTTGCCATTGAGAGCATTGGTGCCGGTAAGGCGACTCTCTCCAATTGCTATATCCAACTCGCCCTCTGACTGTGCTTACGTGTAGACATCGAGGAGAATGGTGTCCGGCTTCATTTGACCGTCGTCGATACCCCTGGCTTCGGTGACTTTGTCAACAACGACGAGAGGTCCGCTATTTTCCCACCCTGAAGGGTTTTCACCTGACTTTGGTCCAGCTGGAAGCCCATTGTCGACAACATCGAGTCCCGGTTTGACTCTTACCTTGAGCAGGAAAACCGCGTCAACCGACTCAAGATTGTCGACAACCGCGTACACGCATGTCTCTACTTCATACAACCGACCGGCCACTCGTAAGGAGACCTATCGTTCGCCCGCGCTCGCGCCTCACATTACCTGTTAGATTGAAACAAATTGATGTCGAGTTCATGCGCCGGCTGCATACCAAGGTCAACCTGATCCCCATAATTGCCAAGGCAGATACTATGACCGACGAGGAGATCACGGATTTCAAAGCTCGAGTAGGTTCACCTTCTCGGGCTCGACGGAGCTTCTTTTCTTACATCTCCATAGATCTTGGCTGATATCGAGCACCACAACATCCACATCTTCCAGGCGCCTACCTATGACAACGAGGATGAAGAGACTATCGCTGAGGCCGAGGAGATCGCCAGCAAGATACCCTTTGCTGTTGTCGGTTCCGACAGGCTTGTCGTCACGCCTGACGGTCGCGAGGTTCGCGGACGTGCTTACCCCTGGGGCGTTGTGGAAGTCGACAATGAAGATCACTGCGACTTTGTCAAGCTGCGTCAAATGCTTGTCCGCACTTACATGGAAGAGCTACGAGAGTATACCAACGACGTCCTCTACGAGAACTGGCGAACGGAGAAACTCCTCAGCATGGGTGTCGCTCAGGACGCTACCGTGTTCAAGGAGGTCAAGTAAGCCATAACCTTATTCATGACTCTGCTGCGGCTAATGTAATGTCTGCGACTAGCCCCGCGGCCCGGATGCAGGAGGAACGTGTCATGCACGAGGCCAAGCTGGCGAAGATGGAGGCCGAGATGAAGATGGTTTTCCAGCAAAAGGTGCAAGAAAAGGAGTCCAAGCTGAAGCAATCCGAGGAGGAACTTTATGCCCGTCACAAGGAGATGAAGGATGCCTTGGAGAAACAGCGCCTCGACCTCGAGGAGAAGAAGAAGCGCATCGAGACAGGACGACCATTGACGCCGGAAAAGAATTCGGTATGTTCTAGCACCTTCCTTTTGGATTTCCGCCAAACTGATTATTACTCTTCAGACACGCAGGAAGGGTGTCTTTGGCAACCGCTAGGTATCTCTTCTTCTCCTCTTCGAACCTTATCTATCATCCCCGGTTTTGCGCCATTGACACTCTTCTTTCCTTACTTCTCTCGTACATCGTCTATGGTCTGTTTAGTATTAACATCTTTGGTTTTGTGAACCCCCACACTCTTTTGCACGGATATCCTCTTTACGTTTAGTATGCTTTCTACGAATTCCTTGTTACGGGGGCGCTTGGGAATATACCACTATTTCTCTCTGCAATACAGACCAGAGATGCCATACGACTCGGTGCGAATTTCAGTGTTGAGAGTGACCCGAAAAGGTGATGATGATATCACTTTGGTCTTTCTTCTCAACCTTCATCTGCGATGGACAACATCCAGACAGTGCTGTCTGCGCTCGACGTGTTCTCACGCGCACCCGACAAGGCGTCGTTGGACACTGCAAATTCGTGGCTTCAAGACTTCCAGCATTCAGTAATTGTTTCGCCTGGACGTCCTTCGACATACCCGTCTGACCGTTGCCTCTGTTCGCCCTTGTCCTAGCCTGAGGCTTGGGCCACCTGCAATGTCCTCCTCCTTTCGCCCGAGGCGCCCCAGGCAGCCAAGATATTCGCCGCGCAAACGTTCCGAAGCAAGGTGGGCCAGCAGATCCAGCCATCCATCATTGCCACTCATGCGCTTTTGCCGACGCAGGTCACGTACGATCTGGCCCAAGTCGACCCCGCAAACCTGCCAGCGCTGCGCGCAACCCTGATGGCTGCACTGTCGCAATATCAGTCCGGACCGCGCACGATAATCGTACAGCTATGTCTTGCGCTGATTGGCCTCGCGCTGCAGTATCCCCAGTGGCAGAATCCTATCAAGGAGATGATTGATACGTTTGGAAGTAATCCTACGACTGTGCCCGTGCTTTTGCAGTTCCTGACATTGCTGCCGGAGGAACTAAGCAGCGCCACAAGATATCCTCTCACAGTGCGTGTCTATTGTGGATCGTCGGGCTACTAGATACTCACGCTACTCGCAGGATGATGATTTGCTGCAGAAGTCGACGGCTCTTCTTACAGCCAATTCTGACCAGGTTGTCGGGCTATTGGCGATGTACTTGCAGGCTTCAGGCGCGTCACTCCTCTGCTCTACTCTCATACATCCTCATTTTCATCTTACAGGTGTCACTGCTACCGTTCAAGAGCAAGTCTTTAACTGCCTGCGTAGCTGGCTCAATGCAGGCGAAGTCAGTCCTGTCAAGCTCGCCGAGACACCTTTGTTCGCGTTTGCATTCGATGCCCTTGCATCAGATCAGCTCTTTGATGCCGCCACAAACGTTCTTTGCGACCTCATCCACGAAACACAAGAGGTCGACATGAACATGAACGTGATACAGCTTATAGTACCTCGCGTAATTGCGCTCCGCCCTCAGCTCGCCACTCATGCCAATGATCCGGACAGGATCAAAGGTTACGCTCGAATCTTCTCAGAAGCCGGCTATACATATCGGTCTCTCGTCGCCCAACACACCGAAGCTTTCTTTCCCATCGTCGAAGCCATTGGAGAATGCTCGGCATACCATGATCTGGATATCGTACCAATCACGTTCCCGTTCTGGATGCATCTTGCTATCTACACCCAAAACCATGGACCAGCCCCGCCGGTCTTTTTGAGCGCGTATCGATCTCTTCTCGAAGTCATCATCCGCCACTTACATTTTCCCTCGGATTCTTCACCACTGACTGGCCAGGAGGCGGATGATTTCCGTTCGTTCAGGCATGTGATGGGCGACACCTTGAAGGATTGCTGTCTCGTGCTTGGGTCGGATACCTGTCTGCTAGCCGCTCATGCTATGATAGCACAGGCGATGTCGCAGGGATCTAATGTGACTTGGCAGGATATCGAAGCACCGTTGTTCGGCCTGCGCTCAATGGGGGCTGAGGTCAAACCAGAAGATGAGGGCGCGGTCCCAAAGATCATGGATTTGATACCAAACCTCCCAAACCACCCAAAGGTCCAATACGCGACACTTCTTATCATCTCACGGTATACAGAGTGGATTAACATGCACCCGAACTACATATCCTTCCTTCTTGGGTATATCTCTGCTGGGTTTGACACTGGAGACTTGGACGTCAGCTCTGCTGCCGGTATGGCGCTCAAGTATCTTTGCCAGGACTGCAAAAAGGTACAGAACCCATTGGCTCCGTTGATTTGGGATGTACTCATGGGCTTCCAGCATCTTACCGACTTCTTGCCAACGTTACATACCTTCCTCCAACACTCGGGCGAGAAGTTGTACCATGAAGACAAAGTTCAAGTATACGAGGCGATCGCGCATGTCATATCTGCCATGCCTATGGAAACTGCGGCGGTGTCCCTACGCCAGTTCTCCGACGATATCCTGTCAGATGTACTCGCGGTGACGAACAAGGCGGTTGTTACGAAAGAGGAGATGGCGGCGACATGCGGTGAGGATCGTCCATTTCTAGAAAGTCAAGCGGAGAACTGAAGTGTCTTACGTTCTCAGGCAGCTTGGAAAATCTGGAAGCAATGCTATACGTTATTCGCAGCTTCGGTGAAGACATCCCACCTGCATGTCAAAACACGCTGCCCGAGACTTGGGCTGTATTTGACCGTTTCCTTGCCAAATACGGTACAGAGCACGAAGTGGCGGAACGGACCAACAGGGTTCTCCGGTGGGGCGTGCCATTCTACGGCCGTGCCGGAAAGCCCGTGGTTGCGGCGCTTTTGAACAGGCTAGGCAGATCGTTCGATACTAGCGGCATATCCAGCTATTTGTGGATCTGCGGCAAAACCATCCAGGAATTCGGTTTCGAGCGGGACGAGGAGATTCACGCGGCGTTCATGGATGTATATCAGCGTTCCACTCAGCGAATCGCAACAATCTTACAAACGAAAACTCCAACTGCAATACCCGATAGTATGCCCGTCTTTCTGGAGACAGTGACGTTACTGACGGTCCAATAGTTCTGGAGGATTATGTCCACCTCGCTGGCCTTCTGTTATACCACGCCCCGGACGTCTTCTTCCACCCTAATACCTTCGAGCTATGCTTCAAAATTTGCGTACCGATCCTTGGCGTTGTATACAACGGTATTGTTTCCGTTGCTTTAGATCTCTTCCGGGACATTTTGTCCTACGAGGATCTTACTTACACGGGCGTCATACAGTCGACCTTCCTTAAGGAGGGTCTGGCACTCATAAGCGCTGTCCTCGATGGCGTGGTGGGCGACTTTTACGAGGAAAAGACGGGTGCTGTGATCTCGATAATGCGGTCTGCCCTTGTTCGATGGCCAACAGAGGTCTTAGGAGCTCTTCCTGGAATATTGCAAAGTATACCACCTGCCAAGGCATCGTCCGAGGCTAAGACGACCTTCCTGAATGAGATGCGCAAGTGAGTACTTTGTTGTCTGCCTCCATTTGTGACGTTTTTGACGTCGTTACGAATAGCGTCGTCGAGTCAGGACACTCTGATAAAGTGCGGTACGCGATCTTGTCGTTGAGACGGGCGACGAGAAAAGCGAGAGATCGAAGGCAGGATTTCAGTTAGTGAGAGCGGAATAAAGTTGTGTAGAAGTAAATTCTGGTACAATATCTTAGCGTCGTGTATGTAGCGATTAATGGGTAAGTAAATTTCCACAAAGGAACTCGAGATTAGCGTCCTGCACAGATGAAGCACGCTCTACGCTGATAAATCTTCGTATCAACAACATTATTAATGACAGAATACTCACATCTAAGCGTCGTTGTGGCCAATAAAGAACTCCAAGCAGCAACAAGCCTATTGCTTGAGTCAGGGCTTCCTTCCCGGCAAGCGCTTGCCAAATGTGTGGCTTTTCCCGGCGGTGATGTTTGTCAGTATGCACACTTCGGAAGGCTCCGCTGTGAGAGGAGACGAAGTGCCAACTAAAAACCGAATGCACTGTGGTAAGTTTGTCTATCCGAATTTAGACCACTTAAGAAGAAGAGCTTGCGGAGATCGCGTCTTGCTGCATTGTGCCAACTAAGTCGTTTTCCACCACCACCATAATATCAGTGTATCATGATGTTCATTGTCAGAGTGTGTGTACATGCGTCTAAAGTCCTTCAAGTAGATAAGAAAACCCAACGTAGTGTGAGAGGAAGCCCGAGACCAAAGATAGTGTTGAATAAAGCCCGCGTAAGTCTAAGTAAGTGTCCAATAGATAGAATGAATGAGCGAAAGAATAAAAAAATTAGCCGCTCTTTGCGTAAAGGCCCCCATTTTTGCGAGTATCAGATTTCCGGGTGTCAGATCGCATGGCAGGCCATCCAATGTAAATGCCACCAGCATCGGCGACTTCTCCCGAGGTCAAGAGGGTGTGCTCGCATAGCATACTGCCAGCTTCCATAGATGCTCCTGATAGCAGCCGAGAGCCTGCACGCATGGCACAACTACGGGATGATGGTTAGACGATGGAAGATGGTTAGGTACGAGGCACATACCCATCGCCGATTTTCAAGGCATTTAGCGCAAAGTTGCCACTGTACGTGTATAAGTATACCATACAAGCAAGGTGGAGGACTGAAACACACCGGGAGTTGATATGGGCAACAACTGAGCAGCTGTCCAGCGAAACCGAATCACCGAGCTCAAGAAGGTCAGGCTCGGTCATCAATCCCGCCTTTCCGCCAGCCCAAACGGCAGCGTTCCGACCAAACGTTGCTCCGAGCATGCGGTAGAACAACGTGATCCAAGCGGTGCCAGTCAGAGGCGCAAGAACACCTCCATTACCGAAGCCTCTGTACAGAGGACGACACAGAACAAGATGCAATTGCCAACGTTGGCAATAGCTGCTCTTGTCCCACTCGCATGGACCCGTCTGACGCCTGCCTATAACCATCCACTTGGCTATGACGACCCATAACAGAGCAAAAATGGCTAGGACGTCGAGAACTGCAATATATGCCAGAGCGGTGCACCCGTAGACAACGCCAAATGTATACCATGTGCGATGGAAGAGGTGGTGGAAATGGACAGCCAGCTGGCGAAGGATTTGGGCGACGGAAACAGCCGCAAGAGACCAGTACGCAGCAGTGAAGGAAGCGACGAGGAGGTTTATAGTGAGAAGCATGCTATATGGCAGCACGAAGAAATCAGCTTGACGATTGTAAAACGCGCGGCCAAAGGGTGTTGTCGTGTCAGTCTTCTCCGTCTCTGGAGCTCCCTTGTTCAGACACATAGGTTCACCGCGTTCTGTAGGTTGATCAGCGTCTTCACAACGTTTCAGCAATATCTAAACGTACGGCAACCCAACCAGGTCGATCCATCTTCGTACGAACCATTCCGAGTGGTCAAAGTTCCCGATCCGATGACTGCACGGCGACCAACAGTAACACCAGGGAGGATGACCACACGATCCGCGATCATGGCTGGTAAACGATAAGTTGAGGAGAGATCTCGCATGAAGGAATTGAAACTCGCCTCCAGCTTTCACAACCACTTTGGCACTTCCAAGGCCGTCCGTCGTGAAGATCTCCGCACGCGAACCAAAGACCACATCATCGCCAATCTCCAAGAGTTCTGGGTCGAGGCAGTACAGTCCCGAACCAGGCCAGTAAACGCGCTTGCCAACCTTGGCCCCCAAGCACCGATAGACGACGGAAACGCCTTGGTAATGCGAACCAATAATGGAGAAAGTGCGCTTCAGGTTGTCCTGCGAGAGCAGGTTGGCATTGATGTAGCGCCTGAGGACAGACCATTGAGTCATCTCCGCCGTCGTAGTCGCTTGATTAAGACCAAGTAGGCGTTTGACAAGGATGGAGATAAAGGTGTGCACAAGAGGAGTGACGACTGCTTTGACGACGCGCGCGATCATATAGAAGACGATGCGCTCATACGTAGCGAACCATAAGATGACGGCGACGACAGCGTTGATAGAGTCGGGATGGATGAAACTGGTCTTACGAACCATCAAAAAGATGGCTGCGAACCATGGAATATCTTCAGATAAGAATCAGTAAGGCAGTTTGGAGAAATAACGACGGTCATACAAGACAGGAAGAACACCAGGCCGAATAGTGGCCAAGCAATGAAGACTTTCAGCAGAAGATGAGGCTCTCTGATGCTGGTACGATTGAGAGATGCATGACTCGCTGGTGAGGGCGGTTCAAGGGAAGACGAGTGGGGGCCAAGAACGGTCCCTTCCGGTATGATGGCTCCTGGTGACACCTGGGTATACGTGTTGACCACGGCATCCGCTCCGATGACAACCTTGTCCAGACGGAAGTAGCCATTTCGCTCCACACAAAAGCCACGAATCAAGGCCTTGTCTACTCGGCAACCGTCCTCGAAACGTAGAAGGTCATACTCGCCAAGTTGTACGTTCTTCACAATGGTGACGTTCTTGCCAACGTGTGCGCCCAAAAGTCGATAATAGACCATCTCCAAGGCTGGCGTCATCGAGAAGATTCCGCGCCCCGAGATGCGCAGGCACTGGTCCACAATCCACCACCGAAGATGATAGACAGACCAACTGAGAAAAGTCTGAGATGAATTCGTCTGAGGCTTGTGCGAAAAAAACTTACAATTGGTAGGTGCCAGGCTGATATTTGCCTATCACGATCCATTTGAATGCAATCGCGGCGAGAGGTGCAAGTATTCGGCAACCCAAGCGGGCGGCGAAAATGGACGCAAGAAGAACCCCGAGACGCTCCCAGAAGTCATCTTCTATATGTGGTGCTTGCCACGCCATCACATAGAGAAGTAGAGACCCTAAAATTGTGAGTCAACAATGGGAATGAGAGCGTCGAAGAGGGACTCACAAGTTACAGCGGACTTTAAAGGGTTGAAAAAAACGAAGGGAATTGTTTGAACGATAAGGGAGATCGGGTGCCACTGGCTGCGGGATTTTGGAGATGTCGTCAACGAGGAAGGAACGTAGTTGGGAATCAAGGTGGCGTCTGTCAAAGTGTTGTCTCCCGATGATCTTCCGGAAGAGAAAGAGTCGACAGATTGATTCCGCACTTGCTTCTCAAGAAGGTCAGCGAGGCCTGCGACGGTACTCTGCGTGAACATAGACGAGATCGGCAGAGTTTGGTTCGACTTCTTCCGAATGAGATGCGAAAGCTTCCCAAGTAACAGAGAGTTGCCGCCCAAGAGGAAGAAATCTGAGTCCGAGCGTATCATGCCGGGTTCGATGGACAGGAGCTCTGCAATGGCAGCGCGGATGATATTCTCGTACTTGGACGCAGCAGAGAGATTGGCCTGCATGACCCATTCTTCCAGGACTGCGTAGTCCACGTCGCCGGATTGTGTCCGAGCCAGTGAACGAGTAACAATGTGAAGTCGGTCTGGGATATCGTAACCGTGCACCTCTCTGGCTAAGATTTCCCGCAGAGTAGAAACATCCGAGCCTTTCATCGTGACGAAGGCTTCAGGGCTTCCGTCCAAGCGAACATGCGCAGAAAAGTCTTTGACACCGTCAATTGACCGAGTGACCTGGTCTAAGGTGGCCAAGTTGATTAAAACAACAGAGCATGGTATAGGCACCGAGAGAGGCGTCAAAGCGGAAGGTACCGTAGCTTCGAAATGACGGTGGAGCACGGGGACCTGATCGGTCATACGCCCCAGACACAGGCGTTTAGCGAGGTTGATTCGAAGAGGCTTCCCGGCACTAAATTGCGGATGAGATGAATCCACAAAGCCAAAGGACTAACTCACACATTCTTGGGTACGTCGTCCATATACACAATTGCATACGGCCATTTGGAGGGATGAAGATGACCTCTGCGCGCAATGGTGTGAGAGAAGAACCAACGAGAGAGGCGCAATACTAACCTAAGCTTATCGTGCAACTGGGTGAGTCCAATCCTCGGCACACCGGGCGGTGACACGATAACAACGCCGATAGTTTCTTGCAGAACATCATGCTCTATGGAGAATACCAACGACGACTACGAGGCGTCAATAATCGTTTGATCAAAAGAAACGTTGGGCGTACCTTGACTACGTCCTTCGCTGCGAGGACTATTGCCTCCTCTACCTCAAATGGAGAAATGACCTCTCCTCCTTTGTTGATGATCTCCTTGGAGCGTCCAGTGATGAAAAGATAGCCGTCATGGTCCATGTACCCAACATCGCCAGTGTCGAACCACCCTTCTGAAGTGAAGGCCGATCGGTCTAGTGGGACTCCAGGGTCTGTAGACGTCTCATAGCCTTCGAAAGTGGGAAGACCCCGGACGGTGACAGCGCCGGTCTTTCCGAGGGCAGATTCGCTCTCGAGGTCCGAAGGATCACGAATAGACAGGTAAGGTCCACACGCTATCCCAGAACACCCTGGCCGATCAAGCTGATAGTTGGTGGGCGGTGATGCGATGGGCATACATCTGAGGAGTAGACGGTCAGCGGGCGATCCAGAACGCAAATCGAGAGACTCACTCGGTCATGCCATAAGACGGGAGAACGACCGCGCCAAAGGTCTTCTTGAGTTCTGCAGCTAAAGACGGCAAAAGCCCGCCTGCGGCGTTGCAGATCAAGCGAAGCCTCAGATCGCGGGTAGGAACGATGTTCTCAGGTTGCGAAGTCAAAATAGCATGATGAATTGTAGGGGCAGCAAAATACCTGCCATGAGAATGAGTATAACGAGGTTCGATAGCTGTGGTAAAAACGTACCAAGTCGCATGGAGCTCGACTGCGACAGACCAGAATGTCATGGTGTCGAACCCCACACACGTTATTGAGCTTCCGCCGGAAAACATAGGAGCCAGTAAGTTGCGGACAATGCCCCCAACATGGAACAACGGCATCATATTAACTGACGATGAGTTAGAAGAAAGTGAGAAGGTGTTGAGATTCGACTCACGATTGACGTCTTGTGGCGTGAGCTCCCATGAGTGAACGACAGCCCACGTCCCGACGACTAGCGAGCGAAGGGTGTACGGAGCGACCTTCTTCGTCCCACTCGTACCAGAAGTATGCAGAATGAGAGCCTGGTCGTCCAGGCATTGGGGAGAGGAAGGCATCTCTGTAGAAGAAACGTCCTCTCCTGTAATGGCCGCATCGAACAATCCCGCTGGGCCAGATGCGCGTTCAGTGATGTAGATGACCTCGCATCCGAGTTCCTTCTGCAGCGCGCATAGATCGAGGTGTTCCTCCATGTCCTTCGTGGCTATGATGGCTTTCGCACCCAGCCTCGCAGAGTCATCCCGAAGCTCAACAGCTGTACAACTGGAGTTGACTGGTGCGCAGGTGAAGTAGCATGCAAAAGTGAGCAGCGCAACGGCGCTGACTGGACCGGGTGGTAGTGCTATCATAACGCGGTCGTTGGGGCCCAGGCGAGGACGATTCACGGAGTGAGGCAGGGAGAAGTTCTTCACAAAACTATGGAGGACATCGTGTGTGAGTGGCGGATGATTCGGTACGGTGGAGAATATAGCCGGTCCGGGCGTCGTGCAAAGACAGTCCAAAAGGGTGCTAGTAGACTGTGATGAGGCAAGACGTCCCAGTATCAAGTCGCCCAGGGAGGTATCTTTCTGCGGCACGATGTCCGAAAGAAACAAGAGGGGAATGGACATCTCGGCGGAAGGCCTTCAGAGAGTAGATAGAAGGGGATGAGTGGAGAAGAGAGCCGACGAGCGAGGCTGTTTGAGAGTAACGTGCGAGTAAGGATTCTTGAGTGATTCGGCGAAAAGTTATCAAGGAGAGAGCTTTTATATGTTGTCGAAAAGGAGTGACATCACAATTTGAATGACAGAAAGGTCACCATCGTAGGGGTTAAGAGCTCGGATCGAAGCTATCGGAAGGAGAGTAGGAGCTATAGCGATCGTGAGTATTGGAGCCATTTCGATCAAAATATGCAAGAACATACGCCCCGAGGAAGTCTGTGCGTAGATCATTGACAAAGAAGTCGTAGCCTGGTTGGCAAGGCGGCCGTCACAGCGAATTCAAAGTGTGGCGCAGGATTGCTTGCCACTTGGTCTGATAATCATGGGCTGTCGAGCCGCCAACCCCCCTCCCCTCCACGGATATGATCTTATCCGAGACAAACGCACTATCGGTCAATTGCTTCCAGCAAGGCAATTCGGATGTTATCACATAAACCTGGCAGCGCAATAGCCACTTTCCGTCCTCCAGTGACATTCTGATGTCCAGTTCAAGACAGAGTTTGAGGAAGTCAGAGTTCAATAATCAAAACGACCACCAGAATAGGGTAACACGGGACTACTATCTGGCTGAACACATCGGTCAGTCTCAGACATTGATGATTGGGGGGCGAGGAAAGTAGCACCTAAGGTTAGGGTCTACCAGGGGGCTACATCCCTGTTCTTCCGGGCACCTCGCCTCGCCTATAAATATCCGTGGGTCGTCTATTCCACACTCACAGAAGCACGATTGGGACGGGGACAAGTGAGACCTCATTTGTGGTTTCTCCGGCCTGCTTTTCGGGACAACCTTTGTCTTGAACCTTTCACCGCCCGGCATCAAGTGCTTTGAATCCGGATTGTGCATGTAGTGACTTGAACCGTCATGGTCGTGATAATGGATTGTCGCGCCTAGGAAGGAAGGGGGAGACAGGGCCTGTGAAAGGAGGCATATTATGACAACTTTGAGCGTAGTGAGTGAGTTTTGATGATTGTCAGACCAGGCCGTGGCGAGCGCGGAAAGGGGAGTGGTAAAACGAGACCGTCGTGTCGTACGGTTCCTATGAAGGATATTGAGTCTAGGCTTCAATGCAACGTGGGCACAGAGTCCGTGGATGGCAAGTAGAACGTCCAGTGAACAGTATACTATAGAGTTGAAATGCAAGGGAAATAGTATGGAAGCACGTTGCCGCTGCATCCGATCCCAAAGTCACATCGTCTTGAACCTGTCTTGTCGAACGGAAGTGGGCTCTCGAAGCGCTGGCAGCCGGTGCCTCATACTGGCTGAAGCAATTTAGCCCAAGTAATGTTGCGGGAAGGTTATGGATGACCGACGTCTCACCGTCAATGACGAGGAACGAGGGCACGATGCGTTGGCAGCCGGCGTCGCGTCGCGTTTCTGGGTATACATCAGATGATTGCAGCGCGGGAGACTGGCAGTCGTCAACTCCGCGAGACCGACGGTCGTCAGGTCTCTGGCTCGCTACCACTTGGCGTCGAGGATGGGTGGGAGTCGTACGCGGAAGAGCGATGAGCTGGTATCCGGTCCCGTATTCTGGCAGACAAGATACATCCGGAGGATACAGCGCGCGTGCGTCAACGTCTGGCGCGCAGCTTGGCGTCCAAAAATGGGTGGAGGCAAGTGCTCAGTCCCCCGCTGGAGTCAAGGCAACGCGTGCGAAATGTAAGCGGCTGAGAAGAAATGGTGCAGGTATAGACGCGACTCTCGTCCGGAACAATCGCCTCTTCAGAAAAAACGGTAGACGACGGGCGCGACGTAGCGCGGAAGGGCGGGACATGAGCTCAGCAGAGGAGGGGAGACGCGTGCGAACTTGGCGGTAGGAGCCAAGTCCTCACGTATGCACGAGAGTTGCACAAGAGAGGCGGCCGCGTGCAGGCGTGACCGTCGGCGTCAACGACATCACTCCACATCATCATGCGTCATACGAGGCTCTGCTCGCAGGCGCCAGAATAGCCTGCTCTGCACTACCATCAACGGAAAGGAAACCAATCTCCCTTTTGAAACAACGCGTTTCATCTCGAACAGACCACTCGTTCTCAGGTTGCGCCGCCTGAGTTCCAGAAACACCTCATCCTGCCCTGTAGATCTCTAGCTAGACTTGAAACTGTCACTTCTCCGAATGTGAGTTGTGCCGTGCTCATGTTCGCTGTGGCTGATGTGGTAAATAGATGAACGACGTGGCGAACACGCCAATCTGTCCAACTTGCTCTATGCCTCAGCGTCTGCAAGCTAAACAGTCTGTCACACCCCGTACTCCGCGTGTTGAAGACCTATTACGACGCGCTGATCCTCCACACGCCGCCGATCTCGATGAATTCAGGAGCCTCCTTATAGAGTTTCCTACAACCCTCGGGGTGCTCGATCAAAAGATCATCGAGGCCGAAGAGACTCTACGCTCACTCATTCGCGCCCGCAAGGATGCGATCAGTCGCGCCGAAGACGCTAGAGCTCTCCTCCATCCCATCCGTTCACTGCCGACGAAAATCATGGAGGATATATTCCAATACTGCGTCCCTACGTGGGATGACGGTGTCGAGGATGATACAGACTCTCTTTCCCCTTCACTGCCTCCTTGGTCCCTCTCCCATGTCTGCCGCCGATGGAGGGACCAAGTACTATCATTGCCAAGTCTGTGGTCATATCTCCAACTTCAACTTGAAGTACACTCCAACTCCGTCACCCCGAAGCAATGTGCCTATAAAACAGCGCTTTGGCTGGGGCGGTCCAGAAGCCATCCGGTCTCTCTGTTTCTAGCTGCTACATATGAAGATCGCATTCAGGATCATCCCGTTCTCCCTATCTTAGAGGCAAGCACCTCAAATTGGAAGCAACTTTGCATCGACATGCCCATGAGCGACCTACAAAGTTTGGCTGGTAACCCCTTCCCCATCCTTCGTTATCTACAACTGGACTACGAAACGACTGAAGGTGACAATACCTCCGTTTCTACCTTTGCAAACGCCCCAGCTCTCCGAGTTTTGCACATCTCCGGCGACTCGAGTCCTCTGTCATTTATGCAGCTCCCGTGGAAACAACTCGAGGAGTATCAGCAAGAGCATGCCTTCAGCCGTGTCGGAATCCTGTACCTTCGCGAAATGACACGACTGCGAAAGCTCACTCTGTACATGTCGAACGTCTACCAGCCTATTGAGGGCGGCATCATCTCTCTCCCACATCTGGAAGAACTGGTCATCACCGAGACTTTGGAAGCGGATCCCGGTGATGTGAAGGAGTTCTGCGACATGCTCCACGTCCCGGCGCTCACTTCGTTGAGTCTGGACTTCCCAACCAGTATGGATCGACGGAGCATGTTTCTCCCAAAACTCCGGCCTACACCGGAAAAGTTGACGACACTCACCATTCGATGTAATATGACTGGGCATCCGGATAACACGAAGCGTCTGACATCCTTCCTCTCGCATCTACCTTGCGTGGAGGAATTGCAGTTGAAGGACGATGCTTTGACACTTAGGTTCATCGAAGGACTCAAAGCCACGGAAGCGCGTTCACCGATGCTGCCTCGTCTCCGCGTGCTTGATCTACGTGAATGTTGGTGCGATGACGACGTGCAGAACGAGGAGCTGTGGGAGATTGTCGAGACTCGCTGCACGGTGAACCGTCGCTCGGTCCCTTCTGCCCCGCCTTCAGACGACACTGAGGTTGACAGTAGAAAACAAGGCGAGATCGGCACTTCCTTGCAGAAGTATCCTCGCTGTGTAGACCTCGAAATACTGCGAGTGCCAAGGTGGTTGTACCATGACGAAGCGGAGCGGTGGAAGGATATCTGCGCTGCGTTGACGGTTGAATGCGGCATTAGTCTGGAGGACGACGACTCGGATAAGGACTACTCGGACATCGCAGATGACGAGTCGTTTGATTCGAGGTTTGGCCCTTCGGAGGATGGTTCGAACGACGGTGGAAGTGTTCATTCTGATGATAGTATGGGATCCGATACAACAGAGACTTAGCCTTCGTTATCGCTTTAGCTACGCTACGATATCCTTACTCACGATATACTACGATCTAATTCATAGCTACTTACTGTCCAAGTAGGACGGAAAAATGACCACGCCTTGACCACGCCACGAGCGCCAAGCATCGGGGACTCGGGCCGTTACTTTGATCGGCTGTTTTGTACCTCTTTTCATCAGTACTTGCATCACCTTAAATCCTCACCATGTCCACACCACCACAGAAACGACAGCGCCTCTCTGTGGAACAGGAAAGCGCAGTCGGCTCAGACAACGAAGTCGATGACCTCCCATCCGACGATGGTGAATCCGGCAGCGGCATCTCAGAAGATGTATCCGACGAGGAAGACATCCTCAACATGAGGCCGACGAAATCTCAGCAGACCAAGAAACGCAAAATACGCGCCACACGGGCCTCGAACTTTGGTACCACCCTGCAATTCCTCCTCAACACAGAAGCCCCCTCAGACCTCCCGCTCTCGCTCAAGCCATCGTTAGCGCGGAAACGAAATGATGAAAAACTCGATTTGAAGGCGAAGAAGGCTCTGCAGCAGGAGAGGAAAGACAGGGAGGACAAACACAGGATCACTGACGTTATTGGCGGCTGGGGTGGGGAGAGTGAACGCGCATTGCGCAAAGTTGCACAGCGTGGTGGTACGTTCACGAGATCGTTTCTTCGCGGACGATGTACTGAACTTTTCTGCTTCTAGTGGTGAAACTCTTCAACGCTGTACAACAGTCCCAAACTGCTGCTACGAGTGCAGAGGAAGTGAAGAAAGCTGGCAAGGGTAGCGGCAAGCCCAGATTACCTGCTCCTTCAATAGACGACAAGACGAGTAAGAAGGGGAAGAACAAGGACAATATAATAGGACGCGGGAAAGAAGGTACGACGCGCTTGTCTTTCCATGTCTCGTCTCTTATCATTTTCTTTCAGCTGTTGTTGAGAAGGATGACTTCTTCGATATGATACGGTCTGGCGGAATTGTATCGAAAACATGAGATTCAATCAGATCTCTCTTTGTATTCTCTGAACTCGGCGTGAACCAGGATTCGACACGCCACGTCACAAACACATTCGCGATGTTTCACACACACATTGGGACTGATAATTTGCACAGACGCGACGACGACACATTGCACTAATCACAGTACATGCTGTCATTCTCTTCGACCCGCAACGAATCGGGCATGTCGATGCAGGTGTTCTTGGAGCTCAAAGCTGTCTGTAGGTTTTATACTTTGATCGACCAGCATCCTGATCTAGACTATCGCTCTACGCGAGCCTTGTCGTGTTTCTGGTTGTCACCAAAGAAATACACATAGCGCTGGTATATGTTCTGGCCCCTCCTTGCCACGCCAAGTACCTGACCACCACACTTGGAGCCATGCTCCAAAGCCATTTTTTGCTTGCTGGTATTTTATCAGGTGCTCTCACACTTCTGAGATGGTATCTCATCTTCCCGACTATGTAGCATCATGGCGAAATCATCTCTCTATCACCCTGGAGGACAGCTGGGTCATGCTGAACCTCAAGGTAAAACGAAGTCACCCGGTTTCCATGAAGAACGCTATTATCCTCTTAACCTTGGCGTACACGTACTGTCAAAACTCGATTGTATTACAATAAAGTTGGAGCATACGTCAACGCCACGTTACGCGTAACATACTGTATTTCATTCTCTGCATGAAAATTGCAGAAGTTATCACAGTGCGACACGACGAAGTCACAAAGGCAATGCCGTGTTGCCCAAATGTCAACAATCTGCATTACGACTCTATTTTGTTCCTTTCTACGATCACCACGCATCTCATCCATTAATTCCCCACCTTCTGGGCACTTGTTCACGATACGCAATAAAGCCCGGTGTATCAGTGCATCGACAGCTGCGCCGACGTCGTGAACGCCATCGGGAAGCGTCAGGATCGCCAGCACCGTCGTCGTTAATCCGCGAGCCGTCCAAGGTGCCAGAATGGCCTCATCGTCTCTCCAGCCACTGGACCTTGCCGTTGAGCCCGATCTCCATCCGCTATACCCATCGACAGCCTACATCGCCGTCCTGCTCTCGTCCCATTCCGGTCTGACCCCCGACCAAAAGGCCGAGCTGGTCAACCACTGCCTCACGCGTTCCTGCATATTCGCCGAACTCTCCGTCCTCCAGTACCTCATTTCCGACTCGCAATGCCAGGCGTACGTCGACCTCAATGCGCGGGACGAAGACGGGCAGGGCCTCATCTCTTTGACTATACACGGCTTCGGTGCCGATTCAGACAGAGACGTCGAGCGAGAAGAGTGCGTTAGACTGCTCGTCCAACAAGGCGCGGATTTGAGCCCGGACAACAGTGTGTACCCGCACTTTCCCTCTGCCATGCACACTGACCACGCGCATGACAGGCGGCTGGACCCCGCTGCACCATGCAGTATTGCTATCGCCTCCGACGCTGGTCTCGTTCCTTATGACGCATGGATGCTCTGCTTTTGCCGTCACTCGCAGGAAGCTTACTCCGTTGGACATCGTGACAGCCCATTCCATACTTCCCGGCCGAGATGATGTCGCGCTCCTGCTCGAGGAGGCCATGCGCGGCGAAGGATGGACCGGTGGACGGATGGAGGAGCGGAGACGTCTATTTGAGGAACGTTCAAAGCGTAAAGGAAAGCAGAAGAGCGTTGAAGAAGACGTAGGGAAGGTCCTGGGTGTACATCCTAAATGGTGGGGGCACGCTCCTGACGAGTTTCTATCGGACTCCGATTCGGACGATGAGGATGTTGACGATGATTCCATCTTTGTGAGTCTTAATCAGGAATTGCACGCATACGCGTTATTCATCGGTGCAGACTCCGCCTCCAGATTACTCAACAATGCTGGTCTTCTCCCCTTTAGCTCTTCCCCAGATCTTTGACTCCCTCATCACCAACTTTCAACCATCTCTTCGTGACGCTACTCCTGCAAATAGTCTATACATGTTAGCGCGCTTCGCCTGTCTGACATGCGATCACACATGGCTGGAGGACCTCATTATTGGAGCTACGGATACCATAGAAGACACTTTCTTCGTGCGTCGATCCTCCGCTTTCGGATAGCACTGACAGGTTTGTAGAGTCGTGCAGAAGACGTCACTTGCCTCGTGTTTTGGCTCTACAATACCACCCTCTGGCTGCACCTCATGCAATGTGACGCTTCCATAAGCGAAGCCTGCGAGATGCTGGGCTCCTTTGAGTTGATAGAAGAAGTTATCAATTCTGTCTTTGGTGCGCACTTCCAAAATCTCCATCAATCCAATTCTGAGTCTCAATCTGCAGTGTTCATCATTCGTTTTGCTGAGCGGCGTGTCGATCAGCTTCTCGATGCGACATTGTTAGACTTTTCATCTCTGGGGTCCGAGTTCGAGTCTGTTCAGTTTGAATCAGAGTGGTCAATTCTTCGTCCATTTGTGGGGAAGAAAAAGAATCAGTCAGCTGCTAACACCCTACGCGCTTCTCCTTCCTCCCCGCCAAGTCCCGTTCCGGGACGTCCGTCTTCACCTACCCAATCTACGGTATCTCCATCTGCGTCAAAGGCTTTCTCGTCCCTAAGACAGAGCATCGCTCGGAACCGTACTGGATCAACGGCCCATACCCCTCTGCAATCGCTGTTCCCGGACTTCCCTCCTCCGCCCTCTCCTGACGATCTCGTTGCGTTTCTGACGGCTCTGCACACCCTTCTGACGCTCTCTGACATCAACCCGGCTTTGACGACGCAGTTATGGTCGCAGGTCATGTACTGGACGTCATGTACGTGCGCCAGAAACGGCCGCTTACACGTCGACTGAACTCCTGAACAGGCGAGATGTTCAATAGAATCTTGACTCGGAAGAAATTTTTGTGCAGGTGAGCAGAGCGCCGATGTTCACATGAATTGACGCTCACAGGGTCTGATACATAGATCGAAAGCCGTCCAGATTGGAATGAATCTGAGCAGCATCGAGGAATGGGTTGGCGCCATGTCACTTCCACGCGGTGTCCAATCGCACTTTACTCCAGTCAGAGAGCTTCTGAATTGGCTGCAGGTATATTGTACCCTCCGCTATGCTAGGATTTTACTCAAGAGATTCTAGTGCCTTTCCTCCATCACTGAGTTCGACAGCCTCGTTGCGACTATACAAACAATGAAGTCTCTGAACCCTCTCCAGGTACGTTCTCGCGGTGCCATTCAACGGTTGTGCTCATGAGGTCTACAGATGCGCCGTGCTGTCCGGGACTACAAATACGAAGTCAATGAGGGACGGATGACAGATGAGTGCATACAATACCTGACCCAACTCCAAAAGGACTGGGAAAGACATCGCGTGAAACTCGGAGTTGAGGCCCTGAGAAGAGAGGTGCCAGGCCTTCGCGAGATCCATCGTTCGTTTTTGCTAATGATTTGCTTAGATGGGCGAACGCGATCGGGAGAGGGAAGACAGCGGGACTTCTTCAATGAACGGATCGTTCGACCACTCCGGACATTCCGGAGAGGTCTCGATCGAATCTATTGACACCAGCACGTCTTCGCTAGCCCAGCAGAGCATTGACATGCTCTTCGACAAGGACGAAAGAAATACGACCTGGGAGCCAATTAAACCTCCCCAGGTTTTGGGCGAGCTGCTTGACTCGCGTCATATGCTTCCGCTTCTCTTTCCGTCCGACCCACGGTTGTTGGCGGCTGTCCCGGCGAGACTGGCGCTGTCGGACGATCAGAGACGGCGTCCCAGTCCGCTCATGACACCTGACTCGAGGAGCGAGAGCTTCAGTGTGACGAGTCAGCAGCCGCCTCAATGGCGTTCGCGGCACAAGAAGGTTAGGTTTGTGGGGACAAGCACGCTGAAATGGGTTGATGGCGTGCGCTCTGCATCGCGATGGGGGCGTCCGGTCGTGGAAGAGGAATTTCAGTCCGATGAAGAGGACTCGGAGCTCAAGGTCGAGACTCACATCACTCCGCTCACGCGGAAGCCCTCCTCCTCCGCCCGCAAGAGTAGAGCAAGCTATGGTGGCGGGGATGCGACCCCGATTGAGGAATAGATATAACTGATTTATTGACATATTGTAGTGTGTTTCGAGCATCGCCCCTTCCGCGTTCTCTCTTACGCCCTGCTTTCGTGATACCATCACCACTGCTAACCCCGGAATAACAATAATACTGTGTACTTTGGTCGTTGTGGCCCACGAGACTGACGCGTGCCAACAAAGGACGTCGTCGCGTTAGAGTCCGTTTACGCGTTAATGTTTGTCGAAACCCAGCTCACCAATTCGCAAGCAGTACATCTCAAATCTCTTCGTCCATCCAGTACCGGTGTTGATGATAGCCTGACCGAAGTTGGCAGCTTTTCTAGTGCACTTTCGTTCTCAGCCAGGGCCCCAAAGTAAAAGGCGCTGCGTGAGAAGCCTCCTAAGTCATGCATTTTGCCGTCCCTGGAGAAGCAGCTGGCGCCTGGTGCGTGCCACACCAACGTTTCGTTGAATGTCCTGGGCAGTGTACGATGTCCTTGAATCTGAAGCTTTAGCATCTACAGGTGCCAGCAGACAGGCACTTAAGCAATCAAGTGCAGCGGAGAGTGTCCTCTACATTCTCTTGGTGTGCGATCAACCGCCCACTTGCTGCAGACTTGCTGTGAGCTGCGCGGCCGTGCCAACCTGAGATTATGACGCATTTGGCCCAGTGGATAGCTCGGTGATCGGACCGATGGATGGCAACACTGATCAAGCGTTACAGCGCGAACCCGAAGGCTATACTCGCCGCCCTGCCTTGCCTCCTCGCTGCGGACGGCAATCATCTCTTGCTTTTTAACGACCACCATTTGTCTCTCTTCACTTCTTTTTCCCTATACAATCCCTCAGCGCTTCACGACCTACAGTAATTTATCATGACCGCCCGAGAATACCAGTCCGTCAAGCTGGTTCACGATGAAGAATATCCTTCTGCGCACGACCAGACGTCGCTACACCGTGCCAGTACCCGTTTATCGAGCACCACCCGGAGCTCTGTCTACTCACAGGAGGACGATCCCTTTGATTCCTCAAGACTCTCAGAAAAGGGTCAATCCAACTTGGTACGCGGCGCCAGCATGCGAAGCACGTCTCCCTTCGATGTGGACGCAACGCGGAATACGTACGGAGACGAGCATTACAATTACTATGCGGAGCACAAGCAGGACGATTCCGAGGCGTCCCTGGTGAACAACGCGGCAAACATAGGGCGCTCCGGGAAGTATCAAGATCTTGGTGCGTTACGTTCGGCCGCTTATCCGTGGAAATACTTATCCTGTGGTTAGAATACGCCGACCCGTACAACTCTGGCGCTGCCGAACCTGTGGCGGAGAAAGCGGGGTCGCTATCGAGGTTTCAACGGGCTGGACTCTACCCTTTGGAGCAACGCATAGAAGACAAGAAACGCGGTATAGGGCGGCAACGACACCCATTCCTAGGTGCGCGAGTATTGCACCGTCCATCCCGACCACTTCTGATGCTCCTCCACCGCAGTATGGATTCTAACGCTCATCATGATCTCTGTCTTCATTTACGAACTGGTCGTCAACGATCGGGAACAAGGCAGTCCCGTTTCCTTCAAGGTAGACCTGCGCAGCGTTTATCTGATTCTGCCTGTCTTACGGTTGTTGATAATGAACACAGCCTGTTGTCAATTACATGCTTGGCCCAGATTCCGCAGTCCTCATCAATGTGGGCGCCCGGTTCCCTGCCTGTATGAAATCTGTGGACGAGATCCCGCCCACGTTCCAAATTGGCTGTGAATCTTCCCTTGCGTTGAAACCGGGTCAATTCTGATAATCGATCTCTCTCATAGGTATGAACAACACTGCCAACCCGGTGACAGAAATTTGTACTGTTGAGGAAGTGTGTGGACACGGCGGATTTGGATCTGACGATGTCCCCAATCAATGGTGGCGGTATGTCTTGAGAGTTCCGCGTTTACAAGTAGTAAGCTCAAGGTCGCGACAGATTCATTACACCGGTCTTCATGCACGCTGGATTTGTTCATATCCTATTGAACATGATCGCTCAACTGACTCTCTCAGCTCAAGTACGCGTTTCAAACATATTCTATGGTAGCGACTCATCCTGTCTCCCCAGATCGAGAGGGAAATGGGCACTGGTGGATTCTTCTTCACTTACTTGGCGGCTGGTATATTTGGGTATGCCGAGCTTCGTCTCTGCGGAGTGTGTCCATTGATACCGTTTCAGAAATGTGTTTGGCGGCAACTTCTCGCTTGTCGGTGTTCCTTCGGTTGGCGCCAGTGGAGCCATCTTCGGTACTGTGGCGGTACGATTCATTCTTGGTACGCCGCGTACCGGTATTGACCCCGAATGACTTGCTAGGTAACATGGGTCGACCTTATTGCACACTGGAGATACAAGTACAGGCCCGTGAGGACTGTGAGTGATTTCCGTTTCCATGAGCCGAATGCTGTTCTGAATGTGGGTGCAGCTCATCTTCATGATCATTGAGCTGCTCATTGGTATCGCCATGGGTTACATTCCATGTGAGTTATTCACCGATTCTTGGAGAGCGCTTGACTCATCTTCTCTGTAGATGTCGACAACTTTGGTTAGTATAGTATGGCTACTGTCGCGTTTGTGGTGAATCTTGACAATTCTTGCAGCGCACATCGGTGGTTTCCTCATGGGATTACTTGTTGGTACGGTATTCTACCCCGTTATCAGTGAGACCAAGAGACACAAGGCCATTATGTGGGGCTTCCGCGCGATTGCAATTGCCTTTGCTGTCATTCTTTTCGTCGTCCTGACAAGGAACTTCTACACATCAAATCCTTATGCTGGTAAGTCTCTTCATGAAATTGTGTTGCCATTCACTGAACGACGGTGTACAGCTTGCGACTGGTGTCGATACCTTTCATGTTGGCCGACGTCTTCGAACGACCACTGCCACGGGACAGGTTAGTTATCTTTCAATGCTGATGACATGGCTAATATGTATATCTAGGCTTAACGACTTCTTCATCTTCAACGTAATTACCTGTAGTTACTCATGGACCATCGAACTCTTGTAGATACTAATCTAATCTGTACGGACATCTATTGAAATTCTGCTATGATATCCAGTACATTACCAGGCCCGCGTGTCCATGAGCGTCTACATGTCGGCATTACTCGGCACTTTTGATTTTCGCCGTTGACCATCACATTCGAGCAGCGCTCATCGACGTTAGCACTGCCGCCCGTTCATTACATGTTTTGAGCGAGGCCGCCACTATGACAAACTCGAGGGGAAATGTGACGCTCAGCCCCTCATGGCCCAATTACGCAGGCGTGGTTGCTACTCTGCTCGCAGTGCTGGTCGGGCTGGGGAGGTATTTTTTGCTGGGTGCGTGGATTGCCCGCTCACACCAAATGGTTGGGCTGACCTGCCCAAGACCGGTGGGATCCCGCACACTGCCAGGCCCTCTTGACTGGCGGAACATGGCTAGACTATGACTTGAAGGGCTGGCAGCCAAACGGTGCGCTCCCAAAGTATCGGCCTGATCTCCGTATTGAGTGTCTGTACCAGGCTGCATGCTCCGCACGTACAAGCCGAAAGATGTGGCAACCTGTGCTGACTCGCGGGAGTTTGTATTCATTGGCGATTCCGTGACACGGACACTCTTCTATGAATTCGCGAACATAATCGGCCCCCAGCTTCCTCTCGGTCCTCCCGATGACAACTCCAAGCACGCAGACTATACCCTACACGCCGGCTCGGTCACCATCTCCTTCTACTGGGACCCCTTCCTCAACAGCACGCGAGCCAACCAGCTCATCACCGCCCGTGCATCCCCGTCCAAGCGGCCTGCCATGCTCGTGCTCGGATCCGGATTGTGGAATCTGCGTTATGCGGATACGTCGGGCGGCATTCCGTCCTGGGAAGCTAACATTGGACGGATATTCGATGTCCTCAGTCAAGCGCCCGTCAAGCCGGCGGACGAGATTGTCATTCTCCCGGTCGAACAGGTCGTACCCTCGAAGCTATCACACGACCGCGCAGAGACGATACGCCCTTCTTACGTCGATGCTATGAACTCGGACCTCCACCATCGCATCAATCCATCTCGAGACTTCAATCCCCTGGGAACGGCGCCTCCTGTAATTCCTGTGTCGCTTCCATTAGTTTTCAACGAGATGTTGGACATTCGAGAGACCGGCGACGGCCTGCATTTCTCCTCCAAGGTCGTCAGACAGCAGGCTAATTTGCTATTGAACCTCCGCTGCAATCAGCACCTACCGCAACACTTCCCTTACGACACGACATGTTGTCGTTCATATCCTTTCCCGCGTCTTGTGCACAATCTGGTCCTCTTTGCGATGATTATGTGGGGTCCGGTATCAGTCTTCCAGACCCAACGACACGGTATGTTCCTTCCTGAGATCTCGGTCACGGACGCGACATTGAACATCCTTGTGCCAGCATTACTCATGGGACATCGACCAGATCTCACGCCAATAAACATAACACGCCTCATCTTCAGTGCTGCCGTACTACTGATCTTTGCAGCAGACCGAACGAATCTCTGGTTGAAAGAGCATAAATTCTTCAATCCGTGGACGTTCGGCGTTCTTCATATGTTGGCTCTGATCGTAGGGTTTGCAACAGTGAAGCGGTCAGACAAAGACTTGGGCTTTCTAAATCGTGACCAGACAGACGAATGGAAAGGGTGGATGCAGAGTAAGCAGTCTGTGTCCAGTGTCCTTGACCATGCTCAGAGTCGCATTTGTTTCTAGTCTGTATCTTGATCTATCACTACACGGGCGCGTCTAAGATTTCGGGCATCTACAATCCAATACGTGCCCTGGTCGCAGCCTACTTATTCATGACTGGGTACGGTCATGCCACATATTACCTGAAAAAGGCAGACTTTGGTTTTCTTCGGGTCGCACAGGTAAGAAAGCCACGTCAGGTACTTCGCTATGTGACTGACATTCGCCTTCAGATTCTGGTTCGTCTGAATCTCCTCACAATCGTTCTCGCGTACTCTATGGACATGGACTACATTTCCTACTACTTTGCCCCTCTGGTGTCCATGTGGTTCCTCATCATCTATGGCACCCTGGCCATAGCTCCCCAGTACAACGATCATTTACTATTCCTCCTCCCCAAGCTCTTTTTGTCGGCCACTGCGGTCACTTGGTTCTTCAAGACCGAGTGGGTCCTCCAGAATATCTTCGATCTGCTGCAACAGGTCTTCAGAATACAATGGTCTGCTCGCGAGTGGACATTCCGCGTCACCCTCGACCTCTGGATCGTTTACGCTGGCGTTCTGACTGCGGTGGCCATGATCAAGAGTCGCGAGTACCGTATAACGGAGCATCCGCAGTGGGCATTGGCGGTGAAAGTGGCCGTCGGCGTATCGTTCGTGGCGATGGTGTGGTACTTCGTCTTTGAACTCACGCAGGAGTCGAAGTTCACATACAACCTCTGGCACCCGTACGTGTCGGTGGTCCCCGTCCTCGCGTTCGCCGTCTTGCGCAACGCCAGCGTCATCCTCCGGTCCGGGTCTTCGAGAGCATTCGCGTTCGTGGGCAAATGCTCGTTGGAAACTTTCATCATACAATACCACTTCTGGTTGGCGGGTGACACGAAAGGAATCTTGCTCATAATTCCTGGGACGCGATGGAGGCCGGTCAACTTCATCTTCACGACGTTCATCTTTGTCTTTCTCTCGCATTGGGTCGCGAAAGCTACCGGTGACCTCACTGCATGGCTATGCAGCGATCCCTCAAAAGAAACCCCGACTTTGCCTCAGCCCGCCACACAAAACTTGCCAGGGAACCAGTCGAACGCTCAAGAGACCATCCCGTTGGTCACTGTCAATGGCGCAAAATTGGAAGATATACCCGAGCCAGAAACCCCATCGGCTCAGCCTCGCCGATGGTTGGATCGCTTGGCGGTGGGGGCGGCGCCAGAAACGGCAACTCCTTCTCGAGAACCACTACAGCTGGGCTTGAAAGCAAAACTGGGCGGTCTGCTTGCCGTTATGTGGTTCGTGAACATCATGTGGTCATAATGGCGGACGAACAGATGATCTTTATATTATTGACAGTGGTTTCCGAGACTGCTTCGACTAGTTGGTATAGATTGAGTGTAATATATAATGGCGAATACACTGGGGAGAGGGTTAGAAATGAAAACAGAACAAAACACGACGAGGTCATTTGGTTGAAGACATTGTTTAGATTTGGTTGTGTCGTCACCGAGTCGGACAATGATTGTGATAATCATATGGAGGAGAGTGAGGACAGTGATACATACATAGGGAAATCTGGGGAGGAGAGTTAGCATGAGATGCAATGAAGTACATTTCGAAGAGAGGTGGGATCAGCATTAGCATGGAAGCTCGTCAACGCTTGTCCTTTAGACAAGCTCAGGGCTTGACTTCTATTTTGTTCATCACTTCGTCCTGCAGGAAATGGGCTCACCATATCGGTTCGCATATGTTCAAAACGACGAGAGAAGGATCTGGATGAGGTATCAGTGAATGGTTCAGTGCGGAAGCAGAAGAGCTCAGAAATTTGGGTATATGAATAAAGTTCATAAGCCCGTAGGCTTCGAAGTAGCGATTCGTAATTCTCGTCCTTGCAGAAAAGAGAAAATGGGCTCACCCGGTGGAGGATGTGTGTGAGGAACAGGCGGTGAGAACGAAATTTTTAAAGCCGGTGACATTAGGGCCGGACAAGTGATGACCATCACGGTGTTTGCCGCGCGCGCAGATCCGTTCTAAGTACAATGTACATTGTCGAGATCAGTACCTAAGTAGCGTCCCAGAGAGCAATAAAAATACAGGAAATAAGCTGCACAACGAGGTCTCTGAAAGTTGGGTCATGCGTGTCGGGTTACTTATGCACAATTTCTCTCCATTTTGGCGGGGCCACTGACAAAGAAGATCTTGCCACGTGAGGAGCATTCGCCATCACCGCCTTGGGCAAAGACCACGATCTTCATTGACGACACCCACGACCACTCTCTCATGAACATCCTTCACCACCCAATCGACTTCCAGCCGCGTCCTGTAACCCACGCACCGACAGCCTTCGGGTTTGGGTTCGGGCTGACGCAAGCACCGACGTCGGGCATGTTCTCTGGGTGGCAGCCGACGGTTCCCGCGCCAGTGTCTCCCTTCGCCCAGATAAACTCCTCGCACCCGCAACAGTCACCATCAAGGCCACAGAAGAGGCGGCATGAGCCGGAAGAGTCGCAGGTCGACGAGGCAATGGATCGCAGCCCTACCCCAGATCGTCCTAAACGTGCAGCGCCCAAAAGAGCCAGGCAGCACGAGCCGCCCAAGGTGCCCCAGGTCACGTCCAAGGAGAACAAGGCTCCGCACTCGGAGGACAACGACGTCGATATCGGCGTTCTGTTGGGTGAGTCGGCCTCGTTTCGCTTTCACGAGGCAACACCATCTGACTGGTCCTCTTGCAGCCAGTCTACCGACGCAATCTCTCTTACCCCTCCTCACGTCTCTCATTTCCGCCCAACCGTCCCTCAAGACCACCATACTCCCTTTGATTCCGCGCCCCACGATTCAAATTGCCCTCCAAGCCATCGCAGAATCAGTCAAGAAACTGCGAGAGGCCTACCCGTACTCACATTCCACCCTACCCGCGTCCTCCTCCTCATCCATCGGCTTTGGCTTTGGCTCCGCATCCAGAGTCAGCGCATTCGGCCAGAGCAACAGCTTCGGCAAGTCGGCGTTTGCAGAAAACAGCAGCTTGAGCTCGCATCACACCCCTGGAATGCGGGACGAATATATCCTCTCGCGCATTCGGCCTCAAGCTACCGACTTTGTCGCCGCGGTCATGTCCTACCTGCCTTATTTCTCGTACATGCCGTCCACGGAGTCCTCGAACCTTGCACCCCATCAATCCACAACCTTACGGGCTCTCCACCGCGGAAAGTCCCAGCCGACGGAGACGTTTGCATTTCTGGAAGCGGTGACTTCGTGTCTAATCAACCAACCTCCGTTGGCAGTGTCGCTATTGGTGCCCATGCTTCTTCCGCGTCTCGTTGATGAATGGAAGGCCTGGGTGTCCAAGGTGGACACTATAGTCAATCAAGAAGGAGGCATGTTTGGCAGGGAAACGGCGTCGGGTTGGGAGCGAAGCTTGGACCAGTTTTCGGAATGCAAGGATGCGCAAACTGCTTCCGCTATGCGTTCGGTTCGAGACGTGTGGGTCGCAAAGGTTGGGTGGCTTGTTGGCAGGTCCGTGCAGCATCGAATGGATTTGTAGATGGGATGTTTGCGGTGTCATCATCATTCATGGTATAAGTTTTTACGGATTTTATTGCTCTCGTGCTTGTCCCACATAGTTATTGCATACATACATACAGTTCTCTCTACCTTTACAGCATTATCTGGCGGTATGTCAACATGCCATGGCATCAAATCATGACTCTACGACGAAGATGTGCTCCCAAAGTGGCTTCATGAAACCACCGTTGACAAGTGAGTTGGCCGCCTGTGACTGCGTGGAGTATCAATCAGTCCTTCAGTCTCGCTCTCCAAGTATAGAGGTGAATGCAAGCTGGAACGGTTTGAGCAAAGCCTAAGCCTAGGACGATGCAGGAGTCGCATCGACAAAGAGTGATGACGCATCTATTTGGCGATGTGATGCGACAGCTTCTGAAAAGAATCGCGTCGGGCAGCCGGCGCACGCAGTACTTTCACCCGCTGAGAGATCCCATGCATGCACGGCGTGGCCTGGCGGAGCCGTCAGACCCTGACCTGTTCTGCGACTGCCTACACTGTCTCTCCTTTCGCGCAGGCTCTGCAGCTGGCTGCCGGACGGGCGTGGTCGCGTCATTCCTCCTCAATTGCCCGAACACCCAGTCGACCCCGGAAACAGAAAAAAGCCAAACCGGCAGTCGCGCATTCGTATGCTGTCGCTCAGTGCATGTCTTCTCCATTTTTACGCCCATTCTCCAGCTCTACACGTCATGACATTCCTGGAATCCCTGCCAGTGCGAAGCTTTCTTCCGTGTATTGGCAGAGAGAGGACGTATCTGCGGCCGATTCCTACCTTTCGCCCGAGCGTCTGACCGAGGAGGACTTCGTGTTCGATCCGGGCCTCGTTCCAGACGAGTCGCGAACGCTCTACAACGACGAGGAAAGCCCCGACATTTCTTACATCCCGATTGTGCCAATAAACCCGATGCAAACTCCCCTCCTTCCCCGCGCAACTACTCCGGAAACCCTACTCCGAAACCTGCAGCATATCTGCCAGCAGACGAAGATACCCAGATTCAGTCAATTGATCCATTACCACACTCTACACAATGGTATACGCTCGTCGCATACCTACGACTTTGTCATCTCAGTTGCGCTGCGGCATCATGAGTTTGGGAGTGTCGAACGCCTCTTCGATGACATGAGCCATGAGAGGCTGCGCGGGACCTTCAACACGAAGAAGCTGCGAATCCGGTGGCTCATTGCCACGGGGTTTCGTGCCCAGGCTTGGGATCTCATGGTAGCGTCGGCTTCGGACTCGTCGTCGGGACATATACCCCTCACCTACTGGATGGAGTTCTTCAGACCTACTGGACACGGGCTCGCGTCGGTCGCCTCCATGACTCCCGAAGGGTTCGATGCGTTGATACGAGTTCGCCCTATCCAACTCAATTCCCAGACACCTCCACGCGTCGCGTCGTCTGTCATCAATGCCGCGTTCCAGGTAGGGCGGCACTCTGCCGCGTTAACCTTCGCCAAATCATGTCTTTCCGGTATTCCCTTGGAGGCGACGGCCTCTGTGCGAGAAGATTACCTGGACATTGTCAACTTGCTCGTGCTTCACGGCTCTACCCTGCTCAAACTGCGCCGATTTTACGAGAGCCGACGTATTCTGCAGTCTCTTTTGGCAATCAATCCCGTCTTGGCGCCGAATGCGAGTACACTTTTGGCCCTTTTTTCGCATCTCCGAAGTTGTAGGAATTCAGGGACATTGGCACTACAGACTCTCGATATGTTCAAATTGCGCTGGGGACCTCAGATGGAGAATGGCGCCATTAGGCGGCGTGTCGTTGAGCTATGCATCAAGGAGGGTCGTAAAGAGTCTCTCCAAATAGCAGAGCGCTTATCTCAAGATGATACGTACACGGCGCGACCGGTCAGCGTGGCGCCCGAATCCCCAAGGATGCGCAATCCCACCATGCGACGGGACAAAGCCATGTACCCTCGCGTGGGTCAACAGAACGTGTCTTGGTCCAGAACCAAAGCCCGCCTCGCGGTAGCCAACAACACAGAATCTGAATAGCGCCACAATGCCTCTAGATCAGTGGCCCTCTAGGCGAATAGTCCGTGATTGACATCGCTCCCCCACATACCACACACGAATCCCCTCGGCGTTATACCGTATGGTTGCCTTTGTCAAAGGAGATATCGGTCTACTAGCGCACTCGGAGCCTGAGTGCGACGGCAATGGTCGAGGTTCCTCTGGTGTCTTGGGATGGATCAGAGCTTGAGAGATAGGATTGGCTTGAGTGAGCTGGCAGTAGACTTTGCTGGTTCTCTCCTGGTTTCGGCGGTGGGAGAAGGGACCCGATAATGCGTAAAGTTTGCATGTAAATGAATCAAATGTCGTCGGGAAGTGCATCTGTGTGATCATCGATTCCATGGTGGGTGGCTCAAGCTTTGAGATTTCTATGCAAGTTATCTCCACGCTGGGCCGAGCTCGGGCTGATAGTGTACCGTCTTCACTGCCTCCGGTGCTCTCATACAATGCCTATCATAACTAAGGTAAAACGGCGTTCATTAATTGAGTTGTGTATGTATAACCTGGCGGTTGACACTCGAGCTTTCCTGGAATTCTTTCACGTGGGAACCTCCGAATAATGAAGTGTCAAGATGAGCCCGGGATTGCCTCAAACTTGAACTTCAACTTGACGGGCCGCAGTGACTCAAGTGTCCTTGACGCTGACCCCCGATACAAAGCGCCACCGGGAGTCGATGAGACGCTATCTTCCATGTCTTTCCGACATTGCATCCGGCGAAAAGGACCATGAGTCCAAGCCCTTTCGGGACTTTGGAATGGTGTTCAAACAGAAGATCATCGATGTCAAAGGCCACAACTAAGGGCGGTGTCATGCGTACGCTGGCACCACTACATTCTGCCATATTGAGTAGGGCGAGTATAGGCCGACATCGCGGAAGGAAGCCTTGGGAGACGTCCTGTAGCACGGATCGCCTGATGATCGACAGAGCAGATGTCCTGCAGGCCGGCGGGGTCTCTGCTGTCGAACTCACGGAAGAGAGCGAAACGTGGTGGCCGAATTGGGACGCGATGATGCCTGTTGGCTCGCAAGGGGTAATGGCCATTGACAAGGCAGGAATCGAACACTTGGAAGCGATCAGCGCCTGGGTGTCACGTCGTTTACCTACATGATGAAGACATAATTGAAGGGCGCGAACCCAGTGCTCTGAGTGGTGCAGGTGTGTGTACAGTTCGTGTGCTTCACTGTCCCGTTCCTTTCGTGATCTTATCGACCAGATGCGGACTGGTCCGGCGTTCGTTCTATGTTCAGGCTCTTGACTCGGAGTTTTGACAAGAACAACATTCAGTGGTTAGATAGCAGCAGGCTCGCCAGACAATCACAAAGTTATTAGCTCATCCTGGGCTGCGCTAGTGACGGTGTACATCGTGTTTTACCCTTTGCCGGACGCAATTCCGGGATCTGAATTTTTTTTAGATCTCAGATTCTCCAAAGTGCTCGCCGTCGTTCAGTGCCCCCTCACCGTCGATTCCCTTTCGTTCGCGCGATTCCTGCGGATATCGATCCCAAAGAACAGTGTACTCGATAACCTTGACCAGGCCCCGCCTTGACTATCGTTCACAACATGTCAATTTTCGCTCGCGACCGCCACTGTAACGAATAACGGCGATAACATGTCCGAACATGGTGCTGTCACACCACTGTTATTGGGCCAGGCGCGTAAATCATTTTATTGAAATTGGTCGCAAGCCAGAGCCCATAAAGCTGCGCGTCATTGTAGCAGGTACATTACCGCCCTTCCCACTCACTCCCTCAACCCTCTCTCTTCTCTCCCTTCGTTGCTTCATCTTCTCTTCATGTCCAAGCAAATTCTAGGTATCTCAACCGTCAGTGTGGGAGTAGGTCCAGGTACTGACACTCTCGGCGCCATTTTATACCCAACTAACCTCCCTCCTTCCAGGTGGGACTACGTCAATGTTAGCGTATGTTGCCTCCGCCGTTTCCGCTAAAGCCTTACTCACAACGGTTGCAGACATATAGTATGTCAGACCCTCGGAACATCCTCGCGTCGACTTTGAACGCGTCCTTAGGCCATCATCAACTACCAAGGGCATGTTGTGCTCGACACCTACGTGCAACCGACGATGCGTGTATGTTTTCACTCGCGAACGTTTCCTCGACCCTGCGCTCACCCAAGGTCCTAGGTTACCGAATATCGCACCGCAACAACCGGCATCGAGGCGGCCCACCTATCGTCCAGTATGCACTCCCGTCCACACATTGCCTCATCGTCGATCTAACATCATAATCAATAGAAAACGCGATGACGTTCAACGCCGTGCAGCAGGCTGTGGCGGGTCTCATCAAGGGACATGTTCTAGTAGGACATAGCATCTGGAATGACCTTTCAGGTACGTGTTTGAACTACGGTGCAAGCTAGTCCACTGAGATCCACCCCTCTCTGGCAGTCCTGGGCATACCTCATCCGGCTGTTGACACCCGGGATGTGGCTCTGTACCAGGTACGTACTGATGTGCCCGCCGCTATACCCTCTTGGTAACAATTCCATTTGCAGCCCTTTAGAAATACTTTACGTTCGCCTAATCATCTCGTCGGACTCCAGACGCTTTCGTGGCAATTGATGCGTCGCCGGTGCCAGGAGGGTCTTCTCAATCCGGTACGTCGCGTCGGACAACTTTTGCTTCCGACGCGTTTTTTGACGTGATTTGCTTCCGTAGCTGGAGAACTCACGCGCCGCGATGGACCTATACCGCACACACGCCCAAGGCTGGGAAGAGTCCATAGCCAAGGGCAACTGGCCGTGTGTGCTGCCTCCAAGTTCGTTCTCGCGTTGCTATCTCTAATAGCGGTCGTCGCCGCGCGCCGCCCATATCTTGATTTTTTCCGCTCTGCCAAATTTTCCGATCACGAAGTACATACGTTATTAGACGCCCTGTTTGTTCCTTTATTTAGTACCATAGCAATAGTCGTAATTCTATAGTAACATAGACCCTCATATGCTTCCGAATGGGGGAATTTTAACGTTCTCGAGCGAAGAAACGTGGTCAGTTTAGACTCAGAGCTTCTAAAACCCCCGCCAACGATGGCAAGGGACAGTAGATCACTGGTTCGTTTCAGTAGGCTTCAGTAGGCTTCGGGCAGAATTCCACAATATACGGTGTACTCTAGTCTACGCAATGAGTGTGGGTCTAGATGTTGAGACGGTACGGAGAGAGGTGAATGAAATCTAGCCAATTGAGCAATACAGCGCACAGCCGTACAACGCCATTGCCTAGTTCCTGGTCTAGGACATATGAGAATGTTTCGCGACTAAGATTGTATATACTCACCTTTTCGGCTCCAAGACCTCGAAGCAGGCCTTCATACACAAAGAAAGCCGATGCATTGACAGGGAAGGCCCGAAGGAGACAAGGGCCAAGCCCGCGAATAAAGCCACGGTAACCTTCGTGGACGTATATCTGCCTAGCAACATGGCCAAATGACGGTCTCCTAAATGTTTTTTCAGAGGATGACGTCGGAAGCTCTTGTGGCAATGGGTGGGCCATCATTCGACTTTGCCATGAATCGTTGAGCAACTATGTGTACCCAGAGTGACAAAAGCACAGACTTTTTCACATTATCAGCGGGAATGGCCATGATCCAGAACGCGTAAGCGCTGAACCCGCCAGCGAGGAAGTTGGCAGTCCCCGTGTTTACCTGCATGGCGTGTTAGACGATCAGTCCGATTCCGTACGGACGTGTGCGGGCACAGTCAGTGATACCATAACGTTACCTCGAATGGCGTTCCGTGCAATCTCGTAAAGCCGCGCATGAAAGCCTAGGGGAGCACAGGATCACCGACAGGCCGCAGGCAAGTCACGATGAGTCCGCACCTCGAAGGAAAGGAACATCCAAAAGAAATTTGCCCGACAGATCAAACTGCCCGTGAAGCCAGACCAGAGGCCCCCATACCCTTGGATACGCACAATCTTACGGGCACAGTCGATAGGTCCTTTGAATTGTCGCTCAGAGGCGGACCTTTGCATTTGAAGTTGGAGTTTGACTAGGGACGCGTAAAAAATCGTGAGAGGATCGACCACATCGGCGAGAGACAAAACGGGACCTTTCAACAACTCCATTGGGGTTGCAAGAATAGTGCTGAAGCGATCACGGTGTTTGAAATTTGAGGGAGCAACCAGAGCGTGTGCCTACCTAGTCAACCCTGCAAAGAGTCCGGCGACGCCGTGTCCTAAAATTGTGAGGCGCTGTTGCTGTGTGGCCGGGTTGTACTCAGTCATCCCAACACGAAACAGGGATAGCCGATAATTGTGTAGAGATCCCAGCAAGATCGAATCTATGGCAGCCCAACCTACGGCAGGCGGGGTGGCGCCTTTGTATAGGGCAAAGATTCCCTAGGTCAAGACAGGCTTGAAGGCGGCAGCTTGATGAACTGCACTCTGGACATACCTCGTTCTTGATAGTTTGCCGAAAGACGTCAAATGCGCCCTTATATAGTCCAGGCGGGGCGCACTGTACTCTAGTCTTGACGGTATCGAAACTTGAAGGGCCGTTGGATCATATGAACCAGAGATGATTGTATCTTGGACGCAGATTCAGATACACGCAGAATTAGACCTGGATGGCGGACGAACGAGACCAACCCATGACCGACAGCAACCTAAGTAGTCGCTTTGGATCGTTTTGCCCGTACATTAGGCTGGAAGGAAGCACCTTTGTGAGACCTAGTGGCTGTCTCGGTAAAGAAGATGTAAGCCCGGATCAATATAAAAGTGACTGACCACTGCCTATGCCTGCAAATGCGCCAACAAGCCTCAAGTGATTGCTCTGAGATACATTCTCAGTCATTGTACACCGTCCAAGACGTTCAGAATGGCGGCAGTGGTCGTCCTTAACAAGCGTTCATCGAGGAACGCGTCAAAAAGCAGACATTACAAACATCGCTGATGTCATGCATGCATGCGTCCGGATGCCGATCATGAAGCGTGTCCTTTCTCATGAACTCTCATGATGGAGAATGCTGAACAACACTCAGCCGCGCCAGACGAGGCACCGGCCACAGAAGAGAAACAGTGCAGAATATGCATGGACGGCGTCGACTCCGAGGCTGATATGGGCCGCCTCGTCAAGCCGTGTCTGTGTCGAGGATCCATGAGTGTAAGTAGGTACAGCTTGACGTTACAGCCAGCAGTTCACCATTCGCTCTTAGTATGTCCATGTTAAGTGCCTCCAACGCTGGAGGGCTGCATCTTCAGCGCGAAGCTCGTTCTTCTCTTGTTCAGTCTGTCATTACCGCTACCGTTTCGTGCGAACAAACTTCGCTGGAATGGCGGACAATCCTGGTACGCATCATTCCCCATCCGCTGTCCTAATCAAATCGTGTCGCCAGTCGTCATTGGGGTGGTTTCTACTTTGCTTCTGGCCCTCCTCTCATACATTTCCTCCTTTGTGACAACGTGGTTCATGCTTTTTCTCGAAGTAAGTCTTTTGGTCCACTGTACGTGTTGATGCCCATCAAATTTCAATCCCTCAGACTGCCTCATTTCGCAATCCCTTATCTTGGATCTTGTATATATATCCTTTCGACATCCTCAATGATTTTGTCCCAGCCGCTGTCCAATTTATCGAAGACGAGGGAATCTTCGATGGCATCCCCTACCTCCGTTCTGACTCTACAAGCGCACCCGGTCTTCTGCAGTCAACTTTCTTCCGCCTGGTTCTGGGTCTACCTTTGATCGGTGCTGCGTCAATACTGCACATGCTTCTCTCAGTTCCTGGCAATCCGGTATCCCTTGGATTCTATCGCCGCGCCAGACGTCGAGACGGTAACAACAAAAGGGATCCTGTAACCTTCTTGGCCTTGACCATCCTGGCCATAGGAGTTGCACGGTAAGCAGATTCCCCATGCTTCCCCGACTGCCTTGTTCAGTAATGAAATCCAGTGCAATGTGGCAGGTCTATCAAGCCACTCAGCGCCTCGCACACCGAATTCTTTTACATGCTGAGGAGAGAATCTTGGAGGTGAAATAACCTGTCCAGCATCGTTGTCAGTATTTATGGACATTACCTTGCCAAACTCTACTTTGCCTCTTAGCATAAGTTACTTGCTTTGTTGTATCACTGCCAAATAGTAAGGCGCTGGAGCCATGTATGTGTACTACCCCTACATACCTCATATTCTACGGTGCGAGTCATCGATTTATTTTCAGACCCTTGTACCATTGCTCGTAGCCACAAGCGCCCTCCGTTTTGCGAGCTCCCAATGTCATTGCCAAGTTCGTAAGTAAGTCAAAGTCTGCCAATGCACTGGTTACTGTAATATGCGCGCATGTTGTGAATTTCGTGCTCTACACGCTGAGTCACTGACCGCTGAGCGCTGACCACCCAAGCTTGACGACCATGCACCGTGTTCCATCCGGACTTCCAACGTCCTTCGGGTCAACTCGATCGAAGCAATTGTTAACTGCTTGTTGTGCTACGTAGCGCGCCATCGTGATAGCCATACGTGTACTAGATTCTACATACATCGGAAAACGTCGTACATCGGGTCACCAATTTCTCCTCAAGAGACGCTTGATGTTTTCGTACATAACCTTCGTATCGTTGCTCGTAGCTTCCCTCTGGTACTTGTCGATCGCAATGTCTATCCGCCCAACAGGCACTTCCGCTCTCCCTATAGACGAGTTCGGGCGCCTTGCAGCCTCTAGCCAATCCAACAGGAGGATGGCAATGTCCGCCGATATAGCCTGCACGTTCGCTTGTGCGTTGAACGGCGGTATCTGAGCTCATATTAGCGGCGTCTTCGTCAGGGACAAATGCAAGAAACTCACATGCGACTCATACATATCGTTCAATATTTCCCAGATCTCGACATGGGGAACGCGACATTCCGCCAACAGTCGAGGCACCCAGCCAGCGGCCGGTCTCCGCTCCAGCGAAAAGCGGACCAAGAGATCAGTGATCAGCCCTATAGTTAGACAAGAACATAATTAATGTGAGAGCGGTATCACCGGATCGGGAAACTCACGTAGAGGGAATGCGCTCTCAGAGGGATAGAAGCGCCCCCCAAGATTTACCACTTTGCTCCGTATGTCTTCAACTGGCCTATCAGACGACGCGATAACTATCACTCAGGCATGAGTATACTAGAACGGTCTAGGAACAAACGGTTACCCACTATCGTCGAACACTTGTTTCCATATTGAGCGCACAAGATTCTCATCACGATGCTCAGAGGTGTACAGGCAGAGCAGCTTGATGTCCGGGAAGTCGAACGGAAGGCCATACTGGAAGAACAGCTCCGAAATATCGAAGAGACGAGTATCCAGGAGAGCGATTTTCTGTCCGACAACGGGGTCGTCTTGCATATGGGGACGCAACAGACTGAACACTTCCAGCTGAACTTTGGCAACATCCAGCTTCTCCTCAAGCTCTGACAGGAACTCAATCGCAGATTCGATACGTCCAGTCGAAGATACCGGATGCGATTTGGCATTACCGACCGCCAACGTTAAGCATTCGAGCCTGTCGTTCAAGTGCAAGTCAAAGCTAAAATGAAAGTCAGGAACGAACTGCCATTGAGAAGGGCATCGGAGTTGATACTTACTCGTTTGACTGAGCCATCACACTCAGCACTTCGGCTGCCCGCAGAGGTTGCCCATCCTTGACATAGAACTGCCACAAGAGTTGGTACTTCTTGACAGTGGCAGGCTCCCTTCGGAGATGGGATTCGAGATGTATTGGTCGGATCTATACGGGCGCCGATCAGTCACAAAGTCGCGAAAGGTTTAGCGAGTTCATATACTTCAAGTAGGTCATCCGCCATGCCACGCTCGATGAGCCAGTCGTACAGTGTCGAGTGGAACATCTCATCGGGACTGGCCAAAGCATACTCATAAGCATGGGACCTGACGACATCGGGGTCTTCAGATGACATGCCGACGACCTTCATATTTGAGTTCTCCTCAAAGACTCGCAACGAGTCCAGGACGAGCTCATAACAGTGCAATCGTCGCTCGTAGAATTCCTTCCGGGTGTCGTTCGGTGGGTTGCCATTGGCCCAATACGATAGACCAATGTTATCCGAATCAAAAACGTTCGCGCATGCAAGAGGAAGCTCAACGGCGCCTAGAAATAGTTTGAGTGACCAGTCAGTAATGACGGGCAATGCAACTTACCCTTTGCATACGTCAATTGTTGAAAGTCACCGCATATTTCTCGTAGTTTGTCCAAATTAAGGATTCGAGCACCCTTGATATACAGTCTGGAACGCAAAACCGGATCAGGAATTGCGACTTGTGGACAAGTACATGACGCACCGTAGAGAGTCCGAAAGCCATAATTCTCGTTCTTGGGTATTGCGAGTCTCAACAGCTTTCCGAATGTTCTCTTTGGCCTGAACACGATGTGCGATGAGCGACTGTCAACTAGAAAACAGATGGTCCTGACCTTGTACAGCATCACATCATCCGAACTACAGAATGATCCGCACCGCTGCTGCAACACCTCGCTGATCGTGTCAACCTAGACAAATTGAAGGAGGATTAGTTGCCTGCGCACGGGGCCTCAGCTGAGGAAGCAGACTAACACTGAGTTGCTGCCCAATCTGTTGATCAATCACCACATTGACGAGCGCTCTCGAGACAGTCATCCCGTTCTGTGAAGTGATGAGGTCCTCGAACGTTTGAGGGGTAAAGAGTTTCTGGATGTCTGGTGGACATCTGCAGAGGAAACATGAGACATGCTTTCAAGCAGAGACGCTGAATATCCGTACTTTGTGACCAGCTCTCCGATATTGTAGTCAGTCAGCAACAGGACGAACGAAAGTGCCTCAATGGATCGCGTTAGAAGGCTGGTCAACTCAGCGACAGAAGTTTGTTCAGCCTGATAACAAGGATCAGCACGATCTGTGATGGACAGAGACCAAGAATATATGATACCTTCCAGGCTTCCTGCTCTAATGAAGGTGCACGAGCTGCTGAGTCTCCAGGAGACATGTGGAACAGATGGGGATTCCTGTCCAAAAAGTTCTTGAGCGACGTCAAGTTCGTCTGAACGGCCACGACTATCTTTTCCGGAACCGTAGGCTGATGAGCGCCGGTCGCGCTGATAGACAGTCAGTCAGCGCCACAAAATCGTACTGTGTGCGTACCTCTGCGTGGTGATCTTAAGCTTCCAAATCGGCCGCACCAGACGGGCAAAGTATAGAGCAAGCCCATCTCTACGACCACTGAATTCAGCTTGTCCCGTCGAATCGTCTACATGCATGTCAATCTGAGTTCGAAATCTAAGTAGAAGGGACGTACTTTTGGCATAGACGTTAGTGCTTCTTTCGGTCCAGCGAGGACGCTCGCCGAGATCGTAGAAGGCCTGCTTCGCGAGGTTGGCCAGGTCAGGGGATATGGTACCATGAGGCGATGATTGGGCGTCCTCGGCCGGGGGAAGGAAAGAGTTGCCGCTAGCGAGGCCAAGAAGAATGGCGCATGTCTGCGTCCGGCCAAAGCTGGTGAGAATGTTATCAGTGTCCAGTAGTGTTGTACGAGTCCCCTTACCTATCGCGCATCTCGACCATAGGTTGCAAATTTCCGTCGGAATACCACTCCTCGAGAACGGCTTTGACGTAGTCCAGGGCCCGTCGTTTCACCAAGAAATGGAGACCGGCGTTGGTGAGAACCATAAATTGTCGGGGATATTCAGAGAACTGCGTAGCCAATTCGTTCGTTACCGGAGTGGGAGGAAGGTTGGGATCTGGAGCGCCGGTATTCCTTGGAACGACCGCCATACTCCACGTCCGCCCCGGAATAGAAAGAATCGACGCATACTCTGTCAAAGGAGGTTTCCCTGGAGCTGTCCCAGTGACATATCGGGACGGGGTAGGCGCAGTGGCGACTTGCTCCAGATTACCGATGCGCGTCAGATCTGGCGAGACACACAGCAGGTGGTCGTTGTCCTGTCCATCTCCGGGTTGGGCAGCAATCATCAGGCCGTCGATATAAGTACTAGTGTCCAATTCGCTGAAGACATATGGACGAGAGGTTTGCGGGGCTGGTGTTGGTGCGACGCCGAAGGCGGTAGGTGGACGTGATGCGACCTCCTGCTCATCGGGGTGAAGGAGGTTGGGCGGTGGCAGCCGAACATGGAGCAACGCTAATGGTCGCATGTTCCCCGCCGCAGGTGCCAAGGAGCCGTATGAGTATCCGTACGACATGGCGGGTGCGAAATACAATCGGACACCAGTTGTTGTAACTGCAACTATTTGCACGCCAGAACGAGATTCGGCAGGGTCGATGGGATGGATAGCGAATATCTGGAACTTCTGTGGCGTCAAAGCCGGAGAACCAGGTGCCTTGTCTTGTACGGACTTGTATATATTCGAGAGAGTCTGCACGTGTTGCACAGACTTGTCGGTGGTCGGCTTGTACACAGAAATTGTGTTACGTTCTGTCAAGGTGTAAAAGCAATTTCTGTACGTGTCCGAAACGAGCGAGACGATTCGATCTGGAAGGCAACATATCAACTTGGCAACGGGAGCATGCGCGACGTGAGTTTACCTTCCACGCTGGATGAAGCAAATCTCGGTATAAGACTCTGCACTCCACCGACGGAGTGATTTACGAGTTGTACGCGTTTGCCAAACCAGGACTCCGTGCTTTGATAGTGCATTTCGTAGAGATTTCCGTCGTGTGAACCAGACATGAATATCCGTCCATCGGGCGTTCCAATGACCGAGGCCATCTCAACGTCCGTGTCGATCGAGAGGTCGGTGGCGTATAATGTCAGTGTCTTTCTTTTTGTTCCCGGAATTGGAGCTAGGGCAACACCAATCAAGGTGACTGCCATTGGGGTGCATATGACAAGAAGATATGATATCTCCTCGATGAAGAGGGATTTTTTGGGCTTCACGAGGGCAACATGGTTGATCACATATGGCTGGTCTTCGAACGAGCTTATTTCCTGGCTGTGGTGCGAGAATAAGCACGTGTTGATAGGAGGAGCATAACGCGACGCACCCTTCCATGTAGTCCCAAAGGAGTAGTTTGTGTTCGATTGAGATCCAAACGCGTTCAATCTCGGGAATGATGCCCATGTGCGAGTTTGCTTTTACACCTGGGTCGATGTTAGGCGGAGCTGCGTTGAGAGGTGAGAGGCTTGCTTTGATAGTGCTTGAACAGCGCATCCGGTATGCCAATGAGCTTGCGCTTCTGGAAGGGCACTCTGAAGTCGTCGGCAAACACGCTGTAGGACGATGATGCCGGACCCGCCTCTGTTTGTGGCGGTGTATGAGCGGGAGCCAGGGAGAATGTGGGCGCTACTGACGGGTATTGAGTGTGTCTCCAAGGTCGGGTATCATTTGTGCATCAGAGGCGAATTGTTCGTGCAAGACTCGACTGGCGTTTTGCAGGACGGAAAGGTCTGAGTGCCATATGAGTGGCGGAATGGCGGGCAAGAAGCAAGCGTACCGGGCACATTGGTGGAGGGAGCCGACGACGAGCTGGCAAAAGCGGACGCCATTGCACCGACGCGCCTAGTGGCTGTTTTGAGCAACCGCGTTTCTGCCGCTATGGGTCGGGCCAAGCAACACCAAAGCTCGTCGGCCTCTCGGACCGGGTATTCCGTGCACCAGTTTGCTTCCGTCTCAATATCACTTTACGGCCATGCCGGGACGGTTGCCCTGCCCTTGTCAAAGCAATAAATAACTCTTCGGCCTCGTCAGCGGGATGCACAAAGGCGTCGGCCGCGCTGCTTAGCGATTTGATTGTCAGCCTGTCGTTAACTGATGGATATACCATCATCTCAGTCGGCAACCGTACACCATAGGCACCATAGGAAAACGATCGTCGACTTGGCGCCGTGTTTCATGTGGGCCACGTCCTGCGTCCTCTAATCACTGTCTCCTCATATCAGCTATGACCAGGAATGTGACCACGAGACAGTCGCAGTTGAGCATACCTTTTCTCAGTCGGAGCTCCAGCCAAACGGTCCGTGTCGTCGCTTGTTTTGAAGTCCCTGATTTCTTGACACTCAACAACAACATACCGTTCTTCTCTAGGCCGAACGACTCAGAGATTCTATGCTCAACGGAGTGAAGAAAGGACGGAAGTCATTCAAGTCTTCTGCAAAGCGTGCGTGTCCCATTACTGGTCCAAGACGTCCATTGATGCCGCGCCCCGCATTAGCCACCTTCTTGTGGATTCGCGGAGGCCTTATCGGAAAAGGAAGCTATGGACGCGTCTATTTGGCACTGAATGCAAATACGGGCGATATTATGGCAGTCAAGCAAGTGGAGCTACCTCGCAAGGAGACACAGGCTACGAAGGAACAGAGGGAAATGATAGAGGCATTACAATTTGAGGGAGCTACGCTATCCGACCTCGATCACCCAAACATTGTTCGGTTTCTGGGCTACGAGGAGAATCTGGATACCCTCAACATGTGCGCCTTCTTTTGTATTGCTTGGTCAAAAATGAAAGTTCTTCAGTTTCTTGGAATACGTCCCCGGAGGCACGATCGAGAGTTGCTTGAAGAATCATGGATCCTTCAGTGAAGGTCTGACCAAATCATTCACATCCCAAATGCTGGCGGGACTAGACTATCTACATTCAAGTGGCATCATACACCGGGTCAGTCGACCGACCATTCTTCATTAGAGACTTTCTGACGGTTCACATTCCAGGACCTCAAGTCGGCAAACATATTGGTAGAACAGAATGGAATATGCAAGATATCGGACTTTGGCGTGTCAAAACGCTTCACGGATGAGCTCGACGCTCGTGCGTTCACTGGAATGAGAGGGACCATATATTGGATGGCGCCAGAAGTCGTGGATTCTCAGAAATCTGGCTACGATGCCAAAGTCGACATATGGAGCATTGGGTGCATGGCCATTGAGATGTGGTCTGGTGTGAGACCTTGGTATGGACAGGAGGTCATACCAGTCATGCTTCAGGTATGATACTTTCAAAGTCTTGAAGAACCACAATTTTCTTATACTCGACAGCTTTACCAATACAAGACACCTCCACCTGTTCCGGCACATGTTACTCTCTCAAAAGATGCTGAGGCTTTTCGTGCATGCTGTTTGGCCAAGTATGTTCCCCATCTCACTTTGAAGTCTCTAATCGTGCTTTGATAGAGATCCCGCCCACCGTTCCTCGGCGGTTGAGCTGATGCGACATCCGTACCTTTCAAATGCGGGTTGGCAGTTTACTCAAGCCGAAATCGAGGCAGTGGCCAGCAAGAGCGGTATCGAGAAGGCCCTACCGGTCTTGCCCTCCATGTCACGCCGCACAACTCTACGGAGTTCGCGAAAACTGTCCGTCTCGGTCCCACCTCCCGCGGACCGCCATCGGCGCCAACTATCCAGAATAGAGTCCGTGGATTGCCTCTCCGGCGACACAAGTACACGGAGGACCCTCCTCCCGGGCCCTCCTCTCGTCTACATAACACCTCCGAGTACACCAATAACATCAACCACCAGTACAGCCTCGCGGAGCGAGGCAGTCTTCAACTGGGCCGCCACCGCTTCTACATCATCCAGGGCGGCACAGTCCCAGCGCCGGAAGAACTTCTACGTCGTCAACCCTGATCCCGATTTCGACTCTGAGGAAGGCTACGCGCATACACGCGGGCGGGCACGGGCGGAGTACGAGCCCCCTCCTCTGCCTGCCACAGACTCCACCATCCGCCTCTCAGACTATAGATACCCTCACGAAACTCCTCCCGCACCCATACCCACTCCATCCTTCTCCCACGAAGCCGGCATGACTTGGTCCACACAGACAGAGTCCAGCGACCACTCGACGGGCTCAATATGGCAAAAAGCGCCCGGACCCGTCGACGCTGACTCTGACGATTCACCATGGCACCGTCCGGATTTCCAAGACGTGTACGAACATCTGGAGGAGTATTTCCCCGAGCACGACATTGATAAGCCTGTCGTCAAGGCTTCGGATAGCGCGTCGCTCTTTCCCAGTCGTAATGCGCGACGGTCCATCAGAATGGTTACACAAGAGCACCTGCGTAATCGCGTCTGCCCTAAACGCGTGACAAGGGTGTGGGGCAGTCGGATGGAGGAGGTGGTCATACATTAGATTTAGATTTGCTTAATGCTCTGCTGTATCTGTACTTTCAACTTTACGTTACTCACTTCATTATTGCTCTATCCATATCAATGGGATGGTCTAATCATATCACTAGGATTCGATTGAGTAGTACTAATGCTACACGGCGAGCATAAAAACAAAAAGCAACAAGCAGGAATCGGATCGTTAGATCAAAGCAGTTTAGAAGTGTTCCTATGAAGTTGGGTTTTGGTCAGTTACGAGAATATCTTAGGCGCTGAATGGTGTACCTTCGCAAACGTGAAGTTGACGGAAGAGCTCGAGTGGTGAGTCGTCGCTTGTTTCAAAGCGGACGCAATGGCACCAGGCCCACAGAAGTAGGTCTAGACGAACAGTTTGGTAAGAGGTTCGACGGAGACAACAAGTGGACGTACCGCGACCTTAGTCTTCAGCTGCGATTTCGATCCAGGGATGTACTGTCCCGACTCAATGGCTTGCTTCATCTGCCCGTAGATAGTCATCCAATCGGGGCGGCCGAACATAGTACGAGTCCGGAGGAGCGTCAAAGGATCGTACGCAGCACCGGCATCGTTGACAGCAATGTTCCAAAGCATGTCCTCGTTGATCTTCTGTGTCAGATAGATGTTGATACGCAAGAAGTTGGCTGGTGGCAGTGTATCAGTATTTGATAGGGTAAGTACAGATGAACACATACGATCAGCCTGGGCAGCCTCTACTTCTTGGAGCAGACTTTGGAACCAACCAAACGACGGAGCATCACGGCAGACCCAAAAGAACTCGACGCGGCGCAACGTGCCCAAATTTCCTCGGCGTTGACGGTACCAGATGTGCTTCAGGATAGATGCGAAAGGAGTAACACCTGCAACGCAATGATGAGAACACGTATTGAGAGAGAAATCAAGAGGCCGCACCGATACCAGCTCCAACTAAGACAGCAACTTCAGCATTGAAGACATCCTCGGCTGGGGCACCATAAGGACCATCAATCCTGACAGATGGTAGCGAGTTTGATCCATCAAGTTCAACGTAGTCCCCACGAGTAGCAACGGCCGATTTCTCATCTTTCTCGGCTCCTTTCATCGCCGCCGAGGTCATGGCGGCGACAACGGACGGGCCAACGCCAAGGCGGTCACCAAGTCCCTTAGTCCAATCACCAACTTGACGAATATGCACAGAGACGTACGGATCCTCTGGTGCAGATGTGATGGTAAACTGATCGACATCATATCAATCTCATTGATGTTTGGTAGATGAAGACCCAAACTTACGGGATGCCATTGGAAACTGGAAAGTTCTGGTACCTGGATGAAGAGCCATTGGCCAGCGGTGTATTTGAAGCTGGGTTTGATGATACGCAGTTCCATGGCGCCACTTGGGTGGACGAGCACCTTCGAAAGGCGCGTAGCGCGACGGGCGCGGTATTCACGGTAGACGCGCTCTCCAAAGTAGAGAATCCCGGGCCAGATGATGAACCTCCAGCTGAGATAACCCAGACAGTGCTCGGTGGAGTAGAAGGGGAAGGAGGAGATATAATCGGGATTGACGGAGTCACGGACGAAGCAACCAGTGGCGTGAGTGTAAAGACCAAGCATGAAGAAGAAGGCTAGGTGGTGGGTATACCAAAAGGCTTCGAAGCACTGATTGCGAATCTTGCGGTGGGCGGTCGCATACATGAGAACCATTATCAGCAGCATGAAATGGCCAGTGATCCCTCCAGGCTGCGTGTAGTGGATTTGCTGGGCGGTCTGCTTGCGCACCTCTGCGACACGACAACGACATCAGAAACAGCAACTAAAAATAGCAGAACCGGTCTTACGGGTGCGCTCGACATTGATGAAGTTGACGTAGTGGGCGGTGGTGTGTACAGCGGCCCAAAAAGCCATCGAGTAGGCGACCTGACGGTGGAACCAAATGTTCTCATCGGCAGGGAAGAGCCAAGTGAGTTTGGGACGGATGACTTTGAGGATGTTGCGGAGCATGGGCAGGAGGATCAGACCGCCGTCGTAGGCAAGAACGAGACCTGCGCCACGGGAAGTCCACACGGAGAACGTCAAGGCATTGAGAGCGGCCAGCTTCTTGTTTGTGGCCTTGTAATTGGGCAGATCAGGGCCACTAATCTGTACGCTCAAGGCAAACAACGCACCTGACTGTACCAACCATAGGCAAAGAAGAACAAGTGGGAGCCGTAGAAGAAAACGTTGAAGGCCAGGCGTCTTCCGTTGAGAAACTCGCGGTGGAACCAGGATTCAGCCATGATATCGTTGAAGTGAAACGAAACGGAAACTGTTGCTGCTTAATGGAAAGAGAGAACGGGTCCGGTGCCAGCCAGAGACAAAGGAAAGAAAGAGGCGTCGAGGAGGAGAAAATGAAAGAGCGATTCCAGACACGACGTCGGAACAAAGAGAGATAGGTGGGAGCTAAAAGGCAGAACGATCCCACGCGGGTGGTCATAGCAATGCCACTCACTTGGGTCAGACTTGGGTTACCCCGGCACTTCGGCGATCCCGCATCAGACCAGCATCAGACATGTCACTCAACTTCATCAAAGTTGGCGACCGACTGCCACCGCATCGACTCAAGTGCGGCGGAATCGCACGGAGCAATGTGTTACTTACCAATACCTCGGGATGAGCATGATATCATCCATTTGTCGGGCTCGAAGGTGTCAATGAGGACACTCGCTAAGAAGAAGACTCGCAATGATTTCCTCTGAATGACTTATTTAAGATATGGAAGAATATCATGTCAAGCTGTGCCCCACTGACAATCAATCACTCTTCATATCGATACGCCACCATCGCCTCGATTCGATGCACATCAGTGCTGAAACTTCGCATTTTCACCTGCTGGCTCTTGCTTGCCTCGATGGCGAGCGGATCAGTGTCATTCCACTCTCCAGCTGGAATATCTGCGGACTCGTCCGTGTATGCCAGTATGTTGAACACCGTTGGCTCGTGTATGACAGGCAGATACGTGACCATTGAGATGATCTGCTTCAAGATGGCGCGAATTTCGGACTGTATCTCTGCTTCGCCCTTGGACGTGCCAGGCCTGATGTGGGACTGCTGAGTATTGGTTTGTTAAAGTGAGATTGGAAGTGTACTTTGATTCATCTTGGGGAGGTAGGAGTTTGATGTCAAACACCCATCTCTCAAGCGGCGTCCGTGTATCTTTCGAGATGATTGCTAGTACGAGTTGAGTAACAGAGCCAGTAAGAAGCCATTCTGATGATCCTGATCAGCGCAGGTCTGGATGCCGGAGGGACCAAACGTACTTTCAACTTGAGCTAGAATACTGTTAAAGATTGTCATTATCACAGCCACGCCAATAACGTCGCGTACATACCGTTCGAGGTAGTTCTCCAGGGCAAGGTCCTGTGTCACCAAGACAGTCTGACCATACTTCTTGACCATATGAAAGTCGTCAGACGGATACACTTCGCGTTGGAACAGAATGCTTTGACATCGATCAGTGGCAGTCGACAACGACGACGAGATTGACGTGAACAGACGTGTTGACAGCATATTTGAAGAACTCAGTCACAAGCGTAGTGGATCCCTTGAGCGTGATAGCTTGGCGGTTCGCCTGTTTGGACGCCATTGAAGTGGACGTGAGGGTGGAATCCTAGAAACCTCTGTGGCCAATTTCCAACGTGCTCAAGCACGTGACAAATTTCCCCTTCCGAGCGACCATCTCGTCGGCGCCGTGCTCAACGCCATGTCGTCGGTCAACACTCCACTTGCTGCCGCATCACCCGCGACGCCTTCTCCCGACAAGCCTATGGCCGATGCGCCGTCCAAAATTGAGCTGGACAAGTCCATCGGCGAATATTTACGCGCACGAGGATATGATGGCGTCGCCGACGCCTTTGAGTCGTCTCTCAAGGATGACAAGGGGAAGAAGCCAGTCGTTGACACTGAGGCACTCCGGAAAGCGCTGGAGCCGCGCCTCAAGGAGTCAGCCAGTGTCCTCAGCGAACTAACGGCAATGGCCAGTCCTGCAAATCTACAAAGCCTGCTCCTGAACCTGGGCACGGGCGTCGATGACATTCTGTCTCTGGACCCAACGGATAGGCACGAGGGCTTTCGGGAGCTGGAGTCATGGGTGGAGGGCTCTTTGGACATGTACCGTGTATGTACAATCCGCCAATCTCGTTCATCCGGCTCACGCTCTCGCCAGCCCGAATTCCGACCAATATTATTTCCTATATTCTGCCATTTCTACTTGGATCTCATACAGCGCGGCTTCAAAGACGCTGGTGCGCCTCAATCCCCGTCCCAGCCACTGATGTTGACTTTACGCGTCTAGCTATCAATTTCTACAACAGGTTCTCCCCAGCCCTCTCTCCGTCCCATTCTGCGGTTCTACACCGGCTATCGATGCTCCTTTTACCAGCACACGTGCAAAACGATGAACTAGCGCAACGTTTCCGCGACGAGAAATACATCATCCGCATGAGTCGATCTGGATTTAGTCTGTTGATCGGCTGGCTGACTGAAGGTGTTGGAGGTGAAGCGACAGGCGCAGGAGAGGGGTTCACTGGAGACACAGGCAAGCGAGGTAGGGCGGCTGTCATGCGCGTGGTGAACAATCACCTCCGCTTCGATGGTAATTTTGGTCGCGATACCCCTCCGAACGCCCATATTCACACCAATATACAGTCACTTCATCCAACCCCACTTCAGTTTCCCCGAATACATGGGAAGAGTCGACAGGTCTACTCTCATCCCTCATACCACAGACAAACGGCGCGACGAAAAAGCTCACAGATCCGCATGTCTTCAATTCGACAAGAGGGGACCTGAAGCTTGGCCCACCGCCAATATCTGAGGACCTGCGCGCAGAGACGGAACGCGTTCTACGCGAACATGCGATGGTCGACAGAGAGCCCAATGCTGGGCAGTATGATTTCCAATTCGCCAGACCGCAGCCTCCGCCCGGTGTCACAGCGCCGTTAGAATCGGACCTCGCGCCACATCCTGTCTCTTTCAAAACCGCTGACGTTGAGCGAGAGGTATACGCAGTCAAGGACGCGCGTAAGCGGATACGACTTGACCCCACAGTGCTCAACAATGTCGATTTGAGCTCACCTCAAGCCAACACGCTGCGCGCGCGTGCTTTACCGAGTATATGTGCTTACACCCTGCGCGATGTCCCAGAAGGGTATGACGACCTTCTATCGCGTGACTTCATTGCTTATAGTGAACTAGAGCTCCATGCATGACCTTCTCGGAGGATACCTCACTGATGGCTGTCGGATTCGCGGAGAGCTACATAAAACTTTGGAGTCTCAAGGGCGAGAAGCTGAAGGGAATGAGGAGCGACTTCCAATCCAGCAATGTCAAAGACAGTCAGTCCCTTCGTTTGTATACGACTTCCGTCTACTTTGCTGACAATACCTCAGCGTCTAGCTTACGAAAACTTGCGAAAGAGAAGAAAGGCTCGACGACCCGAAAACTTGTCGGACACAGTGGGCCAGTGTATGCGGTCGACTTTGACCCATGTAATGGCTCTGCCGCGCCACCCAAATACCTCTTGTCGGCGTCGGCTGATGCGACGACGCGTTTGTGGTCTATGGACACGCTGACGAACGTCGTGGCGTTCCGGGGGCATGAGAATCCGGTGTGGGATGTCAAGTGGAGTCCATTAGGTGTATACTTTGCAACGGCGAGCAGGGATCGGACGGCGCGGCTGTGGTCCACGGACCGGACATCGTGTCTGCGCATATACGCAGGGCATTTGAGCGATGTTGATGTATGCTTGCTTTCATTGTTTCATGAGGGTTTGCGGTACTGATTACATGTATAGTGTCTGCAGTTTCACCCGAACTCCCTATACCTTGCGACAGGATCTAGCGACTGGACATCCCGACTGTGGGACGTACAAAAGGGCTCGTGTGTGCGCGTGTTTATAGGACAACAGGGCGCCGTGAGTTCAATGGCCATAAGTCCTGATGGACGTTATCTCGCCACTGGTGGTATGCGTCTCGTTCTATTGTCAGGTTTCAACTGCTGACCATACCATAGGTGAAGATCTTGCAATAAACCTATGGGATATTGGCTCAGGGAAACGCATCAAAAAGATGACTGGCCACACCGGATCCATATACTCACTTTCATTCAGTGCAGAGTCCTCGCTCTTAGTGAGCGGAGGTGCGGACTGGACTGTACGCTGTTGGGACGTCAAAGGGGCTGGTGGTCCGAACTCAAAGCCGAAGGAGAACGGTGTCACCGCGCCGTATACGCCCCTCGGCATGGCTAACGGCGAGCCGGGGGTGAAAGCTGCAGGGGAGGACGATTCTATCGAAACGTACGTTCTGTGTTTCAATTTGTGGTTTACGATGGGGCTCTGAAATTCATTGGCAGGACGGATCTCGTTGGTACTTTTCCAACGAAGCGCACGCCGATTACGAACGTTCAATTCACGCAGAGAAATCTCTGTCTCGTCGGGGGTAACTTCCTTCCGCTAGAGACGAGGTAGTGATGCTCGGCTTTTTCTGAGACCATTGTAGTGCTGTACCTTTGTGTGTGTGACCTTCTTTGCTATATTCTACTGCTCTGCTTTGTTTCCATCCTTCGCTTCGCTCCAGCGCAGGTCCAGATATACTTCAGTCGCCCAGCATTGACGAAGCCATCTCTCGCACTTGTAACCGTATAGAGAAACCCAGGCATGCTTCCAGCTGTGCATTGCCTCAGAGCCGGACAATGTCGCATATCTGAGTAGTAGCCCACATCTATCCGGGCAGGGGATCAAATCTGGTATGACCTCACAAACGAATTAGGAGACTTCGTGATAGCTCTAGAAGCCGGTAAAATGATTTGAGGACAAACCATTGGTGTCCGGGTCTGCCTTGAGACCCTCTTGGATCTCGCTATCCCACCGAGACGTTCTGAGAGATCGGAACAATAGCCCGAGCTCAAGGAATCTTGCCTGGCGACTTTCGGAGTTGTGTTCAGTTCTGCGTGCTGATTGGGCATTGGCAATTGTGACATTGAACCGTTCAAGACCTTCACGAGCGCCGAACGCGTACCGTTGATTCAAGAAAGTTGTGATCTAGGAATTGTACGGTATTCTTCTCAAATAGACGGGAATCTCACGCTGTATTTGGATGCTTCCTGTATTGATCTCAGATTGGAGCTAGTGTACTGTATCATTGGCTGTATCCCACAACGTGCTGACCCACTGAGCAATCTTCTTCAATCCCTCGGTCCTATGAGGCTCGAACAGTCTGATGCTGAGGACATCGTGAGGAGCACCGTGCGTCTCAACATACGTGACCATTTGTTCGCCCATGTCCACCCTCATTCTATCTCTCAGAATCCGCATAGAGTCACGCGACATTTCGGCCTCGCCTGCCAGAATGAACGTTGGAGGAAAGGACGTGAAGAGACCTTTCACATCCAAGTCAGGAAACCTGGTTGACCCTGGCGAGAGCCAGGGTTTATCGAGCTCGTCCTCTGACAATACGCCCAGTAGTGATACGCTCCCGTACCGCGCAGCAAGCCAGGTACGCCCAAGATCAGAACGAGCGTTGTCGACCATAGAGCCAGGATCGGCTCTCAAAGACGAATCGGCAGAAGGGGAGAGAAGTAAAAGAGCGCCAGCAATAGGTAAATCTGGCAAACTGGATGCAATGAGATATCGAGCAAGCTGGTATGCCAGAACACCGCCAGCCGAATCACCGCTTATGATGACATTCTGAGGCTCAAAGCCGACTATCCGAACAAGATAGTGATAGCCAGCAATGATGTCTACGAGCGCTGCTGGAAAAGGATTCTCTATCTTCAGTGGTGGTCCACTCGCAAGGCGATATTCCATGGCAAAGACACGAGAGAATTGCGGGCAGTGTTTCAGGAGCCCATCGACTACGCTAGCCGTAATGACATCTGTTGGCGAGCCAGTTCCCATCTATGGAACATTATGAAGGTTCAAGCGAGGAAGAGACAAAGCTTACGACGAAGCCACCTCCTGAGACGTACAAAGATTCATTACAGTCACGGTGTCAAGGAGACCCCAGAGATGACTTACCATGCAAATGGAAGACGAGCTTCTCTCCCGGCGATGCTCGGTGTCCCACTTTGTTGTCAGGACCTCTCTCGCCATGCCAGAACCCCCCGACGCGCACAGGTTTGACCTCGTTCAGTTCAGCGTAACGCTGAATATCCCCGACAATGAGCTCGGGAGTTGCTTCGATTGCGACGAAGCCCGTTTTGTCGGCAGCCTTGGCCAACGATTCCACGGAGGTCTGAGCTGGCAAAGACGTTTGCAGCATAATTGTCGCCATAGCGTTGAGGATCTCAACCAAAAGGCAATGGCCCAAGGTCCAATCCGCTCTGGGACGCCACGATGGCAGCAAGTTGCGCACCGCCCACCACGGTATGGAGAACAGGATTGAGAGACCTCGAAGAATCATGTAGACAATCTTCAGAGGCTGTCGACGATAGGTGAAGAGCATTGCGATCAGGTAACAGGACGGGAAAGCGTTGGACAAATAGTGTGGCCTAGTGAGGTACTGACCAAAGCCGTTCACATCATGACATTGCAGACCGCTGGGAAAATTACCCACCTGTGCATTCGCCGTCTTAAAACTCTAGGCATGCTCTCAACGTTACTATATGGTGATCGACTGTCAACTAGTGATCTGCTGGCCCGGCTTTGGCCTGAAGCCGCCGGCCTGGCCTGGCTTCGCAGAGCTCTGGCTCATCGAAATTGCAAGCCAGGCCAAGGCCGTCAGTCACGGCTGGCTCTGGCCTGGCTTCGGCTTGAGCCACGGCTTGGGGCGGGATGCGGCGGGATGCGGCGGCTTGACGGCGGGGTAGTGGCGGGATGTCTCAGGTGGTACACCTTGACCTTCAGCACTGCCAGTAATCCTTTTAAGAGGCTAAGTCCATCCAGTGGACACTTGAGAGTCGCGTAATGTTGAGTGATCGCTGAGGAGGTGTGTTGCCTAATCCGGACAGAACTCACCGCGCGTCTCAGATTCGATCGCGCCTTGGAAGTGATTGCGATGCAATCCCAGTCTAGAAGCAACCAGTATCCGACAGATGCTACAATCTCGCCAAATGGGAGCTTTTGCGAAGTATTGCAGCACATTTCACCCCATAGCTGACAGGGTGCTGAGCCACGGCTCGACGGCTGGCCTACGGCTTCCAGGATCCCAAGCCAGGCCATGAGCTTTGCGAGGCCGTCGTCACGGCCTGGCCTGGCTCTGGCCCAACTACGGCTGGCCCACGGCTGGCCCGGCCTGAAGCCAGAGCCGGCAGATCACTACTGTCAACACCTCATAGCCTGACCAAAGTTAGCTCTCAGCTGCGCATTGCCTCAACCTGGCCTCAACAACAGCGTATACTTCGCTCGCATTCGGGTGATGCCGGCAATTGCAACTCAGCAGGCGTCAAGCGTTCAACTGGCCGAGTACCAACCAGAACCCCATCTCTTCCAGAATCTTTCCATCATGATCAACTTCTATGTAAGTAAAATTTATTGGGTGACCTGGGCCTTCGGCAAACTCAAAGGTGCGTAAATTTTTCCAGCGGTCTACATTGTCCACAATGTGCACGGCTTGTGTCAGTACCTCACTTACTACAGTAACTGACATACGCTCTCCCGTCTTATCGTCTGGTCGCGATGCTCTTCACCTATCGTCGGCAGCCTCTGAAGACTCTTTACATGACTCTTCGAGGTCTCTCAATCCTATTATCCATACCGCTGTGCATTCAGCCTGGCATCAGTACGAAGCATCCTACATTGCATCAATTTGTAAGTCTTGAACTTGCTTCTGACTTTCATGTCAACCTGCAACTCGAACATGCTCCGGGGCCACTGCGAAACTGAACACAACTGCATACTTAACTACGGTCTGGGCTTTCAATCCCGCAGTCGTGTGCTTCGTTCCAGGCATATTCGTATATTCAGGCTTCTACCGCCACTGTCGAGCCGCGAGCCCCAAGTGGCGCTGAATGCGTTATGTGAGACCCTTATATGCTACTGCTCTAGGTCTGCTTTGATTCCACCTTCGAAGCATTCCCAAGCCAGGTCCAACATATCCTTCAGCTGCCCGTCCGTGACGGACCCACCTCTAGATCTATTGGACATGAAATCGTCAAACCGCCGCCGGAAAAACACCAGAAATGCCCTCAGTCGGGCAGCGTCACTTTGATGTTTGAAGATGTTGCGTATCTTGGACGCATCTGTTGGGCAGAGTGCTGCGCTTGGTGTGGCTTCATTGGCAAACTCGAGCTCTTCTTGATCGCTCTGGAAGTCGAAAGGGTGAATTGCGTGTGCGTACATAGCCAAGCACCTCAATACCTGTTCATCCACCTGTTCGAGGTCTGTCTCGTCGGCTGCTTCCTCTCCACTCTGGCTCGCCGCTGTAGCTCGATCGAGCGGCCATCCGACTGGTCCGAACAAAGGGCGTTCATCTGGCGAGGGGAGAGGTTGGCTGCTGCTTTGCAAGAATAGTGGTGGCTGGTCTGCCCTGCGCGGTTGGCTGTACATTGTGTACTGTACCAAGACTCTCTCTCTCTCTCTCTCAGCGCGTCTTCAAATAGAGGATGCGCTCTTTGTACCGTGAGCTTCTTTGTATATCTCGTTGTAGTAGTTGTTCCATAAGGTCTCTTTGACGCCTGTTCACATTTCTTCTTTGTTTTCCCATTGCCCTTCCTTTCGATTGACGCGACACTCAGACCACTGAGCATCACGCGCAGCGAGTGATGAATGACAATGGTACACATTTCAAAGTCAGTACGACGTGGACAAACTGCTATCATGTATGATCGCGACATGTTCTAAATGCGCCACACTGCTGGCAATGTGAACTCAGACAAATCATCTTGAGCCATTACACCGGTGGCTTCATCTCGCAGCCACTTAGAAGTGGAAGTTGAAGGAGAAAGATTCATTTACGGCATTAACGTTACACGGTTCAACATCGAGAGAGCAGAAATTCGTCGTGAGTGAGGTACACGTTAAGTACTCTAATTGTTACCGAAGCTGAAACCGCCTTGTGGGGCGGCGACGTCCTGGAACTATGAGAGGCAAGAAATCAGTCATGGGCGGAAGCAGTGATGGAGAAAGGAGGAACTAACAGCAAAGTTTCCTTGTTGGTCAACGCTCGCCTGTGCGATGCCACCCTCGTCCTCCTCATCAGGGAAGTACTTGTCCATCATGTTGAACGCCTTCTTGTAAATGTCCAAGTTGTCATGCTGCTGCAGGTTGTGGATGGCAATCATGCCGCCAGCCTCTTCTACATACACCGCGTATTGGTTGACAGCACCGGGACCGCCGTTGGTCTTATCCAGCTCTCCGATCTTCAGGATGTTGTCGAGGCCATCGAGAGCCACCTGGATGATTTTGTTGTCCATCATGCCAAGGAGGTCACACAAAGGCTTGATGCAACCCTGTTGGACAAGATACCGGATCTGAGCGGGCTCTTGCAGACCACCGGAGGTGGCGTTGGAGATGGCCCAGCACGCCTCTTTGCGCGTCTTGAAGTCAGCGTGTTGAAGGATGTTGATGAGAGGCGGGATGATGTTTGCGTCGATGACACTCTGGATCTGTGGTGGGCTGCCTGCTGTTATGTTGGAGATGGTCCAGCACGCCTCCTTTCTAATGCCGTCCTTGGGAGAAGAGAGTAAAGATAGTAGGGCGGGAAGGGCACCGGAAGCGATGACGACTTGGGTCTGGAGGTCGTCGCCGGTAACGATGTTGCCAACAGAGCGGAGAGCGGGGGTTTGCACTGAGGTGGAGCTGTGCATGAGCAGGTCGACAAGACGCCGGCAGACACCTGACTCGATGACAGCCTGGATCTTGTCGTTGGATCCGTCAGAGAGGTAGGATATGGCCCAGCACGCGTCAATCAGGATCTCGTCGTCGAGAGAGTAGATCAGTTTTGTCAAAATAGTCAAAGCGGGAGAGATCTGTACGTAAATTGGCAATAAGCTGTCAAGTCAGATTGCGAAAACATGGGGACATACGAGGTCCCAGTCAGGCTGGGGAGATTTGCCGCGGCAGAAGTTGCTGAGGGTCCAGGTGGCGTTGCGGAGCATGCTGAGCTTGTGCTGTTCGCTCAACAGGCCAAGCAGAGGCCGGAGAGCGCCAGCTTTGAGGACATAGTCTCGGCACTGAGGGCTGTCACCCGCGATGTTGCCCAATGCCCACACTGCCTGCTCGCGGACATCGTGCACAGGCGACGAGAGCAGGTTGATGAACTCGGGCACAGCTTGTGCGTTAATGACGACCTGGGTGTGCTCCGCCGTGCCAGACGCAATGTTGGTCAACGCCCAAGCGGCCTCGAACTGGAGATCGTGATCAGTGGGGTGACAGCGGCATGAGAAAGAGGCGGGGGCGGACCTGGAGCATGGAGCCGCCGGTGCGGAGGAACTCGACAAAGCGGGGGACGACGCCGCACTCAATCACGCGCTCGATGGGCGGGTTTTTCTCTTTGCTGAGCAGCTTCCTGAATCGGGTCGTCGCGTCGAGCTGCTTCTCGCCGTCGTTGCTGAACACGGCCTCCATCAGGCCATCGGCGCCCTGTCGGTCGTCAGCACGGCCGCCCAGTAGCCACTGAGCGAATCGGGAGCGTACCTCGGGATCCCAGGTGCCAATCGCCACATCCTCGTCCGAGTCAGGTCCCGACGATGGCACAAAATTGCGTCGCTTTGAGATGTTCTCCTCTCGCTTCTGTCGGCGGATCTCAACCTGCTGCTCCTCGCGACGTCGGCGCAGATCGTCCTGCTTCAAAGCGCCTTTTGCCTTGTACGCTGCCAATACCACGCGCGTCAGCCTGCGTCCACGACACACAAGGAGGAAAATAGATAAATAGATAAAAGGACAGCCACTCACCCTCGCGGCGGGCTTTCATCGTGCGAGACTCGTTGCTGTCCATCTTGTCACTGTGCGATGAAAGATCCAGTGGCTCAGATCGTGTTACTGTGGAAAGAGAAAGAAAGCCGCACGGCAGCGACTTTGGTCTTCAGGCACGTGACTCGTCGCGCCACTGATTATCTCGCTGAGAATGCCCTGCTTGCGATGCTGCTCAGAAGAATCGAAGACTAGACCTTTCTGCTCATGAATAAAATCTTCAGATGTGAGATATACATCGCTACGTGAGACTTGTTGTTGCCACCTTTGTGGGCCATGTTCACCCTGCCTTCATCTCTGATAGTATATCGGTTAGTACACGCGCCTGTCACGCGCGAAAGCTGGGTTCGACTCCCAGTCAGAGAGCTCCAAACGTTTTTTCGATTCCTCCTTTTTCTTCCATCCCAAGTCTGACAGACTGACTCTTACGTGTAACGTAGGGTGGCGAAGTATACCTCCCCCCTGGTATCTTACTGGTTTCTTACTGACCCCTCCGGACCCCCCAGGTATCGATACGGTAAGTAACCGTCCGATAGTCACATGAGCATTTCACGTGATGCTTGTGGCGCAATTTCCGCCAATGTCATAAAAACACCAAATTTTCTCTTTCTGCCACACATAGAATGCTTACCCTGTATCTATTGCTGTATGATGTGTTGTAGGAGTGCTCTATTCAGAACTTTGAGGCTCCGCTGCGCCTCCTCAGGCTATCCCGCCCCTTCCCGCCGTGCGGCGTGCTGTGCGCCTATCACGTGAAACGGTCACGTGAAGGTAAGTTACCTACCCTCCAGCGGCCGAGGTAACTTACCAGTAACTTACCGGTAAGAAACCGTCACAAACCGGTCCGGTACCGATACCTACAGTTTGCTTCGCCACCCTAGTGTAACGTTTAACGTTGCACAATGCACAATGTACAAGTCACAACCCACTAAGAACCTTTTTGTAAGCTGGTTGGGCAATAATCTTAAGTCCATGCCATTATGATTGGATTTCAAGGACCCCATTCTTCCAGCCCTCATTCTACCAACTCGATCCTTGGACTCAAGAGTCAAGTTCAGACTTGGGCCTTGGCTGTCTGGTATCTATTCAAGACCATCTTCTCACTGACTGCATGTTTGCTCACAGTGAACTGGGATTATATCTGTAGGTGTTGCTCCGGAGGAACAGGACCCGGGACTCTCACGCCAAGGAGTGTCCGCTCCCGCCAAAATGTCGGTCGCTCTGTACGGCGCGTCGGGACTCAGGCTATCTCATCCTATCATTGGGAGGTAGATTGAGTATAAAGCTTTTGAGGGGTGGGGTACATCGATGGCCAGGTGTACTGGCTGGTCCACCACAACGCTTACATTTCTTGGATTTCCCTCAGCATCCCCTCAAATCTGCAAAGGATCCCGACGTTTTGGCCGCTGGGGCAAGATTGGGCGGCGCTGCGCGCCCGACACTCCGTCACTGTGTGCGCCATACCCGCCTTCATCATATGCGTCTAGAGCGGTGCCCGTACATACGCGCTAGCGGCGGCGGGAGCGCGTGCCTTAAAATCTGCCAACTCGGACACTCCTTTGCGTGAGCGTCTCGGGTCCTGGAGGAACTTGTCGCTGACATAAACATCCGTTTCTGCTTTGCAGCTTTTCTCGTTGTACGTTCAGTTCAAAGGAGTTCAGGAAGTGAAGCGTCGATTGTACAGTCTTGGCGGCATGATAACCCGGATCCCGATGCATGCCATACCATGCTGTCTCAGTGTCTATAGTGGGAAGCCTCTTCAGAGGCGAGATTCTTGATTCCAAGTCATCGACTCCGCCACTCATGATCAGACCCGGTAAGCGCGCGTTGTTCATGATCACTTGCCAGTGATGAGCAATCTTAACTCCTACTTACAGCCTCCAGCATGACTGTTCTGCCAGTGTCTCCCCATCCCCATCACTCTCTGTAACACCCAGATGTCAGTGCGCGATTCTTCTTCCTGGGCACCCCGGCCTCCGCCAGAGGAGCTGTACGAGCGCTTCGACGAGTTCTTCCCAGACAATGAGTCGTGGAGCAGTCGTCTTGAGGAAGTAACGCTTGCACAGGCGCGAGCAAACACGAATACTCCGGATTCTCCTTCCGAGTCTGGGGGCCCAAGTATGTTGTGTTGGCTGGGACCACCGTCCTCGTGTATTGACCAGTGCATCTTTACAGATCCGTTCAGATGGGTGCGCGGGGAGCTGATTGGGAAGAGCTCTGGGGGGCGTGCCAGGGTGTACTTAGCGCTGAACGCCACAACGGGGGATATGATTGCTGTGAAGCAGGTCGAGATGCCTGGAACCCGTCCTGTCAATGCTAGTGCGCGATCCCTCAGATTTGAGCTCGAGAGCGAGACGCTGAAGGCTCTCGTCCACCCGAACATCGTGCAATATCTTGGGTTCGAGGAGACGGCTGCCAGTGCGGTTCTGAGCCTGTGAGTGCCGGGGACTGCACTTCCCGATGGGTATACTCATGCGATTCTTTCGGGCCTACAGCTTTTTGGAATACGTCCCAGGTGGGTCTATTGGTAACTATCTCTCGAAGCACGGCAAGTTCTCGGAGGACGTCACCAAGTCGTTCACGAGGCAGATACTCAGTGGGCTTGAGTACCTCAATTCCAAAGGGATGTTGCACCGAGTACGTTTGCGCCTCCCTCCCTCGCATATAGCAGGTTCTGACCTCCCGACTCCACGCAGGACTTGAAAGGCGACAACATCCTCGTAAACTTGTCTGGCGTGTGCAAGATCAAGATCAATCTCTCAGACTTTGGTATCTCCATGCCAGTGGCAGCTATGCAAGGCACTGTGTTTTGGATGGCACCCGAAGTCGTTAACCCCCAAGGGACGGGGTACAACTCCAAAGTGGACATCTGGAGCCTTGGGTGCGTGGTGCTGGAGATGTGGACTGGGGCACGGCCTTGGGAAGGAGAGGAGGCTGTGGCGGTTCTCTTCAAGGTTGGTTGCTTGTCTGGCTTGTGCGCGGTATTGCTGTCGCTCATGTCAACAGCTATATCAAATGAGACAAGCGCCGCCTGTCCCGGAGGGCATCACTCTCACTGAGCTGGCGGATGACTTCCGGCAGAAATGCTTTGCTATGTATGTCTCCCATTCATCCATCCTTCTTCAAACTTACTGACTGCGACGTATGTAGAAGCCCCGACGAAAGACCATCTCCCCAGGAGCTGCAAAACCATGCATATTTGACAGCCACCCCCGGTTGGATTTTCGCTGACTTTCTGCACTGACTGTCGCATTCGTTCACTCATTCACGCTTGCTTCTTGCTAAGTTTGGTCTCTCTGTGTTGTCGTTCACTTCGTTTGTATAGTCTAGAATCATCCGTAACTGTCGATTGTTTTCTTCTTATTGGTATTCAATAAACTCAAGACTCAATGAGCCAAATCTGAACTCTGAACTCTCACTGCGCAGCTGTCCAAGACTCTGCGTGTCTCGACTCAATGGTAACTGAATACCGAGTACGTGCTAGACTCTAGATTTACTCTAACTTGTGTGGGCGGCGGGCGCTCTTCGTGGGGGTCAAGTCTGAGTGAGACTCAATTGTCAGGACCAGTCAGCATCGATGTGATTCAAAGTTACATATATACTACTTCGACTTGCCAAGACGTCTCACAACACCCTCACTGGTTTGCCGTCAAGATACGCAACAACGTCAGCTACTGTGTCGGTATAGAAGCCCTACAAGTACATGGCATCAGCTGTCAAGGACTGAGGAATGCCAGAGTTCAACACACCTCATAGCCCGTATCGTTGACATACCCATTATGCGGACTCAGCGTGACATTCTTCAGAGCCCTCAATGGGTGCTGCAACGGCAACGGCTCAACATCGTACACATCCAGCCCCGCGCCAGCGATTCTTTTTTCTTTCAAGGCGTCAATCAGCGCGCCCTCGTCAACCAGCGGGCCCCGAGACGTATTGACGAGGAAAGCGGTCCTCTTCATCAACGCAATCTCAGCTGCCCCCATAATACCTTGCGTTGTCGGCCCCAATACCATGTGTATCGAAAGCACATCACTCTGCTTAATGAACTCCTCTTTCGACGGCGCGAACTCGACACCCGCATCAGCAGCGCGTTCAGGTGTAAGGTGCGGAGACCATCCCAGGACGCGCATATTGAACATCTTCGCGATCTGATCAACGGAAAGATATTAGTAGTCACTTCCGTACGACCGACCTACTCACCTGTGCGACCTGCTTACCGAGTCTTCCTACCCCCATGAGTCCGAGCGTTCTCCCATACAATCCGAACGGGACGACGGTTTGCCATTGAGGGTTGTGCGCCTTTATATTCGCATCCTCGTGCACGATGTACCTCACAGTCGCGAAGATCAGTGCCCAGATGTGTTCATGCGTAGATCCCCCGTGCGATCCCGTCCCAGACACGACGATACCGCGCTCGCGCGCCGCCGTCAAATCAATCCCACGGTTGTTCATTCCAGTAGTAACTAGGAGCCTAGTAGGTCGATGGCAGTCTCAGCGACGACGGTACACCGACAAGCATGGCAACACACTGACTTGAGTTTGGGCAGCTTTTCCAACACCGACGAAGGGAACTTGGTCCGCTCGCGCATAGCACATACTATCTCATAGTCATGCAATCGAGTCGACACTTCGTCCGGATCGAGAGCGTCGTTGAAGACATCAATGGTGGCTTTATCATATAACACAGTCCAATCTGCAGTGTTTAACGCGACGTTCTGATAGTCGTCCAGGACAGCGACACGAAGCGGACCATTCCCGTGTGAAGTAACCATGTCAGCGTTCGAGGTTAAGATAGGAACATGTCTACCTGACGTCACCGACAAAGCCTCTGATTTGATAGTCTCGCGAATACGACGCGTCTCACAGAGAGGGGACGCAGATCTCGAAGTAAAGGATTAAACTGATATCTAACATTTCAGACGATCCGAACTCATAACTTAGATTAGGGTCCGTCCGTTCTGTATCTTCTTCACAGCAATCATCACGAATCATTGCCAAAAGGGTACTACAAAGCAAGTCAGCCATCGATAAGCTGAAAAGATGTACGGCATACCTCAAACGGCGCTGGCATGTCTGCCTCTGGTGCACTCTCATCTAACGCGATATGAGGTCCCGAGGTCGCCGGAGGTGCAGGTGCAGGAGCAGCGGGTGCCTCAGCGGCTGCAGGCTCTGGCGGCGACAAGTCAAGGAACTCGCCCTCCTCATCAGGACGCAGGTCGACAAGCATCAAGATGCCTCCGCCGCCCGACGTCCGCTGAGGTGTCGCCAGCTTGCCGCTCTTCGGTGCTTTCCCCGCAGGACGCGTCGACACGGGGCGCACAGGCTGATATCTGCCTTCACTGGGGAATGAGATGTAGCTTAGCTGCGCCGGTGTCACACGGGAAAAGTTGGGAAGTGACTCGGAGGCTGGCTCGGACTTGCGCGCCTTCGCAGGCGTGGAGGAAACCTTGGAATCCTCCGGCAGGTTGGATATCGAGCCAGTGATGGGAGAGATTTCGCCACTCTTGTCTTGCGTCTCCTCTGTCTTCATCTCTACGTCACCATCACCTTCACTCTCCTTCTTAACTTCATCCTAGAAAGAATCCGGTCAATGGCAACGAAGGGTATTCTGACAGTGGTCCGCATACCAGATCCATTCCTTCCTCAGCGGCCTTCTTCTTTTCGCGAGCCTTGACCTTGGCAGTGGTCGAGAGGACGGCAGTAGCAACCTTGGCCACAGTTTCCTTCTTCGGTGGCTTGGTAGATGCAGGATATGCGAACAGACTGGGACGGGCATTCGAAACGAACTCGAATTTGGGCACCTGACAACATTTGTTAGACCAAGATCAGGAAAACGATGGCAAGAAAAATGTGTACCTTCAAATTGGCATCAAGACCGATGATCCCAGTCGGCTCGAACGCCAAGCAGGCGCAGTGCGCCATAGGATACCAGTACCAGAATTGGCAGAACATAACCATACCGACAATTGCGTTTGTGTTTCTGCTGCCCGCGCGACTCAACAGGCTGATGGTCACGTTGCGCCCTCCAGCGTCAATGAGACCTTGGCCAATCGATGCGCCGAACCTTGCCACAGGGTCTTCGTGCTTGTCCGAGACGACCTTGTTGTAGAGCGCCCTTGTTGATGCCAGAGAAGGGGACGAGGCTTCCGACTGTTCAACGAGGATCATACCCAAAGCAACGAAGGCGCCCTGGCGAACGAAGTCGACACTGTCCTTTGTCATCGGCTCCAGAATCTCGACAGCGTCCTAGCGGTACCATCAGCTTCATGTTTGATGAAACAGTGTGTTAAGAAGTACCTGAAGTCCAGTACCAGCGCATGCTATACCGAGGGCGAGGGTGGCCCCACACCGGACGTGGGGATTGTAGCTCTCACTCAGTAACTGGACGATACGGGGAACTTGACTGGGGTTCTTGAAGAGCAGGAAGGCCAGCGCAGTCACAGCAGCGCGTCGAACGTCATCCGACACATCAGAAACGGCGATGTGAAGGAGTTGACGAACAGCGTCGTTGTTCGCAGTCCCAGCATATGCCAATGCGAGCGTGTAGACCCCGCCGTAGCGCAGAATGGGATCCTAAAAATACAGTCAGTATGAGCTGTTTTCTGTAATCCTGTTACCCTGACCTTCTCGGCCAATAGTAACTTAATGGTGCTGTCTGCCTCTTCCTGGCGTCCGTAGAAGACGAAAGCGACACCAATAGCCAAACCACGGATGATCTTTTCGTGATTGGTTTCCCGTGCATAGGTCAACATTTCTTGTACAGGCTCAGCGGCAGCAGTGCCCAACATAATGAGACCCATAGCATATCCGGAGGCCTCTCCAGCAACCGCGGAATCAGTGAACAAGGTGGTCTTCAAATCATCGAAGGTGTCCATGTTCTTTGATCCCATCGCAGCGATACCCAGTCCGAGAGCAGCACCGTGCTGCACGACTTCACCTTGAGCCGACTTCAGGGTATCCCGTAGATAGTCGGTGACTGAACTTCCACAGCCCGCACTCATCAGACCCAAGGCGTAGAGTGCCCCTCCTTCGGAGTACGCTGCGCCTTGCATAGTGCTCTCTCCCTCTCCTGAGGGAAGATAAGGACCAAGGATGGCCATACCCTGTTCGAAGTAGCCCTTGTGAATGACACCGAGAGCTGCTGTCGCAGAAAACTTGGACCAATTCGAAGCGAGACCAAGCCATTCGAGGTTTTCGCGCAAGAATTGGTCAGAAGTCGTACCAGAGTGCATGAACGCGTTTTGAAGGGTGAGGGCGGTGTGGTATATCGACGACCGGGACTCGAGAACCTCCTAAAAGACGGGTCAGACTTGTCCCGACAAGCGCTACCCGTAGATTTACTTTGGTATGTTTCAGTATCAGGAGATCTGTGCGGTTGTTGCGCTTCAAGAACTCGAGGTAGATCTTGACGGATTCTTGCCCAGTCAATATGCTCCGCAGTTTGTCGTACGTGGGTTTCGTTGCCTGTCGATAGACGTCAATGCGATACCTAGGGAACGAAGACGGAATACGTGCCTCATCTCCTGCAGGAAGCTCGTTCCGAACTGTATCAAGGTAATCGCGGGCACCTCCTTCGACCAGGTCAAAGGCCAATTGGTAGGAAAGCAGGGTGTTCTTAAGAACAAGTGACGTGAAGAGAGGGACGGTAAGGGAAGAATCGCCCAACGTGACGAGTAGTCGCGTGAGCGTGTGGACATGAGCGGCTCCATCCTTGGTGTCGACCTCCGGGAACAGAGGGAAGAGGAAACGCAGCACTTGGTCGCGATATACAAGAGAGAACCCAGTATCGAGAATGGCCTCCATGGAGTATGTCAAAAGAGAGAGGTCATGTGTCTGGGTGTAGATGCCGGAGATGACATCCAAACGACGCGACTCTAGGGCGATACCAATGGCCTACACAGGCACGTCACTGAGGATGATGCGCAAAAGCATCTGGTGGCACGGACCTGCTTGTATTCTCCATCTTCGATGCAGCGGGAAAAGATCCCTTCAACAATAGCTTGCAGGCGAGAATCAACAGAGTCAGATTGTTCGGCTGTCCGCGCGGAAATATACCGGTCGATGGCCTTGGCTACCGGAAAGGTCAGTCCCCGCCACATATCGTGTATTTCCCTGTCACTCACAGACAACGGTCTCGACGTATTCTTCCGATCCAACAGCGCGCGCCTCAGCTTCGAACGCGCTTCCGGCACCAAGAGCAAAGGACAAGGATTCGTCATACTCTCCAAGGTAGTAGTAGACTTTGCTGGCAAGTAGTGCCGCAGAATCGCGTGCATCTTTGGGAATGTCATCGCTTTCGTAGAGGGATTCACTATCCACGATGTTAGAATGTAATTGGAGAGGCAACTACTTGTAACGAACATCAGAGCAATGTGTTCCGAGATTTCCGCCCAAAAGCGCGGTACGAGTGGGTTGAGCGCCTTGAGCGCATGTTGTTTGAAGAGGGCGTCAGGCTCCGAGAGTAGAGCGAGAACGCCGGCAGCGGACGACTGGGAGCGGACGACCATGAGGGAAGAGTACTGAGTTGCGACCTGTGGGTGACGCGTCTCATTGCCTACAAATGTAGGGTTAGGGTTCATCATAATAACTCCAGATAAATAAGAATATAATATTTTGTTCTAGCCCAATCCAGGCCGAAATTCAAACAACGGCAACAAATAAGACGCATTCCGTTGGGTCCCGCCGTTGTCTACTACCGCCATGTCCTTCGTCGCCCGCACCGCTCTCCGCACCGCCGTGCGGCCCAGCTTCCGCCGTGGCCTTGCCACTCAAATCCACGCTCACCAGGAGCCCATCCAAGCCCTTTGGACAGGGGCCGAAGGAGAGAGCCAGTATCTCAAGGAGACAGCTGATGTTCACCATCACGGTGCTGGTGCGTTATTCTTCCAATCTTGTTTTCCCTTTTGCTGAATGAGACATCTAGAAACCGGTGATACGTGGCGCAAGATCAGGCAAGATTTCATTGTTCCGTAGGTTTCTAACACATGGGCTTAACCTTCTCCCAGCTACTATGTCTGCTTCCCGGCCAGTGCGTGACTCTCCAACATGCACCGCTCTCCACCTGAATGACCATAACTCTAGTCGCTGTTTGCTGTGCATACGTCTACAACCTGGAAGTCGAGCACAACGCCCATCTCGAACACATCATGCACGAGAACGATGGCAAACTCCCTGACCCGCCCGCCTATGAATACCTGAACCGCCGTATCAAGCCCTTCCCCTGGGGGCCCAACTCTCTCTTTTACAACCCCAAGGTACGTTCACTCGTACTGACCTCGATCTCGTGTCATAACAGTCTATTCCAGCTCCAGAAGGACATGTCCGAGTAGATGTTGTAGACATACATCACCAATCTGCAATAAACCTCAATCATCCGCTATATCTTGGCGCTCATTTGTCGTTGACTGGATGACCTAGACCCACACATGAACACGGCTCAGCAGCCCTGTACCGGAGGTTCTCACCTTTCATCACCAGCTTTGTAGGTCTACAGAGATTATCTCTATCTTCGAAGCCTACCCATCTAGAGCCACTATGTGCCTGTAAGGCTGCACACGTTCAAGTAGAGGAGTCTCACATATCTCCAGTAGTAACCAGAGTGGTCTGATGGACCCTTATTTCAGACGACAACGAGCGATGCACTGGCAAGTAACAGGTCGGAACAGGGTCGGAATGAGGCATCTCTCAAAGTCTAATCTCATCTGGCAATGAAAGTAGGAGGTACAAATCATGCAAAGTTCTCGAGTGCATCAAGTTCGTCCAGATGTCCAGGTCTGCTTATATCACCGTCTGTGCTCCTGCAAGGATGCCCACAGATAATTTTCAATGCCATCATCGCTGCGCCGACCGAGCGGCTACCAGAGCGGCATTGTGAGAGGAGGTGGAGCTCGAGCCCGGTCGAATCTATCGACAATGACCCTAATCATGCCTGTTTCTGCAGCAAGATGAACTACATGAAAGCACGTACTACTCTCCGTAGCTTCAGTCGCACTTTTCAACAGTGAACTGACCTACCCTCGCCGGAAGGACGCTCAGGCTCTAGCTTCCGACAGGTAGCTGGCTGCGTCCGACGTGAGGCTCGCGACATTGCTTGCGCCGTATCCTGCACTGGACGCCTCAGATAGCAGCGAGTTCGCTAGAAGTTTTCATGCTTAGGTTAGTTTGAACAGGTGGTATTCTAGCGACTCGCCATCGGGTCCCCCACCGGCCACACTGCTGACGACGCTAGGTACCGGCTCCGGTGGCTAGGGCGGATGTCAACGAGTCGTCGTCGTCGGCCAGCGTTGAGCTGGCGGCGGCGGTGTTCTCGAAGGCTTTTGAGAAGCCGACTGTTGAATTGACTGCTCTTTTCATTGCTAGGTCGCTCAACTAAATTACGCGCGTTGACGACTGCAAGGCCAGCGCAGAGTACCAATGAGGCTGGCTCAGTAAACAACATCGTCAAAGTCAAGTGAAAGTGGCGCAGACAATATATATGATCGCTGTCGAGATGAAAATGAGGATGTTTCGGAGCCACCGATGCTCATGCATTCATGGGGGGCATGAAATATCTGAACTCTCTGCCTAGTATTGTTCACTGCAGAATGCATACGGCGTACGCTGGCCAAAAACGGAACGATCCCACGACAGGTATGTACTGGGCCCGTGATCGACGCGTCTCGCGAGGAGAGGACCTGATGAAACGCATCTCGCCCTATGAGAGGCATCGCCTAGTGACTGGGCGTTGGTATGCGCAGCAACCAGCATCAACTCCAAAGTTTGGGATGGGCAGGATCACTGTCACTGGGGTTTAGACTATGGACGGTCTTTTCTCCATGAGCAGGTATCAAGTCATACGAGACAAGAGGCTGTCAACAATCAAGGTTGACTCGGTACAGTAGACACCCTTACGCCGAAGTCTTCAAGTTGTCAGTCACTGACTCAGTGTAACAGAGAAGTCGTGGATGTAAAACTCCTTCGCGTTGTTCCCCGCAAGTTCTCCGCATCTTGACAATAGCAATCCTATGAACCAACGCTCCTGATGTGATGGTACGTCCCTTTGACTTTCTTGGCGCTGAGCTGGATGGCAACTGGATGGCGTTTCATACGTTGCCAGACCGTTGCAATATCAAAAGCTCCAGCTTCACTCCACTCCAGTCTGAGACCCCTTGGGCCCTTGCCTCGTGAATGAGCGCGTTGACGTGTGATTAAGTATCAGGGAAGTATATTGAGCATGGGGTATATGTCGTAGTTAGGGAGCCCAAAGGGTGATGAACGTAGAACGAAGGGCCAGTTAGCACTGGTGATTATACAGTGACGACAGCACCAAGCAGAGTGCCTCCTGCCACGGCGGCAAAGCCAGCAAGAAGTGCCATGAAGCTGGCGGATGACGAGACGGCACCGTTGTTGTCAACGGCAGATGAAGCAGCGGAAGCGGCTGCTGCTGTTGCTGCAGTGTAGACCGCTCCGCCGAATGAGGTGACCCTTCCAGCGCCGGACTCGGCAAGAGTTATGGCGCTACCACCCTCTTGTGTGACCACTGTGAAGGCCGAACCCGCAGCGGCTGTGGTACATAGCATGAGTTGGTCGTCTACTACGAAGGATGAGTTCTTGGAAACTTACAGGTGACTGTGGTTATTATTTTGCCAACGTCTCCGGTTGCTGCGGTGTAGACTGATCCACCCCATGAGGTGACGACTCCAGCACCGGACTCGGCGAGAGTAAGAGCGCTGCCACCCTCTTGGGTGACCACTGTGAATGCCGCACCCGCAACGGCTGTGGGACATGAGTTGAGTTGGTCGCGTCCCGTCAGGAGCAAGCTGCTTACAGGTCACTTTAGTGATAAAGTCACCGGCGGCGGCAGTAACATCACTGGCCACGGACGCTCCTCCAGCAGTTGCTTCGCTGAAAACAGAGGCTGCGCCGCCTGTGACATCGCTCACTATGGAGTTTCCTGAATGGAATGAAGACACTGTCGAGAACAAGAGAAGCGGATTGACATACCGACGTCGACAATGGAAGAGACGGTGTCATCCACTAGGGAATGAGTTTAGTTACAACTCGGTCGAGACGAGGCTGAAGGACGAACCTCCACGCTTGTTAGCTTCGGGAGCGGCGAAGGCAGTAGTGGCGGCAAGCGAGAGAACCAAGAATTTAAGCATTGCTGGTCGTGAACGAAGAAAAACAGTGATCAGAAAGAACACGAAGATTTGTGGGGAAAGGTAGTGAGGAGTGCTAATCCCGATCATCAATTTATAGCCAAGGCAATTGCTGTGTGTCATCGCCCCACCAACTCCCACCGACATCTGTTTGATCACAGTTCGTGTATCACCTCGCTTACACGTAAACCACCAATGCCCCGCGCAATCATATCGCCATCCGTCCTCGCCTCTGACTTTGGTCAGCTCACCGCAGAATGCAAGCGGATGATCAAAGGCGGCGCTGAATGGCTTCATATGGGTACGCAGTCCTCCTCCAGCCCGAGTGCACCGCTTTACAATATGCCCAGATGTCATGGACGGGTATGCTTCTCCTTCGCCCCCGAATCTACTCTCATTCATGCACCGCCCAGCCATTTCGTGCCAAATATAACGATGGGTGCGCTGCGCACTACTCTGTTTCTCTCGGATCTGTTTCATCTGGTCTCTGTTAGGCGCCCCCATCCTGTCATGCGTGAAAAAAGGCATCCCGGATATCTTCATGGACTGCCACATGATGGTTGCTGAGCCCGAAAAGGTGTGTTTTGAATCGCGATCGCATTATACGGAATAGCTGAGCAATACAGTGGGTGAACGACATCGCAGACGCTGGCGGCGCGTTGTATTGCTTCCATCTCGAGGCGACGTGTAAGCCGCGCATCTAGATCATTTATCTACCCTCATCCAAGACTGTCCTAGCCGCCCCCATCCCTCTTATTGAATCGATCCATGCCCGGGGCATGAAGGCTGGCGTGGCTATTTCTCCTGACACTCCCGCTTCTGCAATCACGGATGAGATCGCACAGGCGGCTGACATGCTCCTCGTAATGACGGTATACCCAGGTGAGAGCTAATCTCTGCCATCTCAATCGACTCTATATGGAACGCCACATAGGTCGCGGTGGCCAGAAATTCCTGGAGCGTTGCGTGCCCAAGGTTGCGGAACTCCGGGCTCGTTTCCCAGACAAGGATATTGAAGTCGATGGTGGGGTTGGGCCGTCGACCATCGACGTCTGTGCGCATGCTGGCAGCAACGTTATAGTCGCCGGCACTGCAATTTTTGGAGCTACTGACCCCGAGGGTGTTATTGCCCAATTGAAGGCCACAGTCAACACAGCGCAGGCCCAGATTGCCGCACGTAGGTCTTCGTAAACAGAGACACGATAGAATGGAAGTGTTATTACCCAATGCTTGTCAAAAGTGTGGTGGTTTGCGTTGAGTAATGTGATTCAATGTTGTAAGTTTATCTTTAAGGTGAGAGCTTCATCTCTGATAGTATATCGGTTAGTACACGCGCCTGTCATTCTTGACCTCATGCGCGCGAAAGCTGGGTTCGACTCCCAGTCAGAGAGCTAAGCTTTCTTTTTGGAGATTCTTGCTTTTGCACTTTACGAGGTGGCCATTCGCGAGCGGCGAAGTTCGAACGCCGAAGTATACTTTCAGTGCCAGGTGCCTACTACCCAGTACCTACCCGCACTCATTGGCACTCAAGTAGCATTTTGCAGATTCTGTCAGTAGATGAAGGCAACGTTATGGGGGCCTGTCCGTACTCAAAAGCATCGAAATCATCTGATCTTTACTGTACTCTCCAGCATGGCGTTACTGTCAAGCATAGACGCAAGCGAGTCCATGAATTCGAACTTACGAGTGATACACTCTCAGCCGTAAGTCACTGGTCGTTTTGCCAGAGATCTTCGAGCATGTATCCGGAATGAACATCTATCATTTCTTGAGATTGACTCTCCTGCACTATCAAGGAAACGGTGCGCTGCGAGTGCTCCAGGTGATCCTGAAGTTCCTCTTCGAGGTCGGGAGTCAACTGATAACAGTAAGTCAAAGATCTCTGATTGATTCTCTACTGGAATGAAACTGGCTTGTTCGCGATAGTCATCAGGATGAAGGTAAGCGTGGTTCTTTATCTGTGCGTGTCGCGCATCAGGAATCTTCGGACTTCGTAAAAGGGAAGACTGACCCATCTTAAGCACTCCGATAAGTTGGAAGTTGCTAGATATGATCACAAGCCTTAACGGAAACTGCCCGGAATTCATCAATTGCCACGCAGGAGAGACTGTACGTCGTCGCCTTCATTCCAGATTTCGAAAGAAAGTTCAGTGGCCGAGCTACCGGGTGTCCTTGGAGGTCCAATCGACAAATGCCTCCGGTACTGCAAGATCGGAGTCTAGGAAATCGCAAAGTCACTCCTAGTAACCATTCACTAGAAATGTGGTGGCAGGGCCTTCATATGTAGAGATGGATATGACCTGAAAAAATAGAGCAATCCAGCCTCTTCCGTGTACAGACTGCTGGTGTCCTTCTTGCGCCAGCGTTACAAAGATCAAACTGACGGCGCCACGGCTCGCAATCCCTCGGTCCCTTGGTGGGTGCCAAGCCCTCTTTCAGCGGCAGCGTGGCGGTTATGGTAGTTGTTTGCAACATGATTTGGTCGTCAGATGTCCTGAAGGCAAAAGTCGTGCAGCGTGAACGCGATGGCATGAGGGAGAAGCTCGGACGTCGGACCGGGTATTGACTGTTGCCTCTTCCCGTCATTGTTGACTGACTATCATGCCTTCGTACTCGCGGTCCCGTTCGCCATCACCTGTGAGATTCTCGAAACGGAGGAGAGAAAGATCACGGTCTCCGTCGACGGAGGACGAGCGCCTCCCACACGACGCTCCACGCATCTCCGAGGATGACTACTTCCAGAAAAACGATGAATTCCGAATATGGCTCAAGGACGAGAAGCGCAAAGTGGGTTGAGCAAATCACACACCCAGGTCACAGTAACCGTTAACAAGCCCTCAGTACCTTGACGAACTAACGAGCGAGAAGTCTCGCAGGTGAGCTTGTATAACTAGCCACGCCCTCTTGACTCTACTAAACCATTCATAGTTACTTCCGCAAGTTCGTAAAGGTACCTCCGAACCAATACTGAGGTGCCTTTAAATTGACTATGACTGTAGGCCTGGAACCGAGGCAAGCTAGCCAGTACGTCCAATTGAATCACACGTTGTACTAGTGTGTCAGTCTCTCATGCTGATAACAGAGAAGCTGTATGCCGGAATAGACAGCTCAAGTTTACCCGCGACTGCCAACACTGCCTACAAGTGGTCCTTTGCGTCTAAAGGGAAAGCTTCTGAGGCAGAACTGCAAGCTGTGCGAGAATCCATCGGCGCTGCTACACATGCTCGCCTTCCAGGCGAGTCCAGGGGATCTGGACGCGTTCAAGGCCCTTCTCTACCGTCAGCTTCTGATCTCCAGCTCGCTCGTGAAATGGATGCCGAGTTTCGCGAGGAGGAGAGAAAGTACAAACGGAAACGTGAACGGGCGGAAGATAAAGACCGAATTGAAGATATGGTAGGGCCGAAAGAGGTCGGACGTGAGGGCATGATGGAGAAGAAACGAGCGAAGCGTGAAGGTGACAGAGCATTCCGAGAACGAGGGGACGACGGACTCGAGATGGACGAATCGACATTGATGGGTGGAAATGATAGCTTCAAAGCGCAGTACGTGTCATTCGTCGCTCCAGCCTGACCTTTCGTGTTCTCATGACCTGCCAGACTTGCAAAACGTGATGCAGGAAAACAGAAGTACAACCAAATAAACGAGGAAAGGGCAGCCGCGGCCCGTGAGCGAGCTGCTTCTTACAAGGAGAAGGAGAGCGCGACGATGTCTATGTTACAACAGCTGGCTAAACAGCGGTTCGGCTAGTATTCCTCATCAAAACGCACCCAGACCATCTTCTCCTTGTTGACAGTGTCCGTCTGCAACACTCAGTCTTCGTCGCAACGTCCTCATGATTGAACACACCTTGGACTTTTTGTTCTGTTTCATAGATGACCTGACCGATTTTACCCATTTTCCCAAAGACTCAGAGTATGAGTATTCTGGCGGAGTCCAAGCCGAATTCTCTTCATCCATGAGTTGAGCTGGCCCCTCGTCTGCCTCCTGCGAGGTGGGAAGGATCAGATATCGACGCGATAATGAGACAGGTATACGAACATCGAGAGTAAGCTCGTCGCTCTTGTCTTTCGGACGTGAGTGAGGTGGGTGCGCCTGTCGATTCCGATGAGTATACGGAGACGGTGTACCACTTCAGATGATACATACACTTCGGCGAAACATTTTCGTGTAGCGTGAACGTTTCCCGCTTGCCACTGGGGCACTTTGCAGGCTGCCGTCATAAGCGCAGGGCACAAGAGTATCTGATGACATGGACATGTCGTATTCCATCCACCAATAATTGAAGGTACTTATAGTGCACGCCGCTCATCACGCTAACGTTATGAAACTGCTCCATGTCAACCTAAAAAGGTGGCGTGTCCAACATCGTCCTAGTTGGGGCGAACGAGGGATCTATTTTTGCTCGACCTCGGTTCTACGTCGGAAGTCTTGATATTCAACGGGCCGTTCCCAACGACAGGTAACGTCCGCGACAGCATGCTCGGACCATCTCTATTTGCTACAAGCATACTTGGAAGACTACTCATAACATTCTTGAGCGAGAATAGCTCATTGCCCCGAGATATCAACGTCGAAGACGCTGGCCAGACAGATGGCCAAGCCGCAAGGCACATACTTTTACACCCCAGTGACTTCAGACAGATAATCTGTTGATAGGATCAGTGACTCAAAAGTGGCAGGCTGAATCGTTTGAGCGGACGAACGTCTGGTCAACTCGAATGCGGCGAATGTACTGGCTGCAGCTGGTATACTGAATGACAGACCGTATGAGATCAATTGGTGGTGAGAACAAGACAAGTTACCTTCGTAGTACTGCGAAGGAGCTCTCAGATCAAACCTTGCAGTTGTAGCAACAGCAGAACACAACTCACATGATGGCGTCAAACCGCGGAACAGACCCACACTAGGCTATTGTCAGGTACGTCTCTCTCGATACATCTAGACCAGACACTTACGGCCCAGATTCTGCGAGTATGGTTCGTACCTCTTGAGCGATGTACTGAACCGGAGTACCAGAAGGAGGCGTGGGTCTCAATTGAACACGAGATTTGATAACGTCTGCGCTTGTTGAGTCGAGCTCTTGATATGAGAGTCAGAATGAGACAAACCCAAGGGATAACAAGCAAGCCAGTATGCGATCTGGAAGCATAAGTCAGCGCATGTACGACTCATTTAGGGACAAATCTACGCCTCCAGTCGACCCGCTGGCCAAGAGTGTCCAAATCGGTAGGTCGGGTCCGTATATCGTGGCGAATTTTCGCTTCGAGAACTCATAAGCTGCGATGCGACTGTGTTAGCAATCATGTATCAGTTCGCGCGATGAACTCACTGACCTGTGTAAAACCTAGTGAAGCCATTCAGTAGGGATAGTCACGGTTCACATGTGGAGCAATTGCAACTGACCCAGCATATGCTGGAATCTCTCGCGCAACCGTTACCTGTGTGCATGGAGCGATTATAGTCAGAAATACACAAGACTCAGAATCATACTGACCCAGTAACCACGCATGACCCCCTTTCGCAATCCCCACGTTTGCCACATTTCACGGGCGACAGCACGAAGCCTTTGGTCCCCAGCGCCACCGTACTGACCCTGCATTCTCACCTTGAACATCTCGACTGGTAGATGGTGAGGTCATGGGAGGCCTTGCGACGCGTTTGAATTACCTGGGCTAGCCAATATCGCGTTCGCGGATCCAGCCATACTTCCCGCGACTGCGATTTGGGGTAGCGTCAGTTGTCCGAACGGTGAGACGATCCGCTTCGATATGACATATGATGAGAAGAGAAGGGAGTTAACGCCTGCGATGCCTAAAAGAGGGCTAGCCATTCCTATGTGCTTGTAAGCCGCCGGTGTCAATGCTACTGAGATTCGTCACACCCTTATACAGCGCGAAGAAACCCTCTTTCTTCAGTGTCTGTGAAAGGATGTCCATCGGACCCTTCTACTAGGCCCGTATGCTGAGAATGATGGAGTAGTAACTGCCAAGAGTGGCTCACAAACATGCCCTCTGTAAGTGAAAGTGTGACTATAACATTCAATGTTGATAAGTAAAGACTGACTGGGTGCGATCTGAGCGCGTGTCTTGATCGTGTCGAGCGGCTGCCCGACAAGCACCTGGGCGGCTCCGCCCACACTCCCGGCAATCAAGTCGTTCACGGTCGATAATGCCTTCGCATCCATTGTGGAGACAGGGTGTAAGGATGTCCGATGGCCGCTCACAATGTGCGATATTGATGTGTTTGATGGCGATCAGACAAGACGTCAGATCACGTCTTCCACTCGTCTTTTCACTGTATTCTTGTCGCGGACGCGGTATGTAGGTAGTATTTGCAAGAATTGTCCAACTTTTGACACACGAGTCGTTCAATTATACAGAGCATTCAAGACTACCTCGACTCTTCTCTCCAGGTCCTTCTCCTCCTGCCCAATCTCAATATACGCTATATTCAGCGTTTTGAGAACTTGTCTGAAGATCTCGACCGTTCTCGTTTGGTGATCCAAACTTCGTACTCCGTCATCAACCAACCATCCTTCCACTGGGGTCAACAGAACGAAAAGCGAGGATGCCTTTCGGTATTGGATCAAAGTCAACTGCATCGCCTCGGGAGCAAGAAGACAATCCATCCTCGTCTCGCTGTCTTCTTCGTTGACTCCAGTGAGTCGAGCGTACACCAGGGAATCTATAGCAGAGCGGTCCATGACTTGCACGGGATATAGATCTCGTGTGTCTTGTTCGCGCGCGATCTGAGCGAGCAGGATATCCTCCTGCATTTGGAATAGATGGATGTCATCTCTAGTGTAGCCTTTGTCCTTCATGACGCCTCTTGCGACCTCGGTGATGTAGGACTGGCCCCTTTCCAAGTCTAATCGTCGAGCGAGCGCATTGCACAATGTTGTCTTGCCACTTGACTGTTGACGTGCGTTTATTCATCAATCGAGACACGACGACAGACTTACCGATGGACCAATCACGTAGACTCTTTTGTGCTCATCAGGCGAGCTGAAGAGGTTACCCATGCTGTCTGCTCCTCGTAGCGTTTACCAATAGTATATCATACCGGGCGCCTATTCAATGTGTTCTTCTTCCTACGGTCACGCCATACCTCATATAACGGCACACATCGTACAGCCGACCAACCTCCAGCCATGTCGCACCGGGTCCTCAAGTCAGACGTTTCGAAAGACGATGCCTCTTGGGAATTCACGGTACCCGCGAGGGATCTCGTAGCCAAACGGCCAGGGTATGGAAAGCTCATACGATTCAGTGGAACCGAGATCATATTACAACTCTCCCAATTCTCAAGCAATCGTATATTGCAAACTGACGATCCCACCAAGTTCATCCAAGTATCCTTTGCCTTGCCACGGTTCCCGCACTGGACGCCAAAGGATGGCTCAGAGTACATATCTCGATTCTTCAAGACGGGTCTGTTCTTGAACGGCGTCCAATATCGATTTTACCATCACAGCGCCAGTCAATTGGTGAGCACTCATCAATCCTTGAGTATCACTTGGCTCCAAATCTCATAATCACCTCAGAGAGGAAGAAGCTGTTTCATGCGTCAAGCCACCACTGATCAAGAATTGGATGCCAGGATATACGAGATGGGTACGTTCGGGAATATCATGAATGTCGCAAAACGTGAGTCCCGATCAGGGTGGCCTGTTAATACATTGTAACATGACGATACCAGGTGCAAAGCGCATTGGCCTGTTGTATTCCGAATCACAAATTGATCTGAGTCTGGATCCCAGATTCATCGAAGACATTCCTGACCTCCAGTCTGGCGATGAGGTTTTCTCGGACGGTTGTGGGTTGATCTCCCGAACTCTTGCCATGCAAGTCAGCAAGAGTAAGAAGATAATCTTTCGAGGGCAGCGATATACGCCATCTGTCTTCCAGATACGGTTCGTAACTTAGATCTCGACACTCCGTGTATGAATTGACGTGAAATCTGATAGATACTTAGGGTACAAAGGTGTGCTCATGCTTCACCCACCGATGGACAGAAACAACGTCGAGAAACGACGGGTCTATGAAGAAAACCATTCATCTGGAGAATCACCCCCGCCAGCTTGTCTTGCTCAATTTCGGCGCAGCATGAAAAAGTTTTCCACAACAAAGATCCTTACCTTCTCCGTCGTAGGCTACTCGAAGCCCTACTCCTTCGGTCGTCTCAACAACGAGTTCATCGTTCTTCTCTCAAGTCTTGGTGTACCGAACGAGAACTTTATCAAGAAACAGCAGGAATATTTCGATTGGATCGTGCGAGCCGAAGAATACCCACTGATTGCAATCGACCTTCTATCTTCCATGGGAGATTATGATGCAGCTGAGCAAGTGCTTCTTGCGGGACTTGAAGCACCTTCCGTTCTTTCCGCCGTTCGTTCCGCTCAGAAAAAGGAGGTCGCCAGCTTCCAGAAGGAGGGCGGCAAAGATCGTTCACGCATCATCATCAAGAAGTCGAGGAAGGTCTACGGTGTCTGTGATCCCTTCAGAGTATTAAAGGAAGGTCAGGTGTACTTCCGGTTCACCTCTTCTCCTGGCGGTCCCAGCGCATTGATCAATGGTGATGTTCTTGTGGTACGCAATCCTTGCTTGCACCCAGGTACATCGATCTGTTGCCTTCGTCGACTCCCAGTTCAATTGTTCTGATTAGGTGATTGCTTGAAGTTACGAGCTGTACACCATCCTGCTTTGGCTCACCTTGTCGACTGCATTGTATTTGCATCCGTGGCCCGTCCTGGACATCATTCTGCACCATCTATGAGCAGTGGCGGAGACCTCGATGGTGAGCACGAACTCATCCCGTGTTCCTCGGTTCTGATTGTGACTGACTGAAGGGGATGAATATTTTGTGTGCTGGGATCCTGATCTCGTACCTTCGATGGTGTCTGAGGTTCGTCTTGTCTACGTTGTATTCTGTCCATGACTGATGTGCGCCAGGCCTATGACTACCCGCCCAACAAGGAGCGAGTCAACAACACCGTCACACGCAAGGATCTTGCAGATCATTTCGCAGCCTACAACAAGTTTGTAATTTGTTTGCCCGTGTAGTCATGGTCTCATCTTGGCTCGGAAAATAGTGGAGGTGTTGCGCTCGCAACCAGACTTCATAATCAATGGGCTAGCGCAAGTCCGAAAGGCGCGCTGTGCTCGGAGTGCCAAGAACTCAGCGCTCTACATTCTCAGTCTGTAGACGGTGCACCTATCAAAGTGCCCGATAGGCTGAGGACCCCACCGATTAGGCCAGAATCTGAACCGCCATATATCATAGACCTCTTGACACAACGTGCGAGTGCTTTCGCCGCCGAATTTTCTGCCAGGTCGACCGCCAGTCTGGGAGGCATAGCATCTATCTACCAGGAAGACGCTCCTGACATCATCCGGCAACTACTTAGCAGTCGACAATCAGCTTTGTCTGAATACGAGCTGTTCACAATGGCTTACCGCATAGCGTTGAAGCACGGCCTGGATCACAGTACATTTTTCAGCCACATCAATTGTGGGGCGCTGACAACTGCTCAAAAGTACTCCATCAGTTACGCTTTGAATCTATCCATGGACGAACACGCTGCATTATGGAACTCACTACTTCGTTCCGATCTGCTAAGCCGGGCAGACCTATATCAGCGGGCACTGACACAGCCATTCTCGCTGCATCGGTTCTACTCTTCTCGACTACAAGGCATAGGTCCCTTTTTTGGCTACTTGCGCATGGCCTTACAAGAGTTCACTCGCAAGATTCTTCTTATCAAGGTTGGTATTGTCAGTTTGGATTTTACCTGTCTCATGCTGTACCCCAGACAGACGACCGCTTTGTGCTCGCCATCTTCATGAGAGGGGACATTCCTTGGGACGAAGACGCTGATGTAGACGGCAATGTTGTCGTTTGTTCGTTTCTTCCGCGTTCTTCGTCAACCGTTTCTCCCTACAAACCGTGCGCGAAGGACTGGCGACTATACTGTAGCTCATCTATCGTCCAACTCTACATGGCGGAGAGGGTCAACTCCTTCGTGTTCATGACAGTCCCGCCAAAGGCGTCAGGGGCGGAAGCTATCATGAGTGTTGCGCTGCATCACATTTCTTCCAGGGTACGACAGGTAGGGCTTTCATTCTCTTGAGCACCTAAGCCTGTGCTGACGGCAGGTCAAGAATGTTGGGAGGGTCCATCGTCAGCCTGTGACTGCTATTGAGTTGCACGTCGTCTCCAATCGCGACGCAGTCGCTCATCAACTTTTTGACTTATGGTTTGACCAGTCAGTCATTCGTCCTTACGTTCGGGGTATTGCGCAATCTGAGTCTCTTTAGTATACCTACCGAGCAACGGGTTCGCCGCTTTGATAGAGAAGTGCGCCCATACAGGATGAACAGCATTGGGGAAGTCAAATGGGACGGCACAGAAGAGACTCGACCAGCGGCCTTTCTCCGGGATCTTTTTGCCACCAAGTTGTCCAGAGACGCATTCACAAGGCTCCTGGAACCCACGCTCGCATCTCAGTGGGTACAGATAATACAATTCGCCATCAACTATCACCTCGAGGATCAGGTCTTTTGGTTGTTCGACCATGTCATCTCCCAACCACAGCCTCTCCCACGCGACTCCGTGGCGACACTGATGAGTCTGCACCCTCCATTGGTGTATGCCCTCTTGAAAAAGTTTGTTCCCGACGAAGAGACCATGACGCTGGCGACAGGTGGTAGGCATTCGAAGACAAATTCTGGAAACGATCATCAGAGCAGCGAACGACTTTCCTTTACCAACTCTTGTTGCGCTAGAGAAAATTGCAATGACCATCGCCGAGTTGAGGGCGGATTTCTACATCGAGATTCTCCGCCTGGTCCCTCTTGCTATACGCGCATCCCAGCTCGTGCAGGAGGTGTTGCTGGTTCTGAACGACTGTCGCGCGAGGGCGCCGGATATGTCTCCGACCTTGGAATACCTCCACAAGCATGCGCTTGGGGTGGCTTTTGAACGAGCGGAAGAAGCAGCGGACGAGTGTCCATGCAATGAGGACGGCCGCCCAAGGAAGCAGCGCACGTCGCCGGTCAAGACTACTCTAAAACACGACCCCAAGAAACCTGCCCATCAGGTGAAGGCCGTACTTCGGGTTGATGCAAGGACGCCCATTCGGATTCACTCTCATGTTCGGTTGCAGTCAGCCTCGCCAGCTGAGTATGATCCCTCGAAGCTGGCTGAGGTGCCCCCTGCACTTCTTGATGCTGAAGTCGTCGAGTCGGTCAAGGGAGAGATCACGTTGAGTGTCATTCATCCGTTGCCACCAGAGTATGAAGTTATGGATTGGACGATGTACCATGCGGGGAGCATAGGTTAATATCATTGCCACTACTCAACTGATGGCTAATTGGATGCATCTAGCCACATCAAGTGCTATGATGGACGCTTTGGAGCGACTTGTAACCGAGAAAGAGGCTTGCTGTGGCTATTACCATCTGTTGGTCGGAGAACCTGTCAGTGGACAAGAAGAGGGAGCGAGTGCAGTTCCTATCGTCGGACCGTTTGAATATGGACCTGGTCTCAATGAGAGTCAAAAGTTGGCAATTGACTCTTGTGATGCGACACTTTCCCTGATCTGGGGACCTCCCGGTGAGTTCAAACTCTTGTTGCTGATCTCGTCAATTTCGGCGGCTCTGACTAAGGTCCTGGCAGGTACCGGAAAAACAACAGTCGTCATCCAGATCCTTCGGAAGCTCATCCAGGCCGAGCCGGATTGCAAGATCCTGATGACTGCCTCGACGCACAACGGTGAGATTGTCTGAAAAGTATCTACAATCTTATCTCATACTATCTCAGCGGTGGACAACGTTTTGGAAAGGTTCATCGAAGAGAACAAGACCCACAAGCTGTTGCGCGAAGACCAGATTCTGCGAGTCGCAACGGATGTGTCCAAAGTGAACAAGGACCTCCGGAGTTATACGATCGATGCTCGAGTAGGTGGGGATCTGAACGAGAACCGGAAGCTGCAGAAGCAGGCCCAAGACAGAGTCGCGGCGGCTAACTTGATATTCACTACTTGCGCAGGTAAGTGAGATATGTGTCACTCACGGCCACTGTCACTGAGAGCACAACGCCTGTAGGTGCCGGTCTGGGTACTCTGAGAGACAAAAGTGACTTTGATATTGCGCTGATTGACGAGGCCTCTCAAGTTACAGAGCCTTGCGCCCTGATACCTCTGGTCAAAGGAGCGAGGCGCGCCATTCTTGTCGGAGATCAGTATGTATCACGTCTACGTAGCCAGCATCAGTAACGGTCGACTCATCACCCTTCAGTGTACAGCTTCGACCAACTGTCAAGAATGTCGGAAAGGCTATTCAATACGATGTCTCTTTGATGGAACGACTGTACCGAGGGACTGACCAGCCTGGCATTTCCAAGACCATGCTTGATGTACGTATCTCCTTGAGTAGTCTACAGCAGATTAACTAACGGAAAAGTAGACCCAATATCGGTTTCCGCAAGAGCTGGCAGCATTCCCGTCCCGCGAATTCTACGAAGGAAGACTCAGATCTGGGCTCCAGAATACTAATGCCGATCTGAAAGCGCTGGAGGATGGCAACACGTTTCCATGGCCCAGGAACGCCGAGGGCATCCCGAGACCATGCGTGTTCGTGCAGTGTTCGGACGAAGAAGATATGGGCGGTATGTCAAAATCCAATACGGCTCAAGTCGAAGTTGTGGCTAGAATCGTGAAGCTTCTGCGGTCTGGGGTGAAGGAGATGCCTGAGGGCGCGAAGGTCCTGAGCATCACGAACCTCTCCCCGTATACGAAGCAAATCCAGGAGCTGCGCCATCATCGAGAGCTCTCGGACGTTCCGTCCTTCACTATCGACTCGTTCCAAGGGCGGGAAAGCGATATTATCATCTTCTCGGCCGTGCGCAGTAACGCGATGCGGGATATTGGTTTCTTGGAGGACGAGAGGCGATTGAACGTGATGTGGACTCGCGCGAGGAGGGCTTTGATTATTGTGGGAGACAGGGAGACTATGCAGAGCAATGCTTTGTGGAAAAGGGCTTTGGAGGCGTGCTTTGAGACCTTTCTTCCGCAGTGAAGTCTCACTCTGCCAGTGTGAAGTGCAGACAAGATCTACGAAGGCTATGCCAGTCACCCGTTTCGCCGCATTCACTACGCTGTTAATGGAAATCTGTCTTGACAATGTACATTATAAGTACTGGGCACTGTGGCTTAAGAGAAAACATCGCACTAAGTAGTAAGTACAGCGAGAATAGGTTGACAGGCTGGCAGACAGGACCTAGACTGGATGACGCGCGCGAGCACGCGCTCTGAAACGATGATCCTGTCAGCGGGTATTATGCGCCTCGGAGCTCACTGGATGAGATCGGATAAGCACATCGACGCCCACGACGGTCAGCGGGAGGCGGGAGGCGCGTCTGGGAGGGTTGGAGATCCCTGGGGCTCTTGGCTGCCAGATCTGTCGCATCGCCAACATTTACCTGAGGAACGTTCGTTGCCGAATGTATTGATAGTCTGCTCTGGGTTCTCCATCGATTCTGTGGCCCATACAGTTCGAGAATACATGCTCAGTGCAACCGTGCAAGAGTCTGGCCGTGCAAGAGTATGTATCGATCTATCTCCGCGTGGCAAAATAATATATAATAAAATCGCCTTGCTCACGGCCCTTCTCCTCATACCACCACCATGGCCTACAGCAACGTCCGATCTCAGCTCGAATGGAGTGCGCAGCTCAGCACTGCCAACGCACAAGCGCCCACTGAAGAGACCAAGTTCCTTCGCAAGGTAGGCCTGCACGCCGTATCTCGACTGACGCGATTTTTTTTCTGACGTTTCCGCCTAGACGAGCATCATCGCCACCATCGGCCCCAAAACCAACACCGTCGAGAAGCTCGGTGAACTTCGTCGCGCCGGCGTCAACGTTGTGCGCATGAACTTCAGCCATGGCAGCTATGAGTACCACCAGAGTGTCATTGACAACACCCGCAAGATGATTGCTGGTGCGTTTCTCTTGTTCTGAATGAACCATCTGCGTTGCTGACGATTTGGTGCGATCCAGCGGAACCGGCTGGACGGCCTGTCGCCATTGCCCTCGACACCAAGGGACCCGAAATCCGCACTGGTGTTATGAGGGACGGCATAGACGTGAGTGACGGTCTTTAAATACATCCGGCTTTCCGACATATCCTCTCCCAGATTGCCGTGTCTGCTGGCCACGAATTCACTATCAGCACCGATGAAAAGTACGCCGAAATTTGTGACGACCAGATCCTGTATATGGACTATGTACGCTTGATATCTTTCTTGGGGTAGGGTGATGCTAAATTTGGGGCCTTGTCAGAAAAATCTTCCCAAAGTGACTGCCCCGGGAAAGCTCATCTACGTGGATGACGGTGTGTTTCCTGTCCTCCCCAACCTGCCCAACTCAAACGTGTGATCTAGGCATCTTGTCGCTCCTTGTCACCGGCATTGATGGTCCGAACGTTCGCGTCCGCACCCTCAACAACGGAACTCTCTCGTCTCGCAAGGGTGTCAACCTTCCCAAGACCGCCGTCGACCTCCCCGCTCTCTCTGACAAGGACAAGGCCGATCTCAAATTTGGTGTCAAGAACGGCGTCGACATGGTCTTCGCGTCATTCATCCGTCGCGCTCAGGATGTCAAGGACATCCGTGAGGTACTCGGCCCTGACGGCGCTGCTATCAAAATCATCGTCAAGATCGAGAACGAACAGGGTGTGGCCAACTTCGACGAGATCTTGGCCGCGACCGACGGTGTCATGGTGGCGCGAGGTGACCTGGGTATCGAAATTCCTGCCAGTCAGGTCTTCTTGGCCCAGAAGATGATGATCGCAAAGTGCAACATTGCCGGCAAGCCTGTCATTGTTGCGACCCAGATGCTCGAGTCTATGACCTACAACCCTCGTCCCACCCGTGCCGAGGTTAGCGATGTCGCGAACGCGGTTTTGGACGGAGCCGACTGTGTCATGTTATCGGGAGAGACTGCCAAAGGCTCTTACCCCATCCAGAGCGTGTTGATGATGGCCGAGACGTGTTTGTTGGCAGAGCAGGCGATCTCCTATCCTGCTCTGTATGAGAACTTGAGGGCCGTCCAGCCTCGTCCCACTCAGACCGCTGAGACCGTTGCGATTGCCGCTGTTGCTGCTGCTGCTGAGCAGAACGCAAGTGCCATCGTCGTTCTCTCGACCAGCGGAGACACTGCTCGCCTCGTATCCAAGTACAGGCCCACCGTCCCCATCATCACAGTCACCCGCAGTGCCCAAGCTGCGCGCCAGATGCACTTGCATCGTGGATGCTACCCAATGTGGTATCCCGAGCCAAGAGGCATCCAGGAGCACCAATGGCAGACTGACGTCGACAACCGTATCAGGTTTGGTCTCCGCCACGCGCTCGACCTCAAGATCATCACGCCCGGCTCGACGATCGTTGCCGTACAGGGCTGGAAGGGTGGACTGGGCCACACCAACACCTTGAGGATCCTGTCTGTCCCTACCGACCACGCTGACCTGGAGATGCAGCCTTTGGGAGCCTGAAGGACGAAGTAAATAGAGAGTGGTTTTCAATTTGTACTAACACCCATATAGACTTTTACTTGTTGACTCCATTGCTTTGTAGTGTAATAATGAACAGTATACCTTGGTATGTAACTTAGTGATATGACTCTGTGGCGTCTGTCAGACATACGGCGGGCCTTATGTCAGTGTGTGTGTACGGAAGCAAGTGCCAAGAGCCAAGAGGCGCCGACGTTGATCCGCTACGGACTTACGGTCATGACATCCAATATGCCCTTCTCACGCTCTATTTCTGATTTCCGCCGCTATGGCGTTCTCTGCGCCTCGACGCCAGCACCTGCCGCAGTACTCGCCGACATCTATGCTGCCGTCCGCAGTGCAGGAGAAGATGTCGCGTCGCGGCCAGGCGCGGCCATGGCTCATACCACTTGCTGTGCCTATACCAGGTGTTCGAACTCGTGTCCTTAGGTTATGGGTGCTCAATCCTCATCGGCTGCATCAGTCAAGCATTGCGCGCTTCGGGTATAGACGGGGCTCTCTGGTGCTCTTGCTCGGCTTCTGCTCTTTGGTGCTGGCCGCCTGGGCTCTGGCCAAGAGATTCGGAACGGAGGAGAAAAAATGGCCAGCACCCTTCATGGACCCCCCGACACTTGTGTTCAAGCGGGGGGACCTACAAAAGATATGGCTTTGGGAGATTGAGAGTGGTCATTATCCCAGCCGGCGGAAACGTACGTACGCCTTGGGTCGCGCTAATACATCATGTTCATAGTTCTGTAGTTCCGGAAGGACTGGGGCTGAGAGCAACACCCACAAATCCTGCTCTTCCTCCTAGTGACACTCCATTACCTCCCCCACGGCTCAGGCAGCCTCCCGGCGCCATCGCGACTACAACAATTGGCACTGGCCCGCGGCGAGTGTATCCGGACATTGCAGCTAAACCCCCGAATGTTGCATTTCCACCAAGGCCTACATCGGGTAGTGTTGCCGACCTCGACCTGGTCATGGACCACTGTGACTTCTCGGAGAAGAAGGTGTGCCACGACTTACTGTTTGATCGCCTTCCTGTCTTACCTTTCAACCACCAGTATGTACGCGACTGCTTACAAGTCCTTAGAGTAGGAGCCGGTCTCGATCATGGGAAGCGCGTACGACGAGGAAACACAGACGAGTGGAAGTATATCTATGTGGAACAACCCAATAACGACACGGATACTCACTATCTGACATCACGAGAACTACCTTCTATATCTATCTCTATACAGGAAACATCAGATCCTGACAGCGGACTCTCCAAACGACGCGGCGTCGAATGGGAGGCCGGCCTTCAACTTCCACCCCCAAACCCACCTATTCCCTACGCATCCCTCGTCTCACCGTGTGATCCTGAAAGCCCCCGGGTCTTTCACATGTTCTGGACAGGTCCATTCACAGACAAGCCCTATCTTGCCCTGCTCTCCTTCCTATTCACGCAAAACACGGGACTGCACACGACAGAACGTCACACAGGCTGCCGCCCCCAGTTCTGGTTGTGGATCAACCCAGGGCCAGCTGCGGCGGTCCCGAATCCTACAGCGCTGCAGGACATGTTCAATGAACTCAAAGCCAACCCGTGGGCGTCCCCGTTTCTTCACCCCAGGTTTAAGGACGTCATCAAGTTCAGGCTCTGGAACACAACTGAACAGCTTGATGGCGTTCCGGAACTGAAGAATGAATGGAGATCGCGGGACACGTTGTTCAACTCTGGGGGCCACATCATCAACGTCCCGGCGAAGAAACAGGACGATGCGACCACCGATGGGACATCTAGCAGCAGTAGCAGCAGCAGTGGGACCTCCAGTTCGGGAAGCGAAGATGACATGCTCAACCGCACGGGAAGCAAGTCTTCATCTTCTTACGACCGCTTGTCTGTGATTCTCTCGGACATGGCGCGGTTCATATTGTGTCATCGCTTCGGCGGTATCTATCTCGATGCAGATACAATCTTCCTCCGCGACTGGGAAGAACTGTGGGGATGGAAGGGCGCGTTCGCGTACAGGTGGTCACGCTTGGAGAAATACAACACCGCAGTTCTGCACCTAAACAAGGGGTCGGCGTTGGGAACGTTCCTCTTCCGTACTGCGCTCAAGAATGATCTCGATTTCCATCCGATGACGGTCTCGCGGTATACAAAGGATGCTCACCTGGAGGGCCTTCTATTACGACTACCTGACGCCTTGTTTGATTCAGCGTGGCTTAACACGGAATACTATCAAAGGGAACGGCCACCACAGCCATACTTCACGGAGTACGTATGCGTGCATCGTTGACGAGAACTGTCTGAATGTGTGTGTTGTCAGCTTTGGAGACTTTTTCGATACCCCATCACAGAGCAGCGCCGCTCCAGAATCTCTAGGCTTTGATGGCTTTTTCAAGGGAGCCTTTTCATATCATTTCCACAACTACTGGTTCGTGTCTCGCCTTCAGTGAGGCGCCGCTCTGTGACTCAGCATGCTGCATGCCCAGGTGGAAACCCTTTGACCCAGCGCGTAATTGGCCCGACTTGGGACCGAAGTTCATCGCGGGAGAACGCGCAGCGCGTCTTGCTCTCAAAGAGGGCCGTCCCGCTTCCACTTCCGCACCAACCGATCAAGAATCATTCCAGGAAGACAAGGTGTCAGAAGACCAGCAGGACCTCGATTGGGCAACCGTGTTGAAACGGACGTTTGAGTCGTATGTGCGCGGGGAGCGACCCAATATGTATGGGGAGTGGCTGGAGTGGTAGAAGCCCAGAATGTTTATTGATCTATCCGATTCCTAATCTATCCTACTCTACACTAAATCTATCTATATATGATGTACTTACGATGACGATTGTGAACCATTTCGGAGCTCTTGGCCTGTCCATGTAGCGGAGGAAATGTACTTCACGCCGCGGCGTCGCGATAGTTACGACAGGACGCGCTCACAGCGCGGTCAACTGCGCTCAAACTACACTTTGACGCATCGATTGACGTGAGGTATTCATATTGCACCGGTTATAATCAGCGCTTGGCGGTGTCAATGTATTGTATTGTCAAGCTGCATCATTTGTAGGCTGCCACGGACGCTCAATTGACACACCTGAAACCCAAACATGACATCCGTCGGGACTCGGCTGCCGCCTACGTTGGAAAGGGCGCTTCCAGACTTCCAATTGCGGCTGCGCGCTCGAGTCATCCCGACGCATGACCGCGTGGTACTAGACATGCCGAGGCGCGCCGAGCGTCTGTTTGCAGGAGTCAGGGCGATGATGTATGGCCTATATAACCGTGTCTCCTCCCCAATCCACGTTCATCAATATTCCCCATGTCTCCATCTGACGAGCTCTCAGAAATCAACGGCATCAAGCCTAAGGCCGCCATGAAGGATGGCGATGAGCGGGACGTGAAGTCCATGACGAGGTTGGTTCCAGTCCAAATAAGGCAGTGTACGCTTTGGTCCTGAACGTTTACCTTCATCAGCTCTTCCGTGTACAAGGTGAAGCGCACTTGGGACCATTACTACTGGTGAGGTCAATCTCTTGGTTGATGTACGTATACTGATAGTGACACAGCACTTGCCCCGTATGTCGCCACAATATAAACTCTCATATCACGGCTAACTGTACAAGGCATGGCGCAACCAAGGAGGTTCACCCGTGAATGCACGCAGCTGCAAACATCTCAAGGAGCTCCTTGGCGACAAATATGAAGCGGCCCGTATCAAGCTAAAGAATCCGCATGCAGCCTCGGCGCCCACCAAACCAGCTAGCAAGCGAAAGCGTAGAGCTGACGATGATGAGGACGATGACAAACCGGCCAAACAGACTCGTAGACCCGCATTTTCGAGCAAAGGGAAGAAGAAGAAGGATGTAGAGGAAGATGATGAAGACGAGCCATTGAAGAAGACTCGCGAACCGTCCTCCCAGAGCGCCGATGCCAACGACGATGACAGGCCTCCCACATCGAAGGCCGCACCTGAGCTCCTTCTTGCTAACAAATGGGATATTGAAAAGGGCCCAGATCCGACAGGTTGATTGATCTCTGTTCAAATGCTTGCGCCGCTTACCTGTGCAAAACCAGATTATTTGATCAGTGAGAAGCTGGATGGCGTGCGGTATGTTGTCGTATCTCTTGGGCTCCTGTGTACCATCTGACCAATGTTACCAATATTCAGTACATTCTACGATGGGAAACACATGTACAGCCGACTTGGAAACCCATTTACGCCTCCCAACTGGTTCCTTGATAGTCCGTTTGGCCTGTCTTGCTGCATCATTCCACACTGATCGTCTTCACTAGAGCTACCCAAAGACGTCACGCTCGATGGCGAACTCTTCGCCGGACGCGGCAAGTTCACAGACACCATATCCATTGTCAAGACCATCAACTCTCCTCACTGGGCCGGTATCACTTTCCAGGTATTCGACATCCCTTCGATGGGCACTTTACCATTTGAGAAGCGCGTCAAGCACCTCGAAACGCTTTTTGGTGACGGCGGAAAGTACAAGTCTGACAAAGTGGAGGTTGTGAAGCACACACCTGCGAAGAGCCGCAAGCATGTCTTGGAAGAGCTCAAGAGAGTGGAGGCCCTGGGTGGAGAGGGTCTGATGTTGCGCAAACCGGGGTCGCTATATGAAGGACGTAGGTCATCGACTCTGCTCAAGATCAAAACCTTCTACGATGGGGAGGCCGTCGTCACTGGTTACGCCCCAGGCAAGGGACGCAACGCTGGAGTTACAGGCGCCCTCAAGTGTAAGATGGCCTCGGGCAAGGTTTGGCTTCGATTTCTCATCACATTCTTCCAGACATTCAGCTGCGGGTCTGGTCTCAATGACCAGCTCCGCAAAAAGCCACCAAAAATTGGTTCTATCATTACCTACAGGTTCCAAGAGTTGACGAGAGATGGGGTTCCGAGGTTTCCTACGTTCCTCGGAGAGGCTATCGACAAGGACGAGCCCAAGGATGCAGAGATACCTGAACATAGGAAGCCGGGAAACAAGCCTGCTGGGGATGATGACGAGGAATGAATGTTCAAACAATTGTAAGTGGTGTTGCACTGTCATCTGCTGCTTGCGGGACACTTGTACCTAGTAGTATCGATGGAACCTTCTTTCGGTCAATTCGTTTAATTAGTCAGATTCAGCAATCATACAAGTTATACCGATCTCCAGGTGCTGTGATCTTAGGACCACCCTGTAGCGACATCTTCGCTACCCCAGCCAGGTCCAGATGCGACCGGGGCCATAGCAATTCTTCTCTTGTTGCTCGTCTGCTCGAATTTTCTTCTGACACTGAGGCAGATCATTTGGATCGTTATTAGGTACTAAGGGCAGATACAGACTCACGAGTCCCAAGCTATCTTAGCAGACCTAAACGCCGACAACATCCCCACCGGTATCAATGTAGGCTCCACAATCTTCAGTCCCCCGAACCGCTCAACAAGCTCGTCTTCGTATAGCGCCATATTCCAATGTTCTACGTCCGTCAAGCCGTACTGGGCCCGAGAAGCACGGGGAACGTTCAATGAGGAAGACACCTCTTGCATGGAAGTCCACTCAGCACCCCATGCGCTAAGGCGCGTCTCCCGACCAAGAATGTACTCTTCGAACGACATGAACGTCTCGCTCTTCCCTTCTCCACCGCCGTTAAGCCAGACATCTTTGGCAGCAGCGTAGGCGACCGCATCAAGTTCCATACGGACCTTGAATTTAGCCTCCGGTGATTTGTTGCGCAGCGAGTCGCGTACTGTCATGAGAGAGACAATGGGGTTGTTGACCTCCAAACCACCTTGGGATATCGGCATGAAACACCATCCAGCGGGGATGTCAGTAATGCCAAACCGTGTCTCGATGAGTTGTTGGACTTTGAGTACCACAGATCCGTCTGTCTCAGCAAAAACTTCCTTCAAGATACGGGCGAAGGTGGCGATAACTTCGTCGATGTGTGCCATACCGAAGCACGTCGCTGGTTGGGCAAAATTTCGGCGGAAAAACTCGATGTACTAGGAGTACGATTAGTATAGGCATTGAGATAGTGTCAGCATTTTCACACCTTGTTGAAAGCATTCACAAAGCCAAAGACCGAGTGAGCAGACTCTAGCTGCCGTTTCAACTCAGCAATGTGGATGTTCACGGCGTCCTGGTCAACGACAAATCTGCCCTGAGATGCGTCGAACGTCAGAAATCCCCATGCCACAGCGCCGTTCGGAAGTGTCGATTCGAGATCTGCACCAACAGAGACACCACCTGTTTTCTTCATATTGAATGTGATTCCAACCAGTTCCGCATAGCGCGTCATCTCCCTCCAAGCTGTGGCGCACAGTGTAGAGTCATGGCTCCAGAACCAGAAGTCGTCGTAGATTCTATAGACATAAAGCCCTCCGGCGCGTTGGTTGACCGCAAAGTCCATGCCAAAAAGTACAGCTTCACCGCAGAGCACGGACAAGGCATGGGCGATTGGCACACCGCGAGCACGCGTACGAGCACCGTCTGAGTCGTCGAATCGCAGCTTGGCGGTCAACCACTTCTTCATGAACGCGAGCCAGATTGGAGGCATGCCGTAAAACTCCAGCACAGCAAGTATGGAGTCGTGTGGCAGCGAGGGCCCGAACCTATCGTGTCGAGAGAAAATTGAGCAACGCCACGGATGTGAGCCGGCAAATCGACGTACCACTCCAAATCAGCGCGCATGATTGTACAGCTCCCATGAAGGGCCTGCTTCAGATGTGCCTCGGTGGAGACCAGCCTCAGCAGAACCTGCTGAGCATTCGCACCTTGATTCGGCCTACGTCCAGCTTTGGGCTCATCGTCATATGCATCCTCCGCCTCTATCGTTTTGGGCAGCTGGGTCATGAAGAACTGGCCCAACTGAAGTTCACGACGTCTCGCCCCAATGGTGTACGGGAGAGCCTTATCCGTAACATGCATCTCACCAAGGAACTCTTTTCGTTGTCTGAGCTGCTCCCGCGAGAGGATGGGCGTTTCGCGCTTCCAGGCTCCAGACTGAGCGATAGCCCGGAAGGCGTCTTTGAAGGTGACACTCCACTGCATGCCAATGTGCTGGAAGAGAAGCGCCTGCATGATTTCGTTATCCATGTACGCTCTGGGTAAGACGTGAGTGGATGTCCCAATCTCGAAAGAGAATCTTACCTATACTTTCCGCTGAGATGTCTTCTCATATCCACCTTCACTCCCTCTTCTGGCCATTGCCATTCACCCAATCTTGCCATCTGCATGTTCAGGACACTCGTCACCTCTTCGATAACCACACCATTGCCCAAGAAGTTCTTAATCGCGGCCGTTTTCTCCGGGGACAGCAAGTCCCTAGCCAGCAGCGACCGAATGAGATCCTCCGTCTCCTGGTTGTTCAGCTGTTGTCGGAGCAGAGTGGCCCCGAATTTGTCGAGACGCTGTCTAAGAGTGCTTAAAGCGACCTGCGCTTCCGGTTCTGAGAAGAGGTCCTCCAAGTGGTCCTTGATGGCCTGCGCATCGGTGGGCTTTCCCTCGAATATCAGCTCCTGTATTCTGTCTTGCTGTAGCGAGCGTTCTGATGTTCATTAGCCCAGGGAGAGGCGCGCCACGAGGAGAGTAACATACCCTGTCTTTTTCCGGCCTTGGGAGACTCTGGCTCAGAGGCATCTTCCACAGTTGGAGCATCTTCCTCTTCAACGATGGCTAGGGAGTCGCCACTCTTCAACCATTCGCTGAGGAGATCGCCGAACAACTTGGCGTAATCAAGACGCGTCACAGCTTGCGTGAGCTCCTCTTGCAACTGGTCGCCCCAGATTGAAACTTTTGACGGCGGGATGGAAGGATCGGTGTCAGCTTGGTGTAGCCATCTGTCGATCACCAAAAACTACTAAGCTAAAGCTCAAGGAGCGGATCAAGAAGACGTACTGTTTATATGTAGTCAAATTCACGTTTTTTGACGCTAGACTGCCGAGTCCTGTCCACGCTTCGATACGCCCTATGAGAGTACGAATGCGAGATCTGGGATTTCCCGCGGTAGATGCCATTTCAATCGTCTCATTGACATAGTGAGCGCATGCTTCACGTTGTCGTTCGAGCTCCTGAAGCTTGATGGCTGTGATGTAGTGCAGGGTCTGACTGAATGCTGAGGCTAGCCAGCATGTTAGTACTGTGTCAAGTAGACTCGAGCTGGAAACACACCAGACATGGCAATGAGAACTCGAATGGGTTGAAATTCAACTTTTTCTGCCTGCTTTTGAATGGATTCAGCTGTGGGGACAGCTGATCACCCTGAAAGAAAAAGAACACCATAGAAGGCTGCAGTAGCAGTTGAGTCAACTGGACTCAGAGTCCTCAGGAATTAGTCACAAAGAATGTCATCGACGTTTCGAGAATTAGGCGAGCGTCCAAGTCATAGATTCATGTCATGACAAGGGCCGGCTAGTCAGCTAGGCCTGGAAACGCGTTCTGAGCTCTTTCGGTTACAACAGTGATCTGGGAATGGTGGGTCGTTCTACTCATTAGACGAGATGTCAAGTCCTGACGTGAGAAGTATCTGCGTCGTTCTTGTATGGGATTCCACGCTCGCAGTACCACTCGTTGCTCGCCAAGAAGTCCTTCGCGTCATCGACTAGCAACTCCTTCACCCCCGGGTCCAAGATGATTGATTCGAGACTTCGCTTAGCACGAGTCGAAACAGTCCGCCAGTTATTAGAGCTAAGCGTCTCTATGATTAGGACTTCACATATCAAGCCAGGTTGCAATTGATGATACAGCACATACATATAGGAAGATACAATTAATCATCGCCACCATGCGAGCTTGCTACATCACTTTTCGCATCATCGTCCTGCGAGGCGTTCTTAGCAGCGGTGAAACCAGATAATACCGAAGAGCCGCCTTCCTTCCCGGATTTCTTGGCTTCCGCCCACGCATGAGCCATTTTCAAAAATTGGAAGGTCTTGGGGTTGTTTTCACGTTCATCGTCAGCGAAGATGAGATCATGATCTACGCCACACTCGTTGTCAGCGACGAAAAGAATGAGTAATAGTCAGAGTTGCGTACCTTCTACCGTTTGCCCTGTTTCCTGATCGACGTAGCGCTTCTTGCCAACGATAGGCATCATGGCTGCAACCTTTTTGACGTCGTCATCGGTGCCATGAGTCTCCTCAAACGTTTTCCAAACTTCCAGGAGCACCACACGCTGATGGAGGCGTCAGCGTCTGCAATGAGTGAATCAACAGCTTGGAGCTTACCTCATGTTTGAGACCTTTGTTCTTGAGGTCATCATAACCGCGCTGGAAAACTTTGCGTGCTAAATCTGGGTCTCCAGCAACCATGCGTTGCTCTGCCTCCTCATCTTCCTCCTCCTCCTCTTCGCGCATTGCTCGAGGAAGAGGTATAGGTTCCGCTTCAAACAGGGCATATGAGATCCACACTTTGACATGCCCGCTGAGCTCGATGAGCCTATTGTACAAGGCGCGTGCGGCATCGCGTTCACCCTCCTCGACCTCGAAGTCTATATATGCCTTCCAGAGAAGCTCCGGCATGGACAATGGGCTCTGGCTCACGGCGAGCTCAAATATAGCGCGAGTACGGGCAAAGTCCTGTAACTGTGATTCTAGTTCGGCGAACTTGATCCAAGCGGGAGAATTTGCTGGGTCGAACTAAGGCAATGTTGAGCTGGAGCTTCCTTTCTTGCTCAAGCGACTTACCTCGAGATATTTCTGGTATAATGTCCGGGCATGGTCGAACTCGCGAAGCTGAAGAAGAGTTATCGAGAAAACCTGTATAAACACGCTGCGCAACACACCTCGATGTCCAATTCAATATATCCTTTGAACAAAGCTTCTTTCGGGCACATGCCAATAGCAACACCAAGAATCTTCCGGGCGGCAGACAAGTCGAGTCGTCGTATCTCAAACTTCGCGAACATCATCCACAGTTTCGCAAAGGTGAATACCTTGTGCGGCACTATGTTGATCGCTTCTTTGTATATCTGACGTGTCCGCTCATAGTCCTACGTAACAAGTTAGCGGGGACGGTGTAGTATATGAAGAGGATCGTACCCTGGTTTCTATCTCCTCGAAGAGAGCATAGTCTAACCACAGAAATATGTATCTTCGCCAATGTCGCTTCTCGTTTCCGGGAGGTACTTGAGCGACTGCTCGCTCGTATACTTCTCGAACACGCGCTATTGCCGCCTCCTCCTCCTCTGCCGATCCTCCTTCCACCTGTATATCTTGGAAAGCACCCTCTTCCAACCTAGCGTAGTCGAACCACACGTCGTAATTGCGACCATCGTTCGATAGCTCCTCCTCGTATTGTATCCTCCTCTTGCCAAGCACAGTACTCTCCAAGGTGGTTCTCGTCCCGTGCTGTTTCTCGAATTTGGTATAAGACGCGTATAAGCCGGCTGACTTGGACCGTGGTATCCGAGAAAGAGCGAACTAGGTCGACGTGAGCGACTGGGGGCAACGCACATGGACGGCGACGTACCTTATATATTACTCGTGCTCGGTCATACTCTTTTAATCTCGTTTCCATCTTGGCAAACGCACTGAACACGGCCTGAGCTCTTTCGATTTGCTCCTCGTCGTCACCGTAGAATTCTAGCGCAGTTTGGAACACCTCCCGGGCCTTGTCGACGCGGAGCCTGTCTTCTTCAAACTTTCCCCACTTCACCCAAACCCGCGGCTCCGGTCGTACGGCAATCCAACGCTCGTATATGGCACTGGCGCGATCAAGTTCTTGGTAGCGTTCCTCGAGCTTGATGTAAGCCTGCCAAGCCTTGTCATCTGGCTCCCATTGCATCCATCGTTCGAAGACCTGACGAGCACCAGAGACGTTCTGTAGCAGCTCCTCGAGGTAGACATACTTGTACCATAGCTGGTCCACTCGAGGAAGGAGAGTCACAGCTCGGTCATAGAGATTGCGTGCATGTTGGACATTCCGAGATTTGAGTTCCATCTCGGTGTAAGATAGCCATAGCTGAATGCTACGAGGATCAACGTCAAGGGCTCGCTCGTAGACGGATCGTGAGCGGGCAAATTCATTCTGACTAGCCTCCCAATTCGCGTATTGCAGCCATTCCTTACTATCTCAGATGTTAGTATGAGGTAGGGATGTAGGAGCGACACTCACATGCTTCCCCGAGTCCTCCGTATTCTCTCTTCAAATTCCTTTCTTTTTCGTCCTCGGTATTCACTCAGCTCCTCGAAGTCTTCAACGCGTTGCTTCGGTGCCCGGAATGCAGTCTCTTGCCGCTCTTGGGCCTTGTGGGACAACCATTGTGAGGGTGGGACAACGGAAAAGGGTAAGCACTTACTTCACGTAGCAGCTGCTCAGAGGTAATCTGTACGACAACCAAATTAGTGTGTTACTTTCGTTAGAGGCAGCCCAATTTGACCTGTATAGCCGCTGGGGCCCGATTTTTTATGCTGCAGATAGATCAGCAACAAGTCAGCTAGGAGCGTTGAGCAGCATACCGAGGCGCGCGTCCGTCCTGCATCGCGGCTTCGCGGTTGAGAGCAAGGGTTATTGTTTGTGGCTGTTGATCCAAGACTCTGAGTCTCTCGGCCCTCGGATCAGACTTCGTCATTCACGCTGGCGCTGAAAACTCAGGCTCGAACCACCGTCAATCGACCAAATGACTGTCGAGTCCAACGGCAGTGACTTTCAGGTTCTATCTTGCAGATAGAGACACTCAATATCAAGCCGCTGTACAACTTATGAATTCCAACCCACCGAGGACTCACACTCATGCTCAGGTTATGTATTAATCTACATCTATCCCACTGCAGCTTAAATTATGGAATCGGCACAGTGAAATAGATGATGTCCCAGAGTGGCTCGCTCAACGATAAGCCTACATCAATAGCGCCCTCCTCGTCACTTTGCAACAAATAAGCCAATCCGTCCAGCAGTGAGATCGGTGTAAAGGGCTGCGATACTAGGACTGGGCCGACCTCAAAGACCCAGCCTCCGTACATGTCAAACTTGTTCCACTGACTGACCATTAAGCATCCATTTCCAAGTTGAAACCCGTGCTGCCTGATTTTTCTCTTGTTAGGATGCCCAGCGATCCACTTCAGCGTGCTGATCACCTCTTCGTTCGAAGCGATCGCGCCAGTACGCGTCAAGTCGTGCAATGCTTTGGCAATCTGTGAGAGTGGACCGTTGGCTAGAGCGTCGCGATGGACGGTTGTACAGACAGCAATAAGAGCGTTAGGAAAGTAGTGAGCGGGGAGGACGTCGAGGCGCGTTCGAAGGTTGACTGGGGCAAGGAAGTCGGGAGAGGTCACCTCGCCTAAAGCTTGGATCTCTTTCATGGAGCAGCAACCGCGCCTGATATACGCGCTGGTGAAGATGAGCAGCTAGGGCGTCAAAGGTGGATACCCATCCTCTCGTATATGAATCTGTTGCGAGCTCTTTGAGAGTGCTCAACTCGTGGCTGTGGAACCGCAGAAAGCGTGCCGCATTGGAAGGTGAAGGAGATGGAGGAGTTGTAGACGCGACTGCAGCATGTGTAACAGATACAACATCCTGCTCCGTGTAGAACAGTGATGGTTCGACTGCAAGAGCACACTTCCTTTCCTCTTCAATCATATCCCAGAGATAAGACCGAATGTGCGGAGGGTGAGCCAGTGAGGGGGCAGGACTGTCGTCGCGATAGAGCTCCGTCAAGTCGCGTACAATCTGGAAGAGACCATCGCCGGCGTCGCAATTATTGTGACGCAGTCTAACTCCAATACAGACACCTCCACATGCAAAACGCGTGTGTTGAACGGTGAGGAGGGAGTCGCGACATATACCCTGTATGTCGAAAGGTGGAAGGAGAGCATTGCCGGCTCCGGGCAAGGCCAAGACTCGGCCAGGCCCAGCGGAAGAGAACGCCTCTAGCCGTTCGATGCATTGAGCTTCTACGAGCTCAGCACCAGTGCCCAGACGATCAATTTGCGGGGATCCATCACTTGGATTGATGTGAAGACGCCCTGTGAGATGGGGGTAGTAATTCAGTAACAACATCAAAGCGCGTCGGAGGCGCTCAACGGGAATGAGTTCTTCGCCAAGCTTCTGCTCGTAGACGAAGATGACCGGGATAGGTATGAAGGGAAGCACCAGACAATCAAGTGGTCCTAGAACAAATGGCGAGTCCAGGGATGTCCACGCTGATTCGTCGGCGCAGTGCACTGTGTGGTGGGTAGTCACAGTGACCGTGTTTGCGGATGGACTGGACATATCGTTGGAAGTTGATTGAGTTGCACAAGACCTGGATATATAAGGTTCCGTCTGCACCTAGTCATGCTTGCATAATTGTCTCAACGGACCCGAGGTCGTGGACGTTTCCTGCGCGTTTGCGAAGATCCTAGACTCGAACCAGTACCAAAAACGCCGGACTCGATGACAGTCGATCGAGTACCCGGCTATTGGGACTGGAACCAAATCAGCGTGTGTTGGCGGGGTCGAGATATTCCCACGGGGGGGTTTTCCACTTTCGGATACGCGCTCCGTCTCCTCAGTATCTCATAAATTTGAACTCGTCCGTTACCGCTCTGCTGCTTTGTGTAAGTAGATATACAAAAAATAGGAGTCTTACCGTTTTCTGTTTTGCATGACACTGACTTATACTTCCATAATACCTGTAAGACCTAAATGTTACACTCTCTTGTGACATTACATGGGCATCACGGTAACAATCAACCGGGGCCAGGGACTGACCAGGACTAGTAAATTGCTATTCTTTGCTCGCTACGTTGATCTTTTTGGAAACAGAAAACGGTAAGGCTCCTATTTTTTGCGTACCTACTGATACACAGCAGCAGAGCGGTAGCGGATGAGTTCAAATTTATGAGAGACGGAGCGCGTATCCGAAAGTGGAAAACCCCCCCGTGGGAATATCTCGACCCCGCCAACACACGCTGATTTGGTTCCAGTCCCAATAGCCGGGTACTCGATCGACTATCATCGAGTCCGGCGTTTTTGGTACTGGTTCGAGTCTACGAAGATCCGCGCGTATGGACAGAAAATACAGCCTCATCAATTACCTCTTAATCACAATGCTTGAAGATATTCTTATCCTATTTTCCATTTAAGCTTGATGCGCAGCGTTCTCTTTGCCTTCCGCAATAGATTCGTCTTGCACTCCTTGAACGGATCCTCGTATCTGCGTCGCGAACTGGTAAGTACACGGTAGGGATTCGAAAAATACATCAATCACATCAAGACTTCCGTTACGAGAAGTTGGGCCGTTCGCTTTTCCATCGGAGACATTCCAGTATCGGAGGGTATCTCGACAGCAGTGGAATTCTCCAGGACAGATAACTTTGGAGGTTCAGGTTTTTCTCGAGGTGTAAGGAATGCACAGCGCACCATGTCTTCCACAGCCTTCAGCCGGGAGGTGATTCTGACAAGCAGACCCTGTTGAATATGCCTTCGCCTTATAGCGCTTATTGCGCGGTCCTTGCGTTTCGCGGCGAGGTGCTGCTTGGCAATGACATACTCTCGATCCATTAAGCCTTCTATCTGCGCTGTCCCCGTCAGCTGTCGCGCTTATATTGTGGAGGTGCGCCGCTTGCCTCCCGCCGACAATGTTGCAACCTGTCTCTTTGTAACTTCAAGCTGTTTCTATGAGCCTACTAGATCCCAAGCATTGTCAGGAGGCTACCAACGTTAGAATGGCCTGGTCTTGAAGCGTGATCTTGGGTAGAGAATGCTTAGCGCCCATGACGGGCAGGAGGGAATTCAGCGCGGCAAGATGGCTCGTCCTTACTGGTAGGTGTCCTCGGCGTCGGCGAGGTCCCGAAAGGCAAAGGGTCAGGTGAGCTCGCCCGGTCAACCATATATCTATGAGGAGTGTCCTCAAACAGGACATCAACTTGTGCGTCAGTAACTATGCCGTTCGCCTGCTGGTCCTGAATCTCTGCAAATCAGAATGAACTACTAAGGTTTCCGGCCAAGCAATAGATTGATGAGGCTTAATGTGAACACAACTGGATCAGCTGGGAAAGGTGCGCGAATACCCAATGTTAAGAGATATCATCATCAGCGCCGATAAGCCAACCAATACCCTTCGAGAATACTCTGGTAGCTTGAGAAGAAACATCATCTCCTTCCCGAGGCCGACTGTCGCTCCGTCCCGAGTCGCTGCCCCAGGCAGAGCTCGGACGCCCTCTGCTGAAGGGGAAGTTCGCCGCCACCGTTTTGAACGTCTTGCTCGCCAGAGCGGCCGCGTCAGGAGTATTTAACAGCGGTGTATGAGGGAGGTGGAAATCAGCCAAGCGCGAGCGCAAGGAGGGCTGTTGAGCTTTGCCCGACATCACCGCTGCGGTTCGCTTTTGAGGCACAACCCGTCCAGACTGGCGCTCGGAGAGTCGAGCCTCGCGCATCTCGATGTCATCTTTCTCTATGCGACTCCAGGCAGAGAGAACTTCGTGGAGTTGCTCTGGAGGACAAAGCTCGAGCGCGCGGCCGAAGAGAGCCATTTTCTGATCTATGTCTTCAAATTCCGGATGACGGCCAAGCTGGTAGCAAGCCACCCAGCACACCTCACACGCCTCTTTCACCTGGGGCCCAGCAGACAGATGGCTGCGAAGCTCCAAAACCGTATTGACCATTCGTTCGCTGGTGCTGTAGGCGCGTTCGAAATCCTCCGATTGCAGTGCTGCATCTGCAAGCATGGCCAGGGTTTTCACTTCAGCGACGACATCACCTCGGAAGCCAAGCATGTACACAAGGTCTAGTATGACCTCGGTGTGCTTGTAAGCGTCATTGTTGCTAGAGAGCAGGCGAGAGACCAGAGACAGACGGTCTTTCGTCAAGCGGATTTCGATGGGAGAAATGGGTATGCCCGGGCGTGACATCACATTGAAGGACGACAGTCGAGACGTGGCCTCGATAAATTCCCGCTCTTTCGCAATCTGGTCAGATGGAACTGGGACGTCGAGGCTGTATGCAGTGTATCAGTTGCGCTTTCATGCTTGGAAATGATATAAATCCCACCAATCATAAGCCGATTTCATGTCACCGACTTTGTAGTTTCCAGAACTGGCGTTGTCATAGAATTCATGTGAGGCCGTCAAACACAAGTCTGCGATGATCTGAGGCGTCAAGGAAGCGACGTGTTGATTTCGTATAAGCATCGACTTCGCGATGTCAAAGCCTGAGTTAATGGGATGAGAGACATGAAAGACATAGGGCAGCAAGTACTTACGTCCGGAACTGAGAAGGCCACTAAAGAAGATGCGTATGACTTCGTTGACTGGCAACAGCCCAAAAGCGCCTCTGAGTTCGGTATCTCCTTTGCCTGCCAACTTGACCATATCTTCCAATAACCATTCCCAATCCTCCATTGTCTCCAGTTCTTTGCCAGAACTTCCAGCCCGACGAGCCATCCTATTTGCCCACGCTCTCTGTTCACTCTCATTGTCTCTACTTTGTAGTAACCAACTGAAAGGTGCAGGAACATTCCAGCGGGAAAGTATCTCGCCAGACTCGAGATGTACGTCGAGTATATCCAGAGCTCTCGACAGCGAGGAGATTGGTAAAGGCTTGAAGAAGATCATGAGATCCGAAGGTGTACATCGTGGCCGTGCAATAGTGGGAGTAACAAAATCGCCTAGAGATGCAATCGTTGTATCGGCGACGTCCTCGTCATAGTCTTCGTAGGTGGACATGTCCCACGCTGGAAGGCACTCGAAGATTCGGCTCATAGTTGGCCATTCGTCAAGGCTGTTGTTGCCATAAAGGCAGGCCAGAGCGAGGCGTGCCATATCTTCATCGTCTTTGATGACTCTTTGGGACGCAGGAGAAGTGGGCTTGGATGCCTCGAATATTGACGCGACGCGTTCCAACGATGCATCGAGAATAAATTCGTAGAGGAGGTCTGTATGTAGTCGGGGATTAGGACTTCCAGCGCGCTCCGCTCGGGATTCAAGGACGTAGAGATATGGCATGACGAGGTGAAGAATATCCTCGGGAAGAGACTCTGGCGTGGAATGCAGAGTATAGGCGCGGATGACAGTCTGGGGCTCCATCTTGCTCCAGCGGGCCAAAGTCCATTCCTCGTCTCCTTCGCTGGCCCCCGGGGCGTCATATACAAGCCTGGTGAGAAGACTTAGATCTTCTCCTAGCTCATCGAGTCCAGGAATGCCTTGCGACCCGCCATGCTGGATGACAGCGAGAGCGAAGTCAATGATGCCAGTAGAAGCCATGATATCTTCCACGCGTCGACTATACCAAGAAGAGAGGTCAGCGCTCGTCAGACACTTGTCGTGGACGGAGAAAGAGAATTTGGGTAGAGCCGACGCTGAGTCAAAACCAAGCGCGTCATTGGAAGCATTGAAAGCAAGAAGGATGGACCCATCGAGGTGGAAATCGGCGCTTCGCCAGGAGGATGCCGACTCTTCATCTCCAGTGCTGCTGACACGCGGCAAGAAGTCACGATACTGGGCTGGGTCGACATGAGCGGGGAATGCATCATAGATGGTGAACCGGTAAGGCCAAAGATGCGAGCCATGCCGTTCAAGCAGAGCACGGAGAGAGGAAAAGAGCTGTTCGAGTGCAACCCTACAGGCCGACTGAATGAGGTCGTTTGAGAGGAATGACGGAAGGGGGATCGGGAAGTTTGGGCATTGTTGGGATGCAGTCGCACGCTGACCGCCTGACGACTCGGCCCAAGGATCATCCTCCCACTCCGCGTCCTCTTCAGTCAATTCGCTGACATTGTCGGGTAGATCCCTGCACATTTCGACATATGTAATCAGCCGATACTGACGCTGAAGCATCAGGCCATGAAGGCGACATAATTGCGCGTCAACAGGTAAATCCTGAAAGTACGTCAAAGCTGCGTGGTGCTGCGTGGAGTGTGTTGGTTCGAAAGTTGATTCGGGAAGATGTAGAGCATCCTTGAAGCGGTGGACAGCCTGGGAAGTTCTTTGGAGGCCGACGTCGAGCAGTGCCTCTTGCACTTCCACGTCGTTTACAAGTCGGTCGTAGCAGGCGGCGGCCACCCAGAGGTCGTCAGGTAGCGAGTCCAAGTGCTCATGGACACTCTCGACGGTGAGCTCGCTGTCCGCGAGCGCAAGCCAGGACGTGTACGTGATGGTGGAGGAGGAAGCCATTTATGGCAAGTGCCACGAGCGCGGCAATTCGCTTGTCGTTGATTGTCCACTGGCACCAATGCTTCTCCGCGTTCCCTTATCGTCTGGCTGTCTACAGCAAACGAGTAGTAAACATACGCACTTGTAAGATTGCATGGGAAAGCCGCTCTAACTGATCATCTAGAAGCCAGTACATTCTGATCCTCGGGCTTGCATGGTTTGAGTTGGTCTCGTCGGTCTCGTCACGAGCCTTTCTGTGCCGTATCTCTGTCTTCTGACGCTCTGGATTCCTATTCTTACACTGTCAACCAATCAAAGGACTGTCTAACCTTGAAGCGCTTCGTCCACTAATGCCAAAGCTTCTTCCGATGCCTGGCGTCCGAGACGTCTGCCGACCAGGGAACGATTGCATACCACTCTCTATATAAGGACCAAGTAAACACACCGTTATCTTCAGCTCAGTCTGCTACATACTCCAGAATGCCTATCACCCTCTCTCCATCGAACTCTGACACCAAGGTGTTCAAGGTCGCCGCTGTCCAGGCTGAACCGTGGGCGTTCCTCGCAATCATTATTCGATTGCCTCTGATCAAAGCTGAAGCGTATGGCTCGACCTGCAAGGTGGCGTCGACAAGGTCATCCAGATCACCCGCGAGGCTGCCAACCAGGGAGCTAAGATCATTGGCTTCCCAGAGGTCTTCGTTCCAGGTCTGCTATGATTCATTCTATGGGCCGGCGCAGATCACTGACGGCAATGTTATCCAGGCTACCCGTGGACGCCTTGGGCCAACAACTTTGTTGTGACATCCACTGTCTTGAAGGAATATCAGGCCAATTCTCTCCCTCTTCATTCTCCCGAAATGGACCGCATTCGGGAGGCGGTCAAGGAGGCTGATGTGACCATTGTCTTGGGCTTCGCTGAGCGTGATGGTGCCTCCTTGTACATCGCACAGGCTACTATTCTTCCGGACGGCACCATCGCCAACCACCGTCGCAAGATCAAAGTAAGTGTACACCCTCCGATACAAGGCCCCGCCACGGAGCTCTGACTATCCCTCCTCAGCCAACTCATTACGAGAAGACCGTCTTCGGCGATGGAAGTGCTCAATCAATCCACAACGTCGCGCAGACGCCTTACGGTAGACTGGGTTCCCTCAACTGCTGGGAACACATTCAGCCGTGGTTGAAGACCCATTTCTACTCTCAGTATCCTCAGATATTCGTAGGCGGCTGGTGGCCGGCTTTTCCTCCTGGTACCGGTGGCTCTCCCTACATCGTGAGTGGCGAAGCATCCAGCCGCATGACACAGAATGTCTCCATGGAGGGGGGCTGCTTCGGTCTATGCTGCTGTCATGTTGTCAGCGAGGCCGGGGCTGAGAAGATGAAACTTACCGGCTTCCCGTGGTTTACGTTCCCAGGCGGTGGTTTCTCTGTGGTATGCCCGTGGTCGTTGCTTTTACGACCTTTGTCTGACCAACTGGTCTTTCCAGATCTATGGCCCCGATGGCGGCGCTCTGACTGAACCTGTCGACCCAGGCAAAGAAGTCATTTTGTACGCCGACATCTCTCTGAGCAAGATCGATGAAGTCAAGTTGGTCGCCGATAACATGGGAAACTAGTAGGTCTAGTCTTTTGCATATTGTGAAGATCGCCCATGGCTTCCTTAGCTCCCGCTTCGACTTGTTGCACACCGTCGCGCGTGGACAAAATTGGACTCCAATCACGTATGGTCTCCCCGAAGAGGCTAAAGGCAACACCGAGAAGACGAATGAAGTTAACAACCTCGGCTTCAGTCAGACATTCCAATACGTTGACACCAAAGTTGCTAAAGCTGCTGAAAAGCAGTAAATTCACTGTGCATCATGCGCCCTTGTATACAAGCCCTTCTGTACTATCACCCCGACTTGACAATCAGATCACCTCTCTGCCTCTCTGCCTCAATCCTCGCTTCAGAGCGACGTCGGTGCATTTCCGCCTGCGTTTTCTGCAAATGTGCCATATGCACCTTCGACCTCCTCACCCTTTCTGAAACCTTATCTGACCTCGAATTCTTCTCCCAGGCCGCCTGCACTCTGTATCTCTGCATGACCCACGCATGGCGCAGGTTCATCGCCTGCAAATCCGCCGTCACATCGCGCGGATCGTGTCCTACGACATCCAATCTGGCATGGGGAGCCCGCGCGGTGAGGCCGACCTTTGCGACCTTGTACACTCCACCATCGAGGACCGTCGGGATTGCAAAGTATGGCCGTGGGTTGATTGCCCGGACCAGCCTGTGCACATCGGGGTCGGGGTTGAGTTTATGCGGGTTGCCTGTAAGGTGCGGGGCAATGATCTTCTTGGGCTCAGTGGCTGCAATGAGCTGCATTCGTAACGGCCCGTTTCGGGTCAAGCGCATGGTTGGCCAGTGCTGGGGAGGTGGCGCATGTCGCGCCTTCGCCTTTTTGGGTGAGGCGAGGGGGGCTTGTAGCGCGTCTTCAGTCTTGGGGACCATGGTATGAGTACTATGAAATGATGGTAAGCGAGATCTGAAGATGCGTGAGACATGACCTGGAGATGAAAGGTGGTCATCATACCCTGCTCGTTGTTGTGTCAGATTTGTGGGGAAGAAAGGACTCTTTCAACCCGTTATATATCATTGCGACGCGACGGGCGCCCCATGTGGACTGACACTACGTGGGCTCAATTCTTTTACCTGTGGTAAAAGAAAAGGCCAAATGTTGGGCAAAAGTAATGCTTTGTCTCAGTAATTTACCCTCGAAAAAGTCATTCTTTTGCACCTGACAAAGAAAAGCACAAAGGATAGCTTACGCAGAGGTGAATTGGGTCCTTTTCCGCCTGAGAAAGGAAATTGTTTGCCGAGCACAAAGACAGTGTTTTGCCCCGGAAAAAATTTGTCTTTTACCCGGCACAAAGGCTGAGAGATAGAAAACCTGTTTCAGGGGGAAAAGTCTTCCTTTTACCTTGGTAAAATAAAATGCCCAATGAGAGGCACTCTGAGAGGCCTCTTGATGACCACTCATCAGCCACATCTGTGCTTGAAAGCAAGACCCATCTACCACTTGTGGGGTGCATGGATAGCAAAAGTCAAAGAGAGGCCAATGAGAGGGTGCTGACAACCCGCTCATCGCCCTCTCAATGGGCATTTCATTTTACCAAGGTAAAAGGAAGACTTTCCCCACTGAAAAAAATTTTCTTTCTCTCAGCCTTTGTGCCGGGTAAAAGACAAATTTTTTCCGGGGCAAAACACTGTCTTTGTGCTCAGCAAACAATTTCCTTTCTCAGGCGGAAAAGGGCCCAATTCACCTCTGCGTAAGCTATCCTTTGTGCTTTTCTTTGTCAGGTGCAAAAGAATGACTTTTTCGAGGGTAAATTACTGAGACAAAGCATTACTTTTGCCCAACATTTGGCCTTTTCTTTTACCACAGGTAAAAGAATTGAGCCCACGTAGTGTGATCAAATACGAAGGCCGTTTGTTGGTTACATTTGGGCAGGCCACTTGCCGAACAATGGCCAAAGCACTTACGACCCTTTAAGGACAATGAGAATACTCGACGCATGATTATGTCTTATTGTTTGCTTGTATGATTTGCTGATTTGCTGAGTGAGTTGTCTTCATCATGTCAAAGACACCGAGGTGCTTTGAAGAGAACGCCGGCACTCATATCATCACACTATCACCGCGATGAGAATACTTGACACCGAACAGCAGGGAGAAGGGAGAACATACGCCCAGTAACATGCAGTTCTTTATCGTGTTGAACATGATTGCTGAAGTCGTGCAGGTAGAAGATTAAGGCGAAGAGGCTCGCAGCTTAGCATTTCGTAGCAAACAGTCTCCCCTTGCGCAGGGGAAGCGGGAGTGTCACTTTGCTCATGAAGTAACCATTTGAGACGCGCCCGTTGCCCTGAGCACATTATATGTTGATGATCATTGAAACCCCCAAAGTTTGCAGAAAGAGTCTGGTATTGTACAAGCGAGCGGGACTAGTCCCAGCGGCTGAGCACTTCGACACCGCGGGACAAAAGGGTAGTATAGCAGCGAGTATCGGGTCCTCCATGATCAGAAGAGGGTATCCTAGTAAGAAATAAGCGACTGGAGTGGAACTGGAAATGTTGACGTACTTCGTCTCTCAGGTATTCGCCAACATCGCTGTCGAAGGACGATCAAAATGAGCATGGCAAGAGCGGAAGCAGTAGTACTCACGCTTGATGGAAAACGATGATGGACGTTGGGTCCAATTTTCTTGTGTCGATGGTCGACCGGGCGGTGACGCCAAAGCCCTGGTGTCAGATGAGAAGACCTCGCAAAGGCAAGAAATTCAAGGGCGTACGAGTGGTATGTCCTTCATGCTAAAGACAACGACACCTTGATGTTCAGGCGTGTCCTCCGTTATCCGGCCAAGATGTGCTTTCACGATATGATTTCCATACAGGAACGGCATCTCGCCGTTGGGTTTGATCCAGACCTGTTCATTTGAGAGAAGGGTATTGCGAAGACCAACGAAGCTGACCTTGAACTTGGCGTATTGGGCGATATAGTCGAGCGCGGATATGTGCAGCTTGAACTTGCCGCTTTTGCTGAACTTGCCGAAACATGTGCCCATGCTGACAAGGTTGGGTCGCGCTACGGAGATTCCGAGGCGCATTGAGGATTCTGAGACATAGAAAACTCTGTCTCTGTGTAACCTGAAGCAGTACGGCTCGTCCGGTCGGTCGATGAGATGTATGAGGTTTTTGCCCTGTTTGCAGTGAGAAATGCGAAAAGTTGGGGACGAAAGATGAACGCACGATGTAGTTGGCAAGTTTCGTGAATAGCGTCTTTGATTCCTCTTCAGTGAGGGGGCGCATTTTGGGACGTTCGAAAAATGATCGTGATGGCAATTGAAAAAGCAGCGCCTGGCGGTTGCTTATGTGACGATCATTATGTCGGACGTGAGGGCCGCAAAAGGCACACACATCTACGGCACTTGCCGCGGACCGGGGCCGTCCACTCGTCGCGTCAACGACCGTCACTTAGAGTGATCATCCATGTCGGCTCCCTCGTTCGCATCCTTTCCTCCCTCATTTTCATCGTTCCCGGATGACAAAGCTGGCCCAAGCAATATTATTACACCGGACTCGTCTAATACTAGCCGCAAAGAAGAGAAAAGACACAGGAAGGATCGCGATGGCCATGAACGTCGGAAGGAAAAGAAACGGAGGCAGGAGAAGGACGGGTCCAGCAAGCATCGCACACAATCGTACGGCGCTGAACGCACGCAGGACGAAGAACCGACGCGTTACTTCTTTTCGGACAGGCGTGGTGATCAGCTGAACATGCAGTATGGACGGCTTCATCAGGGCGATATACCGAAGTACAAGACCGTCAGTCGTACGTTCACTGTCCAGTAGCCATGCGCATCTCTGACAATTGATTGCAGATAAAGTTCTTGGCATCCCGTTACTATCAGTGGTGTACCGAACGGTGCATACTGTGGAGATGGGAATCAAGGGGAGACACGTACGCCACATAACCACTTCCTACTGCGCATCGCATACTCATTACCACACCAGCCGGGGCCTTCCTTGACAGATTTAAAGGCGCGCAGTCTGCTTGCAGCACCTCCCACGCGTCGCCTCTTGGCTGGAGACATGAAACCTGCACAAGTTGGCGAAGAGGATACAGGCTTCATGCGCCTCTCTTCCAGGCAGAAGAAGCCAGAAATGGACGAATCATACCGCTCAATTACTAAGGATCCCTCCAACTCCGACACTGAAGCGTCTGCATCTGACGTCGAGGACGAGGAGGATAGCTCGGACGACGATGGAGCCATAACACTGTCATCCCACCAAGAAGCGGTTAAAGCACTCGAACAGGAAATCAGCTACGATCCCTCCTCCGTGCCAAATTGGTTGAAGCGTGTAACCCTTGCGCTGGCCGAAATTCCGATGACATCCAAACACGCACGGAGATTACGAGCCGAAGCAACCCTCTCTGTCATTGACCGAGCTTTTACGGTCCACCCAAAGAACCGATCTAGCGTTGCTCTACAGCTGAAGTACTTGAGGGCTGGAGAAGAGCTCTTCACTCGCGAAGAGTTGAGCGCAAAGTGGGAAACAGCATACCAGATTGGAGGAATTCAGATATGGATGGAGTGGATGGATTGGAAACTGCGAAGTGAGGGCATTGAGTGTACTGTCGACGCGGCCGCCCGTGTACTAAACTCTCTTGGTGACGACGAGGAGAACGAGGTCTCTAAAATACGCGTCTTGTGGCGTAGCGCCACTGCTTTTCGCCAGGCAGGTCGGTCGCATGTGATGTTTAACTCTTTAACAGACCCTGAAATGAACCCATGTAGGCTTCGTGGAACGCGCAAATGCCATATTTCAAGCGCAGGCCGAGCTGTGAGTTTTTCTTTGCGATCCTCTCCTGAAATCCTGAAATAAGCTCATGTGTTACGTGAAGGTCCTTTGAAGTTCCCCAATTTCTCTATGGTCTACCCTTGACTCGTCAGCTTGATGAGATCGAAGAGTTCTGGGATGCAGAAGTTTCGCGGATGGGTGAGGTCGATTCACAGGGCTGGGCCGCCTGGGTTTCTTCTGGAAAGAAGGAATCCGAGCCGGTCAATGCACCTTTGCTCTCTCTACCCACCTGTCCGGATCGATACCGACAATGGGCTCTTCAAGAACTTCATGCTGATACGAAGTCCTTCCTTTCCTCTAAGGCGGTCGACGATTCCGATAACGACGAATGGGACCCCTTCGCCAACATCTTGTTCACTGATATTCGTCCGTTTCTCCTCAGCCTACAAACTCCTCTGGCGAGGAGTGTCTTCCGCATGTCCTGGCTTTCCTTCTTGGGACTACATATCCCGGGCTTTGAGGATTCGTATCTCAGCGTGGACGCTACTTTTGATGGCTGGGACGACCGATGGTCCTTTACCTACCTCACCAGTCCAACTCAGCTGGGCTCACTCTTTCCTCTCAAGGAGAGCAAGAACACACTGACGACCGAAGCTGATTCAGGTGTCATCATTGGTCGGGAACGACAATTTTCCAGTGGTCCGATATCTCCCAAGTCATGGAGCTATGGTGTTTTCAACCACCTAGATAGCACACTTCAGGAAGAGGGTCTATGGGGGAAACTTGACGTGGCGGACGTGGATCATGCCTTTGTTCGCCGAATATTTGGCCAACTGAGGCTTGGCTCGGACGATTGGGAGTGGGATGCGTTGTCCCTCGCGTTCGAGGGGGCTATCAATGTCAAGAGGTAGGCCATCAATCGATTACAAAAGCCGCTCACCTTGACTTATGAACTGTAGCGCACTCAAGCTGTCTAGGACATATCTATCTCAAGCCCGTGATTCGTTACCTCTCTGGGCCGCTCATGCGCGCCTTGAGCGGCGCCGGGCCAAGCTGGACGAGGCAAGGAAGATCTACACAACAGTGCTGTCTGCCGCACCTTCGCCTGATCAGCCTTGGGCAGGCCGACTGTGGTGGGACTGGGCTGAAACGGAGTGGCTAGCTGGACAGTCCGACTCGGCCAGGTCGACCATGCTGAAATCCGTCGGTCTGGAGGGAAGTGCCGGCATCGTCATCCTTCGGGCGAAGAGGACGCTGGAAGAACATTACCGGCGACGAGATATCGAGTGGAAGGACCGGGAGGGGTGGTTGAAGCTACGCGCTCTTCTGGAGGTGTCGACATCTAGCGACATTACCCAGGCTCTGACGGTATTTGACACATACCACGTCGGGGGTGTGGCGAAGGAGAGTCTGACAGTGGCGACGCTGCTGTTCGTGTGGAATTTCGGCGTCGTATTGAAGAACCCCATGCCTCCGTCAGTATTGAGGGAGAGGGCCGCTCTGGCGCTACGGATGTACCCCAGTAATTCTGTCATTCTGGAGTTATTCTTAGAGAGCGAGAAAGGGCAGGGAGTGTGGGGACGAGTAAGGGAGTCTTTGAGAGACCAAAATGGCGTGGATAAGGATCTTTCGCGGCGCTTGCAGGAGGTGTGGGTGGGCAAGTGGCAGGTGGGGCGTTGGGAGAGTGAGGTTGAGCGTACAAGAAGTGGCCTTGCTGCGGCTGTGGACAGTGAAAGGTGAGTAGCTCTTGCCATGTCTCTGTGTCTTGCTGACACCCCGTGTATCTAGGACTCGCGGAAGTGCGATCCTGTGGAGGGTGTACATCGAGTTCGAGATCAGGGCTGGGCAGTTAGAGAGGGCCAAAGAGTTGTTGTTTCGGGCGATCTTGGAATGTCCTGTGGCCAAGGGTAAGAGACTTCCACCACCATTCAATGTGCTCAGAGCTAATTCGCGGCGTCATACAGAGTTATATTTGGTGGCATTTGATCCTCTAAGATCAGAGTTCACGAATCAGCAGCTAGACACTCTCATGGCCACCATGGTTGAGCGGGGACTAAGGCTGAGGCAGGACTTCGATGGCAATGCTGATATGGAAGTGGTTCAGGCTGGTGAGGATGATCATAGTGGTTCAGACTCAGAGATAGAGGAGAATGCTAGGGAGTTACGTCGGTTGATGCCTTACTGATCTAGTTGAATGAATGGACATTTACCTTGCATTTACCCTCACCGTTCCATGCATGGATAACCAGTCTAGTAGATGATCTTGCCGAGAGTCATGCTCACGCTCACACCGTATATTCTGGACTCGGTCGTTCAGCGGGTGTTGCAAGAAAAATACATCATTAAGTATATACATTCATAATCGATCCACCAAAGCAATGAAAGACAGCGTAAGTATTGGTGCCTACACAATGACATGAAGCAAACACTCAAATCTCCAGGCCCTTGCCCCTTCGCTTCGAGCCAATATCCTCGTCATCGCTCCAGGCCGTCGTCGAGCCCGCGTCTTCCCACATGTGGCTGAGCTCGGTATGTTGCGCAACCCACAGGCGCTGAGAAGGTGGAACGGTCTTGGCGATGTCCAGGATGTGAGGGTAGCCGCCGTGTAGAATACCTACACGCTTCATGGCCAGGAGCTGGACGGGTCGTCAGACAAAGAACAGTAGATAGAAATATGAACATACATTGTGAGCCGCGTTCGAGTGGTCGTACACACCACCAAAGAAGGCGGTTGTGGCGTCCTTGCCGATGAAGCGCTTGATGAGGTGTGCGCCGCCTGGGTGCTCCTCGACAAAGCTGGTAACGTCGTGGATGAAGCCGGAGATGAGAACGAGGGGACGTTTCTTGCTTTGTGTTTGGACTACATGGAGAGTCAGCATTATCGTAAGATCGAAAGAGAAGGAGACTTGCAGCTCTCGAAGCTGACGACGGGAAGATCATCCGAGTTGCTTGGCCACTTAATTTCCTCCTGCTTCTTCCTCAGGCGTTTGAGCTCCATAGTCAGGACACCCTTTTCGATTTCATTGGATGGGAAGGTCTTGAGCTGCCATGCGAGTCCGATCTTGTACATGCACCAGATGAACCACTTTGTTGGGTCGTACTGGTACCACTTGATGGCATTGCGGTAGTCTGTCGGGAACTGGGGAGGTTTAGTGAATGCGGGCATGCAGAAAGCGAGCGTAACATGCCTGATGGTGGAAGTTGTGATACCCTTCACCAACAGTGACGAATGCTGTTATCATGTGGTTCTTGGGTGTGTGCCTGTCGTCAAAGGGTGTCTCGCCGAGCCAATGTGCAAGCGAGTTGACGCAGAATGTGGACTGTAATGTGCATGAGATAAGGTATGGTGAGACGGGGTATGAACGTACATGATGGACGAAAACCAGCCTGCAGACGCCAGCGTAAACGAACCCGCCACGAGCATCTCCCCATCCAAGCCAGGCTACCAATGTGGGCAACCCAAAGCCCATGAAGAGAAGCAAAGGAAGATAATGCCTATGCTGCCACTTGACAACGGCGCTCTTGGAGAGGTCGCTAACGTCGGCTACACCAGGCGCCCTGCGTGGTCGGACCAGCATCCAACCAATGTGGGAGTAGAAGAAACCGCGCTCGGCGTTGTACGGGTCGAGGTCGGTGTCCGTGTACCGATGATGAGCGCGATGACCTCGCGACCACCACTTGATAGACCCCTGGACGGATCCGACTCCTGCCATTGCGAGCGCATACTCCAGTATCCAATGCGCGTTATACGACCGATGCGCCCAGAGACGGTGGTACCCTGCGGTGATGCCCAACCCAGTGATGAAGTAGTAAACGACACTCCATAATGCCGTGCGCATCTGCAGAGGAGTGTTCATAGCGCCGAGGATTCCAACCAGCGGCGTCACCGTCAAGGCAGTGAAAGAGATCCATTGGATCTCATGGCGGAGGGTCTTCCAAGAGAGCGGCGGAAGAGGCTCCGTGTTTTTCAGGGTGTGCTCGATGTAGTTGTCGGGCACGTTGATGTCTATGGGCGTCAGTTTGTCTTGCGCCTTGCGGGACTTTGACGTCGACATGGTGGAATCGGGATCGACAAAAGGAAATCGCGAGCTATGTGTTTCTTATATGTGCACCAGTTAACATCAATGGCATGTTCGACTCGACTGGCCTAGCCGTGGCCCGAGACAGAGGCGCGCCACCCAGACTCCAGTTCCACGGCCAAGGGAGGGATCCGTTTGGGGCCCGGGGACGCAATGTTTTGGGGGAGTGCCTTGTTAGGCTATGCGTGGTCCATGGCGGTCCACAGGCGGTCCATGAGTCGTTTCGCTCCCGTTCGCAATCGCTCCTCAGCTGAACCGTAGCGATGACCACAATAACAGTGAGATGGTGCATCATTAGCTTCGATTTATTAGGACAGAAAGTCACAAGAAGTCTCAATCCTTGGTATCCAGTCGCTAGTACTAGCTCCCTAGTAAGACGTTCAGAAGACGCGTCAAACGCGACCGAGGATGTACGGGAGGTGGACAGTCACTAGTACACAAGACTGGCTTACAGCGCATCGGGTCAGAGAAAATGTTGGCGGAAGACGCCGGACAAGCAAAAAGCGAGGAACTTGGCACCGGGTACCAATTCCATCTTGTCTTCCCACCATGATCATCTCCCATTCAATTTTTTGAATCGGGTCTTCTTCGAACTCTCAACTTTGTTGTTCACCTCTGCATGAGTGGTCTGTAGTGTGCGCATGGACGGTGCTTGACTGGGCCTTGCTGGTGGGCAACAGGTGTGTTTTGCTTCTGCTCTTCAAAAATTCTCTTTCCCTCCTCCATTTTCTTCCTCCAATGACGTTTGAGGCATTTGGCTTTACGCGAGTATCTCGCACTGCAGAAACCTATCTCAGCTACCTTCGGGCTCGACCCGCTTTTCTGATCAATTTTTTTTTCGACCCATTTTTTTTCTGATGGTCCATCGTTCGTTGCTCATGCCCCACCTACAGTCTGTGCCACACGAAGGCAAGCATTTCGTCATGTTCTCGACAAGGCTCGTATTGTCTGCTGCTGAGATCCCTTGGCCAACTTCCTATCAAGCACTTGGTGAGTATACCCCCCAACCTTTGTCATTTCGTGCATGATGCCTTGAGGCATTTGGCTTTATGCAAGTTTCTTGCACTGCAGATAATCATCTCAGCTACCTTCGGGCTTTGCCCGCTTTTTCTGATCCTCCAATTCTCCCTTCCCTGCTGCTATAAACCTCGACAGCTGACACCTTATTCGTAGGTACGTGGACGTCTCCACGCCGGGTATCTCAGGTAAACACAGTGTGTGCTTCCCTTCGATTCCGTATACAATAGTACCGATACCGTGATCTGTATGGAGCACTTCAATGAGAAGCAGTGGTGCATATCGAAGTACGAAAGTATGAGTTTCCCAGTCTTCCCAACTTCAAGGATGCAAGTATGGTGTGTCTGGACTTTAACGCGCACCGACAGGATGAAATGTCGGCGTCGTAGTAGACTCTGCTGTCTTTGAAACGACCGATTTGTGCTGCAATCCTGAGCATATTTGAATCATAATGGCAGACTCATTGGCAAGTCATGGGTTTTGTGAAGAATGCATCTTGGCAAATTAAAAATGCAAGAAGCGCCGTCGTGATTCAGAGACAACTCCGTGTCCTAAACTGATCAGGATTGGAGTGTTTTAAGCTCAAACCGCTATGGCCTGCGTACAAAACAACTAGACAGATAGCGGCGCCAATGGCTCGCTAGAGTCCGGACGAGCCCAGAGAAAACGTCGGCGCGACGCGGCGCGCGCGCTACCGTCACGTGTTGATTAGGCAAGCTTTGGCTGTGTTTTGAGAATCGAGGCTAGCATCCCACGCCCATCACCAAAATCCGCACAGCGCTCCGTACGATGGTCCCAATGGCGCCAATACGCAAATAGAGACCTCACCGTCTTTGACACCGCCACGCTTCTCCATCGGCCCGCCTTTTTTGGCTCTCTTTTCCAGGCCGTTTACTTGCCGCCCATTCATTCCGCATACGCTTTCCCATTATACTTCCCGCCAATTGTTTCTGTTTTGCCCTTTCTGTAGCCCCACGATATCACTCTCTTGCGACACATTTCTATTCCCCGGCTTTTCTCCACATTTTGCACCCCGACCATGTCTGCTCACCCAATCTCGCCCGGCACAGCGCAGGAAGAGTGGACAGATGCTGATTTCGACCTTCCAGACGGGCAGGCGATCCACACGCCTTCAGAGAAGGATGACGATGAAGACGAGGACTGGGACATGGAGATGGATTTGGGCAAGACAGGCGGCGCCAAGGTCCAAGCTCTGCCACGCTCCGATCCGCCTGTCATGTCTTCCGAGCCGAAAATGACCATTTTCCGCCCGTCGTCGTCCGTGTCGTCCTCGCAGGGATCGTCGTCGACCGACGATGACGACGACGAAGAGGGCCTGTCCACGATCAGGATGCCGCTCCGGCTGCCTGCTGTCGTCGACCGGCCGAAGTCGCCCATTGACGAGGACTTTGAGGACGGTTTCTCGCTACCATCCGATCTCACTCGCCTGTCTTTGGCCCCTTTGACGCTCAGCCATCGCACTTCCAAGCAGTCCCTCGAATGGGAAGACAAAGACAACACCACCTCTTCGCAGTCTTCCGATGCCTATTCCACCCTGGGCTTTGGCAACACTTCCCCTTCATCCTTTTCGTGCGCGTCCGTGTCCAACGTGGAAACCGAATCTGAATGCGAAGACGATCTCGATGGTCTTGTCATTCCGCCTGCAATCTTTGACTCGGGTCACGGTGTCCGTCACCTGAGCCACCTTCTTGCCTTGAAAAAGGTCGCGCCCAACACGGCACCCTCAAGCTCAGCCACCAATACGAATCCAGAAGACGATTTCGAGATGGGTCTCGTCATCGACGACGACGTCGTTCTCAGCCCCTCTCGCTTGCTACAAAAGACGCAGCCGCAACCCCAACCGCGCCTCCGCCGAATAACAAGCAGGACGTCCAGTATATCTCAAAAACCCCCAGCGACACTAAGGCCGTCATCAAGAGCCAAACCTGATGGCACCAAGTTACCTGCCAACCATCCGCCACAAGCATCCGCTCAACAGCTTCAAAAGCTTCGGCTTTCCCCGTCTCCGCCACTATGTGCCCCCACCCGTTCACGTACCTTTCAAGCCTTCCCCTCACCTCCTCCCGCTCCCTCGTCTTTTCTCGCACCCAAACCGGGCAGTCTACGGGCCCAGAAATCCCATTCTGGTCTCCAAATTCTTACATCCGCCGCCTCAAAGAAAGCAACACGGAAAGCGTCTCTCTCCTCCCTTATGCAGCCTCCGCCACAGGCATCGGGATCAGAGTCAGCTTCAGCTTCTGGTTCTGTTTCAGCGACAGCATCGAAAGGTCGTCTGAGCTACGACCAGCCCACGGCTGCCTCGCGTGCCAAAACACAACACAAGGTATCCACGAGCCGTTTGCACCAGGACTACCAAACGCCTATCCGAACTTCCTCGCCTTCAAATAACACTGGTCGTACCTCAGCTACCGCGACGATGCCTGCACCAGGACGTTCGAGACTACGTGCCGCGCTGTCGTCGGTGTTCCGGGAGTCGGCGCCTTCAGCAGCCCCTCCATCTCCACGAACATCGACGTCTCCCTTGCCCCCACAACGCCCTCCATCAAATCTTTCTAAGCCGTCGCGAACCGCTGTGCCAACCCCAGTGCAAGCGCCACCTGCGGTACCGAAGGTGCTACGAAAACCAAAGCGGGTACGGACGTATGGTGACGGTACCGAGCTTGATGCCTTTGAGGACCTCCCTACGGATCGTGATCAGGAGAGCCGCTTCCGCGTGCAACCGAAGGGGTACGGTAATCGGATACCTGGTGGCTCCTATGCATCAAAGCCTGTTGAACCCACACCGGCGCCAGCGCCACTGCCAACTCGCAGGACGCTTCGTTCAAGTATGTAGTCGTTCAGTTTGGTTATTGGCGGTGCTCAATGTAACGTTTCAGATTCGTCAGCTCCGGTACCACCGCCTTCCCTGAGGCGGGCGAGCAAGATGGACCTCTCTTCTATGAGGAATGTGGGACACGCATCACCACCGAAGAAGAAAAAGGTTGTCACCTCGCCGTCGACACAAACCAAGAGAAAACCTACGTTAATCAGGAATCTTGGCGGTGCTGCCTCACCTAAAGGTATGCCTCTCTTCTATAATAAGACATCGTCAGTACGTTTGACTGTTTCGTCTCAGTTGTTGGCGACATGAACTGGAACCCTCAAACTATGCGATGGGAAGGCAATGATCAAGTCCTCAAGGAGTTCGACGCCGTCGTTACATCAACACGGCCTGCCCTCATCACACACCTCTCGGGGGCCATGGGATCCCCAGTGATGTCCCTCGCTGCTGGTGCACGCAGAGTTGGAAATATGATCTTCGATCCGGCCAAGATGTGCTGGATCTCAGCTCTATCTCCCGAAGAAGATGAGCCAGACGTCTTTGCCGACCTCGCCGACGATGAGGACGATCACAGCTGGGAGGCGAAGGGCGGTACGATCCGCGCAGCGATGCAGCTGAACAGCACCTCCGTCGCGTCGTCCATCAGCTCCATGCTGGATGATTCTCCTGCGAGTCTTCGGAGTCAAACACGCACGCCTTCGGACTGCGGCAGTGAGCGCGGGTCTCGGGCGTCTCTGATGTGCAGCAACGTGGACGAGGCGTTTGTGGCGCGCTGTCGCGTCGCGGAGGAGAGACATCGCAACGAGTTGAGCGGATGGGCGCATGCTTTGGCAGTGCGGCCTCCACCCGACAACTCGTTTCTTTACGAAATCCGGGCCCTTGCGACTCGCAAGTACTGATGACAACGGACCAACCATTTGTATCGTCTTACATCTACAGCCGTTTATTATTGCTTGGGTAAGCTGTTGTACGTTCTGGACGGAGCTTTCTTGCCGTTCCCTACATTCCTTAACCTATTTCTATCTTGCTGTGTATATCGATTCATACTTTACTCTTGTCATGTTTCTTTCGCTGGTCTTGTCTCTTTTTGTCTCTAGTCTCTTGTCACTTATGCCACTGTATCTTTCTATGAATACATATGTTTCAACAAGTCATTTCCTGGCCTTGTGGGACTATGATGACTTGTAGTCGGTGTATCCGCGTCCGCTCTCGTCGCCACGCAGGTAGAAGGTGGACCGGTCGTATGGAGAGAAGGGTATGTCTTCCATCAGACGTTTGGGCAAGTCCGGCTGTTCACAAAATTAATAGGGACAAAGGTGCGTGTCAAGATGGGACCTACATTGGAGATGTAATACCTCCCAAACGCGATGAGGTCGCCTTTCTCGTCGGCGGTCTGGATAGCAGACTCCCTGCTGTATCTTCCTGCCGATATCAGTGGTCGGGGAGCCCAGGTTTTCCTGATGAAGTCGTTCGACTCGTCGTCCGCGGGAGGGAGCGTGCTGTCCGCCGAGCCACTGATTCGCGGTTCCACGACGTGGAGATACGCCAGGTCCGGGTGCTTCTCCTTCAGCTGGGTAACAAAGTACGTGAACGTCAGCGTGAGATCCTCCGAGTCCATGCGCATGTCTAGGTGATGGCTTGTGAGCACCGGACCACACTCTCCAATGGAGTGAGGGACTGTACCTTGGAAGGGACTCCATGGGCTTATCCGCACTCCGACTTTCTGAGAACCCACTCTCGAGGTAACCTCCTGCACGATCTCCAAAGCAAAACGTGTCCTTCCCTCTGCACTCCCACCGTATATATCTGTCCGCTTGTTGCACACGTTTTGGAAGAACTGGTCGACGAGATACCCGTTCGCGAAATGCAGCTCCACCCCGTCGAATCCTGCTCCTTCATCCCCATCGCTCACAGCAACTTCGGCGGCATCGCCAAAGAGCGTCACGTACTCTTCGATCTCGGGAATGGACAACGCGCGCGGTGTTTCCTCTTTAGTGGAAAGACGGACAGGTGAAGAGGAGACGTAAGACCACGTCGGGTCTTCGGCGCGCGATGCGAGATAGTCAGCAGAGCGTCCGAGGCCCCAGATCTGACAGAACATAAAGCATTCCTTCGCGTGTACCGCATCGGTGATCTGCAATCATGCTCTTGGTCAAGATGAAAAAGGGCGGGAGGGTAGTGGGGGGTACTGACTTTCCTCCAAGCATGCGCTTGGTCCGTGTTGTAGACCCCGGGACAGTGAGGATTTATTCCGGCGCGGTGCGCCACAAAGGTGGCTTCCGATATTATCAACGTTCCTGGAGTGCCCGAACGTTGAGTGTAATACTCTGTCACGAGAGGAAGCTGGACATGAAGCTTGTCGGCCTTGTAGCGCGTGAGAGGAGCGTGGATTATGCGATGCTGAAGCTGCATGTGTCCGATAGTTATAGGTCTGAAAAGTGCTGGTATAGAGTCATTCGCTTCTCGCCCTTTGGAAGTATACAGACCCATCGATGTAGATCGTCACTGGTCAGTGAGAACTGCGCAGACCCGACTGTAAGCTGTTAGGGCTATCTTTTACACGATCATCTTCCACGTCCACATGTTACACCGTACGAAGTTGCCGAAATTGCTTTGATGCCTGCCGAACGGTTTGACTGCTTCTGGCGAGTGCGGAATCCGACATTGAAAGGAGACAGACGAGTTTCGGCGCCATAGAGGCCAATTCGATTGATATGGGTGTGAAATGGGCCACAAACAACTTGATGATGCACATGCAAGATGACTTGGTAGGTCGCGGCCCGAAAGCGGGCAGATGAGGCCATGTGGGACCGTCTACTACAGCATCGAGATTTGTCCACAGCGCAAGAATCAGGAGATTGGCCAGGCCCATCGTATACGAAGAGCAACCACAGAGATTGAAGCTAGGATCAAGCTCGTTGCACAGTGCTGGTATCCTAAAAATCCGAATCGGAAGTTGGGACGAGACTAACCTTTATTTATCGCATTTCGTCGGTATTCAAAGATAACAGAGACGCAATGGCGTTGACGTCGGATGTATGCAAATTGAGGTGACAATCAACAGTCCGAAGTCTGAATCATCAGAAAGAAATTCGACAGCGGGAGTGCCACTGCCAGTGGACGACTCAGTGTTCGAGATCTCGTGATCGCGAGGTATTTACGGCTTCAACCTGAACCACCAACAGCTACGCGACTGCCTGAGGACAAGGCCGTCCGCCATATACTTGAGATGATCCAAACGGGCCTTATACCCAACGCGCACCACGACCTTGTCACTGACGCCGCCTACGATTTCTACGGCACTCGGTTGGCGACATGCAGCCTGGACCAGAGGTGCGCCTTACCGTCCCATGCAATTGCCAATCTTTGAAGTAGCAACGGATAAGAATAAAAATATGGCAGCTCGATGAGCAAAATGGTAATTGGGCGGTCGAGGATGACTGGAAAGTGCGTCACATCTACTTCGTGTGGCGATTCATCTGACTTGTACAGGCGCACGACGCGGCGGTGTCGAAGCTCAGCTGGGCGCACCCAGAGTTTGGCTCAATCCTTGCCTCAGCGTCCTTTGACCGAACGGTCAAGGTGTGGGAACAGCTGCTTTCGAACGCGACGAGCACGGGCCGGTGGATCGAAAAAGCAGTTTTGCACGAAGCGCGGGGCACTGTACGCGGCGTCGAATTTGCGCCGCATCATTTTGGGCTGAAGCTGGTGAGTGATCCATCAGGACAATCTTTGGACTATCCGACTTCATACGTTGTGCAGGCAAGCATATCGACGGACAACCATTTACGAATCTATGAGTGTTTGGAGCCGACGACATGGCAGCTCTCGGAGGAAATCGACGTCCAGACAATTCACTCTCCCACTCAACATTCTCGAGCATACACCGCGGCGGTTGCGACCCCGACCCAGACAACAACGAGCACTGAAGGCGCCCCAGCTACGCTTGTCGCCCAGGCGCTCTTGCAGCAAATGCCACGACCAGTAGGGAACCGCGAGGCGGATGGCGGATGGGCCCTCAGTTGGTGTAAAGACCGCTACTGGGGCGAGCTCATTGCGTGCAGCTCTGGAACCAACTCTATAGTCAAAGTTGTGCAGCTGTCGCCTTCGAGACGGCCGGAGACTATACTGATGCTGAGCCCGGGGACAGAAAGCGAGGGGTCTATCACTTCTGTGGCGTGGGCGCCGTCTTGTGGGCGATCGTACCACTTGATCGCTACGGGGAGTAGAGATGGGCGGGTGAGGGTCTGGAGGGTCAAGCCTGGAGAAGAAGCCAGTGCTGAGCCCGAGACGGAGGCGGAGGATGAAGAGGAGAGCGGCTGGGAGGCGCGTATCGTTGCGGACTTTGACCAGCACAAGAGCTCGGTTGGGAGAGTTGAGTGGAATATTACGGGGTCGGCTTATTCTCCTACTCATCCTAAATTACTTGCTAAATTGCATGCACAGGACTGTATTGTCGTCCGCAGGAAATGACGGGAAGATTAGGCTGTGGAAGGCGACTTCTGGGGGGAGTATATGGCGACCTGCGGGGAGTATTGGGGTTGAGCAGACTGAGCCGGAGGAGAAGGAAAAGGAAGATGGGGATGTCGAGATGGGTCCTTAGGTCAACTCAGAACAACGTGTATATAGTGTACACGGCGAGTTTCATTGTACTGCGAGGCCACGACGCATCCACGTACGGTCAGGATACATCAAGCACACGCTGAGGCTTACTACTGCTACTTAGCACCGTCCGTCTAACTGTTCCTCTCTGATGAGCTTACGCTGGAACCAAGTGAACAGACCGATTAGCGCGTTTGAGCTTGTCAACAGCCCAGACCTGAGAGCGGCAATCCAGAGCAGCACTGACAGACATGAGATCTGCGTGCCCCAGAAATAGTCTGACAGCATTCATCAGCATTCATATTTGACAATGACAAGTCAAAGCGGCGGATTACTGTAAGCGGCCGAAGTCGGACGCGTATTTGTCGGCAGTGATCGGCCTGATCCTGATTCGTCACCAACGTCTGTGATGAAGTAAGCTGAAGTAAAGCGTGGACCCATCTTTCCCTCTCACTCTCATGTTATCTGGTCTATCACGGAGCGCACGTCTTTCGGCGGCGCTCAGATCGCGGGCGGTGGCACGCCCGGCGCTCCGATACTACGCTATCCCAACAAAGCCTCGCCAGCCTCCAAAGAGCGACAACGAGAAGAAAGTAGCGGGAAAACAGGAGAAGGAGGATGGGGTCCAGTCGGAGGACAAAAAAGATGAGACGCCCAAGGAGCAGCAGTCCAAGCCCAGCGAGCCGACCGACATTCCGAAGGGTCTCGAAGGCTTTTTCAAACAGTATCGCAAAGAGCAGGAAAGCATGCGCAACAAGGACCACCATACTTCCTCGTCAGAGAACCAAAAGGACGACTCTTCGAAGAACAGTAACCAACCCCCACCACCCCCGCCGAACAACAACAACTCCCCGTCCAACAATATCATGGTCTGGATAGGCGGTCTCATCGCTGCGCACTTCTTGCTTAACGGCTTCTCCGGCAGCAACCAGCGTGAAATCACCTGGCAGGAATTCCGCACCGCTTTCCTCGAGAAGGGTCTCGTAGACAAGCTCATTGTCTTGAACGGCTCCAAAGTGCGCGTCAAACTGCACTCGAATGCAACTGGAACCATGTACGGCGGTAACGTCAGCGCGTCCGGCGACTACTACTTCTCCATTGGAAGCGTAGAGGCCTTCGAACGCAGACTGGACGAGGCGCAGAGGGAGCTCAACATACCTAGTCACGAACGCATCCCCGTTGCATACCACGACGAAGTGTCCACTGGTCGTATGATATTGGAGTTCGCGCCTACAATCGCCACCCTTGCAATCTTCTACTGGCTCTCGCGGCGCGGTTTTGGTGGCGGTGGAGGCGGAGGTGGAGGCGGAATCTTCAGCTTTGGAAAGAGCCGAGCGAAACTGTTCGACAAGGACACCCAGGTCAAGGTCAAGTTCAAGGATGTCGCCGGTATGGACGAGGCAAAGGAGGAAATCATGGAGTTCGTCCAGTTTTTGAAGGAGCCTCAAAAGTACGAGAAACTAGGTGCGAAGATTCCACGAGGCGCTATCCTGTCTGGGCCTCCTGGTACCGGTAAAACCTTGCTTGCCAAGGCTACCGCTGGCGAGGCTTCCGTACCTTTCCTCTCCGTCTCTGGCTCAGAATTCGTCGAGATGTTCGTTGGTGTCGGTTCTTCGCGTGTCCGTGACCTCTTCGCATCGGCGAGGAAATCTGCACCTTGCATCATTTTCGTGGACGAGATAGACGCCATTGGAAAGTCAAGAGGAGGCGGACGCATGGGCGGTGGCGGAAACGACGAGCGGGAGTCTACGCTCAACCAGCTTCTGGTGGAGATGGATGGTTTCAGCTCCCAGGAGCACATCGTCGTTCTTGCCGGTACCAACAGGCCAGACGTTTTGGATCCTGCATTGATGCGACCTGGGCGATTTGACAGGCACATCTCTATCGACCACCCTACTGTTGACGGCCGCAAGGGCATCTATAATGTTCACCTCAAGCCACTAAAACTTGAGGAGGGGCTCGCCAAGGATATTCAGGCCCTCGCTCACAGGCTCGCCGTGCTCACCCCCGGCTTCTCTGGTGCCGACGTTGCCAATGTGTGCAACGAAGCTGCTCTTCGGGCCGCTCGTCGTGGTGCACAGGCTGTCGCCAACATGGACTTCGAGACCGCCATCGAGCGTGTCATTGTCGGGCTTGAGAAGAAGAGCAAGGTACTAGGACCCGCAGAGAAGAAGATTGTTGCATACCACGAAGCTGGACATGCTGTATGCGGCTGGTTCCTTGAGCACGCGCATCCACTGCTCAAGGTCAGCATCATTCCTCGCGGCGCCGGTGCTTTGGGTTACGCTCAGGTTAGTTCCCTTCATCTGAGTATCATCGTTCCTTCCTGACCTGTTCTCCAGTACTTGCCCAACGAACGATACCTCATGTCAAGCCCTCAAATGCACGACTCGATATGTATGACCCTTGGAGGCCGTGTGTCAGAAGAGATCTTCTTCGGCGTGGAGAACATCACCTCCGGTGCTCAGGATGATCTGAGCAAGATCACTAAGATGGCGTTCGAGGCCTGTGCCAACTATGGCATGAACAGCATCATTGGGCCCGTCAGCTATGGTGGACAGCGTGGGGCCGCTGAGGGCTGGACAAAGCCTTTCAGTGAGAAGACGGCAGAGATGTTGGACGACGAAGTAAGAAAGATGATTACGTGAGTGTTTTCATTTTCTTCACCTCCCATTTGTGCTCAAATCGTACAGGAACATGTACGTACGGACGAAAGATGTACTGGAGACCCACCGAGCAGATGTGGAGAAGGTGGCGCAGCGATTGTTGGAGAAGGAGGTTTTGACTCGGTAGGTCCATGTCTCTTTGTTTGCTCAAAGCGCTGACGCTTCCGTAGGGAGGACATGATTGAACTCCTGGGCAAGCGTCCGTTCGGCGAGAAGGACGATATGGACAAGTGGCTTGACGAGCATGCGTCGGAGCGTGCCCAAGCACCTCTGCCCATCCCTGATCCTGACTCTCCCATACCAGATCCTACGGTCGCATCCAAATCCGTTGACACCCGGATATAACCTCAACTTCTCCTCCCTATAGTCGGATTCTCGCTGTATCTTATATTATCGGTATCGCATCTTACATCCATTCGCTCGTTTTTCCGCAATGTACCAAGTATACACTACTATCACAGAACATATCTAAACCCACTCCATTGATCCCCCTTGTCGATGCGGGCGGCAAGGACGCTGTCGTAGTGTCCGTTCTTCGCGTTGGCGTTCTTGTTGACGATGCCGTCGATGACTTCGTCGCGCTCACCGCGATCGCGGGCGGCGTTCTCGCGTTTAAGGAGAACGATGAACAGGGCGGAGGAGAGGAAGCCGACGGAGATGTACGCGAGGACGATGCCGTGGCCCATTGAGTACCAGGGTTTGTCTGTGGCTCGGTACTGTGAGGATGATGAGGTGTGAAGTGATCAGATGTAGGGCTTAGCGTACGACGTTTGAGGTGACAGCGCCGTTGATGTTTCCAAAGCCGATAGCCATGGCCAGAGTGACGCCGCGCTTGTAGACGCCCTCGACGTTTCCGGCTACCCAGGCGCTAGGAGAATGTCAATCTATAGCCACGGGCAGACACGCATGAAACGTACACAGAATTTGCTGTGTGACGAAGCTTTAAGAAAGAATCTCAAAAGCATAAGAAGACGACTCACGAATCGTTGGGTAGATGGCACTTTGGGGTGAAGTCAGGTCGTGGCCATTGAAACTACGAGAGAGCAGAATACTGACGACACAGCGAGGAAGACGGCAAAGTACGACAATCCGGGGGTGCGCGAGACGATCAGGATTATGTAGCCAGCGAGACCGAGTGAGAAGAGTGCTCTGCCCATGGGAAGGATATCTCAATCTCTGTACATCAATAGGAAACAATAAGGTGGGTCCTTACAAGTTGATGTATCCTCGACGGTTGGTCATACGGTCACTCAAGAAGCCTATCGCGCATGTCATGATGCAGCCCCAGGCATATACAGGTACAGAAAGCAAGTTGGCCTCCGTAGATTTGTAGCCGAGCTGCCAGGATAATTGTGAGTGATGTCCTGAGAGAAGAATCCTGAGACTGACTTGCTGGATGATTGTAGGTAGGAATAAAGAGAACGCGAACAGAGGGCCATCGCTAGAAAAGTCACGGTATCAGTCATTGAGTTTGACTGAACTGGTGTGAACAGCGCACAATCCCATGTAGATACCCACTGACACGGCCTCAGTCATGATACTCGCAGCAGAGGGCAACGAATGAACGCACTGGCAATCCAGGTCTTCCAGTCTTTGAGACTCTGCCAGATGTACTTCTTCTTGAACGCCTCTCCACCGGCGCTGAGCTTCATGTCATCTTGAAGCCGACGGATGATGAACACCCCTGGAGAGAAGGGAAAGTCAATCCCTCATTGTTCGCGGAGTCTATGCTTTGAGAACCTACGCTCCGCTTCTGTGAGGAACTTGGCAGTCTCCGGGAAGTCCTGGATAATCCAGAAGGATGCGATCCCTACCAGAACTGTGAAAAGGCCCTCGAGAATGAAGATCCATCGCCACCCTTCCAATCCGCCGATTCCGTCCATGTTTCGAATGGCCGCCGCCAGGAGACCGCCTAGTGTACGACTAAGGGCGCATACGACAGAACGAGTAAGGCAGAAGACGTACTGAAGGCTCCCGCCACAGTTGCCGAAGAAAAGAAGACAGCCACTCGGGATCCAAGCTCGGCGCGTTTGTACCAACTTGCGATAAGAAAGACAGACTGGCCTCAGTTTAGACGGACGAAGAAGACAGAACACGCACCTGGAAATGTAGAAGACGATACCAGGATACATTCCGGCCTCCGCAAGACCAAGAAAAATACGAACGGCTGGTAGTGAGTCATGTCAGACATAGACTCAAGAGGCACTGTATTCTCTGACTTAGAAGACCGCCATAGTTGTGCACGACACCATGAAGTGTCTGAGCTTCCCATCAGTCATTTGGAAGTGACCCTGAGATAGGAACATACAGTCACGACTCCCCAGAGAAAGATCATCAAAGACAGCCAGATGGAAGGTCGTAATTTGCGCAGGAGGACATTACTCGCAGGCTAAGAGACCGTCATCATAACGCGTGAATGAGTGGGAAATCGCGCATTACCTCAAAAAGTGCGTATGGGAAAAAGAAAAGCGTCAACGCGATGAGGTATTGGCGGTCTGAAATGTGGATGTCCGCCTCGAGGCCATACAGCTATTACGAAGAAACTTGAGCCTTGGCCATTTAGACTTGAAGTTGCTCCTTGTACCTTAGCATTTCCAACAGTTCCGCGATCCAGGAAGTTGAGCAAGTACAAAAGAGAGAGCCATGGGATGACATAAAAGTCTACTCGTCGCATCAGCTTGCGCTCATTGATGCTGGACGTATCGACGTCAGATCGGTACGCATGGTCCACCTCGATTGATACATCGACAGGGTCCTTCCTCTTCGATTCGACGGAACTAGAGTCGTTCATCCTAAGGCCTAAATACTTGTGAGTCTGTCGCTCTTCGGTGCCACGGTCGACTGAAGAAGCGTTGTTGAAGAGACGTGTGGAGACTTTATGTATGGATCACATTTCCGTTTGTTTCCCGTGGCCAGAAGCAATGATGGGAATCATTCATAGATAAGCCTTATATGTACATGCCTGACAGCTGACATCATCCTTTGCTGCTCGGGAGACCAATGGGAGGACAGTATGTCAAGAAAATGCTTGTTTGAAGGCGTCTGTCCCGATGTGGCGTTTGAGAGGACCCAACGCCTCCCCAATCCACCTCTTCACTGATTCCGTCTCCTTTCCGGCGACTCTGACAACGACAGCAGTGGAGTGTCCCTGCCCTTCAATAGGACTGAGGGACCAGATCAAATCATCAGGCGCTCTAGCCTTCATGACTGATATTGCCTCATATTGCAGCGTTAAGCGCCGTATAGAGGAGTCGAGCATTGGTCCGTACAGGAACAGCGTGGCGTAGCATGAGTAGGGAGCCAGCTTTTCCGCTAAGCTTCGCGAAGGTAGAGGGTACACATCTAGATGATTGTCCTCCAGTAGCATAGCATCCCTTGCGATGCGTCGGCCGTCGACGAATATCTCATTAACACTGTAGTAGCGCGAAAAGACCCAATCCTCTCCTAAAGATTTGCGACCGGACGTTATCCAGTCAAGTATAGCAGCAGAGGAGGTGTCTGTGAGGTGGAATGTTTGAATCTGGTTGTAGGACGCCGATCGGAAGCAAGTGACGGGATCAGGGAGCAGGAAGAGTCCGCCTGCAGCTGACACAGTGAAATCTAGATTTTGTGTCGTCCCGGGGAGGCGGGGGGTATCTCCTTCGACTGTTGCCAAACGGCGTCCCGGCCTCGTCTTGAAGACCTTAGTCGATCCCTGGAAGAGTTATTACGCGGAATTCCTGTAGTTGAGACGTGTAATGACCTGTGAAAGCAACACAAGCTTAGCTGATAGCGCGACTTCGACCGTCAAGCTTACTTGATCCCCACTGACAAGTCCGCCTCCATATGTGAGGAGGTATACGAGCGCGACGGAGTCGTCGAAAGCACGTGGGGATAAGAGCTTCAACGGATAAGTTGAGGAAAGCTCGGAGAAGATCGCCTTCGATCCATGAGAGGAAACGGTGATTCGACCAGATCCTCCTTTGAGTTTGGATATTGTTGAAGACATTCTGAGGGGAGATGGAAGACAAATATCAGCAGTTGGGCTCTATCGGACCTCAGCTGAGTAGCATCATTCAAAATGATAAGTAATTCATACCTCAAATCGGCCCGGAGTCCTTAAATATTCACGATCTAGTTGCTGAGTTTGCTCCCAGCATCTGTGGACTCCACGGAAAGGATCGAGTAAGTATTGTAAGAAGAAAGTGAAAGCAGAGGTCTAGCGGAAGTACGCGGGCCGGACGTGCGGTATCAAAAACGTGACCTCGACTTCGGGTGCAGGGCTCTGGGCTACGACTCGCGAGTCGTGAATTGGTAACTTACTACGAGGTAACAACTGTCTTCGCTCGTACTAGAGTCGGGTTCACCAGGCTAGCTCTGGGTTTGGCGGGGGGCTGGGTGGCTACTACTACTCCATAACGGGTACTACGTACACTGCTTGCTGCTCCTACTATCCAGGGTGTCACCCTCTAGTGGGCGCCAGCGTAATGAATTGGTCCTCTCAAGTCCGGACATCAGTCGACATATCTTGGGGGAAGAATGCCCTCCTCAATGCCCTTGATCTCTGAGGGCTCACATCATGATAGAAAACACTTTTAAGCCAAAGGACATACGGATTGCCAGCAGCGAGCTATAGAACCGGGAAAGAGCCAAATTACCCATGGCAAACCACAAGCATTGCTGATTAGTTGGCCGCCACGCCGAATCAAGTTCGCCTTCAGCATTCAGGCCCCAAACCGGTCCAAGCTTATCCGCCACGTCTGTTCCACACACATCGGCCACCGTTGTCCTGGGATCTCCGTATCTGTCCGTATGTCTCGCATCTCAAGCTCAGACTCGAGCCTTGGAAGTAGCACCTTACCCTGTAGCAAATATAATGGCATCGGCATCGAGATGACTTCCGTCGTCAAACAGGATACCATTTTCCGTGTATGACTTGATGGTGTTGCCGTTCTTCACTCTGATATGACCATCGATGATAAGCTGGCTAGCGCCAGTATCTGTACAAGACGACATGAGCCGGTTGTCTGATCATGTTTTCATAGTTCGAACCGACGTAGTAGCCTCCGGCGCGTCGGAGGAGAAGCTGTAGCAGACCAGCACCTTCGGGTCCCAGGTTAGTCTTGAATTCTGTCTTGGCAAGACCGTCAAGTATGTTGCTACCGCAATGAAATGAGGAGTCGAATGTCAGTCAAGCAGCAATCATTGGCGATATCATGAATACACACCTGTCAACGGCCTTGGCAAGCGCAGGTGTGACCCGCTGGTGGAGAAGCTTCGCGACAGCGAGAGGGAAGGACGCGTTTAGTCGATCGGATACCTCCGTTGGGACTCCTTCAGAGAAGACACCTGCCAAAAGTTGATAAGGGAAGCCATAAAGACAAATGGCTTACCTCCGAGCATCGTAGCAACAGTTTTGCGAGAGACGACAAAAGTGGACGATCGTTGATACCTGCTCTACATGAAGGCGCATGTCAATGAAAGGTAGTTGGCGACGTACATTGTCACATTGGCGCCGTGCTTATGCAAATCTTCGCAAATGTCATGCGCTTGAGACTCAGAGTCAATAGCTGCAACAAAGGTATGCTGATTGTGCTCGCCTGAGTTACCAGCGCCTATCACTACTACTTTCTTTCCCGCGAAGGAAGTCGGTGCATAGTATTCTGAAGAATGAAGCACCTCTTTCTTGAACATGTGCTGTCAATCCTGTTCAAAGGCTTGTGAAACGATGTGGCTGCATGCTAGCTACCTTCCCGGGGATCTGTGGCACATTCGGAAGCCCACCCCCGAAACCAGTCGCGAAGACAAGATGCGATACAGTCAGTTTCCGGGTCGCATCTGTGCGAGTGATTGTAATCGTCCACTTTCTGTTGGACTCATCGTACATCGCCGCAGTCACTTCAGAGTCAGTCCAAACGTTGAGCTCCAGATTAGCGGCGTAAGTCTCGAGGAAATCTCCAAGCTGGACATACTACATTAGCATTTGTACATTTAGTCAGACACATGACTACCTTTGCCCCGGGGCAGTAGACAGGCCAAGTCGATGGGAATCTGGATGAAGAGAATCAAAAAGGGCGAACGACGAAGACGAGTACTCACGGCATGTACGGCAACTGATTGTACCCTGTTGGTCCACATCAATATCATCTCGTCCGCAGGTATTGATAGACCTACAAACGGGATCATGAAGCCAGAGGGATTTGTATCGATTGCGCCACTGCGGCACGGTCAGCCCATGGTGTTCATATCCAGGGTGCAAGTTACGAACCCTGTCCCCAACTCGGGCAGACTTCTCCACTATCAGCGAGGTAACACCTAGAGCCTTCAAACGCGCAGCAAGCTCCAAACCACTGTGACCTCCACCAATGATCAGAACTGAGGGAGACTGGTCGGAAAACTCGAGTTCTTTCCTCCGTTTCTCTTCCCAAGGCACCTCATACAGCGAGGCATCACGATTGATACCAACCTGTAACTGCATCAGGCCGCCGGACGATGACCAACGTGTGAAATCATTGTACCTTCTCCGGGAATTGGGAGAGTGTATCGAGGCATGTGTAAAGAGTGTAGGCTTTCCAGTCTCCTTCAATCGGGACAAGTCGAACAACACCTGTTCCGTTACCCAGATTTATCTTGAAATCGAAGAAGGCCTGAATAAGTGTAAAATCTGGGAAAGGCGTGCGTAGAACGGGTGCCTTGAACGAGTCCATGGCGAGCGATAGCTCTGACACGAGGGACGGTCGAATGCGACTAGCAATGAGATTTTCAATAGCGTGATGTCCTTGGAGGGTACGAAAATCGGATGTAAACGCGATGGCGTCCCTCCAGAAGGTGTCGGGAAGGAAAAGCCTGGCAGTGTTTACAGCAACATCCTTGCCAGACACAATTTCACGAAGACCCTCCAGCCATTGTTCGGCAATGGCTGTGGGCGCCACGTCATTGGGTACCGTAGATTTGAGACGATCCAAAGTTGGTAGAGAATTCGCGCCGATAGACACTGACATTGGGCGTGGGCTTGTGAAGAATCAACTGAGAGGGATCAGACTGATGTCTCTGAGCTCGGTTCAATGCCTCGAGATTGACCCTATGTACACACTCAAGGACGAGAACGAGCTCCCACGAATGTGGCTCAGACCAAGATCATAGATCCGAGAGTGTAGGAGATGCATTCCATATCCATCACCTTCAATTCTAAAGTGAAGTCACAGTAGTTAGATGCTTGATTCCATCATGGAAAGCATCGGAAGACGAGATATAAGATGGTACACGTACTCTCACACCTTCTCGATATGTCATTCTCATGTCCGCCACATGCTTTGATGAGCGTAAGCGATGACCGAAGGTTCTCTGGGAGCTCCCTGTTCCCCGAAGTTAATGAATAATTAGCGCAGCTGAAGTGTATAGTTGCCTTCGCTGCAGTGATGGCCTGAACAAAGGTTGAGACTCGCGATCGAGTGCCTCGTGTCAACGACGTCGACACGGCCTTCCAAATTGGGCAATTCACCTCGGTCTCAATTTTGCGGCATCAGGCATCAAGTCTCATGATATAAGTACTTTCACACCAGCGACTCGCGTACGGGAATCGGCGTTTAAACGCTGTGAGAGCGGGTGCGATATGCTGGAGCAGAGACTCAGATCCAGAACCGCGAACAGAACGGTGAAAAAGAAGACAAGCAGAAAACGTTGTAAATCGTGGAAACAAGCGTCCGTTATAATGGGGATGGACGAGCGAACAGCAGCTTTGACGTGTTCTGATCTGAATCCCAGTACATTTCTCGTTTGATTCTTCCATCAGAGAGTGTAAATGAAGATCGTAAATTTCCTGTTCTACAATATGTACTATATGCAAGTGTACAAAACGAGTGAATTGTCGGTCTCGTCCCGACATAAATGTGCAACACTGGCAGCCCGTAAAAGTCATAAAATGGAAAAGGCAGCGAGATTAGGGTATAAAGGATGGGACTAGGAAGGGGGAATACAACAATGATGATGATAGTAAGACATATATATGATAAGATATCTGGTAAGATTCCGGTTGTGCTGAGCGAGCGAGCGGCGAAGATAAGGGGATGATATGATACAAGTCCAAGCAATGCAACGGATGGGTATAAGCATAGGAAGAACAGAGCTCAGACGGCGCTCCCAAATCGAGATTGGCCGGTTCCAGTCCGTGCTCTGGGCCGATGCACGATGCTCAGTGGTTTGGTGGAGACCTCGGACGAGGGTTTGTCGGCTGGACGCTGCCCCCTCCCACAGGCAGAACAAAACGCTTCTGTATCTGCATCCTTACCCACTGTCCGCAACGTCTCCACTTCGTCCTTCAGATCTCGAATCTGTCCCTCAAGCTCCCATATATGGCGCTGCCACGCCTTCTTCGCAGAAACGATCTGATCCTGCAATGCGCGGACAACAGAAGATTGATCATCCGTCGAGGTCACCACGGAAGGCTTGTCCCCACCGAGAGTCGGGAACGACGCGCTAGTTGCTGTGGACACGAGTGAGCTGGGGCCGAAGGAGCTGGGAGTATCGGTATCCGTTGGAGAAGTGCCAGAGCCATGTGGTAAGAGTTCACCAAACTGAGCACTGAACATCGTGGACACTGGCCTGAGCTTGAGTGAGGGGAACTCCGTGACATTGGCGGGGGCGCTCTGAGGCATGGAAAAGTCATTGGGACCAAGGCGATCCGGATAGCGACTTCCAGGTGCAGGACCTGTTGATGGCGCCCGCGATATCGGGGAGGACGTGTTAATCGACAAAGGAGGCGGAGTGCGCTTCGGGCTGTTCGACATGCTTGGAGTACGATCCTCGATTGTTAGACCAGGAGAAAGCTGCGGAACGGGGATGCGATGAGGAGGGGTCTTGGAGGACTTTGGCGTGGACTGCTGAGCGTTGAAGGCAGCAAACCCGTCCGATAGCGACGGTACCGGGGGAGGGGGTGATTTGTCGTCACGGCCATTGAACAGCCGCAGGAACCCACTCTTCTTGTGCTTCAAATTTTTGCCAGGCGATGTCGACGACGATGCGCCAAGGTGATGTATGACGGCAGGTTCGGAGTCACGTCGATCTGGCTTGGGCGCACTAACAATGTTCGTAAGGGCCTGTTTAGCTCGAGCGCCAGCACTAATGCTGCGAGCCCTTGCTCTCGAAGCCACGCTGGCACTAGAGCTGTGTCCATGTCCAGAGGCACGTTCAAAGTCTCGCTCCGGAAAGGTGATGTTATTGCCTGTACCCTGAACTGTAGCACTGCGTGATCTGAGTGCTCGGGCTTCTTCCAAGGAGATCAGATTGAAGTTAGGAGAGGACGGGGCCTTGTCTATCCAACCGGGAAAGTGACCCGACCTGGTATCACCGGAGTCAAGGCTTGGTAATGACATATCGGTGGGACGATTCTGTATGAGCACAGGCGACGAGATCTCCTTCCCTTGAAAGATAGACCGGGTAGGACTAGTGGGAATGGTAATTTCCAATGAAGGTTGTGTTTCTGACCTGAAGATAGATTTTGCAATTGGCGCCTGAGTGACAGTGGCAGATGAATCGCTTCGCGGAACAGTAGGGTAAGAAAATGAGGGTAGAGCAATTTCTGGCGCTCGTCGACGAGAGTTGTTCGAAGCTGCTCGTGCATGATTGGGGTTTGCATACGGATGGGTTTCTTCCGCTGAAGAGAGGGAAGGTCTTGAAGAGTTGGAACGGATCCGAAGGAGTGTGTTGTCTTCGTCATGGAGAGAAGATATGTAGGATTCTGTGGAGGAGCGAGAGGAAGAGGGTAGAAGGAGAGGGGATCGAGGGAGGGCCGGCGAATGCGAGCTAGTACGTGAATTCGGGAATGCGCCTCGAGATGGAGTAGAGGGAATGCTGGTACTGCGTTAAGTTTCAGAGAAAGATGAGGATGACCAGGCGATAAACATACTGGCTAGCAGATGGTCCGCGTGAATACGAGGATGTGTTCTCGATGGAGTGCTTGCCGTACGGAGGCGAGCGATTCGATTCAGAGCTTCCTTGTCTACTCTGCGACGAAGGCGCTACGCGAGCGGCTTCCGATTCGCCCTCGTCGTCCTCCGCAAGAGGACTCTCATCCAGCTCCCATGGGGCCTTGGAATGGAAGCGCATCTTCGGACCTAACAAGCTCATGCGGGGCATAGGCTCGTCGTCGTCATGATCGACAAGCTCGTCGTGTTCCTCGTCGTCGTAAGTGGAAGAAGAAGACCGCGGATCATCATCAAGGTCCAGCATGCTGACCGCGAGTTCGTTCATGCGACTACGCTCATCCCGCCGAGGCATTTCAGGCAGGATGTGTAAGGGCGCGGGCGAGATGAAGCTGTCGTCGTCCTCGTCGTCGTCCTCGTCGTCGCCGCCGTCTTCCTTTTCACCTGGCCGTGGCGAGAAAAAGGAACGGCTGTAGATGGACGGGGTGTCCGGGAACTCAGTCATAGAAGGCACTCGCGATTGTAGGTCGGCGCGAGTCGCCCGCTGGTCGAGCAGCTGCCGCAGGTGGTCGTCATGAGCGTCGGGAGGAGACCTCAACATCGTCGCTGACGGCGATGAAGGAGAGAAGCAAGGCGTTTAGTTGTCGATCTCCGGTCCGAATCTTTCCCTGCCATATGGCATGACAGATTTTGACATGTTCGTTCCCGATCCTCCAATCGTTCCTGTCTCCGTCCGTCAATCAGACTTGCGGCGCAGGTGACTGCCATTATACCGGCTACTGCTAGCCCGGTCATTAGCTTGCTTAAGTGAACTCTAGCCTAGTCTAGCGCGCTCTGGTTTCGAAACTGCAAGTGAGAGGTGAGAGCCTCCTGAAGACGAACTCGTCCTGTTCTCAGTTCTGTCCCTCTGTACATAATCGTGGAGAATTCCAAATGATCTCAATTGATTGGCGAGAACAGGGTGGCAGTAGCCAGGTATGATTCAGGGAAAGCCAGCGGAACATGCGGGACCCCAGTGACCCCTCTATGTCTAATGACTGTGACTTACTTACTAGTCGAAAATGTGGCGCAAATGATGTACGACATGCTATCAATGCCGTCTCGAATTTAGACGACTTCCGGTGAGCTTTGCCATACTTGGAGAAATCGAACACGGCGAGGCGAAACAAAAATGCTCATCTGTTCTAACGAAGAAGAGAGGACGAGATGGCGCGCGGATCGTGAACTTTCAACATTCTTTTGGGTTCTAAGCACCTGCCAAGTCCCACGACGTCTGTTTTGCCACTTCTCGCGCCTTACTGTCCGGGATGAAGCTCGATTAACTCTTGACGGTGGAGTAAGGCGGATGGGATTCAGTTGTAAGTCCCTGTAAGCACGCCCAAAATGACTTCAAATCGCAGGGGGATTGACAATAGAGATTGAGGGATACAGCACCCGAAATTTCTGGTATGTCGCGAGATTATACGACCAGCCGCAGGAGGGAACAATTGCCCGAAGAGCTGCAAAGCAAGACTTCGGGACATCCGATTCCGGATAGTTTACACAAGGTCTGACAGATCTAGAACCAAAGCTCAAGTTCAAAAATTGAGGAAAGCTGACGGTTGACAAGCACCGCGAGTCCAGACAGTACGCGGTAAGCGTCGGCGACTGAGGGGGATACAAGCGTCACAAACAGCGCCAGGCTCAGAATGTTCTCAAGTTGAGCGCCACATATCGCCCACTCGATCATGCAAGCTCTGCACGTTGAAACGCGAAGTCAACATGGCAACGACGACGATCACGGCATCAGTTATTGATGGTCCTAAAACGCTTGCACGCCGCATTACTGCCATCTCCTTCCTTTCTTTCTTACCATCACCACCTTCCTTACGACTGTGTCGACCTTGTCCCCGCTTGAAGCAGGATCTACCTTCTTTGTCGCCAGACGATCTATTCTTCTGTTCACCGTTCTGCTAGCCAGCCAACTTTGCGTCAACATCTACTCGAAAACATGAAATTCACGACAACTATCGTTGCGGCAGGCGCCATTATCGCATCCGTCTATTCTGCGCCCGTTCGACGGGCAGGCGTGGACCCCGCTCTGGTACCTGAATTTGGTATCGTAGCTGGCACCAACCCGACGGGCACAGGGGACTGCGATGGCACTATCGGCGCTGACGGCAAGCCCATTGCTATCCCATGTGCATGCCCCCCAGACCGTGATTCTTTCATCGCTGATGTACGTATGGGCTTCTCCCATTCATTCCCCCATTCTCCACAAACACGCAGCTTACTCGTGTCGAACTCTATTAGCATCTCAGTCAGGATGTTGCTGCTGGCCATGCCGTCAACAACCCATCCGTCGCGATATCGTTCCCCACAGATGATTCTGTCGCATCTCAAAGTGCTCGTATCACTGCTGTCTTGATCTCGCTCCAGAACTTGAACGGACCGGGTGTTGGCTGTCCTGCCTCGTCAACGACGCTGTTGGCCGCACAGAAGGCACTCCAGGACGGGACGGCGACATCGGCAGCATCCACGACTTCTGTGACGGAATCATTTGCTCCTGCCGCTGCCAGTCCGGCGGCGTCCAGTACTGACGCATCCAATGACGGTGCTGCTGCAGGTGGGGTCGACCCGGCGTTGGTACCAGATTTTGGCATCGTGGCCGGTACCAATCCATCCGGCACTGGTGATTGTGACGGCACGACTGGACCGGATGGGAAACCTATCCTCATTCCCTGCGCATGCCCTCCCGACCGCGACTCGTTCATCCAGGTTGGTGGCTTTGATCAGCGTCTTTATGCAACCATCTAACGCGACCATTGTAGCACCTTAGCGCAGATGTTGCCGCCGGACACGCGGTCAACAACCCATCCGTCGCGATATCGTTCCCCACCGACGATTCTGTCGCATCCCAGAGCGCTCGCATCACCGCCGTTCTGATCTCGTTACAAAATTTGAACGGACCAGGAAAGGGCTGCCCTGCTTCCTCGACTACCCTATTGGCGACACAAAAGGCGCTCCAGGATGGAACAGCGACATCCCCTGCTCCTCCAGTCGCGTCTTCGGCTGCCCCCGCTGCGACGCCCAGTGCCGCCGCATCCACCTCCAACGCTGCGACCATTGATCCTTCCCTCGTCCCAGACTTTGGCATCGTAGCCGGTACCAACCCTTCCGGAACTGGTGACTGCGACGGAACTACAGGACCGGACGGGAAGCCTATCCTCATTCCCTGTGCTTGCCCGCCCGAGCGCGACTCGTTCATCCAGCACCTCAGCACAGACGTGGCCGCTGGGTTCGCAGTCAACAACCCAGACGTCAAGATCTCGTTCCCGACAGACTCGTCCACCCAGTCGCAGATCGATAGGATCACAGCGGTGCTGATCTCGCTCCAGAACTTGAACGGTCCCGGCAAAGGATGTCCTGCGGCGTCGACGACGTTGGTTGTATGTACACTTTCTTCCCCAACTTGAGTGTTGTGCTGATGCGTTATACAGGCAACGCGGAATGCACTCACTGCTCAACTATGATCTCAGCGCTGAATTACTTAGCAGGTTGAGAGTACCCCTCTCAGTTGCAGATGGCTATTTATTATTGGGTTACTGGTTAACTTCACGCGTTTGATACCTGGTCATTCTTTTGCTTCAATCTATATACCTTTAACGACCGGAAAAGAGGCTCAGTTGGTTACAATCCGGAAGGCGAAGACTGACGGTCTTCGTGATTGACCGAATGATCTTAGCTATTTGCTCGGGCTGAGTTGAATCGGCGAGAAAGCACATTCGACAATCGGCCCTTCGGTATGAGATAAATCACAAATCTCGGGCTTCACGCTGCTTTACTCGAGGAGGGCATGCCGGCGGTATTCGAGGTCCCAATGAGGTCCCGATTGATTGCGTGCGCCAATCTTTGTTTGATGAGCCTATAGGTTACAACAGGCTCACAAATGTATTGCTACAAAACAGACATCGGTGGACTGCCTCCAACAGCTCCTCAACCACCCATCCGCGTCCTGCCTCCGGAAGCCAACTCCTATCGGCAGGAACTGCTGCCCAAGACGGAGGCAAAAACGCCTTCCTTGTGCACCCTATGCACGTGCGCACATACGGCGTTGAGAGAATAAACGTTGTGATTGAGCACCGGGCTGGGGAGAATTTCCATCAGACAAACGCGAAGCTGAAACAAGCGCGACAAAGAACTTACACCAGGTGTGACCCTTAGAACACACGGCGCCAGTAATATTCTGCAGTGGGATCTCTTCTCGACAAGCCGGGCAATGTTCGACCAAGCTACTGGCCGTTTGATCATTTGGCAATATAGTATGTATCTTTTCCGATATTACTTGACCTTCTGAGGACAGATCGGGGGGACTACCGGGTAACAAGGACTGCACAACCATCCGTAAAACGAACGGAACATCCGCCGCTGAACACAAGGTTCATTAGCATGGGTTGTAGCCACAAGAAAGAACTTTGCCGCGTACGAGTTAAACAGTTCATAGCAGCCCCCAAATTTCGAATGATGGTGCGTAACACGCGATGCGAAATCGTGTTCAATAAGGCCTGCGCCACAAACCCTAAATCATCTTGTCGGGCAGGGTCTGACAGTTTCTGTTTCAAAGGCTCAGAATGGCAGTGCAGAAGATCCGACGAGCCACGCACCCAAAGGTAATCTGAGAACGACAGTCTCATCCTCAGCCTCAGGAGGTCATCCCAACCGAACAGGTGCTGGATGAGGCTGCGCCTGAATGCCCTCCGGACATCGGCTGTCAGTTCACCAAGAAAGGGCTCAATCGTTATGTCGCGAGAATGGTCGTCTATCTCCTTTGACAACACAGTCACAAGGGCATCATGCATCTCTGACGTTTTCGCTCTGGTTCGGTACTGGAAGAAGATGGGTCGAAGATTACTTAGAGGCGATGTGTCTGAAATCGAATGAGCGCAGAACTCCGAGCCATACGAATCGTACCCACACGCTGGCGCAGTGCACAATATGGTTTCAAACAAATTCAGGATCTTGGCAGGATCCTCCTGCCAGACTTGAGCCACAACAAACATACTCTGATGTTTTGCGTCATGCTTATAGCTAAAGTCTGACGTCCGAGAAGCTCTAAGGACGATGGTGAGTTGGCAGTGACCATGACTTGCTGAAAACCGACAACATACTCGTGAACCCATGCCACATTACCCATCATGTCATAAGGCGCGACCCCGCTGATTCTATTATCATCGATATCCAAGATGGGCTGACTTTCGCAGCGCACGAAAGCGTTTCTCACAGCCCTAGACAAGATGGCTGTGGAAATGAGATCTTTGGCCGGTGAAGTACCGGTCCAGGAAGGGTTTGTGCGAATGTCGTACATAACGTGCACTGAACCATCAAACAGCGTTATTGTGAGCGCGTCGTACTCTCGAACATATTGTAGACCTGCGACGGGAAGAAAGAGCGAGGAACCTGCTGAGACCCTGTGATAATTCAGGCGTAGGGAGCGTTCGCCTGTCCAAGAAAGCGTAGTTGAAACCCCGGACCATAATGTGACGAGTCCAGGTCTACAATACACCAGAATGCTCTATTGAAGTCATCAGCATAAGTCGGCATTTCGGGCGAGTATTTACCGCATCATCGATGATTTTTACCCACTGGAGAGTTGTAACACTTTGGTCTTCGTTGCTGCTGATGGAGTCTTCATTTTCCAAGAACTCGTAACTCAAATCCTGCTTGGCAAGGAATGGCGCGGTCGGTTCAGAAGTTTCCAGCTTGGCAATTACTTGTGTCACTCCGATGCCACCACTGGGAACTACATACGCGACCTTCGCCGTACCTGTACTCCATCGTTAGTTCGGGATATAGGTACCGTGAGAAGACTGACATATCCCTGGCGCGGTCCATAACCACGGTGAGATGGCTACATGCGTGATCCAGTCATCCGCGACAGGAAGAGTCTTGACATGTTCGAGAGCATGGTCTTCGTTGTATCTGAGAGGGATAAATATCAGTCGTTTGGAAGAGAGTGTCAAGTCCCTTGCCTTACAAATATAAGAGATCCGCCACGACTACCGCATACAAGAAGAGATCCATTGATTTTTGGTCGCGGGGATTGACGGAAGTCCGGTTGCGACGACCACGATATACCTACTCTTTTGAGTATTTCATCGATTGGCGCGTACTCGACTCACACATAACTTGATAATTCAAGACTTCGGATGTGTCGGGGGGATCGCTCACAACTTGCTCCTTCAAAAGGAAACTCGTGACGTTGCAAGACTGGAGAAACAGTCGGCAAAAATATGGTGCCAATCGTGAATTAGGACATACCTTGATCCATTCACCTTTCAAGCTATTCTTTCCAGCGATCCAAAGTGAAAGGTCCATGTTCGAAGTCAAGACTGCAACGACACAACTTGTATTGCGAGTTCAAAATAAGCGGAGTGCCAGAAGAAGATTTGACCCACCCCGCATCGGGAGTAACGCTACTAGGAGAGGCTGCAATGGCGGCGATAGACGTGTCAATCGATCCAAGAGACGTGGCGCCCCATTCTACGCGTCCATAAGTGTACATCACGCGCGCCTGCGTGCGTGAGACGCACCTTGCGAGTATTCTGGCCATCTAGTCGACGATGTCTTGTCCAACTGGATCATCGTTCGAAACCATCCAACGTGCGCGTTGCTCTCGTTTGTTTTGCTGTCGCTTGAGGACCTCACCAATGAGGTTAAGTCAAAATTGATACCATGTTCGGGAGTCTGATCTTGAATCAGAGAAAGGACGACTCCAATCCTCCAAGCAGCGTACCATGATGTATACTGCCGATCTAGTCGCCAGTATGAGTTGCCCATCCTCCGACCAATGTATGCAGTGCGGTGAAGGCGCAGATGTTGCCGTCAGAACGGCGAGTGCCGTGTGTATATTGGTTGACATTACGCGCGAATAAATATGATTGTTAGCCGTCGCAATGTTGGTTCATCGTGGTAGGAGGAAGAGATACAGAAAGAAAGTTGATCTGAGCCCGGGCCGATGATCCGTGCAGTGCCGGGACGTGGTCGCCCGCCGGGTTACACGGCGAAAATTCAAATGAGACACTCTCCTTCAACTTGTGGGCAACATGCTACGGTGCGCAAAGCAGACGACTACGGATCAGATTCACAAGGACCACCTGTCTATATGCCCGTGATATTTTCAATACCCGAATGTTGGCCGCGGGAGTGCAAGCAGGCCATCCTCAGGCTTCCTCTGAGTGCTTTTGTAACAAAGTTTGGAGGATTGCAACGCGCATTGGACTCCAATTTCCAAGCTGTAGGCCTCAGGATTTTCTCGAGCTACGACACGAAATAGCTGAACAGGAAATGAACGCCATTCAACGCCTCAAATCGACGGGAAGCGGGCCTCAGACGGCTCAAGTACCAGCGTGGGCGCCGCGCTTCCTGACAATGATCTCCGGCCATCATAACTCCGTTGAAACTCAAGGTTCCGTTCTATCGCCAAGTCCATATAAACCCAAGGATTGAAGAAAACACCCATCGATCATCATGGACGCCTCCCTCTACAAAGATACCACCGTCTCACGCGGACTTGTCTACCACTACTTTGCCTCTCCCGCTCGAGATGCGGACAAGCCAACTCTTCTCCTTCTGCACGGTTTCCCGAGCAGCTCGTCTGACTGGAGGGCGCAGGTTCCCTTCTTCCAGAACGAGGGATACGGACTCATTGTCCCCGACATGTTGGGCTACGGCGGGACTGCAGCACCAGAGGATCCCGCTGCCTATGTGCCCAGCTTGATCGCCAAGGATCTAGTCGACATACTGGACGCTGAAAAGGTATCTACAGTAGTGGCCATTGGTCACGATTGGTGCGTTCATGACCACGGATATATACGTGTCCAAGCTCACTTCCCTCACAAGGGGCTCCAAGGTAGTCGGCCGCCTTGCGAATTACTACCCCGATCGGTTCGTTGCGTTTGGGTTCTTGGCGGTTGCATACCTTCCCCCAAGTGCAGACAACAACTACGAGCCCATGCTCGCATTCGTACGTGCTTGTTATACAACAGTCAAACGCCTTGATTGACGCTTGGGTAGACGAAGAAAGTCTTCGGCTATGAACTGTTCGGCTACTGGCGCTTCTTCTCGGAGCCCGATGCTGTTCAACTTGTGGAAGATAACATGGACTCGTTCCTCAGTCTGGTCTATAGTGCAGATAGCCAAGATTCGGTTGTGCACTTTGCCCCTCTCGGCGCCCTGCGCGCTTTCCTCTCGAAGGGGGAGAAGACGGCCGAGGTAGGAAGCTATATCACCGCAGAGGTACGCACGATTCAATGCCAGTTGTTCCGTCTGATCCTTATGCCCTCTCTAGGAAGTTGAGCAGCAGAAGAAGAAGCTTCTCGGGACTGGGATGACTGGACCCCTGAACTGGTACAAGATCAACACCTCAGGACTGGATGCGGAGGACAACAAAGGTTGGTCGCGCCTTTCGACTTTCAGTCAATGATCTTGACCCCGAACACATGAAAGGTGTACCTCCCGCCAACATCGTCATCTCGAAACCGGTTTTCTTCGGTGGTTGCAAGAAGGATATGATCGCGAGGAGTGACCTGCAATTGAAGGCCTTGGGCCCGACCGCTCCCCAACTCACATACCACGAGTTTGATGCGTCTCACTGGGTCATCTGGGAGTCGAAAGATGAGGTGAACGAGGAGCTGTTGAAATGGCTCAAAGCCCTGTAGATACCAAGCAATTCCTGCATGCACAAATGTATACTCAATGTCACCAGTCTGTCAAAGTCTGATCGAAACTATCTCGCTCAGCAATCATAAACCAGTCTTACACACGCTGAGTTTGTCGAGCCTTGATATGGGACTGTGGACAAAGTGTACCTGTCTGGTCGCGATAGTATGGTGGGCCTTGGTGGCCGTCAATGGTAAGGCCATGTACCCCGAATTACTGTTCGAAATGAAGGCGCCACAGCCTTTTTTCATCGTCAAGCGGTCGGTGGTCTTCAGCACAACAGACAAAGACTAATCTCGTCTCAGCGTCTTGATTGAAGAAGCCACTAGAGTCCACAAGGACCCAAAGAACCCGAATATACATCTTACGAGACTGGAGTTGGAGTCTATGTGCCATTTGAGAAGGTGAATCATCTCAAGAATAACGCTGTACCATACTGCTACATAGATGTAAGGGGATCGGAAAACAATCTCGCTTCGTCCGTACTGAACAACTTAAACAACCCTAGATACAGAGGCCTGGGTAATATCTTCTAGTGAGATGTGACTTTCTTCACACAAACTACGGAAAACACTGTCGTCGTTCCGAAAGAGATTTGCTGGAGTGTCGAATTCCTAACGCGTGTCAGTCGGCGATCTTTAGGAACTCGGGTCAGAGCAGGACTCACAGCGATCCTACCGCCTTCAAGTACCAGCACCCGGTCATAGGAGATGATAGTTCGCAAACGATCTACAGATATGCTCTCTGTCAGGATCGATATGTGCGACAATTGGGGAAACACTTACGTGCGATGCAGAGCAACGTTCTATCTTTGAACTCACTCTGGATGGTCTGTTGGATTTTGTGGTCCGTCTCTACGTCCACAGAGGCACTGATTCGTCAAGTCGGTCATTTAAGGTTCAGGTGCAAGAAAAGTCCACTCACGTCGCCTCATCAAGGACAACGATCTTGGTCTCCTTCACTAAAGCTCGTGCAAGACTAAGCAAGGAACGCTGGCCCACACTAAAGTTGGCGCCTTCAGTTTCAACAATTGTATCCAGTGTTATTTTGGTCCGGGAGGCAGTGACGTCCGTCATCGAACTCGTAGCCGTCGATGGTTGACTTTCGACGAGGTAGGATCTCTTTAGAGCATCCCACAACCGTACGTCATCGTACATCGAAAAAGGATCCAGAGTAGAACGGACACTGCCTGATCTTTGGGTCAGTATACCCCCTCGGTCTCAACTTGAATATACCTACCACTGAACAAAGTCGGCTGACGAAGTTGGTGAGCAGGAGACGGGGGTAAAAGCTGGAGACGTACATCTTGAGGTATGAGCGCTATCCTCTTACGTAGATCGCTCAAGCCCATCTTTGAGATATCGAGACTATGCGCAAAACTCAATGGAGACCAGTCATCGTAGTGCATGATAGACGCACCCATCAACGCGAATCAGACCTTCAAACTCGACAATACGAAGGAGAGCTAGAACTAGGGACGATTTACCGGCGCCAGTCCTCCCGACAATGCCGATCTTTTCACCGCCGCGGATGTCCATTGTAATTCCCTTCAGGACATTCGGGAGACCTGGACGATAGCACATAACAACATTGTCGAACTCGATGGCACCATGATCAGGCCAGTGCGGTGGTGGCGCCGTAGCTTTAATAACATGGGGCGCTTCTTGTTCGATGGTGTTTCCTTGGCTGAAGCGAACGACTTGGCTTGGTCAGCACATGCGTCAGGAGGACAGGTAGCTTTACTACCTCGTTCCACAGCATTCATGTAGCCTTCCACCTCCGCGGATTGTCGAGTGAACATTCCACATAGCTGCGTCAGTGTCGCTAAAGCTCATGAGCATCGGAGGAGTCGGAAAATGGCGTAAGGACGTACTTGAGTATGTCAGAACTAGGCCGACTTGTGCGGGACTGATCCCTGACACACCAACGATAGCGAAAATGGCGATCTGTACACCAAAGAGGTCGGCCTTCTTATAAGCGTCGGGTTGAGTCAAACGTACACAGAAAACCAAGACAGCTCCAAGAGAGTCCAGGCGCACAGCAAGCCATCGCTGGTTTGTGATCGTCAGCAAAACGGCCCGGTTCTCTAGGTCAATATAGAATTCATTCTCATGACTGAACCGGTTCTGTAAACAGCTTTAAAGAGGACATTCTACTTGGAAATTCAACGTACTGTCTCCCCGTAGCTTCTGATGGTGGGAAGACCTATGATGCGTTATTGTTTGTGTGGTCTTTGAAGCTCAAAGCGTACCAGTTAAGGATTCCGAGAAATGGGCGTAGAGTAACGAGCGCAGCATTGCATCTAGGGACCATTAATACCGAGGCAGACTTTCAGGTCGATGGTATACCCAGTCTACTCATTTCTCGGGCACTAGAGCGATAGAAATTGGAGAAATAGACGTAACCTAGAGCAACTATGAAGGCGGCGATGACTATGAAGGATTCGTTACATAGTGTCAATCATCCAGATGCCACTTACGGAAGTAACGTTCCAGGACCGTGATGATGATGACGGAGCCCATAAGGTTGGACATGGTGATCACAACTGTAGGCAGAGTTTGAACGAGCATCTGCGACGAAGTGCTGAGAACTCACACAACCGCATAGCATCTTGAGAGTAGTAAAATGATCAATGAACGTCAGCCAGACATAATGCATGTTTGTCGCCGTACTGGGTAGCTGATTGTCAATCGCTAGAGTCGAATGTGAGCAGCGCATATAACAGTTCACAGGTGCCTTACAATCAATGTCCTTCCCGAATATACCCATGATTCGACCAGTGGGCTGTGCGAAGGCTCGTGTGAGCAGACACGATTGTCCTTGAAATTGTCGAGGTACGTACAGTGGTATCGAAGAACGCCATGGTAGCATAGAATATGTGAGAAACGGCATCGTTATGTAAGTTTTTGGAGACGAATGATGACACGAAGTCCAGGTTCAAGCCACTACGGAAGATTTCAGTACTGGCAGGGACCAGGAGAGGTCGATGCGTACACTGCCATGGTGGAGAGTGACTGGGAAATCCCCAGTCCAGCGTAGAGGGCCTGGTAGAAGCTGAACGGTCGATTGAAGGCATCCGCTTGCCACCACACAAGAGTGTAAGTACTCAGGATCTGACTTCCCTGCATAAAAATGATGGACAGAACGAAAAGAGGTCCGGTGAAATATGCTCTTCCCGCGATCAAGTAGCTGCGATATACTGAGTGGAGATCAGCCCACGTCAGAAACGTCTGCCACGAACATACTGACCTGACCAGGACACAGAACCGGTGGACCGCTTCTCCTTGACCATCAGGCGACCCTCCAATCTTCCAGTACCGGCACCGGCTCGTGAAGACTTCAATTTGACTTCCTCAAGTGAGAGGACATCTGGGGCTCTGGTTTCGTCAGACTCAGTCGTTGTCCCATGCCCGCCGAACTCTTTAGCTAGACGCGCAAACCCTGCGTTATCAGACATAAGCTCCTGGTGACTGCCCTCTTCAATGATACGGCCGTGATCGAGAACATAGATGCGGTCACAGTGGGAGAGGAAATGGAGCGCATGCGTGACCAAGATGACCGTCTTCCCTTGCTTGGCAAGAGGAAGGATGGCGTCGTGAAATAAGGCCTTCCCCACATGAGCGTCAACTACAGATAGGTGAGTCGGGTCATCAAAATCCAAGAACAACGCGAACCAGCAGACAACGGATCGTCAAAAATGAGAATGTCGGCGTCGAAGTACAACGCCCTGGCGATATTGACCTGTGGTACGCTCCATTAGCAACGTGCAATCGGTACCTGGAACGAGTTCACTCTTTGCTTTTGACCGCCGCTTAGGTTGATGCCCTTTTCGCCAATCTAAGCACAATGATGAAAGGCCGTACGTCTATCAGTACGACAAGTTTACCTCTGTCAAATCGCCGTCTGGCAGCATTTGGAGGTCAGGAATCAAACAAGCTCTTTCCATGACACTCCAATACCGCTCCATGTCAAATGGCTGACCGAAGAGAACATTGTCTTTCTGTGAACCCAGAACTGAGAGACGTGTATGATCAGCATTGCAAATGGTGACTGACCAGAGTCGCGTTTTGAATCCACGCCGTTTGCGGACAGTAAGCAACCTGCCCGCCAAAAGAGAAGCGACCTTCCACAAGTTTCATCTCGCCTATGAGACCTTGGAGTAGACTCGACTGATCAGAGTCTCAGTGGCATGCCATGAGGATACGAGCGCAAGCGCACCTTCCCACTCCCAACCTTTCCAACGACAGCCGCGAGGCAGCCTCTGGGAATGTGAAGATTTACCTCCGTGACCTTGAATGGCTGCTCAGTCTCTACGTCCGACTCGGAAGAATCCTTTTCAGGTATCTCTTGGTCTTGACCACCGCCACTATCCGAAGAGTCTGACTGTGTTGTTTCCCACTGAAAGGTCACATTCTTGGCCCGAAGGGCTTCATCCTGGGTGTCATCGATTTCGAAAGCCCTGCCTGTCATGACTTTGGCGTGAAATAGCCCAGCAAGTCGCTCCATAGCGTGCATGGCGTCTGCTGTCATGGAGAGTGAACGAGGTAACATCATCATCGGTTGACGCAACATCTGTTGAAGAGCAGAAGTTAGACCTGGCGTCAGAATACTTTGCGGAGGATTTCACACCTGGAAAAGGCTGAGAGAGGTGAATATGATGGCGGCATCGAAATTGGGGTGGGTGCTCGTATATGTCACAAAGCCTAGCGTGGAAGCCAAAACTGGGATTGAGTACGCGAATGCGGTGCTAGCTGATCGTTAGCAATAGGCCGAGAAAGATAAGCGTGGCGTACTTGATCGACTGAGCATGATGCATTTGTCTGATACCTCCAAGTTCGTTCTTGCGGATTGTAAATATGCCTGATCAAGACGGGACTCTTTATTGGTGGCGCGAATTCAGCCAGAAATGACGCGTACGATTTATGAAAGGCACTTCGTACGAGAAATACTTCACTATCCTCATAGCACCTGGAAAATGTCAGTTTGGTGTTAGCAAAGCAACTGTGGTCATTATACCGAGTACTTCAAGCAGCGTTTTTGCGCGCGCATCAGTGTAAACCGATGAGCCACTCCGAATAGAGAACCGGTGTGCCATGATCCGCTCTTGGATTGGAGCCACAAGGAAGAAGAGAGCGAATCCGGCTAGAACTGACGGTCCAAGCTGAGGTACATGTTGTCAGTACCACATGGTCCGGCGAAGGTTCATGCACTTACCTGTACAAGAAGAATGATTAGGCACACTGTGACCTGGATCGGAGCAGTCCATCCTGAGGGATATCAAGATGGAGCCAGAATCATCGAAACTAGCTGCTCACCTGCATGCTAGTAGGGAACTTGGCTCAGGCGCAGGTTCAGTTGAATCTTGATTACAAGGACTCACAAACCACTGTGATGCGGCGTCAATTCTGCTAACCTATTGATAGCGCAGTACGCAATTTAGCGACTGATTTAGCCTGATAACAAAGAGGAAACCCACGTCAGTCGAGATATGATTAATCAGGGCAGCATTCGTGTACTGTGTGCGCGCTTCCCCGGACAATCTGACCCCTCGTTTATATATAGAGCTGATAAGAGCAGCCCGAGCCAGAGCCCCTGTAGTCATTGAACGCCAGAAGAACTGCAAGAAGATATCAGTGCGGATAAGGTGAGGACGTCAAGGTAGCCGACTTGATGTTGCGCGAGACTCGTCACAATTACTATGAAGAATAGGCCAACTGCCATTGCGACGCCGCGTCCAATGTGAGGGCCTTCCGTTCCGTCTTCACGAGCGGTGGCGCGTTCCTTCGCGAATATTATGATAGCCTGATGAGAGCGTTAAACTTCGAACGTGCGATCACATATGTCCTTACTTTGACAAGTAGAGGTCCCATAAGCTGGGACGTGTCACCAAATACCTGTAAGATTTTCGCAAATGCTACATGATTGGCTAATCGAGAAGGACCGACCTTGAACGCGCCCCCTACCCAAAATAAGTGGCCAAACACGTCGTTGAGAGCCCATGCTAGACTCGGAGCCTTCTTGCCTCCGACCTCACGCCAGTGCGTCTCGAGACGCTTCCAGTGACTTGAAAACTCATGCATGTGTAACAAACATTGGATAGACCATCGTATACGTTTGAGGATCGGAGGTTTCTTATCTCCTGCAGCGAGCTTTGCGTTCCATTCTTCGGCGCGTTGGAGGCGACGCTCCCACGCGGCATCCAGCTGTCTCGATAGATTGCCAGCTTCGTGGGTCACATCCACTTTCCAAAGATCGGGTGCTTGTAGCGTCCTCTGATAGCCAAGAACCTATAGAGCAGAAACTACGAGTGAGATCGGAAGCACAGGACGCGAACATGAGACATTACCATCATAGGTGTGATCCATGAGTATGTCAGTTTGGAAAATAATGAGGCCTTGACGATGGGGATGACCTAGAGGAAGGGTCGATGAACAAGCTTCGCGGATAGTGTCCAGACGTTACAGGTGCATCCGTAAGGGACTTTCGCGGAGGGGGAGGGGAGTTCTTTGGGAGCCTAAGAGGTACGGTCAGGAAAACTCGCGTAGCACAGAGTGTACTCACCATACTTGCCACCATTTCTTCCTGACTCGATGCTTGGAGTCTCCTCCGTCGAGGTCGACATCGATCCGAGCCATTGTGGGCACCTCCGCCACTTTCTTCGGAAGATTCTTCTCGTGGTCGTCCATGGTATGGTGTGGGGTTGACGATAGCTCCGAGTACTTCTTATGTATCTACAGAAATTGCCCATCGGCCTGTATAGACCTGCATTCGGTGGCTTCGGACTGCCTGACATCAGCGCTCGCCACATCCGCAGGTCCGCAGATCCGCAATTCCATAAGCACACTCGTTGCCACGCGCCAGGAAGAAAAGTGTTATTGCCGCCGCACATGTGGTACTTACTGGTGAGAAAGGCCTGTACCTAAAGGAGATGCGACTCTACTGAATTCGCCATGAAAGGTTTCCCACGCCTTCCCCTTTACTTCAATGAATATCTGATGCCTATTCACGGTGTGTTGCGTTGCTCTCCCAAGAAGTGAAATGCCCTGGTAATAACAGACACGATTCTCTTGCTAGCCAATGGCGAACTGGTCACGCAAACATCCTTGCTTTCTCAGGGACAAAGTCATTCTTCATGGCGCGGACACCGTGCGTGGCTCCCGCCACAGTCAGCTCGGGACTGTCCGCGTCATCCTACATCAGAAGGACCAAGCGCTTACACGAATTCCCTCTTGAGATGTCCTGACATTCACAAGACGCTTGGGCCCCCCCAATAACGGTGAGAGGATGGCTGATTAACACTGTAGCTGGCTCACTGACAGTGGCACACGCGCAGACTCACATTGGAGCTGTGCCGCATCGACACGTTTGAGCACACAATCATGGTATATCATGAGGCCAGCTGTGTGTTGTTGTTGCTACGGAGTATTCAGACCTTGACGTCAAAGGGTACTCTCGCTTTTGTGCGCGAGTGAAGAATTCCAGTTCCGGTAAATCGACTACACACTATGTGAGAGACTCAATGTTTCTCCCCTTCAGATCCACCGCTGCTCATCCCTGACTGGTAAGGTTTACCGTATATGCGTTCAGCTTCTCACCACGAGTCTGGGAGCCTACAGATGGAACCTGGTTTTTTATGTCACTCGGTAAGTTCGGCTGTAAAAAACCCTTTGACGGGAGCCTGGCCGACAAGAATGAGTATCATAAGTTCGCGTAACGCGTCGTTTGAATTGAACAAGCCTCGCGTACCAGATATGATTATGTTGCTGGTCAATTGTCACCTCTAGGCGGAAACGCTTCTCGTTGTATTTGCACCTCAGGCTCTGTCTTGAGCGACGCGCACGAATCCTGGGCGGCTCTGCTCTGCCACGCCAGCTTGGCTTCATCAATCAACTGATCTTGTCAGATTTGATTTCGTCCCACAGTCTGAGCGGACCAATGGTTGAATGAACTAATGGAGCGAACCAGAAGGCCTGTGGCTCAGACAGGGTACAAACAGTCTCCCTCTTCTCGAGATCTACTCGGATGAAGTTCTCGCCGTTACGGAAGGTATGATGGCATGTCGTGTCCGCACTTTCGCTGCCGCGGTGCAGCCAATCCTTCGGGGCTAAGTCCCGCGATCCTACAAATAGACGGCGGTATCTGATAAAAAACGGAAACTTTGTAGTTGTGCTCGACCTGCCAAATATCCTCCATCATGGAACCCTCATCAATGGCTGCTCTCTCTATCTCATCGCGTATCCTTTCCTGCTTGGTTACAGAATCCCTCTTGCGCGCGTTCTATATCCCCTGGAAGTCGACCAAAACCGCTTCCGGTTCCGGCCTGCTCGTCGTTCTGTCTCCCAATCTCTTCAATGAGGCACGCGTCATTCAACGCACCTTACGATCGGAGGACATCTTTGCCATCGTTCCTCTGGGAAATGTTCCCGTTCTCAAGGAGCAAGTCCCCCAGAAACACGGTTATGCCGTCGGTCTCGTCGATCCGCTCGATATGATCGGAGATGCTATCTATGAATTCGTAGATTATCACGCATCACCAACGGCCGTAGATAACGTGAGTGGTTCTTGTCTTCCACCATGACAAGCTAACTGGCCTCTAGGAGATTTTCCTCGAGGACGTGAAGGCAGCTCTAGCAGCGCCTTCGTGGGAAGTCGCCAGTGACGCGTTCTCACTCCGCAGCGTCGAAGATGCAGCCTTACTGTGGAGAAAATTTGTGGCGAACATGCTCATACAGGATACCTCCATCGAGGAGGAAATCAAGAGCTCTTTCTACTGGCAACGTGAGTACCCTAAATCGACTAGATCTTCTCGTAATGACACACCCGTTTTCAGGGAAATCGTTCGCGAATCCTCCTTCCTTACCGACACGGTCCTCGTCTCCCCTGGAATGGGAGCAAAGTCTCGTCGAAGGACACCCGACTCACCCTGTGAGTGGCATTTGGGGATCTTGGCTGTTGACCGCCCCAAATTTACCCTGAATCAGATGCACCGTGCCAGGATGCTTCCCTCTGCAATATCTGATTACGACTGGTATACTCCGGTCATCCGCTTTGCCCGTGTCCCACGAAACAACGCTGACATCCTTGGTCCATTTGAGGAGCTTGCCCGAAGCTTGGCTCTTGCTTCTGGAGGCGACCTTGGCCCAGACGACCCCGACAAGATCATCGTCCCAGTCCACGAAAGACAGATTGAGACGTTTGTGGCAAAACTCCCTGGGGTTGAGCTGTTACCTCCGGATGTATGTATCCAGGCTCACGGACAATGCAGTATCAGGTTGGTCTCTTTCTTACGATCGTACAATCATGCGGTTGACATGACTATCACCAGAACGGTCCTCATTCCTGACCTGCCGGGTATGGCGCTCAAGCTGGCGGTCGGCGTGAAGATTTCGTCCAGTCTGCGGACTATTTCACACTACACCGCCAGCTTTGGCCCGAACTTCTCCAACAAGGTTGTGCCACACCTCGCCATCGATCCGACGATTCTGCATATAGAGCAGGAGCCCGCGAGTTTCGTGTTCCGGGACGTTCCCCCCGAGGTCGCGAAACATTCAACTTCCTTGTTCAGGACTACCTACAAGCCTCTGAAAGGCGAGAACGTCATCGTGATTGCAGCTCTTCTCGAACGAGGCCACGCAGGAGTTGCTCCCGGTGTCTCAGCCGTCGAGAACCTGTTCAACCTCGACACGGATGAGAAGAAGGTCAAGTTCCTCGATAGGTTTGCCTTTGATCTTAAGTTCAATGATTCCGTGCTGACCTCAAATTATAGCTACATCAGCCTGGCTTGTCGGGCTATACTTCCGCCCTTGATCTACAACGGTGTCGCTTTCGAGGCGCATGCTCAAAATACCCTTCTCCGGTTCAACATCAAAACTTGCGAACTCCTGGGATTCATCATGAGAGACTTGGGCGGACTCAGAATTCATCCACCCACCCTCGCAGCGTCTACCGGCGTCGACTATCCGTTCATGCCTGGCCATCAAATCGCAATTGAGAACACGAAGGAGGCCTACTCGAAACTGTACCACACCCTGATTCACAACCACTTCCAGCGGTTGATTCGTCTCCTCGGCCAGCACTATAACGGGCGTGGCTGGGGGATGGTCCGACAGCATTTAGAGAAAATAATACCTGCTGACCATGAGCTCCGAGAGGCGTGGCTGAACCCCAAGCAAAAGGTGGTGTCCGGTAAATGCCTCATGAGAATGCGGCTCCAGGGCTTGTACCGTGATGTGAGTGTTTCAGACCTTTCTTCGGCTGGATTAACCCAGGGGATTCCAGGTGGTGTACAGTCCCTTCCCAAACTTGATTCTGTACGAGGGAGTCCGAGCGTGAGCCCGCCGGCTCGCAATTAAGTAGGAACAAGAAATTCGTATCCATCAGTAGGAATCCTTAGTATTGGCTTGGCTCGGAACTTTGTCTAGTCCATCGAGTTAGCACGAGAATCAACTGTTTGATGACGTTAAGCTTGTGTGGGCCGCTTGGTTTTGCGCGAGTCGCTCTGGACTGATGACGAGAAAAGCAATTCGCCTAAGCTTCCATACTCGTGGTGAGTTTCTGAATAAGTTGAACGCGGTACACCCTGAGAGACCCTGAGTGACGAAGCCGGCGTCAGATCCATATCCTTATCTGATAACAATAACAATCCGATAAGATGGACAGCATTGACAGGGTCAAGTCCGGGTAGGGTCCACAATGTTGATCACCGGTTCAGCCTGGGTTCAGCGCAGAAAGATCTGAAGAAAACAGTGTTTAAGACAGAAGAGTGTCGAAGAACGTCCGAAAATGTGAGAATATTCGTGCCCTCTTTACCATATCAAATCAGTGTGTCACAAATCTTCCTCTACCTCGAATGCGCAACAGAAGGTGTCTTTGTCCAGCAACAGCAGACCTTTCCCATCCGGTGACCACCGAACATCGTGCGTGTCGAATTGTTCTTGAGAGACTTTTTAGCTAGAGCGACAGCACCGGACGGATTTTACTCACGAGCAGGCACGCCAACACACTCGGCAATCTCTTCCTCAAATCCGTTGTCGCCTATCCATTCATCGCTCCAGGTGTACAAGCTGGGAGAGCCGCAGCAGACGGCTAGGCTGCCCTTACGTTGAGAGTTCCAACGAGCATGCCGTACCGGGCGAGTGTGTAGTAATACACTCCGTAAACGTGGGTTGAAGACCACAGTGGGAGCAGGAAAGTCGAAGATATGTACCGCAGCCGGTGTTGTTTCTGGGTAAATTCAGAGATAGAACTCTAAAGATTTTGAATAGCTAACCGAAACGAGCAAGAAGGAGAGTTCCCTCCCGATTCCATTCCAGCTGTATCACGCCACTTTTGGGATGAGGTTTGGTCTGGTCGGCTTTTGTCAGTGATAGGGTAAACGGCGCTTGCAGTCGTTCGTCTGGACGGGCACAAGTAAGGGGCAAGTCAAAGACCGAACAGAATCTGACATACACGACAAGAATCCTCTTCCTTCCGTGGTCGTGAGCCAATCCGAGGGTTCTCTCCAAACAGTCTGAAGGTTTGCGAATCACAAATGTGATTATACACGTCTGAAGCTCAAAGGGTACTCACGACTCCCGAGGGAATACGACTTGAGAGTTCGAGAGTAGTTATGCATGACCAGCTCGTACTTTCAAGCACATGAATCTACGACGTGTGAGCAACAGACACACAAAGCATATAGAACAGCTACCCTGTCGTCCCATCCACCGACAAGTAGGAACATCCCCGAGGGATGCCAAGCCACGTTCCGAATACCGAAGCCGGGATCCGGGTCTGGGGAAAACGACGCCACAACGTCTCCAAGGAGAGTAAGTATATAGACTTTGTACTGCATAGTTGTCAGTTGCAGACGAGGTGAGCATCGCGCCATGAGAATCACCTCCATAGGCCCCTCCCACACTGCCAAATGATGCCCATTGGGTGACAACGAGAGTGACGCTAAGGACGAGGTCGGCAAGGAAAAATGCTGTCTGGCATTGAGTCTGGTAGTAAGTACAGAGAGGAGAAACATTCCTTACGCGAACGAGCTGATAGGACTCTTGGGTATCATAGATGCCCAGCGTATCCTTAGACTTATGCCGTTCTGCGAGAAGGAAATATCTGCCGTCGGCTCTGAACGTGTACCCTAATCCGAAACGTGTTCGGTAATCACCAGTCGCTCGAAGTGAATAAGACGAAGACCTTGTTGCGGATGAACAGGGAACTGAATGTATGTCGCAGAGCCGGTGATGAGTGACCAAATTGTAACCCTTAGCTGGCGGGTTTGTCAGTAGACAGATTGAAACCAAAGGGACAGGTGCCTACACCCCATTCGGAAAAGCAGAGGATATATCGGCCGTCAGGGGACCATTCAGCTTTGACGAGGCCTGGGTAGACAGCTGAATTTTAGCTCTGATCATCCAAGTTGGTGAGAGGAGCACCTTCAGCACCAGAGTCTATTCTAACATGCCATTTCTCATCATGAAGTTGGTAGACATGTACAACTCCTTTACGCGCACATGCGGCAAAAAAATACTCCGAATCCGATGACCACGATGAGTGAGATATGCGTGTTTCCGTGGCCCCCTTCTGAAAGAACAGATTTGTTGGCGTCGGAGACGCGTCGACAAGGACTGTGCGCGCGATCTGACATGAGTCTGTCCGACGAATGACAAGCCTATCCTGGATGGCCGTGAGAATGAAGTGTCCTCCAGGACTGAAGGATACGAGAGAGTTAGATTGCTTGTATATTTCTGTAAAATCCATGGCATTCAGCTAGAGATGACCCTTGCAATGTTGGCGTTTGGTTGAAAGAGAAGCGGACGCGTGACTGCTCTGATTGCACTCGTCCCGAGTTCCGGGAGTGCCGAGTCGTGCCGTTTGAACTTGATCCTCAATGTCATTGTCCACGGTGCCACCCAGGTGCCACCACTACGACACTCGGGGACGTCTGCATGATTACCCAGTGATTACCCTTCGAAAGGCCAGTGCGATTTCTGGCTTCATCGTCATCTGAATGGACTCATATCTCTACAAGTCGCATCAGACCGGCTGGCCTTCATATCCGCTGATATACTCGTGAACCAAATTTCTCAGCAACCTCTCAACTGAGTCTACGTATTCGTTCCAGAGGTGAAAACAAAATAAACGCCTGGGATCTGCTTGCTTGCAGGGCTCGGTGACACGGACAGTGCTCAGCGCTCAGCGCTCAACACACAACCTCGTGCCACTGCTTCCTAAGACCTGCTTAGCCGAGGCTAGCGTTTTGCGTCACCACTCTAACTCTGGCCTCGGGGCGAATTGCTACTTCGGCAACCTCCCGGCCTCTTTCTCAATCACTACCTGGGGATACTCAACAGCAGAAGGGCCTTCAGATCACCGAGGAGTCTTGCTGCGCCCACTGCTTCCCTTTCCGTTGTCGTCAGCAGCTACATGGCAACCGACTTGTATCGGACATGCTGTTACTAGCCTCTGTTAATATTTCCGTGACTGTCGCCAACCTGCAAAGGCTCCACGCAGGTAAAGGTTGCAAGCTAGCGGATCTCTACTACAAAGAAGAGTTCTCAGTCTTCAGGCTCGCGCTTTGGACGGCTCGACACGTCGAAGTTTGGGAATCTTCTAGCAAGAGCTGTGCAAGAAGTTCGCACAGTGAGTACGCACTCGCCCTGCTGTTAAATATTTGAGCCAGTCCATCTTGTTGAAAGGGTCCCTTTGTTTTAACACCATTTAATTGGATGACTCGCACGATAGCTTGATCCCACTGGCAGTAAGACTTGGGAATACTGTATTAGGCCGATAACTATCCGTAGTCCCACCTCGCGTAAAGCAGGCGTAAAGAGCCTAGTACAAATCTAACTTGAGTACAGTAATTGTCACAGATCGATGGTAGCGGCAGCTTAATTCGGAGTGTTCCCGAGTCTTCCACTGTCCAATCGACACGCCTGATCTTCTTCGTCGAATCTACGAGTACTTTCGCTGCTCCACCTTGTGAATTGAGCTTCGGATTGCTTGAAACTGAAGCTCCTGTGAACACATTCTCGATGCATATGCTTCATCATGTTGCAAGCTCTATGAAAGCCAGCCCGCCTTGCGTGTGTACTCTTGGAAAGAGGTTTGTCACCTGTGGCGTATCCCCTCGGCGTCGCATGCTGATATGTCACAAATTATGACGCATAAGTCTGCACATCGTGTCAATTCCCATGTGTCAGTCCGATGCCTACGGCCCATTTAACCGTGCTACGAGTATTCTCGTTCGTTGCTTACTTATATAGCGTGCCACCCTTTCATTATCCTCGCCTACTTCTCCCACAATGTCAATCGCTTCAGCGAGTTTCGATGACGCCCGTACTCTGCGACTTGACCAGGAGCAGCAAACTAAACCAAACCGGCCTATACCGCCGTCAGACGAGAAAGTGGATCCTTACCTCGTTTCCTTTGGCCCTGATGATCCCGCCAATCCTCAGGTATTGATCTCTATGCTTTTCTGAGACTTACAAGTCACTCAGACTATCTCGCCTTATACAGAACTGGTCGAACGCGAAAAAATGGTGGATGACGATGGTGGGAGGTGTTTTGGTGTTAAATGCGTACGTCGTGCCACTCGCGCTGCGGACGCGTTGACTTATCGACTGTGACGCTTTCCAGGACATTCGCGAGTTCTGCGCCTGCTGGTATCATTGGACAAGTTGTGGAGGAGTTCCATATGTCATCAGAGGTTGCGACTTTGATGATCTCGCTCTTCGTAGCTGGATATTGTGTTGGCCCGTTACTGTGGGGCCCTTTATCTGAAGAATTCGGTCGTCGCCCTGTGTTCATCGTATCATTTTTTGTGTATACGGTATGTCGACCTCGTCGATTCATGGAAAAAAATACTGACTGTCTTTTCACAGTGCTTCCAAGTTGGTATGGCCCTGTCAAATAATGTTGCATCTCTTCTCGTCTTTCGCTTCCTTGGGGGAGTCTTCGCCGCATGCCCTCTCACAAACTCAGGCGCTATCATTTCCGACATCTGGGACCCGAATACACGCGGAAAGGCTCTTGCCGTTTTCAGCGTCGCTCCTTTCGCTGGCCCTGCTCTTGGTCCTACTGTTGGCGGGTACATCTCGGTTGCGGGTGTGTCGTGGAGGTGGTTGTTTTGGGTCTTAACGCTATTTGTGAGTTTGTGCGCATGTTCTTCAGCTTCTGGCATTAACTCTCTTTGGAGGCTGGTACTTGTTGGGTGGTGATCATCTTAGCACTGCCAGAGACCTATGCACCTGCTCTCTTGGTCAAGAAGGCTAAGCAGCTGAGGAAGGACACTGGAGACAACCAGTACTATGCTCCTTCGGAGCGCCAGTCCAAGACCCTATCGCAACAGATCGAAAATGTTCTTGCTAGACCTTTCAAGATTCTTTTCCGGGAACCAATGCTTATCGCCACAACCGTCTATATGAGCGTAAGCGACTTCATGCTTTCGTTGGATTATTCTGATCTTCTGCACGTATAGTTCGTTTACGGCTGCCTCTACCTTCTCTTCGAGGCCTACCCCATCGTGTTCACAGAAGGGCACCATTTCAATGCAGGCGCCTCAGGCTTGATGTATATTCCCATCCTACTCGGCGGTCTAACCGCTGTGACTGGTGTAAGGCCAAACTTTCCCTTTCACAAAGACGCGTTTCTGACCACTACGCATTCTAGTATCTTCTGATTTGGAATCCAATGTACGAGAAGGAAGCTGCACGACTGGCACCAGCCCCCGTTCCACCAGAGTTCCGTCTTTACATGACACTGTACGCGTCGCCGATCTTTGCTGCATCCTTCTTCTGGTTCGGATGGACAAGTTACTCGTCGATATCGTTCTGGGCTCCCATGCTGGCCGGCCTGTTCATAGGCTTCGGTATCAGCTGGATTTTCGTGAGTCCTTTGCGTGCGTTACGAGGCATCTTCCCTCTGACACGCATCATACTTAGCTTGGGTTCCTGAACTATATCATCGACACTTACCTCATGATTGCTGCTTCTGCACTGGCCGCCAATACAGTGTGTCGATCGCTGTTTGGTGCTATATTCCCCTTGTTCGCCACGCAGATGTATAATGCCCTCAACCCCCGCTGGGCGTCCACTCTGATCGGCTGTGTTGCCCTCACCATGGTGCCCATGCCCTTTGTCTTCATCAAGTATGGACACAGTTTACGGCAGAAGTCGAAATACGCCCCAACCAAAGTGATGCCCCCGACGAAAACCACGGAGTCTGAGTCCTCTGCTGTCTGAAAACTGTACCCTGGCGGTTCTCCTTTCCTTTCCATTGACGTTTATTACATATATACTCGATCGTATTTCGCCTTGGTCATTGTGCTCGGACGGTGCATATTCATTAGTATCTCTGGATGTATTTTTATCATTTTCTCGCATCATCTCAGAATAGCAGTATCAGATCATCGACATACACATTTCATGGACGTTTTCGTATTGGAAAAGCTCTCCAAATCACTAGCAACCCTTGCATCTTCAGTAAGGTTTAGACGCACACCACTATGACTTGCCCCTCTTCGAACCATCAAGACTATATTTGCGCCGCTGCATGTCCATCGCTTCGAGGATCAGATCCTGCAGCCCATACAAGCTGGCCTGTTTCGTTCGCCACCTTCTGAATCACTTGTCCCCTTCCAAACATCGCTCGTCCGAAACCAGTGACTGAGCGCGCGTCATGACCCATTTCTGTGTTTTGAGATCAGCTACTTTATCTGCTGTCATTCAGTGGGCAGCTCAAACCTCTCAATTTAGCGATAGTCTCTTCCGGTATGCCTTCCTCGAAGTACACCTCGCTGTTGATATCGCCTGCCGTGCCCGTCCTGTCCGTCTGCGTGTCCGGGCTGCCCGCAGATATGCAGAAGCGAGGCGAGTCCAGGGCCTCCTGAGGAGTGTACCCTTTCAGCATGTTCAATAGCACCTGGACGTGCCCCTGGGGCTGCATGTAACCGCCCATGACCCCGAAGCTGAGGAAAAGGTCGTCATTCCTCGTCGCCATACACGGGATGATGGTGTGGTATGGACGCTTTCCGCCCTTCAAGGCATTCGGGTGTTTCGGGTCAAGCACGAATCCAGAGCCTCGGTTCTGGAGGGTGAAGCCACATCCGTCTGGGATCGCAGCAGTACCGAATCCTGACGTCTGTGAGATGCATGTTGCTTGAGTATAATGAGCAAGGTGGACGCACCAGCGTAGTTGCTTTGTATGTAGCTGCACGCGTTTCCCCACTGATCAGTGACTGAAAAGTACACCGTGTCCGAGGAGGAGACGGGGTTCCCGTGTACGACGTTTGGTGAGGTCTTCTTGGGATCAAGTAACTTGGCCCGCGAAGCGAGGTATTCCTGATCGAGTATTACTATGCATATCCTTCATCGACGCTGTTGAGAGGGAGCACACCTTGCTCAAAAGCTCTTTCACGGGCACATGCACTACATCCGGATCCGTAATATACCACTGGCTGTCTGCAAACGCGAGCCTGGCGTCCCTCAGACTCGTGTAGCTGTAGTCATAAGAAGAAGCTCACCGCATAGCCTCGACGAGAACGTGGAGATACTCTGCAGAATTATGCTCCATTTCAGACAGCGGTGGGATAGTGCCCTGCTCTTGCAGGTTCTCTAGAATGCCCAGAGCGATGAGAGCAGTAATACCCTGCCCATTGGGCGGGCACTCGTACACCGACACCTCATTTCCGTATACGTATTTCAGCGGCTCCACGAACGTCGTGTCGTGTTTCGCGAGATCGTCGAGTTCCATGACACCGCCTTTGCTCTGGATGAGCGCGACGATTGCTTCTGCAATACGGCCCTTGTAGAACCCGTCTTTGCCCTTGGTCGCGACTTCGCGGAAAGTTTGAGCGAGCTTGGGGAGTTTAACCACTTCTCCGGGAAAGGGAGCGCGTCCGTTGAGTAGCATGTCATTGCCATTGGGTGATGCGCTTTTGATGAGTTTCTGCTGACGGTGAGGAAGATGCCTTGACTGTATCGTGTATAACTACCTCTGCGCGTCGCCACTGGAGGGATTGATCAGAGGTTGGATGAGATGACAGAGATAGAGGCGTACACTGTAACTATGGATCTCAGAGACAGGAACACTGAGAATTGAGGATTGATTACAGGAAAGACGCGTCAGTTGGAAGCGTACCCTTCTTCGGCCAGTCTGATTGCAGGTTCCAAAACGTCTGCAACCGTGAGCTTGCCGCTTCCGAACTTTTCGACGGTATCGACCCAGGCCGCGGCCGCGCCTGGTAATCGCGTCAGATGTAATGATATTGAGTATGGATTGGTAGTCCTTGCCTGGGACAGTGACAGAGTTAAGATCAGTGTTGGGTATGCTAGAACCGGTAATGCCTCGCGAGCGGACGTGGTCGATGGAAAGTTTTTGAGGAGAGCGACCGGATCCGTTCAACGCTTTGACTTCTTTGGTTTTGGCGTCGTAAAACAAACAGAAGGCGTCTCTGGAAAGGGGTCAGATGACAGGACGAATGTATGCAATTTGCGGGCGTACCCTCCGATGCCACAGCAACTGGGCTCTGTGACATTGAGAGCAGCAGAAGTGGCGACGGCAGCATCAGCTATGAGTAGACGGTTTGAGCCACTACTGATCTGCAAACTAAATGGGAAGACTCACCTGCATTCCCACCTTTCCTCAATATCTCAAGGCCTGCTTCCACTGCAAGCGGCTGCGACGCCGATACGATTCCCTTGGTACCATATACCACAGAGCGGCGGCTTCCAAAGCGGTACACAGCGGGCGCGGGGCGGTCGACTTTTGTCCAATCGATTTTGACAGGGGAAGGCATGGTCGAATGTCGCCCATGGCAGGCCTCGGGGAGACTTTATACTGTTGCCGGGGTGAGAATATGATATCCAATGCCATGGATGATAATGCAGTTCCGTCGCAGCTCCGCGTGCTTTCGGAGATGCCTGCCGATAAGATAACATGCCCCGTTTTGGCTGTTGTTTCCCACTTTCGTCGTCCACCAAGATGTCGCTCCAGGAAAGACTGCAGAACGTCGCACAGGAGTTCCAGAAACTGCAGGGCGATATGGCAAAGGCAGTGGAGGCCAGGGAGCGGCTGGGCACGCAGCTGTCGGAGAACGAGCTGGTGAAGAATGTCCGTGATCTCTACGCCTGTATTTGGGAATAAAAATGAACGAAATATTGCAGGAGTTTGCCAAGTTAGAGCCATCGAATGCTGTCTACAAGCTGATAGGACCTGTGCTGGTGAAGCAGGACCAAGCAGAGGCCAAGACGAACGTCAACACTCGGCTTGACTTCATCAAGGGCGAAATGTAAGGCCGGCCCAGTGTTTGGTTGAAGGAATCTTACGGCCGTTGTTGCAGTAAACGCGTCGAAACACAGATAAAAGACATTGAGACCAAGTCGGAAAAGACAAAGGCCGAGGTACGTTGCCTGCATTCTCCAACGCCACATCCTTCCGACATCTCTCCCAGTACGTTGCCGCCCAGACTGCCCTCCAGCAGCAAAGCCAGCAGATTGCTTCGTAGTCTTTGCCACCCTGTATTACCGCATTACCACGTCTGTACATGTATCAATAAAATTCCACTGCTCCGTCGCCGAGTCTCATAGTTGCGCCATTGGTGCCGATGAAGTCTGAGCAGCGCGCGCTGCCTGCTCTTGCTGCATCTGCATTTGCATTTTCCGCTGTTCCCGCTGCGCCTCTGGACTCTTCAGAACCCGCTCAAGCTTGAACCGTTTCCGCGCAGAGACTGGCGGGCAATTTCGAATGACCACAACATCGTCCTGGCGCAGTTCTGGGGCGAACAGTTCGTGTAAGTTCCGGAGGGCCGCTGAGAAGATACACACCGTCGTTTGGGTCATGCGTGAGATACTTTTTGGTGCGCTCGATGACCTGCCAGAGACGTGAGTACGCTTCAAGAAATGCTGTATTGCTACGCACCTTTCCGGTGACACTATGGGTCATCATCCTCGTCACCGTCACCGTCGCCGTCTTGCGCATGAAGCCAACCTTCGTGACGACACCCTGCAGCGCCATGGGAGGCATTTTGGTGTAAAGTTGTGGAGGAGGGAAAGTAGTTTGAGAAAGTTCGGGCCGCTAGCGAGCCACCACGTGGTAAAATCATTACTGAATCTTAAGCTCAATCTCTCTTGAGTTTCCTCTGTTCTTCTTGATGTATGAGCGGCCTTGTTCTGTAGTCACAGACGCTGTTTTACGGTCAAATGTCTCTGAGTTCCTGTTTCCTTTGTCGGCAATTGAACACCCTCCAGCTCTGGTTTCAACAGGTTGTCTTGAGCTCTCATCCTCTCGCAATCTCGCGAAGATAGCTTCGCTTGAGCACTACGTTCATTCTGCGTGGGGCTCCTCATCAACTGCTGAATTGGGCAAACTCTCAAGTCAAGCAGTCGCAGGTAGTTTCATCACTATTGGCATACAAAGAGCGACGAGCACACTTTGGGGAGGGGAAGTGGTCACAGCACCGAATCATAGCGAGGCCAAAGCTCTGGCCAAACAACTGCAGTGACATTGTTCTTCTCTTGTAATCGCGGTATCTGTATTGAAGTCCAAGCTGAACGGAGGGCACTTGGTGTGGCGCTGGATGTATATCCGAGGCCTTGAAGACCTTCGACGTATGTGCGCAGATTTACAACAACTAGGTACTTGAGGAACCTTGAAAATTTCGAGAGCTAGCTACAATTACATGATACTTGCTTGTGGGCTACTGACTTTCAGCACATATTCATACCGCCATCGGCGGCGATCTGTAGCCATTGAGGAACCAAAATTCAATAATCATGAGAAACTCTTACCAACTGCCCTATAGTAAGAGGATGTAAGACAGTGACTCTGAGGTTCAAAGTTCACGCCGTCAGGCAGGCGTACCTGTGATGAACCCGCCGCCATCCTTTGACGCCAGGAGTGATACGATGCGCGCCATGTCGTTGCCTGTCCCAGACTTCCTGGGAAGCGGCGTGCGATCAGCAACCTGCGTATGGTCGATCAGTATAGTGTCATTGGGCTTCGACATTGGGCTGACTAGTTTGCCAAAATTCTGCAGACTCAGTAAGCCACTTGCTTGCAAGTCCTGCTGAGTTTGCTCGATTACTTCATGCGCTGAACGATTCGACATCATTGATTAGCTGGCACGACGCAAGCTTTGACACAAAGACCCTTACCACGCTCCTGGCCGTAAGGCCCTCCGTCGTCTTCATCGAACATGATACCTAACCCAAGCGCATTGACAGTGATGTTATGAGGGCCCAGTTCGAGAGCTGCGAGGTGACTCATGAGTGTCTCAAACACATACATACCAGTGAGACAAACCTGCGGTTTGGGAAAGTCCACGGATAGCACACACCGCGGCACAAGAGGCTGCAAAGTTTGGGAAAACCGCTATATAATCAAACATCACTATCCGGAGAGTGAGCTTGGGTTGAAACAGTATACCCTGCCTCGCGAAGGTTCCAGAGGTACCGATGATTCGACCGCCGCGGCCTTGTTCAATCATTTGACGAGCCGCGTACTTGTACCACAGAAATGTAGTGCGCGCGTTTGTAGCGAAGGTTTGGTCCCACTCATCCGCAGAACCTAAGTGTGAGGTATAAGAGACTGGTTAGAAACGTGACAAGAAAGTCGTACAGGTCAAAACAGGCTTGGAACCGAGTGTCTGATCAAGAACATTAGCCATCATCTAGAGTGATGAATAGGTCAAGCGAGAATTGTGAAGTGAAAACTAGAGGCATACAACATCTACGCTACCAAGATCCTTGGCAACGCTCTTGATGAGCTGTTCGATGTCGTTTTCCTTAGTGATTTCGCAGGTATACGAGCGGCATCGGACGCCCTTTGCCTCGATCTCACGTTGGAGTGCAGCGAGGGCCGACTGCTGGGACCTATCGTCGCAAATTGCGATATTGAAGCCATCGTCGGCGAGCTGGAGGGCAACGGCCCTGCCAACTACGCCTTGGGTACACCGAGTGACGATAGCAGTACCTTGACTCATGTTGGAGGGGTTCGACCAGTCTGCGGTGGCAGAGCGCACAATCTATATACACCCCTGGGTCAGTATCTTTCCCGTCATGAGGCATCTTCGAAATATCCATGGGAGGACCATCGTAGGTCAAGATTGTAGAAGATAGACCGCCTGTGAATGTCAACCTGTTTTAATGACTTCGTCTCGACCGAATGGTCGTTGTCTGACAAGAGAGAGGCATGAACAGTCGGCAACTGTGAGCTCTTTGACAACATTCTTGGCCAGGTCAGATCTTGGAGCCCCACTGAGCCCCGGGGCAGAACGGCCTTCGCGAGGAGATGCAAATTGACTGAGTGGGCAATGAGTGATTGATATGTCATGAGACGTCTATCAGCATACGAGGAGCTGGAAGCATGTTTGTTCTGAAGATGTTGGTGAATCTACAGTCATTGTTAGGTGGTAGAATGGATGAGAGAATCGGAAATTTGGGGTCCGAAGCCGGAGACAGGTTTCATGCAGAGACATACATCGACCGATTTGAGATTCAGTTCCTGAGCGACCAGGTATATTGCTCGAAGGCACAGTGCGCCTGGGAAAAGCAGCAGGGAGATCTGGATGGAGACTCGAATCATAGATAAGCGTCGTAATTGGTTTGCAAAGCGCGCCGCGCCGAAAACATTGGAGTCCTTGGAGTATAGTATATTATGGCGGACATCACCTGAAGAAGACATGTGGGAGCATAGGTGGCCGAGGAGAGAACGCGACTGCGCAGTCAGAAGGATGTTTGCTCAGCTTACATAATACTAACGATATGGGAGAGAAGAGAGACTCTGAGAGAAACATAGTGACCTTTCGACGAATGATGTCTGTGCCAATGTCAGGCTCGTGCGCAGATGAACGAGCAATGAACCCACCGAGAATAATATCGATTTTCGATGTATCCTGATTCCTGAGCCAACTCGGGCCTTCCTGACTAGATGGAGGCCACAGTATAGCTGCGTGAGACCACCGCTTATAAAAGGGCGAACTCAAGAGTCCTTATGATACTAGGTGGGTTCAAATTATATGTCAACTTGGACATGTGTTGTTGTGGTGGTGGTGGTGGAACGGGAGTAAGTGTCTAACCTGCCGATCAAGCCGCCATTGTACCCGCCCTGGCGCTTTTGCCGAATTGGGGAAGATCTTCGGCCTGCCACTGGTGCCAGCGTTTGGCTCAATTTGCCTTGCCTAAGAGTCTCAGTCACCTGAGACACTCCGCTACTCTGGTGCGCTTCTGACAAGACACATCTCCTTATTATCAGCAATGTCCACCCTCATACTTTCGCAAGCAAGAGAAGTGTGCAGACATACTACTTACAATGATGGCGCATACTGGAGAAAGTCTTTCGATTGATAGAGTATATCACATGATACAATTACATTGGCGCTTCAGACTTTGACGTTCAGCACATGCTCATCCCTCCATCGGCAGAGATCTGCAGCCGGTAGTAAATGGACTGACGCTCGAAAGTCATACGAAATCCTTACCAATTGCCCTATGCAAACGGTGAGGTCGAAAATGCATGTCGACATTGGAACATACCTGTGATGAAACCACCATCCTTTGAGGCCAAGAGCGATACGATGCGCGCCACGTCGTTACCTGTACCCGCCTTCCGGGGAAGCGGGATCCGTTCGGCGAGCTATGCGTCGCGAATCAGCATGGCCACGGTTGCGATGCTTCACATCAGACTGACGAGCTTCTCGGCATTCTGCACGCTCATGGAACCGCTCTCCTGCTGGGTCTGTTTGAAGACCTCGTACGCTGCACAGTCAAGAAAGACACAATCAGCAATGCTCCGATTGCAAGCAACCTGCGTACCACGCGCTTGGCCATACGGCCCTCCGTCTTCCTCGAGCATCACCCCCTGCCCGAACATATTGACCGTGATGTTATGAGGGCCCAACTCGAGAGCTGCGAAGATAGGTAACACCGTTCGAGTGCATGGGTCTAACTAGCTCAACTCACCTGCGGTCTGGGAAAGGCCACGAATAGCACACACCGAAGCACACAGGGCCGCCGCGGCCGGGACCATTGCTGTAACAAACGTCAATCTCAGAGAAGGAAGGTCGAGGGAGAACGCTCACCCTGCCGTGCCATATGTCCTGAAGACCCGATGATACGACCGCCGCGACCTTGCTCAATCATCTGACGAGCTGCGTACTTGTAGCAAAGAAAGGTGGTGCGCGCGTTTATAGCAAGAGCTTGATCCCATTCTTCGGTAGAAGCTGAGTGTAAGAAGTAAGATACGATTGCGATTCGTAGATGTTGAGCAAGCCTTACAGGTAGTGACAGGCTTCAAACCGACAGCCGCATTGAGAACATTGGCCACCATCTATATTATCATATTGAGCAGGCCAGCGAGGACGACACTCTTGTACAGGTTAAAAACATACAACGTCCACGCCACCCAGATCCTTGGCGACGCTCTTGATGAGCTGTTCGATGTCGTTTTCCTTAGTGATGTCGCAAGTATACGAGCGGCACCGGACGCCCTTTGCCTCGATCTCACGCTGGAGTGCAGCGAGAGCCGACTGCTGGGACCGGTCGTCGCTGATTGCAATGTTGAAGCCGTCGTTGGCGAGCTGGAGGGCACAGGCCCTGCCAATCAGGCCTTGCGTGCACCGAGTGACGATAGCAGTACCTTGACTCATGCTGGGTAGATTGGACGAATTTGCGGTGGCAGAGCGCACAACCTATATACTCTCCTCCGTCAGGAAATTCCCAGTCATGAGGCAGTCCCGAACGATCTATGGGAGGACAGTCGCAGGTTGGGATTGGAGGGAGTAGACCGCCTGTGAACGCCATGCTTACCTGACTGTCCCAATGACTTCGTCGCGACCGAATGTCGAACAGGTAAATGCTATAACAGATCTTGAAGCCACGCTCAACCGCGGAGGAGAACGGCCTTCGCGAAGACCATCATGGCTGAGTGGGCGAGCACCAAGCAACTGACATATCATGAGACGGCGGTCAGCATACGAGAGAATAGAGCGCCTGGTCGTCTGACAGCGACGGGAAGAGCCATTGAATGACGGTAGAAGGGAGAGTCGAAAGAGTCGGGAATTTGGGGCTCGAAGCTGGAGCCATTCACACCAGCAAAGATTTGTAATGGAGTCGAAGACCATCGTGACTGAGTGGGCGAGCACCAAGCAACTGACATATCATGAGACGGCGGTCAGCATACGAGGAAATAGAGCGCTTGATTGTCTGACAGCGACGGCAAGAGCCATTATAGAACAGTAGAAGGGATGAGAGTCGAGAGCGCCGGGAATTTGGGGTTCGAAGCTAGAGCCATTCATACCAGTTAGGATTTGTAGTAAAGTCGATCTTCTTACCCCCATGGGACATGTGTAGCGGTGCTCATGCAAGGTGTTTGAGGACCAGTCTGAAGACCACCATTGGTCACTCAGGGCGCGTATCGCGATAGATAGTTACGATTCAACGTGCCTCTAGGCTTGAAGAACACAGCTCAGCTCAGGACGTCCCAGTACATGAGTTCGGACTCACCGCCATGAACCATCGTTGTTGGCGACCTGAGGCCGGGAATGTACGTTGGCCGGGAATGTCGGCCATGAGTGGGTACGATGGTCGTAATTCGAAGAGACAGTACGACCTAGAGTAGAATCTCAACGGAGTCTCGAACAAAGACTCCAAATAGTTCATGTTGCATCGAGCATCACCTGCAAGTAACACGCGGACTCTGAGTCTGAATGCTGGAGAACGCGACTGAACGAGTAGAAGAGTGTTTGCTACAGTCCAAGGGTAGACGAGCGCCCATTAAACATTGGTGACATACATACAATCTAATTTGTTCATGAAGAGGTTGAGTAAACTCGTTCGCAGGTTGATGAAGCATTGACGCACCTGAAGATGAGTGTTCATCTGAGCTCGGAAGATAATGGCGCCACGGTGATAATTTGGTCGGTCCCTCATGGATCATGAGGTAGATAGCATACATAGATCTATGGTACAACAAGACGCGTGTTGATTGAATCAAGCCGGTACAGCAACTCTTCCCTGTGTACGACTAGCGGAGGCTTCTGTGCGCTCGGGTATCTGTGCGACTGGTTCTGAGATAGGTGCGTCGGGCAAGTCGATGGGTTTGGCAGTGTCCGCCAGCTGGAGGTTGTATGGTGAGTACGACAGAGATTCCACGGTATAAGAGCCAAATACCACAGCCTCTTCGAGCATGCGCAATTCGTCCTGGACAGCGTCTTCGTCGTCGTTTGACAGCTGGTTTGCCAACAGCTCGCTGATTTCCTGTAGAGAGGATACGCATATGAGTAGACAGTGACTGGAGGTGACGGCGCACCCGTTGGTATTCCTGGGCTTCCTGCGTCTCCGCGAGCAGACGTTCGACTTCCTCGACGTTGAGCTCTTTGTGGATTTCCTTCAAGACCTCTGTGCCTTGTGAAAGGCCATGCATTACGGAGACTTCGACGAGAGAGTATTCTATGGTCGAGACCTTTCAAAAGGAATCACGCTTCAATTGCTGAGCAGAGTGTCAGAGCGGCCGTACGAGTTGTTCGAGGTTCTCCAGCTGAGAGTCCGTCTTGGCCAGCAAGCCTTGTTGGTACTTTCTCCGCCGAAGGGCTACGAGTGCGCGGTCCTTCTGACCTGCTGCGAGATGCTGCTTGGCAATGGCATTTTCCCGGTCGAGCACGCCTTGTATCTGCGCCGTCTGAGCGGGACGTCACCGCCGTCGAGCATGGCGCACCTGCTTCTGGTAGCTTCGTAGCTTATCGCGCTGTATCTTCAGTCTGCGCCAGTCAGTTAGTAGTCAATTCGCGCAGCAATGAAGGCCACCGACGTGAGAATGGCCTCGTCCTGCTTGCTGATCCTCGGCAGGGACTGCTTGGCACCCATGACGGATGATGGGGAAGAAGAGCCCCGGTGCCTGAATGCGGCCGGCACCGCTTGGCATCCTACATCGACAGCGTTGGCGCGTTCATCGCGTCGCCCGGCCCCCGACGACCTGCTCCTGGTGATGCCCTTGCGGCGGCGCACAATCCACGTCCTCAATGGCTCTCCAACTCTCGCGACGAGCTGCTCGTCAACTGCCACGCCTGGCGGCACGCTACCATGATTATGTACGCTCGTCGACGCCCGGTATGCATCACTCTACCGTTGACAGTGACTGGCAGCTGAAAGGGCTAAGGCGGTGGCGGCGTCATTCGCATACCGCTGGCTTCCCCTAAGATCATTGGCATCGTCAACTCACGCGGAACGAGAGGGTACGCTATCATTGTTACCCCACATATATGCAGCTCATCTCTCTATCAGTCATCAGGAGGATTTCTACGCGTTTGCAACACTTTCCATTGACCCAGAAGAACTACGCGGCAATGTCCAGAAGTACCACAACATAGACTGGGACCCCAAGACTGTGGGGAACATGTACTCCGACCAGCTCACTTTCATCGGAATATACGATGGGTAATGGCTCCCCTTCCGTTTCAATCACTGTTTTCTAACAGCGTCAGACACGGTGGTTCTGCAGTCTCCCAGTTTCTCCGACAAGAACTACACGGCCTCATGGAGTCTGTCAAGAAAGAAGACATCCCAGAGCTCTACGCCTGGACTAGCGAGATTGGAGGCTACTTCAAACGATGGCGTGGAGGCGCCCTCACTCCGTGGATTCAGGATTCTCATACTTCCCATTTCTACGACCTGGAAGCACGCGCTACCCAAGCGTTCCTCGAGGCAACCTTCCCCTCCATCGTCACACTTGTGCTGCATTAACACCCTCGGACATTAGGTGGACCGTCATCTCTCCATCGACAACGCAGCGCAGCACTGCGGTGCAACGGCCTCCGTTGCATTGTTACAATCCCTCGACACGCCTTCGGTCCCCTTCTTCGCCGCGGACAAAGTAGCGTTGACTGTAGCGCATTGCGGGTATGTCCTCCTCATGCTCTGCACCGTCATACTGACATACCACGACCAGCGATACGCGCATACTACTCGGCTCCACGGATGGTGGCGTATTTGCAATGACTGAGAAGCATCATGCGGATGCCAGGATTGAATCCATTCGCCTGCGGCGTATGATGGGATCCTCCTTGATTAGCGACTCGTTCGGAGAGTCTCGGTGCGTTATTGAACGCCGTGCACTGTCCAACAATCAAAACTCAACTTAGACAGATGGATGGGCGTACTTGAAAATACGAGAGGGTGACACTAGCTGATCTCCCTGGCAAACCAACTCTGACTTTCGTTCTCCTCAGCTTGGGAGATCTACGGTTCAAAAAGTATGGCGTCACCGCAGAGCCAGAAGTACGCACCATGCTCTTGGAAGGTTCTACCACCGTCTTTCCTTTCGCAGCCTCCTCTGACACGAATTGCTCCCACAGGAAGGAAATGGGCATATATGATCCTAGTATCCGACGGCGTCTCTTCCCAAGTCTCAGACAACGAGGTGGTCGATCTCGCACGAAACGCGAAGGACCCTCAAGAGGCTGCGGCTAGGATACTGAACTACGTAGAAGACCTCGGAGGCGAAGACAACACTACAGCGATAGTCGTGCCTCTGGCGGGATGGGGCAAGGTGACCGGCTCCGACAGTACCAAGGCCCTCCGTGAATATCGACGGGACCAGGCAGGTCAGTGCGCACCTCTTGTGGAGAGGAGCGTTTGGACTGATGACAAAACCAACTAACTTCATAGTCGGGAGCGAACGACATCGGAAAATGTGATAATACCCTTCTCATCGATCGATCTATTTCATTTCTTGTTTTGTATGGACTGTAAATTAGATACGATATGTAGTAACACGCAACGAACGCTATGCATATCTATGCATGGCCTGTACAAGAGTGCGCAAATCAAGCTGCGTCAAAGCGACAAAGGCCGTTCGGTGCCGGCAGTAGGCACCGCAGCGTCCATCCTTCCCTTACACCCGGGCCCTCGCATGCGTCAAGTGTCAAATACACCTGCATGATTAGCGCAGAGGCGCGTATGCTCTACTGCTCTATTCGCACCTCTAAAGACGTTAGAGACATGACATTGTATAGGATTACGACGACAAAGCCCCTTGTGCGGTATTGAATATCTTGAGGCTCCCGTATCCGAGACCTCCTCCTCACGATACTCGTGCTCGGACAACTGCCTGCAACGGCCTCGTCGTCCAAACTGGTACCATATGATCCCGCCACACCATATCCTCGTGACTGAGTGACAACAATACGAGTCAGCGACTTCAAGCAGACGAAAGCTAGCAGCGCTACTAACCTGGTCTCGAACACTTGCATTTCAAACTTCCTCACAAGACTGGCGAACGTCAGATATAACTCACACCAAGCCAAACTGTTCGCCAGTTTAGAAGGAAGATCATTGCACGCGAGGCAGGTGACTCACTTTGTGCCAATGCAGCTTCTCGGACCTTTCGAAAAGGCGACAAGATACTTATCCAAACTCTGCGAGTCAGCCTGCATCCATCTCTCCGGTTTGAAGGCATGCGGATCTGGGAAGATAGGTGGATTCTTTAGGACGAAAGGTTGTGCAACGCCAACGACAGCCTGTAAAGGTAAGCAAAGTGATGAATTCGAGAGGGAGACGAAGACTCACTCCAGCTGGAATTTCGTTGCCGTCGATGACTGTTGGCTCGGTAACGATGCGTGGTAGGGAGATTGGCACCCCAGAGCTGAGTCGCAACGCTTCTTTAATAACTCCCGTCTGATGTTTGAAGCCGTCAGTGCGAAAAGCATGTGATGAGTGCAAGACGGCTTACAAGATACGGCAGCTTCTCCAGCCTCTCATACGGAAACTTGGTGTCCTTCTCAGGCCAGGCTTCGAACAGCTCTGTTTCCAATTTCTTCTTCACTTGTGGATCACTGAGGAGGTAGAAAAAGCCGACTGTCATCGCGTTGCTAGCTGTGTCGGTGCCAGCAATCAGTAGTACCATTGCCTGATGCGAATTGATGAGCAAATGGTGGCGCAAGTAATGTAAAACGTGCCTCTTCTAACAGTGCCTTTCGCGAAGGGAGCTCCCCAGACTTGATCAGCTCTGGAGTGATCAGATGGTGGTAGATCGTCTGATGGTCTGCTCCCGACCGCCTCAACATATCCGGATCCTTGAGGATAGTCTCGATCTGTTTCTGTAGATATGTCCTGAGCTGAGTAATGCCGCCGAGATCTGGGTTCAAGAGTACACCCAGCCATTCCGGAAGGTGATGCAAAAAATGGAGAATGGGGAAGTGCTTCGTAGCGGTCATAATGGGTTCAACGCTCTCAACCGAACGTAAGATGGGGTGGTCAAAGCCGGGCGTTGTAAGTCCACCGAATGAGTGCGAGTAGGAATAAGCGGTCACAACATCCATAGCCAAGGCCCGAAACCCGCGGAAAAGGTTAGCGGGCTTTGAAGCAGTGGCGCACTCCGCAAGTTTGTCGGCAAAGAGATCAACCTAGTGAAACCAATTAGTATGGTCCTGGTTTCTGGCTTTACGATGTCAACCTTTTCTTGGATGACATTCTCCAATTTCAGGATTGCCCGCCGAGAGAACAAAGGATTTAGAATGTCTCGCCGTTTCTTGTGCTGCTGGACATCGGTCATACCAAACAGAGCATCATCTTCGCCAAAGGAGCTGTAGAACCTTGGGTCTTTGACGAAACCAGAGTATGACGGATAGATCGCCATGTATGCATCCGGGCTGTTGAAGTGCAACTGTAATAAACATTAGTAGTAGGCTAATTAGAGACAGGCTGCCAATATTGGGGATCGTACTTCGTTCGGTCGTATCCTGACCACAGGGCCTATAACAAGGATGAGATATCTGTTTGTAATACCAAGGAAAACAGTACCGTAGATCTCGTGCAGCTTCTCGAGATGCTGTACAAAAAGTCCATTCTTCCAAGTCTCGAAATAAGCTTGATACAAGTCTGTAAGCGCCGCTAGACGAGGACCCGGAAAGGCTCGGAGAGGATGGAAGTATAGCCTCGAGAGAGCCAAGTACAAGAGCTCAATGACGGCGAGCAATAGAAGAATCTGGAGGTACGACGACTGCAACATGGCGACCCTCTGAAATGAGGTATGCGCAGCAACGATGGTTTCAAGCAGAGAATCAGGTTATCGGAGCGCGAATAAGGCTTCATTGTGAGAGAGGAACCCTGAGAAAGACAGTCATCATAAGCAGCATCTGACAGTGTCGCAGGACCAGTCGTGTCAAGCCAGAAGTGCCACCGGAGCAGCTATATGTGCGTGCCGTGCGAAAATACACTGCGTGCAAGGAGAAACGCGGCAAAAGTAAGGCCTACTACGCACGATTGCTTCTCATCTTGTTGGTCACTGGCATGGACTTTGACTTAGGCCTTCGACTCCCTAACAAAGACATTTGGTGACTTCGCCTGTGATGGCGATAGTAGAATATATTGACAAGAAGACAGACGGAAGGCCTATGACGTGAGCACTAAGAGTCTTTTGTACGGTCCATGATAGAGTGTCAGTGCTATGTAACAACTGAATGCAACACACCACCCCAGGTACAAGACCAGATAAGTGAGCCCTTGATTGTTTCAATCGGTGCTTGGTTGAGCCAACAAGAGAGTTAGCCACAACAGATAGTACTTGTCGTCCGGTACAAAGTTTGAGGTTTGTATCGCAAATCAGTAGTACGGCCTGTCCGAGCGCTGCGAGTATGTCCTCGTCAATGAACTTGATCCGGTTATTGAAAGTGGGGTGGTGGTCCTTAGAGCCTGTTCGGCAACCGGGTTTTGAGGAGGGTTTTGACGAAAACCGGGTTTTGAGAATCGAAAACCAGGTTTTCGGAAATTGCCAGCTGTGTGACACTGTGTGACTGACTCTTGATCATCAGCACGGCAAGGGCGTCCGAGGGCACGGCGTGAACGTCTGATAGCACAGTGCAGTAACATAGCCTTGTACAATGGAGCTACATGTGATATCCCAACAGAGTTACTCTTATTTCTCTCTTCCAAGTCCTCTGGCTGAGTGTGTAGACGTGCACTGCAGAACTTCTTCTACGGCAAGATATGATGATATTGATGCCGAGACCTCGGTGGATCACGACGTGACATCTATTCTAGGAAAACCCGGTTTTCGATTCTCAAAACCCAGTTTTCGTCAAAACCCTCCTCAAAACCCGGTTGCCGAACAGGCTCTTAGCAGCCAGCAGAGGAGTACGCAACACATTCCCACGGCCCAAAAAGGGCAATTTCGTTGGCGCTAACTTCCGCTAAGGTTGTGTCGGCCGCGCCCGTAACGCTGATATGCATGTTGAGATTACATGGCCAGGAATCCAGAATTTTGCGATTTCTAGACAGCCATATGCAACTAAGAGCCAAGCGGAAGCAAGGCTGGATACGCTACAAAGGTCATCACGGAGACGCTCTCTAGGACAAGGAGAGAACTCCAAGCATGTAACTATTAGTCAAAGAACGACAGTAGCCAGGGCTGAATATCATAAACCCAGTTGTCCCCTCTGAGGAGGTCCTTTTCACCTTGTACGCGTAACTGCACCACACAAGCAACATCCGAATCAGGGATGAACAGCTGTCGCTTCCGACGACGCTCTACCAGCAGCAACATGATCCTCAGCATTGAATGAGTCGAAGCGGGGTTCACAACCTTCGGAGTTCATTACCAAAAGCGGACGGTACATTGTTCATTGTGACAAAAGTCGGATAACAATAAACCAGTGTCAAAACCCCGAACGGGGATGATTCGCGGTTATCTCAAGAGAATCACCTTCATCGGTCGACGCGTCTGATTGATGTGAAACTGGCAGCAAGGCGCGATCCATATGGATTATGACTCGAAGACCCGCCTCATGTACTACATGTGGTATCAGCCATCCAGATAAGTTGCCCAACGCTTCAGCACGTCACCATTTGAGTTCACGGACCATCTCAGTGCATGTGCACTGGCGGTAGCTCGCGATTGAATGGGCTCACGCCCAAGTTTGATGCAAAGGCTGGATAAGCCGGTAAGCGCCCGGTTAAGTAAAAGTACACGCGAACGCCTATCTGAGCACGCAGCGCCTTGCTTCTCGGAGTCCATGGGTGGTCTACGCAACATCTGAACGTAGAGAAACTGGCATATGCGCCGGCGGGAACTGTCTGGTGACCTTTGCCCGTGCAGGCTGAGTAGGGACTCATGTTTTGTACGGACCGTATCCAGCCATCGAGTAGTTACGTAGCTTACCGGGGTGAGTCTGTAGAGTGTATAAGTAGCATCGCGTCTGTAGAGTACAGTAGTTTAGTGCCCCGCAGTGAAAAGCCCACAAAGCATTCCTCTGTAGTAATCTGACTCGGGTTCGCGCCCAATAAGAAGTTCAACACGTTTGAAAGCCCACCCAAACCCTTAAGCAGCCAAGAACCTAAGCAAAGCAAAGTCTCCTAAGACGTCTAAGTGGCGAGATACTCAAGAACCGCAGACAAGAATCGTGCGCAGCCCCTTGCCGTCAAGTACCCAGTTAACTTCTGTGAGCCCGGACTTCTCCCCAGAGATACCGCACGGATCCAAGTAGCAAGCAATCGTCTCCCTAGAGACAACCGCCTTGTGAAAGTGAAGCTTAGTTAGCCTGAACTGGTGCAACGTTAAGCAGCCGAAGAACGTCTTGTGGCCACGGTATCTGACCGACGCTCAAAAGAACGATCTGTCACACCCAAGTAGAGAAGTAAGTTTGGTACACGAGGCTAGCATCAACGCAGATAACAAGTCAGTGCACTGTTGTCCGTTCGGTCGCCCCAGTACTGTAGAACATCTACCCTTGAGCGGTCCCGGCCTTCGCATCCCCGTCTTCCTGGCGAGCTCTGTTCGGCTTTGAGTCTTTATTCGATTAGGTGTTTCGCGTAGATCCTCTTCGCTTACAACCCCCCCAAGAACAACCCGCATTCGTGCACCAAAACGGACGTATCAGTCCCCTGCTACCTTAACCAGCCGTTCCCCGATCACACGATTAGGACAACCGTTCCGTATCACAAGCACCAGTAGATTTGTTGTTGGTTAGATAGTGGTGATTACACGCCGCTTTATCACACTGCACATCAACGCGCTCAACTTAGAGCTGGGCTTGTATAGTGGCGAGGTGAAGGTTCAGGTTGGTCAGAGATCAGAGCTGCGGCGGTCCGACTATCTTCACCGCAACACCACCCCGGGGCACGAAAACATCTTAGGCCACAGTCCTTCAGGCTTCGTGTATCTCATGTTGTGGTCGAAGCGCATAGCAACCTCGCAGTCAAAAATACATTTGCACCGCCAGAGTACTCTACTACGACGGCAGAGCTCCACTTTATGTACCGTATATTTGAGGTCATCTGTGCCAGAATTCTCCTCACAATAATCGTGGCCGAACCAATGCCTGCAACGGCTTCGTCGTCCAGACCGGTACCGCATGATCTCGGAATATCATATCCTCTTGACTGCGTAACACACCAATATGAATCAGCCAATCGAAACAGACCAAATGTCGACAAAGCTGACCTGGTCTCAAAAACCTGCATGTCAAACTTCCTTACAAGATTGGCGAACGCGAGATACAACTCGCACCAGGCCAGGCTAGTTGCCAGGTTAACAGAAGGATTATCCTACGAGAGATTTGATTGACGCACTTGATACCAATACAACTCCTGGGACCCTTTGAGAACACGATGAGATACTTGTCCAAGCTCTGTGAATTAGCCTGCATCCATCTTTCCGGCTTGAAGGCAAGCGGTTCTGAGAAGACAGTCGGGTTTCTCAGAACGAAAGGTGCCGCAACGCCAACGACAGCCTGCGGAAGTCAGCAAATGACGACAGAAGGAGAGGAGAAAGACGAGAAACTCACTCCGGCTGGGATTTTCTTGCCGTCAATGACTGTCAGCTCGGTAACAATACGTGGCAGGGACACTGGCACTCCAGAGCTAAGGCACAGCACTTCTTTGATAACCCCCGTCTGAGGCCCGAGGCTGTCAACACAAGAACTCATGAATGTGAGACCTCTTACAAGATACGGCAGCTTCTCCAATTTTTCATACGAGAACTTGGTGTCCTTCTCCGGCCAGGCTTCGAACAGCTCCGTCTCCAACCTCTTCCTCACTTGTGCATCATTGAGCGCATGGAAGAAGCCAATAGTCATCGCATTGCTAGATGTATCGGTGCCAGCAATGAAAAGCACCATGGCCTGATGCGAGCCAATCAGCAGATTTTTGGTGCAATGAATGGAGAACGTACCTCCTCCAACAATGCTTTCCTCGATGGAAGCTCGCCAGACTTGATCAACTCCGGAGTGATCAGATGGTGGTATATCGTCTGGTGGTCTGCTCCCGACTGCCTCAACATATCCGGATCCTTGAGAATGACCTCGATTTGTTTCTGGAGATAACCTCTGAGCTGAGCAATGCCGCCGAGATCTGGGTTCAGGAATGATGTCAACCACTCCGGAAGGTGGTTCAGAAGATGAAGAAAGGGGAAGTGCTTCGAAGCAGTCATCATGAGTATAGCACCCTCAACCGAACGCATGATAGGGTGGTCAAAGCCGGGTGTGGTGAGTCCACCAAACGAGTGCGAGTAGGAATAAGCGGTGACAACGTCCATGGCTAAAGACTGAAACCCACGAAAAAGGTTGACGGGTTGAGAAGTAGTGGCGTAATCTGCGAGTTTGTCAATGAGGAGATCAACCTAGTGACACTGATCAGTATGAACTGAGCTTGAGCTTCACGATAGTGACCTTTTCTTGTATAACGTTTTCCAGTCTCAGGATCGCCTGCCGAGAAAACAAAGGATTCAAGATATCTCGCCGTTTTCTATGCTCCTTGACATTGGTCCTACCGAATGAAGAATCATCTTCACTGAAGCATGTATAAAACGCGGGGTCTTCGATGAATCCAGAGTATGAGGGATAGATTGCCATGTATGCATCGGTGCCGTTGAAGTGCAACTGTAAGGATTAGGGTTAGTAAGATGACACAGGATAATTTGAGAATAAGTAGCACTTCGTTCGGTTGTATCCTGACCACAGGGCCTATGATTATGATCAGAAATCTGTTTGTCAGTTTACGAGGAGAACCGTACCGTAGATCTCGTGTAGCTTCTCGAGATGCTGTACAAATAGCCCATTCTTCCACGTCTCGAAGTAAGCTTGATAGAAATCCGTAAGCGCCACTAGACAAGGACCCGGAAAATCTTGCAGAGGATGGAAGTATACTATAGCCTCGAGAGAGTCAAGTATAAGAGTCTGAAGACCGCAAAGGACAGAAGCAGTTGAAGCCACGACAACTGCGACATAGTTGCAATCCTTTGGTGTGTGAGAAGCTGTGGCGAGCGTCTGGTATGCGCAAAGAACTGGTACAGAGGGGGTAGCAAGTCAAGAACCGGTCCATCAGATGCGAAATTAAGCGAGACTATAAGAGAAAAATTTGCTGAAGAAGACCAGTCATCCTGAGCGCCATCTGACGGTGCAGGGCTAATTGTGTTGTAACAATCGACAAGACTATGAGTCCTGACAGGACTATTAGCGTCCGTTGATGTGCAGTGTGATAAAGCGGCGTGTAATCACCACTATCTAACCAACAACAAATCTACTGGTGCTTGTGGTACGGAACGGTTGTCCTAATCGTGTGATCGGGGAACGGCTGGTTAAGGTAGCAGTGGACTGATACGTCCGTTTTGGTGCACGAATGCGGGTTGTTTTGGGGGTTGTAAGCGAAGAGGATCTACGCGAAACACCTAATCGAATAAAGACTCAAAGCCGAACAGAGCTCGCCAGGAAGACGGGGACGCGAAGGCCGGGACCGCTCAAGGGTAGGTGTTCTACAGTACTGGGGCGACCGAACGGACAACAGTGCACTGACTTGTTATCTGCGTTGATGCTAGCCTCGTGTACCAAACTTACTTCTCTACTTGGGTGTGACAGATCGTTCTTTTGAGCGTCGGTCAGATACCGTGGCCACAAGACGTTCTTCGGCTGCTTAACGTCGCACCAGTTCAGGCTAACTAGGCTTCACTTTCACAAGGCGGTTGTCTCTGGGGAGACGATTGCTTGCTACTTGGATCCGTGCGGTATCTCTGGGGAGAAGTCCGGGCTCACAGAAGTTAACTGGGTACTTGACGTCAAGGGACTGCGCACGATTCTTGTCTGCGGTTCTTGAGTATCTCGCCACTTAGGCGTCTTAGGAGACTTTGCTTTGCTTAGGTTCTTGGCTGCTTAAGGGCTTGGGTGGGCTTTCAAACGTGTTGAACTTCTTATTGGGCGCGAACCCGAGTCAGATTACTACAGAGGAATGCTTTGTGGGCTTTTCACTGCGGGGCACTAAACTACTGTACTCTACAGACGCGACGCTACTTATACACTCTACAGACTCACCCCGGTAAGCTACGTAACTACTCGACGGCTGGATACGGTCCGTACAAAACATGAGTCCCTACTCAGCCTGCACGGGCAAAGGTCACCAGACAGTTCCCGCCGGCGCATATGCCAGTTCCTCTACGTTCAGATGTTGCGTAGACCACCCATGGACTCCGAGAAGCAAGGCGCTGCGTGCTCAGATAGGCGTTCGCGTGTACTTTTACTTAACCGGGCGCTTACCGGCTTATCCAGCCTTTGCACCAGACTTGGGCGTGAGCCCATTCAATCGCGAGCTACCGCCAGTGCGCATGCACTGAGATGGTCCGTGAACTCGAATGGTGACGCGCTGAAGCGTTGGGCAACTTATCTGGATGGCTGATACCACATGTAGTACATGAGGCGGGTCTTCGAGTCATAATCCATATGGATCGCGCCTCGCTGCCAGTTTCACATCAATCAGACGCGTCGACCGATGAAGGTGATTCCCTTGAGATAACCGCGAATCATCCCCGTTCGGGGTTTTGACACTGGTTTATTGTTATACGACTTTTGTCACAATGAACAATGTACCGTCCGCTTTTGGTAATGAACTCCGGAGGTTGTGAACCCCGCTTCGACTCATTCAATGCTGAGGATCATGTTGCGGCTGGTAGAGCGTCGTCGGAAGCGACGGCTGTTCATCCTTGATTCGGATGTTGCTTGTGTGGCGCAGTTACGCGTACAAGGTGAAAGGACCTCCTCAGAGGGGACAACTGGGTTTATGATATTCAGCCCTGGCTACTGTCGTTCTTTGACTAATAGTTACATGCTTGGAGTTCTCTCCTTGCCCTAGAGAGCGTCTCCGTGATGACCTTTGTAGCGTATCCAGCCTTGCTTCCGCTTGGCTCTTAGTTGCATATGGCTGTCTAGAAATCGCAAAATTCTGGATTTCTGGCCATGTAATCTCAACATGCATATCATCTCCCCTTAACTTGAATGATGTCGTCCGCGACATTCCCGGATAACCCTAAGTTCATTCTGATCCATCGTGTTACTCAGCCTTTCGTGCCGTTTTCACGATACCGATCGGTACATGTCTTCTTCATGTTTCTTATGTGTGACATCCGGCGCCTCAAGGCCTCCTCCGTCTACGGTTTATAAGGCGTTGACGAAGTACGAGACAGCATCCTACTTTCATCGGATATTCGTCTCATGGCTCCTTCTAAGCACTTCACCGGTCTTCGTCCTCTTGTTCCCACCGCCTTGCCACAGGTCAACGCTCAGCTGTTGCAGAATCGTGCCGCCTTGGTCACGAAGCTCAAGCCCCTGGTCTTGGAATCCGAAGTTCCCTCGAACGGGGCGCCCAGCTTGGCGAAGCTTTGGCCCGACCTTCAACAAGCTACTTGGAGGTTGTTGGCGACATCGACACTTCCTCGTTCGCTTCCCAACATACAACTGTTGGCCGAGAAGTTCGATGGTGTCGCTGGCGTTATCGCGGTACGTGGACTTGTTGTTCTTATTTATTTCGGCTGGTTAAGCCCTACTTCAAGGCGGCGAACCCAACTCTCCAGAGCAAGGATCCAAACTTGGTTGTCCCCGATTGGATGCCAGCGGTCATCTGCGACCTTCGTTCGCTTCTTGGATACATCAGCGCTGAGTGTGGTGTCAGCCCTCACACTCCCGAGCTGAACCTTCCCAACCTCTTGAACCCGCTCCTACAGACTTGCACCAAGCGTGGCACGCTCGCCCCCGACTTGTATCTTGTCGAGGAGGGTCACCCCATGCATCCCAAGTTCAAGTACGCTGCTGTGGCTGCCAGCGCCCCCGCTACTGCACCTGTTACTCGTAGTAAGGGCAAGGGCAAGGCCAAGGTCGTCGTACGTGTTGTACTACTCAGCCGCCGAACTTTACTGACTGTTCTTATACTTTCTAGAAGAGCGCCGTGCTCATCGACGAGGTTCTGGAGGCCGTTGGTGATGGCACACTCCGTGCGGTGTCTTCAAACACCACCTTGCCCAAGGCTGTGGCGCCCGCGGAAGACCTTGGTAACTTCTTCCAATTGACTCCTGGTTTTGACTGGGCTGAGGACGTCGAAGCTATGGACTCTGATTCCGGTGAGGATGAGTCCTCTGATGACGAGGTCGAAGTAAGCTTATGTCTACGCCCCAGTCAACTTTCTGATTCGCGAACTGCAGGAACTTTCGGTTGCTTCGGGCCCTTCCGCTAGTCCTGCGGCTCCGAAGGTATGTACTACTCAGCTGTCTTGCTTCTTCAGTCGGCTGACTTGTTCTTTTTAGGTGAAATACCTTCCGTTCGTTGAAGTGCCCGGCATGGACACTAACAACCGTCTTTTTATCAAGGCCATCCGTATCTTGGGGACAGCGAGTGGTTCTGGTTCTTCTGCTAGTACCTCCACCACGAGCACTGCGACCGAGGTCGAGCCGACTCCTGTCAAGCGCAAGGCGGCCGTGAACCTGGAAGGTTCTCGTCGCATGGCCAAAGCCCTTCGCCCATCGGTCTTCAACATCGAGCCAATCCTCTTGGACCAACTCAGCAACTGTTGGTGCTTCCCACTTGTCGGTGGTTGTTTCTGACATGCTTAACAGCGTTCCAGCACGTCAATGGTTACAGCACTGCCATTTCCGCCATCGTGAAGCGCATGCACATCCTTAATAATGCGCCCGAGGTGACTGCTGCTTCTGCTGGTGTCATCGCCGCCGAACACTCCTACCGTCACGAGCTGTCTGTGACGCTCAACCGTATTCACGGGGAGATACAGACCTTCCTGCGTACTCGCGATCTGTATCTGGGCGCCACAGATGCCTTGCTCTTCCCTGACCCTCGGTAGTTGCGCTGTGCTGGCGTTTTATCTTCTTGTTCTTGTGCTCGCGTGTAGCTACTAGGTAGAAAACTTGTCATTCATCGGACTAGTAGCCGGAGGTTTTCGTTTTTGTACATTTTTGGACATTTCTTTCCGTACAAAACATCTGTAGTTTTACGACCGTCCCCAATGTGACATAGACTTATTGCCAAGGGTTTAGTGTGAAACAACAGAAGACTCGCGCCTGAACGGAACCCTTCTAGCCTCGCGGCCAGTCGTCAGTGGTGTTCCGTTGCTTATCCAGCCATCACGAATCCCTAAGTTACTCCGTTTGCTTCAGGTCTCCGTGACGGTACTACCCGTCTTAGATGTTCCTTTCATCTTATAAAAGGCGTGCCTTCGCCTCGTCTTGCTTCAGTACATCATGCCCACTCAGTACATCATCCCTTTCGCCGATCTTCGCTTGAAGAGCGTTCGCAACCTCACGGTCCGTCAGTCCGCTGAACGGGTCTTCGCTATCGAGGGCGAGTTCGCGCTTGCAAGTGCGCTGGACATCTTCCATCGATCCTTGAGGTTCCCCATCGTCGAGCGTCAGAACAACGTTCTTGCGTTCGTCGATTGCTCGGTGGCGTTGGACCGCCCTGCCGTCGAGGATGGTCCTGATGCGATGAACGTCCCTCGTCTTCAACTCGGCTTCCTGGAGCGTCACGATGCTCCGACGGCTCGCTTCATGGTACATGTCTTGGTGCGTGCCGATTACTTCTCATTCAGCCTTCATGCTGATGGCTGGGTTATCATTTGTCCAGCGCCGCTATGCTCGTCTTTGGCAGCATCCGGGACTGTTCCTTCCGGGATCCAAGGCGAATTTCTTCGTCATGTTTCTTACTTGTGTGGCGCAACTGCGCAAGTGGTTCACGGGTCCTCATCCCAAAAGCCTCGACGGTCAGAACGAGACCAATTTCCTGGCCCGTCCCTTCCTTGAGCCCTCGGTGTTCTTCCCCGATGTCCACAGGGAGATCTTGGACCATTTCTTGGTGAGTTCATCTTCGACGGTGTCCATGAATGGTCTAATGCTTGTTCAGCTCGAGTCTGTCTTGGGTTCTCACGAAGGCGTCTACGATTGTGTTCGTTGGCTGATTACGCCTCGTGAGGCTGACTGGCTGGCGACTATCGTTCCCGACCTGGGCGGCTTGCCTGGTCCGGTTCGCGAAGTCGTCACTTGGTGGCCTCTCTACCAAGCTTGTCACCCGGTTTTGTTCGTCAAACCGGACCCCGAAGTCTACCATCGCGACTTCAGCGTCCGGGAGAACATCCCATATCACATTCGTGAGTATGGCCCTCGGTGAGTCTTATCTGAGTTCCACCTTCTTGGCTGATTTGTCGTTTCTTATCAGCGCTGTTCCCGAGATTCCTGGTGTCTTTGAAGGCTTCTGGGAGATTCGTTGGGATCAGGCTGGCTTGTGGGAGTTCGAACAACTCCAAGAAGTCATCGATGGGCTTGCGCCGGGTCTGGTGTCCGACTTCTTTACTCGTTTGTACGCGTTGGAACATCCGCCTCGTTTTGACTTCTACACCAGCTTGAACTACGTCGCTTAGTGTATCTGTCCCCTTAACTTGCATTTGTACTATGCCCTCAATTGATCTTTTCTTGCATACGACATTGAGGTCACGCTTTTAAGCAGGTTGAACTAACTTAAAATATGTTGTACAACGCCGACTACTAAGTCCAAGTAGATATCTATACGACTATCTACTTTCGCTTCTTTGACTTCGATTCGTATTGTCGGCGTGGTTTCTTGGCTGGCGGTGGAGTATCTTCCTCCTCCGCCTCCTCTGCTTCCTCTTCTTCGTCGCTCTTGTCAGCCAGGTCCTGTACCTTGCGCGTCAGCTTCGCCACCTGCAGCTTCAACTCTTCGAGTTCCTTGTTCGAAGTCGTGGCTGCAGCCTCAGCTCGAGGGGCGCGTTTGCGCGACGGACCGCGTGCTTCCTCGAAGGGAACGACCAGTTGTCCATCCACGAATGCTAGCCTGCACTTGTGGTTCTGTTTGACGCACCGGTCGCACTTGAGGATCCCTTCGCTTGTTTTGCGATTGCGGGTGACGTTCCGTTCCCGCTTGCAGTCGTGGAGATACCAGAAACACTCTGCGCATTTGAGAGGTTCCTCCTTGGTATACGGCGGGTCGCCGTGGGCGCGCGCGATGGTCTTCCCTGCTTTGACGCGTGGTACCTGACTCTCCTCGATGTGGAGAGTGCTTGACGAGGCGACTGGCTGCTCGCGTTCTTCTTCAGCCGCTGGACGAGGTCGCTTTTGACCAGCCACTGGGTTCGGCTGCTTAAGCGACTTGGGGGGTGCCCGCTTCTTCGTCTCCTTCTGCTTCTCCCCCTGCGTCTGCTTGGGCTTCTCCGGCGACGCTCGCGTACTCGCTGGCAGGACCATTCTTGGAGCCGGCGGTGGAACTGGTGCAGGCACCGGAGTCGCGACTTTAGGGGACGCGGGTGGAGGTGTGAGAGGAGATGGACTCCTTGGTGGCGACGGGTGTGGCTCCATGTTCGCATCGCCTTGCTCGTCGTAGTCGGGCGTCAACTCACGAGGGGTCAACGGTCGCCGAGGCTCTTCATCCTCGCCCTCGCTAGCGTACGGCGGAGGGGGCTCAGACTCTCCTCGTGTCGACATCGGCTTGGGACTTGCTAGCGGTGCGTTATCTTCGTGGACCACTGGCGGCGAAGGTATAGCTGGCGTCGCTTCCCGTGCCACTGGTGGCTCAACTGCTGCTGGCGGGGGTGGCTGAGTAACGGCCACAGCTTGCACGGCTGCCGTTACTGGTGTCTGGGCAACCATCTCGATGCCCGCGGATGTACTGGCTGCTGGCGGTACTATCTTCGTCGACGCTTTTGACTGCTTTCGTCGACGCGCTGTAGTGGGCGACTCTGGAGGTGGCAGCTTCGTCTTCTTGAAGAACGGCGTTTGTGGAGGAGGTGAGGGAGGGGGGCTGGACGTCCTTGCTGGCGACGATGACTCCACGACTACGAACCGGTTGTCCTGAATGACGAATTTTCGGTTCGTCGGTTTGTAGCTCAGCGCCGCGGTTCGTCCCTTGTCGAACTTCAGCCCCTGTATTCCCAACACCCGCTTATCCTCGTTGCCCAAGGATAGCGCACAACGCCACAAAGCGTCGTCGAGCGTCTGCTGTGCGGACACCCGGAACGTTTCCCTGTCCACCACCACACCAAACAGTTCGAAGATACGGCCCCAGATTGGGTGTACCTTCTTGAACTGTTGGCTCGCACTCCACTTCGCGATGTCGATAGGAAGCTGTCCCGGTCGTCGCAGATAGAGAAGGGCCATCGCTTCACTGTACTGGAACCTCATTGCTGGCGGGAAGCTATCCCGCATCCAGAACCTCAGCTCCGTCTGGTCCTGAGTGTAAATCAGCTTTTCCTTCGCGCGATCCATGCCCGGGCACTTCCTGAACACAAAGTGGACGAAGGTGTCGAAGCGGAACGGCTCCCAGAACACCCGCTCGATCATCCCCTGCTGGGGCATTCGCTGAAGGCTGACCAGGCGATTGCCCAACTCAGCCCACCACGAATACACCCTCGATGGTCGATCAGCGACGCGATAGCTGTTGAGCAGCAGGACCAGACTGAATGGCTTCTCCCATATTCGCTCGACGAGCCCAGTCGTCAGCGTGATCCTGTATTCCAGTTTGACGTCGGTGCAGAAGACGAAGCCTCGCAGGTCGCGTCTCAAGTAGACCTGTGCGGCTCGGTCCCCATGCGACCACATATTGCCTGGCTCCGAATCGTCCTTCGATATCCAGTTTCGAAGTTCGAGCCGTTCGTATTCGACGCCGAAGTTCTCGCTGGGCATGGACGGTGCGGGGAGCTCGTCGGCGACGGGTTGAACTTGCTGGTCCAGCTGTTTATCCTTAACTGGGTTCATCTTACCACCCATTTAAGCGACATACCTTTCGCCTACCAGCTGCTTTTGCTGGCCCTGATTGCCTGACCTGCATCTTGACTGGTCTCACCTGTTTCTTCGTTAACAAGCTTGAACCTCATTGCCTGATTCTTGTCTGTACTGACCTTCCTCGGCTTCACCGCTTGTCTCGTCGTTACTTGCGCCTGTGGGTTGTCGATGTGCTGTTCATGACGCGTCACTTCAGGCCAAGTGTCTGCGGACTCTGGTGGCGGCGTAGGCGAGCCAGGGAGGAACAGCGGGTCGTGGACTTTGTGGTCCGGAGGCTCTGGTCCTTCCGTGTCCTCGTCCCACGGCACTTCGCGTAGCTTGCCCGGGAAGATGTTGTGACTGGTCTGTTTTTCTTATCTTAGTAACTGATATGGCTGGTTTGCGCAGTCCACGCACCATGAAATCCTTCGTCAACTTGTACGTTTCGAAGTACCATTGTTGCGGGACCCAGTTACTGTCGAATGCCTCCAGCATTGCTTCGCCCAGTACCAAGTCCAGCTGCTTGAGCGTGTCCCCGGACTTCTTCTTGATTTCATGCCTGTGGTAGTAAGCCCAGGGGATGACCGTTCCGAAGAACTCGTGGCGCGTGATGGCCAGGCGACCAAACCAGTTGTACAGTTTCTGCGGGTAGTCGAGGAAGTGGTCCAGATAGTCAACGACCTCCTGGCTGGGCACCTCCAGCGCGATGTCTGGCATGTTGGGCGCGTGATACCCTAGCGCCTCGTACGCGTCAGGTCGCTGCTTCGTAGCTGCGTTGGATGGTCCGGCGATGTTCGACATGTCTGGTGGTTTGGCGGCGAGTACGTGAGCGCGTAGTAGTGGCGGGAGAGAAAGAGTTTGTTCAACTCGAAATCTCCGTACTTAACTTGCCCTGAACGTAAAATCCGCTTAAGACCGTCTTCTTGATCTTCGCCCACAGCCTCCGCGTAGCGGCCTGTGCTTCTTCTACCCAGTATTGTGGCATATCTGTACAACACTTGGTCCCTAGCCTCACTGTGTTTGCCTCATACAATGCTGCCGATCTGCATTTTTCATTTTCCAAATACCCTTTTTGTTCAGCTTTCGCATGGCTGAATAAGATTGATTCGAAAAATTCTCTGCTACATTATATGGTATTGGTACCCCATTCACTCTTTCTTTTCTTAGATGGTGTCCGCACCATCCTTGTGGTTACTGTGAATCAGTTTGAAGTGTAACGGACGCGTTTTGTGTCCTGCAGACTCGTTCGTACCATTACGGTTGTTCGGCCCGGTTAGCTGGGTAGGCTGAGTAGTGGTTCGAACTTCGTCTGGGTGGTTCAAGACTTTTTCGCCAAGTCATTTACTACCTTTACAGCTCCCTCTTTGATTCTTTCTAGCCGTTCGAAGAACTTCTTTCCGAACGTACTCTTGTCTTTGCGCGAGTAGAAGGGGATTACTCTAAACTTCGCGACTTTGTCCCTTAGGACAGTTCCATCCAGCTCGCAGAGCACGTAGTTACCACGGGTCGTTCTAGCTATCACAGCGTACGGTCCCATAAAACGTTCCTTGAACTTAGCATTCAGTTCTTTCTCGATGCGAGTATTTCGAACGAGGACAAGGTCGCCCGTGTCGAAGGCATGTTCTGGCATGGAATTGATGTATTCATCTCTGTACTTTTCTGCAGCTCGTTTCTTCGCCACAGTGACCCTCTTTCGCATCTCCTTTACATCTTCCTTATGCTTGATGAGCTGTTTAGCACGGTACGCGATGAGGTCACTATGTGACACGATCTTATCTGGGGTGTCGATCAACCAGGTTACCTCCTCAATGTCCAGCGGCAAAATAGGGTCACACCCAGTTACCGCATAGAATGGTGAGGTCCCAATCGACCTTTTAACGGTGATCCTTTCTGCCCATAACACTTCGTGCAAGTATGCTGGCCAGGTTTCGGGGTCGCCTCGACACACTTTGAACAGTGACTGGCGGATGTCCCAATGGCCTCTTTCGACCTTTCCGTTTGCTTGCTTGTTATATGGGGTGATCAGGATGCCTATGACACCGTACTTCTCTTCGATGTGCCTTATTGCTTTCTTGATTGCTGGCCCGTTGTCGGTCACAATCTCCTTCAAGCATCCCCACCGGCACAGGATGTCCTCGAAGATCCATTCTCCGAGTGTCTCTGCTGTTTCGTTGACCAATGCTCTCGCTTCAGGCCAGCCGGTGAGTCCACATCGTGCTACTGTTACAGCGTTGTAGTTCTTGTACTTCGCATTCTTATCTTTTGCACCTGAGTTAGGCATCTTAAATGTGTCAATGTATGCTCGCTCAAAGATGCCCGGCGTCGTTGTGATGACGGGCTCGATGTGAATGTTCTTCTTCTGTCGCTTTTGACAGAGTAGACATGTGCGTACATACCATTTCACGTCTGCCTCAAGTCCTGGCCACCAGAATCGCTTGCTAACCAGCCGTTGCACTGAGTACTGCCCTTTGTGGCCACTCTTGTCGTGTAACATTCTGACGACTCCCATTCTGTGGTGCTTCTGGAGAACTCTCTTATGTTCGCCGTCCTTATCCAGCCGATACAGTCGACCGTTGCGCATGAAGAATCCTGACTTCCACCGCTCTAGTTGCGACTTTTCGAGGTTCGACAAGTGTTTTGACTGCGTTGTGCCGGTCTCGAGCAGCGTTGGTAACTCTGGTAGAAGTCGTTCCCATTGCTGCTCGCGATCCGATCGTCGACCGTCGGGGAAGGTGTCTGTTCCGACCCATTCCTCGACCTCTTCCATAGCCATAGCACATTGACGGAGGCCAGAGAGCTTCGTTCTCAAGTCGTCAGGCATTTCTAAACCTTCACTCGAAGTCACACTTTGCATGAATCCTGTTCGAGTGTCGATCTTGTCCTTAAAACTATCGAATTCCAGCGGCTCATCCTTCGCCGGAAGGTCCTCTGGCGCCTCGTATTCGAACGTTTGGAGTTCATCAGCTTCTTCATCTGCTGGTTTCGGCACTACTTCGTCTTGGTCGGTCGCAGGGCGCCTACTTAAGCCGTCCGGGCCATGTACCTTGCCTGGTACATGGACTAGTGTGAAGTGATACATCAGTATCTCTTCAGCCCATCTCTGCAAGTTGGCGTTGGCCAGCGAGTCGACGTTCGACAACATTCCTTTTATGTACTTTGCATCAACTTCAATCTTCAGCTTTCGGCATCCCAACAGGTAATACTTGCAGTATGCTAGCGCTCTATGCAGTCCGTACAGCTCTCGCTTGGCTTGCGAGTATCTAGCTTCACGGTCATTGAGTGTAATTGACATGAATTTCGCGAAGTACTGCTTCTTGGGATCGCCAGGATCGAATTGTGACAAGTAGAAACCGACGGCTTGATAAGAGGTGTCCACGGATAGTATGATTGGTGTCGACCACTCGTACCGTAACGGTTTCAACATGGGACAAGTTCGTATGGCCTCCTTAAGTGAGTCCATGCTCGCTTGTTCCGCTCCTTCCCATTGAAACTTAACCAGCCCTTTGGTCAGCCTAGTTAAGGCATATGCCTTCTTCGAGTAATCTTTCACGAATGCCCTGAAGATCCCTGCTGTCCCCAGGAATGAACGGACCTCAGTGAGGGTCTGACACGGTGGCCAGTCCGAAATCACTTTGACTCGATCTTCAGCGGGTTTTCGACCTTCATATGTACAGACATGTCCAACTACTACGATTTCTTCAGCACAAATGATCGCTTTGGTGCCCGAGAAAGTTCCTCCAGCGTACTTCATTCGTTGTATGATGCGCATCATGTTTGTACAATGCTCCCATACGAACCGTCTGATGCCAGGATTCTCGGGCAACGTCTCAAATGTACCGTCTGGCTGAATATACCTGCTCACCGGTCCCTTCACTGGTACATCGTCGATGTAGGGCCTCGTGAATGCTGGTATTTCATCCCTTAAGATGTATGTGACATCGTCATGAAAGATGGGGACGGAATTCGTCCAGCCCATGGGCAGTGTCCGTAATCTGAGCGCTCCGTACGGTGTCGAGAAAGTTGTCATGTCCCTCGACGCCGTAGCTAGCATCCGCTCGTCGTACCCGACATACAGATCCAGCGTTCCCCCACATGAGAGGCCCGCGAATGCTTCTGCTAGTTCTTCTGTAGCAGGGGGCAGTCCGGAGTGCGCGATGGTGACCGCGTTTAACGGTTCTAAACTGTGCACTAGTCGCAGTTTCTTTCCATCCTTCTTGACCACACAAAACCATCGCGAGCGATACGAGGAGTTCGATGGCTCGTACACACCCGTGTCGATCTTGTGTTTGATGATCTTGCATACTTCTTCATAGATGCCTGGCGGTATGGGGATGTTTCTGAGCACCCAAGGTGTATGCGGGATGACCGGCATATCAACAGGTGGGAAATATTCCTCCTTGAAGCTCCCTTTCTCATCTTCCGACCAGGCAAATCCTTCATTCTGCAGGCACATTACTTGGTCTACCAAGTCGCGTTCCGCCTCCCACAAGAACTTGCCAGCGTGATCAGCTTGTAACTGGGTTCTTCGTTCGGCTGTATAACGGCCGGTAGGCTGGAACTTGAACGGTAACTTCGACAGTTGGGGCATGCCCTTAAGTGGGTCCCCATGAATGTGCCTTTGAATGCGAAACTCTTCTGGTAGAGTTCCTAGGTGCGACTTTACTTTGAGGTGCACCGGTTTGTACTTCTTGGTAGCAAACACCCCTCGACGCCTTGATAAGCGTTCGGCTTCGAAGAACTTTTCTCGCGCTTCTCCCATGTAGTCCCTGGGCATCGTGACCGTGTAGTCGTTGAACATTTGACTGAGTCCAATTGGCACACCGTGAAACAGATTCATAGTGACTCGGGAGACATGTTCGTCCTCTTGAACATCTTCGGCGATTTCCTTCAAGTTAAACAGCTTTCGAAACCCAAAGACGCGACTGTCTTGGTGTGTCTCGATGGGGTGCTTACTTTCAGGCATCGGGACGGTGTAATTCGCGTCCACTGGCACCGTATACGCGTACTTGTTGCGTAATGGCTTAACCAGCCTTTGCACTTTCGCAGCCGATTTCTTCAGGTAAAGGCTGGATAGCACACCGCGGTCAAACGCTCCGTCCTCTTCTGCCGGGGTGTATGTTTCTTTGACGACGACATTGCCTTGGCTATCAGCTTCGAGAATGAGTACCACCTCTCCTTGTTCTTGCTTCAATTCCTTGAGCGGTTCTGAAAACCCGGCGGGGTATCGTGTGAACCTTGTGGTAGCAGATTCTTGGGCATTTGACCCCGTTTGTAGGTTGGGCAGGTCAATTTCTTGCCTGTCCCAGGGTCCTCTATCGTAGCGATCACATCACCATTCGCAGTTGAATGCAGACTGATCTCTGACACAACTTCGAATGGTCGTCCGAGCAGGACTTCGTACGCTGGATCCTTAAGAATGTGCAACTGGAGATAGTAGATGATCCCCTCGAAGTCGAACCGCACGTTCCTGGCCAGGCCAAGGGTCTGTGTTCGACTCTTATCCGCGCTCTCCATGGTTATGGTGAAACTTGGATCGTAGGAGATCCCCAATTCCAGCGCTGCCTTCAACGACATCGACGCGATCTGCGATCCCCCGTCGAGTAGACTCTCTTTTCGTCCACTCTTGTTGACCAGGGGCCACATTGTTCGCAAATCCGCGTTTTCAGGCGCCACATTCGATCGTGGTACATGATATGGACCCGTATAACCAGTTTGGTTGTAGAATTGCTCTACTGGGTCTTCAACTACGATAGCGCCTTCCGGCATGTGCGCTGTCTTTTCTGCTGTGACTTTGAATACAGCGTACGTCGGTGAAGCATCCTGTTGGAGGTTCACCTTCACGTTTTTGGCCTTCAGCGTATCGAGCAAGTTCTTCTGCCACGCGGTGTTAGTAGCCAGTAACGACTCAGGTAACAACGCCTTCCACATCTCCTCCCATTGTGGGTTGAGACGGAGCAGTTCTTTGAGCTTCGATTCACGCTTGTAGGACTTGGTTTTCTCTTTAATTTTATCAGGCAGAGTTGAATCTGCCGCCTTCAGGTCAACTTTCTCCGGTTCAGGTTCTGGCTGGTTAAGGGCGTCTTTGAGTTCCTCAAGTTCGTCCTCTTCCACTTCCGATTCTGATTCCGAAGCGTCTTCCGTCACTATCTTAGGTGGCTCCTCTGCAGGAGGTTGCGCTGGTTGAACAGGCGCGAACTTGACTCGTCGCGGAATCTCAACGACAACTCGGTCCTTCTTCCAGCTGGTACCAGGTCCTTTTTGAACTGGTACGTCCTTCGGCTGGTTAGGGACTTCTTGGGGACTGCTTCGTGTGCGTACAACGTTTTGGCTCTCCAGGTACTGGGATGTAGGTCCGAGTCCTCCTCTCATCGAGCCTAGTTGAAACCCTGTTGACCTCCGTTTCCCATCGCCGTCAAGAACACTACTTGACCGTCGTACGTGAAGTCATCCGGCGCGAAGTAGTCCTCTTCGTTACCCATCGCGTTCTGCGCGCGAATGTTCTTGAGCTGTTCTTCCTTGAATCGACGAACGAACTCACTGGGCTTCACACCAGAGATTGCTTTGCGTGGTATCGATTTCCCATTCTTCAGGAAGAACCACCGCACGTTTTCTGGTTTGAATATCCAGCCTTCTTGTTCGTCCTTCTTACGCTGCTCACAGGTCTCGATGAAGTGGGCTGGGTCTTCACAATAGAAACACCCATCGTTCATGAAACCTCGAGTCCCCTGGTTGCCGTGACCCATCTGCATGCCTGGTCCCGGTCGAACCATGTCTGGTATACGGCTGCTTTGAATCGCCATGTTGTACATCGGTTGCGGATAGTAAGCAGCCGATGGTTCGGCTGTATAAGCCTGTTGGCGTGATTCTCGTTGGTTCTGCAGCACCAACTCAAGCAGTTTCTGGACCATGTTGGGCGTCTCGTTGAGCCGCTTCTCTTGTGCATTGATGGTGTCCCTGAAGCTAGCCAACAAGTTGTTCATATCCTGTAGATCTTCGAGTTTGACTTTCGTCGTCCCCGGGGGTAGCAAACTGCGCCCGAACTCGCTTTCCTCGATTTCGGTCTTCACTCCGGCGTACTGAATACCAGAATTGAAGTAGGTGCTAGTAGCCACGACCACTTCATCGATCGTGAAGGTGATTTTCTCCGGAGGCGGTTGTGCTTGCAACGCCTTCGTGCGGAGGCCGGTGAAGACAGCGTCCCAGACGACTGGCTTCAAGCATCCTCGAATGTGTTCCACTGCCGCTTTCTCCGTGATGTCCTCATTCTTCACTAGGTACTTCAGGATATGGACGACTTCTCGCTGACATGCCATCCAGCGCGTCTTCGTACCAGCCTTTTCTTCCTTGTATTCGGATATAGCGTCTCGCAAATCATGAATAGAGTACTTGATGTCGCCTGGACCCTTGCTATAGCTTGCGAGAACCGCCTTTCGGAACGCTTCCCACTCACCAGCGATGTACTCAGGCATCACGAACCATGCATCGCGATTATCTGCGCCGGCATACAGCGCAGCTAACTCGATTTTGGCCGCGTCATCCTCTATTTCATGGTTCGAGAACAACAACTCCATGTTTAAGAAGAAGTCGATGATACGACTCTTTTTGAAGACTGGCGCATTCTTGCTTTCTTGCTGGGGAATCCCCTTTTTCTTGATCAGGGTCTTCGTCTCGGGAGAGACGAACTTGTTCGGGTCTAACGTTCTCAGTGGCATGATGTCTGATAGTGTCACTGATCGTTCTTTGACTGGTGTTAATTGGGGTGAATCAGGTAGTGGTATACTCTCTGGTTCGGGTGAACTTGGCAGTGGTATTTCTCGCGGATCTTCGTTAAGGTCGGAGAAGAATTGACTGTCTGATTCGGGTTCTTCTTGCTTGATTTCAAAATCTAAGGTCGCGTTGTCTGAATCCGGAACTGGGGTCAAAGGACTTTCTGGTCGCTCTGATTCAGGTGGAGGAGACGGTGACTTTGGTTTCGCTTTCTTCTTGGGCTTTCTCTTGATTTCAACGTTCTTTCCAGCAAGTGCTTTGATGGCTCGCTCTTTGTCGGCTGGATAACCGTCTTTGAGTGATCCCGGAACGTGAGGTCTGGTTCTTAAAGTTCGCGCTGATGTACTTGGCGAACTTGGTGTAAACTGTTCGTCTTGAGAAGGTGTATATCGATCTGAATTTCGAGGCTTGGGTCTAGGTCTTCTAGCGTCCAGCCTGTGCTTTCAATTCGATGTCTTGTACTTGCGTTTGGAGATCGACAACAGCAACTGTACTGTGTTGTCAATGCTTAACCCCCCTCGCGGTGGGCTCCAAAATATGATGTGCAGTGTGATAAAGCGGCGTGTAATCACCACTATCTAACCAACAACAAATCTACTGGTGCTTGTGGTACGGAACGGTTGTCCTAATCGTGTGATCGGGGAACGGCTGGTTAAGGTAGCAGTGGACTGATACGTCCGTTTTGGTGCACGAATGCGGGTTGTTTTGGGGGTTGTAAGCGAAGAGGATCTACGCGAAACACCTAATCGAATAAAGACTCAAAGCCGAACAGAGCTCGCCAGGAAGACGGGGACGCGAAGGCCGGGACCGCTCAAGGGTAGGTGTTCTACAGTACTGGGGCGACCGAACGGACAACAGTGCACTGACTTGTTATCTGCGTTGATGCTAGCCTCGTGTACCAAACTTACTTCTCTACTTGGGTGTGACAGATCGTTCTTTTGAGCGTCGGTCAGATACCGTGGCCACAAGACGTTCTTCGGCTGCTTAACGTCGCACCAGTTCAGGCTAACTAGGCTTCACTTTCACAAGGCGGTTGTCTCTGGGGAGACGATTGCTTGCTACTTGGATCCGTGCGGTATCTCTGGGGAGAAGTCCGGGCTCACAGAAGTTAACTGGGTACTTGACGTCAAGGGACTGCGCACGATTCTTGTCTGCGGTTCTTGAGTATCTCGCCACTTAGGCGTCTTAGGAGACTTTGCTTTGCTTAGGTTCTTGGCTGCTTAAGGGCTTGGGTGGGCTTTCAAACGTGTTGAACTTCTTATTGGGCGCGAACCCGAGTCAGATTACTACAGAGGAATGCTTTGTGGGCTTTTCACTGCGGGGCACTAAACTACTGTACTCTACAGACGCGACGCTACTTATACACTCTACAGACTCACCCCGGTAAGCTACGTAACTACTCGACGGCTGGATACGGTCCGTACAAAACATGAGTCCCTACTCAGCCTGCACGGGCAAAGGTCACCAGACAGTTCCCGCCGGCGCATATGCCAGTTCCTCTACGTTCAGATGTTGCGTAGACCACCCATGGACTCCGAGAAGCAAGGCGCTGCGTGCTCAGATAGGCGTTCGCGTGTACTTTTACTTAACCGGGCGCTTACCGGCTTATCCAGCCTTTGCACCAGACTTGGGCGTGAGCCCATTCAATCGCGAGCTACCGCCAGTGCGCATGCACTGAGATGGTCCGTGAACTCGAATGGTGACGCGCTGAAGCGTTGGGCAACTTATCTGGATGGCTGATACCACATGTAGTACATGAGGCGGGTCTTCGAGTCATAATCCATATGGATCGCGCCTCGCTGCCAGTTTCACATCAATCAGACGCGTCGACCGATGAAGGTGATTCCCTTGAGATAACCGCGAATCATCCCCGTTCGGGGTTTTGACACTGGTTTATTGTTATACGACTTTTGTCACAATGAACAATGTACCGTCCGCTTTTGGTAATGAACTCCGGAGGTTGTGAACCCCGCTTCGACTCATTCAATGCTGAGGATCATGTTGCGGCTGGTAGAGCGTCGTCGGAAGCGACGGCTGTTCATCCTTGATTCGGATGTTGCTTGTGTGGCGCAGTTACGCGTACAAGGTGAAAGGACCTCCTCAGAGGGGACAACTGGGTTTATGATATTCAGCCCTGGCTACTGTCGTTCTTTGACTAATAGTTACATGCTTGGAGTTCTCTCCTTGCCCTAGAGAGCGTCTCCGTGATGACCTTTGTAGCGTATCCAGCCTTGCTTCCGCTTGGCTCTTAGTTGCATATGGCTGTCTAGAAATCGCAAAATTCTGGATTTCTGGCCATGTAATCTCAACATGCATATCACCGTCCTGGACATAAATCACAAATTTGTGATGCGTTCAAAAATTCAATTGATCGCTGAAAATTGCTTCTTATGTGGCGTCGTTGCCGAGCCATGCCGCCAGTAGCCCAGTTGCCGGTACCGGGAGTCGGATCCGGGACACAGTCGGCACGACATCCTCAACTTCACGCATGCATACAAGGACAACCTGCCGAGGCGCTGTAGAGTGTTATGATCCCGCCTTGACTTCTGTAGAAATTGAAGACTTACCGCCGAGGTATGAGACGCCATTTTGTGTATCCCAGCCTGTCTGCCGATGTATGAGGCACCTTCACATATATGCCATGGCAGACTGACCGCCGACTCCCGACTCCCAGCTCGCGACTCCCGAGCTTCCTAGATAGGCAATCCGGTCCGTGATCTGGACAGGCACAGTGCTGTCACGACATCACATGCTACATTTGATGCGCCACACAAGACGCAAATTTGACCCATCAAAATGAAATCTGATCACAAACTACGAAAAAATGACCATAACCTGAATTATGATTTTTGTCCAATACGGACACTCATACAGGTCCTGACCACCAGGCGTAGCACCACCGGCGCCGTATTATTTGCGTGCCGTATATTGATGAGATAGGCAGGCGTTTCTGATCTTGGTACAAGTCGTGCCTCTGGCGCTGTATGGGCTCATGGTAATGCACCTCAGTCGACTGTCAATGGTGTCGGTCCTTGGACATGTTCAGGCGTTGATGTGCACGTTATTCTGTGGGCTTAGAAATACCACAAAACAAACACAAAATCTTATAAAACTCCTTGATAGAACTTGAAGTTTGTTATCTGCTTGTAAAAGGTTTGATTTGAATAGAAAACCGAGATCGATTTACTGCTTTCTTAAACTCTTGTTGTCAAATAAAGTGAAACAGATAATAAGTGCACAAGCGTGCAAGTTTGAAGGGGGGTGATAGGGATTTCGACCGATTGACAAATGTCTGGTCTCAGTTAACAAAACACAAGTCTTTGATTGAACTCCGTGTCCTACACAGTAGTCCTTATACCAACTTGGAATGTTTCTTCAACCTCGGTGAGAGATTGTTATTATGGTTGTAATTGAGTTTTAGACAAATCGTGCTCGGAATGCACTTGAACTCTCAAGAGCCTGCGGGATGACGCTTTTTGTGACTGAACGGTCCTCTCTAGGGAAAGGCTGGCCTAGACTACGACGTTCCTGTAATACCTCTAAGGAGATATTAGACTCAGAAACACCTTGCTCTAGTACTTTGAATTCAAGGAGCTTTGCTTCACAAGTATTCACTTTTCAATCTAAACCCTTGCTCTTTGTGCTTAGGTTTGGTTCTTGGGTTTTGGGTTCTTAAGTTTTCAGACTTTGGAGGCGATAAAACCGAAGTCGATTTTATAAGAGATAGATCGCTACAGTAAAGCTTTGTGGGCTCTTGGCTGCGGGTCACTAAACTAAAAAACTACTCTACTGTTACAACTGGGCTTATATACTGCTCAAGCTATATCTGTACACTAATTTCTACTTACTAACTAGCAGCCTTTTGGGGTTTTGTTTCCGCATCGGAGACACAGGTCTAGATGCTTCCATATTGAATTATGCCATTTCGCTCTCGACATACTCTCCAGAACTGATCCATGTATGACGAATCTCAGACTCGAATTGTTAAATCTTTGTCATAAAACCCGTCTCGGATTGCTCTTTGGAGTTTGTCCATATGATTCTTGATTCCTGCGAATCGGAGTATTACAATACAACTGTATTGATTCTTCATGGATGACTGATGCAGAACTCCGAGTCGGACTTCCGCAAGGCATCCACTTGTTGTTCTGCTAGTAAATCTTATTGATTTGTTATTCTGCACCTAGTATGGCGCCATCCTTGACCAAATCGGATCAGATTTGCCTGACTCTGGACTCAGTCTAGATGCTCTTGGTGCTGCGGAATATATCTTTTTGGGTCTCTTGGTTTCATGTGATAACGTGATTCTACCAGGCTAGCCGGATTGGTCTAAGTCCTCGGATGAAGGATTCCAGATTTCTGAGGTGGCTCTGCGGTTCTGATGTCATGGTCTCATCTTAGTCATCCAGGTCTAGATCCTGTATGTCACTTGAACACATGCACTTGTCTCGGGTTCGTAGCCTAGGCCTTTGCTTTATCATAGTATGTTTAAACAACAAATTCGAGCTCGAATTACTCAAGTGTCGAATTGACGTCTTGGTTGTTGAGTTACAAGAGAGTATTGTGTGATGTTTGACTTGCTGGATGCAAGTGGGCACTTTTGATGATGATATTCGATGAGGATCTTCCTCTGGAGTCTAATCCTTGCCCTGAATAGAGTCTCCTTAGGGTCACTAACATCTCTTCTATGATTGCCAACCACAAGTAACCGTCTACTATGTGCTTCGGACTTATCCAGAAATCGCAAAATTCCCGGTTTCTAGGCGTAGACGCACATAAAGCGTGTCAGCGTGCTGAGGGGAGGATGTCCACCCCGACCGTAGGACGGTCCCTATGCCTGTAAGGAACAAGGTCCTTCTGTAAGCTTTTGTAGCGACATCACGTATCGATTCCTAGAGATATCACGTACCGATGCCAAGCGGCCTTGCAAAGGACAGCATGCCTACCTCGGCAAATTCTTCAGCGCATTGGGAAGATCTGGGGAAGATAGGCGGTGGGCCAACTACCTGAAACGCAATTTGAGGACTCTTCCGAGTCTTGGTCCGAGTCATCTACTATAGTAAAAGAGGGCGCGAAGCTTAGATAATAAGTTTACTTAAGCAAAAGTTCGGTGTCCGCCATCTAAACCGGTTCCTGTTTCCGCCGGGTTACCGGGGTACCGGTTGTCGTCCACACTCAGGCACCAAACCGGTGTCCGGTCCACGTTCCCGCACTGTTCCCGCATTGCGCAACCGTGCCCGGTCCAGCACTTCTGCCTCTTCCCCTCATCCCACACATTGTAAGTTCTGTTTCTCCTGTTACATTAAATCCTGATAGTGTACATTTCTGTTATGATCTTTCTTTGAGTTTTTACCTATTTTTTTTTGAACTGCACTGTTATCTAAACTGCATCTTTAGGTTATTCACTTTTACTTCTCTTCTTTTCTCTGCTCTGCTCTGCTCTGTCTCTCTACTCTCAGTTGGCTGTCTACTCTCTCTGATACAAGCCTATCAGTGCTCATTGTAAGTCTACATATTTTTTGTTTTTTCCAGCTTTCTATATGTGGTCAGATGGATGCTCACATGCGCTCTCCGCATACTCCTTCAAATCAAAGTGATGCTGAAATGCATCATACTTCGTATGTCTTTTTTTGAACAATTTTGGATACTTTTTGAATCTGTCTCAGTCCTGAATCACCTACCAATACTCCTGCACGTGCACGTCGCTCTGCTCAGAATTCTGAGCGACAAAGCCGTATGCTGGAGAGTCCTCACACTGCATGAAACATACAATATTTATGCCGGAAATATGATAAAAAAATGTAAAATTTATTTAGCATTTTTTCACCTGAAAAATGATAAAAATATCATAAAAAGAGATGAAAATATGCTAAATATACTTGAATATACTTAGGTATAGCATATATTCAGCATATTTTTACTTAATTTTATGATATTTTTGTTAATTTCGAAGTGAAAAAATGCTAAATAAATTTTACATTTTTTCATCATATTTCCGGCGTAAATATTGTATGTTTCATGCAGTGTCAGATACATCGAAGTCCTTTTGCACGTCGTCAACAGTCTCCTATTTGCTTAGATCCTATTCGCTTTCCTTCTGCTCATGCTCATGCCCATGCCCGCTCCCCTTCTCATTCACCAATACGTAATCAAAACCGCTTTGGAATACAAGGGGTTAATGATTTATTTGGTCCTCCTATCATTCCTCCTGCTCAAATACCACGTTGTGGTGGTCCTCAAATGTTTAATGAACGAACTTATCATCATTTACCTGATAATCTTCTTCATATGATGGCTGCAGTTCAACATCAGCCATTCCAAGATGTTAGACAAGGACGACCACCAGCTAATCCACCACCTATTCCACCTGCTGCTCATATACTACGTTTACCTTTTGTGCCTCATCGTCTTTTTGATAAAGGCAATCATAAGTCCAAACGTCTTCCAGCTATTGGAACTGTCTCTGTTGCACGTCTACCATTTGATAAGAGACAGCCTATACATTATTTAGGACGAATGAATGTACCATGTCCTTTTTGTAATGCTTTACATTGGGAAGCAGAAAAGCTGTCCCATTCAACTATTCGTGAAAAGCGCTTTGGCATGTGTTGTCTTTCAGGAAAATTTGATTTGCCTAAACTACATGAACTTCCTAATGAGCTAAAATCTCTCTTTTATGATAATGGTCCCAATGATATTACAGCAAAAACATTCCGCACTCATATTTGTTCTTATAATAATGCTTTAGCTATGACATCTGTTGGTATTACTGTAGACCATAGTGTCAATGATGGTCGTGGACCTTATGTATTCAAAATCAAGGGCAAGTTAGTACATCGTATTGGATCTTTGATAACACGTAATGGACAAATACCATTCTATGCTCAATTGTATATTTATGATCCTGCTGAGGCACTGGGATTGCAAATGGGTCATCAAGCTAATGCTGATTGTGATCCTACCACTATGCAAATTCTTCAAGATCTTTTGATACGTTTGCATCCTGGAGTTCAAAAGTTCAAGCAAGCTTTTGAGATTACACGTACTCTTCCACCAAATGAAGATCATAGAATTGCATTGCGCTTTGATGGAAACTGTGATAGACGTCGGTACAATCTTCCAACAGCAGGAACAGATGAAGTAGCTGTCATTCTTCCTGGCGATGGTACAACACCTCAAGGAGATTGTGATATCATTTTGAACCGATTGGATGGTTCTCTTTATCAAATCTCAGAATTACATCCTATGTATTCATCATTGCATTATGTTTTGTTGTTCCCAACTGGACAGTTAGGTTGGCATCCACGAATTGAATATAGAGATGTAGTACAAGATGGTGATGAAGATCCTGATGAGCCTGATCAGCATGTAGCTATTGCTAATAAACGAACCAAATATATCACATCACGAGAATACTTTGCTTATCGTCTTCATAAATGTATAAATGAGACAGATCATATATTTCAAGCTGGAAAATTACTTCAGGAATATATTGTTGATGCATGGGCTGTAACTGAACAAGCCAAACTGCGATGGATTGAACAGCACCAGAAAGAATTGCGTGCAGAAAGCTATCGTGCTGTAGCTGCTGCTGCTGCTAATAATGTTGATGGTTCAAATATTGGTCGTCGAACTATTCTACCTTCTAACCATTGTGGCAGTACACGTTATATGGTTCAATGTTATCAAGATGCTTTGGCTGTTAATTCCAAGTTTGGTGCTGATTTATTCATCACTGTCACAACCAATCCAAAATGGCAGGAAATTATGGATGAGTTGGGACCAGGCCAAGTCCCAACGGACCGACCTGATTTGGTTGCAAGAGTGTTCCAGCTGAAGGTCAAAGCTATCATTGCTGATATATTCAAACATCATATTCTGGGTCAAGCAATGGCAAGAGTGTATACTATTGAATATCAAAAGCGTGGTCTACCTCACATGCATATCATCATTATGTTAAAGGATGAATGGAAACTTCGTACTGCTGAGATTATAGATTCATTAATATCAGCAGAATTACCAGATCCTGATGAAGATCCTGAACTCTATGAAATTGTCATGCAATTCATGATACATGGTCCATGTGGTCCTGATTTTCCTAATGCACCATGTATGGAAAAGAAGCCCGGTGATACTCATAAATCCTGTGTCAAATGCTTTCCTAAAAGCTTCAATGAAACTACTTCTTTGGGTGAAGATTCTTATGCTAAATATCGACGACGTGATAACTCTCAAAAACAACATAAAAACTCAAAAGGCCAACATATTCATAATGGCTGGGTTATTCCTTACTGTGCATGGCTCATTTGGAAATACCGATGTCATATCAATATTGAAGCTGTTGCATCTATCAAAGCTATCAAATATATTTATAAATATGTATATAAAGGTCATGATCGTACTACTATGGAATTTGGACGATGTGAAGATGAAATTAAACTCTATCTGGATGCACGCTATGTTAGTTCCTATGAAGCCTGTTGGCGTATCTTCAAATTCTGGATGCATGAAGAGTTTCCTGCTGTATATCGTTTATCTATTCATCTTCCGGATGAGCAAGCTGTAACTTATGATGAGACGGAAGGTGATTTAAATGCAGCTTTAGAGCGTGCTGATAGTCGCAATACTACTTTGACTGGATGGTTCAAGTACAATTCTACAACAGATGAAGCTCATGATATTCTCTATGCTGATATGCCTAAAAATCATGTATGGATTGATCGAGAATACAAATGGAGAATACGTAAAGATAATCGACCTGCTATAGGACGCATATACTATTGTCATCCAGCTTCTGGAGAATGGTTTCATTTACGATTATTATTATGTGTTGTTCCAGGTGCAACTTCTTTTGAGAATTTGCGTACTTTCAATAATGAAGTTTTTTCAACTTTTCAAGCTGCATGTCGTGCACGTGGACTGTTAGAGGATGACATGGAGTATGTTCGTTGTTTGGAGGAAGCTGTTCAAGTTCAAACAGGTCGTCAACTTCGAGAGCTTTTTGCTGCAATTATTGCAGAATGTTCTGCTACTGGCCCAGAACATCTATGGCATCAATTTAAAGAACATATTTGTGATGATCTCAGACATCTTCTGCAACATACACATGTCCATGAAAATCCTACTCAAGAAGAAATAGAAGGTTACGGCTTATTCTTAATTGATCAAATTCTTCGTCGCTACAATAAAGAATTGCATAAAGTTGCTCCTCAAATGCCACCAATTCCTGATGTTTGGACTGTTGATATTGGAAACTACTTCATCAATGAACATCGTGACTATGATCGAGTAGCAGAGACACAAATAGCTCATGATTGTATCAATCAATTCAATATTGAACAACAACAAGCATTTGATACAATTGTGCATGCTGTGAATAATCATACAGGACAGCATTTTTTCTTACATGGGCCTGGAGGAACTTATGGGTGTCCCTACTGGACAAAAATCAAAAATCAGGTTGTGATCAAATTTTCAGTAATTGGGGTCACCTTTCATTTTGATCGCCAAATTTGCCTCTTGTGTGGCGCATCATATTTAGCATGTGATGCTCTGTCAGCGCTGTGCCTGTCCAAAACACGGATCAAATTGCCTATAAAGGAAGCTCGGGAGGCTCGGGAGTCGGGAGATTGGGATGGTGTTCAGCTCGCGCCTCTCCAGTTCTCCGTCCCTCCAATCCCAAGTAGCAGCTTTTCCATGTTGTGTGAAGAGAGTGTGAAGAGAGCTCAGAGCTGAAGAGACTTCAGCTCAGAGCTCTCTTCTCACAACAAACGGGAAGACGGGGTAAGTGCTCGGTTCTCTGAGAGAAGGGACCAAGAACAGAGTGGGACTGAGGTGGGGAGTACAATCATAATGGGTGTGACATATGATGCTCTGTACTGTGTGCCAATTCACGCTATCTAATGGTCCATAAGTAAATGTGTACAATTTGTGTACAATCATGGTCTCTGTGCCAAGGGTAAGTACAATTTGAGTAGTGTCATAAGACGCAGAATAAAGATGAGACTCATAACCATTGACACCGGGATATGGGCCAGTGTATTGAGAGCCGTCATACAGTGCGCACAGTGCGCGTGAATCCTTTACACGGACAGCAGCAAACGGGAAGAGTGCCATGCAGCGCGCATAAGGCAACGCGGGCGCGCAGAGTGCCCACGACACAAACTTGCAGGATGGATGATGAAGCCTGTAATCCCTACAGCAGTACTTGTGCCTCGGCGGTCAGTCTGCCATATTCGCAAAAGTGTTTGTATCTTGGTGATAGCAGAAAGAAACTATGATATCCAAAACAGCACCTGATGCCGGCCAGTCTACAATCTATACAATCTATGCAGCAGAGTCTGGGTTTGCCACAAGTGGTATCCTTGGCAGCCAACAAAGAGGGACACACCTCTTTGTAGTCAAAGCTTGAAGATGCGGCCACAGGAATGGAGAGCAATCTATCAGCATTGGTCACAAAGAAGGCAAGGCGGGATCCCTCCTCATGGCAATCTACAGCAGCGCCTCCAACCTTGTGCCTCGGCAGTTTTCTTCATTTATGCATACAGCCTTGGTCGTTTGGCAGTTTGAGACGGGAGACAAGCTTGAAGGATGTCGTGCCGACTGTACGGTCTCGGTACCGGTAACTGGGCTACCGGCGGCACGGCTCGGCAACGACGCCACACAAGAAGCAAAGTTCAGCACAAAATTGAAATTTTGAGTACATCACGAATTTTTGATTTATGTCCAGGACGGACGCTAATAGGAACTGGCAAAACTTTTGTATACAATACACTCTGTCATTACTTTTATGATTTGGGAAAGATTGTCATCTGTGTAGCTTCTTCAGGAATTGCTGCAATTCTGATTATTTCTGGACGTACTGCACACTCAACATTCCGAATTCCAATTCAAATTCATGAAGGATCCACATGTAGTATTGAACGAGGTTCTCCATTGGCAGAACTCATTATTGCTGCTGATTTGATCATTTATGATGAAGCACCTATGCAACACAAGCATGTACATGAGGCAGTTAATCGAACTCTGCAAGATATTCGACGTTCTGAAAGACCATATGTACGAGTGTCCGTACTGGACAAAATTCAAAATTCAGATCATGAACAATTTTTCAACATTTTGGGCCAGATTTCATTTTGATTGCCCAATTTGCTTCTTGTGTGGCGCAGGAAAACTCGGCATGTGATGTTTGTCAGCGGTGTGCCTGTCGCGGATCACAGATCCGGGCTCTGAATCAGATTGCTGAGCTGTATGCCCCGAAGCATCTCTAGATATGTTCAAGTGCTTGGAGCACGTCAAGGTAAGCAATGTCATCCCCAATGGCCATTGAGACATTGCTTGAGTGTGCTGGTTGCATGCCGGACACCGTGAACATCACGAAACGCCCTATGGTCTTAAGTATTGTTAAGTTACACATCTCCAATACTGCTATCTTAAAGCTACCAAGGTCACTTAAGTCATCAAAAGTGTCTGAAAGCTACTTATGACACATGGTCTCATACTATAGCTTTCAAGGCCTCAAGATACTTATAGATGTATCAAACTTGCAGTCTCATATACACAAATATTAAGATACCTCCATTTGACTTTAACTTACCGTCACTGATTCTTGAAATTTAAGAAAACTTAATCTGAATGCTACAAAACATTGATCGTCAAGACACTTGAATCAACTTAATTGTACATGCAGAATGTCCCATAACTTAAGCAATCTAAATTCTATATAATTCTAATAAGTCTACTCTAACAAATAAATCGTCTGATACGTATACAGGCTGACCCAATTGTTTAAGAAAAAATGATTACATGTATCTAAAACAGAACTTGTGGATATTGGAATGTCCCATTGATCCTGAGTGAGTTTTTTCCAATCTGGTGTTAAATGTGCGCTCTGACGAATATTTGAAAGGGGAATAATAGACCAAAGTGGAGTAATACGATCAGGCAGAAACGCCTTCGATAATGATGGCATAAGATGACTTCGTTTAGCCTTGACTGAAAGTGTAGGCTTGGTATACCACTCGACGTATGCAAGAGGAATCTTTGGCCAATGAGTTGGTGTGGAGACAGTAACACCATGCAGCACGAGCTGAGAAGGAACCTTGAAAATGACTCGAACACGGCCGACACGAGTATCGCCAAGCCCTGAGCTCTCAGCCTCATTGCCAGTGATGACAACGACAGTATCAAAACGTCCCCCATCCTGCGGAGAGGCCTTGACAACATCGCGCACCTCAAAATCATCGGTGAGACCTTCTCTACCAAATTTAAATGAATAATAGACGTCGACACCAGCAAAGGGAAGGGAAGTGTGGTGATAAGCGCCCAATCCCAGTTGGTCCCGACCATGAGCGTTAAGATAAGCAAGCAAGTGTGACGAAAAATGAGGAATGTGATGCTGTCGAGCAATGTGAATAAGGGATTTGTTGGGAATGCTGGGAAGCTTGGCGAGGGAGACCTGTTGCACTCGACCACTGCGTATAACAGGCTGAGACGGTGTTGATGGGAGAGAAGGTGGGGTAACATATGGAAGAGGAGGTGGAGGTACAGGCGGAGGAGGCAGCTCAGATTGCTGTAGCTGTTTCTGCACCCAAGAGGTATAACGCTGGAAGGCATGAATGTTCTCTTGTCGCAGGACCCAGGTTGTCATCTGAGGATACTCGTCCCGCTTGTTCGACGCCCGCCAGCCCTTTTTGGAAAAGTCAATGTGAAGGCGCTCAAACATCTCCGTGTTGAAGTTATTGGTAGCTCCGAAGAGACGGATGGATGAAACGTAATGGCGGAGGGAGTGGATTTTAGGAATGTTGAAGTGTTCGCGCAATTGCACCTGTTTATGAGATGAGTCTCAAGGCTAACGGAACTCTGAAGCAACTTACGTGGATGAAGTAGGACTTGCTCTCATCCCAGGCGGAGAGAGCATCCTCCATATAGCCGAGAGTTTCGTCGTCGTGGGTGGAGTATTGAGCAAGGTAGATGAAATCGAGAATGGCTCGGCAGGCTTTGAGACCGCGCTCGGGAATGTCGGACCCAACGAGACAGGCGAGGAGAATCTTGGCCATGTTCTTGCGTTCAGAGCCGCTAATCTGTGAGAGTGCACTGATGCCATTTTTGAAGTGGCGTAAACCAAGACCAGGCGGGAGACAGCGAATGCGGCGGTCCATCTCCTCTTCCGTCATGAGGGTCTGACACCACTCGATGAGATGGCGGAGAACACCCTGATAGAGCTGATGAAGGACGTCGGGAGTGGTGCTGAGGTGGATGTTGGTATGAGGGAGATCCTTCCAGAATGGGTCGGGGACATGCCCGGAAACATTTTCAGCCATGCAGGCAGCAAAATAGGCGGAAGCAGATGATGTAGAAGCTTTTGCCTCCTCCATGATGTCAAGGGTCCAAGAGGGAGTGCGCAAGTCAGCGTCAGACGACTCGCCCAGCTGATCAGCATCACATTGACACTTGGGACATGTACCATACTTGGCACACGTCACCAGACATTGCTCAGGATAGTCAGCGACATAGCTAGCCAGGACGGGATGAACCATCCGCACAGCACCGTCGCCACTAGTCATCTCGACACCATCCCTTCCCGCCTCCACGAGAGGAGCAAAAATCTCCGTCATGGCTGCGTGAAAGAGACGCTGGTATGACGTCCGCATGGCTGCTTTTGAGATTTGGCCCTTGTTGATCTTTTCGAGAGGCAGGTAAGCAATGAGGATGCAGGCGAGTTGGGAGGGTTTTCGACGAATATGGCTGGGGATGTTCCCGAGAGTCAAGTAGACCGGATAAGCCTGCCGACTGCCCGAAAACTGGGTGAGTTGGGTCTTGTCGGTCGACACAATCAACGGAGCAAGTGTATGGCCGTCGGGAAGCTTATTCTAAAGCACTGGTCAGAGAAAGTCAATATTTGTACAAAAGCTCACATACCTGAATGAAAGACCACCACTTTGCAGTCCACATCTCGTTGTACAGACGACGTGTTCGTGATTTTTCCGTAAAGAGGGTGCTCGGCTTATAAACCATATGCTTGGCGAGTTCGGGGTCTCCCCAGAGTGAGCGAATGGAATCGAGGATGTCACGGTGCCGTAGCGTGAATTTTTCGTCCGGTCGTTCGGGGAAGGTAAGATGTTTGACCTTCCAGTCACCAGCGCGGCGAGGGAGTGTGTCAACGATCTTGTGTAGACCACGTGTGCTGCTGTACGAAAGTCCGAGCTTGGCTTGAACCTGGGAACATTGTCGTTAGCTACTAACAAGGAGAATGATTGCAAGAAGCGTACTCCTGGAATTTTGAGAAGGTCGTTGAAGGCATTGTGGCCAATACCCTGCGTGACCATCCACTCAGCTATGCGCCAGTCTAGCTCCGAGGCGAAGGGCTTCCACCACTCGACGTCCTTGAGATCAGCGCCACCTTCGCCATCCATCACAACATCCGGTGACAGCTTTGTGCCGAAGAGAGCAGCCCACTGCTGATGCACGGTGTCAGACATCCGTACTATACGACCAGCGGTAGGGTGGGGGTCGCTGACGCGTTCAGATGCCTCATCATCTTCGTCGTCGTCAAGATATCGTGCGCGCCCTCCCAGGAGGGTCTGCATGCGTATGCGCTGAGTTGATGGGCCAGGACCGGCCACCCCAAACGCTGGGGTATCATCGAGCACCTCGAACACTTCTGTTGCCTGGGCGTGCGCAAGGTATTCGCGGAATGCTACCCCAGCTGCGTGGTCGTCTTCAACATCGGCGTCGGCGATAGAAGTGATGTCCTCATCGCTGCCAGACTCCGTGCCTCCGTCATCCATATCTAAGTGACGGAGAACGGCAGGCTGCTTATGGTCGTCGAGGTGTATTTCGTCTTCGTTAGCGTAATGAAAATTGAGCGTGTCTTCGAATGGAGTGGAGCTCGAGGAGTCTGACTGCAGCGTCGGGGTCGGTATAGCAATAGCGGTGGCGCCAACAAGATGGGCGGGAGTTTTAGACTGAGAGATCCAACTTTTGCAGGACTGAGCCTGGCGGAGGTGGCTCTTCATCCCGCCGACTGTGTTGAATTCACGAGTACATTCGGGATTTTCGCAGCGGATGAGTGCGGGGGCCATGGTTACAAGCAGCGCAGAATTGTCAACGGATCTGTTTGAATGTTGTCAGATTTGTTCTCCCCATAGGATTAGAGAAGTTTAAACGTACATGTCGTGAGGCCAAACGGAAAGAGACGAGGAGCGGAGGAAGCGGATATCTGTAAACCAATCGTTGTATTTCTGGTTTGCAAGAAAGTAGAGGAGTCCAACATACCTGAGCCAGGTATAACAATGTTGAGGTGCAGAGAGTGCGTGAAGTACGATTCTGCATGCAATTGTTAGCGCGACGGTCAAAAAAGGGCCCGTAGATGGAATCACCGAGGTTGGCGGGGAGTCCGTGGTCGACACTGGAGTTCCAGAGGCGGCGGGGTGTCGAAAAAAAATCGGACGCACTTGCGCAAGGCAGAGTGCGGGTATCCGGTGAATAATGTGCTTGCGCAAGGCAGAGCACAAAAATCCAAAGCAGTGCTTGGGCAGGCCAGAGCACTGTGAATCCGAGCCGACGGCGGAGGGGCGTGGGGCGGATAATGGTGAAGGTGGGGGCGGGGCACACGGATAGGCACTGGCAGGACTCCGAGTTGCGCCAGATGCGGGTCCGTGCGCAAAGTTTGGCCATGTTGTTCACACACCTCTGGGACTTCGCAATCGCAACCATCAGTAGCGATCCCATCTTTCCCAACTTACCTTTTCCAGCCACCATCGCCTGCACTGCTCAGGACCTCACTGCACGACCTTGCGTCTGCAGCTTGCAACTTCCACGACCTTGCGTCTGGGAGCTGACACCGCAGAACAGGAGCACGGCCTTGTGCCTATCCTGGATCTCGCCATTCTGGATCGCCATACGGCCGTCGTTTTCTCTCGATTTGGTGTCGTAATCCACACGCATTTGCGTGCCCAGGCAAGACCGTTTACTTTGATTTGAAAAAGCACGCTAACTTGCCTCAGCTCCCAACACGCCGCGCTTCCCGCCCAACTAGACCATCACACTCCCTGTCCTTAGCGGGCTCCACATTTTGTTCGCCTAAGGTACTTTTACCCATCTACCTCATCGTATCTGTACATCACGCTAATTCTTATCAGCTCACCAGCTCATCTCAGCTCTCGTCCAGTCCAGCTCGCACCGTCGCTCCTGACCCCGCACCACTTCAGGTCCTCCGCGCATTCCCTCGCACACCCATCCATTGTGTCCTCAGTCAGATTGCGTATCTGCTCGCCCGCTCGGATCTCATCCTATCCTCCGCTCACTTCCTCGACCACTCCCGACGCCATGCCAAATCACCCCATCCGATCCTTCAATGGTGTCCTCGGGCGCGAGTTTCGCGAACAGGGCGTTTTCGTTACTACGCCGAACGCTCCGTATATCCCAGCGGACCTCCTCCTTTCTGAGCGCCGTGTTCGATTGCGCTGGAACTATCAGTACGGACAGGATGATCCCTCCATCCACCCCCAGTTCTTCGACGAGCGTGTCCCGCACCTTTGCTGCATCCCAATAGTAGACCCCACGATGATGGACGGCAATGTTGCTCTCTGGTCCTGTCCTTCTGAGCACGACTTCGAACTGCAACCATCTGATTCGGTCTCCCGAAAAGTAGGCCGGTTCAATCGGGAACGGAGGGTGGAACTGCTTAGTGCCGCGTCAATTGCCCTCAAGATGGTCAAGACTCTGATCAAGGAGGAAAGACACAAGGACGCGCGGCGCGATAAAACTCTCCGCACTCTTGCAAATCGATTGCCGTACTTCGTCGCCCGCGTCGAACTCGTCTCTTCGTTTTCTGAGGCAGTTGCGGTATACCGTCATGTCGGTCGTCTGGCCCTGGAGATGTTAGCCAGGTTGTTTTGGAAGACTGTTATCCGAGAGCGCTATTACGCTTCCGACGAGCCAGCGAGTAACAAGCGAGAGTTGGTCATTGGTGCGTTGACCAAAGATTTGGCAGTAGCGGAAAATTTACATCGTGTGCGTTCTTTTTCCGCCGCCAATAGCTATCCTTTACTGACAGATGTTTCAACTAGTGTCGGATACCTGTATGGTTGATACGTCCTCTGGATATGATGATTGGTATAAAATCGACCGAATGGCTGCCTATCGACGTCCCACCCCCCGGCCCTGTCTGGTATTCGCAACACATTTGGGACGACGAAAATCCTCCTCACCCGACAATATTTACTGGCTCTGCCCTTGATATCGAGCGCTTCCGTGCCATGCATCTTCACCTCATCTCCCTGATGTCTTCGTATGCTTCATTCATCGGGCACCAACCCTCCGCCACTCCAACGCCATCGTCTGCCCCAGCTTCTTCGGCGTCGATTCCTCCTCAACGCGCTCAGAGTAAAACAGTCTCCAGCAGTAAGCTCAGCGTCTCCAATCCCTCAATCCGCTTGCTAATTTGCTTACAGCGTCAGCTCCACCGCCAAAGAAGAAGCAACGATTGGTCGAGCGCAATCGTTTTGTAGACGTCGACACCAAGCTTATGCCGCACGGTATCAAAGTCTGGGTCCAAGCGAGCGAGACGGCTAGCCGTGCGGAGTTGGTTTCCCAGAAGCGGCAGCCGTGGGATGGCGCTCGAGCGGGATATGCGCTCCCGGACCCCAACCTCCTAGTCAGTCCAACCAACGAGGAAACTGTTGCCGGTCAATTACGTGTTCTTGTCAAACTCTGGCCATCCCTCCTTTACCGCATGCTCTCGATGACTTGCGACGTCTTACGGTCCAAAGATTGGCGCTCTATCCTCACTCTCGAAACTCACTCAAACGTCAAGGCGGGCTCCAAGGCGGGCGCTATTCGCCAGGACATGCAGGCGCTTCTTAACAAGTGTCTCACAGAATCAAATAAGCAGGTGAGGTCATGTCATTCCACCTTGTCTACACTGCTAACTCCTGTTAGGGTTCTTTTGACCTTTCAAGACTTGTATCTGCGCCTCTCCTGTGGCATGACAAACCCATTCAACTCAACGTTCCGCTCTCTCCTGACACGACCCGCCCTATTTTGTGGGAGCTCGCTGAAGTCAGTTTCCGGTGGGAGCTTCTCTCCCTTGACGAAATTCTCTACGAGTGCAAGTCGACCGACCTGTCTGATGAGGAGAAGTGGGGGCCGTTCGATGCGGGTAATCGCGAGGATCGTGAAGCAGCCATTCTTGGGGGTATTCCATATTTTGATTCTCGCATCGTGCCCACGGTCGTCGAGACCAATGTCGGTTTTGCTGCTGCTCAACCACAGGAGCGTCGTGATAACATGTTTGGATTGTTCCAGGTGATGTGTGGATGGTCACTTTCGCAACGGGACATGCCCCAAACAATTCGGGCAGCTGGAGAGAGCTTGCGCGACCTTGATCTCAGCGACGAGCCCGAAGAAGGACAAATGCTTACAACCATGGATGCGCTCAAGGATGCAGAATATTACGTCGTGTACTGGTATATCCGCTGCTTTTGTGAGGTGTATAACCGACCACCCGTTCTTCCCCATCGTCGCTTCGAGTAGTGAGTACGTTGTATATTCTCGTTCTTTCTATACCACTATACGTTATATTTTTTGGACAATTTATATACCAACCATCTCTTGCACTTTATACTAATCACATCTTGCTCAGTTGTCAGTGGGCATCTACATTGTGGCCTGAACTCACAGGTAGGTGATCGAGAGAGCATGGTCCGTGCGTGTATGGTCCGTGCGTTCCAGTCGCGTGCATGCTCACAACCCTGATGATTGCGGATATATAAGCTAGCTGGCTGGTACGCTCTCTTTTCATTCATCATTCCTTTCCCTCTCTCTTTTAATTTTCTCTCTGACCACTCCCTTCCTCTCCCTCTCTTCGTTGTCATCATGCGTGGCCGTTCTCGAGGTGCTGCCGTGCGCACACCTCCGACTCGTGATGCAGGTGCTGCCTTGCGCACACCTCCGAACACGTCGTCTTCCGCTACGACGACTGTGAGGCAGACCGCCGCCGAGAAAACGGCTGCACGCGCTGCCGCTGCGCGGAAGAAGGCGGACGACGCTGCAGGTATGTCTTATCTCGTCTTATGACTATTGAGACGTGTCTGACAACCAACAGCTGTACGCGCGCGTCAAGCCGCCCTTCTCGCAGCAGAGGAGGATGCCGACGAAGATGTTGACCCTGATGCAGCGGCGCTTGAGGCGGGGCACGTCGGTAAGGGTAATTTTGTGTTGATCAGAATGTGGGCTGAATAGGTCCATTCAGCTACCCAGCTTAATGCCGTCGCGCCCGTTGTTGCATTGTTGCCCGACGAAGAGGATGAAGACAAGGAGAGACGTCTGCCCGCTTCTTCCGACGTTGAAGACGACATCCCAGTGGCCTCCAGTGATCCGCCGGATGGAGATGACGATGACTCGTCAGTGATAGTACACAGTTGGCTGTCTGACATACATGTACTGACTTGTCGACCAGCTTGTCTCTTCCGACGATCCGTTTACCACTCCCATGAAGAGTAAGCGTGGCCGTGGTCGGTCTGATGACGGTGACTCAGCTTCTGGTCGCCGTCCCTTCAAGTCTGCCAAGGTTACAGCATCATTTTTCACACCTCGTTCTCTACGTCTTGGCAACAAGAGCAAGAAAGCCCTCGTTTTGGCCACAGCAACTGAGACACCTTATCCGGGTGCTCTCAACCGCATGAGTCATGTTGCTGACATCGTTCGGAAGGTGGCGACCGACCCCAACGCTGATGGTGTGCTTCTCTCCACGTACGAGCGTCTTGTCAAACTCCCTGTCTTGTTTGAACAATTTTTGACCTGGGTAAGCCTCGTTGATCACGTTTTGGTTGGTTTTAATTAATTATTAGATTGCCTATTCTCGTGGTGGCTTCATGAATGCTCTCATGAGAGTGGCTCGGGATAAGCTTTGTGCCTTAGGCCTTCCTGGTACACACAGCCCCAATGATATCACTGAACTTGTTCTTTGGCTCGAAAAGTCAGAGGGCTGGAAATTCGGAGAGCTTGACCTCATTGTAAGTGTTTTTCAGATTGGATTTGTTCAAAATCTCAAGTGTTCTAGAAACGTGATTTCAACAAGAAATTGCCTTTTCGGGCTGATTTCTTTGAGTCTGTGGCTCGAACTCTTCTTATGGAAGGAAGAGGCAAAGCCAACAGTGAGGTTTTCCGCTACCTCATTGAGCTCCAGACTCTCCCTATAGTCTTTATGGCTCTCGAAATGACTGCTGTAGGTGTTCTCATCATTTCGCACATTGTGCTTGGTCTTATTTGACTTCAGGTTGAACACGCCATCTCTGAGTGGCGAGATGGGACTCAGCGCAGGGCAGACTTCAAGGAAGATGCTTCTGTTCGCTTTTACCATCATCTTGCTAGCCTCAACCATGTCCAGTCCAAGGCTCCAGCTTATCTCAGCAACATACAGTCCAGCTTGTTCAAGACCATGTTGTGAGTTGTACTATTTCATTACCTATCATAACTCACGATTTGTAGGATTCATACCAACAAGACTTTTTTGCTTGAGACTTCTGTCAGTGGTGCAATGGGCGACCTTGACTATGCAGCCTTGGAGGCCTCTGCTGCTTAATCTTTCATCTTTTCACTATCACAACATCACTGTCCTTCATTCCTTTTGCTCACAAGCCTGTGTTATTTTATATTCTTCATCATTAATCATTTTTCGTAATGCTCTTTAGGTAGTCTTAAGTAGTCCCTTGCAATACAATCACGTTATCCATCCTGTTGCTGTGTGATTTGAGTTGTGTTTGAGTGCTTACAGTTAGCTTTCATTGCCTTTACTGTGCTTTGAGAGTAGCTTGTAAGCTCTTTAACTTCGTCTCGGGATCACCTTGCAAGTTCCTTCACTGCGTTTCCGTAGGGCTCAAGTAGAGTATGATAAGAGCTTTCTGAGTACTTTGAGGGTCTCTTCATGACGCATTGAGCCTACCTTCACTGTGCTATGAAAGTGCCTTTTGTATACTATAAGTCAAGGTTCCTAATGACAGTAGCCTGAGGATATCGTAAAAGTACCACAAAGACATCAGTGAAGCAGGTAATAGTAGCCCAATAGCGCTGTCAAAGCTCATTCTGGAGACTTACAAGGCTACTTAAGTCAAGGTTCCCATATCACAAAGCTTACAGGCATCTCTCAGTTGCTTTTATAGAGCTTTCACATATCTGCGAGTTAGCTTGAATGTATTTTCAGAGCATCACAAGAGCATTATAAGAGCTACTTATATTAAGGTTCCCACTGTTGTTAGCTTCCAGACATCTCCAGAGTGCTTTATGAACATCTTGAGAAACATTAGGATGTCTTAAGAATTAGAAACATGGGAACCTTGACTTAAGTAGCTTTGATAGCTTTTCGGCCTTTGGAGCCTTCATAGCCTTAAATCTCCTCAAAGATCTTTATAATAACTTAAGACCATAGAGCGTTTCGAGATGCTTTACATCAAGAGTATTACAATAGCGTAACTAGATATCTAATAGTTATCCTCATCATTAAGTATATCACCTTCACTAGTATCATCATATTCTGTGATCGAGTATGCTGCCGACCGTTCCACCAAAGCTATTCGTTCTTCGTATTGACGAAGCGCCTCTACCTCGGCATCGGTCGATCTGATTGGTATATCAGCTTGCGTACCATGGCGGCTACGCAGCCTAAGAGCATGTTTGGCAAGATGTGTTGCATGTCCGCCCCGAGGTCCCGCCAATCGACCAACTCCGTGATGAAATAGATCCCCCATGACATGCTTCGAAACTTTGTCGTGCTCAAACTGGAAGAGCTTGTGTCTGATGAAGGCGCCTGCCATGATAGAGATATCCTTCTTCTGTTTCACCTTCTGGTGACGCTGATTTTGCGCCTCAACACCCACAACTTCATAGGTGTGGTCTGTGAGCTGTGAGAGAGGACCGAGGGCGGGAGTGATCTTTGCAAGATGCTGAGGTGTGGCGTTTGTTCCGTGAACGTGCTCCTTGATAATGTCATTGGCGTGTTCATTTCCAAGGTCGCACTCTTTGTTAGAATCAGGAAATCCTCGAGTATTCATGACCATGGCACCGAGAAGCATTTGAGCAGAATCTCGTGGCCAGTCATGAACTAGATTATGGAGAAGCTCCATCAGCTCCTGTGCATAGTTGTAACGTCCACCAGCATAGAACATTGGAGTCCAGTACTTCAAGACTCGTAGGATGCGAGATGGATGTCCCAGTTTGATCGCACTTCTCATCTCGCGCATGGTCATAAGATCGTGCATGAGGAGGACCGCATTCCCCGATGCTGTGGGTCCATCGAGCTTCTTGATGTCATTTGCTTCGAGAGCATCTATAGACGGCGATACATTGGCTTTCGCTATGGCCAGACATAGCGCGTCAAAGTGTGATTGCTCCCAGGCAAAGTTATCGAAGTCTTCAACACTTTTGATACCCGGTGTCACCGCCACAGCGGCAGCAATGACAAGTGAGCGGCCGATAGCATCGAAGAGACGAAGCCATGCATAGAAATCAATCTTTTTGAGATTGACATCGTTCCGGTTCTCCAGACCCGGAAGCTTGAGGATAGAGCTGATGGCTGTGATATCCTCGCTGTCTGCACCCCATGCATTCTTTCCGAAGTTCTCTACCTGATTGAGACAGACGTGCATCAATCCACTCAGCATTCGGAAGCTGCTGAAGTGGAAGACGCTGTGCTCAGAGCGGTCTACAGCACGTTGATCCTGTGCTGCTCGGTCGCGGACTGTAGTGAGACGATCACCAAGTACAAAGTACATGATGCGCTCGAAGACGCTCACAGGAATACAGAGAACCTTGAGAAAGAAGTGCTCAAGTACAAGCATGTTTCCACGCGTTGAGCCTTGTTCTTGGTCAAAGGTGGGCATGAGGTAATACTCTGTCTTTCGAGGAGGCAATGCCATGGTGTCGATAAACTGAGCAACCGTAAATTTGCCGAAGACATGCAGTTCCTCGCTGAGAATGTCGGCAATGTGGATGACAGCATTGTCTTGAAATGCAGTATGATCGGCAGCGGATGGTATGATGTCGGTAAACGATTGCATGGGGTTGAGCTTGTGCCGTGTACCTTCGACAGCGCGAAAGCGCCGGATATCGGTGAGATGGGATGCAGTCCCAAGGTCCTCTGGTATATCCAGAACAACAAGAAGTGCAGAGACTTGATCATGCGCTACAATTCCATGTGCAGCCGATGTTTCCCAGGAGCGTGAGCGCCAATTGAAGTTGTCATATATCAACATCTTCACTTTGGAGAGATTGACGGCGGCATCGCGTGCAAGAGTCATGGAGTCGGATGATAGATGGGTGAGGGACCTGAGAATGAAGGAGTGCGATGAACAGACACCGAGTCGATTCAACATCTGGATGAGACGCTTTGGTGCTTTGTTATCCCAGAGAATAAGTCCGTTCATTGCCTGATGATAGTTTGTTTTGTAGCTTCGGAGATTGAGAATCATCGATGTAGCAAGAGTACGGCCCTGCCGGAACTGTATAAGATGCCATAGTAAAGGAGGAAAGACGGGTCTTGCTTACATGGTCAGAATTGCGCATCCCATCGGCATCTGACGGCCCATCCTTCCCAATAACACCTTTGAGAACGGTTTGGAGCCGCGGTAGTGTGTTCTCATATGTCTGACGGAGAGCACCAATGTGAAAGTTGCGTGTTGCGGCCACTGTCATGTCATCAGGGTGCATACGAAGCTTGTTTGCCTGCTTGGTGTATGGTCCTTTGCGAGCGCGATCTGTGAGCCCGCTTATTTCTTGACTGCAGAGAGTTGTTGCTGATTGAACGATCCAGTCAGACACATCGGGATCATCAAGACCAGTGATGTTGGCCAGTAGCGTTATGAACTTGAGCGCCACGCCTGAGCGAGCAAAGTGCTGAGACCAACGGCGGACTTCAACATGGTCTGACTCAAGCAGAATGGTCAAGAGGCGGAGGACACTGAAGGACTTTTTATATTTCCCCGTCATGAACTGAAGGACATCGAGCGCCTTAGCCTCTTCATCCGTAGGTGATCGTCGTGCTCCGGGACTTCCGTCTGATTCCTCAATGAAGTTGTCGTCTTCGGGATCTGAGGAAGTATCCAGGGAAATGTCACGGTATGGGCGTTGATTGACATTGAAGTTGAAAGGAAGAGTGTCGGCGGAAAGTGGGGAATGCGGGCCAGGTGAACTCGATAGGGCTTCCGGGACATCTGAACCATCAGGATCATAGAGATCAAGAAGGCTGTTGCTGTAATTGAAGTCCAACGGTCGAACAGAAGGCATGTGGATGGCGTTTATATATGATTGCCGGTCAAAGGAGGTACATCGGGCTCGGTACGCGACGAGAAACGACGACGACGACGGCGGGAAGAGGCAAGAAGTAAGGTGATGTCATATCCGAGAAGACCGAAAGGAGTGCCCACCCAAATCGGCGCATCCGATCCCAGACGGTTACGGACGGGTTCCCTTTTAGGGTGTCCGTAAGCGGATGGTATCACGAGACTACGATTTGGGTGGGCACTCCTTTCGGTCTTCTCGGATATGACATCACCTTACTTCTTGCCTCTTCCCGCCGTCGTCGTCGTCGTTTCTCGTCGCGTACCGAGCCCGATGTACCTCCTTTGACCGGCAATCATATATAAACGCCATCCACATGCCTTCTGTTCGACCGTTGGACTTCAATTACAGCAACAGCCTTCTTGATCTCTATGATCCTGATGGTTCAGATGTCCCGGAAGCCCTATCGAGTTCACCTGGCCCGCATTCCCCACTTTCCGCCGACACTCTTCCTTTCAACTTCAATGTCAATCAACGCCCATACCGTGACATTTCCCTGGATACTTCCTCAGATCCCGAAGACGACAACTTCATTGAGGAATCAGACGGAAGTCCCGGAGCACGACGATCACCTACGGATGAAGAGGCTAAGGCGCTCGATGTCCTTCAGTTCATGACGGGGAAATATAAAAAGTCCTTCAGTGTCCTCCGCCTCTTGACCATTCTGCTTGAGTCAGACCATGTTGAAGTCCGCCGTTGGTCTCAGCACTTTGCTCGCTCAGGCGTGGCGCTCAAGTTCATAACGCTACTGGCCAACATCACTGGTCTTGATGATCCCGATGTGTCTGACTGGATCGTTCAATCAGCAACAACTCTCTGCAGTCAAGAAATAAGCGGGCTCACAGATCGCGCTCGCAAAGGACCATACACCAAGCAGGCAAACAAGCTTCGTATGCACCCTGATGACATGACAGTGGCCGCAACACGCAACTTTCACATTGGTGCTCTCCGTCAGACATATGAGAACACACTACCGCGGCTCCAAACCGTTCTCAAAGGTGTTATTGGGAAGGATGGGCCGTCAGATGCCGATGGGATGCGCAATTCTGACCATGTAAGCAAGACCCGTCTTTCCTCCTTTACTATGGCATCTTATACAGTTCCGGCAGGGCCGTACTCTTGCTACATCGATGATTCTCAATCTCCGAAGCTACAAAACAAACTATCATCAGGCAATGAACGGACTTATTCTCTGGGATAACAAAGCACCAAAGCGTCTCATCCAGATGTTGAATCGACTCGGTGTCTGTTCATCGCACTCCTTCATTCTCAGGTCCCTCACCCATCTATCATCCGACTCCATGACTCTTGCACGCGATGCCGCCGTCAATCTCTCCAAAGTGAAGATGTTGATATATGACAACTTCAATTGGCGCTCACGCTCCTGGGAAACATCGGCTGCACATGGAATTGTAGCGCATGATCAAGTCTCTGCACTTCTTGTTGTTCTGGATATACCAGAGGACCTTGGGACTGCATCCCATCTCACCGATATCCGGCGCTTTCGCGCTGTCGAAGGTACACGGCACAAGCTCAACCCCATGCAATCGTTTACCGACATCATACCATCCGCTGCCGATCATACTGCATTTCAAGACAATGCTGTCATCCACATTGCCGACATTCTCAGCGAGGAACTGCATGTCTTCGGCAAATTTACGGTTGCTCAGTTTATCGACACCATGGCATTGCCTCCTCGAAAGACAGAGTATTACCTCATGCCCACCTTTGACCAAGAACAAGGCTCAACGCGTGGAAACATGCTTGTACTTGAGCACTTCTTTCTCAAGGTTCTCTGTATTCCTGTGAGCGTCTTCGAGCGCATCATGTACTTTGTACTTGGTGATCGTCTCACTACAGTCCGCGACCGAGCAGCACAGGATCAACGTGCTGTAGACCGCTCTGAGCACAGCGTCTTCCACTTCAGCAGCTTCCGAATGCTGAGTGGATTGATGCACGTCTGTCTCAATCAGGTAGAGAACTTCGGAAAGAATGCATGGGGTGCAGACAGCGAGGATATCACAGCCATCAGCTCTATCCTCAAGCTTCCGGGTCTGGAGAACCGGAACGATGTCAATCTCAAAAAGATTGATTTCTATGCATGGCTTCGTCTCTTCGATGCTATCGGCCGCTCACTTGTCATTGCTGCCGCTGTGGCGGTGACACCGGGTATCAAAAGTGTTGAAGACTTCGATAACTTTGCCTGGGAGCAATCACACTTTGACGCGCTATGTCTGGCCATAGCGAAAGCCAATGTATCGCCGTCTATAGATGCTCTCGAAGCAAATGACATCAAGAAGCTCGATGGACCCACAGCATCGGGGAATGCGGTCCTCCTCATGCACGATCTTATGACCATGCGCGAGATGAGAAGTGCGATCAAACTGGGACATCCATCTCGCATCCTACGAGTCTTGAAGTACTGGACTCCAATGTTCTATGCTGGTGGACGTTACAACTATGCACAGGAGCTGATGGAGCTTCTCCATAATCTAGTTCATGACTGGCCACGAGATTCTGCTCAAATGCTTCTCGGTGCCATGGTCATGAATACTCGAGGATTTCCTGATTCTAACAAAGAGTGCGACCTTGGAAATGAACACGCCAATGACATTATCAAGGAGCACGTTCACGGAACAAACGCCACACCTCAGCATCTTGCAAAGATCACTCCCGCCCTCGGTCCTCTCTCACAGCTCACAGACCACACCTATGAAGTTGTGGGTGTTGAGGCGCAAAATCAGCGTCACCAGAAGGTGAAACAGAAGAAGGATATCTCTATCATGGCAGGCGCCTTCATCAGACACAAGCTCTTCCAGTTTGAGCACGACAAAGTTTCGAAGCATGTCATGGGGGATCTATTTCATCACGGAGTTGGTCGATTGGCGGGACCTCGGGGCGGACATGCAACACATCTTGCCAAACATGCTCTTAGGCTGCGTAGCCGCCATGGTACGCAAGCTGATATACCAATCAGATCGACCGATGCCGAGGTAGAGGCGCTTCGTCAATACGAAGAACGAATAGCTTTGGTGGAACGGTCGGCAGCATACTCGATCACAGAATATGATGATACTAGTGAAGGTGATATACTTAATGATGAGGATAACTATTAGATATCTAGTTACGCTATTGTAATACTCTTGATGTAAAGATCGGTGGATTCATATGTGAAAGTCGTTACCTTGTAACCAAGGTTTTGGTGAGTGGGCACCTGTTCTTTTTGACCTCTTAGCTGCTACTGGAGCAGCGCCTGTCGAGCGTGGCTTGCGCTTCCTCGAAGAGGATGCGATAGAGACATCAGTCTCGTTCACAAAGGTCACCTCGGTGAATGCCGGTAAACTTGGACTCCTGGCTCGAGACGGCGGCTGCTCCAATGATTGAGTATTGACGGTGTTGTCATCCTCCGTATCGAAGAGGTTCCACTGCTCTAACGACTCCTGTACTGCATCAAAAAGACGCTGTCCAAGCTCAGTCATATGCGCAACATGAAGAGACGTCATCTCAACGAGATTGGACAGGCTGTTGAGCGAACGCGCATGGCTCGCAATCTCCATGAGATCATCATCAGAGAGTAAGGTCTTAGGCCCATAGCCAGGCCAATCCTTCCAGTGCTCCCGCCATTCAGCTACACGCCATGCTTTGAGATCATCAACGACATGAGAGGCCTCAGTTTTGTCAAGTCTGACAGCTTGGCGATGAACAGCGACAGCGGGATTGACAGTGACCCACTGCAACTGTGCAGCCGGCAGTAAAGAGGGCATACAGCGACAGCAGTGCCCACATCCGCCAGCCAGAGTGGGCCGTTCCGGATTTTCCATCCATTTGTCGAAGATGACCGTCGAACACCCCGAATTCCGCTGAACGAGCTCTACCAGGCCTTCGTCTTCCCCACTATCGATGAGTGCAGCCGTATCGCCATTTTTTGGAACCATGCTCTCTTCGACAAGGAGAACACCTAGAGACTCGGTATCCTCCTCTCGACCTCCGCGTCCGCGCCGTTGGTCCCACGTTGGCAAGGTGATCTTACGAGTCTTGTACTGAACGACTAGATTGACCCCCCTGAAATTCATCCCCGCGCCAACTTTCTCTGACGCCAGAAGGATTCGAGTACGCCTTGATCGAAAGTCGCGGAGACAAATCTCTTGATGATCTTTGCTCAGACCGGCGTGAATAATGTCGACGAAGTAGGGAGGGAGGTTCTCGGCAATGAGTCGTGCATGTAGCCACCAGAACATATCCGTCAACATATCCAGATCATCGCAGTAGACAAGCGTTGTCTTTACACTATCCGCCGTGCTCCCGGGAGGTAGAACAAATGCCATGTCCTGGAAGCTGCTGTGAGGGTACTGCATATAAACGATCGCAGAGTAGAGCTCTGGTCGATAATTGCCCAGGTTGATGAGCGTGTAGTCACTCTTGAGACCTGCAAAGGTTTCAAGGGCATCCCGGTACCGACGTGGCATTGTGGCAGACATAACAACCAATGGCACGTCTTGTCCAACGATGGCACGGATATGATGAATACGGCCGTATGCAGGTCGCCATGATGCAGATTCGAGTGGAAGGTGGGCCTCGTCAATGTATATAGCGGACAGACGAGCTTGCCATTCTACACAGTGAATGACCTGCGCAAATGATGGGCTCTCGAGCATCTCTGGGCATACATAGACCACGAGCATGTCCTCGGACGCGGCCCGTCTGAAGTCATCCTGCGAGTTCTGTTCCGAGTAGATGAATATCGACGAGATGTCTTTGCCGTGGAAGCTTTGGGATGAGTTTAGTACAAGCCGGAGCAAAAGCTACTGCAGTAACTCACTTTGAGGCCCCCTCGCATCCAAGACTTGTATACGGCGTCACGACGAGCGATACACCTGTCTTCCGAGCCACCAAAGGCAGGGAGAACAAGAATGACTTCCCAGATCCAGTCGGTGAGATGAGCGCAAGATCGCCCTTCCGAGCCAGGATAATATTGGATCCATCTATTTGGTGGGAGCGCAGATGCATCTCTGACGAAATGAGACCGCTTTCGCGCCCAACAGTGTCCCATTCAAGATCTGTTAAGGGTTTGACGGGCTGGATAGGCGCTGGTGCCGGCCCAAACGCGAATGCAGTCTTTTTCTTGAATCCAGGAGTATAGAGCGCATAAGGGCGATAGGGAGTAGGCGGCGGAGGCTTGAAGTAGCCGTTACTGAAAGATCCGGGACGACGCTGGGTCGGAAGATTGGTGGTAGGTGCAAGTGGAGGGTCGGGGGTAGAATCAGATAATGTGCGCGCAAACTCGTCATTGAGCAGTTGCAAAATGGATGAGCCAGAGGTTCCCGTGGCTCTGGTTGGTGTTGTACCAGGGGTTGACGATACAGATAACCTGGAAGGTGTGTGGGCATAGCCTGGTGTGAAGAGGGTTGGTAGAAGTCGATTCTCCTTAGCAGACATGATGAAATGAGTGGGAGGGGGTTTAAAGAGTGGTATGAATCATTTTGCAATCAAAGGAGGTACATCGGGCTCGGTACGCGACGAGAAACGACGACGACGACGGCGGGAAGAGGCAAGAAGTAAGGTGATGTCATATCCGAGAAGACCGAAAGGAGTGCCCACCCAAATCGGCGCATCCGATCCCAGACGGTTACGGACGGGTTCCCTTTTAGGGTGTCCGTAAGCGGATGGTATCACGAGACTACCCAAATCGGCGCATCCGATCCCAGACGGTTACGGACGGGTTCCCTTTTAGGGTGTCCGTAAGCGGATGGTATCACGAGACTAGGCACCCTCCGGGAACGGCGTGTGCGACGCGTTGGTCCATTGCGTGGGGTTGTAAGATAGGAGTTCTTCGGGGTCGGAACCGTTCTGTATCTGTTTGACGATCAGCTGGGCGAGAGGTCCCGCGCGTATCGTGCTGTCTAGTCCGGCTTGAGGTTCGGTGGTCTCGCTGCGTCCAATGATCTTAGATTATGTGCACGTCAGATTGGTATCTGTTATGCTTGCAGAATACTGACAATGCGATGAAGCCACTGGAACAACATTGAGAAGTGCACGGAGGGAGGTGGAATGAAGACTGACATGTGCTATACATATGTATCCTGGATGAATGATTCAGAATCTGGTACTGGAACACTGAGACATGAGCATACCTCCTCCGTTGTTTGTCTAGAATGATAGGTCAATCTCCTGACAAAAAGCCCAATGCAAGTTACCCACAACATCCACAATCAAACGTTCAGCACCGTGCTTCTTGAGACTCTTGAGACCGGCAAGGAGACTTGTCTGGAACGTCGAGAAGCTTCCAGCAGAGAAACTGCCCAGTGCCAGCACACCCGTCGTGTTATCACTGAGCAGATAAAATTGTGCCACGCTGTAGCTGTCGTTCAGGGGGGTCATCTCCGGCTTCAGCTCTTCCGGGAGTTCTATGTTAGATGGAGGTATCGCGTCCAAAATGACATTCAGCGCGTGTCTGCGCGCGTCGACTGGGTCGACCGGTGGCTGTTGCTGGAAATATGCGACTGGACTTTCCGAAGTCTCAATCTCCATGGAGGCGACCTTATCATAGATGTCGATCCCGTTCGTGCGCTTTCCAGCAACGCAATTGTTTGCTCGGTAGGAAGAGAAGTCGGTGAAGTTCTTCGAAGCGGAACCGAACCTTGAGCGATAGGGTAACTAGAAGACGCGTCAGGTACTATTTTATTCCCGACGGCCATACACTTGCTCCGTTGATTGTGTCGACCGACAAGACCCAACTCACCCAGTTTTCGGGCAGTCGGCAGGCTTATCCGGTCTACTTGACTCTCGGGAACATCCCCAGCCATATTCGTCGAAAACCCTCCCAACTCGCCTGCATCCTCATTGCTTACCTGCCTCTCGAAAAGATCAACAAGGGCCAAATCTCAAAAGCAGCCATGCGGACGTCATACCAGCGTCTCTTTCACGCAGCCATGACGGAGATTTTTGCTCCTCTCGTGGAGGCGGGAAGGGATGGTGTCGAGATGACTAGTGGCGACGGTGCTGTGCGGATGGTTCATCCCGTCCTGGCTAGCTATGTCGCTGACTATCCTGAGCAATGTCTGGTGACGTGTGCCAAGTATGGTACATGTCCCAAGTGTCAATGTGATGCTGATCAGCTGGGCGAGTCGTCTAACGCTGACTTGCGCACTCCCTCTTGGACCCTTGACATCATGGAGGAGGCAAAAGCTTCTACATCATCTGCTTCCGCCTATTTTGCTGCCTGCATGGCTGAAAATGTTTCCGGGCATGTCCCCGACCCATTCTGGAAGGATCTCCCTCATACCAACATCCACCTCAGCACCACTCCCGACGTCCTTCATCAGCTCTATCAGGGTGTTCTCCGCCATCTCATCGAGTGGTGTCAGACCCTCATGACGGAAGAGGAGATGGACCGCCGCATTCGCTGTCTCCCGCCTGGTCTTGGTTTACGCCACTTCAAAAATGGCATCAGTGCACTCTCACAGATTAGCGGCTCTGAACGCAAGAACATGGCCAAGATTCTCCTCGCCTGTCTCGTTGGGTCCGACATTCCCGAGCGCGGTCTCAAAGCCTGCCGAGCCATTCTCGATTTCATCTACCTTGCTCAATACTCCACCCACGACGACGAAACTCTCGGCTATATGGAGGATGCTCTCTCCGCCTGGGATGAGAGCAAGTCCTACTTCATCCACGTAAGTTGCTTCAGAGTTCCGTTAGCCTTGAGACTCATCTCATAAACAGGTGCAATTGCGCGAACACTTCAACATTCCTAAAATCCACTCCCTCCGCCATTACGTTTCATCCATCCGTCTCTTCGGAGCTACCAATAACTTCAACACGGAGATGTTTGAGCGCCTTCACATTGACTTTTCCAAAAAGGGCTGGCGGGCGTCGAACAAGCGGGACGAGTATCCTCAGATGACAACCTGGGTCCTGCGACAAGAGAACATTCATGCCTTCCAGCGTTATACCTCTTGGGTGCAGAAACAGCTACAGCAATCTGAGCTGCCTCCTCCGCCTGTACCTCCACCTCCTCTTCCATATGTTACCCCACCTTCTCTCCCATCAACACCGTCTCAGCCTGTTATACGCAGTGGTCGAGTGCAACAGGTCTCCCTCGCCAAGCTTCCCAGCATTCCCAACAAATCCCTTATTCACATTGCTCGACAGCATCACATTCCTCATTTTTCGTCACACTTGCTTGCTTATCTTAACGCTCATGGTCGGGACCAACTGGGATTGGGCGCTTATCACCACACTTCCCTTCCCTTTGCTGGTGTCGACGTCTATTATTCATTTAAATTTGGTAGAGAAGGTCTCACCGATGATTTTGAGGTGCGCGATGTTGTCAAGGCCTCTCCGCAGGATGGGGGACGTTTTGATACTGTCGTTGTCATCACTGGCGATGAGGCTGAGAGCTCAGGGCTTGGCGATACTCGTGTCGGCCGTGTTCGAGTCATTTTCAAGGTTCCTTCTCAGCTCGTGCTGCATGGTGTTACTGTCTCCACACCAACTCATTGGCCAAAGATTCCTCTTGCATACGTCGAGTGGTATACCAAGCCTACACTTTCAGTCAAGGCTAAACGAAGTCATCTTATGCCATCATTATCGAAGGCGTTTCTGCCTGATCGTATTACTCCACTTTGGTCTATTATTCCCCTTTCAAATATTCGTCAGAGCGCACATTTAACACCAGATTGGAAAAAACTCACTCAGGATCAATGGGACATTCCAATATCCACAAGTTCTGTTTTAGATACATGTAATCATTTTTTCTTAAACAATTGGGTCAGCCTGTATACGTATCAGACGATTTATTTGTTAGAGTAGACTTATTAGAATTATATAGAATTTAGATTGCTTAAGTTATGGGACATTCTGCATGTACAATTAAGTTGATTCAAGTGTCTTGACGATCAATGTTTTGTAGCATTCAGATTAAGTTTTCTTAAATTTCAAGAATCAGTGACGGTAAGTTAAAGTCAAATGGAGGTATCTTAATATTTGTGTATATGAGACTGCAAGTTTGATACATCTATAAGTATCTTGAGGCCTTGAAAGCTATAGTATGAGACCATGTGTCATAAGTAGCTTTCAGACACTTTTGATGACTTAAGTGACCTTGGTAGCTTTAAGATAGCAGTATTGGAGATGTGTAACTTAACAATACTTAAGACCATAGGGCGTTTCGTGATGAGATCGGTGGATTCATATGTGAAAGTCGTTACCTTGTAACCAAGGTTTTGGTGAGTGGGCACCTGTTCTTTTTGACCTCTTAGCTGCTACTGGAGCAGCGCCTGTCGAGCGTGGCTTGCGCTTCCTCGAAGAGGATGCGATAGAGACATCAGTCTCGTTCACAAAGGTCACCTCGGTGAATGCCGGTAAACTTGGACTCCTGGCTCGAGACGGCGGCTGCTCCAATGATTGAGTATTGACGGTGTTGTCATCCTCCGTATCGAAGAGGTTCCACTGCTCTAACGACTCCTGTACTGCATCAAAAAGACGCTGTCCAAGCTCAGTCATATGCGCAACATGAAGAGACGTCATCTCAACGAGATTGGACAGGCTGTTGAGCGAACGCGCATGGCTCGCAATCTCCATGAGATCATCATCAGAGAGTAAGGTCTTAGGCCCATAGCCAGGCCAATCCTTCCAGTGCTCCCGCCATTCAGCTACACGCCATGCTTTGAGATCATCAACGACATGAGAGGCCTCAGTTTTGTCAAGTCTGACAGCTTGGCGATGAACAGCGACAGCGGGATTGACAGTGACCCACTGCAACTGTGCAGCCGGCAGTAAAGAGGGCATACAGCGACAGCAGTGCCCACATCCGCCAGCCAGAGTGGGCCGTTCCGGATTTTCCATCCATTTGTCGAAGATGACCGTCGAACACCCCGAATTCCGCTGAACGAGCTCTACCAGGCCTTCGTCTTCCCCACTATCGATGAGTGCAGCCGTATCGCCATTTTTTGGAACCATGCTCTCTTCGACAAGGAGAACACCTAGAGACTCGGTATCCTCCTCTCGACCTCCGCGTCCGCGCCGTTGGTCCCACGTTGGCAAGGTGATCTTACGAGTCTTGTACTGAACGACTAGATTGACCCCCCTGAAATTCATCCCCGCGCCAACTTTCTCTGACGCCAGAAGGATTCGAGTACGCCTTGATCGAAAGTCGCGGAGACAAATCTCTTGATGATCTTTGCTCAGACCGGCGTGAATAATGTCGACGAAGTAGGGAGGGAGGTTCTCGGCAATGAGTCGTGCATGTAGCCACCAGAACATATCCGTCAACATATCCAGATCATCGCAGTAGACAAGCGTTGTCTTTACACTATCCGCCGTGCTCCCGGGAGGTAGAACAAATGCCATGTCCTGGAAGCTGCTGTGAGGGTACTGCATATAAACGATCGCAGAGTAGAGCTCTGGTCGATAATTGCCCAGGTTGATGAGCGTGTAGTCACTCTTGAGACCTGCAAAGGTTTCAAGGGCATCCCGGTACCGACGTGGCATTGTGGCAGACATAACAACCAATGGCACGTCTTGTCCAACGATGGCACGGATATGATGAATACGGCCGTATGCAGGTCGCCATGATGCAGATTCGAGTGGAAGGTGGGCCTCGTCAATGTATATAGCGGACAGACGAGCTTGCCATTCTACACAGTGAATGACCTGCGCAAATGATGGGCTCTCGAGCATCTCTGGGCATACATAGACCACGAGCATGTCCTCGGACGCGGCCCGTCTGAAGTCATCCTGCGAGTTCTGTTCCGAGTAGATGAATATCGACGAGATGTCTTTGCCGTGGAAGCTTTGGGATGAGTTTAGTACAAGCCGGAGCAAAAGCTACTGCAGTAACTCACTTTGAGGCCCCCTCGCATCCAAGACTTGTATACGGCGTCACGACGAGCGATACACCTGTCTTCCGAGCCACCAAAGGCAGGGAGAACAAGAATGACTTCCCAGATCCAGTCGGTGAGATGAGCGCAAGATCGCCCTTCCGAGCCAGGATAATATTGGATCCATCTATTTGGTGGGAGCGCAGATGCATCTCTGACGAAATGAGACCGCTTTCGCGCCCAACAGTGTCCCATTCAAGATCTGTTAAGGGTTTGACGGGCTGGATAGGCGCTGGTGCCGGCCCAAACGCGAATGCAGTCTTTTTCTTGAATCCAGGAGTATAGAGCGCATAAGGGCGATAGGGAGTAGGCGGCGGAGGCTTGAAGTAGCCGTTACTGAAAGATCCGGGACGACGCTGGGTCGGAAGATTGGTGGTAGGTGCAAGTGGAGGGTCGGGGGTAGAATCAGATAATGTGCGCGCAAACTCGTCATTGAGCAGTTGCAAAATGGATGAGCCAGAGGTTCCCGTGGCTCTGGTTGGTGTTGTACCAGGGGTTGACGATACAGATAACCTGGAAGGTGTGTGGGCATAGCCTGGTGTGAAGAGGGTTGGTAGAAGTCGATTCTCCTTAGCAGACATGATGAAATGAGTGGGAGGGGGTTTAAAGAGTGGTATGAATCATTTTGCAATCAAAGGAGGTACATCGGGCTCGGTACGCGACGAGAAACGACGACGACGACGGCGGGAAGAGGCAAGAAGTAAGGTGATGTCATATCCGAGAAGACCGAAAGGAGTGCCCACCCAAATCGGCGCATCCGATCCCAGACGGTTACGGACGGGTTCCCTTTTAGGGTGTCCGTAAGCGGATGGTATCACGAGACTACCCAAATCGGCGCATCCGATCCCAGACGGTTACGGACGGGTTCCCTTTTAGGGTGTCCGTAAGCGGATGGTATCACGAGACTAGGCACCCTCCGGGAACGGCGTGTGCGACGCGTTGGTCCATTGCGTGGGGTTGTAAGATAGGAGTTCTTCGGGGTCGGAACCGTTCTGTATCTGTTTGACGATCAGCTGGGCGAGAGGTCCCGCGCGTATCGTGCTGTCTAGTCCGGCTTGAGGTTCGGTGGTCTCGCTGCGTCCAATGATCTTAGATTATGTGCACGTCAGATTGGTATCTGTTATGCTTGCAGAATACTGACAATGCGATGAAGCCACTGGAACAACATTGAGAAGTGCACGGAGGGAGGTGGAATGAAGACTGACATGTGCTATACATATGTATCCTGGATGAATGATTCAGAATCTGGTACTGGAACACTGAGACATGAGCATACCTCCTCCGTTGTTTGTCTAGAATGATAGGTCAATCTCCTGACAAAAAGCCCAATGCAAGTTACCCACAACATCCACAATCAAACGTTCAGCACCGTGCTTCTTGAGACTCTTGAGACCGGCAAGGAGACTTGTCTGGAACGTCGAGAAGCTTCCAGCAGAGAAACTGCCCAGTGCCAGCACACCCGTCGTGTTATCACTGAGCAGATAAAATTGTGCCACGCTGTAGCTGTCGTTCAGGGGGGTCATCTCCGGCTTCAGCTCTTCCGGGAGTTCTATGTTAGATGGAGGTATCGCGTCCAAAATGACATTCAGCGCGTGTCTGCGCGCGTCGACTGGGTCGACCGGTGGCTGTTGCTGGAAATATGCGACTGGACTTTCCGAAGTCTCAATCTCCATGGAGGCGACCTTATCATAGATGTCGATCCCGTTCGTGCGCTTTCCAGCAACGCAATTGTTTGCTCGGTAGGAAGAGAAGTCGGTGAAGTTCTTCGAAGCGGAACCGAACCTTGAGCGATAGGGTAACTAGAAGACGCGTCAGGTACTATTTTATCTATGTATCGACTACTTACGGAAAAGATATCAATCTCGCCACTACTGTTGACGCGCTGGACAGCAAGCTCGACGGAGTCCGTCAATGGATGAACGTGCTGCGCAAAGTTACCCATGATGTATTCCCAGCCATCGCGACCGCGATGGTAGGACGAAAAGAAACTGAGCGAACAATCATCATCAAAACGAGCAAACACATCCATTGATTTACTTACGAGTTCTGTCGCGTAGCATGCGACTGGTAGCTTCCCGTCGTCAATGCATTGGCGTTGACTGCCACAAGTGGACTTTGACCATTGATGAGTAGGACCCGAGCACCAGAGAGCTATAGGATATATGAGAAATAGGATGATTGCAGTCATGATGAACAGACCGAGCTGAGCTTTCCCTTCAAATGTCCAGGTAACGCATCCTCCCAGAACTGCATGTTGTCTCCGAATTCCGCTTTCGCGACCGTGTATGCCTCTGGGGCGATGTGCACGTCTTGAGATCCATCCGCCGCGGTCAAAAGCACAAGCGGTAAGGGAAGGTAAGTAACAAAGAAGGCTGCGTACGTCAAGTCAGCTGCAGCGCCAACACGTAAGTCGTAGGCTCACAATCGTAGCAATAATTCAGCGCCGCACAGTGTCCATCGTTCGCCCGTTTGAAGGCCCGGAATATGTCGAGGTGAAAGTCAAACTCGGAAAGATATTTCTTGTGGCTGAACAGTGCAAGATCGGCATGCAAGTCCTCATGGACGTCGTTGTCAAATGGAGGTGGTGCTTGAATCTGGTAGTTGACCGAGGTGTGGAAGGCTAGCGTCTTGTTGAAGACATCAATGGTCTGAGAAGTATTTGAGTTTCTACATTCGTCAAGCAACGACGAGGCGCACATTCGACCTGATTTCTGGCGTAAGAGGCGCCATGGCCATACAAGCCCGCGCTTGAGCAGGGGACACCCATCTCTGCCCAGCAATGGCGGCGCAGTGATCCACTGGCGCGTGTAGGTTGACGGCGCGAGCCAATGCAGAAGCCCCGGCGACGAGCAGCAGAGACCAACGCATCTGTAGCCGTGGTGGTTAATAATGATAGTGGGAACAGACCCCGGTTTGATTGCCGGCGGTTCACTGTGAACGTCTCGGAACTCGGTCCGGAAGGCCGTATGAATCTTTTTCGGTCGACGGCCACCACGAGAGCGCGATGGGCGCACATTCCATGTCAGTACCGCTTCAAAAGCCTGTATGTTCGTTACGAGACTCCTCTGCGGTCTAAGACAGGAGTAGAGCTCTCTGCGGACCAGACTTTCGAGTCTCTTGGAGTGCGGCCTTCCGTGGTGCAAGCACTGCACAATGCATTCCCCAGTGTGGTGTCACCCACAGAAACGCAGTCTCGCTTGATCCCTGCTATTCTCAGCGACGACGATGTCTTCCTGCTCGATAACACGGGAACCGGAAAGTGCGTCGCGTCGATTCTCACGTTATGCGCGAAGACTCAACAACTATGCAGGTCATTCGGCTTGTTAATCGGGGTGCTGAACAAACCTAGGATACGCTACAAGGATGAGTCTGGCAACCCACGCGATCAACTGGCTATCACGACTCTGTATCTTGTCCCTCACAAGGACTTGGCGAACCAACTCTACACTTGGCTAAAACGTATGGCCGAGTCATCCCAAGGTCCCGACTCCCCGCACATGGACTCCGTCGCGCAGGTTCTTACTCGGGGGGAACACTTTACCACTTGTCTTGAAACACTGAAAGCCAACCCGCCACACATCCTCATTGGCACCCCACAGGCGGTTGACGACGTCTTGGAGGCGGATCCCACTGCCATAGACTTCTCGGAGCTCTCCACCCTCGTTATTGATGAGATTGACTATCTCATCGCGCGGTTGCCACGCCCTATGGATCCCCGAAGAAGGTGGAAGCCGGCGAGGAGGAGAACCAACCCCATGAAACTCAGGCATCCAGGTGTCACCTCGGACCTTCTCGAGCGCATTTATCAGTCGAGGGTGCAGATGACAGAGGCGGCAGAACAGACGTCCGTCATCAAGACTGATCCTCCTGTTGCTCTGCCCCAGCTCATCGTCTCGAGTGCGACGATTCGGCGAGTACTGCGTCAGCATCTGTTCTATTCGAGCGGTTGGATGAACCCACACAAAATTACGTTGGTGACAGGTCAACAATACGAGGTGGACGTCACCCATCGGGGGTTAGGTAGTCGAGGGTTGGGTGGGATGGCCATCCAACATTCCATTGTCGTGGTGCATGGGGACAGTGTGTACAATGTTCGCGATGCAGTGCCTGCACCGAAGGATAGCACGTTGCCGGTGGCTACAAATGAGAATAGCGAAGAAACCGCCCTAGACATCGATGCTAGTGACGAGCAGAAGCAACGTGAGTTTCACAGTCCATTACGGTATGGGCCGCCATTCTCATCATGATCACAGAGTTTGCTGCCAAGCCCTCCCCGTATGATAGCCAGGTCCTCGAGGCGATTGCCACTGCTTTCGCCATCGATGTCCCTTCACTCGGCCTCCTGGTCCTCAGCCCCGCGTCGCCTGTGAATCGCGCGATCTACGATTTACGTCGCATGGGTGTCAACGCCGCTGCGCTGGATGTCACAGACCAAACGAGAGGTGGCGCTCATCTTGCGGGCGGCAAGGACGTCAAGCTGGACTTTAAGCCGAACCCCGTCCTGCTGGTGTGCACGCGGGCGACGGCGCGTGGGATCGACCTGCCGGAGCTCACGCATGTGTTCATTGTTGACATGTTTGAAGGCTACATGAAGGGCGAGCTGGTCGACGAGTACCTGCACATTGCGGGCCGTGTGGGCAGGTTCGGGCGCGGCGGCAAGGTGATCACGTTCATCAACGACAACAAGGGACCGGAGGCTGGTCCGCTCCCCAGCGAGAAGATACTGCCCCGCATCTTGAGAGTCTTGCATGAGGTTGGTGCGCAGCCTGTTGTATTCGAGCCGTTCGATGCGGTTGAGGTCAAGGTGTGTCTGAATTTCTGCCATATTGGGAGGTGACTTGCTGACAGGCCTATCAAGTCTTAGTGATTGGTGGTGGGCATTCCCCGCTTTGGGCCCGGGACGCTTGTCGTTGTTTGGCAAAGACTTCGCTCCCTACTAAACAGTACATCGAGATGGTCAGGCCTTGAATGTCATATTGCACCCACTTCGGCAGAAACTTTGAGAGAGAAAGTTGCTAGGAATACCAAGCCGCACATTCGAACCAGACGGATAAGAGATATGTGGCACCAATCTCGCTCTACAGTAATGGCAGCAGTATGTAGAAAATCAATGGAATGAATTCAGAAAATTCCTCTGGATCAATTGTAGATATACCAAATCTAAGTGGGATGCACCAGTAATAATACCCAAAAGTTGTGGCCAGAAGTGGTCCCAAGCTGAGCAACGGACAGTGAGCAGACGCGCTGATTGGCCGTGACGTTGTGTGACAGATCACTCTTTGACGTGAATTCTGGCGTTTGTAGGTTGTGTAGGGATTCTTGAAGCTTGGGATCACAAATGAGTAGTTTAATAAATGTCATTGATGTGAGTCTGGGATGGTAACCTCTTCATTCTAGTTCACTAATGCTTGCCTCGCTGCCAAAGACTCGTTTGCCATCCGATCACCGGTTAACTTGAGTCACCGGATTAGTCAGCATCCCGCGCAAGAACCGGGGATTGCCCACCACCATAGTGATGTCTCGCCAACACTTGACCATCACGGATCTATGATTGATACATCCCGCCCACTGGCAACAAGGGGGACCAAGTGGTGCATTGCACATCACCCGCCACATTGATTGTATATCATAGCTGGAGTCTCCTCGTATAGGGCTCGATAAGAGGACTATGTATTTCGTGCATATCATAGTTACCTGTACTTAAGTTCCGGAAACAAGATTGACTCTGGACTACCCCACATGGCGTCCGCCGAGTCTGACTGTTGGTCCCATGGTTGTCAAGATGCTGAGTAGAATTCCGTCGGCCTCACTGGGCCTGTGAATGATGCAAGGCGTGCACGCAAGTCGCACCTTGGTCTGTTCGAGGTGCATTCGGTGTCGCTGTAGATTGAAGAATGAGTTAACTTGGTGCGCGGTACGAAGATCAGGGACGATGCATGTGGCCTAGACGACGTGACGGTTTCATTTCAAACGGCTCTTTTCCTCCATGTTCGCACTGCTCCGCTAGACGGCTTCCTTCACCCTGCTGTGCACACTGGTGAGTGGAGCTGCGAGCAGGCCAAGTACGCGGATTTCTGATTTCTCGCAGCATCACAGGGTTTGAGTACTTTGAGTATCAATTGACAAACGTTTTGGCCGAGACGGAATAATTTGGCCGGCTTCTCTGTTCACTGGCACTTGCTTCCTACCGTCACTTTCCCTTCCCTTTACAATGCAATGGTCCTGGATAGCCCACTGCCTGCTTTGCGCTGCCGGCGTTGCTGCGCAGAGCAGCAGTAGCACATCCTCGTCCGCAACCCAGGCGTCGACCTCTTCCGCGGCGTCTGTCTCGTTATCTCTTGCCACCAGCTCAGTGACACTAACGACCACCTCACTCAACGGCGGCCACACCAATGTCCTCACGACCGTCGTTCCCACTACCTTCAATGTCACCTACACCGCTACCCCGACATTTCTCTTAGCGTCGCAATCAGCATCTGCCTCAGCCTCGGCATCGGCGTCAGCTTCCGCATCTCCCACTGTGCTGGAGACAAAACTAGACCCCGCCTTCGGCGTTCTTGGTGCTATCCTCATCATCACAGGTCTTCCCAGTGCATTCTGGGGCCACAAGAACCGATGGTCTGCCTACTCCACCACTATCCGCGTGTGTACGATACTGATTGTAACGTCATGTGCAGGACCTCGTTCTTCTTGATTGGATTCTATACATTCTCCCTCGTCTGCTTCGTGCTCATTCTCAAGTTCGGCATCTTGAATGCTGTCAACCCTCCCGGTAAGACGTTACGCGGCATGTACGTCCTCGCTTCATCCATCGCTGGTATTGCCGGAGGCGGAGTGGCCATATTCTTCTGGAAGGCCGCACGTTACTGCATCGGCGCGTGGGGTGGTTTGGCTTTGGCCTGGTGGATCCAGTGTTTTCATAATGGCGGCCTGATTACGACTGTGGGTATCCGATGGATCCTCTATATTGGTACGTCGTCCGACGCCATTGGTATCATTATCAATCCTAATACGCCAATAGGTTGTGCTGTCGTAGGCTTCGTTCTTTGCACGATCCCCAAGGTGTGTTGATGGCGCTCCAACGCATCGATCGATGAATGAACTCACGTCAATTTATAGATACACTACCATATACTTCTTATTTCCACGGCTTTTGTCGGTTCGTCGGCATTCATGCTAGGCGTTGATTGCTTCACTACCGCGGGACTCAAGGAGGTGAGCTTATGACCGTATTACTCTCACCCGAATAGAGCTAACACATACTTTCAAGTTCTACGTGTGGAATCTCGGCTTTAGCGACCTGTTTCCCAAGTACACAAGCAACGGCATCAAGTTTCCCGTGTCTCAGACCATGGAGATTGAGCTTGGGCTGATTGGCGCAATCGCGCTGATGGGAGCTGCTGTTCAACTTCGAATTCTCCAGGTTCTGCAAAGAAAGTTGAGGGAAATCCAGGAGGAACAGAAGCGACAGGATGAAGAAGCTGAGATCTCCGCTGCGGGTCGCTTCACCTCGGTGTTCAAGGAGCGGGACGCATGGGAGAAGGAGCACGGACACGGGCGGGTGGACAGTGCATATTCGAGTATGCCGTTGATGAAAGATCGAGACGGGTCTTCCTCGCCTGCTACCGCCGAATGGTCCGACCTAGGTGGAAAACGTGGACGCTACCACTCCAATGTTTCCGAGTTTATGGCTTCGCCTATGCCCGACGATGAGCAGCTTCGACGAGCCACCTCTCGAGGTGGCCTCCAGAGTGCCGGGGCACTTCCTGCTCTTGACCTTGGACTCGGCATCCAGGACGACGTTCCGACCTCCTTCATTGCTAAGGAAAGCGATACTCCGAAGAAACCTCTGTCCGCTGCCGAGTTGGAGACCCTCAAAAAGAAGGAGGAGTTGGTCGCGGAGATTACGAATATACGAAAGTCTATCGACGCTTTGAGGAGCGAAACCCCCGATGCATCCTCCTCTGCAGGATCTCGCCGACCGTCCTTAATTTCTAGAAGGACTCTGAGCATCGATGCAACGAGCGCTTTACTTCCCCAGGTTCAGGCGCATCTCAGACCGCCCCGTGCCGAGGCGCCACGGGGACGTGTACACTCCATGGAACTGAGCGCACTAGCCAACTCGGGTGCGGTTGGTGACTCGATTAGCCGTCCCACCAGCGCACCGCTACGAGATCTGGATTGGGATGCATACGTGCAGGACCGAAAGCTACTGCAACCCCCCGCAGGCGTGACGCCACCCATCAGCGCTTCTCGAATACAGATGTCTCCCGCCGTCACGGATGCGCTGGAACAGCGGAAACGACGAGAAAGCTCGTTGGCCCGCGGCACTGACTCCAGCGATGAGGTTCCCATCGGCAAGCAGATGCACCGTCGGTCTCATTCAGCCGGAGGCACCGCGATGTTGGGCATGGACAGACCGTCTGGCTCAAGTCCTACCCCGCCGTCTCCTGTTCACATCTTACCTCCGAAGAAGATCGCCGCGCCTCAGCCGCAGAGACCATCACAACCTATACGCACGAGGACGTTTGAGGAACTCAATGAGCGCCACAGGGAGAAGATGCGTGATCTACAGGGCCCTGTCACGAATGCGCAGAAAGAGCATGCCGACATAGAAGCGGCCAAGCAACGCTGGGAGCGGAGCAAGGCTCTGGAGCGGGAGGCGGTCACGAAGAGGCAAGCTGAAAAGCAGGCGGAGTTCGAGAAGCGTGGGCGGGTGCCGGTGCCGGAGCGTGAGGAGAAGAGGCGGCAAAGCGGGAGTGTTGACAAGCTCCAGAGTGGCAAGCGGCTGTCGACGATGAAGGTGGAAGACTGGCAGAAGTACCAGGGAGCATCGGCCTCCCCTGGTGTGCCGTTTCCTGATGCCAGTGGACATCGACGTCGCAAGAGCCGGGATGCGCTCAGTTGAGGTTGACGTTTATGATGAGGTATGACGACGAGCTGTTCTGGACGGACTCGATTTGTGAAGTTCATGTACTTTTTCTCCCACCTTTTGAAGCTCGGTATCGGTATCCGTATTCACTCTTTTATTATCACAAGGACTTGGCACACATACTATATAATCAGCATTGCATTCGTTAGTTAGTTAGAATCTCGAGTCGGAATGAAATGACTTGTTGACGTCCCGTAGTACTTGCGGGCAGCACAGCACACCTTTGGGAGCAGGACGCGACTTGGGATGATGATAGTCACTGTCAAACCCGAGTCAAACCACCCATCCCATCTGACCAGCTGCTAACATCTTTGGGCTTCGGACAGTGCGCGCGCATTGGCTTGGCTTCACGAAGAAGGGCGGAAAGCTTGGGGTGATGTCAAACTCGATAACATCATTCTCTGCATCGACGGACGCTGTAGGATAGTCGACTACGCCCCTAGTGGATACACACCAGGTTGGCAGGCACCTGAGTTTTACAAGGGCAACCAAAACTTCGCCCCCGAATGTACTCACATTTCCCTCTCGGATGGCTCCCGAATCAGACAGACGGTCAGTTGAGGGAGATGTTTTCTCCCTGGGACTGTAGTCTCGTGATACCATCCGCTTACGGACACCCTAAAAGGGAACCCGTCCGTAACCGTCTGGGATCGGATGCGCCGATTTGGGTGGGCACTCCTTTCGGTCTTCTCGGATATGACATCACCTTACTTCTTGCCTCTTCCCGCCGTCGTCGTCGTCGTTTCTCGTCGCGTACCGAGCCCGATGTACCTCCTTTGACCGGCAATCATATATAAACGCCATCCACATGCCTTCTGTTCGACCGTTGGACTTCAATTACAGCAACAGCCTTCTTGATCTCTATGATCCTGATGGTTCAGATGTCCCGGAAGCCCTATCGAGTTCACCTGGCCCGCATTCCCCACTTTCCGCCGACACTCTTCCTTTCAACTTCAATGTCAATCAACGCCCATACCGTGACATTTCCCTGGATACTTCCTCAGATCCCGAAGACGACAACTTCATTGAGGAATCAGACGGAAGTCCCGGAGCACGACGATCACCTACGGATGAAGAGGCTAAGGCGCTCGATGTCCTTCAGTTCATGACGGGGAAATATAAAAAGTCCTTCAGTGTCCTCCGCCTCTTGACCATTCTGCTTGAGTCAGACCATGTTGAAGTCCGCCGTTGGTCTCAGCACTTTGCTCGCTCAGGCGTGGCGCTCAAGTTCATAACGCTACTGGCCAACATCACTGGTCTTGATGATCCCGATGTGTCTGACTGGATCGTTCAATCAGCAACAACTCTCTGCAGTCAAGAAATAAGCGGGCTCACAGATCGCGCTCGCAAAGGACCATACACCAAGCAGGCAAACAAGCTTCGTATGCACCCTGATGACATGACAGTGGCCGCAACACGCAACTTTCACATTGGTGCTCTCCGTCAGACATATGAGAACACACTACCGCGGCTCCAAACCGTTCTCAAAGGTGTTATTGGGAAGGATGGGCCGTCAGATGCCGATGGGATGCGCAATTCTGACCATGTAAGCAAGACCCGTCTTTCCTCCTTTACTATGGCATCTTATACAGTTCCGGCAGGGCCGTACTCTTGCTACATCGATGATTCTCAATCTCCGAAGCTACAAAACAAACTATCATCAGGCAATGAACGGACTTATTCTCTGGGATAACAAAGCACCAAAGCGTCTCATCCAGATGTTGAATCGACTCGGTGTCTGTTCATCGCACTCCTTCATTCTCAGGTCCCTCACCCATCTATCATCCGACTCCATGACTCTTGCACGCGATGCCGCCGTCAATCTCTCCAAAGTGAAGATGTTGATATATGACAACTTCAATTGGCGCTCACGCTCCTGGGAAACATCGGCTGCACATGGAATTGTAGCGCATGATCAAGTCTCTGCACTTCTTGTTGTTCTGGATATACCAGAGGACCTTGGGACTGCATCCCATCTCACCGATATCCGGCGCTTTCGCGCTGTCGAAGGTACACGGCACAAGCTCAACCCCATGCAATCGTTTACCGACATCATACCATCCGCTGCCGATCATACTGCATTTCAAGACAATGCTGTCATCCACATTGCCGACATTCTCAGCGAGGAACTGCATGTCTTCGGCAAATTTACGGTTGCTCAGTTTATCGACACCATGGCATTGCCTCCTCGAAAGACAGAGTATTACCTCATGCCCACCTTTGACCAAGAACAAGGCTCAACGCGTGGAAACATGCTTGTACTTGAGCACTTCTTTCTCAAGGTTCTCTGTATTCCTGTGAGCGTCTTCGAGCGCATCATGTACTTTGTACTTGGTGATCGTCTCACTACAGTCCGCGACCGAGCAGCACAGGATCAACGTGCTGTAGACCGCTCTGAGCACAGCGTCTTCCACTTCAGCAGCTTCCGAATGCTGAGTGGATTGATGCACGTCTGTCTCAATCAGGTAGAGAACTTCGGAAAGAATGCATGGGGTGCAGACAGCGAGGATATCACAGCCATCAGCTCTATCCTCAAGCTTCCGGGTCTGGAGAACCGGAACGATGTCAATCTCAAAAAGATTGATTTCTATGCATGGCTTCGTCTCTTCGATGCTATCGGCCGCTCACTTGTCATTGCTGCCGCTGTGGCGGTGACACCGGGTATCAAAAGTGTTGAAGACTTCGATAACTTTGCCTGGGAGCAATCACACTTTGACGCGCTATGTCTGGCCATAGCGAAAGCCAATGTATCGCCGTCTATAGATGCTCTCGAAGCAAATGACATCAAGAAGCTCGATGGACCCACAGCATCGGGGAATGCGGTCCTCCTCATGCACGATCTTATGACCATGCGCGAGATGAGAAGTGCGATCAAACTGGGACATCCATCTCGCATCCTACGAGTCTTGAAGTACTGGACTCCAATGTTCTATGCTGGTGGACGTTACAACTATGCACAGGAGCTGATGGAGCTTCTCCATAATCTAGTTCATGACTGGCCACGAGATTCTGCTCAAATGCTTCTCGGTGCCATGGTCATGAATACTCGAGGATTTCCTGATTCTAACAAAGAGTGCGACCTTGGAAATGAACACGCCAATGACATTATCAAGGAGCACGTTCACGGAACAAACGCCACACCTCAGCATCTTGCAAAGATCACTCCCGCCCTCGGTCCTCTCTCACAGCTCACAGACCACACCTATGAAGTTGTGGGTGTTGAGGCGCAAAATCAGCGTCACCAGAAGGTGAAACAGAAGAAGGATATCTCTATCATGGCAGGCGCCTTCATCAGACACAAGCTCTTCCAGTTTGAGCACGACAAAGTTTCGAAGCATGTCATGGGGGATCTATTTCATCACGGAGTTGGTCGATTGGCGGGACCTCGGGGCGGACATGCAACACATCTTGCCAAACATGCTCTTAGGCTGCGTAGCCGCCATGGTACGCAAGCTGATATACCAATCAGATCGACCGATGCCGAGGTAGAGGCGCTTCGTCAATACGAAGAACGAATAGCTTTGGTGGAACGGTCGGCAGCATACTCGATCACAGAATATGATGATACTAGTGAAGGTGATATACTTAATGATGAGGATAACTATTAGATATCTAGTTACGCTATTGTAATACTCTTGATGTAAAGATCGGTGGATTCATATGTGAAAGTCGTTACCTTGTAACCAAGGTTTTGGTGAGTGGGCACCTGTTCTTTTTGACCTCTTAGCTGCTACTGGAGCAGCGCCTGTCGAGCGTGGCTTGCGCTTCCTCGAAGAGGATGCGATAGAGACATCAGTCTCGTTCACAAAGGTCACCTCGGTGAATGCCGGTAAACTTGGACTCCTGGCTCGAGACGGCGGCTGCTCCAATGATTGAGTATTGACGGTGTTGTCATCCTCCGTATCGAAGAGGTTCCACTGCTCTAACGACTCCTGTACTGCATCAAAAAGACGCTGTCCAAGCTCAGTCATATGCGCAACATGAAGAGACGTCATCTCAACGAGATTGGACAGGCTGTTGAGCGAACGCGCATGGCTCGCAATCTCCATGAGATCATCATCAGAGAGTAAGGTCTTAGGCCCATAGCCAGGCCAATCCTTCCAGTGCTCCCGCCATTCAGCTACACGCCATGCTTTGAGATCATCAACGACATGAGAGGCCTCAGTTTTGTCAAGTCTGACAGCTTGGCGATGAACAGCGACAGCGGGATTGACAGTGACCCACTGCAACTGTGCAGCCGGCAGTAAAGAGGGCATACAGCGACAGCAGTGCCCACATCCGCCAGCCAGAGTGGGCCGTTCCGGATTTTCCATCCATTTGTCGAAGATGACCGTCGAACACCCCGAATTCCGCTGAACGAGCTCTACCAGGCCTTCGTCTTCCCCACTATCGATGAGTGCAGCCGTATCGCCATTTTTTGGAACCATGCTCTCTTCGACAAGGAGAACACCTAGAGACTCGGTATCCTCCTCTCGACCTCCGCGTCCGCGCCGTTGGTCCCACGTTGGCAAGGTGATCTTACGAGTCTTGTACTGAACGACTAGATTGACCCCCCTGAAATTCATCCCCGCGCCAACTTTCTCTGACGCCAGAAGGATTCGAGTACGCCTTGATCGAAAGTCGCGGAGACAAATCTCTTGATGATCTTTGCTCAGACCGGCGTGAATAATGTCGACGAAGTAGGGAGGGAGGTTCTCGGCAATGAGTCGTGCATGTAGCCACCAGAACATATCCGTCAACATATCCAGATCATCGCAGTAGACAAGCGTTGTCTTTACACTATCCGCCGTGCTCCCGGGAGGTAGAACAAATGCCATGTCCTGGAAGCTGCTGTGAGGGTACTGCATATAAACGATCGCAGAGTAGAGCTCTGGTCGATAATTGCCCAGGTTGATGAGCGTGTAGTCACTCTTGAGACCTGCAAAGGTTTCAAGGGCATCCCGGTACCGACGTGGCATTGTGGCAGACATAACAACCAATGGCACGTCTTGTCCAACGATGGCACGGATATGATGAATACGGCCGTATGCAGGTCGCCATGATGCAGATTCGAGTGGAAGGTGGGCCTCGTCAATGTATATAGCGGACAGACGAGCTTGCCATTCTACACAGTGAATGACCTGCGCAAATGATGGGCTCTCGAGCATCTCTGGGCATACATAGACCACGAGCATGTCCTCGGACGCGGCCCGTCTGAAGTCATCCTGCGAGTTCTGTTCCGAGTAGATGAATATCGACGAGATGTCTTTGCCGTGGAAGCTTTGGGATGAGTTTAGTACAAGCCGGAGCAAAAGCTACTGCAGTAACTCACTTTGAGGCCCCCTCGCATCCAAGACTTGTATACGGCGTCACGACGAGCGATACACCTGTCTTCCGAGCCACCAAAGGCAGGGAGAACAAGAATGACTTCCCAGATCCAGTCGGTGAGATGAGCGCAAGATCGCCCTTCCGAGCCAGGATAATATTGGATCCATCTATTTGGTGGGAGCGCAGATGCATCTCTGACGAAATGAGACCGCTTTCGCGCCCAACAGTGTCCCATTCAAGATCTGTTAAGGGTTTGACGGGCTGGATAGGCGCTGGTGCCGGCCCAAACGCGAATGCAGTCTTTTTCTTGAATCCAGGAGTATAGAGCGCATAAGGGCGATAGGGAGTAGGCGGCGGAGGCTTGAAGTAGCCGTTACTGAAAGATCCGGGACGACGCTGGGTCGGAAGATTGGTGGTAGGTGCAAGTGGAGGGTCGGGGGTAGAATCAGATAATGTGCGCGCAAACTCGTCATTGAGCAGTTGCAAAATGGATGAGCCAGAGGTTCCCGTGGCTCTGGTTGGTGTTGTACCAGGGGTTGACGATACAGATAACCTGGAAGGTGTGTGGGCATAGCCTGGTGTGAAGAGGGTTGGTAGAAGTCGATTCTCCTTAGCAGACATGATGAAATGAGTGGGAGGGGGTTTAAAGAGTGGTATGAATCATTTTGCAATCAAAGGAGGTACATCGGGCTCGGTACGCGACGAGAAACGACGACGACGACGGCGGGAAGAGGCAAGAAGTAAGGTGATGTCATATCCGAGAAGACCGAAAGGAGTGCCCACCCAAATCGGCGCATCCGATCCCAGACGGTTACGGACGGGTTCCCTTTTAGGGTGTCCGTAAGCGGATGGTATCACGAGACTAGGGACTGGTCTTATGGGCAATCGCGGAAGAACGTCGGACCATCTACAGAGAGGCACACATCCCGGTCCTACGTTGGGGAGAACACGTCCCCGTATGGTACCAATAGCTGACGGAGAGTTGTATCAAGGAGAATCCTCTCGACCGTCCTAGCACAGCCAGCGTCAAAGATACTCTGGTGTGTCACTATCAAAGTATTTAACTCGCCCATACCCGATACGCCTCTGTAGATTTGTTGGAAGCCTGCATTGCCCTTCCTGTTATACAATGCATGTCAGTACAACTACCTCGGTACAGACTGAACAGGCAAACTAGAGCCTCCGAGATTGTCAATGAGAGCCAGCCCACTAACAAACGGCAACTTCTTCTTCAGTAGTTGGGCGTTTCCCTGGATCGACATCATCATCGCAAGGATATCATCTCTTGGAAGGAGAGGTGTGGGAGATGCAAGTTCAAACAGAAACACGTTGACGCAAGACCTCCATGCAAGCTTCACAAGCGAAGGTATGAGCGTGTGGCAGACAATACTCTCGGCGCGACTTACACAAATCGTGGGGCATACACGATCGTATTCCTGATCCTCGAGAGTCCGAGAAATCTCAACAACTCGCAGTGCAGAGGCCAAAGCGGATTGCCGCGAGTGCTGCGATGTGGGCGCAAGCACGATATGCAGGTCCATCAAGGCAGACAATGTCACCATCTCGGCCACCTTGAGCGCCCTAGCATTGTTGCTAGCGAAATCCACAGCAGTTTGGAGCGCGCGCATCCTGATGTGGGCCAGATGTTGATGTATGCATTCGATCTGAGTCCAGTATGTGATAGTCCATTGATCCATGCTGCTGTCACCCAGGAAGATGGCCTAATCCAAGCATGAGTGCATTATAGACGACGTTTGTCCAGAGACTGACCTCCCGCCGGGCCAAAAGCTGTTTACTCTGCCCATAATAAAACAGCGCCAGGGCCCGCGCTATCACACAGAAGGAGTCAATAGCAAGGTAGGGGTAAGAGTCCTGTTCCGTTTCATCATTTCCATGTTACCATGTACAAGCAAACAGGCGTACGATAATAGCGCTCAGCTCGAGAAGGGCACTTTCTGAGACAAGCAAGGGAAGATTAAGGAGGAGATTCTGAGCAAGGTCCATGCAGAAGAGTTGGCCCAGTACGCCGATGGTCTCGTCGGCGCGAAGGATCTCAGTACGACCTGCTTCCTTCTGTACGAAGGGCGCACAAGACAGCAAGCGGAGATCATATCGATGTGCGATGTGGGCTGCACGTAGGAGATACTCCGGTAACCATCCCTTTTGTGGAGATAATACTTCGCGACAAGCTGTGTCCCCTTCGGAAGTGTGATAAGTAAGACGACTCTCGAAGGCCCTCAGATACCCACTAGAAGCGCGACCGTAGGCTCCATGGACAGAGTGTCATTGTCCAAACAATTGAGGGTGTTCTGTAGCTCGACAGACTCGGCAATGGGCCTGTAATAAATGTCGGTCTTTTGAAGGCAGTAGCCCCAGAGCCACGCAGCATGTAAGAAGACGGGGTCCATGGCGTCGAAATCGATGCTTCCGGAACGCAAGACAGCCAGTTTGTTGTCGACGAGGCAAAGGCCAAGGTAGGCGCAAAATTTGTTGGCAATACTCTGTCTAGAAAATTGAGTCTTGAGGGTGGTCTTGAAGCGGGGAAGATAACTTACATGACACTTGCATCGAGGTCTTGGGATAGTCGCATGCCCATTGCGGGTCGCACGACGTGCGACAGCTGAAGGTTGTTGGTGAAGAGGTGCTCGGGCATTGATGGGGCCGGATGCGCAGGCAACAACAGACCGATATCTTGAATCTCTCCCTTCGTTGGACTCAAGGTCTCATACGCCCGCAAGTGGGCCTCGAGTTTCTTGATACGGCTCAAGAGATCCGATCTGCTCTCGTACTCACATCCGCTCTCCATGCTCGCTGCCTTGCACGTGTGACAAGAGGGTCGGGCTCCATCGCATTTCTGAAGGACTGTCAGATATATGACAACGGTGTGCAGTGGGAACAATGTTACTTTTTTCTTCCGTCTGAGGAAGGAGAATCAGAATCGCCTCCAACGCAGAGAGGAACTGACCTGCAGGGTAAGCACGCCGCTCCCTTATCCAACAATTGGTTTCTTGAAGGAGCCCGAGGAGGAGAAGCGACATAGACACATGCAGCGGATTTCTTTGCCCGCATGCACGTCCCACATATAGGTTGCACACCGTCACACTTCTATGGGATGTCTAGAGTTGAGGCAGCTATCGGAAAAGAGGTGCAAACCCACCACCTTCCGAGACCTATCGACCAATCGTCAGACGCTGGAACAAGAGGCGATTGTGGTACGTATCAGTCACCTGCACGTTGTACAAGGCATTATGGGTGTCTACGGAATCCTGAATGACGAGGGTGAGCATTATATAGGAAGGTATTGCAGGCGAACCCTGAATGCGGCGTCTTCGGATCGCTCACAATTGACAGTTTCGCCATGTATGCTTACGGCTGATTTGCATGTATGACAGGACGCCGCCAATTTGCCAGCACCGGGGGCGTTGCAAGCATGGTCGTGGTCTGGCTTGGTTGTAGCTGCTGTTTGAGGGCGCAGAGGAGACGAGACACGACTCCAGGCTGGAGAGTACACAGATGCGAGACCCTCAGGAAAGCTACGAAAGTAAGGTATGAGAAACTGTCGCAAGGTATCTGCTTGAGACTCACGTAAGAAGCCAAGTCCAGATGAAAGTGTTCCCTTATCCTCGGAAGTCTTCGTTATCCCAAAGAACCGTAGTGCAGACCACAAGGCGGACTGAGGTGACTAGTGCGACGTGGACGCCAGCGCACAGCAAGAATCGAAGATTAGCGCATACAACTTAGTCGGCCAACACAGAGGGTGTCAGCATCTCAGTCATTTCCGCGCTCTGGCGTCCAAGTTGCTTGCTATCGAATCCGAAGGCAGTCTCAAGCACTCGTGTGTTGATGTGGGCCGGGTGCTGAGGAATACATCCAGGTTTTGAGTCCAACATGAGAAGATCCATTGGTACGCGCTGGTGTCACCTAGAACGATGTATAGTAAGGACCGTGTTATACACCGCGTTCGAGTATTCAGCGCTCTGCCACACTCCCAATGGTATAAGATTCCCATGTCATCCGTGTCACCGTCACAGGGAATAGACAGCGGACGCACGGTGATAGCGCCTGATTTGAGAAGGACACTTCATTTGAAAATGAGCTGATGTCGGAGCATTCTGAATCCGCATCCTTCTGAACACAATGCGCCACAGAGAGAGGCCATGGGCGTAGGTTATGTCACGAAATCAGGGCTGCTAAATTGACGGAGCAGGTGCAAGTACGAGTGCGCTGACAGGACTCATATGCGCCTCCAACTGACTGGGACGATCCCAGAAATCCGAGTCCAATCTGGGAAGGAGCGGAAGGTTGTTCCCATGTTGGCACTCACTTTCCTTGCTTGCTGCGTTGCATGAGCGACAAAAAGGATGAATTCCGTCGCACGCTGTATGTATGTCAGAAGAAAGACAGAGCGCTTCGAAAGACGAGCAACGAACCTTCCCCTCCAACTTGTGACGGGGATGTTCTAGATCAGAGCGAATGCGACAACACCTCGACAAAGATAAGATGCTTGATATCTACATGGTATCGATGTATCATCGTATGAACCCAATGTGGGGGCTTTTCAAGAACGAAGGGAATAATCTAGGTAAAAATACAACAGAAAGGAATGCCCACAGAAACGAAAAGAACCCTACACAGAAAATCCTAATTCACAAGGAAAAGTTGAGAGAATTTGCCTGTCTGAGGCTGTTCATGATCGTCGTCGAAGGAGGGATATCGCGAGGGTTTGGTTCGCTGACTGCGTAGATGTTGGTATAGAGAGTCCTCGTCAACGGCATCTTCGGCGTAGGGCGAAACAAGGTGGTCGTCTGCTGACCAGTATTTGAATAGCGCGCCTGGAAGCGATGAGAGATAGTCAGACGAATGGGGAAGCGAAAGTTTTGGGAGGATCATGCGCCTGCTCACCGACGGACAGAACCCCGAACTTGTCCTCGCTGCGGATCGCGTCCTCGACGCTTTCTTCTGAGAGCTGGTCCTCCGCCTGTTCAGCCGGCGCGTGCTCTTTCATCCAATCCCATTCTTCTTCTGAGGGACCCGACCAGTACGAGCCAGGCCCGCGATTGAGGGGGTCCTCCTGATCGTCGCCCGCCCGCGCCTTTCTGCGTTCAGCCCAGATACGCGCGCCGCCATTGGCGTCAGCGTGGGCGGGCTTCCTGGGCTTGGATGCGAGGTGGTCCTGCGACATGGACCGCGGAACGACTGGGCGCACTTCCATGGTCTTTTGCAGCGTCAAAGGCGCGGTTTTAGAGCGTTGCAGGTAGTCGGCCATCGCGAAGAATTTTACTGGCGGGTGGGTTCGGTTATTATGTAGCTATGCCATAACGATGATGAGCGTCGTGCTACTCGTCGAGCTCGCTACAGACACTTACTGGTGGTGGCAAGGAAGACGTTGGGGTACGCCAATACGTTGGGGAAAGATGACAGGTGGCGTGCTAATAAAGAACCAGTCTAAGTCTTGTGTTTTCCGCATACAAGCTCGTGTGACGTCATTGTAGACTCAAGAGAGACTGTACCCGTCAAGCCTGGATTGAACGGGGTCCCGTTCAAAGCAACTTCTTCCGCTCCAGGCCATGCAGCAGCGGCCAAGTTCCTTCCTGTTTGTCGAGGCCAAGAGGTTGTAGACGCCTGTAGCAGACAAGTGTACCTTGTCCCACGATGCAGGGATACATACCCCGCACTTCGTATACATGCAAATCCTACATCCAGGTTCACCATCGCCGTATTCAATTGCGCCTCTCTCATTATCGCAATACAGTACTCTGCTCTCCTCAGATTGTTCCCAACAATCTCTGACATCAATATCTCCCGCATCAAGGGCGTGCGCTCCCGTTGAGTAGCGTCTAGCCTCGTCTCGACAGTCCATCATCTCCGTTGCAGTGCGTCTGATGTTACCTGGATGTTACAGTTGCAGAAGATATCGTCTGGATCATGTTCTGGAGTGGTAGACAGTACTAGTGCCAGTGACTAATATGTACTTTTCAAGGCATTGCTCGAGATTGTTTGGAGAAGTCTCGCTGGGCAATCAATATAGCATGTAGTCTCTCGAGTTAAAGCTTGCAAGGTTCCCTAGCTTTGACGCCCTAAGCAATCACTTATAGCATGAATGAGAGATCCTCTTCGAACGTAGAGTATTGAGAGGGTCCTCTGGAAAGTTTCAGAGCGTGTAGTTCGTCTGACTCATCCACGACGACAGCAGAGATAGACGGGTGGGTAGATGCAAGCCGCCGCCGCAGAGAGCCTAGCTTGACCCGTGGGATGCACGAAACGGAGCTGCTGAATCCTCCCAGGTCATGCCCAAGAGGGAGAGAAATGGCCTTAAGATATTTATCGCCAAGCTGTCGTAGATTGTCTCAAAGCGAATGCGACAATCTCCGCATCTCTTCTTGGCTTGGGGCACCGCCTCCAAAACCGAGAATGGTAGGTATCAGTGCATGCCTGACAGAGGGAAAAGATGCTTACCTTTCGGATAGTATCCAGACTGAGACGGCCTTCCGCATGGTCCAGAGCATCATTCTCAGGACAAACGGCTACGGTCTCGTTTCGCCCGTAACTGATCGTAAAGAGCTGACTAGAGCTAGGGAGCTCGACATTACGATTCAACTCGACTTCGACGTAGCCATAAGTCGGACCAACCCCAAATTGGAGGATTTTGAGCTTCCCTAGCTCGTTCTTACCTGGGCTGCCAAAATCGGGCTGGGAAGTTCCATTCAGCGATGGCGTAGTGTCGGAGAGGAAGAGACCAACCCTGTACCTCATGTATTGGGTCAGAATCGTGGGCGACATGCATTTTGAAGGGCAAGTGCCGGAGTTTGGAGTCAATTGCCGGATCATCCAATGAATTGACACAGTAGACACTTCGCACACGTTCACTGGCGTGGATAAGAAATCAGTTCATTCATCAAATGATCAAAACAAAGTCGTCAGGTCATCTTTACAGAGATCATATACATTAGATAGAGTACTATGGTACCTCAACCATGGTAGTAGTAGCACTCGCAAAGGCGCTTTGCTCTCGAGAGTGCCGGGCACTTGGGATATGACCCCCTCAGTTCGACGTCGGTGTCGCGGTAGTGCCTTCGTCGTGGCTCTTGAACATCCCCAGCCATCCGCCGCGAGACCTCCGTCGAGGTCCACCCTCGTTGATGGCTCCATTATGGCTCGGAAGTCCAGAGTTCAAAAGCGAGGTCGTCTCGTCTTCCTCGCCCATCATCACCGACTCGTTGTCCATCCTTTCCTCAAGCTCGTCTGTGAGAATGATCAGAAACCCATCCGGAAGGTTAGCTTGCATTTGTGACTCACCTTCTCCGAAGACAGCATCCATCTCCTCCAACGGCACGCCCTTGGTCTCGGGGTACAAGAAGTACACCAGGATGAAACTGCACACGCAGAAGAACCCGTGCATGGGGTACAGCCGCCACTCGATGAGCTCCTGGAGGAACGGAGTGGCCTCTCCAACCAAAAAGTTGAACGCCCAGTTCGTGCTCGTGGATAGCGAGACGCCTTTCGCACGAATGGTCAGGGGCATGATCTTAGCGCGGTATCAGCGAACCAATCTTAGACATGTGGATTGTTATGGACACTAACCTCGGGAGGGTACAGCCACGGGAGCGGCCCCCAACTGTCTCATCGTCAGTGCTCTACATACGTCGAATGTCGAGATGACGACGCACCTGTAACCAAAAGCGGCGTTGTAGATTATAACGCAGACGACAACGGCGTTGGCCGTCTGGGGAACGTCGATGAACATCCACCAGCCCGTTGCACCCAGCGAAATGGCCATCTGTCGGGAAACGATCCGTGAGCGATCTGGAAACGGACAGCTGGACGGAACATACGACGACGGCACCGGAGAGCAGGATGGCCCGACGTCCCCAGCGGTCGACAAGATACCATCTGTAGCAAATTGAGCTTGGGAGCGATCGTGATGACTGGAAAGGTACACACGGAGGTAGAGTGCTCAATACGTAGACCAAAGAGTTGATTCCAGTCATGAGAATAGCATCACGTCCAATCCAGCCAGCCTCTGTAATGTTCACCTGGTCAATTCGTGCTCCACGTCGGAACCCAAATTGATACTAACCTTCGAAGACACGAGCTACGAGAAATGGAGGTCAGTATAGCGTTGAATGACACGTCAGAACAAGCTCACGAGCATAGTAGGAGATGACTGGTCACGGGAAGGGTGAGAATGACTTGGCGCATTGCTAGCTTGCCGCTTACCATTGATGCCGTTCTGTTAATGCGGGATCAGAGTGTAAACGACAGCCTTGGCAAGTGACTCACGAGTTGCGCAAATGCTTGTGAGGACATCGCCAAGAGCACTCGACGCTTGTACTTGCGCCACATGGCTGCATAAGTACGTTCTTCGCCTGATGCACGCTGCCAAGACGCGTCATTAACGCGCCGAACATCACATCTGGGGCCGGGGAACTCACGTCTTCGAGTACTTTGTCCTTGATCTCGGTGAACTCCGCGATAGCCTTGGGGTGCTCGGGATCACCCCCGTGCAAGTCGGCAATAACGCGCATGCCTTCATCGTCCTTGTCTGTATCGATGAGCCATCTGATGTTTCGTCAGTCAAGCAAGATCCGGAGACCGAGGCGGAGAATGGAGCACCTTGGACTTTCTGGCATCACGAGGGAGCCCGCGGCAAGGATAGCTCCAATCACGCATTGCATGAAGAGAGGGAGCCGCCAGCTGAGGTCCGAATCCAAAAACGAACAGAAGTAATCTAGCCACTGGGTGGGACGTGAGGGTGAAGCAACTCGACGCGAGTTAAGTGACGTACAACCGAGGAGGAGTAGCCAATAATGTTGCCGGTGAACTCCATACAGGCCAGTGCGCCTCGCTAGCACGTCGTCAGCAAGCGGACTCGAGACGCAGGGCATAACGACTAACATGGTCAGCTGGCGATATCTCGCTCTGATAGATTGGCACAATGGTTCTGGCGGGGAAGGGTCAGACGGCGAGGCGTGGATGCGCATGGACAACTGACGATAGCAGACCGACGCCAAAGCCACTGACTACGCGACCGACGATCATGACCCAGAAGCCAGGAGTGAAGGTCTGGATGGCGCCACCGATAGTGAAGACGATTGCGCCAATGAAGAGAGTGCCCTTACGACCAATGGAGTCGCCCAGGTGGCCAGCAGCAAGGGAGGTGACTGGCGGATGGTTTCAGACAAGCAGTGCGGGATTGGGCAGGGGCTCACTGAAAGCGCCGACTTCGAGCACGGCAACCATCGTGCCAATGGAAATCGCGTCTGGATTGTGGAAATACCTCCGGAAATGGGGGCCCGTGATGATACCGCTCATGACACTGTGCACATAGCGATGAGCTCTTGGAAACGGTGAGATGGACCGAGCACAAACCCTTGGTCATAGCCAAACTGCGAGAGATACAACGGTGAGAAGGATGCAGACAGGGAATGACAGCGGGACGCACGAGAAAGACACCGAGACTGGCGAATATGGAGATGGCATAGAGCAGAGGCTGGCCTACCAGCCTGTGGCGCGACGGAGAGAGGGTGTTTACCATTCCGCATAGGAGGATGGATGGAGGTGGTGGTTGAAAGCAAAGATTGGGTGGTTGTGGTCAAGTATATACGTCAGGAGACAGTGGAGATTACAACGTGCTGGCGGGGAGGGACCGTTATGGGGAAATCAAGCCTTGCCTCATTTGGGACACACTGTCTTTTTGGTGCGAAAGATGAAACGGAGCTGTAGTCGAGATGCTACGACTGTCCTGGTACTGACATTCAAGACTGCGTTGAATAAGTGAGCACCGAAACACTTTCGTATATTTGCCAAGCACATAGCGGCCGCGTTGGTCTCACTCGAACACAATACCAAGGTCCAAAGTCAAGTTTTGGCCGAGCCGTAAGTGCAAAATGCTCGGCCGCGGCAGCAATGCCAAACATTCGACCACAATCTATCAGGCCTTGCCTGCAACGCGACACCCATGGCCGACACTGCCTCCGTCGACGTCGACTCGCTCGACAGTCTCTCTGATGCAATGTCCTACGATAGCGACGAATACAATCTCGCACAGCAAGAATGGGAGGAATCCCTGCAGCAACTACAGCAGCTCGTATCATTCGTCCTCCTGCCCGTCGCCGGCAAATACCTCGGAAGAAAATGGAGCCATTGGTGTAAGATATACCTGCCCTTGCTCACCTGCACCTCGAAGCGATCACATTCCCCCCAGTGTACGCGCGTTATCTGGCTGGATGCTGAAACCCACGGAAACGCTCTAAATTACTGTATTGCACACTAAATTACTTGTTCGGTACGTGTTATGGCCTGCTCTTCTGCAAATCCTTCACCTGAGTGAACAGTTTGCCTAGTGCCGTCGTATGCTTCATCCCCATCGAATTCACGTCCGCGCACAGTCGCAGGGCATACTCCACCTCTCTCTGCCGGATCATGCCTTCGAGTAGTATCATCATCGTCCGACTAGAGATAGCCACCTTCTGTAACCGCATCTCCTGATACAGCTCCCATGCCATCTGCGGGCCCTGAGGGTACTGATCAATCAGCATCGCGCGCATCAACGTCTGGTATATGCCCGCCGTGAGGTGCAGTCGCCTCGCCTTCAGCCGCGTCCGGATGTCCTGTGTGATCAACGCGCCCTTCTTCATCGGCAGCCAAGGCCGCCTCCACAGCTCCGCCAAGAACGTCTCGTATACCGTTGACGTCGGTGCTATGTCGCCTTTCCCCTCCAGGTAATCCAAGACCTCGAATGCCCCCCGGAGCGCTGGCTCGTTCCGCTCCCGCAGCAAGTCCACGATCATGGTCCCGTACGTGACCGCATTAGCCTGCAAGCCCTGCTTCGCCATCAGCTTCATCACAACGTCCGTCGCGTCCGGCCTCCCCGCCCTCAACAGCGCAGCCAGCAAAATCGAGTAGGTGAACAGGTCCGCGTCCACGCCCACCTCTACCATCCGCTTCAACAACACAGACACGTTCTTCAAATCGCCGTTCTTTCCAAAGAAGTTGATCATCATGTTGAACGAGACGATGCTGGCCACAGGCCCGGAGGGATTGTTGTGACGGTTCTGGTCCATCATGTCAAAGAGATCCAGCGCCTCGTGAAGGAGTTCGTTCCCTAGCAAGCCTTGCAAATAGGTGTTGTATACTCTGAGGACGTGCTCCGGCGTCGCGGAGCCCTCTGTGGTTGCTTGATACTCCTTGAACAGCTCCGCCGCTCGTTCACAGCGTTTTCCGTCCATGAGCGCACTGAGGATGGCTCTGTACGAGAGAGAATCCGGCGTGACGCCTTCCTTCAGCATCATAGTCCACGTCTGGCTCGCGTTCTCGATCTGGCGCGCGTCGTGGAAGGAGTCGATGAGTGCCGTCCACATGGGGGTGGTGTGAGGGACATTGAAGCGCGCCATGTCCAACCAGACAACCTCTGCCTTATCGCGGGCTCCAGCGGCCAGATACGACGAGAGGAACGCCGTCCATATCCGTTCGTTCATGGCGACGACGCGGTTCCCGCTGATACGTTCAGGAGACGCTGCGATGAACGGGCTCGCCCCGTCAAGCCCGTCGCAGACGGCATTGTAGGCCTCGTTCAGTGAATTGACGGCTTTCGACTTTCCGAGGTTCCGAAGATGTATGGCAAATTGGATGGGTATGCCGAGGAGTCGGGCGCACTCGAGACGCGGTAGCCAGGCGTTGATCTTTTGGCGAATCTCTTTGTCCTCGATAGACTGGAGGAAAGAAGTGGCAGCACTTTTGTTGAGACGGATGCTGTCTTCGACGGCGCGCACGGCGCCTTGGAAGTCGTCGTTGATAGCGTGGGCGGCTAGCACGGTGAGGAGGAGGGTGACACGGCCGTGATTGTAGACTGGCTTGCTCACGTAGTTGCTCTCAATGTAGAAATCCAAATTCAATGGCTCGTTCTCGTCCTCGCCGGGAGTAGATCCGTCTGTGTCAAAATCAAAGCGTGCCTGGCCCAGCATGTCGAGAAACTTCGCGTGCAAGGCGATGATGGTGTTGCTTTCTCTGCGCAGGAAAAGGTAGCGGAAGTATGCCACCAATGCATCCGTGCTTTTCTCGGCGGCTGCTCTTAGGCAGACTTCTTCTAGCAGGGCCCTCCGAGGAGGACTGATGTCGACAGCCTGGGCGTCTTTGGGAACGTAGGTTTCAGTGAAAAGGCCGGAGATGCGCGCCAGGAAGGCTCCGGTGAGATGGCGGTGGAGATCGTGCTCTCGGAGGGTGAGCCAGGCCTCGAGAACGGCGCGGCAGTCCCGATTGAAAAGAGCGGCATCGAGGCGGGACTGGACATCATTGAAGATGTCGGCCTTCTGGTGGGACATGCGCTCCTCCGTCGCGACGGTCGTTGAGGCATAGCGCGGCGAGAGGCGGGGGCGGGGGCGGGCTGCGGGCCTGGTGGTGTTGACTAGCCGTGCATGGGCGCGTAGACAGCGTAGCATTTAGCAGGGGATCTGCAAATGGTAATGACGGTGTCTGATCAAAAGCAGGTTCTCCTGTTACCACCACCACAGGCCGCACCTTTCTTCGTCCCCGGCGACTGCAGACCCGCGGTCTTCATTCAGCACGACTGGCGACCTCTTGCTTGCACTGGGACTGACATTCACGACTATTGGCGCGGCGTACAGGTTTGCTCGGGCTGGGCACATAACACTGGAATGCTGAGCCTGATGCGGACTTGCCGGCCAAATATCTCGTATATAACACACATACTCCGCTTCTGCAGTCAATGAATAAACTGCTCAGAACATAGTACACAATGCTCGACTTGAGCTTGGTACGTTAGTGAGCTATCGAAGAGGCTCTCTCGTCCTCAAGCACACTACCAGCCATCAAAGTTCCCAAAGCCAGTCTTCCTCTTCTTCTTACTCTCTTCCGGAACCGCGAGTGGTGCTGCCGCCCTTTTCGCCCCAGCCAAATACTTCCCCACGCCCGTCCCAGACGCCGCTGCCCCACTCCCAAACACCGGAGCAGTCCCCCCAACCTTCGTCCCAAACCAATTCACATCATCGCCCTCCTTCTTCTCTTTCTCCGTCTTAGCATTTTGCCCCGCAGTCTCTACAGCAGCGGCAGCGCGCTTCGCCAGTTTGTTCGCCAGACGCGTTTTGTATTCCTCGAAGGGGTCTTGGTATCTGTTGTGTGAGGTAGAATGAGTTGGCGGTGCGAAGGACAAGCGGAAAGCACGAACATGATGACCTCCGTTATCCGAACTTGCTTGCTAGGCCGCTCAGTGCCTTCTTTTCTTGGAAGACGTTCCAACGCATTGAGAACTTCCTCCCCGCCAACAAGTTTTCCGAACACCGTATGTTTCTTGTCCAGATGCGGCGCTGGCTTGAATGTGATGAAGAATTGTGACCTAAGCAATGATTGAAGCACTCCATCCAACCATTTGTGATAAAGCACAGAAGGCTTACCCATTCGTCCCAGCACCTTTATTTGCCATGGCCACTACTCCCCGACTGTCATGCTTAGCGGCGTTCTTGTTATCGTACTCGTCCCGGAATGGCGTGCCCCAGTACGACTCCCCCCCTGAGCCAGTGCCTGTTGGGTCACCAGTCTGGATCATGAAGCCAGGTACAAGGCGATGGAAAAGACATTCGTTGTATTTCCCTGCGCGTGCCAGCATAAGAAAATTGTAACATGTCTTTGGAGCCTAAAGATGGTGTTCGGTAAATTTCGAGATTTTGCTGCATTAAAGGTGTGCCAGGTACCTTCTCGCAGTAGAGCTCCAGATTGAGACTGCTGCCTCCCAGGCTGGTCACAACGCGCACGTAGGCACGACGTTTTCCGACGTCCTTCTCCTTGCCCTTGCCTTTGAGTGGATTGGATATGTCTTCGAACATGAGCTCTTCCTAGGGTGATTTTGAGTGAGAATACTGTGCCTTGTAGGATGTAACGCACCTCGTCCCATACTAGCTTCGATGATCCTTGTTGAGGATCAACAGAGGTTGACGTGAACGACGCTCCTGGAAGTCCACTAGAGTACGGTGACACGTTCCCTACACGACGATGAGAGAAATGTCGGCAGAGAGACACTGACAACGCACATGGCACAGCTTCCTTTGGCTTAGGCTTGATAGCAGACGCAGGTTGGGTTGCTGGCGCAACCGCGGTCGACGAGCTCGCAATTGCCTTGGACGCGACAGACACAGTCGGCATTCCATGAGGATTCTGCAGTGTGATCACGTCTGCCCTACAGTCTAAGTCAGGTCATACGAGCCTCGACGCTTGACCGGAACGCACTTTTTGAACGGCACATCGTCGACTAGGTCCTTGCCGCCTTTGATACTGTCCGCTAGGAAGACGTTGCCTGTGGTGGCGATGGCGACCACATGGGAGTGCTCGCTGAACGGCTTGAAGGAAATGGGGTCGTGTATCTCGCCAGACGCCTCTTTGCGGGAATAGTGCAGTGTTATGAGGTCAGATGGCTGGAGAGGCTCCTTGGTGATGGGGTGCGTGTTGTTGTGTTGTCTACATTGTCATTTGAGAGAAGTTATTGGAATGTTGAACGACCAACGCACTTGAGCCATGGAATGATGTTCACGAGATCAAACACAGTGCCCGTTCCATCAGCATTGCGCGCGCACACGGGATGTTCAAATGGCTGGAAAGACAGCGCACAGCAGTCGAATGGCGTCCGCGCGCCTGGATGAGGCGCTTCTGCTTTTCTGCACCAAAACAGTCAGTTTGGCCAAGTAAGGTTGTGTAATTTTCGTTGGAACGCACGCTTTGAAGCCCGACGACGCGGAATGCGAGCCAAACATGCCCGAATGCTCGGCATGGGTGATGTACAGTTTGTTCGAGTTTCCGTGGCCCATGGTGGTGTTGGGGAGAGGTTGCACGGATATATCGGCCGTCGCCTATTCTGAACTGATCAGCTAGGATCAGCCTGGGATCAGCTACCCTAACCTCTGCCAACAACACACATCGCATGTATCTCGTGTTTAACGTACTAGTGCTCAGGTATGACAGGTCGGAATCAGCTTAAACTTGAGATTTGCATTTACGGCAACTCCGAGGCGTTAACGAGCGATTTCCTGGCGGTTCGGAATCATCTCTACACCGGACGTTCTCAGCAGGTCTGCCATTCCGAGGACGGCGCGACTATAAGCATTCTACGGCTCGTGGTTGTCTGCGACAAGCAGTTGTTCAAACCAGTCACAATAGAAACTATTGCCGGCTGACACGAAGTGTGCTATTCTCGCTTATTGAACACCATCCCATCGGTGGGCTTCGTGCTCAAGCATTCGCCGAGGCAGGTACTGAGGTATATTGTCATCTGTCGGGCATCGTGTTCAAGCATGGGCCGGTTCTACTATGGCTGGTATCTCTGTTCAATGTTACGACACAGTGTGACCTGGTACACTGACATACGGAGCTCAGGATGACTGTTCCCAAACTGTTCCTCTTCGTTTTAAAGAGTCGCACAAGTTTTCGTTCGATGGTCCGGTTCTTCGCTTGATATCACCTCTTTGCGCAAATTAGGAAAGCTCTCATACAACCAAAGGATGGCCATGTTGCAGCTGTCGTATCTCCGACTCCTTCTATCCTTCACTGTCCTCAGGCTCTTATACTTGGCTGTCTCGAGGCTATATTTTCATCCTATGCGATCTTTTCCGGGTCCTCGTCTAGCGGCGCTTACAAGCATCTATCAAGGTTACTTCGAGACATGGAAGAATGGTCTCTTCGTACAGCATCTGGAAGAGCTGCACAAAATCTATGGTACAGTCCACTTCTCGTATTCTGAAGTAATCTCTCAGTCCTGTACAGGCCCTGTGGTCAGGATACAACCGAACGAAGTATGACTACCAATATTGGCATCCTGTTTGAATTACTGATACCTGTTCCTCCAGTTGCATTTCAACAGCCCCAATGCGTACATGTCGATTTATCCTCCATACTCTGGTTTCGTCAAAGATCCAGCCTTCTATACAAGCTTCGGCGAAGACGATTCTACGTTTGGTCTGATCGATGTCAAGGGGCACAGGAAACGGCGGGACATCTTGAATCCCTTGTTTTCTCGACGGGCGATCCTTAAACTGGAGGACGTCATTCAAGAAAAGGTCGATATCGTGGAAGTCAAGACTATAATCATGCTGATCGGTGTCACTAGGTCGATTTCTTCGCTGACAAACTCGCAGAGTGCGCCACTACTTCTCAGCCCGCCAACCTCTTCCGTGGGTTTCGAGCCTTAGCCATGGATATCGTCACCGCTTATTCCTACTCGCACTCATTCGGTGGGCTCACAACACATGGCTTTGACCACCCTATCCTGCGTTCGGTTGAGGGTGCTATACCCATGATGACTGCTTCGAAGCACTTCCCCATCCTTCATCTTCTGCACCGCCTTCCGGAGCAGTTGACAGCATTCTTGAATCCAGATCTTGGTGGCATTGCTCAGCTCAGAGGATATCTCCAGAAACAAATCGAGGTCATTCTGAAGGATCCGGATATGTTGAGGCGGTCGGGAGCAGATCACCCCACAATCTACCACCATCTTATCACTCCAGAGTTGATCAAATCCGGAGAGCTTCCCTCGCGGAAGGCATTGTTAGAAGAGGTACGCTCTCCATCCGTTGCTTTGAATAATCTATTGAGTGGCCCGCATCAGGCAATGGTGCTCTTGATCGCTGGCACCGATACATCTAGCAACGCGATGACCATCGGCTTCTTCCACCTCCTCAGTGATCCACAAGTAAAGAAAACTTTGGAAACCGAGTTGTTCGAAGCCTGGCCGGAGAAGGATACCAAGTTCTCGTATGAGAGATTGGAGAAGCTGCCGTATCTTGTAAGCGGTCTCTCATCCATCGCCGCTCGCGTTGACGGCCTCGGGCATCAGACGGGGGTAATCAAAGAATCGCTGCGACTTAGTACTGGAGTGCCAGTAGCCCTACCACGCGTTGTCACTGAGCCGAAAGTCATTGACGGCCAGACAATCCCTGCCGGAGTGAGCTCCCGTCTCTCAGTTCCCTCGGTCAATCTTTTGTTTACTTCAACAGACCGTCGTTGGCGTAGCACAACCTTTCGTCCTGAAGAACCCGACTGTCTTTCCAGATCCGCATGCCTTTAAACCAGAGAGATGGATGCAAGCTAACTCGCAGAGTTTGGACAAATATCTTGTCGCGTTTTCGAAGGGTCCCAGAAGCTGTATCGGTATGAAGTGAGTCACTCAACCCTTCAGTACGATAGTTTTCTGATTGACATGGCAAACAGCTTGGCCTGGTGCGAGCTGTATCTCGCGTTTGCCAATCTGGTGAGGAAGTTTGACATGCAAGTGTTTGAGACCAGGTTCGCGTTGACAACATTTCGTCTGCTTGGAGTCGCTGATATGCATTGATTTGCTATGCAGTCAAGAGGATATGGTCTTCCGGGATCATGCGGTACCGGTCTGGACGACGAGGCCGTTGCAGGCATTTGTTCGGCCACGATTATTGTGAGAAGGTCTGCCACAGGTTGCCTGAAGTATTGTCTCCAATTTGGAGCTCTGCCGTCTTGTCATCATGCTTTTCAGCAGTGAACCGTGTATACACAGGCTACAGCGTTGAGACTATCATTGTCACTGAGCTAATGAAAACTTTATTTCCTGCCGCACCCGCTGAAGGGTGCTCTCGACTCTGGAGTTCCCGTGTTGAGCCTGAGATCAAGATGAGCTTCTCTGTATTGACCTCCCTGTAGTAGTCGTGCCTCGTAGAGAAACACAATGGCGTCTGATTTTCTCGGCTCAATAGTAGTATTGCCCGAACAGTGTCAGACTGAAGTTCTACTGCCTTCCTACTTGCCTTCCTACATACCTTTGATTTCTCGGACTCGGCCTTTCCCGAGGAACCGGAAACACTCACCACGTGGTCGACTTTTCCTCGATGACCCTAACCTGATCATCCAAAATTTTGCGTCTTGGTTATAACCAACTCACTCGTTGCAACCCCGCCATTTTCCACCGAATAATGCCCAATGAGCCCCAACAAAAAACTAAAACTCGACCCGGGAGAGATGGATGACCGCATGGCGGCGCTCATTCTCCCCGAAATCGAGCTTGAATTAGGCATCCGGAAACGATTGGCGCAGACCATCGAGGATCGTATCGCTTGGGCGGAGCTGTTGCGCGAATCGCTTTTGAAAGGTATATTTCTCTCTATCTTCTTGTTCTTTCCTCATCGTTTTTAGGTAGAAGTAGCAGCAATAGCAACCAAAGCTCCTTCGAAGATGCCGCATTGACTGCTTTGGCGACCATTGAGAAACCCTTGGGCTTCTTGTACGACCGTTCGGAGCCGTATATTATCAAGGACCTCGCCCCCCAGGTCCGAGACGCTCCGGCCTCCAAACCATCGCGGCCTCCCCCGAAAGCCAAGCTAGTCCAGCCCGCTACTCACTCACGCAAGCATGGAAAATTCCTTTACACATACGCCGACGACCAGCTATACCTCATGGCCTGTCCGACGTGCCAGAAATCTGAGTTCTCCTCGCTCCAAGGCCTGTACAATCACGCGCGCATCACGCACCAGCTCGAGTGGGGCACTCATGAAGAGTGTGTTCGGGCTTGTTCAGTTCCGCGCGAGGAGTTGAACCTGCAGAACGGCGTCGAGATCACCGTCAATCTGCTTGGTGTACGAGGACTCTTCCAGAAGGCGGTGGAGGAGAAGGACTCTGCGCTGGAGAGCGCGAGGGCTGATGTCAATCTGAACTCTACGCTGGGTTTACACGCGGAGACACCAGCGCTTGCTGCAGTTCTGGGGAAGGAGGTGAAGAGACGTGAGATTCGTGTCTTTGACGAAGGCCAGGAAGTGGATATCGACTCGTTGGTCGCGTCTCCGAAGTGGAAGCTCCCCAATGTCAGCAGGAACACGCTTGATCGCAGGCAAGGGGACCAGACGAGCGAAGTCAATGGATACACCGAGCAGCACCTGGAACGTCAAGCAGTACGAGAAGATGACAGCGCGACGCCAATTCCCGCACCAGCCTTCGGAGGCAGTCGGTTCTACATTTCCGCGCGTGTCATCGTCACAGACAGGAGTTTATACGTGCCAGCAGGTCAGGACGCGTCATCTCGTTTCTAGATCGTCCGTTGAACTTGTTTACAGAGAGCAGACTGGGGCACGCCGATTACACTCATAAGTGGATGCTGGCAATCGAAGCACCCTCATATGTGAGTACTCGTCATGCGCAAGTTTGGATTTGTTGTATTGATCTCAGCATACAGAGTCTTGATATCACAACTATTTTGACGCGTGTCACGGCTGTATCGCTATCTGACGATGTTGACTTCCCGCCTGTTGTGACTACGGAACCTCCTTTTGTCGTCATGGGCCACACCGAGAAACCGTTTCTCTGTCGCTTGGACCTCATGTTCAGCCCCGCTAGAGGTCACCACTCCGAGGGCCAGCCGGTCGTTCTGGAGCATTGGGTTGGCGTAAGTCATTCACAGTTCAAGTACGGCCACCATCTCATCTTAGCTTTGTCACTAGCTTGACACTACGAAGTCGAAATATGCAATCAAGGGTGAAGAACAGGTTGTCGACGTAGAGTTGCACAAAGAGACCATCATCCACCCTGCGAAGAGGGGTTACACGCCCGTCGACTCTCGCAGTCACTGGAAGACCGCTTTGACTCGTGAAGAGAGCGTTGCCCAGGACACTACTACGGAAGCGCATTATGTGGCTGAGAATGCGCCAAAGGTCAAGGAAGATCCTTCTGCAGTCCTGCGTCGTATACTTGTCGACTACCCATTGACCTCGAGTGGTATGTGCTTTGAATTGATACATAGATCTTACGAACTGAATTTGCACACAGTCATAGCTGGGAACACGGCTGAACGCCCGTACATGATTGTTGTCACCGCAGCGCAATTCAAGAACCTCGTACCAGGGAGACAGAAAGCCATTCAGGTAAATCTCGTACAGCTTGGCCTTCCCAACCCGTCTTTGACACGACTCCTCTGCGCAGTGGGGTCGCGCCAAAGCCATCCGAGATGCGTACACCCGCGTCGTCGAAGAGACTCATCGCGTCGGAGATCTGCCATCTCTATCCACCGCGGATGTGTATCGCTGGCTGAAAGTCGAAGATGCATCACGCGCTCCCAAGGTGCGGGCGTCTGTCAAGCCCGCATTCACGCCCGCGTCAACGTCCGAACGAAAATGGTGCCTCATCTGCGGGCGAGCCTTCGACGAACATCCCGCCAATGACCTCGAAACTGGTTGTTCTCTCGCCCAACGGCTGACGGCACTTCCGGTCATCGACGTGGATCGCATGATATCTTCTCCTCCCCACACCGACTATTCTGCTACTCAGTTCACGCCCGACAGGAGCCTATGGATACCCAACCGAATCGTGGCGTCTTCAAATCCTTCCCTCCTGCTGGGTATCAAAGATCTAATGCAGGGTCTCAAGCTGTCTTCGTTCCATTTGCGAGAAGGTGTGGGGGGTGCCTTTCCTTTGGATGCCTTCGGTGGGGACGTCGAAGAAGCTTTGGCGCCGTATGGGGTCATGACTATTGTTGTGACGCGCCTTATTCGCCGACTGGTGTTGGACGCGTCGAGGCGTGTTGAAGGGAGGGTGTTGACACCGACACATGTGTTGCAGGCGTTGATGGAAGGCAGGACGAAGAATCGGACTGGAGAGGCTTTGTTCTATACGTTGGCTAGGCTGGGGCGGAAGGTCGGGGGTAATGACGATTAGCATGGTCGTCCGCAGATGCGAAGCAAATGCGCTACCCGATAGCGTGGAGCTGCACGTAGTAGGAAGAACGAAAACTAGCCGCCTCAGGGAGCTTGGTGTACAAGGCTCCTACAGTGTTTGTCTTTTGTGAGAGGAGACAGCTTCTTCTCACCCTCTGTCGATAGGGAGCCGTCTCAGCTTGAAGTGCGACAGAAGTCATATCGCAAAGTGAATCTATAGTAGGAGTGCATACACGAAGATCAATGTACCCGTCTCCGCTGAAACTTCAAACCAATCGTTGACATCTACCTCGAGACTTCATCTCCTGAAGCTACATATCTGTATTACCAGGAAGTGTTATCGGAAGGTGTTATCGTCACTGTGAACCATGTACATCTGCGTGGCTAACATCGCACCGTACAAAGGCGCAGAGGGGAGAAGGGGGGATGTAAAGTACACGACGGAGCTTATGACAGAGAAAGGCTCTGCAAGGAAGTTTACTTGGTTAAAATTGTGACAACGAAAAGCATGCATACCGGCCGGCTCAGATATTGGAGAGACTGAGAGAAAGTACAGATGTCTAGCACCGTATCAACCATTGACCTTCTTGCTTCGGCCAGCTTTCCGCCTGAGCCTGGCAGCCTTCCGTGCTCCCATCTTGGCTTTGTCCTCCTCCAAGCGTTGACGCTCTTCTGCAGCTTTCTTCCGCTCCATGGTGACCTCCTTCCGTCTGCAATTTAAGTTGAACAACGTGCGAGCTATCATTGAAGATTACGCACCGAGTCAGTTCAGCCTGTTTGTCCTCCTTCAGCTCTGTTTCCAACTTCTTGATCGACGTGGCCTTTTTCGCTTTTTCCATCCTGTCTTCATAGCTTTTTGATTTGCGTCCTGTTGATTGAAGGCTCCGCCTAGTGCACGATGATTGATTAGCACTTATATGGACTGTTTTGCCAACATTGAACGCACACAGTGGCAGCTTTGATGGGCTTCCATGATTTCGAGGAAACACGGCCGTTCGATGAGCTGGCCAAGGGCACTACTATTGATTCCGAAGATTCCATTGTTGTGGCGCAGACGAAGAAAATATTGTTACTATCACGTGCATGACAGACAATGATATCGGAACTCGGCCCGGGAAAATCACCTTAATACCGCACCTTGATGATGTCTGCTTTCCGTCGCTCAGCGCGTCTGGTAGAAACTCCGAGTGCTTATAACTCCTCGGTCACGCTAGTGCATCTCAGGCAGACCACCCCCTCAGACTCTCCACTGCGTCCTGCCAAACGGCCCAAAGTAGAAGACTCTGATGACGATGACCCACCTGTTGCCGCTAAGTCTAAAAGAGCAAAGTCGTCTTCACCAAGGAAGCCCAAGCCAATAAAGCAATCATTGGACACGCCACACCCCGCACCTGAGCACTGGAAGGAGACTTATGATGCTATCAAAGAAATGCGCACAAGTTTGACTGCACCGGTGGACACAATGGGCTGCGATCAGGCGCAACTCAAGGAAACGGATCCAAAGGTAATGTGCGTGCAAAACACCCTCTACAACTCTCTCACACTCTGAGGCAGAATCAACGCTTCTCAACCTTGATCTCCCTTATGCTCTCATCACAGACAAAGGACGAGGTCACTGATGCTGCCGTGTCTCGTCTACGCGAGGCTCTGGGCGGATCGCTTTCTGTGGGTGCAATTATTGACGCCGATGAATCAACGATATCCGAAGCTATAGCCAAGGTGGGCTTCTGGAGAAGGAAAACGCAGTAAGATTAGCATCCTTGGCTTTCGCCGATCCGAAATGGACAAAATATGTTCCCTCTAGGTACATCAAACAATCTGCGCAGAAGTTGCGGGACGAATTCGAGTCCGACGTACCCAAGACCGTCGACGAACTGTGCTCTCTCCCCGGCGTCGGCCCAAAGATGGCATTCCTTGCACTCCAAATCGCGTGGAATCTGTACGCTGACCACAAAAACTTGATCATTTGAACACTCACCATACTTCAGGAACCTCGGCATTGGTGTCGATGTACACGTACATCGAATAACGAATCGACTGGGGTGGCACAAACCACCGACGAAGACACCGGAAGAGACACGGCTAAACTTGCAGTCTTGGCTTCCACAAGAGCTTCACCCAGACATCAACCATATGCTCGTTGGCTTCGGACAGGTGAATATAAACCGTTGCGTTCCGTGAAGGTTCTTACTTGCTAAATGTCTCACAGATGATTTGTCTACCTGTGCGGCCTAAATGCGACGAATGCAAGCTCAGCACGACGGGTCTGTGTCCGAGCGTACAAATGCCGAAGCCGAAGAGTAAAAGAACAGTCAAGACAAAAGTACCACTGGAGGCTGGTCCTGTCATCGAAGTAGTTCTCGAGGTCCCAGTGGAGTAGTCTTGATGTATGTCTTATCACACAGGTACTCTGACGGATATTTTGCTCGTGATACAAGCTTCGAAATGCAGCAGCCTGGCAGAGATTTGTCAACAACTTCTTTGTCCACCAGATCAGCGCCTTTGGCTACGGTCTTGATATGTTCGACTAATGATCTCACGAAAATCGTCCGTTGATGCCGTTGTTCGAGGCCTGCTATCTGAACAGCGTATGTCGACTGACACACCAGGACAAGACAAGGGGAACAAAGTTCAAAGTTCATCAATTGAGGCCGTCTGCTATCCTTGCATTTAGTAAAAGGTGAGGCTTCTTCGAGAACTAGTATGAGGATTTCCGAAGCTAAGTTATCAATGATGACTAGTATGCAATCCAGCCACGATAGCGTCGTACGCAGGCTTGGGAACTAAGTTTTCATCCCAAGGACATGCGTCTCCCTCTCCAGCAAACGCGCCCGGAACCCACGAATACTTGTCCGTCCAGTCCCATACTGTCATTCCGATACATCCGGAGACGGCCTTACAAGCGGCAATGACGGTGAGATAATCTGCTTTTTGTTGTTCGTAGAGTGCCGCAGTGGCAGGAAGCGTCCTGGTGCAAGTATGAGTATGATGTGGAAGAATCGGAGGAGAGTGAAGCGGGGCTCATAGGGCAAGGCTGGGAAGGATGGGAGATAGCGACAACCCACATTCTTATATCAAGCTCAGTGACGGCAACCTCGACGCCTAGCGCCGTCATTGCCTCCCAGTTTGCTTGGAGGGTCGTGGGGACCTCCCCGACAATGAAGTGGCATTGAAGGCCGATCCCGTCAATGGGGACGCCCTCCGCTTTCAGAGACTTCACAAGGTCAATCATGGCAGTCGCTTTAGCGCCACTGCCTTCAATATTGTAATCATTGATCTACCTTTTTGTTAGCAGGAGTGCACGAAGGAAAAGACATTGGACGAACGTAGAGTTTTGCTTTGGGGTCAGCACGTCGCGCAGCTTTCAGTGCAGCGGGGATATAAGCCGTGCCGGTCGTGTTGTAGAAGACGTCTTCGCGGAACGTTCCATCGTCGTTGAAGGGCTCGTTGATCACGTCCCACGCATCTAGGAGACGAGGCTGCTGAGTACTTGGCTTTGAAAAGTAAGCAGCATTCTCTTACATGGTCTACCCGCATAGTGTCTCACGAGAGTGAAACAATGAGTTTCGACTATGCTCAGAAGCTCAGCCTTGTCAAATCCACCAGCGGACACCCAGTCGGGAAGCTGATTGTGCCATACGCAGTTGTGGCCACGCAACAACTGTCCGTTCCTCGCAGCCAGATTCGCAATCACGTCTCCATCCGTGAAAGTGAAGTTGCCCCGGTCGGGCTCAGTCGCGTACTGAAGATGTTTTCGTCAGACAAGCTGGAACGGCAGGCGTTTGTGCGCAGAACCCACCCATTTCATGCTGTTTGCTGGCGTAATTTGACCGAACATCTTATTGTTGTCCAAGATAGCATCGTATGCGGTATCATTCAGTTCGGGGTTGTCTGTGGCGGTTCCGAAGTAGAGTTTGCCAGCTGCGCGGGCAGCTTCATGGAGCGGCGTTTTCGAAGTCGCTGTGGGAAGGGCCCCTGCCGAGGTGCTCGTCGCTGCTGTTGTTGAGTCGGTGACGGCTGATGGAAGACATTGGGAGTAGTATGGATTGAATACCACACAAGTAGAGCCAGCGGGACACGTCGTTGCACCCGCCCAGCCGATACCGCCACATTGCCCGTAGGGTAAGTAAGGGGGTGTTTGAGCGTGTACCCGCAGCGAAAGGGAGATGAAAGCCAACAGAAGAGGTAACATAGCGAGCCGTGTTCTGGGACGACGCTAGGGCAGTTCACCAGAGTCCACCCCGTCGTGTTCTTATATTGAGGTCTCCGCAGTTCCATAATTAGCGCATTGGCTACGATGTATGTATGTCGTTTGAACTCGTGAGCCGTTTGATCGCGCCGGTAGTGAGTGTGGGCGTCTTATATTTCAAAGTGAAGACGTACATACGGTCATATGGAGGGACTTTGGACGTGATGGTCCCTTGCCTACTTATGAGCGGAAGATTCTCGGATGGGCCGGAATGCCGAGGACGGGCCAGTTGGCCGTCATACTCAGAGTCATAGGGTACGAGCAACGTCGAGCACTCAAGCTTTGGAGGGAGAACCCCGTTACATAGGAGGATGAGCATATCAATCAAGGCTATTGATAGATATACAAGTATCGAGGAATAGACAATAGCGCCAAGAGATGTGTATGAAGCGAATGGAGGTGGATCATACTTACTTCTCAAACGGGTGTACTAGGCCGCCCGATCAACATGTTCATTGCTCAATTTGAACGTACCGCGGGCGACGGCATGTTTCTCCTCTGTCTCCAGAAGTCCAAAGAAAGGTAGGATGTCAATCAAATGTCAATGCACTAATATAGAGTCTGGCAGTGTCATGCATCAGGATTCAAGTGCAATACTTCTTAGAGACTCGTGGAGGAAACCATCGTCGCTGGAGGTCTGGCTCACGAACGTCCCAAGAGTCTAGTTCCCCCCAGGCAGACTCTATTGTCTCGTACCTCACTAATGACCAAGAGTGCCAGTGTACTGTAAGCGTAGCGACAACTTGAAGGCCACGATGCTTGCCAGCATCAAGAGTTGAAGGCACAGCATACGATCTCCCCATCTACAAAGTGCTGGTTCGTTCTTCATTTGTATGTGCCCTCAAGCAGCGTTAGCTTAAATCAACCTTCTTTCTCCCCGAAACTGAGACACACACCAGGCGCCCGAAGTCGATAACACCACCGCCTGCTCAAGGTCACCGATGGCAGCCTCAGGAATTGTCCCTTCGCAACCAAACACCTGAGCTCCGTTGACTTCAGCTGCTTCGGCGAGCGCTTAACCGAATTGGACACGGAGCGCTTTAGTATGCTTCCCCAACCGAACTGCACGATCCGCGCCGTTCCTGGCGTCTAAGTGTTTACTTATTGAGGCGTGAATACTCTTTTCGTCTGCAAGGAGTCATCCCCACCCATGATGCTTGATTCTCAACCCCAGTCTCGCGATGCCCGTACGATGGTCATGAGTGACTATGCCCAACATTCGCGTAATTTGATCAACCTGGTCAAGGACTTGCGTGCTCTAGGGTGCAGTACCGTTTTCAGGCTCTATGTTAATCGACCTATTGACAAGGCCCTCAGAGCGCAAGCCGAAATTGACCTCCCTCGCATCGCAGTCATTGGCAATCAATCTGCCGGGAAGAGCTCTCTTGTCGAGGCCATTGCTGATGTTTGTGATCCCTCCTCAGGACATTGACCTGGCTGACGTTGTTCTCAGATCAAGGTGCCCCGCGCTGCCGGTACTTGTACAAGGTAGGCTTTTGAACAATTTTCGAAAGTTTTCTTCATCTTGAGTGATTAGATGTCCCATGGAACTTCGTTTGTCATACTCGCCCGCCGAATGGCATTGCCAAGTATATCTGAGATTTGAGAAGGACGAGTACGGGAATCGCCTTCCTGATGTCAATGAGCAGCCATTCGGACCCATTCTACTCGAGAAGACTGAACTCGAAGTCATGCTGCGACGTGCTCAGCTGGCGGTGTTAAATCCCACGACGCCAATGGATCACTTCCTGGACGTCAACGTCGACGCCGATATCTCGAACCAGCTGACCTTCTCGTCAAACGTAGTGTGTATTAACGTGTCGGGGCCTGACGTTCCAGATCTTTCGTTTATTGACTTGCCAGGTGTGTGGTCAATTGGACCTCTCTTCGAATATCTGATTTTCTTGTAGGCCTGGTGTCTAATGAAGGACGAGATGTCATTGAACTGGTCCGAAACTTGGTACTCGACCATATCCGAGGCAACACCTTGATTCTCTTGACCATCACCATGCGAGGTGAGGGCACTTTAATTCTAATCGTACCGGTAGTGACTGATGTCCCTCTAGATGACATCCAGAACCAATCTGCTGCTCTTCTCGCTAAGGAGGTTGATCCTGCGGGTGCCAGGACTTTGGGTGCGTTTCTGAAGCTCAAGCAGGCACATCTGCTCATGTTGCAAAGGTGTACTTACGAAGCCCGATACTCTTCAACACGGCGAAGAGACTTCCTGGCTAGAGATCCTGAGTGGTCGTTGCCATAATCTTCGTCACGGTTACTTCATCACGAAACAACCTGGTGCGCAAGAGCTCACTGAAGATCTCAATCATGCTACTGCACGAGAGCGTGAAAGAGCATACTTTGCCAGTGCTGAACCCTGGAGGACGGAACTTACTGGCATCATGAAGACTCGTGTCGGTGTCCCGAACCTTACGGTTGAACTGTCTAGGCTTCTGCGTGAACGGATTGAGGCTACGTACGTTATCATCCTGTCCAGTCTACAGATGTCTTACGCTGCAACTCAAGTTTACCTGGCTTGCGAGGCGACTCCAAGAAATCGCTTCAGGACGTTCGCTCCGCATTGAGCAAGATCCCCGAGCCGCCGTCCACAAACCCGACGACAGATCTCTTACGCCTGATCAATCAGTTCGAGAAGGCAATCATTGCCTGTGTGACTGGTCATAGTCAGGACGAGGCGCTTATCCAGCATTGCCGCACTACCTATGAGAAGCTTAAGGCGGATGTCAAAAGCACCACACCTGAGTTCAGTACGTCGTCGACGAATATCGTCGAGTCGTCGTTTGAGCGCCCCCGCAGCGCGCAAGATATCGCCAAGTTCATTGAAAGGTGATACTCTCATACTTTGTTTCCTTCGGTTTTGGCTGATTGATCTGCTAGTCGTGTCACTCGAGAGCTTCCGTTCAACGTTCCTTTCTCGGCGAAGGTCTACCTCATATGCCAGTGCTTCGAAGATTGGCCATTGATGGCCGAGATGTGTGCACAACAGGTCTTCGGTCGCCTGCACCAAGTTGTGGACGAGAAGATCGAACTGGTCTTTGGTCGTTTTGCAGGACTGGAGGAAGCAGTGAGGTATGTCGTCTAGGTCTTAATGATCACTCTATTGATGGATCTCCTTACTAGGAACGTCATTGAAGTACTTTTGGAAAAACTCGAAGCCATAACAATCGAGCGCATCCAGTGGCTCATGCAACTTGAGCAGACGCCGTACACTCTCAACACGCATTATTTCGAGTCATATCGTGAGAAGTACATCGATTCTCTGCAAGTGAAGCCTCCTACGCCTGGTAATCCGTCTGCGATTGTCTGTGAAGTTCCCCATGAGCTGCTAGCGCTATTACTAACGCTTTTCCAATAGAACCAAGTTGTTGATACAATCCATCATGCGATCGAATATATCATGCCGACAGTGTCCGAACAGGACATCATCCTAATGGCTGAAGTTCGTGCATACTTTCAGGTTGCTTACAAGGTACAGTGTGGACAGGCGTGGTCTTGATCAGTAACATCTCATTTGTGCACATACAGCGCATCATTGACAATGTCCCACGCACCATCGACCACGACTGCCTACAGGCCTTGGCAAATACTGTCAATGAGACGCTTGTCAAAGACCTCGGTGTTGGAGACACGACAGCAACATCCCGCCTTCGAGGATACTTTGCGGAGGACCCGGAGACGTCCATCATGAGGGATGAGCTACAGGCGAAGAAGACTCGACTTGAGGAGATTATGCTGAAGCTCAATAACTTTGGCTGTGCTTAGTAGTGACGATATGTCCTTGAATTTCTATGTACCACATCTTGACCCAGAATTCGATCAGGTGGACAAGACTAGTACCTTTTTCATGTACAACACGATCGGCCATTCTTGCTAAGAGCTAAGAGCTAAGTCGCAAGATTATGTATAACGTCTCAGCAGGTCTCAGCACAAGCAACACGAGTCGTCACGTCCCTCAAATCGCAACGCCACAACGCCACAGCGCGACGCGACGCGATCAGATCGATGTTAGTGTCACTGATTGTCCCATGGAGGAAGGCCCATCCAGGATCATGGTATTCATTTAAGGGTATCTGAAGGAAACAAATAGCAAACCTTGTGATTCCAGATATTGCATAGTTGTAAAATAAGAAGACGATGAGAGAATGAAAGAGTCAGTAAGTAGAGTATGCATAAGCCGAGAAATTGACCGGTGTCCATGATTAATTGATACGAAATTCCTCTCCATTACTCCTTGTTCTTAAGATTCTCGCTGAGTCGCTCAAGGTCCTCTTTCAGACTGCAAATGTTCGTCAGTATATCGTACGGAGGATCTGAGCAAAACAGAACGCACGCCTTGATCTGTTCTCCGCTCTCCTCCTGGTCTTGCTCCATCAGCTGTATCTCCATGTTTTTCCGCTCGACCTGACTGTTGGCCTCCGCAACAGCAGCCTCCGACGCCTCCAGCCGGTCCATGAGAGCCTTGATGGCCTTGTCATGTTCAGCAGTCAAGTCGTTGAGCTTCAGGTTATGTGCCTCATGCATCTTCGTCAGCTCTTCCTTGGTGACACCCGGTGATTGAGGAGGCGCCGGAGTTCCATTAGTCTTGGGCGCAACTCGCTCAGCCTCGAGCTGAGCCTGAACGGTCGCCAGCTCCCCTTCCATGTCGGACAGCTTGATCTGCAACTCCGACTTCTCCTTCGCGAACGCGCCGATCTCATCGTCGTGCTCCTTACGGAGCTTCGTCACCTCGTCTGCACGACTCTTCGCCGTCTCCTCAAGCTCCTGCGTATGTTTATTCGACATCTCGGTGAGCGACTCCTTTGTGAGAACGAGAACTTCATTCGAGGCTGCTAGATCGTCCTTGGTGTGCGTAAGCTCCATCTTCAGACGCTCGATCTCTGCAGTCTGCTCCGGCGAGCTCGTAGGGACAGCTTCCGCGGCCGCGCGAGCCTCATCGCGTTGAGAAGTCAGAGAGTCGATTTCAGCCTTTGCGGCCTCCAACGCGGCCTTTGACTTGGACAGGTCATCCTGGGTGGCCTTGAGCTCGAGGTTGAGTTTGCTGATCTGTTTCTCGGCGTTCTTGCTTTGCTCTTCAAGTGCAGCTGCATGCTCGGCTTTCAGGTCATCGAGGGCAGATGCGTGGTTGGCTGTCATTTGGGCAGTGGTCGAATCAAAGTTGAGGCGGACTCCATTGAGGTCTTCACGGTGGGCCTCGCTAGCTTCAGACTGCAGGATAGACAGGATCAGTCTGGGTTCAAGAATCTTAGTACGAGGATATCACCTTGGCACGTTCGAAGGCTTCCTGTAGTAGTTTCTCGTGCTCGGCCTTGACAGCGTCAACCTTGGCGTTGTACTTCGATTCTTGACTCTGTAAGTCTCATTAGAACCAAGGCGTCACGACCAACAAGAAGTTACCTCAAGCTCGTCAGTGATCTTCTGAAGCTCTTCGGAGAACTCCTTCTGCTTGGCCAGATACCGCTGTTCCGCTTCATCCAGTGCACGGCTGTGAGACTCCGCTGTCGTGGCGGCGTCGGCCTTGGCAGCCTCGTGTGCGGCATGAGCAGCTTCCAAATCGGCCGTTAGAGCAGTAAGCTGAGCAACGACCTTCCCTTGCTCCTCGGCAGCCAACCTCAGCGCATCGGCGTGCTCTGATTTGGCGCTGTCCGCACTTGCCAATAGATCTGCCTCCTTCGCCTCGGCAGCCTTCAAGGCCTCCTCAGTAGCCGCCTTAGCCGCAGCAAGCTCCTGCTTAGTGGCCTCGAGCTCTGCCAACGCCTTTTGGTGTTCGTCCTCGGCTGTTTCCTGTGTCTCCTTCAATTCGAGAATCTCGATCTCCAGCTCGGACACCTTATTCGCGCTCTCTTCTCTCTCCTTCTGGAGGGCCGATATCTGCTCCTCCAGCTCCGCAATACCCCCTGACTGGGATTCGAGACGTGCTATCTTCTCCAGTGCTTCGGCGAGGGCTGTAGAGTGGGCTGCCTTCAGAGTTTCCGTTTCGGTCTGTATGGTCGCGAAATCGGCCTGGGCTTTGAGCAACGCGTCGTGTTCTACTGCAGCGGCAGCAGCGGCTTCGGCTGCAGAAGAGGATTGCGACTCCTTGAGAGCTTCCAGCCCTTGCTTGGCTTGTAAAAGAGCCGTTTCCATTTGACCGATCTGAGAATTCAAAGCCTCGACTGCCGACGCACTCTCCTGAGACGCCGCCCTCGTCGCTGCCAACTAAACGCCTTTCAACACCAAGTTCATCGAGTTAAGACCGCAACTGCCGCACCTCTTCCTTCAATGACTCCAGAGCCGAGCTACTCTCACTATGCTCGCTGGTGACGCGTTCCAGAGACTCTTTGACTTCTTGGAGCTGGGCTTCCAGACTCGCTTTGGACTGCTCCAACTCCGACAGCGTCGAGCTCTTGGTTTCAACGTCAGCTTGAGCACCTTCCAAAGCAGATTTGGCTTCTGCCAGCTCTGTTTCAAGTCTCGCGACTTCATCTGTCTTCGAAGTCAAGGAGTCTGTAGTTTCCTTGAGCTGTCAGGATAATTAGAAGCAGCGTTGAGGATAGATATATAGACAAGTGTGCCCACCTGCTCTTGAAGGTCCGTCAATGCCTTTGCATGAGCAGGATCCTCCTTTACCTCGCGTATGGATGAGATGGATGAGGGGGTTCTAGCCTTTGTTACTGGCGGCCTCGTCGCGGGCGGCCTAGTGGCGGCACCGCCAACGCTAGCTCTAGAGCTGAGGGGTTGTCTCTTAACGCCCTCGACAGATACGGATGCGCGCGGTCGGGCAGGAGATGCTGCTTTCTGATCGGCGGGAGAAGCACGGGTTGCAGAGGCGGGCGTGACGGTCGCGGCAGCGGGAGTGGCCGACTTGACCGTGGCTGTAGATGGACGAGGAGCAGCAGAGGGTTTGGCGGGTGCGTCGGTGGTTGGCCGCCGTACGGAAGAGTTAAGACCGGCTGAAGGGCGGGTGGCGGTGACGGTTGTAGGCTTTGTGGTAGGCGCGACTGGCTTGCGAGCCATCGGGGCCGAGGTCGTCCTGGGAGCGGCCTTGGCAAATCCTGCACCGAACGTGCCAGAGTTGAGTACCTGGCCGCGTGAAACCGTGAGCAATGACGGTCGGCGTAAAATGACATGGATTGCGCACTTTTTTCACTATCGGCGTCGACGCCTTTGCGCCGGGCGCCGTCTTTGTCGCCATCGTCGCCTTGCTAGGGCTCGATGCCGCCTTAGTAACTGCAGCGGCTTTCTCGGACGCTGGCTCAGAGTCTTCCTTCGCGGGTGCGGCGTCGTCGATGGTGGTGGGCTTGTCGTCCGATAATCTCGTGTCAGAATGCTCTACTGGCTCATCGTTGTCGTGACCATTGCCTAATGGTTCGTCAGCAGCAACGCTCTCTTCGTCTGCTGGGGGCTCCGGGTCCACTGTGTGAAATGGTCAGACCGCGTGGCCGACATGAGGTCGTGGCCAACTCGTACCATGGCTATCCGACACAGTAGAGGCAGCGTCGAGGTCGTCGCCGACGTTGTGCAACTCAGCCTCTGCCATAAGAAGAGTAAAGGACCGGAATTGAGGGCACGAAGAGAACGTGTGCAAGTTTGGCGTGAGGCTCTTGACAATCAAATGAGCTGATGTCGCGTCCCTTCATTCTCTTGCTCTTACCACCACCTAGCTACCGAATGTCTCCCACTGCCACTAGTCGACTGTGAATATGTGTCTACACCTTCTGCGACCCGGATGACGCGAAGTATTGCTTTCGGTGGGAGATCACTATGTCAAATGTAGACCGTCTCTTCCTCGAGACAACCAAGTTGGCACGCTACTTCCCGCAGCTGCATCATCCGGAGGTTGCAATTGGGCCCGGTAATGCTCTCCAAGTCCTCAACGCCATCGTCTTTCACGAACTTCCGGTGGAACTGGTTGCAGGCTTGGTGGCCGATTGCCCACAATTCTCAAGCCCCCCTCTACACTCAACCATCCCGCCGCCAGTGAGAACGCCCAGCGCCGGGACCCCGTTGTAGCTCCGTCACTATCGCCTGCGCCAGAGATCTGCGTGCAGGATTGGAGCTCTATCAGCTTCAACGTCAGCGAACTATCTTCTTCGCCTTCTGAGCCTCATACTCCTACTCTGCCTGCCGAACGAATTGAACGTCCACGAATACCCACTCTACTGCAACAGCCTACTCCTGCACGAGAACAACATGCACCTATCATTCGAGAATCCGATGTATGCCAGGCTGACGCAAGTCGGCGTTCTGATTTTGCTGCTCAGTTGTCTCTCAACATGAAGAAGTAACACCTGGATAATCAGCAACTCCTGTCATCAATAGCCACATTGTTCAGATAGTATATGGCTTCCTCTAGATTGTAAAGATATCTACAAGAATATAAGCATGTATGGTGCCACAGTAATGCATGGGATTTGAGGTGATGCTTCTGGTATTGCGCCACACAAGGAGTACACAGGGACGCTTCGTGACCCAAGTAACGCAGCTTATCACATGACGCACAACTGACGCACAACAACACGCGATTTTTCAAAGTGCTGGTTGACCGCTTACAACCAGCATCTCGACTCTCAAGCACGACAATGAGTCTCACGAGTCTCCCCGTGGAGACAATCATTCATATTCTATCCTACATTCACGACAACGACACGTTACACCGCGTTTGTCTTGTCGGTGACAAACACCTCACTGACATTGCACGTCACCTCTCCTACCGCACGCTGACTCTCAATCTTGGGGACCTTCCGGCACGCGGAAAGCGCTTTTACACCAAACTTCGCGCACTTGCTAAGCCGCGAAGCCCTGTGCGGACGATACACTTCACCACGGCTCACATGGATCTGGATTGTGCCGAGTTCTTTTCCAAGCATTTGAGAAAGTTCACGAGCCTGACCCGCGCAACAGTCACCGTTGTCAGCCTGACTTCCAACCACTTTGCAAATTTTCTGATCACCATTCTCGTCTCAATGCCGTCCGTTCAATACCTCGAGCTATGCAATATCACTCTGGGTGCTGACTTCATACCTCCCCGCTTCGCGCCTCGTCGCCTGAGGCACCTTGTGCTAGTCGATACCACAGTGTGCGCTCCGCTGCTAGCAGGGGGGTTTGACCAACTGGACATGCGCTGCAAGTCTCGCGTTTTACCTCTGTGTCCAGTCGGAACAGAGCACCTCCCCGTCCCTGGTTTGCGACGGCTCAACTTCCGACCTGCGCTTTATCCCGACGCAAATGAAGCCATCAACTTTATCACGCGAAATGTTTGTGTGAGTCCTTTCTGGACTCATCTCTTAGTGTGTATGTGAATGCCCACTCTAGGAAATGTTGAAAAGAGTACCACCACTCGAAGAGTTCATCTTGACATTAAATTGCACACCCTGGCGTCGCTCTCATGTCTGCCAGACTTACCTCGTCAGCCTAGCGAAAGCCGCGGGCTCGACACTGAAGCGTCTTTCAGTCAGGCTGTTGAGCGAGGGACCGAAACATGACACCGAACCACTCGATTTCGAGCGACTGTCACAACTGAGCAGCATACAGGAGCTGGGTCTGGACTGTGTACACTTTGAGGTGTGCTGTTTTTATCGCTTACGCCGGGGCATATCGAATGCTAACCGCACTTAGGACACGTTCGAGTGCCATGGGGGAATGTGCCTTCCGGCGCTCAACCACCTCTACTTTTTAACCATGAGTCTACAAGGACCAGAAGACACGCAGCACGACACGATGAAGAGGATAATCAAGGAATTGCTCAAGTGGGCTCCTAATCTGCAGTCGGTCTCGTGGCCGTCTCAGTCTCGTACAGCATGGGTGACGGGGGAGGAAGAGATAACTTTCACGTCGTACCATCAACCCAAATGGTTACATTTTGGCATTGTCGACGAGTAAGGTGGCATAAGCCACTCAAGTACTCGCCTCTCTTAAACTTGCCCGAGTTCACACGAGTCTATGAACACGGACTCTTACATCTCATACTTGACACCCGGACTACATATGGCTTTCGTAGACAGTCTCCACAATTATACGTCTTTGTAGTATGAGACTTACGACTTGCCCAGCCCCTCAATCCATGCCAGAAGATCCTTATTCACCTCATCCTTCGCCTCGAGCATGACCCAGTGGCTAGCGTCATAGTGCCGAATAGAAGTATGCTCGGGAATGGCATGCGCAGCTGTAATCTGCGCATGTATCGCATCAAGACAGATGTAATCCTGTTTCGAACCTCCGAAGAACACTGGTTTCTTGATGATAAAGTCCGGAGAGATTCCTGGTGGTAGTTCGTAAGTAAACAGCCTGAGGCCATCTGAACGCGAATAGTAGCTTACCTCTGGAGTCCTCCACATCTAGACCGGACGTGAATACTTTGTACCAGTTCAATGGCGCAGCCCATCCTTGTTCTTGGAAGAGCTTCTTCTGCGTCTCTAATTCCTAGAATCACGTCAAAAGTCGGATGGTCAGGATAAGCAAGCCTGTGTGAACGCACACACTTCTTTAGATAGGTAATCTCCATGCTCCAAGATGTTATCCTCGGTAAGCCATGGCTCGATAGAGCCTAGCGGAGCCATATGTTTCGTCCACATGAATGGATCCTTGCTGTAGAGCAAGGTGAGGACCGACTCAGTGTGAGCTGCGAGGACATCTGCAGCGCCAGGCGAGCTGAAGTAGTCCATGTAGCCATACAACTCGTATCCGAAGGCCGCTTTGGTCTGGTACGTGTGAATATGACTACACGAATACGGTGGTGATAGATATGCACCTGAACAAGGATCTCCTTGAAGTTGTTCACGGGACGAGCGGGCATGTATCCCACAGAGAGGAACCCGAATGCAATGAACCTATCATCGAAGCTATCCGCTAAGCGGCTTACTGCTTGAGATCCCCTGGGGCGGATTGTCAACAGAATTTTGTCAGCCGATAGCTCGAATGTAAGACAAACCAATCGTGCCCAATCGCAATGACCTTTGCAGCCTTCTCCGCATCCACAATGTCCACAAGATCCTTGGCGACTTTGCCATACACATATTCCGATGTCTCCAGCGGTTTGGCGGTGCCGCCGTAGCCCAGCATGTCGGGGGCGATTACGCCATAGCCTCGAGCTCGGAAGAAGTGAACTTGGTGCCTCCAGTCGACCGACGTGTTTGGGAAGCCATGTACGAAGAGGATGGTAAGCTTTCCCTCTTCTGCTGGAGAGGAGAAGTAGTGATACTGCAAGCCGCGGGATACGGTGATATCTTTGTAGAGTGAGGGATCCATGTCAACGTACGATGTTGGTTCGTACCGAATAAGCATATTGAATGAAGGCTCTCACGTTCATCGGCAGAGGGTTTGAGTAACATCAAAGCAGGTAATCAATCATCATGATCAGGCCGGTCTCGGGCGCCTTTTGTGGGCCCTCGTACTCAACTTACTAGCGTATCCCTGCAGAAACTGCAAGTCAAGAGATGGTCCCCACTGTCTCTACATCGATTTCCCGGCAAGATAAACGACCATCTACCAAGTGTAGAACCATCAGAGATGCGTGTGCATACCAGCCCTCTCCCTTCGAGAATCCACAACTTGGGAACGGGTCAGCAGGTCTCTAAACGACAAGTCGAGGCAAACGTCTACCTTCGACGGTGAGGGAGAGTCGTCCACTGGATCGCAGCTTCTCGAACGACGGATGAACCGCCAGATCTGAGATGCTTACGACAGGATGCCGCCCCTCTGAGAACTCATCGAGACTACTATCCTCGACGGATCTTTCAACGACTAAACGCGTGTGCTGGGTCGTCAACAAAATCACTTCCTGCAGCTCAGCCCACAATGCTGAATGTGCGCCCAGATCACAGAGCAGGTAAGACCCGCTGAGTCGTAGGATGAGTTTGTGGAGACGCTGCGGCGACTCGGAGTCGCTGTGCAGCGCTTGTAATGTATCGCGCACGTATCCGAGGAAGGGCTCGACTCGCGGAGTCGACGCAAGTGATAGTGTGCGGAGGCAGGGAAGTGACGGTAACCTAATCGGCTGGTGAAGGGACAGAAATTCGAGCGTCGACTGGTTGAGGTCCATTAGCATGGCAAGGCTGTCGGAAGGCGCGTGTTGGTTGTCAATGCAGTTGACATCAAGGCGACGCAGCGCGGTGATATGGGGAAGGAGATGCTCTAGGAGGGTGTCAAAGCGACTCTGCGGCATGCAGACGGAGAGTGCTTTGAGACGGGGTATCATGGTCTCCTCTGATCCGCGAACATTAGCCCATTCAATGAAGCAAACATGTTCTAACGTCAAGTTTAGAAGATGGGGTAACCGTAAGAGATGCTGGTCGAAGCGCTTGAGCGCAACGTTTTGGAGAACCAGTCGCGTCAGGGGAAAGTTGTTCGGAAAAGATGGAAACGCTAGTAATGTCTGCCGTCGTGTGATCTGTAGAGAAAGGGACTGTAGATTGGGGAGTAGATGCATGAGCCTCGATGTCGTCGCCTCATCGCTACCCGCGTCGGACCTAAAGCGAATGTCCTTGATGAGAAGGCCTGTCGATTTGTGCGACTCCAGATCTTCCAGCAGCTGGGCGGGTGTGCGCTGCCTCCGGTGTCGCTGAAATACAGAGAAAATGTCCAGGATGGACGACTGCTCATCCACAAGAACTGTTTTGCTGCGATTGAACAGGACTGGTTGGGCAAGCGAAGCCCAGTAGTGGGAAACGAGGCTGCAAGCGCGGATCGTGTCTGGATCTGCGCATACCTGGAGGAAAAGAGTGATAATCTCTGGAGGAATAGAGGAGGACATTGAGCCGCGAGTTGTTGTAGCAGATGTGTTGCACAGAAGTCTGTAGAAAGATAGGTGTGAAATTGGGGAAGTCAAGAGGCAAAGTCTGTGATATCGTTCAAATCAACAGCCAAACGCGTTCGGTGATCTCCGCAAACGAGATGCCGATTTCGTCGCCGACGCTAAGCTCTTTGGTTTGCACCCTCACAAAGGCCGGCCAATTCGACTCGCTTCAGGCTTCAGAACGCTCACACAGGCGGAGCTTGGCCTAGACACTCACCTCTTATGTTCTCCGACGTTTGATCTTCTGAACAGAAAACGCGACGCTTCAATATGACTGTAGGTATTTTCGATGATATCAAGCTACCTCTAAGCGACGCAAGCAAGGACCTTGGCTACTGTTACCTGCATATGACCGATTATGAACTCAAAGCTCTGGATACCATCGAAACACCGGCCTACTTTGATGGTCTTCTTCCGGATGATGGTGTGTATCCTGGCTCGTCCTGTGTTCACAGTGATTGACCTTCTTTGTGAACATAGAGATGGTCATACCACCCAACATGATTCCGCCCAACCCAGAGGAACACGACAGTAAGATCTACTTGCGTGTTCTGTAGACATCTTGTCCAATTCCAGCAGCCTTGCCATCGCAAATGCATCCTTCATATCCCTTCGGTAACCCGACCCATGTCAAGCACCCCGCATCTCGTCCACGACTGATACACGACCCCACCTCGCGCATGCTGTTTGAAGACATGGGTTTCGCGCCGGCAACGGTCGACGTGACTCTCCGATGGAAGGAGCTTGCTCTCGATCAACTGCTACCTCCAAACGAATCAAAGGACGTAGCACACTTGGCGATGGAAGCCAGACGAATGGCTAGTGGCGTCTCAAATAATCCACCACAGCAGCAAACTGCACCAGCTGTGGACATCACTGAATCGGAGGGTGAAGATGATAGCGAAGAAGACGAAGAAGACGATGAAGAGGAGCCGGATGATTCTGACGAAGAAGATATTACCGACGATGAGTAGTCTTGACAATGCTGTGATTATTCCAGTTGACCTGCAACGATCGTATTGTAAATTTCTCAGGGCTCTATACATGGCATTCGATACGGAGAGTACATTTGCGGCGAATGGAAGTGATTCCCACTGAAGACTTCGCCTCCCAAAGATGCCTCCATCGCACGTCCTAGTGTCAATGATATATAAACTGTTAGTCCCATGGCCCGTGCAGAGGAAAAGATAAGGGCATACCTTGCTCCTCAACCTCGAGAGTACGCAGTGTGCTCTCGAGTCCCGATCCCCGATAATTCTAATCTTGGTGCCGTTAAGGAAAGGTGATAAATCGATTCTGCATGTCTGGTGCCGATCTTGTGAGGCAGGTCGGATGCCAAGCCGACGACTTCGTACGCTCTAGAATGTCATTCCTCATTCTCTATGCTAGTAGGCGGGCGAAGGGCCTGACAGGAATACGTCTGCTGCCGGGTGCCAGCCGACAGCTCAGAGTAACCTTCCACAGTCATGGAAGATGTCGATGCCATAGATACGCGGGCGAATCGCGTATGGGTGTCAGCTTCGCAGATAGTGCTGACACATGATGAGAGCCCCCAGATCCCACAAATGGCTTGCCAGTGCCAAGTAGCCGCGTGAAACGACTGTTCTGATGCCCCCAGATCCCAAGATGGAGTATCAGCTTCGCAGATAGGGCTGATACATGTTGAGAGCCCCCTGATCCCACAAATGGCTTGCCAGTGCCAGGAAGAGTCGCGTTGGACGACGATGCCCCCAGATCCCAAACAAGATGCCAGTGCCAGACGTGATACGTCGCAAGAACGAAGAGAGGAACCCAAAACCACCGTCCAAACCAACATACGAATCGATGCGAGATACCTGAAAAGAGGTCAGCGATCCGACAGAAGGAACTCTGTCGGAATAAAACAAGGAAGCAAGAAGATCTGGGTGGACATCAGAGGTATGCTTTTTGCGTTATCAAAGAGTGGTGACTTACGGGAACGAGAGGCGAGGATAGCATGTTATTGGACCAGCCAATTATGCGAGGCAAAACACACGAGCCACACCGCGTTTGAAGCGGTCAAAAATGGACATCGGTGGCTTCTCCGAAGGTCCGTATGTAACCAGTGGGCGGTAATCGAGTTCCTTGTCCGAACACCCTGGGCAAACACACAACGTCGAGTCGGAATCTTCTTCTGCGGAGTATGTGCATCTCAAGGGCGGCCGCGGGAAGAATGACGGGAGGAACTCGAGCGATATGCGTATTTGTGTTAATGTAGGGCGAGCGGCGGGTTCGAAGGTAAGCATGCCCCGGAGAATACGATTGAAGGCGTCGGTGGTTTTGAACTTGTGGAGGAAGTAATTGTCCTCGTCTTCGAGGTAGGCGTGGAACCTTAGGTCGCTTGCGGCTGTCACCTTCCATGGCAGTGTACGCAAGACGAGGGCGGCGATGAGGATCCCCAACGACCAAATATCACTTGACTCCGTCTCGTAAGACTTCAAGCCCAAGGGTATATATCCTCCCATAGACTCTGCCAAAGCCATTAGTCCAAGGCGCCGAGAACACACATGAAAAGGGACATACCAGGGCTATTGTAGGCGAGGGTACCCACTTGGTACATATCAGACACTCGAAGGTCTGTCGCCAGCCCGAAGTCGCAAATCTTGATCGTTCCGTCATCTGCGCAAATTATGTTCTGAAGCTTGAGATCGCGGTGGAAGACCCCTTTCCGATGACAATGCTGGAGGCCGTCGATAACCTGGAGGATCACCCCACGAAGAGCCTGTACGTCGTTCTCAAAATCCCCGGAAGAGGCCCGATCCGCGAGGTTCCTTTTACTGCAGAGCTCCATGACGATGAAGACAAAGCGAGACTGGTAGATAACTTCCTGTAAGGCAACGATATTCCGATGTCCATTGACCCGCATATGCAAAACCAACTCCGTGTCCTGCCGGATGCGAGCCTGCCCAATGGGAGCCCGAGCCATGCACTTGATAGCGACCTGTTCGTGAGGATACGGAGTGGAGAGGTTGAGAGCCCGATATACTTTCCCATAGCTTCCAGAGCCAATGAGTTCTTTTAGAACGAAACGACACTCGTCCAGCATGTAGTCCACAAAATCGGGGAGAGCGGCGGCGGCGGTCATCTGGTGAAATAGGGTCTCGTCAAACAAACCGAAAGATACAAAACAAAAGAGTATATGGGCTGGAAGAGAGTCTAAAGTTGTTAGCAATGCTTGTCAAAAGCAGATATAGAAAGTGTGATGCAGCAATCTGGCGTCTGACTGTCAAAGTCGAGAGGTGATGTGGATGCAAGAGGGAAAGAGCAGTGTTGCAAGAGGGGCTAACTTCGAGCCAACTTTTGAACCTGTCCTCACGTGCTAGGTGCATTACCCGATCGGGCAGAGATCGAATGCGCCACAACGCGAACGGAAGCAGATATCTGTCGTCGACCACTGAAGAAATTAGGGAACAAAAACTGCCAGTGTCTGCCCGTATGCAGTTACAGCAACTGTCTAGGAAGTCGCTTCAGTACAGGCCGCAAGCTATTCCAGCAATGGACTCACAGCAATGTATACTTTCGAGCATCTGCTCCTCGTTCCGGTTCCTCGGAAACATGTACCGAGAAGTCCCGGCAGAGAACGAGACGCACTCATTCCCAGCGTTGGACAAAGGGCCGACGATAACCTGGAGCTCTAAAAAGTTACATTCGGTTTGCTATCACAGTCCTTAGCTCAGACTGTTTGATCTAATCTAGTCTATCTCAGACGTGCATACAGATTGAGAGCATCCATAGCGGGCTCATCCAGATTATTATGGTTGTAGCCCAGAACGGCGATCTGCGTAGAACATGAGAGTCAGGTCGGAGATAGCGTGAGGTACATACGCCTCCAGGCTCAACATTGAAGTTGGTTCCCAGGTGAATTGGGAAGTTTATCCAGCGGGCCAGGAACACACGACTGAAGTGGCCATGGGCAACAATGACGACATCGCGAGTGTTGATGCCCTCCTCCTTGTACTCCCTGTGATACTTGCGGACCTATTGCACGCGTCAAGGGGGGGGTGTACTTGACGTTACAGCGAGACTGACGTTTGCGATGACAGTATCGACGCGGGTCTCCATCTGCTGGACGCTCTCCCCGTTTGGGCAGCCATCCCTCCAGATGTTCCATCCGGGGTTGAGAGCTTGGATCTCAGCAGGCTTCAGACCCTCGTAATCACCTGGCACGATGTCAAGTACAGCCAAGGATCCTGTAAAGAAAGCGCACCGTAATCCCACTCTCGCACTTCCTCGGTGAGGATGTGGTGGGGAGTCTCGACGTTTGCAAACAGTAGGTGGAAGGTTTTGTGAGCGCGGATACGAGGCGAGACAAAGACCGTGCAGAGGTTCTTTGGATCGATGGGTTCTGATTGAACGGTCGGTGGAGATCCAGTTGGCAATCAATATCTCTTACTTCCCTCACCGACAAGAATGTCGGCGCGGCTAGCAATCTCCTCTTCACCGCGGGCAGTCAAGGGGATATCACTGCGTCCTGTCTATGGATTGTCGAGCAGAGTTCCCAAAGAGTCTTGGATGACATACGTGGCGTCTGTTTTCGCTGTCAGCGAGGCCACCAACGCGAGAAGATAACACACCCATTCATGGACCATTCAGTCTCGCCTGTCATGATAAGTTCAGTGCGCAGATGGCCACGCTGAGCTCGGACGACCCACCGTGGCGGATGAGGAACAATCTGGGCATTGGGCGCGACATCGTTGACGAATTATGTTGTACACCACAGAACAGCCGAGTATCCCCGGGATTAAGTAGGTGGCGGGACAAGAGCAAAGTAAGCCATGAGCACGTGGCTAGCACACTCTTCCACACTGACCGCAATGAGCCCGAGGTTATCTGGCATATTCTGAGCCGCACCGGGCGCTAGTAACTTGACCGTACGTGGATGTAGGCGCATACATTCCGAAAGACTGCACCTACGTTCATGCTCCTCCGTGACCAGTTTCTTCCTCTGTCTGACCTGCGAAAAGTCTAGTTGTCTTCGGCCGTCTTCCTCGTAGGCGCTGGCCTTATGGCTGTCGACTGGCCCCAAGAGTCGCAGACTGTGACCACGCCAAGCACCTTACTTGCACTATATGCCCACTTCCACTCAAAAGCAGTTGATCCTCCTGAAAACATCAACCGTGGCGGTTTGTAGCGCTACGCACCCAATACCTGTTACTACGCGAACTTCGCGCCCGGAACTGCGCACGAATGACCGGCGTTGGCGTCTCGAATTGCGCTATATGGGCATATACGAGGTAGACGACAGGGTACTTGGAAAGAGACTCCAGTAACCTCTGTTATTCTGGTTGTCTTCGCCGATACCTGGCAACGCAAACCTTGTTGGCCAGAGATCTGGAGTAGGAAACAGCGATAGACTGGGTGACTCCATTTAGTATGCCCACAGGACTCACACTGACCTAGCCATTTTTGAATTGGTGTCGAAGTGACAACCCAGATATTCTTGATCAGTATATTGAAGATCTACTCGGAGAACGACCTCACGACGTCCCTATGTCTCATAGCACGACCGTTTGGCAGTATGTTTGTCATCGGAGGGATCCAGCTAAAACCGAATCACTAGTGCGCCACAGCGACCAGACTCCCAGCCTAGTGCAGGCTCCTCCGTGTGAAACGGTCTATCCAAGCCTCAATTATATGCACAATTTCCAGTCCCTTTGGAAGAGGCGCCCCTCATTTGGAAACGAAAAGTCTTATGCCAACCCGACACGATAGGAATCGCTGACCATATTGCCGCAGAGTCGGTGTGCGGCGATGTGAAGCCCTCTGAGAGACTGGTTCCGGCGGAGAACTGAAGACATCTCCTTGAGACGATGAAACGAGGTTCGTGCCCACTGGCAAGCGTCTTTCCATGTTATCTAGCTGAATTATTGATTAGCATAACCTGACACGCAAAACGACCTGCAACTCTGTGACAAAACCGAATGTACACCAGGTATGCCGCCGCCGTCGCGGTCTATGCACCTGGTCTACACATTCATCATCGAGAGTCAGAGAGAGTCTCGGAGAGGAATGGATGAGGCCATGTATTGATCGACAGGTACGGCTTGACGGAACGATCGCGTGGTTCCTGGTTCATTATGATTGAACTCGTACCTGTAGCTTCACGGCACCCTCCACCCACCCTCCTCATGCTTCGCTTGGAGAGACCATCTCGCACGCGATCCACTTAAACCAAATCATGACAAATGGTTCCCATACACGTTGTCCTTGAGCAGCACAAGGCGTCCTGCACACTGTCAATGTTTGATCACCTCATTACGTTCTTCGCTGTCTGAGCGTGGAGGGCGCTTCATCAACTCTTGGCGAGGGCCAAGCGACTCTCTACCTCACCTGGACCCTACAACTAACATGTGTCGAGTCTACGCTCGAAATAGGTGAGACCTCAAAGGTCCTTGAGAACAAGGCAGATATGTCAGAGCGGGAGTCGCGTGAATAACTGTGGCTGACTTTGCCCGATATGTCTCAGATAACAAAGACACAAAGACGTGGGTATTTTCGTCCTTTTCCATCCACCGTTGGCTAAGATTTGAACCACTTCCGAACAGTATCGAGCACCTCTTGCCGTCACAGTGCCGTTGCTCTTGTACTTGGCTGAGACCGATATCAAAAGAGCGCGCAGACGCACTGAAACGGCTCTCCGGTCAACAAATGAGACGGGGTATGGACCGAACCGTTGAGGAGGTGAGGTAAAGAAGACACGTTTGCAGTCAAGGAATGTTTTGTGGCCATCTCCACCGTCTGCTCTCATTTCCGTCTTCCCGTGTCGATATCCGTTCCATGCTGACTAGGACTGCCTCCGGTGAGTCGCACTCCATTCTCTGACGAACAATAACAGAACATAGCGTATCAGGGAAAGGAAATAGAGTTTTCGTCAAGAACAATAACATTCGAAATGTCAAGGGTGGCAACCCTGATCCCGCCAAAGCGCCTGCGGCCAATGCAGGGCCAATGTCCCCGCGGTACCCTCAAACTCTGGAGCACGTTATTGTCTCAATTTCTGCAATTCGGCAACCCCCATCCAGACCAGATGAACGTGCTCGGTTGTAATCAACTCAATCAGCTGCGCACTTTCATCCTACCCGATGTATACGCAGGTATTCTTTCGGCTCCGGCTTGCATTTCAGGCGCGCGTCGAACGAGATGGCGGGAACAAGCGGGGAACATTGATTCTGAAATGGATCACATGCTTGCCAGTAGCTGTCAATTGTCTGGGACTCGGAGCGCCCATGTGGGCATGAACAAGCGGTTCACGAAGGACAGAGACATAGGCACGGCGTGGACTTTGTGAGGATCTAGGACATCTCCAGCTTTCGTAGTTCCGGTGACGTTGTCAGCCATTTCTTAGCTCTGATTATCAGGTGCGCTGAATTGTCTGTTTAGCGCTGTGGTTGCAAGAATGCAGATTCATCTGAGCGGTTTCACATGAGTCCAGATGCGATGCGATTTCATCGAGGTTATTATCGCTCAGACTGGACTGTAGCCGCTAGCAGTAACGTCAACGAGTCACTCAAACACGCAAACCCAGGTGCTGCTTCCTCGGGCACGTTTCCGATATAATTTTCGAGAATAGGATATGAACCTATTGTCCCCGCGGCATATAAAGTCTCATGCGTTTGCCTGAGGATCTACCACCCTCTAGCATGAGTTCCTCCGAACTCTATCTGTCCGGAGGTTTCCTCCTGCTACTGTTACTACATCTTCTCTACATGAGGCGGCCACGTTCAAGACGTGATTCACTTCCATACCTTCCGCCAGGTCCTCCCCGTGATGTCTTCATTGGCAACCTGCGACTCTTTATAGCCAACGCGCCTGACCTGGACCGGCCTTTCAGAGGGGATCTCTTCCATGAATGGGCCAAGACATATGGTAGGTGTCGTCCCTCCACGCTGCATACCAAAAATAACTGGACGGTGCATTACAGGCGATGTGATGTATCTCGAAGTATTCGGTCGAAAGATGGTAGTCCTAGACTCCGTGAAGGCTGCCAACGATCTTCTGGACAAGAGGAGCGCCAAGTACAGCAGTCGGCCTATGGTCGCGGTACTCAATATGTGAGTCTCGGCTTGTGAACTAATGATAGCTAGCGCGACACGAGTACGTACTGACTGCGATTCTAGGATCGGCTGGAAGGACGTGCTCGGGTTTCTTCCCTACAGTCCCGAGCTCCATGTACAACGTGGGATGGTCCAGCGCTTTCTGGGACGAGAAGAGTGCAGGAATTTTGAGGGTATTCAAAGACGGGAGGCCATCAAGTTGATTCATTCCCTACTTGAGTCTCCGTCAGAGTCGTATCACGCTTCACTGAAAAGGTTGGCCAATTCCTTTCCGAAAGAGGACTTTATTCAACAAAACTCTAGATACATGGTCGCAATCATCATGCAGGTGATGTACGGGCACCGACCGTCAGATGATCGCTTCGTGGATCTCGTCGAAGAATTGGCAGATGCTCTGGCCAAGTCGGACAGCTTTCTTGCTGATTGCTTTCCTCGCAGTAAGCACAATACATAGGGCTTGGATCCGGAGTGATGAACTTGGTCTTACTCCCTGTCTAGTCGCATCACTCTTTACGTGGTTCCCTTACTTGACATACAGCAGAGCGGTATGCACTGCCAAGTCCTTGACATCTCGTGTTCTCAACACCGGATCTGACTTAGCGCGCAGAGGGATGGTACGTAAATTACCTCTTGATCAACGCGCTCTGCTTATGTTCCCGCAAGTCAGAGCCACAATCAGTTTCATCTTTTGTGGACACATACAATGAGAGTTCAATGCTCGAATGCGGTCAAGCATCCGAATGGAGCGACCACGTCAGAAACGCCGCAGGCATGTGCTACTGGGCGGCGTCTGATACTGTACGTATCGACTTGTTCCGTTGGCTTCCATTTATGATAGGTTGCAGGTGTACGGAACGATTCTGACATTCATTCTCGCGATGATTCTCCATCCGGATATTCAACAAAAGGCACAAGCGGAAATTAATTGCGTCGTTGGTCAGGATCGACTTCCAGAGTTTGGCGACCGACAGAACCTGCCATTTGTAGAATGTATCTTACGCGAGACCTTGAGGTCAGTGATTTAATATCAAAAGCTTATTGTTTCGCGGCGACAGTGCCTGACCTATGCATACCACAGGTGGAACCCCGTGGCGCCAATTGGTATGCAATATACAAGTTTGTTGTTTTTCCATGAACGAGACTCGCAGGTGTCCCCCATGTCTCCACGGAGGACGACGTTTATCGTGGCATGTTCATTCCCAAAGATTCCATTATCATTCCAAATCTCAGGTAACCTTCTCTCCATTGGGGTTACTGTTGGCTTACACCACTTCGCAGGGGGATGACTCTTGACGAGGATGTGTACGAACACCCGAGACGTTTCGATCCCATGCGGTTCATGCGCAAAGATCTAGGAGGCAGAGAAGAGCCTTTCTTACCTCCCTTTGGATTTGGTCGAAGGTATGTCAAAGTTATCGTCTTGCTTACTCTGTTGACTCTGTGTTATGGCGTAGGATATGTCCCGGACGTCACTTGGCGGATGGTAGTATCTGGCTATGCATTGTCATGATGTTGGCGCAATGTAAGATCGCACCGGCAATCGACACCAATGGTCAAGAGATTATTCCTCAGATGACATTCACGGACAACGTAGCTGTGTAAGTGCAACGTGATACTCTCAAACGCGCGTCTGATCAGCTATACAACAGCACGCTGAAGCCCTTCCCGTTCTCACTGACTCCACTATCGTCGAGTCCTTCTGGCAAGGTAAACGATATGAACTTGAACGGCTGTGCCGCTGCATGATTATTGGCATATTTTCGAGACATGAATTTACTGGGTACTAATTATGTACTGCAGTATGTATTACCATTCGTTCTCCTTTTTCTTGCGCATAGACGTTATCAAGCGTCGGATGCGATGGCCGATTTCATAGACATAATAATTTCACTGATAGTACTAATTATGTACTACAGTATGTACTATCATTCGTTCGCAACTTTATGCGTAGCACTTGGTAAGATGGCCAGGCTTGAGGAAACAAGGAGCAGCACGCGCCTACTGGCACTGAACAGAAGATGAGCATCGAGGCACTTTGACGCACTGAGGCGAGCTAAGCTGTCTAGTCGACAGTGTGCGCTTGTTGCAAAAGCCAAACAGACAACAAACCCGCACTCTGAGTCGCAGTCAAACAATGGTCCGAACATCACATTGAGGCGCAAAACTTGATCAGGGCCTTAGGAAGCGACGGGTCTCAGATCTTGAGCGTGAGGACTATGCTTGGATCGTCGGCACCGTTAGGAATGTGCGGGCCAGGGCCTAGCACTCGTACATATTGGGTTGATGAACCTCTGACAGAAACAAAAATGACCTTTTCCGAACCGGACCTCGTAGCCGCGGCATGATGCCGGGGTCCTGCATGACCCGATTAGGACATCACCGCCAGCTTGCTCGTTCGATTCATGTGTAACACTGAATGAGAATATTACATATCCCGGTCTCATTGTTGACAAAGCTCCTCCTGACACATTTTTCACTGTACTGATCTATGTATACCGGGGCTGCAAAGCTTTCTACATGGGCCCTCAGGCCCTAGGGCCCAGCCCCGGGCTCAAGGCCTACAGGATCTCAGCCCGGGCCCTCGTGAGCCCTCTTCAAGAACTCCTTCAAGGCAGGGCCTACGAAGGCAGGGTATGGGGCAACCTGAGGGCGGGACAGGGTCGAGGGCCTGAGCCCTGGCCCGCACATCCTTAGGCACCGTTGCTGGGACGGGCAGTCCGCCACTTTCTCCTCTGCCACAGGCAGAGAGTAAAACATTGGCATCAAAACACTCTTCAGATGGCGTTGAGGGGCCGAGGAAGAAATCTAGGCTGTCTTGAAGAGGCTGAAGTCCACCGTGACACTCTTGGATATTCTTGGACTATCATTGTACCTGATTTGTCTGCTCTCTCACCAGTAAGTATCTATCTGTATTTTGCTCTACTATTGCTCTGAAAGTCTGTATCTTGCTCTACTATTACTCTGAACCCAGTTTGCCCTACTTCTTGTCTGTTGTGCGCTCTCGTTATCTCAGATATCATCTTATCTATTCCCGGATTTGTACCTGGATCGTCATCAAAGTGACAAACATTGAGCTCGTTGTTCTTGACGGCGAGGACGCGACGCCGAACATTGTGCGGAGGACATCCGGAGCACCTCCACCATGGCTCCCGTCCTACCATCTTCACTCAGCCCCCATATATGCATCGTCGCCTCGGACGATCTTGCGCAGGTCTTGGAATCTGCTTCTTTGCCTCCTCTGCCGGCCATTCTGCAGTCGTTCTCGCCACTACCACAGGGTCAGTCCCTTGCCATTTTTTGTGGAATACTATTCATCGATGCCCAGTTACGACGCGGACGACATCTCTGACATCCGTACCCCATGCGTCGTTTGCGCTACGATTCTCGGACTTGGTGGAGATCGAAAATGCGTGTCAGGAAGACGAGGAACAACGAGCTGTGAGAACGCTGGATTGGCTCGGGGAGCGTATTGGCCGGCGCTGCGCAAAGTGGGTGGATGATATTGGCGAGAAGGACACGACAAAGGCGCCGTGGTGGGACGAGCTGAAACGATGCATCGAAGGGAGCCATACGCCAACGAGGACGGAGACGTGGAATCACCCGGCTGCAGGTGCGCATTGCTGGCCATGACGGCGACGGACTGCTGACAGCGTTGCAGTCATCATGGCCGTGTCGACCAACGCATCGAATCCGCTGCAGGCAATAACGGCGCTGCACGCCCGGCCGCTCAATTTCCCGTCCTGGATCGACCCGAACATTCTCAAATGCACGCTGATAGTGCACCCGCGAAACTCGGCCCTGTCGGACGAGGAGTACGTCGACGTGTCTCGTCCTCCGCGTACCCTCCTAAACATGATAAACACCTCAGAGCTGGAGCCCTCTTCAATGCAGTCAAGAAGCAATTTGGTTTGCATAGCTATCTACTTCCGCTGTCGCTGCCCGAAGAAACGCCACCGCCAGTCCCCGTCCCCGCGCTAGTTCCACGACTGCCCGCAGTAGGAGAGTCGGACTCGGCCCCGGAAACACCACTAAACACGCTGCGAATGAACAGTGAGGACATCCAGCGGACAGCCAGATTTACCCGAGAATTTGTCGTGATGAGCTTAATACCCTGGATGGAAAGATGTGTTGTAGAGTGGAACGAAAATGTACGGTGCATTGCTCGTCTCGAAGACATGACTAACGCCATGATAGTTCTCTTCGACGCGACGGCTACCGTCGCGCCTGTTTTCCTCTACGCGTCGGCTGTTCGGTTCTCCTTCACCTTCTCCCGCTCCCGGTCACAGTCCCCACTCATCAATCTCACGCGCCAACACATTCAACGCAACATCACCAATCACAGGCCCACCACCGCAACCCCAACAACGCAGATTGGCGGAATTCTGCACCGTCCTGGGTGACTTCAAACTTGCGGTCAACGTCTGGGAGACTATTCGCAAAGAAGGACACGGTGGTTCCGATATTCTGCCCCTTCTTCTCTCACCGTCATCAGCTGTGCAGTTACATGCATCGAATGCTCTGACTAGCATCCACTCCTCGTCTACTGAACCCCCTGTCAGTGCTCAACTTCGCGCCTTGCTTTACGCAGTCCGATGGGAGATTGGCATAGGCTTTCCGGATTTCCTTGACGAAGTTCTGGAGGGCGAGAGATGGCTAGTCTGGGCCGCTGGGAGTGTAAGCCAATCTAGTTTTCAAATCAATCCAGTCACTGAAGAACATCCAGTCTGAGGAGGCTCCCTCGGCGCTTCTATTAGCTCAAGCGGCGTTGTTGAGCGCTAGCAAAGGCGCGACGCGCAGAGCAGCCTTCTGGTATGTCTCGGCGGCCAACAGGCTTGAGAAATGTGGCATCGTGAGACTTTTCTTCAGTCTAGTATCGGCCTCAATCTGACTCAGAAAATCCCTCAGAAACCTTTGACGATGTATTTTCTTCGCAAGGCTCATGCTTTGTACAAGGCTCGGCCCATGAAAGAACTCTCCCCGTCTTTCTGGGACTCTGAAGGCAAATCTGCCTCTTCCACTGCCGGTCTTCATGATATCCTGTCTGTGATCGAACATCCGCTGGGTAGGTAGCTCTCTGCTCGTTCATGAAGAATCTAAGTCATACCTGCAGGTCGATTACTCTACACTACCGGCGATGTGGAGGAAGCCGTCAAGTTCTTCCTCGGGCTACTGCGTGACACAACCTCCACCTCAGTGTCGAGTGAAGACGAAGGACTCCTGGATCAGACTGCGACGGATAAGGCGTATCTGGATGACTTCAGAGTCGCCTTGGGTGTAAGTTCTTGTTTGTAGCACACTTGACGAACTGCTCATTCTTTGTGTTGCCAGCACTACAACTCCACTTCCTCGGATAGAGCCCTGCTAAAGGATCTCCGACTTCCTTTCAGCTTCTGTTTACCGCAACAGTGTCGTACACGCTTACCTCGCGGTAACGCTCAGGGCAACAAATCAGATTGGGAGAAACGGGAGGAAGACTGGGCGAGCTTTTGGAAGCAAGGTGGTGGGTCTGAGAAGGTGGCCAAGGGCGGATGTGCAGCTGTCGATGAGACGTTCTGGGTCGACGTGGCGCTGCGGAACCCACTCGACGGAGAAGTCAACCTCTCGCATTTCACTGTCGTTGTGGAGGAGCTGAACTCTGAGCCGTCGACCTCAAGGCAGGCTATCGAGGTTGAGACGATTGATGACATCGTGTTGGGTGCGAAAGAGTCGCGCGTTGTACGCAAATCCTTTTGCCTTTGTTTCACGATATTGATCCTGCTTTGTAGGTGTCGGTGGGGGTCAAAGCATCGCGTCCAGCTTCTCTCGTCATAACCCACGCGACGTTCACGTTCTTATCCTTGCTACCCTCCACCGAATCGTTGGCGACGCGGGGTAAACGTCTGCACAACACTCCCGCTCAGAGACAGACGGCTACGTACGCCCCCGACGTGCAAATCACCCTTCAGGTCGTCGAGGCCAGCCACAAGCTGCTAGCCAATTTTGTGGACGATGGTCGACTCGTTCTGGGCCAGGGCGAGACGAGGGCGCTCAGCTTGTGGTTCTCGAATGCCGGTACGGCGTCTGTTGACGAAGTGTGGATAGTCGCTGGGCCGGAGGACCAGATATGGGTTGGGGCGTCGGAGGGTGGCGAGGGTGAGTTTCTCTTGTCAGCATTTCTTGAGTGTCATTGTTTGACCGGCTTCTCAGTTGATTCTGCGTTCGAGGTTCTGAAGACGGACAATAGCACAGCAGCCAGACAGCCTTACAGGGTACCACTTGCGGCTTCTTTGCAGCCGGATGATTCCACTGAAGTCAATCTACTGCTGCATGCAGAGCAACCGGGAGAGCATGAGCTCCATTTGTTGGTTGTATATAGAGAGGTATATCAATTGAACCCAGATCTTGCTGTGGTCTAACTTCTTTCAGACGGGCTCCAAGCAATTCCATTCAGTACAACTGCTCCGATACTATGAAGTCCAGGCATTGTTCCGACTCTCAGTCACAACGACGCCTTCTCGCGTGGAGGACGATCTGTTCTTGTTAGATGTCTCTATCGACAACATCACGACTGGCGACATCCTGCTCAAACATATATCAGCCATCAGCCCGACTTGGCGCTGTCGCTCTGTGTCGGATAGACCTCTGTATGTTTGCTCTTCGTCCCTGGCCGGCTGAAGGCGCTAACTTTACGGATGTGTAGAGGGACACTGAAGTCGGTGCAGTCATCCAAGTTCTTCTTGAGTGCATGCCGTTGGGAGGAGTCGCAGGATCCGTCACTGATCATGGACTTTGTGACCAAAAAGCTGTCGGGCGTCTTGAGCGGTCAACCCGTTGATCCATTGAAACCTCCCCCGGTGGATCTGTGCTGCAGTCATGTACCAGAGGTTAGCGATCTTCCCCTTGTGGCCCGCACGCTGACGTGCTTGTCCAGCCGATTCGATGCCTCAGACCAGACGAATGCGACTTCATCCAAAGCAGCAGGCAGATTGCCACCACACGCGCGATCGCCCTCACTTATCCGCACCTCCCCGCGCAGAACCACTCGTCTATATTCCCTCTGTACCACCCGCTCTCCGTGGATGTCGTGATCTTTTGGGAGCTCCCCGGGCAGAACCGCCGGGGCCACGTCTCGCTGACGGCGAACAACGTCGGCGCGGGGCATGCGGCGCTGCAGGAAATCATCGAGGAGGCAGAGAATGCCAAATCTGCGAGGAGCATGTACGCGGAGACGCAGCGGGAGAAGATGGAGGTGCTGCAGGCGGTGAAGAGCTCGCAGTGGAACGCGGAGATGGACCCGATGGTGCTGACGGTGTATTCGGAGAGGGTCTTGGAGCATGACTTCTCCAAAGGGTGGGTTTGAGTTTTGCTCATGGAATTGGACAGCAACGCTGATGTAGATGTGGAAGGACATGCCGACTGCCGATATCGTTTAGCGTCCGGAACCATTCGCTTACGCATACTTCGAGTTATGTGCTCAAGCTCTCATTGACGCCAAGTGCAGATCCTCTTTCACAGTAAGATCCAATTTGACTACTTGCTGGGGCGATGAACGGGGACTGACGACTCCCAAAAAGCAATCTGACCTACAGTGGACGACTGACGTTCCGCGGCACGCTGGAACCAACGGAACGCGCCATACTCAATCCCAAGCTGTGGGTGTCTCGTCCTGGGTCGTATCGTATCGGGACTTGGTCCCTAGAGGTGAACGTGCACGAGAAGGATGCGGGTGACGACAAAAGGGTACGGCACCGGTATGTCCGAGAGTGCGATAAGGAGGATGCTATGAGGGTCCGCGTTAGCGATATTGCGACATTGAGTAGAGAGCCCTGATGTTTCACTTGGTTTATCTTTCAGCATCTATGTTGTGGAACTGGTATCCACTCGGGCATGCACATCAGGATTGCTGTACTCGCGTAGTCGATGGCCTTCAGACGCGCTCTAAGAATTTCGGCAATCACACGCACCCTGCTCCTACTTCATACCCTCGAGTACAGTCTCCCAATCCATTTACCCGCACAAGGATAACCGGTATGACGGGCTGAGGTAAATAATCGAAGCTATCCCGAGCGATCTACTGGTAAGCATGCACCACCAACAATTGTCGGTCTCTTTTCATGTGCTCACACCTCTGTCTCTTCCCGCGTTGTGCGAATCACTCCAGCGGCCGCTCTTTAGATATACAAGAAGCTGTATCAGCGTTTCCTCACTTCGGACTTGAGGCCTTGAGGGGTCGCTGACTGTCACTTTGTCCGCCACAAACACGGTCTCGTGATCGATAACTGTTCGAGAACTAAGGGAATCTACATCGGATGGTTCAAAGGCAAGCCGTCACTCAAAGCCAGATTGATTACGGGATCCTTTGAGTCCGCAATCTGCTATGTTAGCTAGGGACAGACTCGGTTCTACATTCCTTGAGGGTACATATCAACACATGGCCTCACAGCTCACAGGTCCTTCAAGCTAATCACCACCTTGCCAACGTGAGCCTGCGAGTCCAGGTATTCGAACGCTTGCAGGGTCTGTGCGAAGGGGAAGACCTTGTCAATGACGGGGCGGGTTGCCTCGGGGTGCGCATTTATCAAGCGAATCATGTCTTTGAATCTTTCGCATAAGCTCGTCAGTAAAAAGAGAGGAACACTGGAAGAAGACGCGTACTGCGAGACAGAACCGACGCGAATGCCACGCATTGTAATTCCTCGATCGATAGCAAGACCCAAGACACTGTCTCCAGATCCCGGCTATACTCGCCTCCATCAACAAAGACAAATCGTGTTGACTGTCCATACCTCGGCACGAGCACCAATTATATGGACGTATCCGCCATATCTCACAGACAGCATGGAGCGATGTTGAGTTCCGCTTCCGCCAATCTATACAATTCCTTTTGAGCTCGGCATGATAAGACATATGCGGAAACTCAACCTCAAGGACATGGTCGACGCCTCGTCCATCGGTGATTTTGCGGACTTCTTGCTCCCAATTGGGTGTCTTGGTATAGTTGATCAAGTGTCTAGCACCGTATTTCTTCGCAATCTCGAGTTTGGCGTCCGAGGATGATGTGGCGATGACTGTAGCACCGGAGGCGACTGCGAATTGCAATCCAGAGCTGGAATTCAGTCAGTAATGGTGCGAAAATCCAGAAATGGGAGAGAGATACATGGAAACGCCGCCAGTGCCGAGAACAAGGACATAGTCGCCGGCTTTCACAGGGCGAGTCCCTACCAGCGCGTTGTAGGCTGTGAGAGCAGCACATGGGAGCGTAGAAGCCTCTTCATATGACAGGTGTGCAGGAATTGCCACCAGACCCTGTTGATGAAAGCTCAGATTCGTTACAATACGGAGGCGGAGCAGGACACTCACATGTGGCTTGAAGCTCTTGTATTGAGTTGAAACACCGTCCGATGCACCACCAAGTTCAGCCTTCGCCGAGTCAGGACTGGCATCCCCGTGTAGATGCTCCGGCGAGAAGTTGGCGCAGACGCGGTCACCGACCTTCCACTCCGAGACCTCCGAACCGACCGCGATGACCTCGCCTGCCATATCCGAACATGCGACGACGGACTCCTTGATTGCACTATGAGAAAAAAAAGAGGGGTCGGTCCTGTATATACAATATTCAACACTCGTACTGGATGGAAACTTACATCGGGTAATTGCCAGTAACGACCATGATATCGCGATACTTTATAGATGACACTATGAGCAGTAGAACCATTACCTACAGGAAGAATACTGACATTCAAGGAGACCGCATGGATTTTGACAAGAACCTCGCTGTTCTTCAGCGACGGGAGCGAAGCAGATCTCTCTTTCAGGCCAGCGATAGAAGAAGGCTTGCCGAGATTGTCAATTTGAGTTGTTTTCCAGTAGAAAGCCTGGTCACCGTGGCCAAATAGTATTCGCGAGTCGAGGTAGGAGTTGACATGGTTGGCTATACGAGTAGCGAGTAGATGCAAGACAAAGAAGCTGAGGTCCAGTAGTATCCCACCCGCTCCAGTTTTTATACAAATATGGAAGCTTGTGAGAGTGACGGACTCTTGCACCCGTGGCGGTTCAGATATCGCATGAATAATTGCTTACTGACGCTCCAGGTCCTCGGGTTTTCCAGCTTGACTCAACAACATGAGATGCACGACCGTCTTGTGCACGACAACCTGAAAATAATGATCGAGGCTGACATGTCATTTGTAAACATAATGATAGTAGCACGAACCCACTCGGAAGATCCGGGAGCTGTGTAGTATCACATAACTTACACGCTGCAGGGCTCTCTACCAGTGGTGAGTATGGGTGAGTGCTGCAGTAAGCGTCTAATAAGTAAGCGCAGAAGGATGAATCATGGCTCTTAAAAGTTGACGTCTGAAAAGTCAAAGATACAGCAAAGTGCACGTGCCGATCGCGGCACTTATCGACGCGTCGTCACGCGTTCTTTCATCTTTGCCTCTCTCCTCCATCGTCGACTCACACAGCGGGCTCGCAGGGACACATCTGGCCTCTCTCTCAACCGCGCAGCATGGGCCTGGGATCTTTCTAACTATTCAGATTCAGATTCTGTTCACTCTTTGACCAAGATCATCAAATTTAGTGCTCACATCGGATTCCAGGGTGAAAGAGAGGTGTCACAGACGTGTAAGTATTATGTACCGATATTTCCTTCGCTTTTCAGTTTGCCTCAACGATTGATGCCAACATCGCTTCACTACTCTCCAAGGGCCGACCCCATTCAACTTCCCCGTTGCCCCACTTGCAGTGGGCGTGGCAACCCGTGACCGCTCTTCAAGGCTGCGTCAAGGAGCTCTATGCCATAATTCAATCAGTCTTATGTAGCGAGCATCAACTGGAGCATTCCCGTGTCATCTTCAAGACAGGCAACACCGACGTCTTCCATGCTCTACACAATCTCACCACTCGTTCTCGTCCTTCAGCGGCACTGTCTGGGACTGGCTTCTCGGCTGTAGTTTACCCTTGAGGCTGAATGGGTACTGACCACAGCCAACTCACTAGCTGATGCTGCTTTGCAATTTGAGTTTAGCCGTCTGTTCACCATCGCTCTTTACCTTTCGAAGGCAAGCCCAAGGGCATCTCCATCAACTATCACACCGGCCGAACATTCTCTCGTCACCATCTCAATGCTTGTTTGGTCTGAACATCCTTCTGTGGCGCCTTTCCGGGTTCAATGCTCTTAGCCCTCCGGTCTTCCGCATTGGCCCGTGGCAGTCGCCATCCTGGGTTTGGCCTCTGTGCCTTCCGCATCATGAACACGTAGACCCACTGCCAGACCCAAACACAATGTTTTGCTCCCAAACGCAGCAGGCATAGATACGTGGTGCTAGTTAGTTCCCCTTATCCTCTTGATCCCTCTTCTTCTGTTGGGCGAGTCTGATCTTCTTGACGCGAGCGTTGAACACCGTCTGAAGAATACGCGGCGTTTAGAGTGCTATCAACATAACAAATTGAGTAACTTACGCCCAACACGAACTGGATCGCGTTGAAGAATGGCACCCAGAGCTGTCGTCAAGTGAGCAAGAGTTCGCCAGAGTCAAATCTTTATGGAAAGGGCTCACATGGACGGGGATATATCTCTGCGCTATGGTCATAGACATGGGCGACACGACCCACGTTATCTTGACACTGTCAGTACGCCTCGGACATATCGTGCAGATTGGACACACACCCTCAACACGGCGAAGAAGCCTGCCCGCACCGTCTTCATGATCTCCTGCACAGACGTCGCCCCATTGATCACCGCCGTCGATATCAGGAACGCTATCACAGACACATTTTCATTCAGTCGCTACATAGCAGCTATATATACGCACCTGCAGTCTGCACAGGCGCCACAAGCAGATTACTCGCCAATATCTGCCCAATCCGCGCCCCCAATCCCGTCCTGCCCGCGAACGCCCTCTGCAGCGCGCCCACCAAGACGTGCGACAGCGGTGCAGACACCAGGAACCCGTACAGCGCCATCTTCAGCGCTTTGGCGTTAAAGTGGTACTGCGCGAGGAGGCGGAGGAGGAAGGGCGCGGATTTGGGCGCGCGTGCGGGCGGGACGCCGGCGATGTTGCTGCCGAGGACTTCTTGGAGGAGGCATAGCGTTGCTGGTTGAATTGGGTGTCAGTCAGCGCGTGTTTGATTGACTGGGACCGTGCCTGTGGTGAGCGCCTTGGTGCGAAGCGGGTGCGCGACCAGTTGGGCTAGGTAGCTGGCAAGCAATGGATTGACACTCTTGGAGGTTGGTACGACTGCAGTGCTCATGATAATAAGTGAAGAGGTGTTCGGTCATGGGTCAGCCGGTTACTTACCATTTGAATGACAAGTTGTCTCAAGTTGTCCGACATTATCACTGGACCAGGTCAGTCCGCGTGTACATCCCTTCGATTGTGATTGAGACGCCAGGACAAGGCACACTCGTGCGGGGCTTGCGGCACGCGGTTATGTAGTCGCGTCAACTGTGATTGTCAAACTCGGAGTGCGTAGGATACGGAATTTACGCTATATACTAGGTGGGGCACCTGTTCGAACGGAGTTGTAGGATTGCGACGTGTTTCACGGGTGGCTGCGAAATTTTGCCCGAAGTCCTTGAAGTTCAGTGGGGAATTGGTGCGAACAAGAGAGAGGAACTGAAGCTATATATGTATCGGTCCACAGTCATTCCGGTCTTGGGGCGAGTAGTATAATGGTATGGTAACAAGTAAGACAGCTTGCATACTAAAGTTATGCAGTAGGATAACTTTGGCTTGCGAGCAAGAGACGGAGGCAAATGCAGTGAGCCCACTAGAATCGGCCCACTCCGGACCCCGATCCCCAACAAAAAACGGAGACGGATTTGGCCCTTGTTCCCCTCTCCCTCTCCCCCTCATCATCTACAATGGCGCCCATGCAGAAGGAGCCCGGCCAGAAGGGCGTCAGCTGGTCCAACATTGCCGTCGGTGAGCGCGCTGTTCCGCTGACACGTGAATCCACCGGCTCACACGCTCTACGCAGGCGGGATCATGAACATGGTGCATATATTCGCTCTACTTCATGACAGAAATTGACCTTGCTGGGCTTTCTTGGTGCTGTAGTTTGTGCGTATTTCGTTTCTGTTGTGTTACGCGTTCTGACTGTGGTTGCAGGAGGTACATGACCAGTTCCGTCTCGAACGACCGACGACTGACTGAATGCGACAGGTCACGACGCTGGGACAGCCTCTGGAGGTGCTCAAGACGCAGATGGCGGCGAACCGGCAGCAGACGATGCTGCAGGCTTGCAAGACCGTCTGGGGTCGCGGTGGATTCGTCGGCTTCTACCAGGGTCTCATTCCATGGGTGCGTTGCTGTCACCGTCGCCGTCAACCGTGACGAGCTGATGACTGCCCAGGCATGGATTGAAGCGTCGACAAAGGGCGCCGTCCTCGTCTTTGCCGCGACCGAGGTCGAGGAGAAGACGCTCGGCATGGGCATCAACCCCGCTGTCGCCGGTCTGCTGGGCGGTATGACCGGCGGTATCGCCCAGGCATACGCCACAATGGGTATGCCGGTCCTACTCAGCGAGGCGCAACAGCTGAGCATCCGCAGGTTTCACGACGTGTATGAAGACGGCCGAGATCACGCGTCAGAAGACCGCGGCTGCCGGCGTCAAGCCTCCCTCGACGTGGGCGCTCTTTGCTGAGATCTACCGCAAGGAGGGGCTCGCTGGGGTCAACAAGGGTGTCAACGCCGTCGCCGTCCGACAGTGCACCAACTGGGGTTCTCGGTACGTGGCGCCAATCCTTTACATTCAAGTTCTGAACAACCCCGCAGCATGGGCTTTGCGCGCCTCGCCGAGACAGGCATCCGGAACTTCCGCGGCAAGCAGAACGGCGAGTCCCTCAGCGCGTTCGAGAAGATCGCCGCGTCGACCGTCGGCGGCGCGCTCGCGACGTGGAACCAGCCCATCGAGGTCATCCGCGTCGAGATGCAGTCCATGGCCAAGGGCGCCGCCAACGCGAACCGCCCCGCCAAGCTCACCATCATGAACACCCTCGCGTACATCTACAAGGAGAACGGCATCAAGGGGCTCTACCGCGGCGTCACGCCCCGCATTGGCCTGGGCATATGGCAGACGATCTGCATGGTCTCGCTAGCGGACTATGTCAAAATATGGTCAGTCCCCCCGAGGCGTTCACGCGCGTTGCTGATGCTTTGTGTAGGGTTAAAGGACGGCAATAGAGTTATACCCCATCCTAGACTACCTTATTTACTTACTTGTGGCATATTTGACTTTCTTTTGTTTCTATACTATATCCTCAACGTGCATATGGTGCCATGTCTCGTTGAGTGCGATGTCCTGTTTCATGGGTATGGGGAAGCTACGGACTGCAGGATCACAGTTGACGCTACGGACTGTGTCTCAAAGTGCAACAGAACAATACTCGATACGATGGAAGATACATACATAGTGATAATGATATGCAATTATTATATGCGACTCACGACAACCTCGGCCTTTTTGCTTGCCCGCCACTGGCACCATCTGAAGGGCGCTTTGGTGTCTGTATACCAGGGGGAGGAGGCGTGATAGCTGGCGGGGCTCCCGTACCATTGATGATCGCAACGACCCATGCATAATCCGCGCCCAAGGTCTGGCGTTGCTGGTCATCACTTCCCAAGATCTTCATCAGTCTCTTGGCTTCAATCCGCTTCGTAGTCCATGCACCCCGCATAGTGATGCGTCCCGCCGGCTTCGAGATCTGCAGTGGTCATCGTCGAGTGGTGAACGCAAGGGACAGCCATGGCATACCTTCAAAGTGCTGGCATATTTCGTCGAGTCCCAAGTAACGCCCCATTCTGTTTTCGTCCCCCGGAGCCGTTTCTCAAGATGTCCCCTCACGGCGTCTTTCTCCGTGATATGCGCCGTCTCTCGCTCGCTTGTAAGGAATGGCATCAGGTACTCAAGGCACCCTCGACACCCACACCCCACCGGCCCCAATTGCTGCAGTGGGACGACAACCGCAGCGGGCTTTGCCCCCAGCACGACTCTCACATACCTTTTCAGCACCTTGGCCACAAAGCCGTTGTATGGCGCATCAACGATGGTGAGGTTGTGCTTATTGAGAAACTGTCCGAGGATATCGACGAGGGACACAAGGCCCTTCTTGATGTAAGCCGACTCGCCAGACTTCGAGAGGAAGTAATCCAGAACGTCGCGTACTTGCGAATGGAGCTGGAGGGTGAAGCAAAGTTCCAGGAGAGACATGACACATTCTCGAGAGCGTGTCAGGATAGTCACGTCGAAGCTCTTGACAATGTAGCTCAGACACTGCTTCTTCAGAATGTCGTGTACGTCGGCTCTGGACCTCTCGGTGATCGCTTTAGGGCGGAGCCTGTCGGAAATGAACACGGCCAGCACTGCGAGACACCTAAAATCCTTTGCTAGTGACTTCAGACGTTCTTTCGTTAAGCTGAGGATGCTTGTCAACGAGGGTGTGTATGACAGAGAGAGAGAAAATACCCTTCTCTGAGGTCCTCTATCCAATGCTCCGAGTGCTCAAGAGCGATATGTAAGGCGTCGCTAGAGTCCGGGTATATTGCCAGCAGTGATTTAGTAGCCTGGTGGAAAAAAGGCTGCAGTGCCTTGCTATAGTGAGGCGGCTTATTTTTGAGGAAATCGTTCAACCGTAGGATAAGGGGAGAGTAATACGTCGAAGGTGGGTGCTTTTGACAAGTCGTTCTCGGCGTGTCCTCGTGTGTCAACATCCTCTGGAAGGACGGCATACAAGCTTCGAAAGCGTCGACTTGTGCACCAAGGTCAAGGTATGCCATGATAGAATCGACCGTCGGGATGAGCGGGTAGGTGTCGTTATAGCCTCTTCCTGGCGCCTGCGGCGGTTTCGCGATCGTAGGATATGTGTTGATGGCGTCCCCAATCAGCCCAATGCAGCTCTTGATGATGTCCGTGTGATTGGTCGTGTCCCAAACGGGTGCTCCGGGTTGGGCGACTTCGCGAATACGCGTCAACACGATAGTCCAAACCGGCACGTTCGTCAATTTAAGAATAACATGAAGATGAGGAATGAAGCTAGGCTTGATATCAGCAGCCACGTTGCAAAGTAGAGCCTCTAGACTTACACTGAGCGCAAATATTCTGTTGGGTTCACCATTGATTGGATGAGGACGATGATCCAGTTTACGTCGGGCCCTTCCACCGCCTGAAGTGCATCCAGCACAATGTCCCGTTGGTTCTCACACCACAAAATCACGTCGGCGGCGTCCCTTTGTTCCGTGGCCATCGTCAACAGACGCGCAATGAATTGACCTCGAAGGCGACTAGAACGAGTCTTCGATGAAATCTCCGTATATCTGGAGATGGGTGTAGTTCAGATCACAAAATAAGTGGTATAAAGGGGGGATTTACGCGTCTTCCAAGGCCTGCCACTCAAAAGACTGATATGCGGACACTAGAGCATCCAAGCCCAAGACCCCAACAACGTTCTCCATTCCGCAACTGCGTAGCGTCTCAGTGAACATAGACACATCTGCCCATCGGATGGCACTCTTGTGCAGGATGTTAAGAACTCGGCCCCGAGTCAAGGCCGTTGCCTCTGCACCAGCAGCCGAACGATTTTGAGTCAACCAAACTTGAAGAGCACCGACAAATTGTCGTTCTCTCTCTGTGGGATGCTCCGAAAGAGGAGACTGCAATTTCGCCAAGGCAAACTCGCGAATGTCCCCCGTTGTGAAAGTGATGGTTCTCGAGTCGCATGGCGAGATGATGAGGGCAGTTCCGTAATAGACTGTTGAGATATGCGATCAGAGATGATAGCGATTGGGAGGATAGACACCTCACCATTTGTCAGTTCACCGAGATACTATGAGCAATCATGTCAGTTACCGACTATGGCTGTATGTACATCAAAACAACGTACCGTGGGGTAGCGCTCCCAACTGTCGTAGGCGTCGATCATGCTGCCATTGAGGAAGATCCCACCCCCATGAGGGTCATCTTTGTAATGTGCAGACAAACCATCCACGCGCTTGGGCAGGCCATCAAGTCCAATGACTCCAGAGAAGCGAAGGGTTCTGTTTTGTATGTTAGCCGGATCCAAATCGTATGGGCTCAAATCGTTGCGGTCCTCAGATTCATCGCAAGAGGAATCTTGCTCGGTTTCGTCTTCATCTTCGAGCTCTCCCGAGTCGTATCCACCATTCCAATCATCATGCTCTCCCGAATCGTATCGACCATGCCAATCATAGTGATTTTCATCCTCGTCATGCTGTTCGTCGAGGTTTGCCGAACCTTGTTCGGTATACGAGACGCTGCAAAAATGAAGGTCGAAGCCGTACGCCTTAGCTACGGGCGCGACGAGCCTCAGGATCAGCCGATCTGTACCGAGAAGAGACATCGCTTCGAAGTCGGGCGTAGCCTCCAAGTCGTGACTCTGCGTAAGGAGGCAAGCGAGCACTTGCGGCGGAGCGTTCTCGTTCCCAGCGCCGTTGGACCCACCACTCAGCCGTTGCCTCCAAGAGCGAAATATAGTCTGAATTTGACTAAGTTTGCTGCCGAGCTCTGGTAGACGAGGTATGTGTTGTTTCGCGGAACAGCAGAGTTTGCAGCTGATGCTCACTACATAGCCTGATGGTAAGGGGTCGAGGTGTTGACTGACGCCAATGTACGACGCAACAAGCGTCATAGACGTGTCAATAACACGACGGGCAGTCTCAAAAATTCGAGTCAATCCTTGGTGTCTTAGTCGGATTTGGCCGCCGACGTGACGCGAAGCGGAGGGGAGGATGATGGTCAGATGTCCATACTGGTCTGGATCGTCTGTCGTCCTGCAAAAGTACAAGTCAGCGCTGTATCAGGCATATAGATGCAACAAAAGCACGGACCCGTCATGGATGTCAATGATTCTAGCACCAAAACTGAGCTATTCTGTTGAATCCCAAATCAGAGGGACGCACTGTGTATGGGATTTTCGGAGGGTAATGTTCTCGACCTTGTACTGCACCAAGGATGATTTCACATTCGCGCCCAGGATGGCATTGACAGCCGGAATGGCGGTCTTCATGAGCCAGGGCTTCCACTGTTTATTGCGGAAATGTACCTTGAAAAGAGCACAATTGGAGATTGGAAAACGTGTCTGTATTGTCGCACCTTCGCGCCCGGGAAGGTCCAAATCCCTTTTTCAACGCCACTACCCTCCACAGATGCCTTTCTAATGGCGAGGGCATCCCGTTCAGTCAATGGAATACCGAGATAGCCGAGGCCCTCCAGATAGAGAAGGGGATTAGGTGCCTTCGCAAACCTTTTGGTACAAGCGGATTCTCCCTCGAAGTTCATCTCCTCTCCGGACAGCACGCTATCAAGGTCTTCCTTGTCAGAAAGTGCAGAGTTAGACGCGCGTACCCTCGTGTAGAGTATATGTAGCTGTATCTGACCTTTATGTTCATGGACGGCCCCGACAAAGGCGCTCCGTCATCAATTTTCAGGCCTTGGTAGGCGTTCCAGTCCTGTATAGCCTCAATGTCGTCCATGACGGTGAGGAGGAAGGCAAGCCACGTGAGTTTTGGCGGGGGTTTGAAATTCAAATAACCAAACTCGATCGCGTCGCAAATGTGGCATGTTAAAAGTGCCGGGCTTCGAGCAGGACTACTCTGGAGGTAATCTGGAGGGATCCAACAGATGAAGATCCGAGCTCAAACTATCTCGCACATGGTCTGATATATAGTCAGCTGAATACGTCAATTCATCCCAGTAAAGTATACTGTAGTTTCGGAAGTACATACAGCTGGTACATAGAGAACAAGAATCTGTGAGTATACATAAGGTGACATAAATCGTTCATCTTGTGCAACTCAGGAAAAGATTGCACCTTTGAACAGGAATGTTTGGGAGTCAGAGAAAAGTGGCGTCGAACGAGCCCAATGTGTGCTGATGAAGCCACCGGCGTAGATGAAGGTCATATCGAACAAAATTTCGGCAGCGCTCTTTACATCGCGCGCCAGTTTGTATTGCCAAGCAAGACAATGTTCGCGGCCAGTTTGTATTGCCTACATACGAGGGAGTCTGGATAAAGTTGAGAGCAAGTTGCCCGAGGTTTCGTAGGGTCATCGTGATGGTTTGCCGAACCGGCACCTGCACCTCCCTTGCCCTCATTTGCTTTTGCCAAAAGGCCAGGTCAAGTCCGCCCTGTGTGCCGCGCTTGCATCACAAACCATTCTGCTGGACCTATCCAAAAGGACTCAACAAACTTGTGCACACGGCGGAAATCCTCGAATTGACGAAGTCGATGAAAACATTGTGAGCTTGACCGCAGTTGTGCCCAGATGATCTATACCCATTCATGATCACAATAGCGTCCACAAGGCCTGTATATGCTAAGTCACCCCATAGCCTTGCTCCTCGCTGGACCATCAACGAACCTGAACTAAGCTGTTGGCATGCAATTGGGACGTTATTGTTTAGATATCAGGAGTCTTCATTCGAAGCTCTCGGACCATCGTAACGTGCTTATAAGCAGGCAAATCGACCGGAGGGCAGCGTATAGCCAAGCCTCTTACCAGCATTCGTCACAGAGACTAGTATGACTTTTGTGTCGTTTGTGTTCCGGCTTACCCATTGTCGTCACTACAGATACTTAAATGCATAGCATGCAACAATCACCTCTCGATTCACTGCCAGCTCCTATCCACCATCTTCTACGAACCAACGACCCATCTTCCCACCTGGAGCAGGTCATCGTCCAGGAATTGCTTTCTGTCTGTGATGACAACCTCTCGCACCTAGATCCCACATTCGTCGGGACAGTGACCGCCGAATGGAGCTGGAAGGAATGCGAGACCTCCTCCGACCAGTTCTGTCCGCCAGTCGGCATATACCATCGGAGATCCTTCAGGAGATCTTTCTCGCGTTTGGGATTTTCAAGGTCTATACCCACAACGACTCGCTCTGGACGGCCAGTAGAGTGTGCCGCAGATGGCGTCTGGTGTCCATATCCCTCCCGCGCCTTTGGTGCAATCTCAAACTCTCTCTCCATATGAACATAACATGCGAGCCCCTCATCCGCACAGTCCTTGACAGGACTCGCGGCCATGTCATCGACTTTGACATCAAGTTCTCAGAGAACAGTGGGTTGGAACAGTCTGATCGTGAAGGGCTTGCGATTATGATGGAGGTATCACATCAGTGGAGAGCCGCGAGATTTCAGGAGCTCACTCTACAACTGGTCGAAGATCTCGAATCTATATGCGGATGTCTGCCCAACTTGGAGGTATTGGACATCCACGAGCCTGCCCACCCGCTTGCGTCAGAAGATGAAGACGATCCGGAGGTTATCACCATGTTTGAGGTTGCGCTAATGTTAACGTCGGTGACCTTTGCCGGACTCTATCTCGACATGTTCTCTTTGCCCATCGAAGTATGCCTTCGCTCACTTCACCTTGATTACTGTCGTATGCCTGAGTCGTGTACCCTCATCTTGCAACGCATCCTCGACAAGCATCCTCACTTGATCTCATTGCGCCTCATGGAACCATGGCCTCATTTGAGGCAGAACCAGGAATCACCAATTACTCCATGCTGGATAAACAAGAATCTCGAGTCACTACATACACCGGTGACTGCAGACCTTGACTGGCTTTCCCTGCTCAATCTTTCCAAACTTCGGATAGATGCTGACACGGACAAGGGCGACCGGCTTCCATTCCCTGTTGACAGAATTGTTGGTCTTTAACACTCGCAATGTCTGCTAACGTCTTTGTGCCTCGAGAATCCAATCTTGACGGTAGACTCCGCAACTCGGCTGTTTCAATCCATGCCTTGCTTGGTCGAGCTGAATTTGTACCTCGAATTCCAGGGCTATTTGCAGCGCAGCCCTCGAGGCATGACTGTGCCAGTGGGCTTGAGCCATTGTCTCCAACAAACAATCCCGACCGTGACAGCTGGAGGGAGACACCACGAATATGTCTTCGTCCCAAGGCTGAAGGTGCTGACCATCGATTCCGATTCTGAGTGGTCCTTTCTCGATTCCGCGTTCGTCGATATGCTGTGTTTGCAGCTCACCACTGGGCTACAGTCTGCAGTGTTTACCAACTCTTTAGTCACTTTTTTGGGCACTAGTCGTCAGGGTCCATTCGCGGAGCTTCAGCCGGATGATCTTCTTCGTTTAAGTGCATCGAATAAGTCTGGGCTGGGGGTCGTGAAAGTTACGTTCTGTATCGACGGCAAGGATGTAAATTTGGTGCCGCTCCAATGGTAGTGTCAAACTCTGACTTTTCGTGCTGCCCATGGATGGATGCCTTGGGCAAATCCCAAGCATGGGGAAAAGCCATGAGCCTGAGTACCGTTGTCTTGAGATTTCAGTCAAACAGAAACACCATCCACAAGCAATGCACGCTTCCTCGCAGCATCCGGTGTGTTTCCATTCCAACCGATGAGCTGTAGTCTGAGAGCGCGATGTGATGTGTGTAGCGAGGCATAGATAGCTTTGTGAACCCCAGTCAATGAACCGAGTAGCGCCACCACCATGCACATTGCACAATCTATCGAATGGCCCCACTGGATCCAGATGAGAAACTGACACAATTAGCTTGAGCGCCGAATTGAGGATTATAGTAGATATTGTGTACAGTACGGAGGAAATCCAACAGAAACCTATACTTGACTGTCTTGACACAACATGGAAGAATATGGACTATCAATTCTGCCTTTTGAATCTGATCGCATTTGAAACGTGGCGCCAGGCACCGGTCGAGTCTAATAAACCTTCCTTCCTTCCTTCCTTCCGTGCTCTTTCAAAGTCCCATCATCTGCCTCAATGTCACATCTGCTCCGTGCGGCACATTTCTGGTCTGACTTTGAAGGCCTTGGGCTTGCCATGTTAGCGCGCACAAGGCCACTGGCAAATCGCAAAGTTGCGTAAACATCGCCCACTTGAGCACGCCAACAAACGTGGCAAGGATGGATCAACTCAGCTAAGCGGGTCTCATGTGGGCAGCTGGGGGTGTGTATGCCATCATTCTCAGATGGATTCCGACGGCGGGAGAGATGGAGTCAACTTGCAACAATATGGTGCGTTTTCAGTGGCCCTTTGTGTCGTACTGCCGGCTCATGTTTGGCAGAATCACGGAGTACTATAGTATACCAGCGCCGCGGGTTTCTACTAGTTGCTATCGCTAAGCGTGTCGCCTGGTATTCGCATAATATAAGCTCCTCAACAATAACTTAACGAAATGATCCGTTGCCAAGGCCTATGTACATACGATGGGCCACTTCCTTGCCCCAGCCTGACCCTTCATTGTGTTGACGAACCTCACGCATCTTGCTGTCATTATTATGCAGGCAGCTTGGTCGAAGCAGGTCGAAGCTCTGGGACCATTGTCATGTCTCGGGCATCTGGCTGGCGACCGTCACAGACGTCTACTACGTACGTCTTTTTTGTTTATATCAAGCTCGCCTTACTCATCGCTATCACTGTAGACAATGAACATTAATGAACCTCTGCACAATAAGACTATACCCACTCGCAATAGGCCAGCGTCCTTACTTGCTCAATGATCTATATCCGGTTCACAATAGCGTCCACAAGACCTGCATAGCCAAGTCACCTCATCTTCTTACTCTTGGTTGCATCGTTGACGAAACTGATCTCCCTTTTAACATGCGAGTTGCAACCGGGACGTTATTGTCGAGTCGTCAGGCATTCGGCATATGAAGCTCTAGGACCATCGTCACGTACTTAATTATAAGAGATAGCAAGCAAGTCGACCGGAGTGGCAGCACTTTCACCGGCAGTCCCTACAAACACTTGTATGTCTCTTGTGTTGCTCTGAACTCGGCATACACATTCATTGCCGTCACTGCAGAATACAGCGTCCACTGCATAGCATGCTTCAGTCACCTCCAGCTTCACTCTCAGCTGCTAGACTCTATCACCTGTCACAAAGCAATGACCCACCTTCCTCTCATGAGCAGGCTCTCATTGAGGAAATGCTGTCTGGATGCGATTACGTCCTCTCGCATTTAGATTGCACTGTCGACGGCTTCAGAGAGCGCCGAGAGGAGTTCAATGGACTACGAAACACCGTTCGGCCAATCCTTTCTGCCATTCGGCGTATCCCATCGGAGATTCTGCTGGAGATTTTCCTTGCCTTTGATGAGACTTTCGAGGTCTTGAACGAATGGAGCCCTCTTTGGATGGTCAGTCGAGTGTGCCGCAGATGGCGTCTGGTGTCAACCTCCTTTCCTCGCCTTTGGTGTGACTTCCGGCTCTCTCTCGCTGAGAGGCCATTCTCTGAGCCCGCCATTCGTGCGGTCCTCGAGAGGACTCGCGGTCATAGCATCGACTTCCTCATCAGTTTCTGCAAGGGTGATGATTTTTCACCTAAATATCGTCGTGAGAGCGATGCGCAGAATGACCGCCAAGTTCTGGCGATCCTGATGGAGGTATCGACTCAATGGAGAGCCGTGCACCTTCGGCGGCTGTATGCACCACTGGCCAAGGATTTGAATTCCCTACGCGGATATCTTCCCAACCTGGAGACGTTCGCTATCGACGAGTCCTACAACCTGCTGGCGTCAGAGGATATAGTCAATTCGCACCGTGCCCTCACCTTTTGTGAAGTCGCACCAAGGCTCTCCAAGGTGTCTATCGTGAGCTCCCAGCTCGAGTCATTTTCATTACCCACCGAGTTGGGCCTTCGCTCACTTCATGTTGATTACTTCTATGACCTGGAAAGTAACATCACCTTGCAACGCATCCTCGACAAGTATCCTCGCTTGGTATCTCTGGGTCTCATCAATCATCTTTATCTTGATGAGAATCAGGATTTATCAATGAGTTCTCGAAAGACTTACGAGGGTCTCAGGTCGCTTACTACAACAGTGACTGCGGAATTCGAGTTGCTGTCCCTCCCCAACCTTTCAGAGCTTCGTGTACACGCTGCAATGGAAGAGCCGACGACTTACTGGCTTTCCTTCCCTGTTGACGGCATTGTTGGCCTTCTCCGACACTCACAATGTCAATTAACGGCCTTGGCACTCGAGAATCCAATATTGACGGTTGACTCGGCAACTCGGCTGTTCCAACTCTTGCCTTGCCTGGTTGTGCTGAATTTGGCGTTCAAGTTTGAGGTCGTTGGGACTCGCCGTCGTGGGCTGTCACCGGACAAGACTGTGCCAGTGGGCTTGGGCCATTGTCTCCAACGAATGATCCCAATTAACGGAGGGAGAGACCACGAGCCTGTGTTTGTCCCAAGGCTGAAGGAGCTGACAATCAAATCCGATTCAGAGTGGTCATTCTTCGATTCCGTGTTTGTCGATATGCTTTGTTCGCGGTTCACCACTGGGTTACAGACTGCCGTGTTCGAAGACTTTGCGAAGAAAGGTCGCTCCGCTGATCACGGAAGTCCATTCACGGCGCTCCAGCCGAACAATCTTCTTCGTTTGAATACATTGGGCAAAACTGGGTCAAGAGTTGTCGAGGTTATTATGTACACGCCTAAGGAGGTGCCTGTATTTCTGGTGCAGTCTAGATGATAAAGTAGTGGTTTGGACCATGGCAGCCTTTGACAAGTGTCAATCATGGGGAAAAGCCCATGATGTGCCTCTGTATAGCTCATATGCTGTAATAGAAAGATTATTGCATACCGAACGAGCGTCCAACGGTAAGATATACAATTTACTGTAAAGGTTATGTACAATTGCAATAAGGTAGGATACAAGATGGGCTGATAATGATAACAAGCACACAACAAGAATTCCGAGGGTTTCCAGCCCTACGACAACTTGTGCTTCTTGGCCTGCAGTCCCTCAGCGCCACTGTCCGCAGGACGCTTCGGCGCCGGCACGCCATTGACACTCTGAGGCACCAGTGGTAGGGAAGGAGTCGTCGTTCCAGCAATGGTTCCCACGACCCAGGTATAATCCGCGCCCAAGATCAGGCGTTGATGCTCGACGCCTCCCAGACTTCTCATCAAATTCTGCGCCTCGATCTGGTTAGTGGACCACTGCCCAAGCGCGACCATGCGCTGCGGTTTGGTGATCTGTTTCGGCGGTCATCATTAACTGACGATCGGTATAAAAGGTATGGCTACTCGCCTGCAGGGTATGCGGACTACCGGTGCGTATCGTCACCCATTTGACACCCCAAGCAGCTGCCAGCCTCGAGAGGCGCCCTTCAAGATGTGTCCTGACCTTCTGATTCTCCCTGACACTCTGCACCTCTCGGTCACCGACCATGAAAGGCACCAGGTGTGCATTGCAATGTAGGCATCCGCATCCAACCGCCCTCAACTCGTGCACCGGGATGGTGTGCGTCGGCTTTGCTCCCAACACAACCCTGATGTACATCTTCACGACCTCGGCGACGAATGCGCTGTACGGCTTGGCCATGATGGTTAGGTCGTGCCTCTTCAATAAGTCAGGTAAAGCCTTGACCACGCGTACAAGACCGTCCTTGATATATGCTGCCTTGTTCTGCGGCATGATCAAGAATTGGGAGAGAACGTGATCCGCGCTCGAGTGAAGGCGGAGAGTGAAGCAGAGTTCCAAAAGATCGGTAGCCTCAGCGACACTGCCGCCGGCCACTGCATAGTGATAGATCACTCTGTTTTTGCCCATCAACGAGTCGCGATTGAAGGTTCCTATCATGCCCGCTAGGCAAAGCTTGAGAATGGTGTCCAAGTGGTTTTTCAGTTCTTGAGTGGTCGCCTGAGATCGAAGAGTTTGCGATATGTACATGGCAAGCTGTTTGAGGTTGGAAGGAGTCTTTGCTAGCTCTTTCACGCGTTCTGCTGTCAAACTGGATCGTGTATCAACATCCGTGCCGAAGAAGTCAAGACGCCGAACACTCACTATCCCTTGAGAATCATGATACCGTTGCCGCAGTATTCCAGCGCCGTTCGGAAGGATTCACCAGACGAGGGATAAGTCAGGAGAAGAATCGAAGCAGCCTGGCAAAAGAAGGGCTCCAGTGGCTTTCTCAACTGGGGCTTGGCCTGTAGAGACAGTCTCAACCGAGTCACCAGTCTTTCATAATATGTCGCTGGCGGACGCAGGGGACACATGGTTTGCTGAGCGTCTTTACCAGTCCACATCCGTTGCAGAAGAGGCAGACAGCCATCAAAACAATCAAAACGAGCGCCCAATTCCAAGAAGGCGACGATGGGCTCAATGGTGAGGGTTTCTATGACAGTGGCTTCCGGTCTGTACGGGGGGTAGCCGCTGTTGGTCATCGTGTTTGACTTGGAGAAAGGATAAGGCTCCATCTTGGTCCCAATTCGCTCGATGCAGGTCTTGATAATGTCCGGAAGGGATGCTGTGTCCCAAAGCGGAGATCCAGACAGTGCAATCTCGCGAATGCGCGCCAGCAAAGCAGTCCACAAGGGAACATCGGAGGGCTGCACTGTTTGTAGTCGCGGAATGAGACTGAGCCAAGGTAAGTCCAACTAGAGACTGAATTGTAGTTGTGACTTACGTAGCAGTCAAATAGGTGGTCGGGTTGGCTTTGCTTTGAACGAGATTGATGATCCAGTTCACCTCGGACACCTCTAGTTTCTGGATGGTCTCCAGAAGAACCTCGCGCTGAGCTTCACACCATGACACGACCTCGTCGTCGTCCTGTTCTTTGGCGGTTGCGAGCAGGCGTTCAACGAGTTGACCTCGAAGGTCATTAGAGGCCGTCTTTGATAGGCTCTCTGCATATCTACAGCGTGCCTGTTAGTGCCGAAGAGAGTTGACCGATTGTGAAGCTCACATGTCTTTCAACTGTGTCCAATCGAATGCTTGATAGGCTGAGACCAATCCCTCAATGCCCATGACAGAAACACAGTTGTCTGCCCCGCAGCTGCGCAAGGTGCGTACATATAAGCCGACATCATTCCATCGGTCCGAACTATCGCGTAGAACATTGGCAACTTGAGCCAACGCAGCTGTCCCGACGCCAGTGCCCGCCTGCTTCTTTTCCAGCCAAGATTGGAGGGCATCGACCAGGCGTGACTCCTTCGTTGTCGGTTTATCTGAAAGAGACACCTTCAGAGCGCTACAAGCGAACTCGCGAACGTCGCCAACTGTGAACTCGGCGGCGGTGGAGTCGTTCGGCGTGATGATGAGAGCACTGCGTTCATAAGCTAGGTCTGATGTCAGCAAGCAGTATTTTGGATGGAGGACAAGGACTGACTGTATGTGAGTTCGCCGGACTGAGTAGAGGTGGCAAGGATGAATGGGCGGTCTAGCTCTATACAGAAAACTACCCACCTCGCGGTCGTGTCGCTCAAACGTGCTCTCTCGTTCGTCATCTGTCATGCTCCCATTGACAAAACATAGAGGCTCGCCATCTACAACGTCATCGACGAGGCTATCGATTGCCCCGCCTTTCATTACCATTGGCATTCCGTCAAGGGCAACCACATTGTGAAAACGGAGGCTCCTCTGTGTGACCTCGTCCATCTCGACGTCGTCCGCGTCAAATTCGTCTTCATCCCATTCATCATCGTAATCCTCATAGTAGTCTCGCCGTCCGTAGCGACCATACCCATACCCATGGTACTCTGGCTCTACGTCGAGGGTCACACCACCGCTTTCAATGTACCTGACAGACGAAATGTGCAGGTCAAAGCCATAGGCTTTGGCAACAGGGGCGATATGCTTTAGCATCAGTCGGTCTGAGCCAATCAGCGACATGGCCTTGAAGTTGGCCGCCACGGTTGTGTTATATGTATTCGCAAATAGACATGCGAGGAATTCGAGTGGTTCTTGGTCGTCTTGTTCATTGTCTTCGTGTTCGGCGTCGAGCTTCTGCCTCCAAGAGCGGAATGTGTTCCGCAACTGTTCCATTGTGCCGACGAGTTGGGGTAGTCGCGGTACGGAGTGCGCCTCCCCGAGACGGCCGAGTTCGTAGGAGAGACAGGTAATGTAACCAGACTGGGTGGAGTCCAGATATTGGCTCACACCGGTGTAAGTCCCGATGACAGTTGTGGAAGTAGCGCTATTTCCGGCGGTACTGAAGGTCTTGGTCGTTCCTTGGTGCATGATGCGAATCTGACCACCGACGTGACGCGAAGGGAGGACAACACAGAGGGTTCCATATTGCAGGGAGTCTTCTTTCATCCTTCAATATAAATTTTCAGAAACTGATAACCAACGGAAGGGGAAGGACTGACTCTTCGTACACGTTAATAGTCCTGAAAGATAATCAGTCGCCACCGATTGATATTTCATTGGAACGCACTCAGCGTGAGCCTGACGAATGCTGAGACTTTTGACCTTGTATTGTAACAGCGTTGGAGGGACCGATGCACCAAGAGCGGTATTGATGGCGGGAATGGCGGTGTTCTTCATCCAGGCCTCCCATTGTGAGTTGTCAAAGTGCACCTAACAGGCCGATACTTAGCGGATGAAAGACGCGTAGAAATGTCTTACCTTCTCGCCCGGAAACGTCCAAATTCCCGTTTCCACTCCCGTACCCGCCGTTGACGCCTGCATGATTACGCGCGCCTCCCTTTCATTGAGTGGAAGCCCGATGGGGCCAAGGCCGTCAAGGGTGAGGCAAGGATTGGGCGCGTCAGGATACGTGTTCGAGTACGCAAAGGCCCCGTTGAAGGTGATGTCGCCAGACAGAGCACTGTCTAGATCTCCCTAACATAGTATCAGTACACCATATATTCGACTGATCCGCATCTTAGACCTTGATGTCAGTGGAAGGCGCAATTAAAGGCTTCTCGTCGCTGATATCCAGCCCTTGGTACGTGTCCCAGGCCTCAATGGCCTCAATTTCTTGAGGAGAGTCCATGGCAGGAAGAGGAAAGTAAGACGCGTGGGAATACTGTGGCCTCGACTTTGAAATTCGGCGAAAATCAACACGGCCGATTTTAACACGCCTTGACGCGTTAACGCGTCAAATGATACCGTGATGGATTTCCAAGGTGGCGACTGCAGTCTCTCCAACCGCAGGTTGTATGATTAGAGCCAAAGAGAGCAGGCCGCAATTGACAACATGATATCGAAACTTGAGCTGATACGACCTGAATATGACCGAAGCTGCCCTTTCTTTTGTATGGCGAGCACGCGAGTCTTCTCAACAAGACTGGCCGCTGCGCTCGCACGCACGGTCTGTTAATCCTGAGTGAGATACGACGTAACATTCTTCAACCTCCTTGCGCTCTCTTGTTTCGTGAACTTGAAATGTAGGCAAGCCGCAACTCGCTTGCTTGCTGTACTCAGGCTTACACAGGCCTCGAAAAGAATGGGCATTTTGGTTGGCAGGGGATGGTTGTGCCCTTAGCTACAAATCTGACAAGTCTAAAGCTTCGCCATTGAGACCAGGAAGCCGCCATCCAGTGCGATCGTCGCGCCATTCACAAATGCGGCTGCTGGACTTGCCAGATACAACGCAGTCCCGGCGACGTCTTCTGGCCTGCCAATTCGCTTCAACGGTATGGATGCTGTCAGTACCTCGCCGACGTGTTCCAACGTGTGCGCGGTCACTAGTGCATCAATTCGTTAGCCACTAGCAAGCCAGACCAGGAAGGAAATCGCCTCACTTTTACTGGGGAACGGTCCACATGCTATGGTGTTAGATACGATGCCTTCGGGACCGAGTCTGCCGCCGAGGTGGCGGCTGAGATGATGGAGTGCGGCCTTGGAGGCGGAGTACGCGTAGGTATCGTGTGAGGGTACGCCGAGGCCCTCGACAGACCCAATCTGAACAAGAACGATGAGCGATGAGCCGAGGTAAAAAGCCGTTACTGTACATTTATAATACGCGCCGGGTCAGAGTATGTCTCCCCTACTTTCGACGTCTCCGCAGCCGCACGAAGGAGTGGAAGGAGCTTCTGCGTGAGCGTGAATACGCGTTGGAGATTCAGAGTGATGACTTTAGTGAATGCGGCGTCCTGTAGTGGAGTTAGCACATGTCCGGGTCCGCTGTCAGAGTCAGTGTCAGAGAGGCTCACAGGGAATTCGTCCAGCGTGGCGCCCCACGCCGCCCCGGCGTTGTTCACGAGTACATGGACCATCTTTTCTCTTGAGGCGAGCTCCTTCGCAAGCGCCTCCACGTCGTCGTAGTTGGCTAGATTCGCGGGGACGGCAATACACGTACCCGGCCCAAGAGCACATAGTTCAGCGGCCGTTGCTTCACAGTCCTTTGCCGAACGCGACGAGATGTACACCTAGGTGACGTGTCAGATATATTGCCAGTGCAGAATTCGTTGCATGCGCGATGAACCTTGGCGCCATTCTTCACGAATCCTGTAGCAATCTGTACATATTGCGTATGTTCAGCAATCAAGTCAATTAATATGCACATATGCTCGCTGACGGACCATCTTGCCGATACCCCGACTGCCGCCCGTCACGACAACAATCTTGTCCTTGACGCTGAAAAGATTCTCAACCTGGAAGGAGGACATGGTGAGGGTGAAGAGCGAAACACGACGCCGGACATGTTATATTGGCATTTGTGGCAAAGCAGGCGTTTGATTGCCGCCTGTAACAGTGTCAGTCGGCTATCAAGTACCCGCCGTACCGGTCACAGGATATGCACGTGCCAATATGTGGCGCAAATATCACTGTCACTTCCTTGGGGCCAACCATATTATACAGCAAGTTTAAGATTATTGATGAAGGTAAGAAAAACACTAATGCTACACTTGGGAATGGCGGGAAAATCGTGTATGACTACAAGCAAACTGTACAAGCCAATCAGAAGCCACCACCGCCGTTACCGAAGTCGCCCCCGCCGCCGCCAAAGTCACCTCCTCCTCCACCAAAGTCGCCTCCTCCTCCCCCGAAACCACCTCCACCCCAGTCACCTCCTCCACACCCGTAATTATTGCCGCCAAACCCATCCAAGGCTTCGCCAAGTAAAAAGCCACCAGCAAGACCTCCAGCGAGGGGTAATGCCATTCCGCTCATTCCACCTCTTCGTCTACCATAGCCACCATAGCCACCCATCCCGCTGCCTCCCAACAGCCCGCCACCTATACCCATTCCACCTAACCCCATTCCGCCGAGGCCCATTCCGCTTTGTTGATAGACATAGGGGGATTGCTGTACATAGCTGCCGCCCATCTGCCGCTGCTCAGCATACCGCCGGCGAAGCTGTTCCTGCTGCTCAACAAGCTGCTGACGACGCTGCTCCTGCTGCTCAGCGTGCTGTCGACGACGCTGTTCCTGGAGCTATCAAAGAGGAGTAGGTCAGATGGAGACTACACGAGGACAATGGTGTAGCACGTACCAATGCATGTCGCCGTTTCTCCGCTTCGCGCTCCTCTTTGGTTCCGGCAACTTTATCCTTCAACTTGCCAAGCACACCCCGCTTATGTTCGGGCGGTGCATATTGCGTTTTGCTGGATTGACCGGCTGCAGGATCAGAGCCTGGCGGTGCGTAATCTGGCGGGGGATCCTTCTCGTCGTTCTCGCGGACGTCGGGGTGTGCGTGTAGGTACTCCTCGTCTTCATATGGGTGTACCCATATTGAACGAGGTGGCGTGGCTTTGGTGTCGACCTTCGTTGGGGTCAGTATCATTTTCACATAGAGGGGCAAAGGTGAGCACATACATAGAATGGATGCCCAGACGGGTCGGATTGTTTAATCCATCCGTAAGGAAGTGATCGTTCGTTTTGGTAGGACATGATGGTAAGAGATAGAGATATTAATGAACTCTTACGGTTCGTTCTCCAGTCTTATGTAGGGGTCATCGCCTCCCCTGGAGTCGGCCTGGAGTGACTCGTCATTGCGGGGAAAGATTGACGTCACGCGAGTCGAGTCCATCTGATGATTGATCGACATAATGATTTTCAGAAACCATGACGCGGCGATTCGTTACGAATCGTACTATAGACGAGCTGCGAGTATCGTGAAGGTAAGTATTCAATGCAGATAGGAATCAATTGTACATTGTGGTTCAGGTGATTTCGGCTTAGCTGTATCTCTTAGCACCCACTGGCGCGCAAACTCCGAATCAAATCGTCGATTCGCTGCACCTTCTCATGTGTGGGCATCTGAGGTAGATGGGTGAGAGACAAAGCCTACTGAAGGGAGACCCTCACCTCAAAGAACATATGCATTTGTTTCTTCCTTTCGGTGTCCACAGCTTCTTGCAAAGCAATATCCTCAACGAATGCGTGGGCATCGTATTCCTGAAACTTGCCCTCAGAAGCGACTGAGCCAAGGGCTCCATCGCTCCCACTCGACCTTTGAAAACCCGGTACAGACACCGGTTCCGGCCTGTGCGAAGCCACGCGCGCCGAGTCTATCGAGTTATCTTCGCCTCTTTCCTTCGGCCAACGCCGCTTGACCGGCCACGTATATTGCACAGCTGGGCCCCAGCCTCCCCAAAGTCCATCAGGATCCAACGAGGGGTACTTCTCGTGCGCTTCCAAAAAGTCCTCCATCTTCAGCACTTCGCCTCGCTGTGCTGCCTCAACGCCGCGGATCCAAAAAGGCACAAACTCGTGCAGTTGGTCAACGAAGACGCGGTGCTCATTATCCTTCTTCTCCTCCTTTGTCAGGACGCCGGGACTCCCCCAGTCCGCCCAGTCTCCATCCGGCATAGCCCACGAGGATTCATTCGCGCGGATATTGCGAAGATGCTCGGCGCCCTTTTCGTGTTCCTGAGCCACCTTCAGACTCATATACTTTGGGGGCGTGTGCGTGCTACAGATGTCGCAAGACCAGAGAGTTCTCTTCCCGCTCTTGCCCTTCCTGAAATCTATTATTGCATTTGAGTTGACAATACCCTTGATTGAGAAATGTGGGGTGAAGGAGGCATTTGACTACGTACCGTGGGGTCGATCAAAGGAAGACATCGCGCCTGAACCAGCTGCATTATAGGTGGGAGAGCTGTGTCGATTGTTTCGACGCATGAGAATGAGATGGAGGTTCAGACCCGATGACGATAAAAGTGAGGTGTCACGAAATGTGAGGGTTCCCGCAGATGAAACACGTATGAGTCCCAAGATGGTATAAGATAGTCAAGAGACAGGCTACCGAAACACAGCAGAACAACAACAGATCCTGAACAGTGGTAGACAGCAAGAGGCAGGAAGATCGTCGTGTGACAATGTGACTACCGTTACAAAACACGAGGGCGGAAATTGCCGACTGGACTTGAGCCTCTTACTTTCGACGTTCACTTCCAAACGTCGTCTGACCTTGTTCGGTGACTCTCCCGCGTCGAGGAACTGCTACCTTGATTCTTACTTCTCTAACTTTGGAACTATACAGCTCAGGTGTCTTCTCATCTGAGCCACGCCTTCAACGGTGTCCCGCTCCGCGTTCAGCGATTCTCAGTGGTCTTACGACTCTTGACAGTCTTTCTCAAACATGCCATGTCTGCGCCGCGAACCCGCTCGTGAGAGCGACGACACACACTCGTATCTTCTTCCAGTGAATATCCTACCCAAGGCTCCTTCAACTTTGCACGATCTCGTACAATGCATCAATAGCCACGCGACTTGCTGCCGACGGATCGCCTCGTTTTGTCGATATACTCTCACAACCTTCGTCTCTCGACCCGCCCTGATATGAACCCTTATCTGTCATCGTACACGCACTTGGGTTAGCACTTCCACGCTCGAATCTCTCATCAGGTTAAATGACCTGTTCTCTAATTTTAATGCAAAGGCTATTTGTCAAGCACTCTTGCTCCTCCCGCGTGTGTAACCTACGAGGATCTCAATCTGTCTGGCTCTCTCAGATGAACGGCAAAAGCCTCGTTCAAGCAAGTTGCTGGGTATACAACGCCCGCGTCCATTGATTCCGACGCGCCCTGGGCACCACGGCCAGGATACCGATAGCTCAAACGAATCCATGATGGTGCTAGGAATAGACACCTCATAAGCTATTACTGGGCCATTTACACAATTCAACATGCGCCCATCTGCGAGACGTACCGAGCCTAAAAGCACTAATCTGCGAACCATCGTGTGGGAGCGTACACATGAGACGATTGAATCCTCAGATGACCAAAACGTCCGAAGTCCGTCCGCTTGTGAGCAAGATGACCACTGCTGGGACTCAGTGGGAAACTTGCGGGAAGAGACATGCGATTTATGAGCTATCTGCTGATTGTGGCGGTGGCGCGATAGAAAGGAAGTTGCTTAGTGATGATGAGTATGAGGCCAGAGGAGCCCCTGGGCCCGCGACATATGCCTGCCATTCGCATGTTATCAGTCAAAAGCGCTAAACTAATCCCCAAAAGTCCTAGTGCGTATTCAGTTGTTGTGCTGTTCAGTACATAGTTTCCAACACTAATATGTTAGGCTGATTCTTACTGTATTGTCCGGAAGGGATGCGACAGCATGTCAGCAAGAAGTTCAGCAAGAGACTGCCAGAGACTGCCGGAGACACATAGTTCGACATGTAGGAGGCAGTCAGTATAAGCAGCTAGACCCTTCTGAAGTTGTACCCTGAAAACGAGGGTACCGGTGGTAAGAATATATTTGCTAATACAAGAGGTTCCGAATTGCTTCCACGGACGCAAACCGGCCCCGGCCCGGCTTGTGGACAAGAAATGGCAAAGAAAAACGCAGTCGAAGGGGAGCGATAGGGCGAACGGAGCGCGCGAACGCTCGAGATCTCGCGGAATTAAGAATTAATTATGGAAGGAAGCAAAGATCTAGAAGGTGAGGAGAGGGATTATGTAGTAAATGTAGGTCCATGTGGGCAGGCCTGCGGTCACTTGATGCGCTAATGACCAATTACTGCCCTGCTTTGCAGCTTCCTTCCTGCTCTCATCTACGGCCCTTCCCGTCGCTGTCGCTCTCGCCTTGCTCCGCCCATTTCTCTCCTCCAGCGGACCATCTAGTCGACCTCCCACGCCCACTCTCAAGCTGAACGCTTTACACGTGCTGCAACATGCTGCCGCAAACGCCCCGGGCGTCTGCTGCCAATTACCTGCTCGACGAGCACAGCGAGCAGTCTTACCTCGATTTGCCATCTTCCTCCACGCCTGCGGTACGTTTGCACCTCTGTCTCCGACGAACCACTATGCCGAACTATGCGCGTCTTCTAGGGCGAAGAGGAAGCAGGTCATCTCAGCCCTTTTGCGCAGACGCTCAAGGAGCAGGATGAGAATTTTTACAGGACATTCCCTGCGGCTCGTCAGGCGGCCTCCCCGTGGCTGATGGTATCGGGACCGCCCAGCACGCCCTTTCAAGGATACGTCTTTCAGTACGGTGGACAGGATATGGCGAAGTCCTGGCCGTCGGATTCCTCTGTTGCATCTGCATCGCTTTGGGGACACAGCGGGGCACAGGGCTTGACTGCACACACATTCTCGGAGCTTGCAGCCATGGCTCGCCCATCCGCCTTATCGAACAGCTCTTTGCTGCCAGAGCAGCATGTTCACTACACTTATCCAAGGCCTCGACAGCCATATAGCTCTAGCTCTCCAGAGGCATCCGCTTCGTCATCAGAGCCTCCGCCAACGCCCGCTTTCACGTCTTACTCGGAAAGCTCCTATGTGTGTACCGACGTCCACCTTGACAACTTCTTCGGCGCTAATACAATTCTAGGGCTCTCCGACCCCACAACGACTAGACACTCCTTCTCCTCCTCAGGAGAAATCGTTTTTCACGAGTACATTCACGGCGCAGCCACAACCGCCGTATGACTCGTCGAAATCAGCATCCAACACTGACAGTGACTACTATCGGCGCAAGATGGAGGAGGAGCCTATCATGGACTACTTGCCGTCTCCCACATCGCCGCTATCGCCATCCTCCCCTGTCGAGGGCGCACAGCCGTACTCGCTGTCAACTCCAAACATCCCATCCCTTGGTCATACGTCTGACCTGATTCCTATAAACCCGGCCTCGCGTAGTAAATCGCGCCGTCATACCCTCCCCATACCCGAGAACGAGAACAGTAGAGCCTTCTACTACAAGCTACCTCGTACTGGATCTTCTCAAGGAGCTGCGCCACCGTCGCACCACCGGCGGCCCCCACCGCCACCACCTTCCAAGGCCGAAGAGAAGAAGCAACCCACTCTAGCGTGCTTTTTTTGTAGGGGACGCAAGATTGCTTGTGGCGCCCCAGAACCGGATAGCGCAGATAGGACCTGCAAGTATGGACATTTCATTTCCTTTTCCTCCTGACGCTCAGCTGATCATGCGTACAGTCAGTGTTCTCGGCGTAAACTAAAGTGCGAGTATCCGAAGGAGAGCAGGCGTGGCATGAGAAAGAAGAAGACCTCGGATGACGCTTTAGACATTTCTGGTCCGACACCACATCCGACGCTCGTATAATTGCATAGGGTAGAGGGGTTATCAGGGTTCTTTGTGGATTTTGTGGGTTGTGGCCCCGGTATGGGGACCACCTTGCACTTCCTTGTGATTGGAACACTGTTTTTTGCTGACTTGCTTTGATGTTTTTTTGTATACCAGCCATGTAGTGCTCTCGAGTTATTGTACATAGGTTTCCCGATAGTCTTTTTATTATAGCCTACACCAAACAGTGTTTAATAGTCCGTACAGTCTGTATTCTCAGCCAGTTGTTGATGTAGCGGGTTGGTCCTAGTACGATGCGCCCGGCGCTGGGTCGACCCATGTTCCGTTGGGCCAAAGCGTCGCAGGCATGGTGAAGTCGCCGGTAGAGCCACCCGACATCAACTGAGAATCATGTCAGCGAGAGAGATAAGCGAGGTAGGGTAACAACTCACTGCAAGTCTGAAGAAGTGTGGTATTGTTGAGTTGAAGGCGGCGAGGGAGAAGTTGGCCGCCGCGCCCACGTATCGTTCCACGTCATCGACCAATAGAGAAAACCCGTCCCAACCACTTGGCAGCGGGGCCCAGAAGATCGTCTGGTTTTGGAACGGTATGACAGAGGTATTGAAGGTACTCGAGTTGGTGAGAAACGCTGGTAGGTCCGTACCCAGAGTGGCGTCCTGCTGCAGCTAATTTAGGAACCATAGCATGTCAGTGGCTCGTGTTTATTAGATGTTGAAGGATACGCGTACCTCAGCCGCAGTTTGCAGTATTGAGTCAAAGTTGTAAGCAGCACCCCCATTGAGAAAGAGACCAAGTAGAAAGCCCTGATAGATGGCAGACAGCCTTGTCGGGAAGCCCGTGACAGGCATGAGGACCATTGCAACGATGTAGTGATGCAGACGAAATTCCAATGTTGGTAGAAGGGCTAGAACTAGCGCCACCAACCCCCCTGCGATGTACCATCCAATATAATACGGTAACCAACCCGTCTGGCGCACGACACGCACTTGATTGATAACCAAGACAGCGACAATGAGTCAGACTCCTTCCCAGCCGCTCTTGGGTGTAGAAAAATAAATACTGTGGCGTTGAGATAGTGCGAAGAGATATGGCATATGAACGTGATATGCCGGGCCACGGATCGGATGGACCCTTGATGTACTTACTTAATCTGAACCTTATTGTGTTTTTTCTAACACCCAAGAACGACTGGCATAACTTGCCAGGTCTGTTTGGTCACTTGTTTGGCCTCCGCCTCGCAATCACTGCTCCTCCCGCCCATCTCCCGCCTTGCTCATCCCTTCAGTTTATAGTTGACTCAAAAATCAAAATACATCATTGTACGGTATACTGCTATTGTCAAATTGGCATACAGATATATATATTATCAAACTGATTCCATACCGGTAAATAATAGGTAAGAGTGGGAACAGCAACAACACAAGTAGAGAGAAAGGCATTGGCAAGGCGGGAGATGGGCGGGAGGAGCAGTGATTGCGAGGCGGAGGCCAAACAAGTGACCAAACAGACCTGGCAAGTTATGCCAGTCGTTCTTGGGTGTTAGAAAAAACACAATAAGGTTCAGATTAAGTAAGTACATCAAGGGTCCATCCGATCCGTGGCCCGGCATATCACGTTCATATGCCATATCTCTTCGCACTATCTCAACGCCACAGTATTTATTTTTCTACACCCAAGAGCGGCTGGGAAGGAGTCTGCAATGAGTATGATGATTACCAGCGCGGTTATGGCGCCGGACCGCTTGTGCAGGTCCGACGATGTCAAGCGACTAATGGGTATGTTGTCCATAGTCATGTTCGTGAGGACGCTTGTCCAGTAGGGCGCGAGGTACCAGACCATGAATTCTATGGGTGCCTTAAGATAGAGATGGAGGGTGAAACGGAATGCCAGTCTCCAGAAGCCGTAGGCTATGAAGAGCGCAGGAAGAAAGGTACCGAACGCTGATGAGAGATCCGGGGGCCTACAAATTAGTATGAGTGGCTAAATTTGGAGGGGAATATACACTGCGTACACTGCTTGAGGCTGGCTGAATAGCGTTATATGCCAAAAGCCGATACAAACCAAGCACCAGAACAGGACGATGGGGCGTGGCCTCAGGACTAAGAATAAGAGACAGGTGATGATGATGTTGAATGCGAGCGCATCTTGTCGTAGGTCCTTGCAATGGGTCAATGAGGTAGAATCGGCAAAGCGGAAGGACAGCGGGAAGACAGTCGGGAAGCCGATGGACATGATACCATTGCCAGAGGTCGGCAAGAAATTCGTGTAATTCCCAATAAGCGAGACCGTAGCACACCCGCCCTTGTTGTTTGACACCAGTCCCCTGATAAATAAATGTCATTTACTGAATTTAGCGACAGGAAGTCATCACTTACTGTTGAATAGCAGCCGCACATATGAAGGAATCCCCCCGGTACGTCGCTTCCGAGTCTCCTCCGCCCACTACCAAGGGCACAAACTCAGTCTGCTCATCCCCGACAGTGCGCGGATTTTGCAGAGTGACGCCTTTGCAGCCGGCAGGACACCGAAAGTCGTAGCTGGTGCCATTGAAAGGTATACACGACTCGCCGTCCAGACCGCATCCGCTGTTGGCGAGCCAAAAGGTGGACGTGCACCCAATGAAGTCGTCCGCGGGCGTTAGGAAGGAGTTTGCCCTGGAGAGAAAGGCGAGGCCGATTATGTATGCGGCTGCTAAGATGATGAAAAGCCAAGGCGTGGTAAGCCGCCGTGTCGAGCGAATGAGGGTGGTTTCTATAGGGGCTCGGATCCGTATCCCCTTGATATTCAAGTCTATGTCGAGAAGCGGCCGGGGTTCTGTGCGGTAGCGGCGTTAATTCATGGGCAGTGAGCGTCTCTGATTGCGGAGACTGACCTGGCAAATCTACCTTTGGCCGTGGTCCTCGAGCATAAAGATAGGCTCGAAGTAATCGAGGGTGTGAAGCTAGTCGGCCTTCAAGGCGGAGAACCCAGGAGGAAGGAGGAATAGAAGGCGGAAGAGCCTCAGTGTCGTGTTGATGGGTGGATTTGAGCTCGGTAAGCTCGAGGTCAGCTAGAGTGTGTTTGGAAGTATTCCGGTCATGGAGAGAGCTCGAACGACGATGTGTCGACGAGCTGCCTGCGCTCGTGTTTGCATCCATTCTCACTGCGCGAGGAAGAGAGGGTCATTATACACACGGCGCAGTTGTCATACCATAAATGGTAATCACCGCCAGTTCGGCGACATAAGCCCGAAGCAATTCAGATGGATGTTCAACTCAAACTGGGCTTGATGCAGGGCCACACCATTGACTGGAAGCCGAGACGAAGATAGAGACGAGACAGACAAGATGTGTCAATCGAGACCGGCCCAAGGACGCAAAGAAGAATAATCTCAGACTTTGAAGACCCCCAAATATCTCGAGATAGATCGGACAGCGGAACGATAACTACTGTACAGTGAACATCTGTATCACAAGCTCCTCGCTACCAGGCGGGGAGTAATGTATCTCAACCTCTAGCTCCCTTGAGTTCGTCTCACTCTTCTTGCAATAGAAAGTACCAGAAATCTGTGCGCCTGCAAAAGACATTCAGTAGAATATTCGGCGATTATGATAAGAACAATAACCTTCATCGACCATGAATGGCTCCCGGAGCAAGAACAACGTCTGCTTCCAATGCGTCGGGATGCTCTGCGGTCCAGTACTGAAGCTCGTAACCTTCTCCTTCTCCGCACTGCTCTGGCTTGCTCTCCTCTGCGGTGCAGGCTTCCCACCGACAGGCCACACTTCTGCCAGCACCACATCATTCTCCTTGATCATCTTGACTTGTGTTATCGGCGAGATGGGCTTGCCGCTGACGGTGAAGAAGGTGTCGAAGTAAAGTATGAAGGCGGTGACCTTGGTGCGGCGCTCAACGGTAGTGACCAAGGAGAATGTGGAGGTAAAGTTTAGTTGGCGCGTGGTTATGTCGGGGATGTAGAGATCTTTCACGGTGTAAGGAGTGCTGAGTATCGTCTCTGGGCCAACGACGTCGATGATAGCCTCCTTGTAGAGGTCCCCAGACATTGCAGAGAGGTCGAAACCTGAGTTATGAATTAACATATATCATATACCAGGAGGAAAGTGAGACCAACTCACCATATACATCGTTCCAAAAAGTAACACGGTCTTTCAGAATCTCGCTCGCGTCGCAGAGCCCGAACATCATCTTGCACTGACTAGGCGCCATTACACCACCCGGCTTCAGGAATCGATCCCGCGCGTTCAAGACGGAGTCCAGCATCGACTCGTACAGCAACGCATACCCCATCCACTCGGAAACGATGACATCCACCTTTTCCGGGATGTGCAGCTCCTCGACCTTGCCCTGCATCACGGTGATGATATGGTCAAAGCCATTCGTCTTGACTATTTCCCTGGCCCGTTCTGCGATGTCACTAGCGTCGACTGCATAAACGCGCTTCGCTCCTCCGCGCGCAGCGAAGAGCGAGAGAATACCCGTTCCACATCCGACATCCAGGACGACAGCATCGTGGAAAAGGGTCGGATTTGTGAGGAGGAATTGTGCGTAGGTCGAAGTTCGCACTTTGTCTTGGATCATGACAGCATGGATGTCTGTAACACAAGATTAGCGCGCGACTTGCTAGTCATTAGTGAGTCGCTGACCATTGGATCCATAACTTTGGAAATAATGCGTATCGTCGTCGCGGGGACGCGGCACAGAAGGTCCGGCATCCTCAGATAGACTTGGAAGATCCATTTTCTGCGAAATGAGGCCGCGGTATTCCTGGAACTCCTGGCGAGTCTGTGACAATTTCTTCTCGAGGGCAGCGATTTTGCGCATGGGATCAGAGGATTCGAGTTCATCTTCAGAGTCAGACCAATCATCATTCTGATATTCTATACGGTATTAGATGGGGGCGGACTTGTGGATCGAAGTGGATTGACGTACGGAGTAAAGGATCGTCTTCAATGACAGGAATCAAGTATTCGTCGGCGGAAAATGTGGGGGCAGTGAGCTCGGATGCCTCTCCTGCAGGGAGTTTCTGGCCATTTGAGTTGAGACTGGCAAGGTTACCGCCAAGAACTCACTTGTTTTCTGATATAATTGATCAGGCGAATGCGTCCGTGAATATCAAGTGCTAGATTGAGAGATTGTCAATCTTCGCAGTCGAGCTTACTGGAGAAACAATATGACGCACATAATGCAGAGCATTTCGCATTCAAGTCAAATCCGTGTGCAGACTTGTCGTGTGCGATGGTCTCTTCGACCGTCGGAAAAATTTTGTCCTCGAACAGAGACTTGCATGGTTGCTTGGCGGAGTCTGAGACCCAGTCATCCCACGTCTCCTCCTCTTCGTCCTCGCTGCTAGATGAGCTGGTCACGCCATCCTCGTCGCTGAAGTCAGGCTCGGTCGGGCGCCCTCGCAGACGGATGCTCATCGTGGTGAAAAGTTATGTCCGAATCGGGACGATCACCGACACTTGATTGCGGGCTTCGCGTCTCGGATCTCCCACACCTCGACAACCTCCAGGCCTTTCAATGTAGTCTCAAAGTCTCGGATCCTGAGGCCCGACTGAGTATTGAAGAGGCGGCTAGACGCGCCACGCTCACGCAGCGCCCCACCCAGAAGTACCGAAAGCGCGCCCAGATTCCCAATTTATGATGGTACAAAGACTCAGATCTACAGCCCATATGTCTTGGCTCTTGTTAGTGACAAGGCAAGACTGTCGCGTCTGTGAACAGCATGTCACGTCTGTGGCGAGCCTCGGGAGCATATTTCGTGTTGAGACGAGAGGCATGTTGATTCGTCTAGTGATTACCGGTGAACAGTAACTTCTGGTCGTACTAGTCAAAAAAATGTCAAGCAAGCAATACAGAAGTCTCATCTGAGTCCTGCCTTCGATCGGCGCGTCCTTACTTTCTAGACAATCAACACATATCATGGAGCGAAGCGTCCTCGAACAAGCCATCTCCCTCCACGACGCACTATTCACGGCCGTCCAGAAAGCTGAAGACAAAGGAGCGTATCTCAAGGAGCGGTTGCTCGAAGATCGGGCTCACAGAACTCGCCAGAAAGAGACTTAGAAAAACTTATTCGCGACAAACTACGTGCGAGGAGGCCGGAAGTTCTGCGGGAAAGAGGTATGAAAGTATGCCCGCCTTGTGTCACGGGCCAGACGTGTACTATCAAATCTAGTAATCGCCCTTGGCGACTTGCAGTGAGGATCTCTTAGAATTTCAGCGCCACAGCGATGAGCCTGCTCAGAGCGACTTGAGAGGCAGGGACATCAATGCATCACGCTCGAGCTCTGCCACACATTGACATTACCATCTCAGGTTCAAGCTCTACGAATTCAACGCCCACCACGGGAGGCTCATATGCAAAGATTCAAGCATCCGCGCAAAATGGTACGATTCTTCCTCTTGTCAGAGCTCTGTTGAGTCTCTTGGGAAGTAGTACTGACATGCTCGCCTCGCACGTATCCAAGCGCAAAGAAGGGTGATAATCATGACGTCAATGGTAGCGCTGGCTTTGCGTAGATGTTTTCGTCTAAGTCTGACTTGAACTTCAACTCCCTGAAGACGTCTTGCTTGTAACCGTGGCACCTTGCAGAACGCACCCAGTTCTGTGGATGGCATTGCGGTAATGTGAGGGTCCAGCCAAGTATGCAGCGTTGAGATACAGAGCCTCGCAAGAAATTCCAAGAATTGTCGAGACAGACATCAGGTTCGCGGCCGTACGGAAGATAGCGCGGTTTCGGTGATATCGGTCTATCACACCCGGCCGGGATTTCTCGGAATGTCAGGGAACAATTTGCAACTTGAACTCACTTGCTTTCTCTCTGTCATGTGCAACCTGACAGGGATTGCAGCAATCCAAGAATGGTATACATATGAACCCAATGTTCAAAAGCTTCAGGTTATACTTGAAGCTAACGATGTGCCCGAGCAATTTGACGTAAACATCAAGGTATGCGTCGTCATTGTATCCAGCGGAAGTCCTTCTCACGTTGTAACGGTTGTTTATTCACCGCCATCCAGGAATCATTGAAACAAGCTTTATCCAATCCCGGAGACAAAACACGCCGTGCAAAAGGCATCTCTCGTACACTCAACGCCTGGCACCACCAATTCAAGCGCAATGCTTCGGATGATGCCGAAACTAGACCAAAAATGCTTGCCTACTTCCTCAAACATGATTACGATGTCTTGACATTCACTGCGACGACACTGAAGCCTGAGGATCAATCACTTCTGCAAGAGCCAAGATACATGGCTTTGACCTGAACCTCGCACGTACCACTTTTCGACGTGTTGGCCGTGTGTACTTCGAGCAACCTCAGTACGGTATAACTGAAGTCATCTGTGACTCTGATGTGACTACTCGGACGATGGCTGGGGATGCGGCAATGATTTTGGTCTGAGTATTCGCAAAAAGTATGTGGTTGACGTCGACAAGGTTCGAATGGAAAACGAACTATCGGCCGAGCGATATCTGGATTTCGTGGCAATGAACCTTGATGGTCGGCCTGTAGAGTTGTCTACGTCCGCGTATGAGGGGCATCTGTTCTACGGCGATGCTTACGACGATGACGACTACGGCGACGATGAGAACGCGTGCTTTGTGAATGGATTTATCACAGATGCTATCAGAAAGCCTACATACGTGAAAATCGATAGTGACGTGCGTCCAGTTTTTTCGACTCGATGGCGACCCAGGTCTAAAGTTCCTCTTATTTCTAGGAGGGCGAACTGACCATTTGTATGTGCCCACGCTCCTATACCACTCACAATCAACCTCACTCGAATATAGCCTACACGCGCAGTGTTCTCCTCATCACACCTGCAGCTTCGGAGCACGACCTCTTTCTACCAGGCCAGCGCAACCGTGTTGCCGATTGGGCATGCAGTGTCCTGAATCTTCACTCTGTCTCTTGCCCCACAAAAGAGATCATCATCGTCGAAGTCGTCCTCAAACTTCTGGAGAGCCTCCCTTTCGAAGTCGCACCATACTACGTTTCTTCTTATGAAGGAAAGCAGGTGAAGGCCAACGAGGTATCAAGGAGACAAATGTTGCAAGCTCTACACAAGTGCTCAATTCGCCTTGACCGCGTCAGCATCTTCAAGCGGGCGCTGCTCGCCCATGGCATGACGCATACTTTGCAGACTCTTGGGGTAGAAGGGTTTCTTGAGTGCTATCAAGCGTTTCCTTGGGTTGAGATCGAGGACAGGTATAGTTTTTTCTCTCTCTTACGGTCGACGAAAAAGCTCACTTCCTATGCTCCAGTTTCACCAAGGCAATTGCTTCTGCTCCTCCAACCAGTCTCACAGGTCGCTTAGTTGTGGGACTCAATGAACTTGCATCGGCACGTGCTGACGACGACGCTCTCCTATGGTGTCGCGCTAACACCGCCTTGGTCCTTGGTAACTGTCGACCACGTCTTGCTATCGAGGACCTTGATTGGGTCTTTCACCTTTTGAAGATCATGAGGTGGCCTTGGGACTTTGTCAGAGACAAGTACAGTGACCCTACTCGTCCCTATGCTACGAGAGGCTCACCATTTTTTGTAGCTTGATCGTCAGTCTCCAGGAACAACAGCCGTTTATCAAGAAAGATTACCACTCCAATATCTCACTCTGGACTGCTTTCTTCGAACGTCTTCAAGGTTTGTGCCAGTTGGGCCCTCAGATCCGGGACGACGAGGGGCAGGTTTGGGATGGCGCAGACTTGCTTGTCGGCTGTCTCGAAACCCTAGGGAATGTCATCAAGCTCTATGCTCATACCGAGAACAACACCACTCACTGCGGCGATTTCCATATTCCCACCGTGAAACACCTTATCGCCTTTTTGAAACTTGGAGAGAGTTTGGGCCATTTTTCCGCTTGTATGCCTGCTCTCGAAAGAATGTGGCAGGAAAGAGAAAAGGCCAAATTCCCGGAAAGAGACTTCACGTGCAAGTATTACATGCTTCTCATATCGGGGATGAATGAGGCCAATTTCACGGGTTGGGAGTGTCTTCGATCTTTCTTTGCGCAGGCTGCAGAGATTTTCATCTCTCAGTATGCGAGCGTTGGTGGCGATGCCGTTCAGACCGCCTTGAAGAACTCAGGAGACCCGATAGGTATCCTGACCAAAGCGTAGGTCCTGTGCCCAGCGAATTCCGCGCACATGACTTATGTCTACCTCAAAGGTTGAAGCCTGACACGCTCAAGGCGCTGAGCACGCCTGGAAATCGTCCGAAGCTGCAAGACCTGACTCTATTCGTATCGATCTTGCGCTCCGACGCATTGCCACCCACCTCCGTCGCCAACTTGACGAGAATTCTTGAGATGTGCCTCAGCCAGCTCGTCGTTTCCTTCAGGTTCGACCTTGGCTCCCACAACGGGATTAAAAGCAACAACGGCACCAGTGCTGTGGCGGGTCTCGAACTCCTCCAGCTGTGCTATACATTACAGCTCCCGTCATTTGTCGATAAAGTGTTGGCTAGGTTCCTTGTCGTGCCCAGGAAGCAAAGCGAGGAGACGTACATCAAGCGCGGACTTGTGCCCGTTGTCAAAGCGCTTCCCGAGTTCTTGCAGGCTCAGCAGCTCTCACTACTGGATGCACCCTTTTCGGAGTTCGTTTCGACGGTTATTAAAAGCTTAGTCCGTCCATCGATGCAAATTCCGCCAAGAGAACACGAATTCGCATTTGTTTCCAATCGAAAGTCTCTATACTCAGATTGTTGTGGTGTTTGTGACACCCATCTGAAACCATTCTTGGCGAGCGAGAGGCAGACAGCAAGCGTGAAGGCAGTAAACAACGTTCGTTTGCACCTGGTGCAGCGCCTCAATGTTTCTGGAGCAGCAACGTTGGGTTTTACATATGAGACAACCGAGGCCGGTAGGCCATATACTCTGGAGGTGAGTCATGGTTAGAGCTACATATCCTCAATCAGCTTTTGTTGATGAATCATGGTAGATCAGAAAACCCGAGAAAACTATCACCCTGGGAGAGGATCTACTGAAGGCCATGGGTGACGAAGAACAGCAGCGGCGAATTCTGGAAGATGATTACGATTGGGTGATTGATACAATTGCTGGAAGCTCCGATACATCAGCGGAAAAGCCTCCGGGAGACAGATTGAAGCGCTCTTTGGACGATGGTGCTACACAACCTGCCAAAAGAATGAGATTGTCGTGAACGATATGTATTTAGAATCTAATATAACGTCCACCCATTTCATCAATCATGGGCACTGCAACGAAATAGTCTGACCGCTCCAATTCCGTTTACCGCCTGTTTCAGCCTTGTCACGCACATCGAAGCAGGACCACCGTCCCAGATCTATTAGTCGTGTCCAAGTAGATAAAATACAACTATACAGATACATTTAGCATTCCTGACCATAACTTACGACTCTTCACCGTCGTCGCGTCCATACCCTCCAACAGGTTCGTATGTTGCCTCTGTCACGTCGCGCCTCCACACCCACCTCACGCCCAAGAAGAAGAGGCCGATCAGAAGACTGCCTACGATGCCGACTAGGATGGGAGCGCCATACTCTATCCACCAAGGGGGGTGATACGGGAGGAGGACGGCATCAATTTGTATGACACCGCCAGTCCCTCCTCCGCTTGTAGCCCTGCCCCAAGCCTCAACCTGCGCCCAATCTGTGTTCCCATCGGTCCCCCGCGCGCCTTTGATGCCCACGATGTACTTCCCAGATCCGTCATCATGCTGCCTGAAGACAATGTCACCGTATTCCGAGTCTTTGGTTCGAAGTGTCGAGTATGTGGGTGACTCGTCCATTTTTAGTGGACGGTTGTTGTTCAAGGCATCTGGGTCCGGTGGTGCCAAGCCGGGTGACGAGGCCAGCGGTGTAGGAATGAGGTGCTGGCCAACGATCTCTCGCAAGACGTCCACATTCTGATACAGCGCCGTGAGGTTGTACTCCTTGAACGCGTCATCCGTAGGGCAAAGTAACGTCCAGCCCACACCCGTTAGGCCATCTTGATCCCATTGAGACCCCTCCGGAGGTGCAGTTCCATTCAGAATCCAGTCCAGCCCTGCTTTGGTGACCAGCGTCACCATCGTGCTGCCTTTCGCCGCCTTCATCAGCTTCCCGATAGTAAGGTCAACCGTCCGTGGAATTAGTATATCGGAGACTTCGTGTATAACCCCAGTCTGTGTGAGGATATCCTTTGTGAATAACTCTGTCTTCATGCCCGCCCAGCCGCCACTGGCACTAAGGTACAAAGTCCCATTGTTTCCCTTGTCGAGAGTCAAGTCAGTGCCCTCTAGACTCGAGAACGTGTGTTGTGAGCCGTTGTGGAGAGCGGCAGAGTATCGGACACTGTCTAACGTATGGTGAAGAAGTACTTTCTCCAGATCTGACTTGGAGGAGGCGGCAAGGAGGTGGGCGCTGACAAGGAGACCAAGACGTTTGAAGGCGGGATTATGGGGAATGAGTAGCGATGTGCGTGAAGTCGTCTTCATTGTTTCCGCTAGCGAAGTCGAGAAGATGGCAGCGAGGAACGAAGAAAGGTCCAGGAATGGCAAGGCCGTTTGTAACGCGTCCGTCGGGGGAACCAATGGCCGTGAAATGAAGTAGATCAACGTGTTGTTGACCTCGACTGCGAGAACGCACATGAGTACTTGCATGCACAACAAAGGCAGAAACGTACTAGGGTCACCGACCACACTGGCGCCCCCGAAAAACACTTTCTTGCCTGAGTCAGACAATTGAATGTCAAGCACCTGTCTTCCACCATCTAAACCTTCTTCCTCTAGCGCGGTTTCTAATAGCATGCCCGATTCCAGCTTCTTTTGCGTCCAACGGCCTGGAATGAAGTGATATTGTAGCAACTTCTTTAACTCGTCACTCCCAGGCCTCGGCAATTCGGATTGACCGAAGACGGATAGCACATCATCGCTGGGCGCTAGAATCGTGTATTTGGTTTCCGTGTCGTTGATAAGTGCTGTCAGGTTGCTCGAGTGGATGAGGGATACGAATGATGTGCAATTCAATGCCAAAAGATATTTCTCAGGCGTCAGCTGCAAAGCGTTCGGCGGAATTAGAAGGGATGACACGAGGTGCAGAACGCCATTGGACGCGTAGATATCCGGTTCCACGAGGTCCGCTTCTGAGATCGTGGTCTTCTCCGGGGACACTACAATTTCGAGGGTCTGGCCATCCACGGTGGTGACTAGGAGTATGAACAGTCAAAGAATGCAACACGACGCGGGGACGGGCGTACGATTGACTGCAGGACCAAATCCGTCCGACCAGGTGACACCCTTCTGTACTACAGCATGCATGTTGAGAATGCGAGTGAGATCATCTGTGGCAAAGCTACTCTCCAGGTATATGCGCTCCAGTGGGTCGAGAGCCATCCACGCGTCATCCACAGGCAAGAATAGAGTCAAGGAAGAGGTAGCGTTCAATGTGTGCGTGATTTCCGGAGTCAGGATTTTCTGAAAGTATGACAGTGCAGGGATTCGCGAGACAACGGTGGCTATATACGCGTCAGAAAATCGATCTGCCATTGGATCACAACGCACCAAGGTCTGGAGGAGGCTCAAGCATGGCGGATATGCCATACAACACGCCGTTACTGGCATTGACTGCGCCTTTCGTAATCTCGACACCATGCCTGCCAGCTGCATCTACCCCAACCCATAGACGCTCCTTACGTGCTGAGACGCGCAGTCGCTGTGGTTCCCCACCAAGGGTTCCGCCGGGGATTGGCATCCATGGGGGATTTGGCGGCGGCTCTCGCGACGGAGGCTGGAGAGGAGTGCGGGGATAATGAAGCGTCTTCAAAACTTGCACCGGGAGAGACTCGTCGCCATCAATGATGACTGTATAGTTGACAAGATGGTAGAAAAGCTGCTGGCGAAGTTTCTCGTGGATATTGTCGGCCAGACTGTTCGAGTCATCCTGGAGGATGCCGTTCCAGAAGGCGTCATGTTCAATGGCATCATTTGTGGGCGCAAAAAAGGTGCTTTCTTTGAGACGGTTCAGGGTAGGGATTAGCCGTGCGTTCTGTAGTAGGCGTATGAGTGATGTATAGTCGGGGTCCTGGTTGAGCAGGTCGACCAATGTCTGTCTCGTCGACGATGTTGAACTAGTGAGCGGGGACTGTGTTGAAAACGCCTGGCCACCGAACAGAAGGGCGGCAAAGGCTAAGCGCCACGCGCGCATGCTGATGACGGTAAAGATGAGAGTTGCAGCAGCATGAATTTGACAATGACCTGGCCGTGCGCGTCATGGCATGCTACTTACATAATAGCCTACAGCTGATTACATATCGATAGGCGGGTCCTGCGTGAAGTGGTTGTTCGGCGGAGTTTGATCTCTGTGATCTTGGGTCGCCTGCCAGTCCCGGCTTGTTACCCATTGAGTCAACGAGCTTCTCCAAATCTTCAGAATTGAACATGCAGAACATAGATTGTAAATTTTGAGAGAGCATAGATACAAATGGGTGGGTACTGATACCTGGGAGCCCGCCGTTGTGGCTTGCGAAGAGCGCCGGCAACTTTGGGCATCAAATTTTCGAACCCCGCCGAACAACCACTTCGTGCAGGACCCGCCTATCGATATGTAATCAGCTGTAACGGCAATTTCCGGACTGTGTTGTTTATGTAAATCCAGTTTCCGAGGAAGATGCGAGAGGATACGGTATGACTCCGATACGCGGTGCAAGCGAAAAGAGTAGCTTGGCGGATCTCGCATCTCTCTTCTATGCACTGCCTGCATGTGCGCTACATGCCTACGAGGCCCCAAAATGGCCAGTTTTAGTTGCCAATTCAGATACTACTCAGATCCAATTTAAATGCTACAGTACAGTATTCCAGTCCTAATGATGCGTCGGCATGTTGACTGAAGCTCGTGTGCCTACAGCATCTTCCGACTTCCAAAGACTCGTCGTCGTCTTGTTTTGAGTATAGAAGTTGATGCCACTGACAGATAATCATCAGTCAATGAAGAACAGAGTGCGGAACAACAGACCTTTTCCCGTAGAAGTGTATGTCACCAAGGAAGCTCCCCTTGTTTCCGCTCCAGGAGAACATGGGCAACGGCACCGGGATCGGAACATTGATGCCAATCTGCCCAACATTGACCTCCGTCTCGAACTTACGAGCAGTGGCGCCGGACTGCGTAAAGATGGCGGCCCCGTTCCCATACGGGTTCTCATTGATGATATCGAGGGCGTCTTCGAGAGTGTCGGCTTTCACCACGACCAAGACGGGTCCAAAGATTTCTTGTCTGCACAAAGTTAGAGGTATCAACACACAGAAAATTGGCAGCCTCACTGGTAGCATTTCATGCTGGTGTCGGCTTCGACGATGGTTGGCCCCACGAAGTTGCCATCAGGATATCCGGGGACTGAGACGTTTCGACCATCAAGGAGAATTTTGCCATTCTGTTCCTCCGCCGAGGATATCAGGTCAATGATCCTTGATTTTGACGTCGGCGAGATGACGGGACCTCTGGGTATACGATGAGTGACCGTGTTACTTGATAGATGATGTACCCACAGGTCAGCGCCGTCCTCAAAGCCACCACTGACTTTGAGTTTACTTGCACGGTCGACCAGCTCCGGCAGCCACGACTGTGCCTCACCGATGAGAAGTGCTACTGAAATAGCCATGCATCTCTGGCCGGCAGCTAAGGGCGGATGAGATGACGAACTCTTTAGAATTACAAGTAAAGCAAATGATCACCTCCGAAGGCGGCACCAATAAGCGAGTTGAGGGCAAGGTTCTTATTGGCTGACCCCATAAATGAGCGAGGAACGGGGAAGCAATTTGAATCTGGGATTTACCGTCGGGCATCACAATCGCGTGGTTTTTGGCGCCCAGGTTAGCCTACAAAGCACATGAACACGACCCGGAGCTTGAAGACGCGTCGAACGCACCTGCACGCGCTTTCCGTTACGCGTACCCCTATGGAGTCGATCAGTATGATGTGTCCCCCGTCGGCAAAAGATACGATCCACCTCTCGTATATGTGATGTCCAGCCTTATCCCCACCGACAAAGCTGATAGCCTTAATCGCCGGGTGGTCACAGATGGAGTTGACGGTATTGACTCCGCCGTGGACAATGTTCAGAACACCGGGTGGGAGACCTCCAGACGGGGATGAGGAAAGGTATTGTTACGCGAAAGAAGGACGCGTACCGGCGCGCTGGCAAAGCTCAGCAATAATCATTGCCGCGCCGGGATCTCGCTCAGACGGCTTGAGGATCAAAGTGTTGCCCGTGACGGCAGCCATGGGGATAGACCACAGGGGAATCATACTGTCTGGAGTCATCAGCTCCGAGTTTGCGGACGATGGCTTAGAGAACACCGCACGCTGGGAAATTGAACGGCGCAATACTTGCACAGACGCCCAGTGGTACCTTTCGCACGTATGTGTCCATGTCCTTGCTGACTGTCGTGGCCATTGGGATCGGATCGGACGATGAAGGGTGTGTGGCACTGACCCTCAAGTTTCTCGCCTAGCAGGGTCGAAGTTATGCCGATAGCAGTCTCAACAACCTGCAGACCACGAAGAAGATCCCCGTGAGCATCTGCCGATAGAATGGAAGGCGTGAGACGCCACGGATCATCAGATGTGGTACACAATCTTACCTGGCAGTGTCTTTCCTTGTTCAAGGACGATACTGTGTGCTATCGAATCGGCATTCTGCCGAAGCAATGCCTGAAGCCTATCATATGGTGAGTAAGGTTGTACACTGACGGGCAGGTACGCACGCACTCCATCGCAAAACGTTGACGGCCAAGCACACTTGTCCTGCTCCAAGACTTGTACGCTTCCGAGGCCGCGTCAACAGCCTGTTCGAATTCTGCATTGGTGGAGTTCGGAACTCTGGTGAGCAGCGTTTGTGTTGACTGCGAGCATTGTAAATCCTGAGATCATTTGAGTAATGACAACATGCTTACCGGATCCACCACGTCAATCCAGTCGGATGTCTTGCTGTCGACAAACTCGCCGCCTATCAGATTCTTGGTCGTGCCCCCAGTTGCGCTAGTACCTTTCCAGTTCTCCGACAGGCCCTCAGCCTTTGGCCGAGCAGCAGCACTCAGAGCGTGGGAGATGGACGACGAGCTGAAGCAGCGGCCGTGCCGGGTAACAAGGCTCGAGACGGACAGAACCATGCCGTAAGTCAGTCCTCAGTGCGTTCAGTGCAGTCTTTCTTTTCGAAGAGTCGTTCCGAGTTGTTCGTTCAAGAGCAAACGAAGGAGGACAAGAGAACCAGGGAGAACTGACCGGTGACCCCGCGGGGCTTGGAACTCGGACCGAAGGCCGACGCAGCGAAAGTCACAGGCTCTCACGTGTCTGTCACACACTTTTTCTCTCTCAACGTTGCGGCCGACGGCGAACTCGCTGTTCTGCACGACATGAACGGCTTTCCTCCGTTCGACAAGGACATGGACACCATGCGAATGGGCAACGGACACGCGAACAGCTTTGCCACCAACAATTTCCCGTCCTCGAGCGCGAATCCTTATCCCGACTATGTTGCCTCCGGCCTCACTAACCAGTTCGCGAACGGGATGGACATGCGCCAGCAGGTGCCGTCATCTCCGAGCAGCATGGGCCACGGGGGGCAGTGGCCGAGCATCTACAATCAGAATCAGCAGCAGCAGCAGCAGCGCCCAATGCCGGCGGCGCAAATGGGCGGCCATCCGCAACAGTTCAACCAGCAGTGGAATGTGCCCATGGCCAACCAGTCCTTCGCAAACGGGATGCGGGGTATGAACATGGGCGTCAACGGCGGCATGCCCTTCATGGGTTCGCAGATGATGCACGACGCGATGTTGATCCAGAAGCACGAGGAGGAGATACTGCTCCGGACGCTGGTCCAGGCGCAGACAAATAGGATCTCCTACAGAGAGGCGTTGAACAACTTGCACGGCGTACGTATCTTGTCTGCTGCCGCTCTGCAACACGCGTCTGATCTAGCGCAGGCGAACAATCACACTGCCATCCTGTGGAAGGACTACTATCTCGAGCACAAATACCGTCTCGATGGCGATATAGCCTCCTACTTCAACCGGATACGGACTGTCAAGAAACCCTCCATAGTTCCTTTTAAGACCGAGCAATCGGCTTCGCCTGCCGCCTCCTCTTCAGTGCCGCCTCCCTCTGCCAAAATCCCGCCAAAGACTGCCAGTCGCAAGTCGAGCACCCCCGTCGCTCAGGCCCCGTCCGCTAGTCGGAGGAGCACCATCAACAGCCTCACCACCCATACGGCTGTCTTCAACCGCCGTCTGCCTCCACCCCACACCGATCTCAAAATTCCTGAACCACCGTCCCGCTCCCCCACACCCCCCACAGAAATCATTCCCAAGGGCCGCGGAAACAAATTTACGGACGCCGACAAGGAGTACTTCCTTAAATTTATATCACGTAGAATGAAAGAGGATGCTAGTCTCACTCGGAATGATCTTTGCGAACAGCTTGCTGAAAAGGCTCGTCGGAATCTTCATATTTTCCAGAACATGTTCGTGCTGAACTCCAAGCATAGGCGCCACACCACAGCTCGCAGTCCTGGGGCTCATACTGGTCTAATAACCACGATCTGCCAGACAAGATTCTTGCCTCTGCAAAGGGTGAGCTTGAGACAGAGGACGAATCTGAGCCAGAGATCAGCAAGCCGCGGCCGCGGCCCAAGTACAAGGAACCTTCTTCGGACGAGGACGAGCCGGAAGATGACGACGAAGACGACGACGACGAAGCTGAACCCGAGAGAAAACCTAACGAGGATTCAGAAGAAGACGCAGAGGCTGATGATGACGACGACGACGAGGAGCAAGATGATGGGGACGACGACGACATTGAGATTCCGGCTTTTGACGAGAAAGCGATGGGGGAAAAGGGTGGCCCATTTACTGATGCTGACCTTGCCATCGCGGCGCGGCATATCGCCTCATTCCCTGATTTTGCTGCAGCATCATTCCAGGAGAAATGGGTACCTTTTGGTCAAAAAGTAAGTCACTTCCCTCGTCTTTACTTTTGTGAATACAGGCTACATGCCGCCCAGTACCCACAACGTGCTGCCAAATCGTGGGCAGAATATTACCGAAGAAACGAGAAGAGTAAGTATCTCCCTTGGTTGTATCGACAATTGTGCTAAACTACTCATAGCTCTGGAGAAGTTGGCCAGTAAAATTCGCAAACAGAACCTAGCCTCAAAACGAAAGTTTGAGGCAGATGACGAAGACCACGAGAGTGATGGGAAGGGAGGGAAGCATCGCAAGATGTCTACCTAACCTCCATGTTTTGGGATTCCATCTTTCTCTCTATCTTTTCTAGCTGTGTTTCGCTATTTTGTTTGCTTTCGTTGCAACCTCTGGGTTCTCGGCGGTGTACGTGAGATGGGTATTGCCCGGACATTCATTTGTACTACAGATATGCTCACATAATTTATGGCCATCACTATTATCCTATATCCTCGTTCCTGTACATAGTTACATACGTTCTTGTACTTCCAACGTATTGCGCCGCGCGCGCCACGTGTTTGAATTTGATCGATTAGGTGACTAGACTTGATCCTGACAACCGTTCGTTGTCTTCTCCCAACTTGTTTCTTACTTTGATCACGAATTTTCACTTGCCATGGATGAAGAATACGACGTTCGTCGCTGTCCCCGACGCTGCTGAGTGCACTCTAACCGCCTTGCAGGTCATCGTGCTTGGCACTGGCCTGACTGAGTGTATTCTGTCTGGCCTCTTGTCCGTCGAGGGCAAGAAGGTCCTGCATATGGACAGGAATGACTACTACGGCGGAGACAGCGCCAGTCTCAACCTGACGCAGGTGAGCACCGTTGCAGCGGCCCCCGACTACGTGCTCATCGTCCTCTAGTTGTACCGCAAGTTCCGCCCTGACCAGTCGCCCCCTGCCGAGCTGGGACGCGACCGCGACTACGCTGTCGACCTCATCCCCAAATTCATCATTGCCTCCGGCGAACTGACGAGGATCCTCGTCCACACCGACGTTACCCGATACCTCGAATTCAAGCAGATCGCCGGCAGCTTCGTCTACCGCGATGGCAAGATTTCCAAGGTCCCCAGTACGGAAATGGAGGCTGTCAAGAGTCCCCTGATGGGTCTCTTCGAGAAGCGCAGGGCCAAGAAGTTCTTCGAGTTCCTGCAGAGCTGGAGGGATGACGACCCCGCGACCCACCAAGGTTGGTACCACGTTTAGTGCTGTTGACTATGAATCTGACTCCATCTAGGTCTTGATCTGGACAAGGACACGATGAAGGCAGTTTATGACAAGTTCGGATTGGAGCCCGGCACCCAGGACTTCATTGGACACGCAATGGCTCTGTTCCTCGATGATGAGTGAGTGCTGTTGTGATACTCAGAGATGGTCCACATCTGATTCGTTGATACAGCTACCTGACCAAGCCTGCTCGTAATGCGTACGAGCGCATCATTCTCTATACCTCGTCCATGGCTCGCTACGGCAAATCTCCCTACATTTACCCTCTCTATGGTCTTGGGGAGTTGCCTCAGTCCTTTGCTCGCCTCAGTGCCATTTACGGTGGCACCTACATGCTTGACAAACCCATCGATGCCATCGTCACTGACGATGCCGGCAAATTCGTCGGTGTCACTAGTGGCGGCGAGACAGTCAAGGCGAAACAAGTCATTGGTGATCCGAGCTACTTTGGTGCTGGTGCGTCGGACAGCGGCAAGATGCGCGTGATTGAGGAGGGCAAGGTCGTCAGGGCCATTTGCTTCTTGAAGCACCCGATACCTGGTACAGACGACAGCGACAGTTGCCAGATCATCATCCCGCAGAACCAGGTCAACCGACGGAATGACATCTACGTCGCCATGATCTCGTCGACGCACAATGTCTGCGCGAAGGACATCTACGTTGCCATCGTCAGCACGATCGTCGAAACCGACAAGCCAGAGCTTGAGATTGCGCCTGGTCTCAACCTTCTGGGCCCGATTCACGACAAGTTCGTGTCCATCAGCCCCCTCTACACGCCTACATCGACTGGCACCGACGACAACATCTTCATCACCCGCTCATATGATGCAACCTCTCACTTCGAGACTGTCGTCGAGGATGTCCAGGATGTTTGGAAGCGCGTGGTCGGAGCTGATCTGGTGCTGAAGAAGAGGGATGTCGAGGTCGAGGCTTGAGTAGATGCATAATTTTCTCTTTTGTTTACATGTCACGGAATTTTGAACGAACACGCCAATGTACAGTCTTGTTAGCATGCAGATCTGACGAAGTATACTATGCAGTGACGAGGCGGCACTTCCGAGAGATGGGATCGGCACGCGACCATTCCGATCGGTGCTATGTACTCTCCTTTACCACTTACCACGACCATGAATCCATAATCTATCACTTAGCTAGCTGTCAACATGCTTTATTTGCAGCAAAGCTACGTAGGAGCGCCAACGACTCGCCTTCATCACCTGGTTCTACCGAAGGAGACCCTCTTGGTGGGTCGTTGTAACTACATACGCGGCTTTGGTCCCAGTTAACCTGGCAGAAACCCAGCTGTACCCGTCCTCGGATGGCGTCGTTATCCTCAATGCTGTCACTCTTCAGCTTATGCGGGTTCTCGCCTTCTGGGAAGCCTTTCCGAGCACGAAACATTCGATGGAGAAGGTGTCATGCATCTCGGTAGATTCCAACATGAAACTTGTGCGTCTTCTGTTTTTTTCTTTCGAATCCAGCTAGATACATTTGTCTCAGATAGTTGCGGCAATGGGAAATCGCATTGCGTCTTGGTCGCTATCCGGCGTGCAGCACGACAAATGGCACATACACTCAACGCTCGTCCTCCCGCCAAGCCATATCGTCACCGCCATGCATAATCGCTCCGGTAATTAGCTTTTCCACGTAAAGGACGCGTCTCACTGGCTTGCAGGACTTTTGGCTATTGCTACGCACAAAAGCCTCTCGGTCCATACCCTTATTCTCGACAACGACTTGCCGACGTGGTCTCAGAAATGGCTCACACAGTGCGTGTCCTCATATTCCTTCCATTGATCCCTTAATGACGATGCGCGTAGACTGCAGTCATCGCCATCTCTCGTACGATTCGCGCCTTCCCTGATGTATATCGCCACCACTCGGCCAGATACGAATGCTGTGACGCTGTACTCTACGACATCTGGAAGGCAGATACAAGCGATACCACACCCCCGCCCGGTCATCCGTCTGGCTTGGCGTCATTCGTCTGATAATTTGATCCTCTATACTGTCACTTCCGACTCCACACTTCGGGTCTTCTTCCCAGTGCTGGATGCACCCCAACACCTACAGCTGCATGCATCGATCGACCTCTTCTCCACGTCTATCCCCACGCTCGATAGTGGGCCGTCATCCATTTTCATTCTAGATCGCGACGTTATTGGACGGACCCTTGAACATATTCCCGCTGACCAAGAGACAGGAAGGACGAGAAGGATACAGGAAATAAAGGAGGGAGGGTGGGACTTGTTCCTGCGCGTCCTTGGCGATGGTTCCGTCGTAGTGACAGCGCTAGCCAACATCGATCGCAAACCACCGACATTACTCAAGCACTTTACACTGCAGCACTCTCCTCCATCGACGTTACCCTCTTCACTCTCCTTCTTGTATATCCTCCCCAACTCCAACCTCTCTACTGTAACTTTGGTCACTTCGTCTCCCTTGGCGTCATATGAACTGTCTCCTTCGACCTTCTTCGATGCTCAGCAGGACGGCATACGGCTTCTGGCAACTGGTCACGACCGTACAAACAACGAAGAGGTCGAGATTGAGCGTTTCATACGTACACCCGAGGGCGAGGGTCTCGGCGTCATCCGCAAGAACGGCGTTGGTCAGGTGTGGAAGGTTCAAGACGACGACCTGCACTTGGTCGACACAACTCGAGACGACCTTATCGTTCTCAGTAAGGGGCGCGAGTTCGAAGCCTTCGATCAAAAGACACAGACTCTGCGGGATGGAACGCATTTGCCCAAGGTGACCTCGTTTTTCACTCTGCCAGATGGGCCTGGGCAGGAATCTATTGTGGGGATTACGGAAGACTTATCTGTGGCTCTGATACGGGGCAAAGGAGAACAAAGAAAGGTTGTATGCGGACCCCTTCCAATGGATGAGATACCTGCCATGATCTTGCCTGTGGATCCCATGGCATGGGGACTAAACCATCCTTGGGCGGAGCATGACGCTCTCCTCAGCGTATCGAAATCGGGTGAACTCGCCTTCTGGATATTGGACGAGAACGTGAAGGCAGCCGTTCTGAATGGAGAGGAGAAGGGAAGGAACGCTTGGACTTGTACCGGCAGGGTCAAAACTGGTCGAATGTCCATAAGGCTAGCGCGGTGTAGTTCTGCGAAAAAGACCGCCTTGGGTAAGGTTCTGAGACCGGCTTTGCAATAATCTTACTCAAATTTGTCCCAGTTGTGTCGACGCCAGAGGGCGAAGAATTGACAATCTGGGATTCCAAAGAGTCGGAGTTTGCGTCTGGGCTGGAGTATCGAGGCATATTCAGGTTAGTCTTTTCTTCCTGGCCAGACGAACTAGGCTCAACGTCTTGAAAATCAAGTGAACCTATCCGAGACTTGGACTGGACAGCTACGCCCGATATGCAGTCTATTCTGGCAGTTGGGTTCGAACATCATGTAGAGTTGCTTTGTCAACAAAGGATGACCTACTTTGACCCAGGTCCTGGCTGGTCGATATGTTGGAAGATTGACTTAGCAGCGTCCGTTCCTCATCCTTGTACCTGTCTACGTACTCAGCTCCGTTCAGATCTATCCCTCATCCGATATCAGACTCGATCTGGTTATCCGACGGACGTCTCCTCATTGGCGCTGGTCACCAGATGTATCTCTATGGCCAGCGCATAACTTCATCACGGTCTAGTGTCAGGAGCACTTTCAGCGAGGACAGCTTATTCGAATCGATTGCTCGGCAAAATGGACCATTGCCGGATTATCATCCTCAGATGCTGTTGCAATGCTTGTTATGGGGTAAGACTCCCGATTTACGGTGGTAGAAGATCTCATCGGGTTACAGAAAAGGTCGATGTCGTCAAGGATGTCATTGTCAATCTCGGAAGGGACATCGCAGCGCAGAAGCCTTTGAAAAGTTATACGCAATTACCAGTAGAACGGTACTTCCGCATGAGTGCTTCGGCGAGTAGCGGTGTAGGTTGACGGTCTACCGTGTGTACACAAATGTCTGACGTCTTTTGCAGCACAAGAAACGTTACACCCAGCTATTCGATGTACCAGGTCTGAGGGATGAGTACGTTTCGTGCTCACGCAAATCGTGTTGTTACTTAGTCCCGAACCCGCAGTGATGAACCCGCCTTTTCTCGACAATCAGTCACCCAACTCATTGAAGCACTTGAAGAGAACCCATTACCACATCTCACGCCCAATGAGCACGCACATCTATTGGTGTTGATTCAGGCCACGCTTGAGGTTTGCCCATATGAGGTTTCTTGGGTCATCGACGCTGATTCGTTGTATCCATCTAGATAGACGAACAAAGACGGTCGTTGGACCAAAATGGCTTGAGATATCTTATCTCTATGCGATCGTTCTACATCTTAAATCGACGAGCCGCAAGCCCCATGAGCCCTGCTTCAGGACATGCCATTCCAAGAGCCACTGGACGCCGAGAACGACTTCGTTACAGGGATATAGTTTGGGCTTTCCACAGTGAGAGTCAAGGACTCCTCATGAATGCGTCCATATCGGCTTGTGAAGGCAAGATGTTATGGTCCGATGCTAGGGCGCTAGGAATCCCGATCTGGCTGACATCTCTCGAGGACCTAGTGCGTTTCATTTTTGTTCTTCTCTAACACTGCCTGACGCCGTCGTAGAAAGTTCAAGTGGAGAATATTGCCCGAAATGAGTTCTTGGTCGATCGCGATCCCACCACATGCTCACTGCATTACTTTGCCTTGGGTAAGGTGAAACTGGTTCACAGTTTGTGGCGACAAGCTGCTTCGCATAAGGAGCAAGGGCTCATGCTCAAGTTCCTCTCGAATGACTTCAACGAGGAACGTTGGAGGACTGCCGCTTTGAAGAACGCATATGCCTTACTGGGGAAGCGGCGATTTGGTCAGTTTGGTTATGGGTCACCTTGGTGCATTCTGATCTTGTCGCAGAATACGCCGCTGCATTCTTTCTTCTCGGCCGTGCTCTTCAAGATGCAGTCAACGTCTGTATCAAACAGTTGGGAGACTTTCAGATCGCCATCACCATCGCAAGGATTGTTGAGCAGAGCAACGAGGGACCAGTGTTTCTTGACATCCTGAAAAGTACGGTCCTTCCTATAGCCTTCATGGATGGAAATCGTTGGCTCGCGAGTTGGGCTTTTTGGTTATTACATAGGCGAGACCTTAGCGTTCGTGTCCTTGTGGTAAGTCTCCCCTCCGAATGTAGTCCATTCTCTCACTCTCTCGTAGACGCCACTACAAGATCTCGTAGGAGCCTTCGATATCCATGTGACGGAAATTGGAGAGCCGCATTACGACGATCCCAGTCTAGCCCTTCTCTTCTCGCAGTTACGCTCCAAGACATTGCAGACTGCCAAGGGGACGAGTGAAATCTCGGGGAAATCAGAGTTCAACTTTGTGTTGCAGATCGCGCGAGTATTCTCGCGTATGGGATGTCAGGTTCTTGCTCTGGATCTCGTACGGTCTTGGACGTTTGATCTCCCGCCGCCGATTCCGACGGTTTCTAGAAGGGACGAGGCGCCACCGAGCCCGCCTATGTCACGCCGACAGCCGCAGTTCGGTCTAAGTGGAATGAGGAGGCGTTCGTCCATGATCATCGATATGGCTATTCCGTCTCTTCCTCCAACGCGGGCCGTCTCACCACCGCCTTCAATCCAGGAGGAGGAGCTCAAACCCGAAGGAGACCTTTTAGCACGCAAAGCAGGCCTGGGGAATCTGATGAAGTCCGCGAAACAGGACGTACAGGTGCCAGAGTTCGATATGAACGCATTCTTCTGATACCCTTCATGGAATCTATGCTAGACAGAGACATCTCCGGATCGATATTTAGTCAAGATAATGTTGTATTGGTATATAGGATTCGAATCAAGTTTTGCAGGCAACATACAATTGAAATGTTTGGCATGGCTTGATCTCGAAAACGAACTCAACGCTCTTGGGACACTGTTCCACACTGATCAGAGCCGTTGCACAACTGAGTGGGCGCGAAGCATATGGATGCTCATCGCACCTTTCACCATCGATTGAGTTCAGTGTGGGTGTCTTGCAATCGCTCCAACTCTTGCAAGTCCGACTCACACCTCTCCGCCAAGCGCCAAGATCGGGTGAGTCAGTTTTGAGCAAGAAGATGTTAGAAGAGGCGGGGCTGGAGGATATCCAATTCAGCCTGATTCCGAGTGCAAGTTTGGAGACAAAGTGTCACGGAGTGGACGTGCAATTGCTCTTGGTCAAGGGAAGCTGACCCTTGGCTAGCTTGTAAGCAATCGATGGAGGGCGCTCGTCCTTGTCGTTGATAATATATGATAAGATTATGCACTGTTGAACATAACACAGTGTTATATGATTGAGTCTAACAACTTCCTCGAAGCCTCTACACCAAGCTGTTCGAAGTGAGTTTCGTGAATTCTGATAAAGACACGAGGGACGTACGAAGGTAGCAGCATTGGCTGGGAACGCCTAGAAATCAGCGCGTCAGAAACTTGCTTCGGAGTGGCAGTTGACTGCATACCCGTGCCATCGCGGGACCAAATCCTTTCCATAATGCTTTGACACCATCTGCAGCAATCGTCTTTCTGGCGCAGTCCATGAACCCAGAATAGGTCCCAGTGGGGGCCGATTGTATACGCGACTTTATGACCTGTGATGATGTGAGAACCGTTCAACCTTCGTGACGTTGTTTGACATACATCAGGTGGGATGGCCAAGGACCACATTGCGACCCCAGCCATACCGCCGGCGAAGATAACCGCGCCAAGATTGAGATCCGATGGTGAGGAACCAGCGGGTGTGAGCGCCTTCTTCGTCACCTCGTACGCCGCGAAGTATGCGGCACTACCAGGGCCGTCTCTTGCTACAGTGGCCACGGAGCCGCGGAAGATGCTCCTGATGCCGCCCTCTTTGTACAGATGCTTTATTACGTCGGCCACGCCTGTGTACTGGTGTGCGGCACCACCTTGGCCCTGCACTTGCAGTAGGACCTTGGCACGTTCGACTGGGGCGGTGATAAGGGTAGTAGGTATGGCAGAGAGGAAACCAGCAGCAGCTAGTTCGGGTATTGACAGCGACTCGCTCTTCCGGTTTGGAGTTGCGGCGAATATGAGCAGTTTAGACATATCGTACGCCTTGGTTCGGGTCAGATCTACAGTAGATAGGTGATGAAAGCGGGGTTCCGCACCCAGAATGACACGGCGAAGATGGGCGTGACGCCAAGAAGAGGGGGGACCATGCCGCGATACAAGCTAGAATACGCGTCCTTAGCGCACCAAATAACAATGGATTGAGCTGAGAGCTCACCCTGTTATCCCATCTTTCGCTACCGTCTTCTTGACAACGTCCAGAGCGCCAGTGTATGTGCCCGGTGATGCAGTCTGCAGTCGTGTCTTGGTCAAGTCGAAGGGATGTCCTGCTCATCGTGTTAGACTGGCCAAGCTGCCATGTTTCTACCACGCGCACCGACAAGAACAGCGCAGACGCCGCCAAAGCCTCCCGACACGAACGACTTGACCGACTCTGCGGTGGCCGATCCCAGATCCTCGGTAGCTTCTTTACTCTGTTGACAGCGTCAGAGACGATAGCGGCGACCTGTGAGGGAAAGTACCATTTGATCCTGTGTGATGGTAGGAGACGAAGATTGAGGCAGAACGGTAACCGGCAACCCTCCTGAAAGTTGAGGAGACAGATGTGGGGAATGGAACGGGAAAGCCGTTGGAAATCACGTTAACCGGCTCTCGCGCTTCTCCGCATTCCAATCTAATCTAATCTCTACATGATTGCCCAAATGATGGGCTGGAAGACTGAAGTCGTCGTCGTCGCGTCCATTGACGACGCACAGACGGGGCAGAGTGTTGGGATTCCGAGAAGAAGGAAGCTTCAAAGTAAATAGGAATGCACTGTTCCAATTCGTCTATACGGAGTTGAAAATGAGAGCATGTCAAGCTCTCGTTCTCAATTCGTATAGGAACCTGTTCTCACCTCTGCTTCTGCTGCATAGTAACGCAAGCGAGTCTAGACAATGAACGTTCTGCATGTAGCAGACTAACTCGTTTATATCAGGCCGTAAATTACGCCACCAAGTCAGCACTGGTATTGACGTGCTCCGATCAGCGTCGGCATCGCTCACTCGCCATACAAAGCTATCTGAGGATACGTATACATCTCAAGAGTCAATACATACTTTTAACAAAGTGCGGAATGTTAGAAGGTGAGTCTCGTCGAGCGCTTCCAGTATCATGAGTAATAATCTGAGTAATAGTATGTCATTGCGAGCCCTATCAGGTGACCCGGGCCGTATGACACCAAATCAGCTGAGCTTATCCAAAGCTCGTCCTTCCACTCTCACCATCATGGAAGCTTCATGCCAGTGTAGAAAAGTAAAGTTCACAACGCCGACACTCAAGCCTACCGCGTTGTTCATCTGCCATTGTCTTGAATGTCGGTAAGCTGTCTACATCTTCCATTGTCGGATCCCTGTTGCTCAAGTCGTGATGACACTCAAGAGCCCAATCGTCCTCGGCCTTCGGAATATCAGCCATCTTCCCTCACTTCACACTACCCTCATCCCTCTTACCACTTTTGTCTTCATACACCCGTCCGACCAACTCCGGCAACACAATGAAATGCTGGTTCTGTACCTCCTGTGGGTCAAGGTTGTTGCACGAGGACTTCAAGCCGGATGGGAAAGTGACCTCGAGTGTCAGTGTCAAAGGTGGCTGCTTTGGCGAGAAGCTGGGAAAAGGGGAGTTCGGACTTGATTTGACGAGCGCGACGCATATCTGGACGACGAGAGCTGTTGTACCAATTCCTGAAGGGGCGCGGGCGTTCGAGGATGATGGGCCGGAGCAAGATAGCACCGTCTAAGTAGCCTGAGCACGACGTACTTACCTTTCTATCACTCCGAGTCGTGATTGAGATCTTCCGCAATCGCGTCAGCTTGTTCTCACACGGCGATGCAGTACCGGTGACTTTCGGGATCCTTACTACGTTTGACGCGTAGCTCGAGACCTGCCAGTGGTCGCCTGGCTTCAGGTTGGGCCGGCTTGGGCCCGTCACGTCTACCAGGTACAGGAAACCCATGATCTCCATGATCTATTCAATCGCACGCAATGATGCATGGATGACCCAGGCTGCAATATAAGAGACAGCACTGCGATGAGAGCTGTCTCTACAATCCCACATCGATAACAGCATGGCTCTCAACATCGCAGCTCCTGGAGTACCCTACTTCACACCCGCCCAGGATCCTCCTGCCGGCACTGCGGCGAAGGAGCAATATGAAGATAAACCTATTCCGACACTCTTCCAGCCCATCACCGTCCGTGGCGTTACGTTCCAGAATAGGATCTTTGTGGGTCCAGTCTACATCAACACCGTGACATCAAATGAACTGACGCCACATATAGGTGTCACCTATGTGCCAATACAGCGCGGAAGATGGTACGTTCATCTTATGATACTCATGTCTGAGATCATGCGACTGACATTGCCTGAAGGCTTCCTGACCCCATGGCATATGACCCACCGTAAGCACACTCAGTTCACAATCTTTGGAATTGTGTTCTGACAGCCACCCATAGTCGGAGGTATCTTCACGCGCGGACCCGGGCTCACATTCACCGAGGCGACCGCTGTCCTCCCGGAAGGGCGCATCAGTCCTGAGGACGCCGGGATCTGGACCGACGAGCACGCGTCGAAGTGGGCTCCCATCGTCGAGTTCGCTCACTCCCAGAACCAGAAGATCGGTATCCAGCTGGGCCACGCTGGGAGGAAAGCATCTACCGTCGCGCCGTGGATAGGCGACGGACGCGGTATTGCGACTGTAGAGGCCAATGGATGGCCCGAGGACACTTGGGCGCCGAGTGCTATTCCGTTCTCGGATACGTATCCCCACCCAAATGCTCTTGACGTTGAAGGTATCAGGAAGATCACCGAGGCTTTCAAGCAATCGGCATTGAGAGCCATCGCAGTCGGGTTCGATGTATGTGTTTCGCGTACTTCATCAAGTCCATCCTCTGATTTTTGGACCACAGGCAATTGAAATTCATGGTGCTCATGGCTACCTGATCAGCACATTCCTGAGCCCATCCAGCAACCAGCGCACTGATGAATACGGCGGCAGCTTTGAGAATCGCATTCGGTTTCCCTTGGAGGTTGTAGACGCCTTGCGATCTGTGATGCCAGACACGATGCCGCTATCGTTCAGGTGTGTACAGAGTCACCGTAGTTTACCTTGAAGTCAATCCTAATCATGCGATGTAGGATCTCCGCAAGTGAAGGCGTGGAGAACATCACTCCCAATGAACCATCATGGAGATCTGAAGACACTGTCCGCATCGCACCCATCCTTGCAGCCCACGGCGTGGACATCTTGGACGTGTCCGCCGGAGGCATCAACGTGAAGCAGAAGTTCACCGCGGGTCCGGCATATCAGGCCTATCTGGCCGAGGACGTGAAGAAGTCCAACCCAGGACTGCTCGTCGCCTCAGTAGGCGGGATCACTGACGGCCATATCGCACAAGGAGTCTTGGACAAGGGACAGGCCGACATCGTTTTGTCTGCAAGAGCTTTCCAGCATAACCCGGGATTGGTGCTGGCGTTCTCGCAGGACTTGGATGTGAAGATCCATCAAGCTCATCAGATCCAGTGGGGTTATCGACGGCCGAGAAAGCATTAGTAGAGGCCTAGCAAGTTATCCGAGTATGAGTCTCGTGTATAGAAAGTGTCAAGAGTCCAAGATATAGGATACAAGATATAATTACAAGTGTTGCGTCAATTCATTGCAAGCATTAGTTTGCTCCAACTGTAGTACTTCTGTCAGCAAAGAAGAAGGAAGGTCAGCGACGAAGGGCTACTCACTGTAGTCGTATACAATCTTGGCCTTTATGTCTTCGCCGTCAGTCCCAGTGAAGTGAACATGCCTCATATAACGCCGCTCTCCTCGAAAGATCTCTACACCCCAGGTCTAAGGACAAGAGCAGCCGATTAGCACCACCAGTAGACGTATTTACAAGTGAACTATACCTGATTCGCGACCCAGCTCGCCCCGCTCTTCGGCGTATCACTCTTCGCTATGGAGTGAATGACGCCCGCCTCAACCGTATCTTCCGTCCACCCCGTCCCCAAGAACTCTTCGTCAGGTATCAGCTCCTCAACATTAACCCGCCTCGACTTGACGAGGACATGTCCAAACAGGTAGTCCTCGTTCTCTCGTTCGGTCCAATCGAGCGTGCGATTCTCTGAGGTACCGGGAATGCCGCCGGTGAGTGTCTGGTTGACGTCGACGTGCTCGACGCCATCGTCGTCTTTGTAGTCCTTGATGTACAATGTGACTGTGGCGTAGTAGATGGCACTGCGCGTCACCCAGCCGATCCCTTGCAATCGCATGATCTCGTCGGTCGAGTCGCTGAGGGTTTGGTTCTACAGAGAATGGGTAAGAATCCAGAGGGTTGTGGTGATGTTGCTCGGCGAAACCACGCACCATGACAAACACCCCAGTGTTGTCGGCGATGGAGAACCCTTCGGGAACAGACATTTCAAGACTGCAGAGCAAGAGTGGGATGGTGAACGTTGAAGAACAAGCAAGCTGTTACGCTGGTTAGTGATAGAAGCGAACATCAGACTATATCACGTTATGACAGCTTTGTATACAGTCCAGGAAGTATGAAGGAGCGTGACGCGCTGTAAATAACAGTTTGTTTCACATGCTGCTAGTACATAGGTATCGTTCTCTGCTTGCACTCCATGCATTCATGAGCCGACTGGACGGCAAGATGAGTATGTCTTATACAACTAGGCACACTGAAACGTACCATAGTCGTACACAAGGCGGGCAGTAACGACTTCCTTCTTGGGTCCAACAGCGTGAAGGTGGCGGGTGTAGAACCTCTTGCCATCGATAACTTCGATTCCCCAAGTCTATGTAAATCTATCAGCACTCGCGTCCAACATCAGACTAACACCACGTACTGCAGAAACGACCCAAGTCGTATTTGTCTTGACCCTGTCGCTCTCCGTACGCATCTGGACAAGCCCGAGCTCAAGGGTTTCCTGTGTCCACCCTTTCACCAGGAAGTCTTCAGAAATATCGCTAGGCATGACGCGTCTGCACTTCGCGATGACATGTCCAGAGAGCTTGTCCTCCTTGTAGTTGTCTGTCCAAGTGAGGACGCGGTTCTCCGTTGCGGATAAGCCGCCGGCCGTATTCTGTTCGATGTCGATGTGCTCGAAACCAGCATCGTCTGTGTAGTGCTTGACTTTCAAAGTCAGACTGGCGGCGCTGATGGCTTTGCGCTTGATCCAGCCGACGCCTTGCAGGCTGAGGATGTCATCGAGGGAGTCGCTAAGAGACCTGTTCTGGAGGTACAAAAAGTAGTGAGCTACACAGACGAGAATGGCATGCGGAACATGCATACGGCAGTGAAGGTTCCAGAGAGGTTGGCAATGGTGACACTGTCGGGGACAGACATGATGGAACTAAAACTGCTGGTTGGGGTTGGGTAAGGTGCTCCGGTTGAAAAAGTCCTGTGAATGACCGGATGAACCTAACGCGACACAGCGCCTTAAGTAGATCGCCTCGAAGGGGAGGCGATGCTCCGCCGGAGTTGGTGTATGTCTACCGCGAGCAGACACCGACGGACAGTGTCGTATCCCATGGCGCATCGCAGGACGTGACCCCGGTCATTTCGTGATGAGGCTTATCCGTTGGCACGTCGTCGTCAGACAAGCAAGTAAGACCCGACGGACGAAGCAGCATGGTGGAAAGCATCTATTCGAGTGGAGACAGGTGAACATCACTGGAGCAACGTAAGCCTCCTTGAGCAGTTAACGGTACCAGGAAGGGGACCTACTTTGACTGTAAAGACCGTAACAACCTTCCAAACTGCATCCTTGCCTCGTTCCCAAGCCTGCGGACCCTTGGCCTCGTCGCCACCAAACTCCACCAAGACGCCATCTTTCGACCATTCACACCATATCCCGATAGAGCCTGTCGATGGCCCTACCCCTCCGCCTTTGCGATCTGGTTCCCCAAAACACTGCACAAAATCCTTTCCGGTAGTATCAGGCAGAACGTCAAAACGCGACGGGCGCGTCATAGCCTTGCCATCTTTATCCTGTAGATCCGCAATGGGAGAAAGAGAAAGGACTCCGGGATACGTGGAAAATGCCAGCTCTGACCTGCGCGCCGAAGTCCCTTTGGCCTTTGGATCGGAGGGATCAAGGCTGGGCACGTTGTAAAAGTCGAGTGCATCTAAGGCTAAGCGGCTCTCGTCGATTTGGTCAAGGGGGATGCCTATTTGTGGCTTGTAGCCATTCGTTGGAAGAAACTGAAGACTGAGTCCGATTGTGTAGTAATTGTAATAGACGATGTCTGGATAGGACTTGACTGTAGGAGAGGGCAGCACTGACAGTTCCGAGTTCGTTGCGGTCTTCAGAAAGTCATGGAGAGCTGCAGAGCGGGGAGACAGCCCAAAAAATGCTTTCATGTCGTGGCGTGAGGAGACCGGTGGCGGCATCACCGGTCCGACGAGGTTGTCGTTGTTTGGCCACAGCCTGTCTATCTCGAACGTCTCTCTTCAACTGTCTTCAACATCAAGGAAATATTGATATCAAGTATTCGTGCCCATACATGTGGTCCGCAGTTTTGCACGAGCTAAACTACTGTAAGTCTGTCAGTGTACTCAATTGGTGTCAGCACAGCGTGCATTATCTATCAATACGCGTCTTGAATCAGGACTCCGGCATGACCCATGGTTTCATGTCACAGCTCCTCAATTAATGCGTACACAGGAACCATTATGGCACAACTAGCACATTGGACCGACAATTTATTCACTTTACTTCTAGATCTCCATCTCGGACTGTATATACGAGCTGTGCCCGGCGTCTCAAATCTATAAGTAATCTCTCCGTGTTGTTATCTATCACGCCGTCTTCTCTATTGGACGTTACGAGACTTCTGCCGCGACCACGAGCTCGTAACTGTGCTTCGATTCACGGATGTCACGACCTCCGTCTGGCTCCAGCGTCGTATAACTCTGCCTGAGCCAGCGCGTCCGAGTCATCCTTCCATGCACAACCACCCCCGCCCTCCAGTCCGCCGCCGACCGAGTCTTCTTTCATGTTCTGCGCCTCTCGCGTAATCATCGTATGTGTCAGGCTGTCCAGCGATCAGTCTCAGGTTATGATTCGCGCCGGGCCCAAACACACCAATTCAGTATCAAGTTAAGATAGTTATCTCGAACTCGTACCTCGAATCCGGGATTGTCAAGACCGATACTCATCTCCGCCTTCTTATAGGCGCGTTGTGCTACTATGTTGGCGCTTTGTTCTCCTTCCCGTTTGTCAACTCTGTACAGACCGCCGCTGACACGATGACACACTCTCGCGGCCTGTTCGTCGCTATTAACTACCAGAACATCACACACTTGGAGGGTATGGAGAATGACCTTCGAAATATGACTGATTATTGGCGAGGTAGGATGAATGATTGGTTCACACTGCCAATCCTTGACGGACATCCTTATCCAGAATATGGCGGTCTTGCGGAAGAGGATATGGTCAAGATGACCGACACTCCCAGCCAGGAGGCTCACCTCATCCCCACCGCACAGAATATCGTGAGTAGTGCCTACACACTGCCCGCTCTCGACCCGCTGACAGTTTCATCAGACCACGCAGATGAAGACTTTTGCGAACAGCTTCGTCGACGGCGGGTTCTACATTCTCTACTGTATGCTCCCAATCTTGGTGCCGGACTCGTAGCACGTCTGAATCTTTGACAGTCAGCGGTCACGGCATTCAAGAAAAGGCGCCCGAGGGTTCTGACGAGGTTGACGGCATGGATGAATGTCTGTCACATATACTGTCCTACTCTCGCTTGCTGACACCCGTGCGCTAGACATCGTGGGCTGCGACGGATTTGACTCGGAAGGACAAGAAATCAGCATGAAATGCCTCAGAGACGATGATCTGAAGGAGATCTTGGTCGAGCCAATTCTGAGGGTTCAAGGAGCCACTCTAGTTGTGTGTTCTATACATTCATACACCCGCCGTGGCCTTCGGCTCATATCACTTGACTTCAGGTTATTTTCGACTGCTGCAATAGTGGCACGCTTCTCGGTACACGGGACGCTCAGCTGAGCCACCTACAGTGACTGATCCTGCTTATAGATCTTCCCTACAATGAGTGGAGTGACTCTGGCTCAAATGGCACGGGTATGTGATCCAATTCGGTGGCCATAATGCGCCTTTCTTATGTGTGGCGCAGTCGTCAGCCACTGTCAGTATCTTGCGTGCATTGCTGGTCCCGGTCCCAAGATTGATTGTTGAACAGCAAAAGATATCCTTCAGGCGTCTATCTGCGGCGGATTTCTTCGAGCATTCTCATGTCAATTGCCAGTCGTGAGCTTTGACCTTGAGAGCTGACTAGCAGCCCGCTGACGCCTATCAGCTCTGCATCTCCGCATCCAGCGATGGCCAGGAGGCGCATGGTGATGAGAAAGGTGGCTTCCTAACGCGGGCACTGATTGACTTATGGAGTATGTTTCTACTTCTGATAAATATCGCTCCTAACACGGTCATAGAACGCTATCCCAACATGCCTCTCCAGGACCTCCAACGTAAAGCTTTGTGCGCTAACATTGACGCCCATGCGAACTCATAACTCACGGCGAGTTTCAGTAGCGCAACCAGACGAGTGAGAAGAAGAAAGGGCCTCAAGAAGGAAGTTCAGGAGCAGAACTTGCAGGTGAATCCCATTCTCGAGCAACTCTCGATGACTCCTGACGATGACTACGACAGATCTCTGGGTGTACGCCTTTGGTAAGCATTTCAACTGGGAAAATTCGTGGCGATCTGACACATAAGCGCCAAGTACGGGCAAATGAGGTTCAAATTTGGTGTCCCACGAGCGCCGCATCCATTCTGGCGCCCGACGCTCAGTCTCCTACACTTGTCGGGTATCTCCCATTTCTCTGCACGGACAATCTCTCGCTACCCACGCTCTCCGACGTCTGGAGCGTTGAGAGTTCTACTTGCAGTATCGCGCTATGTTTCGAAGGTTTCCTTCCTAGTCATGCTCTCCCTGGCTCTCTATCGTGTGGCTACCAAACGTGTTTGAGGGAGGGTCTTTGTTCTTTCTCTGCCTCAGATGTAGTTACTATTTCCAAGTCGATACAAAAGTATCAAGTGGTTGAAGTCTATACCTCGAGACGCGTTCATAGATGGTATATCATTTGCAAGGGAAAGACTTAACCATATCGTTATTTATGTCAACATCTATTCTAGGTCGCGTGCCGCGTAATGACGAAATTAATTTCAAAATTCGTTTACCTTCGACCACGACCACGGCATGCAAGCTGCCAAGCGGCGACCCAATACCATGAAGAAGTCCTCAAGTAGGGCGGGATTCTCTGTCTCCACTGTACCCGTCTATGTACTCTCGAAGAGTCTGGCCGTAGTCAAGCCGCTTGCTCCCCACATAGTTCCGCTCGTTGTATTTGCTCTTCTCGTTCCATTGGTCCTCGTCCTCTCCGGCGCGGCGGGACTGGCTGTCTGGAGGAATGTTGCTACAGGCTGGCAGGTACCACTATATCTGCAATATGGGTGCGCCATCCGTGCATTAACCACTTCTGTTTAACATTCAACATGTTCAGCGATGGCCCGTCGCCCTACGCGTCTTCCACTTTGCCGGCTCTATTCACCCAACAACCCTACGACATCTCCATGCGTCTGACCGTACCGCTCACAGATGCGAACATCGCACTGGGCAACTTCATGGCATCACTGCGCTTGGCTTCGACCAGCAACCAGACGCTCATATCGGTTAGAAAAGCCGTCAGTGTGCTCAGCACTTCCTAGAATGATATTCACAACCATCTCAGGCTATGGTGCCACCTGGTCGTAACTCCATCTTTCGTCGAAATACCGTCACTACCTTGGACATCATGCTTTTGCCATCATACAAGCCAACCATGTCGTACATCGACGCCACCGTGGAGCTAGGACGTCAAGATGGCTGGAGAACCTTAGGATCAGGCGTGGGACGCGAAATCACTGTATATGACGCGTACTTGCACGGTGTTGTGGTGCATGAGGGATTAAGGCAAGTTTCTCGGCAGCTTTGCGTTTGATGCTTCTCATTAATCGTCCTGCAGAGGCATAGTCACTCGTTTCCCTCTTACGGCCTCCCTCGGCGCTGCAGGTATCTTCCTCGTCATCTTGCTGTCCATCATGGCTCTTTGCATCTTGCCGACCATGATACCCGCATCTGCACCCCCGGAATACGATTACGACTCCTTCGATGAAGAGCCAGTGTCGCCCAAGCTCGTGAAAGAGGAACCGGAAGAAGAGAAGCAATCTTCAAGAAGACGGCGAAGTACTAGTCGCCAACCTGTGCGTGGTATTCTGCTTCTCGTCGGGCATCTTACTAACCAAACAAAAGGTGAAACAAGAGACGGATAATGGACCGGGATCCAGTCCACTGCGGCGGCGGCGCTCGCGGCTCTCTGGGGCATCTGAACCGGAGTCTTGAAGGCTGCTTTTTCGGGAGGGAATGTAACGTTTGCACTGTATCTTCTACTGTACTGGCTCTTATGTATACCTCTATCTACTGTCTAAGCTAATTTGTTGCCTTCAAATACATCTCGAGAGCTCATCTGAGTTGCTAGCTCGTGAACACAAGGTGCCAACGTCATTCAGACTGCTTCTTTTGTCGACTAGTCTCATTCAGAGAATCTGAAAGATCAAGCATCGCGTCGAGCTGCTCCAGGGCAAGTACGCAGAATTGATTCGCTTCGTTCGATGGTCCACGCTCAATCAGGGATTCCGCGCTCTCTTGTCGCGTTGCTGCATCCCTTCAGCTGAACATTTGCAGCATGATAGAGCACAGTTGCCATGGAGACGTACTGTACGAGTTGGAGCAAGTAGGATTAAGTATCCTTGGATTTTGATCGGTAATCAAAGTCGCTTGATAAAGCCCAACAGCATTGTCATACAGAGTAACATTGTATCTTGACTTGTCCCCACATCCACGACCCGCAATCATGTCTGTCCCCGAAGGATTCTCCATCCTTGATATTACAGGGGTCTTTGTTATGGTGCGTGCCGCGCAAGAAATCATGGCATTGCTGCTCAAACATTGTACACCTGGCACAGAACAAATCTCTCAGCGACTCGACCGACGAAGTTCTGCGTCTTCAAGGCGTCAGTTGGATCAAACGGCGCGCCATTTCATACGCCACCATTACCTTGTACATCAAGCACTACAAGGACGATGAAGGGATTGAGCATATCGACATCGACCAGAAGCTCACTGGCGGTATCTCAGGCACTACGGAGAAGCGCACGCTGATTTGGAAAGAGCGCGAGAATGACGACCATCTCTTTGGTCCCGTAGTTGGCAAATCGCGTCGTGTCAAAGTCGACGACATTGACGAGAGCGAGGAGTTCTTGAGGACGGGCTGGACGGAAGACACGGTCGAAGCGGGTGTCGTGCAGGCCCTGGCGGCGAGCGACACACCGAAGAGCGGCACAACATGGATCGCTAATCAGGTATGTTCCCCGCATGTTGTGAATTCGTACGTTGAGCTCGCTTGCTTGCAGACGTGGGGTATTGAAGCTCTGAATGGTGAAAGGCGCTACATTCGGCATCTGCACTTCACCGGGCCCGGTGGGGAAGACATCAAGGCCAAGCTTGTGTATGATTATTGTAGGTGGACCACGCGTGGTTGCTTCTTCTATTGACATAGATTCTTCTAGATGGACCAATGTCCGATTAGATGGCTCGAACTAGGGAGGTCATTATCTAATTCTGTTGTACACTTTTTGTTTTCGTAGCGTTGTTGAGACTAGACTTGTCTTTACTATCAAACCTGTTTCCGTTCATTGACCCAAGGATTGTATATGATCAAGCATGGCATGTCAATGATACCCTGACATTCGCGACGGGCTCGAGCCTAACGAAGTGATCGACTGGTGATTCGTGATCTACATGTCTTGGCCAAGTCCTGGCGTATCTGTACAAGCAACCCCCACACTTGAAGCTTTGAAGCTCAAGCTTCAGGACCTACCGATGATTACCAAGCAGGCGCAAGATGAGTACTGGCCGACAGAGGCGCCGGAGGCCTTGGAGAAACAGTCCATCGAGTTTGGACTTTACCAAGGAGGCTCCCATTCCCGTGTGCGATATGTACTACATATATAAGTACATATGATCATGTAAGTCGTGTGAGCGACAGCTAACATCGAGCATAGCCACGACTGGATCGACGAGACGAGCATCGAAATCTTGAAGCACATCACGAGCGTCATGAAGCTTGACAGCCGTATCCTCAACAGTGGGCCCTGCCCATTCACGGTCGGGATCGACTCAGGTGTTGCGCGCAGGTGAACATATGCTTCGTCCTGTAACATCCGGGGCAGACTGTGAAAGTGCGCCAGCACCACTGCTCCCCAACGGCGGAGTCGGCGCCATCAGGCCATATAACATGGACCTGACGATGATGATCATCGTCAACGCAAAGGAGAGAACCTTGTCTGAGTTAAAAAAGCTGGGTGAAGGAGCTGGTCTCAAGTTTGAGAAGTTGTGGAACAATGGAAAATCGGATATTGTCGAATTTAGACTATGATGAGGGGGATTAGTGTACATTGGAACGAAGAGAGCAAAACTCACCTATTACTTATCCTAGAGGGTGATCATGATCTGGCAATGGTATACAGTTTTTGGATTGAAAGGTATCAAGATCCAAAGTGAACACTCGAAGAGAGATTCATGTTGCAGACGCGGTCGCCTCTCCCTTTGTCGGTTTCTCGTCTGGCGACGGGCTAGGTGGGCGCTCTGCTTCTTCCTCGCCGTCTGCCTTGTCCTTGTCATCCGCTGCGGTATCACCCCCAAGTCCCTTCAACAAATCCCCAGCATCGTCCCCATCGAGTCCCAAATCGGCGATCAAGTCGCGTAGCTCGTCTTCGGTCGCTTTGAGCCCTTGCAGCCCGAACCCGGACAGTTCGTCCCCGAGATCAAATTCGCCTTCTCTCTTGTTGACTGGGATGGGCTTCTTGTCACTGAGCGGTGAGACTGGGTAATTGACTTTGGGTTTGTCGCGTAGGCGCTCTGGCGTCATGTCAAGAGGCATGGCAGCGCCCGGTACGCCAATAGGCCCGGCGGAAGATGCAATGTGCTCCTCGATGTCAGTGTTCCAGGTTTCCTTCAGTCTCAGGAAGATATCGAGTTCATCGTATTCGACCGCGTCCTCACTGAGGTGTAGAATAAATGACCACCAAGATAAGAGCGTGGACGCGCCTCACAATTTGCTGAAGGTCTGTGGTAAATATACTCATCAGACCGGATAGATATGCAGATTCTGGACGAACATACGCCTGGAAATGTTCCTCCGACGAGAATACCAGGCAACTGTTGTTTGTCTAGGACGAATTAGCCTATCAACCGCAAACATTGTCGCCCACCCACCTGCGGGCGCCTTCCTTTTCCACAGCCGCTTCGCCGTCTCGTCCGACGCGAGATCGTACGAAGTAAAGGGTATTTTCTTGACTTGAAGGACGCGTAACAGATATTCTGTTATGCGGTGTCAGGCACTGCCCACATCTCCTCTAGTGTGGCGCACCCTGGCGCTGCCTCAGAGCCGGCTGAGAGGCAATCGTCGTCAAGAACAGCTGAATCGGTGGCGATGGCATTGGTGGTAGGGGACAAGGTAGGCCACGTGGGTTTATCACGATCGATCGACTCTCGTTCCGCCATGTCATCTCCAGAAGTGTCTGTGCTTGTCGTCTGCCTGGGTGGGTGTGGCGTCCAAATGAAGTGCGCGTATTCAACGTAAATAAAGGCAACATATGCCGCTCGCCCATGGGAGAGGCCGTCCTCAGCCACATTGCCAAGTCTCGGGGACACGACATAGTCGTCGACAGCTGTGGGACTGGCGCGTACCATACTGGAGAGGATCCGGATGATAGGTAGTTTTATCTTCCTTTAGGTGGATTATGTTGCTCAAACCTTCCAGAACCGTCTCAATTTGTAGGAAGGCAGGTATCATTGCTTCCACCAAACAAGTCAACTCATGTCGCAAGTTCAGCACAAGATACCCATCGCTCATGCTGCTCGGAAGGTCAAAGTATCCGATTTCACTAGGTTTACACATATACTGGCTGCAGACGAGAACAATCTGCGCGACCTCAAGCGCATGGCGCCCGACAACACCACCGCCGAGATCAAGCTCTGGGGCTCGTATGATGACGGTAGACCCATCGCAGATCCCTACTATGGCGGAACAGTATGTTGAACCTGACAGATTTCTTGAACGATAGACTCACGTTGCTATAGCAAGGTTTCGAGCGAGTGTACCAGCAATGCGTTCGATTGTCGAACGTATTTCTGGACAGTGTATTTGGACCACAAGATTGAGACTGCAATTAGACGACTGATGTTCACATTGGCTCTGCATCAAGATTTTATCAGGTGATTCCTCTCGTCCTATTGGCATCATCCTTCAACTCGGACACTCTGTGAGCATGCTATCAGCGGGACAACAATTGTTCGAACACAGTGAAGCTCACTCTTTCATGGACGACGAACGACTCATATGGCTACTTATGTTGGTGATAAAAATCAAGGCTGTCGGTACACCTGTCAGTACTGAAATCTAACCACTACCACTTCCAACACGAAAAGAATCTCAAAGGTGTGAAATGACCGGATTGTTATGTAAAGCGATAAGAGGTCAGGTATAAGACAAAGGTTACTTGCCGTCCGCAAACAGAGTATCGACAACAGTATAAAGAAGGGGAAGGGGCCGTAAATCAAAGTAGTCCCAGCGGCGTACTCGAGATTAAATAGACAGTAAGCGATCGGGAGTGTGTAAAGGATAGGGCGTATCGATACAAATTGAGTCGCGCATATTATCTCTGAGTCTAGTACCTGATACCAGTGTTGCCACTGTTATACGCGTCTGTGGCGCCGTAGCCAGTCTGATGGTGGATGGGCACGCCAGCACCATAGTCTGCCCTCGAAAGACTGGGACCGCGTGCAAGCTCCTGCATAGGCGGTTGCGGGGTGTTGCCGCGGTTCATGCTGGCGCCGCGGTTCAGGTCTGCATAGTCTCCGTATCCCGCGTTGTAGCCACCAGCAGTTCCTGCCGTGAAGTCGTGGTCAGGAAGAGGCTGGAGAGAGGGAGCCACTCCGTGGCCAGACTCGGAGCTATGCGCGGAGTATCCGCCGTGATGAGCACCCGAATGGAAGGACGAGGTGTCAGAGTTGGCGCGGCGGTGGGCGGCGGGGACTTCGGGACCGTCCATGTCGTTGGTGGGCTGCCAGTCAATGGGATTGAGACGCTGGTCAAACTTGCTTGAACGAGCAAGCTTCCACTTGCGGAAGATGGTCCAAAGAACAATCACGAAACCAATAGAGGCGGCAACGGCAATGATGACTGTCAAAGCGGTTCCTGAAGAAGTCGACGTGGTACCGCTGGTTTGGGGGGCGGTGGTGGAGGAAGCGCTGACGACTGCATCGACAGTTGCTGTCTTGGTGCTGCGACTGTGGCCTGAAGAGGTCTCTGCATCTGTCTCTTGCTGAACATTGACGGTCGGAGTCGATGTCGCTTCCGGCGTGGTAGAGGTAGGCGAGGTAGTGGTGACGGCCGTGGAAGTGGTGGAAGTCGACGTCGACGTCGAGGAAGACGAAGACGAAGGAGAGGAGGAGGAGGCGGCAGTGGATGAAGTAGACGAAGCGGAGCTGGACGCCGTGAGTGCCTTTCCGAGATTGATAGGTGAATTGGGGTTCAAATCAGATACATAGAAATTTAACTTACTGAGAGGGCAGAGTTCAAGAGGTCGGTCGTCGACGTTTTGGCTGCTGAAGTGGTAGCGGTCGTGTCGGCAGCATCAGAAACGGAGGCGGGCGCTGAAGACTGGGTAGCAGCTGCAGAACTGGCGGTCGTGGCGGCCGTGGAAGTTGCTTGTTGGCCACCGGCTGCAGCACCGCTGGCAGAGATGTCGTTCAAAGACACCCTCTTGCGAATGAAGCGGTTCAGATTGGCATGGTCGTGTCTGGAGACCTGTGCATGTGCCTTTGCCTCGGCAGAAAGGACGAGGGCAAAGAGAAGGAGGGTAACGAATGTGAGGGTGGTCTTGTAGGATTTGAACATGGCGTCGACGTTGCGTTCGGCGATGAGCTCGTTGAGATGGTCGTCGTCGTGGAACGCTGTGGGGATAGGGCCAGCCGAAGGGATGAGAGCAGGAAAGCAAACCGATCGGTCGGGAGCATAACACGCTTGACGACCAACAAAAAACACTTGCATACAAAAACACAGCTTGTTTCGAAAGAGAACAACTACAGAACGTTAACGAGGGTAGGTACTTAAGTACTTACAGACTAAGTAAGTAACAATTGGAAGAGAACAAGGTGCCCGTTTGCTTGGCGGTCCTTGGAAGGAAGAATGAGCTGCAATTGTGCTTTCTTGGGAGTCGCTGCTTTGCACCCTGACAACATGATTATCGCGCCTTATCGTGATTTGCGCCGTTCCAGTCCAGTTTCAATGTTCATCCTCACTATTTCAGCTTCAGCTCCACACCTCTCCCATTCCCCAGTGCTTAGCGCCCTTTCGCAAAGTAAGTCACTTTAAAAAGTAACCAAGCTGCCGCTCAACATCACCATCAGCACAACTGTCCACGCTGCCATCATTCACCCTGCCACAGTGACAAGGCCTGGCCACCCAATCATACGCCGAACTATTCGAGTTGCAATTCGCCCACCAGCGTCCAAGGTATATGTAGGTAGGATTAGGAAACAATAGCATTCGTGAAATACAAAAAGTCCATCAATTATGGCTCGTGAGCGACCAGTCATCAAGCGCCACAGATGTCGGCGTCACAAAGTCTACACCGTCCCATTGCGGGTTGAATAGCACCTCGATCGTGTTCGTGCCTGCGTCGAGTTCGATGATCACAATCGTGATTCCGGGGTTGGCCTGGTCCGGGTCTGGCGGCGTGGGGTCGGTAGAGAGTCGCACAGCGTCGGTGGTCGTGAACGACGCGCCGCTAGGGCTCAGAATCTGCATCTCCAGCGTCTTGCCGTCACGCTTCAGCGTAGCTGTCGACCCGTCGGCAGACACGGTGGCGTTCGTGTGCATACGCCACTGAACGGGCGCTGATGTCGTGATCTCGTCCTGAATAAGGACTTGCTTGCGTCCATTGAGCATGCGCACGCCACGCTTGACCGACGTCCTGTAAATCCTGTCAGCATCAGATCAACAAGACGCATAGATTGACATACGCGTTGAAGTAGGCAGTTGTGAGATCCGCGACCCAGTAAGCGGTGTCGTCCGTATCCACACTGAACACCGTGCTTGAGCCTTGAGTCGTGTTCGATGTACCCGTCGCCAAGATGACAGGCTCAGCGAGCACATCCTGATTGTCCGCGTTGATCAACAGCGTGCTCTGTCCCTCCGTCCTCGTCCTGAAGTACAACCACCGATCACTGGTCTGTGTGTCGTTCGAGAAGTAATTGGTCGAAAGGTAATCGCCAGAGCCGTACTCTCCCGCCCAACGCGTGCCTAGAGCATCCAACACAAAGTCTCCGCAATCCAAATCGTTGTGCGTCTGGTGACCTTGATTCTTGCCCGCCTTCATGGCAACGAACAAGGCGTCGACATCAGTCCAGCTGCTCCGCATGGACACCCACTGGTCGAGCTCGTTATCAAAGAACGCGTCTAGAGCCTTCCCGTTCCAGAACGCGCCGGTGACAGTGGGATCATACCAGAACATGGACCAGGGCTCCGCCGCATCGGCCTGTTCGCGCTGGAAGAGGGTGTACGTCGGCTGGTCATACTGGGCACCGTAGAGCATCAACGAGTTGGCGGTGGCGGAGTACTTGTTCGGGCCGTGGTCACCCCAGTCGAATTTGGAGGTAGGACCATAGTTGAACATGTGGAAATCCCCGGTCTTGTAGAAATTCTCGTTTGTGTGGAGCATTCCCAAGTCGCCACCAGTTGCAGTCATCAAAGCGGAGGTCATCTCGGCGTGCCCAGTGGTACCAAAATACCAGTAATTGGCAGTTTCCGCCCATGTGCCGTCATCTGAGACAGCATACACGCAGTTCTCGAGCGCGTTGGGGACTGTCAAGGACAAGAGCGTTGCGGCATTTCCGGTCGTGTCCTCGTCAAAGATAGCCAAAGACGCCAACGTCAAACCGCTGTTACACACACAGTTCCAGTTACCGGTGGTATTAGTTCGCCACCAGCCGTAATAATCGGTGGAGACGGTGTAAGCGTCGACACCAGGCTGAAGGCCGTACAAGTTCAGCGTATAGCGCATCATGGTCTTCTGGTCATCGGTGAGGACGTCGAAAAGCCAGTCGTAGGCGATAGCATAGGCTGCACTGAATTCGGCGGTGTCAAGGAAATGCGCAGCGTTCCACTTGTCGTCATCCGGTCCGAAAGACGTGGTGCCATTTCCCGCGCAGTTCTGCATTGTTGGGGTCAGGAAATAGAGAAACATGGCCCACGATGAGGGTACGCACCTGGATTTCGAGCCATGCACGGTCCGCCCACTTGGTATCGTTGGTCATGCGATACACATATGAGAAGGCCTTAACCCTCATCTTGATTTCACGAGCAACATCGAGAACACCGCTAGCACCGTCCATGTAGTAGGGTACAGGATCCTGGCTGTAGTAATCTGTCGCATTTCCAAAGATAGTGTCGTTCCAGTAGGTCAGATAGGGATCGTTGCGGATGAGAGTGGGAAGGGCGTCCCACTTGTATTGAGGTGCGATGAGTCGGGGATGACCCGAGCGCAGGGTGGTGACGCTGGGATTAGAGACTGACCAAGGGTCTGTCGGCCAAGCAATGGAGGTGTCGGTGGTGTCGACGAAGGTGGGGATCGTGTAAGCAGCAGTGTTTGTCTGGATGTGGATAAATTATCTGCCACCTTGAGAGAAGCATGCGACGTACTGTGGACGGATAGATGGGGACCATGAACTCGCTGTCGGTCGCCGTTGCGAAAAGGCCGACTTCCGACTTGACGCTGACGACTGAACTGGGATTGGAGGAGCCGGCGGAGCCACCGCTGCTGCTGCTGCTGCTGGTGGAAGCATTGCTATTGTGAGCTCTGCTACCGATAATACCGCCGACAACGGCACCAGCAATGACTATGACGGCGACGGGAATCCCATATTTGATCCAAGGGCTGACGCCGGCTTTCTTCTGCGGGACGGGGGCGATGTAGCCCGTAGATTCGTTGTAGTAAGGATCGCCAGCTCCATACGGGCTACTGCCGTTATTGTGGATGGTGTTGTAGTTCACCATCCGTGCAACAGAGAAAAGGGTGAACGAAACGAGAGGCGCAGACTATGTAAGTCTTGGGTGGGGCGGGGGAGGAAAGACAAGGGTGTCTTGAAGTGGCAGGACGAAAAGGCTAAATGTCTATGGCAACGAGGATCTTCCACAAGCGTGCCCATGGCGTGGGAATACTCATGGCCAGACCTGCCAGAGAAAAATGCCGGTGAGAGCTATGTATAGGCTTGTCTCTATTTTTACGCGTTCAAGCTGGTCAGAGCTTTGGACAGGTTTCTCACCTTCGTCGTACAAAAGCGCCGACTGGCGTTCATATACGTAGTGACCGCGACACTGCCAATTCGAAAGAACGCGTTCCTTACTACCCTCAATGCCAAGTGCTCAACTCTGCGCGACATCAAAATAGATATGTCACAAAAACGCCATATCGCTTATAACGGATTTGCAGTGCTTACTGGCTTATGAGCGCTTACAAGCCGTTGTAAGCCGCTGTCAGCACCATCAGCCACCTCCGCCATTTGTCCCGCTTGATCCTCTGCTGGCGGGAGCTCGGTCTTAAGATTAAGGGCGGCTTATGTCGCAGGCTTCGAGGGTCATAAGCAGTGAGAAGCCCATACAAGCGATTCAGGATTTTTCCGACATACTTCTGTGACACCACAAGCACTGCAATCAGCACTTGAAGTCGGCGAACGTTGTCCGCATTTCTAGGAGGCTCAGCAGGTCTCACACTCGTCTCATACGCGGTCAAGAAAAGATCCGCAGCCATATATCTGACGGTGACGGCTTGATGTTGGCCACAATCAGATCTGTTCCTATCAACGTCTGTCTTGAGCTTGACATCTTGCTCTATTCTCGTACAAATACGGCAGCGGCACCCATTCCGGTCCCTTTCATCAATGTAAGCATGTTCCGCTGGAGAAGGTGGCAGACATACCGATGCACATCGATGTGACCAGAATCTACGTGAATAAAGTCAGTTTCTCATTGGTTCAACACCATGCGACTTCACATACCTTGCCTCCTCTACGGCCGAGCTCGTTGAGACCAGTAGCTATCTGTCGAGCGCCGGTACAACGTACAAAATCATGACTGTCAGTCTAAGCATACTGTTTTGAGAATAGAACACTCATCTAAAGGATGGCCGAACGCGATGGCTCCACCGTTCACGTTAATCTATAATTGGAGACTGTCTCGAAACTGGATTGTGCACCACCAAAACAGTACGAACCTTTTCACTGCGAAGTGGAGAGTCAGGCAGGTTTAACATTGGAAAAGGTGGCAACATACTGTGGAAGACTCAATGCGCGCATAACATAGACGCATTGTGACGCGAACGCTTCATTGATCTATCCTCGTCAGGAATGAACGGAGAAGGGAAGGGAAGGGGAAGCCTCACCTCATACAAGTCAACGTCATCTTGCGTGAGACCGCAGCTCTTCAAGACCATTGGAATTGCATACAATGGACCGATGCCCATAATCCGTGGTGGGCAGCCTCATGATTCTTTGAGTCCTACCGTGATACTGCAATGACCGGCGAAGCTCACCAGCGATTGCCGTCGTGACGTGCTTTCCAATGACTGTCAGTCCCAACTCATCTGCCTTACGCCTTGTCATCAGCAATACCGCCGCTGCACCATCCGTGACTTGACTAGCATTTCCTCCCGTCGTAGCAGACTTGCCCCACTGGGGGAACGCCGCACGGATCTTGGCCAGTGATTCCTTCGTTGTACCAAGTCGGATACCATCATCCTTCGTGACAACGACAAGCTTGCGGTCACCAGCAGCGTCCTTCTGGTAGACTGTGAAGGGCACAATCTCATGCTCGAAGTACCCGGAACGCTGCGCGTGCTCGGCGCGTTGGAAGGATTCAGCTGCAAACGCGTCCTGGTCTTCTCGTGACACATTGAACTCCTCCGCGACGTTCTCGCTAGTCCATCCCATGGGCTTCGGACAATCCGCAGACGCGGAATTGCACGATATGAGTTCGCTTTGCTGGGGACCACCATTGTCTGGACTGAATAGGTGCAAGTCATCAAAGCGAATGGTGTCAAGGAACCAGACAATGCTTACTTTTCGGACATACTTTCCACACCCACCGCAAGCCCGACCTCAATTTGACCGCTACGAATCTGGTTTGCAATGGTCGTGACAGCCATGAGCCCACTAGAACAGAATCGATTTATGCTTTGGACGGGGACAGATTCCGGGAATCCTGCGGCAAGAGAGGCTGCTCGCGCGTGATACATTTCATCCGGAGTGAGGACTGTGCCGACGCAGATATCACCGACCAGAGAAGGGTCGACATTTGAGTGAGCTATCACTTGCTGAGACGGTGTGAGAGGTATTTTGAATGCCGGATGCACAAACACACCTTGAACATTTCCAGCATGAGCTCGTCAGTTCTATGAGATGGGTAAGCATAAGTAGCTAACTACACCGAACGGTACGAGTTGATTACCGAGCATCCTTGAAACCGCCTTTCCTCGCCTTGCACAACGGCGAGCGGATGGCCAATGTTATGACGACATCGTCGGGATTCTTGCGGGTGAGCGCTGCCACACCGTTGGGAGCGTAGAGGTGAGATGCAAGCTGCTTCACGCGTTCCATGGTGGTCATGAAGAGAGAATGATAGCCGGTGTCGGGTATTACATGCGAGTGCGTTGTCTGCCCGAAACAGTTGCCAAGTGGGCGTATGACTTATAACTAGCTCCGGCCGGCACGGCAGTCATATTGACTCTCGAAAGGCGTTGACTCACTGTTTCTTTCTGCGTCCATCTTGTTGTTCATCCGTACGTCCGCATTCCGCTACCCACATGCGATCGCGTTCCTTGTCGCCTCCTACATATTCTGTGCATATCCTCCTTTATGTCATTATCCCTTGCATATAACCTGGGGCACTGCGCCTCGAATGCCCCCAGCTTCCACTCACACTTACTGATTACACGTGTATTTTCCTTAGACTGGCGTCGCTCACCTAGGTAAGTATACAACTAAGTCTTCTGCTTCAGGACTCTTGGTGACTTACGTCGCTGACTTAGCCGCTCGCTCTTCCGATCTCTGTCGACCACCAAAACATCTCGTCTTCTTGTTCAATCTAGACACTACAGCAGCATGCCAGTCACTGTGATAGCTGCAAAGCCTGCTGAAGTCGTTGATCCAAGCAAATTCAGGTATATTGGTGCGCAATACTCTGTTGCTCTTACTATGTTTCCTGAAAAGACGTAGACATCGGAGGTAAATGATCAACGGAAAGTCTTCCTGTAGACAACTTACGCATGCCACAGTCAATCTTACTGATCCTGTGTTTCGTGGCTACCATCATGGACGAAAGAAACATGACGGTGCGCTTCAGGTCCTCCGTCCGGACTTGTCCTCATCATCTGACAACTCCCTACTGTACTCAGATGACCTGGAAGTCATGCTTGAGCGCTCTCGAGCTGCCGGTGTCAAGTCAATGATCATCACAGGCGGCAGTTTGCACGAATCGAAAGAGGCCTTGAAACTGGCTGAACAATACGGTATGTGCTTCAAGTCACGTTATCGTTTCTGTCCTAGGTTTCCAAAATTGATACCCGTACAGGTCTCTACGCGACCGTGGGATGCCATCCAACCCGTTCATCAGAGTTCGAGAAATTTTGCGACGGACCGGATGCGTATCTGAAGGCACTTGATGACCTGCTTAGCGAGCGGATGAAGGGAAAGGGACGTGCCGTTGCCGTTGGTGAATGCGGTCTTGGTGTGTACCATCGAACCCGATGAGACCGCACCGGACTGGCTGACATGTCCTCAGACTACGACAGAACACACTTCGCTTCTCCCGACACACAGAAGAAACACTTCCGTTAGTCGTTATGTCATTACCGACGCGTTGTCCCGTTCATCAGTGCGCCACAGGATCTCAGCTAGGACTGGCAAAGAAGTATCACTTGCCCCTCTTTTTACACTCGAGGGCTGCTCACCAAGACTTCGTGACCATACTGCGCGAAGAAGGCTTTGGTGAAGACGGTGGCAAGGCCGTCGGCGCCAAAGGTGGCGTTGTCCACAGTTTTACGGGTACTGCCGATGAAGCGAAAGAATTGGTGAGTTCGACATCAGACATTTGGACTCCACACTAAGCATGATCACAGATGGACATGGGCTTCCACATCAGGTTCGTCTACTTATGTCTTGTCTGCCCAGATCTCGACTGAACCCTCCGACCTCCACAGCATCAATGGCTGTGGACTGAAAACCGAAGCGAACCTCGCCGCCGCAAAGTCCATCAGACCAGAGAAGATTTTGTTAGAGACCGGTCAGTTTCTAAGGCATTCACTGATGCGGCGTCGAACCTCCTACTAATCAATCCATCAGATGCGCCTTGGTGCACTCTAAACGCCACACACGCGTCTAAAGCCCACCTAGACAGTCTTCCGCCCTCTCTACGCTCTCTATACTTCCCTCCGGCCACTAAACCAGAACATTTCGTGCTTGGAAAACCGGTAAAGGGTAGGAACGAACCCACAGCCGTCGGTGGTGTGGCGTGGGTAATTCATCAGTTGAACGGGGTACCCTTCCACAAGGTAATCGAGAAAGCGTGGAACAACACGGTAGAGCTGTTTGGACTGGACGAATTGAATTGATCTAGAGCAAGATCGCGGTCTGGCATTCACTTTGGCAACCTGTTGCTATTCATCTGGATGCACTCCAATTGAACCGCGGTCAGACAACAGTCCCGCCGTGAGGTGTCCTGAAACACATCCCCACCGAGTCCCCACTCTCGGAATCATTTGATTCGATTGAGATTTCCCATTGACCTCTATCACCGGGGCCAAACAGGTAAGTTGAGCGCGCGGCGAAAGACTTGGTTCCTGGGCGCCAATCTATGGAGATTGACTGGTCGGCCGAGGTGAAACTTCAACTTCAAGTAACAGCGCGTCCGAAATTAGAGGCTTGTCTTGTCCGAGTTGTCTCGGTTCTTGTTAACCGCTCATGACTCTCATGTGCTGTTCTCTGTTCAACATGTAATAAGGCTCACCGGTTTGTGAGTGTGGCCCATTGTGGGTCCCCGCAGAAGCCATTTGCCCAATTAAGACAAGGACAAGTTCGCGGCAACATTAGAGATAAGTCCAGTCCCTTCAGGGTGAACACTCTTTGTCTTCCCGCCATCCACGAGGCTAACTCCCGATTTCAGACATTGTCGCCAGATGAAGTAGAACTAGTGGCGTACTGGCGCTTCCGCTCAGCAAATTGCGCCACGGCAAGATTCGCATCTTGGAACCACCAATCGACCCCTTTTTATTTAATTAAGGCGACCCCACAAACGATGTAGCCCTGAGCCTACGTCGACTTACATATGGCATGTTACCACGGCCTCGTGTAGATGTATGCCTTCGACATCACCTCGAGGCAGCGCGCGCATGTTGTTTTTGAACACCAGTTTAACCATCAGTTGCATACATCCATCCGCTCACTCGATGCCGGTGAAGGGACGAACGGCATGGACCCACTCATATATACAACATATAACAGATTTTTGACACGAGGCCGAGAAAATCCCATTGTTCTCGGGCCTCGAGGCTGACCGGTGGGTCCTCCTTCCCAGATTGGGACCACTGCCTTGTTCTTCTCTGATGTGTTCGCCTTACGTGTGCTCGAACCAAGTGTTTACACAATGCCGCACAAGTCAAATGTTTTGACGCATGTTGATCGGGGCTTGGTATAAATGTGAAAGTCAACTTGTTGAACAGTTCAGCTTCCTTCTGTACGATGACCACGACTCTTGTGAGTTAGCATCAGCCCCTCACGGCTCTTTACTGTCACTAAACACACTTCCTTCCAGACCATGTGCAGGACTACCGCTGTCGAGTCCGAAACTCAACGCATCACGTTCCCGCTCTTTCTGCGGCCTTCCCACTGCCCTCACCAGCAACAACGCCACATGTATACTCAAAAACTCCTCCGGCCTCCCGCCTTCTGCAACAGGCTCCCTAATGAGCTACTGTCCTACATCTTCCTGCTCGCTGTCAAAGATCATCACGACGCGTCGAATGATTTGATACCATCAGTCCAGCTCATTGCAAGCGTGTGCCAACGATGGCGGGACGTAGCATGCGACACTGGCAGACTGTGGACAAACATAGTCCTCACTTTTCCTCGCTCGTCGGGGCAGCTCTCCTATGCGTCTCTATGCATACAGCGTTCCAAGCGCTATCCTCTGGATATCTCCATGGATTTTCGTGATCCTGATTGGAATTGGCCTGACGACGATTCCGAGCTCGCGCATCCCTTCGGCGCCAGTGACTTGGAGGCAGTCATGGCAGTCATTGTTCCCCACGCCATGCGCTGGCGCTCCATCGAGCTCCTCGCTGATACGTGGACTCCCATTCATACATTCCTTTCCCACACTCGGGAGGTAGCGGCGCCTATTCTTGAAACCCTTTCACTATCACGCTGCAATGCGTACTTCGCTGCCAAGGGTCAGGCCTTTGAGCCTGCTGACCTGAGGAGTCCTATTCCTCTCTTCGGCGGGCGTACCCTTCCTAGCCTCCGCAAGGTGTCGTTGGTTGGTGTACACGTCGACTGGGTCCAGTCCAAGTTGAGTAATTTGATAGACCTCGAGCTCAAGTATCACGCAAGCGATGTGATGCCGTCCCTCGAGGAGTTCGCTGCCATCCTCTCATTGTCCCCTGACCTAACGCATCTGTCTATCTTGGGCTGGGGTCCCCGTTTCGATGGGCTTCCTCGAACTTCTCACAATGTGATCCGTCTTCCTAACCTCCGCCGCTTCTCTCTTGGCCTCGTAGACAACGAGTATGCTATCGGTCTTCTCTCCTGCTTGGCCTTCCCCAAGCTGCAGGAGCTAGCGTTGGAGGACGTATCCTCTAGCCTCGATCCTGCAAACGAGCAGGATGTCACGCCCGTTTTGGACCGTTTCCTGCTGCCGGCAGATGAGGGTGGTTTTGACATACCCGTTGGCAAGGTTCAGACATTGGAGCTTCACAATGTCCGATTTACTGCCGGGGCCATAGAGCGCTTTCTGTCCCGCTTCCCTCTCGTCCAGAAGATGGTCCTCTCCGAGCCTGGACCGGGCGTCTTTGTGGCTCTCCAAGCTGAAGTCGCTGGAGCGAGCATATGTCCCTCGTTAGCCGAGTTGCGCTGCCGTGGCACAGAGTCAATTGGCAAGCTTCTTGCTCTGGTTTCGGCCAGGACCCAGAGCACCGATGGGAAGACGAAGCATCTGCAGAGAGTTCATCTCGATGTAATGCCAGAAAACGGCGTCGAGGATCATCAATGGTCCCAGATCATTGACCTAAGCGCCTGTGTTGAATTGAGCATCACAAACCTCGACGCATACGACTTTTAAGTTTTTTCGGCCTCCTTCTAATGCTTATGACAATCACCCTCATCCTAGAATCTAGCAGCATCACCCCCAACATCTTCAATTCGTTCTGTAGCACTACATACCATCGCATCATTTCCTTGCTATGCATCACACTGCTTTCTTCGTTCTGCATATGTACTGCCTTACACTGTCATCGCATCCACATGTATTTCCATAATCGCCGTCAACAATTTGTTTGGTCCGTTACCTCGCCGCACCCGATAGACATGTACACAAGACAAGACAAACACACATTACATGTCTCGCGGACTCTCACTAAGTAGAGTACAATAATTGCTGCGAGGGCTAGCGAGCAGCGACATTCTTTCTCCGCGGTCAAGTGGAAGTCTCCGTCTTTCCCGTTCGACGATTCTACATATGAACAAGGTCAGGAATAAGGGCCAGACATGTTGATAGACCGTACCCTTTCATGACGGCACTCGTGGTCATTCTCTTGGCGCGTCGCTTGTGCACATTATCCTCGTATCTATCAGTCTCATCCACGATCTCCTCGCTGATGATTTCTTCGATTATATCTGTCAACAAAACATCAGAACTGATTCGTCCGCATACACACATTGTAGGAATACCTTCGAGTGTAATCACACCAATGGCACCGCCGGCAATGCCGGGCGAATTCGATACCAGGAGCAGATGGGCTCGCCCAACTTGACTACATACGAGAGGACATCAGTGAATCTGAGCATCGTACCTGATCTAGAAGATTTCCATACAAGTAGTCTAACGCCTGGAAACAGTTTATCGAGGGTTCGGCTTCTGGAAGAATGGACAAAGGGAAATGGGACACAGGAAGCGCATCAGAAGGATCGTAGTTCAACAGCTATAGAAACCAAGAGTCAAGGAACACCGGTCCACACATGCTTGAATTAAGGAAAGGTGTCTGACCTTTTTGATGAGTAATAGCCCAACAAATGCAAGTGGATTCCCCGGTTCGTGAACTGGAAATCGCGAATACCCACTTGTCATACTGTTGAGGTGTTAAGTATGGCTACTACCCATTTGAAGCCGTGGACGCACATTCTATCAACTGTCGGGTGATCGAGAATGGTGTCGGTGCTTAGAGAAACGACATCCTGCAACGACGTCTGGGAATGATACTCTAGAGGCAGCTGCATTTGCACTTACATGCATGGGGGTCATGATTGTATCCACCTTCTTGGTGTTGAGCTCAAGAACACCGTTGAGGATGTTGATCTCGTCGTCACGCAGAGGTTCTTCTCCAGTACGGTGGAATTGAAGGAACGACTTGAGTTGTGCCTTCTTGTAGGTGTGTGTCTCGTTAGCACCTAATACAAGGTCGAGCAGCTTAGCGATGGGCCACGCGACGGGTGCAAAAATCCACATCAGTACGAGAACGAAGGGAGCGCAAGTCGCCCCGATTGAGAGACCATATCGAACACTAACGGATTGAGGGATAATTCTGGACTTCGTGTCAATGCTAAACAAGTTGATGAACTTGGGAAACAAGTGCATACTCTCTACATGGACATGAGACATGAGCTCAAGTCTGGCATACTAGAATGAAGATGGCTGAACACACCCGAATATGACTGTCGAATGACTTGAGTATAAGGGTAAAAACTATGGGGTCAAATTTTGCACGTACCGATGGCAGTAGTAGACAACGCGACTGCTGCTAGACCGCCTCCGATCTAGAAATCCATCAGTCACTGTACATGCGACCAACTCACAAGTACTTACTACGCCATCTAGAAATATGGGAAGACTCTCGTTCACAATGACGTTTCCAAGGAGAAGAACCTATCCCGTTTGTTCGTCTGCAATTGGAATGAGCTAGGTGAGCACTTACAACTAAAACCCAATGTCTGCCTTTCTTCATGAGATCGAGGACTGTACAAGCACATTGAGACGCGCCGAAACAGGTTGAAGACAGCTCACCTCGTGTTGCATTCTGCTTTTCGCGCTCGTTGTCGGATGACGCTGCCAGCACACGAAGATGCAGCTCATCTAGACCCATCAAACCCAGGGTCAATCTAGTATTGAAGGCGTTATTGAGCCCATTACGGCCATTAAAAAACAGCATACCCAGCAAATACGCCACCGGATAGCACTAATACGGCGCTGATAGCCAGTTTCCAGTAAAAGGCGGGAGAACCGGGCTCAGGGTAGTGTTTGTGCTTTTGTAGGATCGTCAGCGCGTCCTGCGTGTAGGGTGCCGCTAGAACAGAGATGCACTTGGACACAAGAATAAAAGAAGAGTATTTCATGGCCCCGCGCGACAGGAATCAGACAGGCAAGACAGGACCTTTGAACGGACACGGTTATTCGTGGGAGAGGTTTAAGACCAACTTCATTCAGGGGCTCGGTACTTATATAATGATCGCGTCGATTGGTGGCTGTGCACTCTTCCCTTGGCATTGCTCGAGTCTCCTGGCTCCACTCAGGCTGAGCCTTACTGGCAGTTCCTGTTGACTTTGTCGCCATGCGTAGTCACCGGTTGAGACTGAGACTCCTATATTGATCTTGGCGTTCTGAATACAATTCGAATCGCGTCTTTTTCGCCAGGATTGCTTGGTATCCCAGCGGCCAGGCCAAATGTGCGCATAGCGGTCCCGTTCGTGTACTATACAGAACTTCTGACCTTGAGCGGATGTATCAGGCCTGTTTGAAATACCTGATCTAATCACATAGACCTGCATCACGCCGGTACCAAGCTAATTGGCTGTCAGACCGTGGAGAAATTATCCAGCGCGAGATGAGCCGGTAAGGCCCGATTCACCCTCAAGAAGTAACTGCTAATGGGATCCGGTTGAAACAGGCTTGGTAGAGCTAGCGACCGTCTTAATATTTGGTCTAATCCGTCGCTCAAGATGTGGAGTTACCAGGTTGAGAGCAGGTTGAGCTTGTATGGATGGAGCCGATGGTTCCGGTTCTGAAGCCTTGCAGAGCTAAAGCTCTGTACATCATCGACAAGAACAAGGAGGTACGCGCGGATCATTTGCGGTGTAGAACTACTGGAAGGGATCAAGAACGCCCAGCTTACAGTCTTCTCTTCTTTCTCGTCTTCTTCTCTGTTGGAAAGTCTTTGTTTCGGTGTGCATAGAGTGGAATGGTCGCCTCCTTGTGCTCTAGCTCTGCGACCAGACTGTCAATGTCCGATATGTATGCGTCGAGGACGAGCGCGAACTCCTTGATTGTCCAGGTACTAGACAACCTATCTGCAGCAGGGCGCATTGACAGAGACTGGCCGCATGGCAACACAACCTGAACATCGTCGGCCGTCTTAGTTTTGTAGTGACACTTTCGATTGTTGAACCAGTGCGAAATTTGTGTGAAAGAGCTGCGTCAATACAATAAGATCGACGGGAGTGGAGACCTTATGGAGAGAGCTTACCGATTGAGCCTGTAAGCCAATATGCACTTCCACCAGTCTGGGGGTTCGCGCACGATGTCATCGAAGACTTTCTTACAGATTGCCTGCTGATGTGTGGACATCGGTGAGCCACGCGCGTGTGGTCGACTGTCCAGCTCAGTGATCGTGCGCTCGAGTTCTGGATCATCTACACCACGAGGAATTTTGGCAGCCCTACGTCGCGAGGCCCCCGGGGCTATGTCGCGAAGACAGACAGCGGGTAGAGGCGCAGAGGATAGTTCGGGCAGTCGTGAGGGGCATCTAGACTTTCGTTTCGGAGAACTGGAGCTGGAGGGCGAAGCACGTCGTGTAGATGCGCGAATCTTCTGGGTTTTTGTGCTCCTTTTAGGTTCGGTAGGCCCAGGGTCATTGCAGAGGGATGTTGATCGTGAGCTGAACGAGATCGTCGAAGGCGTAGCTGCCGTCGGTTGCCGGAGGGGCAAATAGTCAACATCTGGGGAACGGGGAGAGGGTCCCTCATCGAGGAGATCACAGTCATCCTCTGGACAAGAATGGTAGACTGAAGCGCAGAAAGGACGGTCCGTGACTGGGCAATGAGGGCCTCCAGCCTGCTCGTCACAAGCGTCCATGATTTCATACAAAAGCACGGGAGAGACATTTTCGTGGGGATATGTTTGCAGTTTGTATGGCCGGTTCTTGAGATCCATCTCAACAACAATCAAGCAATCCTCTCGAAGTTCGACGTAGACAGGCCATTCGTGAGAGTCCCTCATGATGCAACACTTGAGACAGATTGACGGTTCATCGGAGGCAGCGGGTCCAGCCGCAGACAATTGGAGGCCTAGGGGATCTGAAGTGAAAGCCATGTAAGCAAATCGGGCCCGGGGAGTTGTAATGGAGGAACAAGCAATGAATTTTGAGGCTACTTATGTAGAGGTGGAAAATGTTTTGTGAAGAATACACCGTTGTTTGCGTTTCCATGACAGTAGAGCAACAAGAACAAGAGCATCGACAAGGACTGATGAAATTCGGTTGAAGTGAAGAACAAGACAGCATTTCACAGAAACAAGGCCAGGTCAGTGGTCGATGGCAGGTACGAGTTGGATGCTGGTGACAGACATGATAAGAGGCTCCCAGGTTCGTTGCCTTGTATGTCGATTGTACGTGCAAAGACTGGGTGGCAGAGGGTCAAGTGGACGTTGGTGGAAGAACCATGGCTTTCGGGCCGAGGCACACGATCAGGGATGTGTCCACTTCCGGTAATCGCGCCTCTCTTCCCGACCGCCATCTAGGCGTTCTGCCGTCGTTATGGTTGTCGACCACAGACCCAAAATAATTGAATCTGTATTCTCTCGTCGAAGCGTCTCCGGAGAGCTTGAAGAGACTTACGTGTCGCATATCAAAATATGGGAGGAGGCCGAAAACAATAGCAGGAAACCGCGATATATTCTATTGTCCAGTACGTACAAGTCTGAGTATTGTTCGCTATCCTGACCGATCGTCATTTTGCATAGAGTCCTACAATGGCAATGGATTCATCCACAAGTCCAAGCTCAACAGCAATGGATCCTTCTCGGTTGGCAAGACGTGGAGGGTGGCGGAGCTGCGTGGCGTGGCGGTGACCAACGTATGCACTCGTCGTACAGATCAGTTCAGCAGATCTGACAACGCGACCAGACTCAGGGATTCAACATAACTCTCTCCAGAACATACCGTTGGCAGACCGAAAACGCGGACGACCAGCATGCCTTCATTGATGCCTTGATACAGCTGTTCAACCGAGTGACTGGCGGCAATCCACCCTTGCAAGTCGAGGGTTTCGACAACATGCAGCGTATGTCGCGACTACTGCACATGCTCGTATATTAATCACCGTCACTAGATGGTCGCCAAAGAGTACAGAGTGACTACATGCAGCAGGCGCGGACGCCGTCGCCCACGGCTTCGCGATCCTCACCTTATACGGGGCGTGAAGACTACCAATCTTCACCACGCGCTCAGTCCTCAGCTCTTACGTCAAGCATTGCTTCCAGCCTTCCTTCTCGCTCGTCATCCCCTTCCCAATCCACTCGCGGAGGTGGCAACCGTCTTAGAGAACCTTCCTCTACTCGCAGCCGAGCCCCGTCCCCAACGCAATCCCTCGCCAGCTCTATTCCCACCTCACGACTGCGTTCGGCCTCTCACTCTTCCTCCAACGCTCGACAGTCAATTTCATCGAATGCAACCAGCATGCCTCCACCGCCACCTCCAGCACCACCTTCGGCCCCAGCAATTCCAGTCTCCGCTCGCTCTAGTCCCAGGGTGAACAGGTCCACCACGCCCTCATCATCAGTTGACGTACCGTTCACTTCAACACCTCCAACTTCTTCACCTCCGACCCAATTTCGCGAACCCATGACCTCAAATCGCCCGCCCCGTCCACCCTCTCCTCAGCCATCTCTCTCTCCACCACAACCGCGTGAACGCAAACCCTCTCGTGCTCAGACAATGCTAGAAGCGCGACGAGATCCAAACGCCCGGATATCATTCTACGACTCGACGAATCAAGCCATGATTGATCGTCTCATTGGCAGCCCTAACGACGGAGAAGGTGACGAAGAGAACTCCCAAGCGACTATGGCCAATGTTGAAGACATGATCGAGGGATACGAGTGGGCCAGCGAAGACGTGTTTGGAAGGAAGACCAATCGTGGCGCTGCCGAGCTCATAGAGGCTCGACTTCTGAACGAGCTTCTAGCACTGGACAAGGCGAATATACACTCGTTCTTGGAGTCAGACGATCGAATAGGCATTGTTCTCAAGTACATGGACGAGGCGATAGCAGAGCTGGATAACATGGGCAGTCTGGTATCATCATACAAGATCCATCTGAACGTAAATCTAGGACACATTCTATGTTTGACACCGGCTCATAATTTTACAGGCTGTGGGAGACGACATTTCGTATATTCAGAGCCAGAATCGCGGTTTGCAGGTACAAACTCAGAACCAGAAAGCGTTGATTGCCGAGCTTGAGAACCTCCTGGTATGCCTTCGAGTTCCAGCTACTGTATATTTGCTGAGATCCACGCTAGCAAACTGTGCAAGTCAGTCCTGAGGTTCTGATAATATTGACACAGGAATCGCTTGAGAAGGCTACTAGTATACAGCGACTCGAGGAAGCAGCCGGCGAACTATACAAAGCTCTACAAGCAGGTCGCGACACAGGTCGGTCCGAGAACATCATTGCAAAACTCCTCTGATCAATATCTAGACATGGCTGCTACAATGGAGAGGCTACAAGAATACCGGACACACAATTCACAATTCTGTAAACGAATGTTCGATTTCCTCTCAATCATGTTCACTGCCCAGGTACGCAAATCTGGCCAATCTCTTGTAGTCGAGCAACTGACTCCTTGGAATAGTCTAGGCTTCTTTTGGGTGACAATGACGGCCTGGTCGTGGTTGACAAGCGAAGACCAACCATTGCATCTCATCGAGATCTAGAGAGCTACCTAGGTCGATATGCGGGCCTCATGCTCTACCTGAAGGAAATGGATGAATCGGTGTATGGAAAGCTCTGTGCGGTAAGCAAGGTCTTGATCATCTATCTACGTAGGTTGAGAGTAATCCTACAGACGTATTTCTCGGCTGCAAATGAGCTCCTTGGTACGCAAATCAAGGCATTAATGTCGACATACGCCAAGTACATCAAGAGGTCAACTGATGAGGAGCAGGACGCCAGTTCGTCTTTCTCGGCCCATTGTAACGTGGTCATTTGACATCTTGTAGGTTTCTCGACTGGACCCCCGGTTGCCGGCGCTAAGCCTTCTGGTATGAAACGCGCTGGGACCATCATTCGTTCCCCGATGGAAGGTCGGCGCGACAAGGACAAATCGGATGGTAACCTCAAAGCGTCGGAGGTGAGTCGATGTGCGATGTCTGGAATGCACACCGATCCTTCTGTCATGCCCAGGTACTCGATATGGTGCTAAGCCAGATCGCGCCCTTGATCAACCACGAAGACGCGTTCATCACCGATTTCCTCCAGATCAACGATGCGGCCCTGACATTTGCGGACTACATGGGACTTGACAACTATTTCAGACGTCAAGCCGCGCGTAGTGCTGGCGTCAGCCAGACTACTATGAAGCTTATTCGCGGTGCTCTGGATCTGATCTTCAGCTTCTTACCGGCCGAATTGAAGACTTGGCTGGATACTGCGCTTGCCAAGGATAAGATGTAGGTCCAGATTACTGTCCACCCCGCCCGTATTGCTCAACATCGGCAGGCAGATATTTGGCATCATCGCGTGTATAGAGCGATTCATATCAGACACCGATGAACGGGGCAGCAGCTTCTTCTTGAATGTATTGGACAAGCAACATATGCGGCTGAAAGGCCTTCTTGATCGCCACATCGTACGTCGGGTTGCTGCGTCCGTGTCCGCGTCCCGTGCAGCTGATTTACTTTTCCTGCCCTGTAATAGAACGAACAGATCCAATCCGTCGAGCAGACAAAGGTGACTGCCAAGAAACGGAAGGGTGTCACGCCGTTCGTGAAGCACTTCCCGATCTACATCGGGCGCGTCGAAACGCAGCTTGTCGGGTGCGATGACTTGGAGATCCGGGCGTATGTGGATGGCGCGTACGAGAAGATTGTGCAGACGATGTTCGAGTCCCTGAAGCAGATGGCGAAGCTGGACGGGGGCGAGGGCGAGGACAAGGGTCAACTGAACTACCATGTCATCATCATCGGTGAGGGGTTTTTACCTTGGGGTATTAACAATCATGTCTGACCCGCTGTACACATAGAAAACATGCATCATTTCGTGGCTGAAACGTCGCAGATGGAGCTCGGGTCCGCAGCTGGCTTCTTACGGAACGCGGAGGCCATTTACGAGGAGAATCTGAGCGCGTATGTGAAGATTGTGCTCCGGCGGCCGTTTGCGAGGATCATTGTGGGTTCTTTGGGTTCTTGTTTTTCCTGTTCTGACTGGGACGTGATCAGGACTACTTTGAGGGGATTGAACGCCTCTTGAAGACGACTGCTCCGAAGGAGGTTCCGACGAACAGCGCCTACAGTCGGCACAATCTGAAGAAGGTGGTCAAAGAGTACAGTGCCAAGGACGTGCGAAAGTATATCGATGCGCTGTCCAAGCGAGTAGAGAAGCACTTCACGGAGGCGTCCGAGACGGCTACGACGGAAGTGAGCGGGGGCATTCCCCCGGGCACTGTGATGGTCGGGGTATGGAAGGCATGCGAGGAAGAACTGCTCCGGATCACTGAGGTGTTCGCGAAACGCATCTCGATGTGTTATCCAGAGGCTGGAGTGAGTCTGGATTACACGCCTGCTGACGTGGAAAGCGCGTTCAGGCGGCACCGCGTTGGATCTTAGACTTCTATTTGTATTTTCGTTCGCTCGTGGAATATACCGGGACGTTTGTTTCAATTGAGGAGTACGGAAAGTGCACAGATAGCCTTATACTGTACATGAAATACCTGAAGAGAAGAAAGTGTCCTTTTGAAAGAATTGAGGATGACCAAGACAGTTTGTCTTGGAGAACGTGACAGTGTTTTCAGATGCTGTAGGCCTCTGGAACGCCGGATGCACGGTGATCAACACCAAATGAATCGACGGATGTTGTACTAGCCGAGGCGCTGGCCGGGCCAGATGAAGTCTCACGGTGGGCGGCGGGCTTTCCGGACTGCAGAGCGCTGACGAGGGAAGGGCCATAGGTCCTCCACAACCCGAGTGCATTCTCCACAGTGTATCCGCCGTTGGCAGGAGGAGCAGCAGCCGGGGGTTGGCCCGGCGGAGGGGTCTTGTTGATGACACTCCAGAGGAGTTCCCAGACGGCGGCAAAGCGCGTTTGGATGAAGTTGATCACGCTCCTCTGGAGAGAGACAATGCCCTCATCGATGGTGCTCTCGTTCTTAACAAAGAACGGCTTGAGGTAGGTCGTATACACATATGTCGAGCCCTGTTACAGAGGACTTGTATTCTGGATCAGAAGGCTGAAGAATGTGCGTGGACGTACCTGGGTTTGAGGAAGCGACAAGAAGAGCAAGAAGACAGTCTTGAGTTCCCAATAGAAGGGTAGCCTGGGGAACGGATAAGGGAATTTTAGAGGCGCACACGACCCGCGACGTACCAGCTGACGAGCCACCCGGCGAGATATTCAAAGCCGACGAAAGCAGCAATCTTGTGGGCGTTCAGGAGACACCGAGAGAAATTGCATGGTGTTACTTACGACGGACCAGTACATGGAGATGCGCTCAAGCTCGGGCTCAGAGATGGGTCGTTGAGACAGGACTTTGTAGGTGGCAAAACATGGCAAGAAGAATGCGAACCAGGCGCTGTTTGTTACGAGTCAGGTAATGTTCGCGCTTTCCAAAGCAAAACAAACCATAGCGCTGAGAATAACACTGCAAACATGGTCTTGACGATGAAAGTGAAAGGAAAAGAATGATGGTCGTGTCTCGGCCTAACGCGATGACAACGCCGGCACGATCGGGGCTGTACGGTCCGCACAACCGGACCGTGGGGTTAGGGTTTGAGCGTACTCGGGACTGTGGGGAAAGATGGAGGGAATGTTGGGTTTTGGGCCTTGTACGTCTCGGTCTGGGCAAGATGAGCCGTGATATCGCATTTCGTGTTGGAAATCCATCAGTTTGCCCCGTATTCCTGGCAGGAAATGGGCCGTTGACAAGGCCGGCGTTGTGCTTGTTTGTGCCGCATCTGCCATCATCCGAATCAAGGTGATGTCCCGTGGACGTACCTCGATCAGTTCATTTTGCTCTTTCCTTCTCTCCATCCACGCCCCGATCCGTGGCTATGAACCAGGCCACAGGCAGCGTGGCCAAGAAACAGGACGGCTTCGGCGACGAGCATGACGGCGGCAAGCGGGACAAGGCGCCGAAGGCCCTGAACAGAGTTCCCCGTTGAGTCTGCCTCTTTTCTGCCCTTTCCCCGCTGCTAAACGGACTTGATTCGCGTCTGCAGGCGCCTGTGTGAGTCTGCTCGTTCTACCACCGGTTAACACGTCGTACTCACGTCGTTTTGTCCAGAATGCATGTCGCAAGCAAAAGATGCGATGCGAAGGCGCCGATAATCCGCCCTGCAGACGCTGTCGGAATACGGGGCTCGAATGTCTCTTTGAAAAGCCGTCTCGCGAGGCTACCTTGACCGGCGAAGCGGGGCTAGAGTGAGTTTTGCCGGCGGACTTGGCTTTTTTCGCGTTGCTCACTGCTGTCGTCCTCCCACGTCGCAGGCGCATTCGCAGTCTCGAGGCACACGTCGTGGAGATCAGACATGGCCAGTCGCTGATGCTGAATCAGCTCGCGGACATCCAGGGCTTTCTGCGCATTCCACCCATGCATCAGCGGCCTCCGCCCGAGTTCATGCAGGGCTTTCCGCACTCTCCGCCCGTCCAGCACTCGCCAGGCGCCCCGACGCCGTCGTCTATGCACTCCGAGGGTCAGCCCCCACCAGGCGCTATAGGCGGGCCGCCTGGTTATGCTCGCGGCCCGGGAGCCAGCACCCCTGCTGCACCTCGTCCTCGGTACGCGCCTGCCGGAGGCCCTCTGCCAGGTGGGCCTCCACCAGTTGGAAGCGAGTACAACAACCCGCCGCCACCGCCCCAGCAGCAGATCGGACCGCCCAGCATGTTCGCCCCTCCACCGGGCCCGTATCCCGGTGGCGGATTCCCTCCGAACGTCTTGCCTCCGTTTTCTGCCTTGCAAGCCATGGGTCAGCCGCCGCCTCCCCAGCAGCAACAAGGAAATGTATCTTCGGTTCGGTTCCAGCCGTCCGATCGCGCCGCGACAGGGAAACGTCCGGCTTCCAGCGGTGCTTCATCGGACGTCGAGGACGACAACGGCGAGTTGCCCGCATCGGGCCTCGTAGCTCCGTGGGAGGTATTGCGGGGCTTGGCTGACGTCGCAATCGAACGCGCAGCTAAGGTGAGTCTGCTCCCATATTCTCTCCTCTCATCTCGTGCTGATCGGCTGTCTCGTTTCTCAAGGAAAATGGCGATAGTGGCGAAAGTCGTCCGCGAACACCAGCCGATGGAGACAGGCCTGCAAAGAGGCGCAAAGTTCGGCACAAGACTGCTCGGATCATGACCTTCCCAGACGGTACAGTTATCCTCCCGTGGCTTCGCGAGATTTCCACTGACGAGCCTTAGTGGTTTCAAAAAATATCATCACGGAAGCTGAGGCTCGCGATCTGTTCCGCATGTATGCACATTCAATATTGCCGTTGAACTTGTTCCTGATTGTCCCCCAGCTATTACCACGGTTGTTCGACCTTCCTGTTCGTCCGCGTTCTTTGGGACGTTCATTTCACTAATCGCACAATTATGGCAGACCTGTCTTTGACTCCAAGGCAGATACATTTGATGTACTGCACGAACGCTCTCCGTTTGCTGTCAACGCGATATGCATGGTCGCTGCGCGAGTACGAGATGGTGGTGGTAAGTACCGTAATGCCTTCGCATCAACACAAACTGATTCCATGTACAGGAATACCGAGTGAGACATACCTCAAATGCCTAGAAGAGGTGCAGGCTATATCCTGCGCGACGCTCTTCGTTCCTGTATCCAAGGTCGAGGCAGTACAGTCTATGCGTGAGTGAATCTCGGTGATCTTCCGGTGTTTGGGACTCAACTGACCTTTGACACGTATATTTTAGTCTTGGTGTCGGGGTGGTCTGACAATGGTTGGCTTAGTGGTGGGCACGCGGTTCGTATGGCATTGGAGTTATGTCGGTGATGTTCATCAGTTCTGTTGGTTTTTTGAGCTCATAGGAAGCTCACAGCGCTGCACAAGGCATGGCCGAAGCTGCTTCAACGAATTAACAACAACCAGACAAGCACGACTGAGGATCGCGAGCTCGTCGTAGCTAGCCGAACGTGGTTTGCGTTGTACCTCTTCGAACATCAGTAGGTCTTCTGGAACGCTTGCAATGAAAAAAACTGATGTCACCCAAAAGGCTGTCCTACGGAACTGGGCGTCCGGCCATACTAAAGGATGATGACAGTATACGCAACTGTCGACAATTGTTGCAGCACCCTCTGGCCATTGAGGATGACATGCGTGTAGTTTCGACTGTAGAGCTCATGGCGCTGCGCGAACGTCTTCACAACGCTCTTTCTTCGGCGGAAGGTCCTGTCTGCGACCAAGATTTCGAGGAACTGAGAAGAGCGAATCAGGCTTTCCAGGGGTGGTTCGAGACCTGGGATGCGGTTTTTTCGCAGAAATACGAAGACGCTGGTATGTTCTCTCTCACCCTCGCAGGGAACTGCGCTCATTTCTTCCAGCCTTCTATAGACAGAGTCTCAAGGTTCAGCAGTTGCATGCGGAGCTGTTCCACAATGCAGAGGCGCTGAGAGGCATAGACGGTCCCGAGGACGTTGAGAAGATGCCTCCGCCTCAAAGGGAGGTCGCGATACGCTCAGTTCATATTGCTCAGCAGAGTCTGGACGTCACCATCAACTCGCCGGCGTACAAGGAAGGCATGAAGTATGGTAAGCGTTTTGAAATAGGTACATGCTATTCCATCTCACTCCGTCCCAAGCGGTTCATTATACACACGCCACCGCAACCTTCTCGGCGTCGTTCTTGTTGCGCCTGACTCGTATGTTGTAAGCGGATTGCTCCTTCGTCGTCTGAACATTGTCTCAATTGCATCTTAGCCCAAATGAGTGTGATATTTCAGAAATCAAACATCAAGTTGAACGGCTCGCGGTCCTGATGGCTGAAGGTTTGTTGTTATATAACCGTCTTCACAGAGACTCACGACGTGTACAGTTCCGGGAAAGCGGTACGCATTAACACTTCAGTTGATGCTCAAGAGATTTCAGACTCGGCGGATGTCGACGTCGTCGGGCTCCTCGTCACGTTCGCCGACCTCAGCACGGATGGCGCATCCGCAGCTGTCTATGATCATGGACGCTACTCCAGCGCAAGCGCAGGCCGGTGCACCCCCCGCTGGATACTCTCCGCAATATCTGGCACAGCAGCCTTCCGCGTACCAGTACCAGCTGCAGCCCGGCGAGGCGGACCAGATATGGCGGGGCCTCCAAGCGAACAACGAGCAGATGCCCGTGTGGATATCCGACCAGAGCCTGGGCGGACAGTCCTTCTCCCAACACGGCATGAACGCGTTCCTCCTGCCCACTGACTACCTCCCACCAGTTCCGCAAATCTGGTAGTTTGCCTTGTTTACTTATACTCTTTGTCAGATGGGGCTGATTGTATTTACTGATTCAGATATGGGGGGGAGGTGGTTGGGCTTCTTGGGTGTGGTTATAGTCTGTTGTAATATGTTTCCATTCGGTTCTGGTGTTACGTATACGTTATGTCCTCTGCTGTGTCTTGTTGAATTACGAACGTTTTGTCGGGAATGTCAACGATTGTTCTCTTCGTGGAAGAAGAGTGTGGCGCAACCAAACTTTGTAAAGATCGCGGACCACAGCTGCTGGAAACCCTCTTCGAAATTCCAAACGTTCGCAATGCAACTTCAAAAGCTTAACAATCCAGTCACTCGAGAATTATGTAGAAGAAAATCAGATTGAATTTGGGCCACAAGATACAAATTCTACACAATGTCCTCCGAAGCGCAGGTCGCATCATCACAGAACTAATTCGAATGAACGAAGGGAGTTTCAAAAATTGCTAGAAGCCGAAGCTAATAGACGAGTTCGGATGTATAATTTGCAATCAGCAAAAGACTATGCCTCAGTCGTGACTTCACTGGCGATAGTGCTAACCCGTGCACAAGAGATGAAGAACCCAAAAGGGAAGGAGGTGGGTTATATACTGACAGGATCTGCGCACGGACCATGTCGCGTCATGCACGGACCAGTTGCCGTACTTGGTCCGCACCGTTAACTTTAAGCTTTCATCATGGTCTGTGAACACAGTTGAACCTCAAACTTTCGGAGAGGGCTGACCGCTACATGTCGTTGTGAGGATCATAGTAGTGCGCAAGCGGAAATAACCAATCAATCCGTAGAGCTGGAATCCTTCTCTTGTCGCACACTACGGGATTGCGCCTACCTTTCATGCGTTGTCTTGTGGATCTTCAGATTCGTCGAGGTTTTCGTTTCGGCTGGCAACGGCTGGTGGATGTCTGTAAACTTATTGGTCATCTGGCTATAATCCAGCTTCGGATACGAGGTAGCTTATCTCTGTTCCGCCGAGAGACGACGTGAGCTTCGAATTCTCGTGTATCTCATTCGAAGTCGTTGAGGATCCCGACGAGTCTCTTAAGCGCCTGCATACTAAGTATTGTGTATGCATGAGTCAAGTTAGTGACGCGTGCTTCACTGTATACATAAAGCGCTCTGTCCAAGGAACAGTCTCATCTAACCAACCTCTCAATGCCCGCTCGCAAGAGGACCAAATCACGAAAAGGAGAAAGCTCAATGAATGAGCACCAGCAGTGCTACTACCAGGGCGAATTCGGACGTACAGTTCGTGCACTCATCTCGGACACGTGTGTATACTGGACTGATAACCCTCTAGCCCGAGAACATGGCGAGAAGTCCTGAGCGCTCTGCGCAACGACCAGCGGAGAACATCGATGAGGACATGGACGCGTTCACAGTAGTCCTCGCTACGCTCACGTTGGCCATCACGGCGACTCTCGGTCTTGTTGTCTGCTATTACCTTGTACAAGTAATGTACAACATCGTGTGCGCGACGGTAGCAGTCGCATGGCGAATTATCTGCTGGGAGGCGTGGTTGGCCTATCAATTCATTCGCGTCAAGGTCCTCTACTTCGTTCGAGGGATCTTGTGGGAATCAGCCTTCGTTCTGTTGTCGATGACCATGTCTCATGTGAGAAGAGCAATGCGGAGGATAGGCACAGCTGCATGAGTCGTTTGTCGTCCATGAAAGAGTGAGCTTCACTGTGTTTGGACAACTGTTGTCCCGCTGATAGCATGCCCACAGACAGTTCGAGTTGAAGGATGATGCCAATGGGACGAGAGGAATCACCTAATAAATCTTGATGCAGAGCCAATGTGTACATTTCAGTCGTCTATTCGCAGTCTCAATCTTGTGGTCCAAATACACTGTCCAGGAACGCGTTCGATAATCGAACGCATTGCTGGTACACTCGCTCAAAACCTTGCTGCAGCGACATGAGTATATGCTTCAAATGAGTCTAGCACGTTCAACATACTGTTCCGCCATAGTAAGGATCTGCAATGGGTCTACCGTCGTCATATGAGCCCCAGAGCTTGATCTCGGCGGTGGTGTTGTCGGGTGCCATGCGCTTGAGGTCGCGCAGATTGTTCTCGTCTGCAGCCAAGATATGTGTAAACCTTGTAAAGTCGGATACCTGAACCTTCCGAGCGGCATGAGCGATGGGTATCTTGTGCTGGACTTGCGACATGAGTTGACCTGCCAGTTTGGTGGAAGCAATGATACCTGCCTTTCTACAAGTTGAGACGGTTCTGGGAAGGCTTGAGCAATTCAAGCCACTTAAAGGAAGATGAAACTACCTATCATCCGGATCCTCTCCAGTATGGTACGCGCCAGTCCCACAGCTGTCGACCACTATATCGTGTCCCCGAGATTTGGCAATGTGGCTGAGGACAGCCTCTCCCATTGGCGAGCGGCATATGTTGCCTTGATCTATATTGAACACACGGACTCTATATGGACGCCACACCCACCAAGGCAGACGACAAGCACAAACACTTCTGAAGATGACATGGCGGAATAATATTGAGAGTCGATCGATCGTGATAAACCCACGTGGCCCCCCTTGTCCCTTACCACCAATGCCATCGCCGCCGATTCAGCTGTTCTTGACCACAATTGCCTCTCAGCCGGCTCTGAGGCAGCGCCAGGGTGCGCCGCACTGAAGGAGATGTGTGCAGTGTCTGACACCGCATAACAGAATATCTTCTACGCGTCCTTCAAGTCAAGAAGATACCCTTCACTTCGTATGATCTCGCGTCGGACGAGACGGCGAAGCGGCTGTGGAAAAGGAAGGCGCCTGCAGGTGGGTGGGCGACAATGCTGGCGGCTCACAGTCTGATTCCTCCTAGACAAACAACAGTTGCCTGGTATCCTTGTCGGGGGAACATTTCCAGGCGTATGTCAGTCCAGAATGCGCATATTTTCCCGGTCTCATGAGTCTATTTACCACAGACCTTCAGCGAATTGTGAGGCACGCCCACGCTCTTACCTCGCTGGTCATTTATCCAGCCCCTCAGTGAGGACGCGGTCGAATACGATGAACTCGATATCTTTTTGAGACTGAAGGAAACCTGGAACTCTGACATCGAGGAGCACATTGCATCTTCCGCCGGGCCCATTGGCGTGCCGGGCGCCGCCATGCCTCTTGACATGACGCCAGAGCGCCTACGCGACAAACCCAAAGTCAATTACCCAGCCTCACCGCTCAGTGACAAGCCCATTCCAGTCAACAAGAGAGAAGGCGAACTTGATCTCGGGGACGAACTGTCTGGGTTTGGGCTGCAAGGGCTCAAAGCGACCGAAGACGAGCTACGCGACTTGATCGCTGATTTGGGACTCGATGGGGACGATGCTGGGGATTTGTTGAAGGGACTTGGGGGTAATACTGCAGCGGATGACAACGACAGGTCAAACGGCGAGGAAGCAGAAGAGCGCCCACCTAGCCCGTCACCAGACAAGAAACCGACAAAGGGAGAGGCGACCGCGTCTGCAGCATGAATATCTCTTCCAGCGTTCACTTTGGATCTTAATAACTTTCACTTCACACTTGTATATCATACCCAGATTATGATCAGCCTCTAGGATAATTGATAGGCGAGTTTAGCTCTCTTCGTTTCTATGTTCACTGATTCCCTCATCATAGTCTGAATTCGACAATATCCGATTCTCCATTGTTCCACAACTTCTCAAACTTGAGACCAGCACCTTCACCCAGTTTCTTGAATTCGGACAAGGTTCTCTCCTTTGCGTTGACGATGATCATCATCGTCAGATCCATGTTGTATGGCCTGATGGCGCCGACTCCGCCGTTGGGAAGAAGTGGTGCTGGCGCACTTTCATAGTCTGCCCCGGACGTTGCAGGCCGAAGCATATGTTCACCTGCGCGAAACACCTGAGTCGATACCGACGGTGAATTGGCAGAGACGTACTGATGAGAATACGACTGTCAGGCTTCATGACGCTTTTGATGTGCTTCAGGATTTCAATGCTCGTCTCGTCAATCCAGTCGTGGCTATGCCCAATGTCAGTCTCTTCCACAAGCAGTCGCTCGCACGACTTACATGATCATACTCATATAGTACACGTCGCACCCGGGAATGGGAGCTTCCTTGGTGAAGTCTATGACCTTGAACTCGATGGCCTGCTTTTCCAAAGCTTCCGGCGCCTCAGTCGGCCAGTACTCCTCTTGCGCCTGCTTGATAATTATCGGTAAGTCCTGGAGCTTGAGCTTCAAGTGTGGGTGTTGCTTGTGCAGATACGCGAGGAACTGGCCCAGATTGCCACCGATATCACAGACGGACGCGCCTTCCGGAAGGTTGCCCCATGGATAACCTATGATAGGAACACATCAATCCTGGATCGCAACTTACCTCAGCACAGAAGGACTTACTTTCGACGGAACCTTGACGGCCAACAGCAGGCAGAAAGGCTGACATGGTTTTTGTGAAGCGCGCTGCACTCTTTGCGCCTTCAGGGGTCTCCTGCGTTTGCGTGTCAGAACGGGCACCCGACAATATCAAACGCAGCTACCTGGTGGTAGGCGAACCATGGCCTAGGGTATCCTGACCACTTGTTCCACGGCGTATGTTGTGGCTGGTAGCTCTGTCCAAACACTGGGTCCGTCAAAGTGGCATTCAGTACGGCGCTCCCCTTCTCAATCTCATCGGTACTGGAACTCTTGAATATAGAGTCATCAACAATTAGGGAGACAGACGCACAAGAACATGGAGAAGCTTGACAGGTCGTTCTCGGACACTAGTTGGCAACTGAGCCGGTTGTTAGCAAACACGCCTTCGCTGACTATGCGCAAGTGAGTCGAGAGCGTTGGGCGAATGGATAGGCCGACGTACCTTCGCGGAAAATATGTGTGGTCGCCAATCGCCGCATGATTCGCTCGAGCTTTCCAGCGTCCAAACCGGTTGCTTTAGCGAGTTCTGTGGCGGGCAAACCTTCCGGCTTGTCCTTGAGAAGATCAGGAATTTCGTTGTTGACCACCACATCAATGCAGCCTGCGTCTGTCACCGCCATCGTACGCTGGCTAAGCTCAATTATGGACTCCTATCATGCGGTGTATACACTCACATTCACAATGGTATGGCTCGGCGGGGCAACGGAGGCGCATAGCTGGGCACAGGCGCCGTCCATGATCGCGACAGCCTTGCGCATCGCCTCGGACATGGCTCCATCCACAGGGTGCGGTTTGACATCGTCCAATGTCGGGATGACAGGAGCAGATGACTTTGCGAACTCGCTCTCTATCGTCTTCGCGGCATCGGTGATCAAGGCGACCAGTTGATGAATGTGCTCGTTCGACATGGTGACTGGCGGTCAAGGACGATAACGCTGGAAATATTTCTCTGCTTCTAATATAGACCCACCCTCATCGATGGTTCCATAGGGTCTTTCCCTTGCCAGGAACTAGAGACTTCTTCTGATTGCGTTAACGTCAAAATTTGACGCTGATACTCAAGATCTTTCTACTTCCTTCCAGGGCTGTAGGAAGCCAAGAACGTATGGCCTGGTACAGTCCCGTACGGTCTGAGTCACTGGTCCACCCTCAGAGGTTGTCGTGCCAATGGGGGTGTAGACATTCGCGACATCGCTGATGAACGGAAGCGTCGAAACACTGCATTAGAGAGGGTGCTATTGCTCGGCAAGTTCCGCTTGTGTTCTCACCTCAATGTACTCTCATTCCCACCTCACTCCACTAGTCTTGCCCTGGTTGTGGCACTTCATAGTCCCGGATCCAGGCCATCTCGTAAGTGCATGTGCTTGCAGGACGAGCTCAGCCTGGACGGGCTGAAGGCGCCGATCTAAATGACCGCCCTATAGTAATTCACAAGTACCTGCAGCCCAATTGCTCATAACTTCCTCGTCACGGACCGATCCTGACCGCCGGACGTTAACGCTAGTAGACGCTAGAGCACAGCTTCATGGTACTTATGATACTTGCCCAGGCAGTGTCTTACAAGGCGGCGTCGTCGGCTCTCAGAAAGTCTGTATGTGATTTTCATTGCAACCCAAGTTGCCTCCACCGTTGACGTGAGTCCTGATCTTTCTGATAGATTGGACTGTCCGCATCACGGAATGGTAGTACAGACGAAATTGTACTCACGTTAATTGTTACTCAACCTCGGTAAGTATTATACTCCACTTTGCTATGGCAGACCTTCGTTCAATTCATTTCGCCAGTTTATCATTTGTTAACCCTGCCTGTACGCTTGCAACTCCCTGAGCGTGTACTGCGTCCAGACCACAGCATGGAGCTGTCACGACCGGAGAGTTCTTCCAGTGACATACAATCTGGCCACCATCGCCGTCCGTTCAGGTAACATTCGGTGCATATTGAATTGGGACTGTTTCCGGCAGGCAGCAGCACGCGCTCGCGGGGACTGAAGGTCATCACTGAGTTCGTACAGTCGAATGCGCTTCCGTCTTAGGGTCCAACACTGCACTGGGAACCAAAAGAGTACCATTGATTGACTGCTCCAGGGAACAGGATGGTTGTCTCAAGGATGCGGATGGGTAACTCTCTTCTCTACTACACTCTTTCCTAGCCCCAGGCATCCCTAGACCATATAATTGTGGAGTCTATATATTGCACGAGAACCGGACCGCATTCGGCGAGCTCTCACAGGTCGGCGATTGAGACGGAGAGGTACATGTCTAATATCATAGTCTCTGTATTCGTACTCTCGCTGACAGGCGAGATCCCCGGATGAACAAGCCCGGTAAACATATAACGCGATTATGCGTCTAAATTGCCGCGTGAAGCCTGCGCTTGGTTCACAGCCATAATGTCTGCCGTCCCAAACTTTGCGCCCACGTAAGTTGTCTGTTTCAGTGCTACCAATAATGCTAAACTGGCGAGCTCAGCACTACTCCGCTGGTAAGCCTACAACGATGTTATCTTGCTCACGCTGACTTGGTGTACGTTCTAGCTTGCAGGGTTTCTGGGGAATTGTATTCTCTATGGCGTCCTCGCCAATCAAATCTGTGAGCCGTCCGAGTACGCCCACAGCCAAAGTGAACTGACCTTATGATTAGATTGGTACTATATGTCATTCCCAAAGGACTCCCCCAAACTCAAGTTGTTTGTTGCCACACTGGCCTGCCTCGAGACAGCGCAGACCGCCATGATATACTACGACACTCTAGAAGGCTATGCTATAAATTTTGGGAGCATCGAAGCGTTCAACGACGTACACCTTGCATGGTTGGACATACCAATCACCACATCCATAAGCGAGTATTGCTCGTGCCAGTCTGTAGGCCATTTGCTCATCCATCAATATGCAGTCACTCTCCTGGTTCAGTCCTTCTTCGCCTGGAGGATCTACAATCTGTCCAAAAGTTTTCTCATTGTCGCTCTCGTAGGCTCGGTAAGTGCAAGTGACTATGATGTTGGCTAGCCTGTCCTCACTCTCTGCAAAGGTTGCCTTGCTCCAATGTGGTGCTGGGATTGCTGCCGGAATCATAATCAAGCATCTGAAGTTCTACTCGGCTGTTACTTTGTCGAGGGGCGCAACAATCTCGGTTGGTGCACAGTGTTCCGCATGCCATGACTCTGCTGACATCCCTTCGCATGTAGGTCAAGACGTGGCTCGCAGCAAGCGCTACTTGTGACGTTCTCATCGCTATCATTATGGTCTACCTGGTACGCCCCCAATACGCCCCACTTCTCGACCAGTCACTTACACCTGAAACCTGGCAGCTCATTCGTACGCCCACCGCCTTCCAAAGGACTAAGGTTCTCGTGTCCAAATTGATAAGATCCACAATCGAGACCGGGACAGTGACTGGTGCGCTCCCTCTAGCATTCTCCTCGTCATGCTCTGAGGACAGCCATCAGCCGTGGTCGCGCTCATTGTCCTGATATTGTTCACGACGGTCGGCGGGTCTTACTACGCTTGCCTTGGCGCGCTGGTGGCGAAGTTATACTCCAACGTGGCTCTCGCCGTCCTCAACAGCCGTATCCGGATCATGGGCGGCCGTGATGAATCCCAAGTTGGGACCACAGAGGTGTATGTTGGCGGTGCTCAAGGGCTGTCGTCGCGACAGGAGCCTAATATGCCGGCTTCGAGTATCTTTGCCGTCAATGTAACGCGCACCAGAGAGACACGGGCTGACGAGGTCAGCAGCAATGCGAACAAAACAGACGCGGAGAGTGCTTGGGACGAGAACACGATCCCCATGCATGCTATACCAACAACAAACGTGAGTTTTGCAGCAACCCGACTTCCTGTCCCGCTGAGTTGTGGTCTTTGTTAGCCTTCGAAAGGGAATTATGATATGTAGAATGATCAAATTGTCTCAAGCACGACCGTGCATTCTGAGACAGTGATACATCCCTCATTGCGACCACGTTCAGTCGTTCCTGTCATTGGCTTGTTCTGTGAGTCATTGACAGGACAAAACTCACGCCGTAACGGTAGAGATGAATCTGATACCTTTGCCTCGATAAGCAAAAGCAGCATGATCCGAAGACTTGAAGGTATACATCCAAGTAGTACAGAACTAAGTAGGAGAGCCATCCTACATATTTCGGTCCAGGGTTTGTCGCCTAGAACGCAGGGCTGAGCATTCAAGATGGCCATAGCCACTAGTAACGCCGTTGTCATAAGTCTACAGGATGTATCTCTGGCGCGGCATACAGCGGTACCGGTACCGGTGCTGAAGACGCCCGATGCCAATGCTGAAAGATCAACAGCGCAGCGACGGGTAGGATCGAGAGTATGCCAAGCCACCACCACTGAGGGACTGCTCGGATTCCCTGACTCGGATTCGCGTCCCGCATAGTGACATCGTCGCCCAAGCCCGTACGCTCCAACAGGCCCTCCAAGCCCGTCGGGTTCTCGGGCGCGAAAAAGCGCTGCGGGCGGAGCCAGAAGCTCTCCGGTTGGGGCTGGGGCTGCTGCGGCTTTGGGCCTCCACTCGTCGGCGTCCAGTCCATCGCATCCGCATCGGGTTGTGTAGGTTGAGTCTGTGATTGTGGCGGCTCAATACGAGATGGCACGCCGAATATGGGTGGCTTTGCGACGACGGGTTTGGAAGAGAGGGTGAGGGAGGCGAGGAGGTCGTTTTCTGCCACGGGCGGCGGTGTCAGCGCAGGTGATATCGGCGTTCCAGCTCTAGAGACCACCGTAGTAGAGTCGAGGAGCCGAATAGCGGGCGGTTGTTGTAGTTGGAGCACGAACCAAGATGAGATGAATATCTAGGGGAGATATAAGCCTTTGCCCGCTCGAATCAGATCAACTCACAGATAGTTCCAAGATTAGACAGGAGGTGAAGTAGACACGCGTCCGAAGGCTGTTTGGGGTCTCTGATAGATGTAGATAGTCGAGGCGTGGTGCCAATGCCAGCAAGACCGCACTGAGGACTCGCGAAAGCCACGAGACCATGTGTAACGCCTGAGCGAATGTAAGATCAATGTTTTTGTCGTGTTCATATACAGAGTGACTTGCAATATGGGTCTGCTTTCCACGTAGGCGGACATCGCGTCCTTCTCTCCGAGCACGCTGCACCGACGCGTATGTCGGATCCCAGAACGTCCAAAAGATGGAAACGACGGCTAGGCAGGGTAGGATGAGGGAGCCCGATACGGGAGAAGAGTAATGTAAAAGTCCTGTAACAAGCGAGATGAGTGGGATGGACGGGCTGAGACCATGGACATACGAATGCTATATCCAGCTACAGCAGCAAAGGATGTTAAAGCCCAGAGTGCGCCCCTCACACGCCACGCCATGAGTTTCAATGTTGGTTTCTCTTTGGCCACAATTGGCCCGTTGGACACGCGCCGTGTCCGCTCCTTGCCCTTGGTCTCCTTCAGCCAACTGCCCAACGCATTCAGACGTGCCATCTTCGCACTACCCTGTATCTGTTCTTCGACCGCAGGTAAACAGCTAGCGCAGACAGGCGGGTATCGGAGGTGTAGTGATTCCCGGTACTCTGGAAGCATAGCTACGCGGCGATCGTATTCCGGTGACTGCTGGAGTCAGAAGGCGTAGAAGAAGTGGTAAATGGACTGACGTTGGGATCGGGGAGATAGTTTGAGAGGAGGTTGACGAGGAGCATCTGGTTCGTCTGGCAAGTGTGGCAGAACGGGCCCTTGCCGTACATGGATGGGAGGCGTTCTTTGCTGGGAGAGCCTGTGTCAAGTTTAGAGCCATGTAGTTGGTAAATTTTGTGTGCGTACCGCGCTTGGAGAAGGATCGTCTATTCAGAGACTCGTCCTGCATTGCAGGCTCCCAGGAAAGTATTTCCCCGTGTTTGTCGTACCGATTCCAGCATCCGCAGCTCGAGCATCGAAAGTTGGAGGGATCCCGCGGGCTTTGAGTGAGGGAATTGCAGAAAAAGCACTGCGAGTTGCCGCGACGCTGAAAGAGCGACATGTCCTTGCAAGTTGATGGTAGAGTTGAAGAAACGCACGTGATCGACGCGCCGAAAATGAAAGTTGATCGGTATCCGGCAAATTCCGTTGCCCTTTAGTATTACCCTTCATGTCCGTGGCGCCCACTTCGCATACGGGCAAGGTGCTGCTGCAGCCGTCGTATTTCACGTCGTCTTGCTATGTTGACACTCTGAGGAGCGACATCGACGCGCTGGTGAAGACTTTTGAAGGCGAATACGCGGAATCGGAGGAGAAAAACAAGCCTTTTACTCTGTTCAAGACTGTCTGGTGTGCGATGGGGTGGCAGTGGATGCATTTCAAGGTGTTCGATGCTCGATGTCGGGACACTTTCGTGCAGGTGACTTGCCGACTATTCATTGGTACACTCTGCCGTCTTTTCTTGCGTGGCACGATCACTGATGCTGCGCGTAGAGTACGCGCTGTCTGAAGAGCAGTCGCCCATGTCCCGACTCGTAGCCTTGTTTGCATTGTACACTTTCTTGAACACTCAACCCTCTGGTGCTCCTGTCTTGCATATCACTCAACACATCCCAATCCCACGCGGTATGTCGTTCCCGCTGTCGGAGTTGTGGCATTTTACTGACATGACTGTTCAGATCAATACAATGCTCTGTTATCTCTCTCTGACTCTCTCGAGTCCTCCCTGAAAGCTGCTGCCATTAACATCACACGTCTGCTCGTCAAGACGAATACATTCTACATCACTCCCGATTCCGAACTTGGCGCTTACTACCCCCGCTCCTTGCCTCGCGAAATCATTGTCCAGGACACATCAGACGCTCCCAAGAAGAAAGGCAGGCCGTCAAAAGCTGATAGACTCCGCAAAACACAGGCTGCCGTCGAGGAACTGGACCGATGGCTGCAAAACACGGGCGCGTCGGCTGAAGGCAGAACAACGACGCACAAATTATTGCTGCAGGATCCTACCTCGGTACTGGAACGCTATAGCGAACTGAAGACGCATCTGCTGGACGAGCTTGAGGATGATCCATCCGGCGTGGCGGCCATCACAGAAGCGAACAAGCAGGTGTATTACCGGTTGAAAAAGGCAGCCGAGTTGAACGGAACCGAAGAGACGGGAGCAGACAACGTGAACGATGCAGGACCAGGCATGCCGCGGGTTGAACGGGCAATCATCCAGGGCGATTCGCCTTCAGGGGGGCCTCGGGGAGGGCTGCTTGGCTTGCTGGAAGGAGCGGGAAACCCTAACCTAATGTAGGTGTCCAAAAGGGGTTTTCCATCCTCAATCAATCAATCGCGTACTTTGAGCTCTCCTGAACTTTGACTTGTCCTAGTTGCCTCTCGTGTCAACCCGCCGTTCTTTACCTTTCAACCCGCCGTTTTTGACGTTGCCGCCGCACCTTTGTCCACGATCGCTATGGCGCCATCCGCCCGTCATTACCAGAGGCCAAACATGTCGCCGACGACGACGACTCATCTCCTGCCGAACCAGTCCTCAGCCAGTCTAAGCGTCCCGCGCAGAGTCGCCCCAGGCCTGCAGAGAACGTCAAGCAACTCGACTCTGGTACGTTCTCGCCGAACCCGGTAGTCGCGTCACCTAATGTTTGCCCAGGACGATGGGCGATACAACACTGCCAGCAGTACCGCCTCTATTTCCGACAAGGTACGCCTTGCCCGCCACCACGTACGCTGCTTGCCGACGTCCACAGTTCTCCCTCTCTGCATTTCCCTCGTCTTGGGGCACAGATTTGTCAAACCGCCCCGAGCCCGATGACTACCTCCATAATCCCGACCCACGGCGGGACCGCAGGCACGATGCAGGCGGTACAATCTTCACCTCGCGAGGGCTCGTGAACCTCGGGTGTCTCATTCTTCTTGGCCTTGGCCTCATCACTCTGTTGTGCGTCCATTCTTTCTCGCTCTCAGTGACGCCGCAGCTAATCGTTGTCAAAGTGCTGGCTACCCCATCTTGACCTACTTTACACATCCAGCGCTATCCACGCAAGGCGGATTTAATATAGGCGGTATCAACGCTACTGGACAGGTCGCTATAGATCAACTCCTTGCCTACCTTCCATTGATGAATGCTCCCTAGGTCCCCAGTATACCAGGCAATTACGGCCTCATAGATGTCGATACACCCCAGGAGGCTCATACAACGACGTCTTTGGAGACCGGGGACGAGCTTCAGCTGGTGTTCAGCGATGAATTCAATGTCGACGGACGGACATTCTATCCCGGCCAGGATCCGTACTGGGAGGCAGTCGACCTGCACTACTGGGGCACGAATAACATGGAATGGTACGACCCCGCTGCGATAATCACGAAAGACGGCGCCTTGAAGATAACGCTGTCCAAGAAGGAGACGCATGATTTGCATTACCAAGGCGGGATGATGTCGACATGGAACAAGTTCTGCTTTACTGGAGGCTTGATCGAAGTCGCGGTCGTTTTGCCCGGGAATAACAACATTGTCGGGTTGTGGCCTGCCGTATGGACCATGGGCAACCTTGGTCGTGCTGGGTATGGCGCAAGTCTCGAGGGCACGGTAAGCATTGGTCGTACTCGATTCTTCATGATTGGGATCTCACCTTCGGGTCAGTGGCCATACACCTATGATGCATGTGATGTTGGGACCGCTAAGAACCAGACCGTCAATGGGCAGCCTGAGGCCGCCACGGTCAGCGGTGACGCTCTGTACAACGACGCACTGTCCTACCTTCCAGGCCAGAGATTGTCGCGATGCACATGCCCCGAAGAATCTCACCCAGGACCGATGCACTCTGACGGAACATTTGTCGGTCGTGCCGCGCCGGAAATTGATATTTTCGAGGCTCAGATCGCAAATGACATCGGAACAATATCTCAGTCTGGTCAGTGGGCCGTAAGTCGCCACTTCACAACTGAACTCAAGCATCGTCTGACTGATGATGTGCAGCCCTTCAACTACGCTTATGACTGGTTCAACACGACCGATAACCTGAGTATCTACAATGATACTGCAACGGAACTCAACTCCTACAAAGGGGGCGCGTTTCAGCAAGCGATATCTAGTGTGTCGATCACGAGTAAGTGCGTTTGCTTGATGAGCGTGAATTTGAACCTAAAGACAACTGCACAGACCAAGCGTGTTACGAGAATGAAGGAGGATGCTACTCTGTCTATGGTTTTGAATATCGGCCAGGTATTCATACCGTTCTTATGTTCCGCAGCTGCTGAATCACTTTCTAGGTTATGATGACGGGGTATAACGCGTTCCCAATCGCCCCTCATGATGACTGACTAAAGCTTGCTAATCTAGTACATCACTTGGCTCAACGATGGCGAGATGGCTTGGACGATGCGAGGTCCTGCTACTGCCGCGGATACTCGCGTTGAGATAGCTGCACGTCCTGTCCCGCAAGAACCGATGGTGCGTATGACCGCCTCTAAGTATGACGGATGACATCTGAACGCGTACGCGCGCAGTATATCATCGCCAATTTAGGCATGTCCACCAACTTTGGTCCGGTCGACTTGGAGAATCTGATTTTCCCGACGACGATGAGCATTGACTACGTGCGGGTGTACCAGCCTAAGGACGCGATTAACATTGGGTGCGACCCGGCGGAGTTCCCGACGGAGGCGTACATCACTGAGTATGACCGCCGTTTCTGTTGAATCTCGAAAGTGAATTGATCCGTCTGCAGGTATATAGAGGCATACACGAACCCCAACCTCACGACATGGGTAGACGACTATGGAAAATCATTTCCCAAGAACAGTTTCCTGGGCGAATGTTAGCAGGGTACAGATACTGGTCGGAGGTTATTTGGTCGAAGGTTATTTTACACTCATGTTCTCTTGATGGACTAGATCTTCCGTGTATCATACAGTCTTCTTTACATTTACGCATACCCACAGGACTTTATGAACTTACAGCAATATTTTCATGAATAAGGACACATGCAAGCAAGCCTTCACTTCGTTGAGTCAGACTTACAGGCAATACACAGCCGTACATGGTTTGACCAGTTCAGCTGGATTGTATACCTTGACTACTACACTTTGTCATGCCTGCTCAAGCGTTAGGCTCAAGTTTGGACAGGTGCTTCCAATCTGAACAGGACTCTTCAGACGCGATCAAAATCATCAAGAACTAGGTTCAGCGCCGACGTCACCAGGCTGCCTGCACCATCAGAAGAGTACAATTGGTCTCCTACAAGCCGCTTCCTTGATGTGAAGTTGAGACTCCGCTGGGCACGATAGACGCCACTCGAGGAATAACCTCCCTCTACCTATAGCCAGCGCCACTTATGAAGCGCGGATTTCTCAATGGACCCAAGGCTAAGCTTTCGGCAGCCGAAGCGCAGTCATTGTCCCCTACGACGGCTAACACAATCACCCCCGGGCCAGCGAGTCACTGGGATGCCCGCGACACGAGGGTTACCCTCGACTACGATCCTTCCAAGCAGATCCCTTCCGATCCTAGACTAGTGTTTCAAGATGCCATTCCATATGGTGAAGACAAATCGAAATGCGATTTCATAATTGCGCCAGGTATGGATGTATACTACTGTCTAGCCCTAGCACTATCGAGAGTCTCAACCTACGCGTCAGAATCTTTCATCATGAACAAACAGACCGATCGTCTGGAGATGGGCATTCGCATCGTGCTCTACAGCGTTGACTTACAGTGGCACGATTCGCGCAATGTCGTTACATCCTTGCCGCATCCACGCCTGCTGGGCGCGTCTTCCGATCCAGAGTGGACTGAGTGCTTACTTGTCTATCACACCAAGCGCTGCATACTCAGCACTCCTGGCTTCCCTCGATCTCTGCTCCGAACCACAGACCCCAACCCGTATACCATCACAAACATCTCCGGCAAAGGCCTAGGCGTTCTCGCCTCCCGCCCCATCCAGGAAGGCGAACTTGTACTGGACGAACGCCCCCTCATGATCATACCCGCAGTACAGCTAGTCTCCGGAAAGCAAGTTCCGTACTTTGACGATCCAACCTTGTCAGAGGAAGAGAAATTGCGCTGCACTCAGCTTGCGGTGGAACAAGTGATTGAGATCGTGTACAAGCGCATGTCAGAGGCTAACCAGCGCAAATTTGACGCGTTGGCCAATGCACACACGCATGATGTTGCTGGAAGGCTTTGGGGAATAGTGAGGACAAATGGATTCCAGGCCGGTTTCAAAGACGGTGAGCTATACGGCTCATGACACCTTCATTTTGAGAGTTGATGTACGAAGGAACCACTGTTTACTCTGGCGTCTGTGATCATGGTTCGCGATTCAACCACTCGTGAGTTGCCTTTATGCGTTTGAAACTTCCCTTTGTTACAAATTGCTTGACATGATCTCCAGTTGCTGTCCCAACATCCGCATGAGCTGGTCAAGCGCGTCCTTCTCGTTCCGCTTCTACGCTGTACGCGACATTCCCGTTGGAGAGGAACTCACAGTCTCATACGATGACATCTGCTCCTCGTGCATCAGGAAAACCGTACGTGACTAATCGGTACTATTCCGATCGCCGATTAGTGTCGAGTAGTCGAAATCAGTCAGATTAGTGAGAATAGCTAGAATAGTTACCCCCCCCTACTAATTCCAACTAATCTGACACTATTCAGAACTAATGGCACCTTTTTTTGACTGAAATGACGGCTGGAATCTGGCTCAAAAAGGGGGTTGGAGGCTCGTAATCACACAGAATTGTTATCGAGCAAACATATTGTCATTGAGTGTATGTACAGGACAGTGCGGCTAGCGTACAGTAAAGCTAATGTGCGGCAAAGGCAACAAACCGTACATATATTGACATTACTGTACCATAGTGTTGTCCAAAGGTAAATCGGATCCTCAACAGTGGAGGAACCGCGGCAACGTTGGATGCCACACTATAGGGCAAGGTGTCAGAACGTGTGATACTGTTAGCTGAAATGATAAACGTACCTTCACAACGATGATGCACGCGGACGCAGAGTGTGCATATAGCATCATTGTCAATGTGTCGCAGTAGCCCTATAGTGGTGCTGATCAGTGAAAGTGGGACAGAGCCGTGGTGAGACTTACGCAAAGAGGGAGGCGCGCCCACGTCGTCTTATTGTTGCGTTCATCGTTTTTGGTACTAGGGTTCGTCAGCGTTGAAGCAGACCCGACGAAAGACGGTGCACCAGGTTTCGCTTCACTCGCAACGGGAAAGGTGGGCGGCGTTCAGGTTTTGGCGGCGAGGCCGTTGCCCTGGATAACGTGTCAATTGGGTAGGCGGGGACTGGTGGAAAAACGCCAGCAAAAGAATAGAAATGGGTGTGGCGGTCAGAACAACAGAATAGACATACGAGGGAAGTTGCACCTGGTTGCGCTGGACGGCACATGGTATATAATGCGCTCGCGTTGGCTTCCTGGCATTGGCGATTCGAGGCCTCAGGACCGGTCTTGACATGTTGCCGCCGTTGCATAGTGACTACATCAGAAAAAGATTAGTAGAGGAGAGGAATGGCGGAGTAGAACGGGCACCCTGTGAGCGGCAGACACAGAGTGAACAGTTCTGCCATGGGCCGTCGTCGCATGAAAGATAGCGCTGAAGGAGGTGGGTGTTGAGAGCAAAGAAGCGTGTTGCCCCATATTTGGGTATGGTTCGATTTGGTGCCGGTTCCGGTTCTCAGCTCGGTCCGAGCTGAGTTTGAAATGGACTTGAGAACCTTTTCTTACAAGTCCTGCCTCACCTTCCCGCCCGCTTTCAACCCATGCACACGCTACACTTGGACAGGCCGCGCATTAGTGTAAAACAATAGAGGTTATTTGCAGCGGCCTATTTCAGGGTCTCCGCCAATAATCGGGTTCATCCGAATCGATTTTTTTTGATGTGACTCGTCGTGACTCGCCCAATTCGGAAGGGATCCACGTCGTTGTTTCTTTCGCACTCGACACTACCTAGTAGTACCACTGTCTTTACTTTGTACATCTACTTGTATGCTTCCTGGCCATCATATTTCCCAACTCATTCATCAGGACATCAATCACCTCAGGTGCAACAGTGAGAAAAGGCAGTTGCAGTGGGTGTTGGGTGATAGCAGAGATGACAGCAGCAAGATTGGGCCAGCCTGTTGTCTCATGAATTATGGTACAAAGGATACAGTGTAATGCAATGAGACAATAGTGCAGTGCAATGAGAGGATAGCACTACGTGGGCCCCAATCTTTTACCTAGGGTAAAAGAAAAGGCCAAAGATTGGGTAAAAGAAAGTATTTGTCTCAATATTTGTCCAAAGTGAAATACAATCTTTTGACTCTGCAAAATAATAGTCCAAAGTATACCTTTTGCAGGAGTAAATAGTCAAGAATAGGACAGAAAGATGACTGACTTGAGCGAGAGACAAAGGGAATGAATTACCTGTGAGAAATAGATACAATTCCTTGACACAAAGAGATACATTTACAGTGCACAAAGACATACTTTGTCCTCGGCAAAAGATTATCTTTTACCCGGCACAACGGCCGAGAGAAAGATAATCATTTGCGTCAGAAAAAGTCTATCTTTTGCCGAGGTAAAAGAAAATGCCCGATGAGTGCCCGACGATCGGGTTCTCGGCAGTCACTCCTCGGCCACACGTCTCACGAGCACAAGCCGCCGCATGGCCGAGGAGTGACTGCCGAGAACCCGATCGTCGGGCACTCATCGGGCATTTTCTTTTACCTCGGCAAAAGATAGACTTTTTCTGACGCAAATGATTATCTTTCTCTCGGCCGTTGTGCCGGGTAAAAGATAATCTTTTGCCGAGGACAAAGTATGTCTTTGTGCACTGTAAATGTATCTCTTTGTGTCAAGGAATTGTATCTATTTCTCACAGGTAATTCATTCCCTTTGTCTCTCGCTCAAGTCAGTCATCTTTCTGTCCTATTCTTGACTATTTACTCCTGCAAAAGTTATACTTTGGACTATTATTTTGCAGAGTCAAAAGATTGTATTTCACTTTGGACAAATATTGAGACAAATACTTTCTTTTACCCAATCTTTGGCCTTTTCTTTTACCCTAGGTAAAAGATTGGGGCCCACGTAGTGTAGGCAGTCTACTTCAGTACTACTAGAGTCTAGAGACGGATTTGGAAGTCACACTTGCCTAAAGTAAATTATCTCCGAACTAAAATCGGAATTCTTCGGAGCCCTGAAACAGGCCACTGCAAATAACCTCTAATGACCACTTATACTTCCCAATCATTTTGGGCGAACATCTGTAGAAAATAAGAGGTACATGATTTATCATCATATGCCATGCTTGGCTGCCACCGGATTAGTGGCAGACGAGCTCGAAATAGTGCAAACTAGTGAACGACATAGCCAGAATAGTCAGATTAGTGAGGATTAGTGAAACCGGCACTAATCCTGATCGGAGTAGTCCCGATTAGTCAAGTACGGTTTTCCTGATGCGTCCTTCGCCGAGCGGTCAGGCGCTCTAGCTCGTTACGGTTTTGCATGCTCCTGCCACCACTGCTCCAACCCCAGGAGCTCCGATCAGCGTATCGCATTCTATAAGCAACAAATCCAGGAGAAGGTCACAGAAAATATGAGACTATCGAGCCCTCAGCCTGACTGCAGGGCACTGACCGAGTCGCTGGAGAAAATATCCACGATGATGGAGAGGGATGACCTACAGGTCACGCTGTATTATGTCCTTGTGCTATTCGGCCTCACTGCTGGTTTCGTGGCGCTTGGAGATGCCGAGAAAGCCAGGGTCTATGGGAGGAAGCTTTATTTGACCTGGCGCGGTGAAACAACTGGATTGGACTTTTGTGCGAGCCTGAACAGCTTGAAGGCTCATACCAAGAGGTACTGGGGGACGGGAACACTACCGAGGCTGCTCTTTCTGTATGAGTATCAGAAGGTGCTGGAGAAATGAAATGTAATCGCTTTTCCTTTCTTTCAGAGAAAATAAGGAAGTACCCAATGTGTGTCAGCAAGTTTGGTTAAAGTCTGCGCAGAGGCAAAGATGCAGAAATCTGGACCTATGGATGCAAGTGAAAATATGAGTGTGCCGTCTGTCTGGGTCCATCTATTTCCAAAGTGACATGCAAAGCCACAGACTTCACAGGTGAGCTCGATGATGCCTGGATTGTGGTTACACGCGCAGCAGCTAAAAATTGATAGGCTAGGCTAGTGTAAATTGAATTTACACTTGAAGCCTTTGGGGAAGCGATGTACGCCACCAGCCTTCGGCCCGTTATTCGGAGACTGAAATAATGCCGTGAGCGTGCCGGCCGAAGTTCCGGGCGGGAAATTTCGGAAAACGTGCATTGTAACAAAATGGTATCTCGGATCATGATCTACTCTCTATTCTCTGTTTGCCTTGTCCACTTCAATCCGCTGCCTGTTGTTCCTACTGCTCTTCAGCCGAATCAGTGCCCGAGTGCTACTCCCAGCCCTTGTTCTTATGTGGGAGGCGCTGTCATGGGCACGGCTGGTAACAATACCGGCGGTGCTCGTCCATCATCAGGGCCTCTCACAATAACAGCGTTGTACTCATGTTGTATATAATGGGCTCGCTGGTCTTCTTATTCTTGGCACTATCCATACAAGACCGCTCTCCTCTCTCGTATCATCATGACCTCTGGACTCACTAGCCTCGAGATACTGTCCACCGCTGCGCGTATATGCAACGAAGAACGACCACCCGCATGTATACGGTGCTGCGTCATTCCTGGCGAATGCGAAAACTTCACCTACTTTGAAATCCGCGAAGAACTTGTAGTTGTCGTTGAGATGGACAACGACAGCAAGCCGAGCCTTCGAACAGTCCCTCTCAACAGAATGGATCCCTCCGCGGTGGCCGAACTAGAGGAACTCTGTCGAGCGAACAGCTCCGGCGAAAAATGCGCTTTCTGTACACGCTCTGATGCGACCCAAGCGACACCATCTATGGATCAATGCTACGAAGATATTGCTGAACTGGATATGGAGTACGAACCATCATCATCTGCGCCACCGCCACGAGCGCCATCTCCCGAATATCGATCTCCCTCCCCATATGCTCCAAGTCGTTCTCCGTCCCCATACGCTCCTAGCCGGTCTGCATCTCCCTATATCGAGGCGGGTCCTAGCAAACCTAAGAAGGCTGCAAAGTCTAGCAAGGTTCGCTTCACTCTACCGCCCAAGCTTGCAGGCAAAAAGTACACATCCCCAGGACCTTCATCGAGTGATCTTACCGCAGCACCCTCGGATGTCGATTCTCCTCCTCCCGCCCCTCTAGCTGGTAAAAAGACCGCTACAAAGAAAAAGGCTCAAAAGGAGACGGAAGAGAAAGTCAAGAAGGCGGCCAAAAAGAGTGGGAAGGCGAAGGCGAAGGCAAAAGGTTCATCAGGAAGTCACAAGAGGAAGATCACCAATGACCTCGCGCTTGAGGCCAAAGTGAAGGAGCTGGACACTGCCCCCACCGTCATAAAAGGCCAACCGATGAATTTCATTCAAATGGCCGTCATCCACAAAGTGTACCACGACATTACAAGGCAACCTCCTGAGTGGTGGATGTGCTGTATGGCGGAAAAACTTGGTCGGTGAGTGCATACATGTGTTTCTGGCCAACCTGTGTATCTGAGCTGGAGAAACAGGGCCTTCTACCAGGTTTACAACTTCTTCAACAATCGCAATCAAAATTTCATGCACAAATTTCATCCCGACTACGCACATGACGAACACTCGTTTGTGTTGCCTTCCGGAGTGTGCGTGTCGATGCGCCCCTCCGCGCGAAGCTTCTCAGACACCTGGTCAAATGCTGAATTTGACCGCGTCATCGGAGAGTTATTGAACAATATCCATGAGATCGGGGTCGAGTATCGGGAGAGAAGGAGGACCATCAAACATTTTGCCAACCGTTCAAAGGACTTTGACACAAAGGGAAGACAGACAGAATCATAACGAAAGGAGGAAGGAGGTTTACGTTACGGGCGGGAGCAGAGGAGTATTCGGTTAGCTAATCTCGTCCTCCGACTATCAGATCACTCTCTTATCCTACCAAATCATGTGTTCACGTTAATCAGTACCATAGCCACTCGTAGAGTATAATCACTATTGTATGTAGCTGCTAGCATTTATGTAGAGGTAGAGACACGTCATGATGAACTTCTAATGAACTTGTGCTAAAGTGATCGAACAGCTTGAACTCATACATCCATCATCGGTACATTCTCTCATCCCATTCCAATGGCCGACCATCGCCAGTGGAACGCTCAGGATGACAACGCCTCGTATTTTTTGCCAGAGCCCCAAACGCCGAACATTCAGACGCCAACTTACAACCGAACGCTGACAGACGTCGAGGAGGCGCGACCGCCGAGCGAACTGCACGATGCCTCCCACTTCAATTCTCAGCCACTGGACGCGCCTAACGACATGGAAAACGGTCTTTCCCCAAGCGGGCGAAATTTGGGAGAACGCAGCCAGTCGGGCAGACGGAAATCCCTTTACCGGCTCTCGTCCATGGTCAAGACACCGCTCAAGCCCGTCGTACGCCTAGCCGACACCGTCGCGGATACTGTAGTCGATGCTGGACAAGTTGGCGTCCATGTCCTTTCGTCCAGGATTCTACAACGCCACAAGAATAAGACGGAGATCGTTCAGAACGTTCAAGGTGAAATTGATCAGCAGAATATCTGAACCCGCCTAACATTCACAGATCTCACAACGCGCAGAAAGTTTCTTCTCAAGCTCGCCAAGGCCCTCATGTCCTATGGCGCACCCTCGCACAGAATAAGCTCCATGTTGGTAGCAGCTTCTGACATCCTCGGCGCCAAAGCAGGTCAGTGGCCGCCTCTCAAGATGTCGATGCTGCACTGTAATCTGATCTGCAGACTTCGTTCATCTCCCCAACATAATTATCGTTTCCATCCGCGACAGTGACACCGCCGCGACTCGAACCTACTTTGTACGCGCCACTGGCCGCATCGCTCTCACTAAACTGCATCACGTCCACGATATCTACCGCGAGGTTCTCCACGACAGGATGAGTGCCGCCGAAGGCATGGACGCCCTACGCAAGATTCTTCGTTCTCCTCCGACCTACCCTCTCTACTTTCGCTGTGTTCTGGCCTTTTTCTCTGCTTCTCTGATCTGCGTTGTCTCTTTCGGCGGCTCTCTTACTGATATGTGGGTCAGTGGACTCTGCGCGTCGGTGCTGCAATACCTGGGACTGAGCGCTGCCCATAAAAGCGCCATGTACGCTAATGTTTATGAGTATGCTCTGTTCGATCTCGCTGTGCTCTTGTGCTCAACTTTTTCGCAGAATCTCTGTGTCTATCATTGTCGCTTTTGTTGCTAGAGGTTTGAGCAACGTGCCTGGAAATATCTTCTGCTATAGCGCTATCTCTTCTGCTGGAACTGTATCTATCCTCCCAGGTTTTACTGTTCGTAAGTGGAACCCCGCTCCTGCCACCGTTATCTTCTTTCTCATTTCTCACCACAGTGATAAGTGCTCTTGAACTGATGTCTCGTAACATTTTCTGCGGGTCGGTCAGAATTGTCTATGCCATCATCTACACACTATTTCTCGTGAGATCCTGTTTTTCTTCGTGAACCGCCTAATCTCATCTCACGCATAGGGCTTTGGACTCACGATTGGATCCGATCTCTATCTTGTTGTGGATCGTAAAGCTCGCCGTGCATATTACGCCGCTGGAACACCAAGCGAGTACACATACGCCCACGGAACGTTTAGAATGATCAATGGCTCTGAATCCTTCCTTCCGATCTCTGGTGTCCTTGGCAGTGGTATCTCCTCATACCCGGAGCAGCATGTTGTCAAAGGTATCATATCTCTTGGTTGTTAAGGAGCAAAGCAGTTACGCTCACATCCAATAGGCTGCTTTCGTGATCCCTCGTGGCTCTGGGTGTTTAGACCTTTTCCGTGGTGGACTCTACTCTTCCTGGTGCCGCTCTACACGACCTGTACCTCTCTGGGGAACCTGCAGCATTATCGAAGCCTGCAGTTGCCTGTCATGGTGTTCTTTGCTTGTTGCTCATATGCTGCCAATCGCGCTGCTAATATCGTCCTGCCGAATCGAACTGATATCGTGTCTGCTGCTGGGGCTTTCGTCATTGGTCTTCTGGGCAACGCTTACTCTAGAGTGATTGGCGGGACTGCTTTCACGTCGATGGTGACGGGGGTTGTCTTTCTGGTTCCTGTACGTTTTCCTTTGGTAGTGCGAGGCTAATGAGATTGAAATTCCGATAGTCCGGTATCGCTCAAGGTGGAGGATTGACGCAGAATTTCCACTCATCGGCCGACCAGTACTCGACGGGATTCTCGTTGGCCCTTCGAATGATATCTGTAGCGTCCGGTGTGACGATTGGGCTGTTCGTCAGTCAAGTGATTGGTGGGCTTTATCTGTCTTCCTTGTGCTCTCAGCCGCTGACTCGATAACAAGTCTACTTCTTCGGAACGAGGAAGAATGCAGCACATTTCGCCTTCTGACAACATTCATCCGGTCAAAGAGATTATTTCAGTGAATCATGCCATACACAGTTCCCTGTATTTACAGAGTCTTTTCTACTAAAACAATACCTTCTTTCTCTAATACCTCGCGAATAGGATTACAGATTTCGTCACTGTAGGGGGCAAGAACGCCGGGCGTATTGAAGACTCCATCCAGGACGAGCTGGGTCGCGATTCCACACGTCAGGCCGACCGTCAATGCCATAGCCGAATGTCCCTTTGGGTCTCCGTAAGCTTCAAGTGTCGAAGTGAGAGTGTTCTGAACGGTGTTCGTGAGTGACATTGCAGCATCATCGAGACAGAGAGGGGGGCCTTACCGAAGAGCCGTCCTCCCACTCGACAACGAACTTGTGTTGCAGCATGACCAGGTCACGCTCCCCATCCTTATACTTGATGAGGCCTTCGAGACGTGCACAGAGGGTGTCGAGAAGATTGCCACCGTGGACGGAGATCTTATCCGCAGAAAGCAAGCCTATCCACTTCATCTGGGAAACGACACTCTCGGCCTCGGAATCGCTTGGAAATTTACAGACGGCTTTGATCTTCTCAATCAGCGTGCTACGGAATGCCCGGTAAGTGACCCGAAGCTATTGACCTTGGCTTTTCCTTACCTTTCTGTCGCGTTTTCAGCACCGACGGCAAGCTGTGTTGCTTCGCCCCATGACAGGCCCTCTTTCAGCCAAGGCTTCGGCGTTGTATCCATCCATCCAAGTTCGATGAGGGCTCTGAACAGCCCAGGGAACACTGAGTACCGCAACGTTGACCTCATGACGGTCGTCGCCTCGGGAATTTTGTAAAACTCTCTGAAAGGCACCGCATCTCTGTTCGCGTAAGCGACGAAAGAGAATCCCGGAGCGACATCGCACGCCTTCGCCGAGCCCATGAGGTCCCTTCCGTCGATGTCTACTTGTTTGCCGTCCGCCAGGTAGGAGCCGTTGTTCATCAGCGCGAGGAGCCCGCCCCGCGCAGACCAGGAGAACTTATGACCGAGGGGGTTGTCGTTGCACTCTGGGGCGGGGATCGCACCACAGACCGAGTAGAACTCCTTCACTTTTCCGCCCTTGGCGTGCACCTCTCCGATTGTCTTCACCGCGTACAGGTGGTCTATTCCTGGGTCCACGCCAACCTCGTTGAGCACAATGATCCCGGCGGCCTTGACGTCCTCCTCGAGGGCCCGCATGGCTGGGGAGACGTAGCTCGTCGTGACGACGTTGGTCTTTCCGCGGATAGCGGCCTTGATGACCTCTGCATGGAACGTGTAAGGAACTAGAGAGACGACGAGGTCGTGGGCGGCGACTTGTTCGTGGAGGCGAGTCGTATCGTTCACGTCCAGGGAGACGGCGACGGTGTTCTGGAACCCAGCAGAGAGCACTTCAGCTGTGCTGAGGGTGCGACACGCCACCGTTAAACGGTTGCGAGGATCGCGAGCGAGGTACTCCACGCATGGTTTGGCAACAGACCCGCTGCCCAGGATGAGAACTTTGTTTACTGCTATGGTATGAGAAGGAAGCGCTGATGAACGGTATCGAGCGAAGTACCTGACATGAGGGAACGGGTCAGAGAGCACTACTTGTTGGCCACGAACGAGTCATATCCTCAATACTTGCACTGATATGATGTTTACTTACTAAGACACGAAGACCCTGGCGTCAGAAATGACTCCTCCCTCTTCTCGCGCCAACGGCCCGTCCTGATCACATTTCGCTGATCAACAATACTCTGCTTACGGAGAGGGGCAGCAGGAGGACAATGCATGCACAGATCCGTCGGGATACAAGAGCTTGGTAATTGTGGCACAATGCGTCATTTGAGTGAAATCCGAAACATTCAATCATGATCGAACTTGACATAACACGACGTGTCGTCGATTCACTATAGTACATGCAACGCCGCCAACATCATGCATTATATATGTGGTATAGGAGACAAAGGCCGTTTGATGACTCAAGTTCTCGAGAAACTCGTCCCGCGGGCAACTCAAGAAGGATCCAGGTGGATCAACAGAGCTTCAATACGGCCAGCCATCTGTGGGTCCTTGAGCATCGTCTGCAAAGCGCTGTCCAGATCGACAGTCCTATCGGCCAGTTGTAAGATCTTCCCCTCGAAGATCCCCTCCAAGGGGAATGCGTGATGATCGTCATCTTGAACTTGGTCGAGGTCTCGGCACCACACGAGAAGGTCTCTCAGCTTCTGGAGGCACTCGCCCCACGACGAATGATGCAAGCATACGTCGCGCAACCTCGACCTCACGTTGTACTTAACTGGAGTAGCCTCATAACCACGCTTGGTCAAGGCTAATGAAAGAATCACAAGCTGGCGGGGGTGCGGGAGGAAATCGAGTGCAGTGTGTCGATGACCGAAGACGTAGTTTATGAATTCAGCAAGAAGCTGCAAAATCTCAGGCTGCGCGGATGTCACGACCCAAAGCTCCGAGATTGTGGTCATCCATTGATCATCGATGAAAACTCGGTATGCCTCCTCGTGGCCCCGTTGCAGAGCTAGATGCATAAGCTCGAAGATTTGGGTAATATGCACAGATTCCCGAAGTGTGGTGAACTCTTCAGACACACAGCTGGCGATCGGAACACGCAAGATGCGAGGGAAGAACTTCAACGGGATAGTTTCTGGTCCCATCAATGAATACGGATACGCTTGGACAGCTGTAACACGTAGACCTTGGAGAAGTGGCTGGTCCGGAGGAAACATCGATGACGGCTCGTAAATCTCCATCATTTGCTCGAGGAGGTCAAAATAGACATCTTCTGAGTCGAAGTCTCGGAAGACCCAAGACAGCAATCCAACAAACGGTTCACAGTCTGATGGATGTGTAATGATGTTGATGGTCCGAATATGATGCAAGGCATAGTTGCTGGCCAAAACCAACAAACGAGAGATAGGTTTCATGGAGTGGTCAACGTTTGCCCGATCGACCTCAGAGGTCGCGAGATTCGGTATGCCGAGCAGAACGTTTATTGTCTCAACCCGACACTCAGTGAGCAAGGCTTCTTCCACATAGCAAGGTCCTTGGGGGAAATAGCTATGCGGAACTAGACCACGCCGAGATATCAGGCGAGTGAGAACATCTGCATACATCCGATTGAACTTCTCGTCTTTGAGTTTGAAGGCGCCAGAGCCTATGCAAATTTTGAAAATCTTTCTCCACATCAAAGGATGCAATTTTGCATTGAGGAGCCCTCTGAAGAGGGTCAAGTACTTCTCGGCATGGGTCGCATTGCAGTCTGAGTCGGAAAGGGAGTGTGCAAGCCAAGCAGCAGACACGTAGCGCGGCTCACGTTCGACAATACCGATGTCTGGACATGGGAAGTTGAGAAAGAGCCTGAACCCAGGAAGGAACAGGCCAGAACGGCAAAGACGTTCGAGTTTGCTGCATTCTGGGCCAGAAACATGGATCGAGAGGCTGGTTGTGATATTCTCGTGGACTACCTGCATTTCCAGCAAAAGGCTTGCACTGTGGACGGCGATCGCAGTAGGGCCAGCCCAGACTTTCTCCGCATGCCTCTCGGAATTGACCGTAAGCCCTCCAATGGCTTGTACGACAATGCTTTGAACCGAAGGATTGGAGGACATATGGAATAACCAGTTCAGCGCGTCCACAGAGATTGTGGACCAGCTGGAGGAGACCATGCTAGCTTCGACAGCAACACGAGTCCGAGCCGGAGGTGCAGTTCTGACGTCGCGCGGCAGTGAGTTGCGTCGGCGCATGGTGCAGGACCAAGCCTGACCAGTCAGCTGCCATGTCGCAGCGATGTAATGATATCCATAATGAAGGAAGTCAGTCAGAGGCGTCTGGTAGGGACATTGTGGAAATATCACGGGGAGTGCATTGCTGAGTAGGTAGAGGACACAGACAACAGTGGTAATCACACCAATTGTCCAAGCCAAAGATGTGCGGAGAGGGATGTAGAAGAGGACAAGGCCCGTGAAGAAGAGTGTCAGGGAGACGTGCATGGTTATGGGCAGCATTCCGATGATGACACGGACGCGCCAGCGTTCAAGGCCCATGTATCGAAATTGGCGGGTATGGCTCCGAAGTCGAGGGGTGCCGGAAGGGAGGGACATGTAGTGATGAAGCCATTGCTTCACCAAAACGGCGGCGAGGGCGACTACGAGACTGGCAGCGAGGCTAACGGACCAAAGTCCATTAACCCAGACATCGTTTGCCGTAGGCTCGAAATTGGCGGAAGGATTAGCGGACGGTGTGGTTATATTCACCAGGGTGATTCCCTCCGACTTTGCCAACTGGATGTAGACAAGATCATAGAGGAGCAGGGCGGTCATCTCGGTGAAGTCCGCCTGGAGATTCTGCGATGCTTGAACGAGGAACGACGTGACCACTGCTGAGAAGAGACCAGCCTACGAAGAGTTATAACAATCGATGGTCGAGCTTGACAATGGAAGAAGTCACTGAAGAAGACCAGCATGACGTCGAGACCATCGCGAGACTCGCTCGTCAGCATCCTGTCGAATTCGGCCGCTTCTTCGACGTATACGCGCCATACTCTGGCATTAGGCGCTGTTTCGGCGCAGTATTCATCCTCTGGAAGACGTTTCTCGTAATCATCATTGAACACCGTAGAAGGCGACGTGGCTTGAGGAGCAGCCTGATTCAGCCCAAAGAATTGCCTTGGCTGCTGGGCGGCGGTGTTAGGCTTTGCAGCGTTAGTCTGCGAAGCAGGTGATGTGAGTGTAGGTGGGGACGCTGTTGCCGTGATCGTGTCATTGCGAAGTATGCGTTCGTCTGATCCTGGTCCTGGTTCTTCAGAAAATTGAAGGTTTGGCGAGACAGCCGCGTCAGAGTTCGACATGGCCAACAAGCTCGAAGGTGAACGTTTGCATACGACAGGCGTATCAGCAGCGTATCAGTGTCACGGAGGGATGCCATCGGAGTCTCAAATCGCCTACGCGGCCCGAAGCATCACGACTTCGTATCTTGTGTCTTTACCACCACCTTCAACTTGATTGAAGTTTGAACGTCTAAGTGAAGCTATAATGGGTGAGTTATTGGTCTCATTTACCATGGAGAAGATACTCATTCTTCATTAGATTTCCAGGTGTGCACGGCCTCGTCTTTTCAAAGAAGTCGATGTTAAAACAACGCAGAATCGGGTCGGTTCCAAATTCGGAGGCGGAGGAGTTGCTGGAGCCTCAGAGACCAATGTCGACCGACGTGAACGTCTGCGAAAACTAGCGCTGGAGACAATAGACCTGGCCAAGGTGCGCTACCTCTGTACGACTTGTCTCCTGCGCTAACAAATGGGACAGGATCCCTATATCTTGCGCAATCATCTTGGCTCTCTCGAATGTCGACTGTGCTTGACTCTCCACACCAACGAAGGCTCCTACCTTGCGCACACACAAGGCAAAAAGCATCAAACCAACTTGGCGCGCCGCGCGGCTCGCGATGCCAAGGACACCCAGCTTATGATTGCGCCTACCCAGAGCAGCATCCAGCGAAAAGTCTTTTTGAAGATAGGACGCCCGGGGTATCGCGTGACGAAGGTGCGCGACCTGGACACAGGCAAGGAGGGCATGATGGTGCAAGTCCATCTGCCGCAAATCAAGCCTGGAGTCATTCCGCGCAGACGGTTCATGAGCGCATGGGAACAAAAGAGGGAGGCGCCCAATAAGGCTTACCAGTATCTTATTGTGAGTAAAGCCTTCCTATTTTGCCACGCTTGTTCAACATCTGTTCAGGTCGCTGCTGAGCCGTACGAAACCATTGCCTTCCGGATACCGGCCAGGGAAATAGAGGACGAAGCTGACGACGCCGGCTACTGGAACTGGTCTCACTGGGACCCCGATACCAAGCAGTACAGCTTCCAGTTCATGTTTCGTCTGGCATACCAATGAGTGCCTGGTATCTATCTTCTCTTTGTACCACACCTGTATATCATCCTCATTCGTGTTGATCAGTGTTCTTTGAGGTGTTCGAAACTCGTTATTGATTTTGTCGAGGAACGATCGGTAACTTGTTCCACGCCACGCTCTTCTCCACTTTTCATCACACCTCAAGGACATGCCCGCCGTTTCCCGTATCAGGAACCCCGCCGTTCCGCTTAACGCAGTCAGTAGCCAGGATTCTACTGCTGGGCACAGACGAAAGGCGCGTACGCAGAAGACCTTCATCGAGAGCGTGCAAGACATTGTCTCGCGATTCCGAGACGACCCCAATATCAGCCAGCAACGTGTTTACCACACAATCCTCCCGCCTTTTGTCTTTGCATCCCTGCTGCTCGCCATAGTCGCCCTACCGCGCATTCCTCATGTCCAGAGCTGGCTGAGCGACTTGGATCGCTTTAAATATCACGTCGCCTTGTCAATACTCGCTGCAGCACTCGCCATAGCGTGCGCCGTGCGGCTTATACGATGGTTCATCAGAAAGGTCGCAGATGGGATCAAGATTTTTGTGGAGTACGACTTTCAGGACTTGACCAGAGAAGCGGGGGTACCCCAGTCGTACGAGCTCGTGCTTGGTGGCGTGCTATGAAATGGTATCTACTATTTATTCATTTGTATCTCTCAGTGATACACTGGAATAATCTCAGCCTCAGCATAGTCTTCCGGCAGTAAGCTTTCCTTGTCCACGAGACCCGACGCGAACATAGCATCCAGCCATTTTGAGAGGTATGGCAACGAGGGAGATCGCCAGGTGTTTCGCACGAGCGAAGGGTTCGTCAATGAGTACGGGTAGAACCTGATATCGAATTGTGAGACGATCAGATTGAGGCGCAATTGTGAATGGGACTTACGCGAAGACGCAGAAATCCGCATGAGTGGGTTTCGTGCCAGCGAGGAAGGTCCCGGGCTCGCCACGTTGGTCCCTTTCCTCTAGCAAGAGGTTGATCAAGCCTAGTCTGTGTATCCTCGTCAGCATCGGCATTCCTTGGGAGAGTGGATCACCCACTGCTTCCGTGCGCGTGCATATTGATCCCTCAACCAGTCCCTTTGAGAGTTGACCTCTTTGAGCTGGTCGAGCTTTACCTGCCCGCACTTCGCGAGAAAGTGCGCTCTGCTTGCTGGGTCTTTGTCTTCTGGGAAGAGAGCGTAGCTCTGATTTGTTGGTTGGTTAGTTGGTGTTGTGATTGGACAATGGTCGTGACTGGCAGACTTACGGTGTGGAGGACGCATGGTCTCAGTTCATGCGCCATGCATTTGTCGACCTGGAGAGTTACGCGTCAGTGCGGTGATAGTTGGGCAGAGCTCTGCCATTAGTTTCGTACCCATTGCTCGATGAAGCGGGCATGAGCGCGCCCAGCTGCGACGTCCTCGGCAGCTCCGTTCCCTGCAGGTGCAAAAATGGATCTAGTAGGTGTTGAGTAGTTTTGCTCCAGCTGAATAGTAGCGTATCCGTTTGTTAGTCTCAGGAGGGATACATACACAACAAGAAACACACTCACGTATTGGGCGATATTATAAGAGTCCATAATGGTCCTTTCTGATGAACCATCCGCGCTCCGAATCGCTATCATCTACATAAACCATTCAATGTGGCGGCAACAATTGCTTTCGTGACTGGGGCTTACAGGCAAAGTGACCTTGTCCAACCCAAAGCGTGCAGGCAGCTCCTCTCGGAGTTGGGTCAACGTGACGAGCTCAGTGGTGAAGGGCACGTTCAGCAGGCGCAAGGGAAGGAGCGTTTTCCAGACGTGGGGCGCGAATGACATGGGCTCCTTGGGGTACTGGCATAGCTGGAAAAGGGTGATGAACTCGGAGGCCATCTAAGCTATGTAGTGGCAGGTCGGAAGAGCTTCAGGCAAGAGCATCTCCTACGGAATGAGATTGATCGAGGAAGGATAGATTGTCGGACCCCTCCGAAAGACGGACGGATCGGAAACGGGCCATCCGACGCGGCGTGTGGCGATACAGCACTTGGACATTTGAGTTATGCGACAAAACTCTTCTTAGCTCTGTACAAGGTCTCAAGAAGTGATGTTATCCGGCAGAATGGTAGTAAAGTTGTCCATTTTTCAAGATAGCTTGTTTTTCGTTCATTCATCGTCCCAAAAGGCTTCCTCCAACCCACCCAAGCGCACAGGCTCAAGCTCGCCAACACAATCTTCTACTTCAACCGTTCCAGGATCATTCGACTCCAACAGATCCAAGCACCAGCCTGTGCATCCTCGCCACCGTACAGGAATCCTCATGCCAGGATCACAGCCTGCAATCCTACTCTCCCAAGTGAACATCTCCTCTGAATGCAGAACAAATTTCCCGCCGCACGGGCATATACCCAAGCCTGTCACGCTGTCATAGTCGTGCTCATACGAGTACCTCGGGTGACGAGACGGTGGTATTCGCAAGCAGTTGTGCATAGCATTGATCATGCGCGGAGGAGCGTCCAGGTGCATCACCTCCTGCTCGAGGAGCGAGCGCAGACATATTTCGGCTAGGGATGGGACGGGACTGTCGAAGAGCGGCCGTCGTAGCACCCTGGTATCTCGTGGTGGGTGCATGAAGGGGTTGTGAGTCGCAGTCAGACTCTGGAGACTGAGCTCCATAATCTCGGCAGGGAGGTATTCCAGCCTATTGGAAGATATGTTCAACACTTCGAGGCTGCGAAGGTGCCGAATCTCGGGCGGAATGACGCGTAGTTTGTTGTGTGCTGAAGCGCCGTTAGACAGGGATAGCACCAGAGATGGAACTCTCACATATGGCGAGCACGGCAAGCTTGTCGACGTCGAATAGTTCAGTGGGAATGTAGGAAATTTGATTATGGCTCAGAAAAAGCTGGATTTTCTCGCGAGGAAGGCCAAGTACTTGAGAAGATGTTCGAGAGAAGACGCGTTGTCCGGTAGACCTGACGACTGGGGGAGCATGCTCGTGCTCTTCATGCACTGAAGGTACGAAAAAGTGCTGCAAGCTGTCCATGGCCGATATCGATATGGACTGCAGACCTTTGGCGCTGAGGATGTATTGTTACATGGAGAAGGATAGAGTAGAGAAGGAATGCACCTCAAATCAACACGTCCGCACGCCTCTTCAAGCACGCGAGTGGTGGCCTCTTCCCAGACATCCTCCTCGTAGACGCGTGCAGTATCCATGTCCATTTCGTCGGCATATAGCCCTGTCTCGTCGTCTGAGCACTCCTCAATCCGCCGACGCTTTGAGCGCCGTGAGTCGTCGTCAAGAGACTTTGCTCTGCGCGACTCTCTCTCTTCCAGGCCGTACGTGCGCAGCTTGCGCGTGAGTTTGTGGGACGCGGCGTAGGGCTCCTTGAAGACGAATGAGTCGGCGGGCTCTGAGCCGGGCGAAGACGGCGGCGAGGAGTCAATGCATGGGTTCGGCGAAGACGGCGGCGAGTCTGAGTAGGTTGTTGACTGCGAAAGCGACAAGGCAGACATGGAAGAGGGAAGGAAAGAAGGCGGCCGGAGCGGGCCTGGACTCTATCATCAGAATCATGTGATGCTATTATCACCGACGCGAGCGTTGGCGAGTTTGAGATGGGGCCAAGCGCTGAGCGCTGATCATCGGCAACACTACGACTTCTCTGTTCTTTTCTGGTGTATTGTTACCCAGAAGAAGTCTCAAGTTGCATTTGCTGTTTGATGCTCATGCTCACAAGAGGTATGCGATTGATTAGATTCTGGTATAGGTACTCCAGGAGCCAGTCCTACTCTACGTGTCTGCAATATCTCCAACTAGAATATCTGGATTGATAGTGAGGCAAGTGATTTTGACGACTCATGAGAGGTACGTACCCACTGTAACGTTCCCAGACTCTTCAAGCAGCCGCAGTGGCATTACCAGCAGCAGCGCCTCCTGCAGCAGCAGTGGCATTGCCTGCCGCGGCGGCACCTCCAGCGGCAGCAGCACCTCCTACAGTGAACTAGACAGAATCTCAATGCATCATTTCCCAAAAATGCAATAGAATGAAACGCACGTAAACACAGTCATCAAGAGATCCGTGTTGTGCCACGGGAACGATGACGGGCTGATGGTTAGCGCTAGAGTTGATGGAGCACAAGCGGTAGGATCCTTGGGGCAGGCCGGCGGTAACATCGGCAGTCACTTGTCCGTTCACTGCAGCTCCGTTGATACCCTAAGCCGTGCTTAGTTAGAGCCAAGTGCAGATTTAGCAAAAGAAATACCTTGAAGAACGCGAAGTCCTGGGGGTTCGTGGGCGTGGTCTGTGTCACCGAACTGAGAGTCTCGATGACGACATGACTATGGCCAACGATGAGACCATCGCCGTTGAGGGTCTGCGGTGCAGCGAAGTAGTTCTCTTGGGCATTCACAAAGTTTCCGGTGTCCAAGCTACATGGGCATCAGCGAGAGTGCTTTGGCCTCACAGCGACTACTCACTTGTTGATAGCCATCGTGATGGTGAACGGAGTGTTGACATCAAAGTTGTCGTTGTTGGTAGGTGAAACGAATTTGGCGGAAGGCATGTTAGAAGTGGTGGGAATGACACCAATGGGGGCTGAAAGGGATCATTTCAGGATGACAGACCGTTCTTGGGAGCCCAACACGATAAGACCGACCTGGGTTGCAAGAGCCGGTAGTTATCTGCTTTCCGTTGGTGATAGGAAGATTGGGCACGGTAAGGCAGAAGTTGATGAAATTGTTCGACGACGTCAAAGAAGCGATTTGACCTGAACATACACCCCGTGAGTACTCTCTTTGGATGCACACTAGGAAACTGTCGTACCGGCCTCAGGCACGTCCTGCCCGTCGTTCTCAAACCCTGTGGCGATGACTCGAGGGTCAAGCGCTAGAGAATCGAGATGTGAGTATTAGGCAGACGTAAGGACAATATCCACCTACTCAATGATGTCTGGGGGTCGGAATCCGTGCTGTTGGCAGCGGCACTAGTAGCGCTCGCGGGAGCCGCACTTGCGGCGGACGCGGCGCCTGTGTCAGTCGCAGTGGCGGAAGCGACAGCACCTGTGTCGACTGCGGAACTGCTGGCCGCGCCTGTGTCAACACCCGTTGTATTTGTGGCGGCACCACCTCCGGTAGCAGCGCCGGCTGCAGCACCTCCAGCGGCACCTGCAGCACCTCCAGCTGCAGCACCTCCAGCGGCGGCTCCCTGTGATGCGCGACAGTTAAGTGAGGTCCTTTGATGTGAGGTAGAGACATACTGCACCGCCCTTGTTCCCACCTTTACCGCCACCGAAGCCCCCAAAGCCTCCTTTGTTTCCGCCACCGAACTTGCCGCCACCAAATCCTCGGTTCCCGTTCCCGAAACCGAAAGGCTGCGGTGCTGCACTGACAGACAGGGCCAAAGCAAGGCTAATGAGAATGGACGTGGACTTCATCTTTGTGGATTTTTTCAGTTAACGAGGGGAAAGAAGCGAATGGATTGTGGAGACGAAAGAGAGACACCAGGTCGAAGACAAAAAGAGCAGAAAAAGACGATCACGGATCGTAGGAGTACCCAACTGGAATGTGGAGGGGGGATGGGAAGGAAGGATGGGGTGATACACAAGGAGACTGCCTCATATATCCTCGGTTGGAAGAGTATACCGTTATCAACCGTTTTGGAAAGACAGTTCAGTACGTGACACGAATCATGATGATACAATAGAATATGGGGACCTGTCGTATGTGTGAGTGACAAGTAGTAAGAATAGCTGAAGATGCGTACCCGAGGAGGCATCAGAGATCGATCGCGTCGATGTACCAGCAGCGCACGTAAGATGTGGCGGCCGTCTTTGACTGATTGGAAGCGCTCTCACGTTCACTGAAAAGCAGAAGGGGCGCTTAGGGTCAACTCTACCTTCCTAGCTTTTGGCTGAACATCGTAGACGGCCGGGCTGGTCAGCACTTCATCCATCGTTGACTCTAAGCGCCCGTGTCATCTTCATCAGCATCAGCGTTCAGGACACTGTTGCTGCAAAAAAGAGTAACGTAAGGATGCGTCCGAAACAGTGCTCCGCGTCTCCAAGGGAATGAGTACATTTGAAGCGTATACTTAGCACAGGGGAGATGGCTTTTAAGGCGTTCAGCGGCAGCATTCGAAGGTTCGAACTTACTCATCAGGATCACGTTCCTTTGAAGCCGTCGCCATCGTTGGTCCAAGGGCGACCATCACGATTTCGTTCGGCCTCGAGGCTGTCCTCGAATGGCAGATGGATTGACTTACGACCGCCATAGAGATCCGTGGCTTCATCAAAAGTTGCCTGTCGCTGCATATGATGTGATGATGAAGGTGGGCATCGCGGGACAGCTCATGTGGGCAGCACTGTCTACGGAGTACCCAACCTTCGGTCCATCTGACATGGATTGCAAGCCTATGAAAGGCACAAAGCAGGATGTTCGTTCGATGTTTGTCGCAGTTGGGGACAAAGGACGTGTTCGACTATCCGGCCCGAAAATGCCCTTATTCCTTGTGCCGTCAACCTCAAGGCAAAATTCGATGAAACTGTCGAGGTATGATGTGAAAGGAAGACGCCGCGCTCAAGGTGACGCCCATAAATGTTGAGCTCCGAACTCACCGAAAGTCAGGCCTGTTTACCGTAGCCTGCAAGAGGTGAGTGATTTTGGTAGTCTGGGTACCAATATCACTGTGGCGGTTTCAATCGGACTTCGACAAACCTACCAATACACACTCTCGACTTCTTCTCGTTGGCGGCGAAAGCTCCCATGAAGCCGATTATAACCTGATCCTGGCATTATGTCCATCCAATGTCAATGACATCGGTGGCACTGCGCCAAGGAATCTCTGCACTGCAGATCAAATCGAACACGGAATAGTTATTGGACCCACCAAGACCCACAACAGCATCGAATTGCTCTTGGAGACCATAGTGACCTCGATGCTTAAGGCGTTCAATAACTCTCAATAACTCCCCTATCCGAAGGGTTCTGTCACCTGAGACTTCCTTGGGCGCCTAAGCGCCACAGGGGAAATAATACTCGTCCAGTTGTTCATCGACATCCTCAAAGGCATAACCAAGTACTCTGCGCCTCTACAGCTGTCAGGAAGTTGACCCGCATGTTCTTATTGTTCCTATCAGTCGCAAAGGCTCGCATTGGCCCCACAGGAGACAATAGGTCTTTGAGTTAGCATTCCGATCACTGGCGACCCTGTGCCAATGGTTTGGCACTGGCCACGGGCGGGCTCAAGGACAAGGCTTCGTTATAAAAGCAGACAATGGGCAGAGCCACAGCCCCAGCTCCTCTTCCCGGTCATCCCAACACCGCCACTCTCTTCTCCAGTCTTACTGTCCTTCTTTCTACGCGATTCGAGATCGCTACTTGACCTGGAGTCTTTCTAACCACGATCTTTTCACGCTATCTCATCATGCACTTTATACTCATCGTCCTCGCTCCCTACTTGGCAATGGCCTCGGCTGGACCTACGCCCCGATTCGCGCATCTTCGTATGAAGCGTGCCGCCGTCGACTTGAAAAACGGACAAGACGCGATCGCTCAAAAGTAAAGTGATTCTCTTTGATGGAGACCTCCATATCTCACGGTGTTTCCTGTAGTGAACATTTCAAGACCCTTACGGCCGACTCGGCCTGCACTGCTCCACAAGACGCTTGCGTGAACGGTCAATTTGCGCAGTGTGTCGGCGGGAAGTTTGCCATTCTTGGGTGTCCTACTGGAACCGTGTATGTTCTACTACCATATATCTGAGGACCGATTGAATTTTTTTCCATACAGCTGTGGCGCATTGCCCTTGACCGGCTCAACCGGAACAGCAGTTCAGTGCACAACGTCCGATGATCTAAATACACGTATAGCGGCGGTACGCCCTTTGTCCTTGAATTTATGTCAAGCTCGGCCTGATTATCGCTCAGACTGGCGCGACCGGGGCAGGCTCAAATAATGGTACAGCTGGTGCTGATACTGGTGATGACTCTGGGGATGACTCTGGAGCCGGCGCAGGGAACGCTACTAACGACAACACCGGAAACGACAGTGGAAATGATTCAGGAGATAACAAAGGGACGAACAACGCTGGAAACGGTACCGCTGCCGGTTCTGGTAAGGACACGGGAGACATCCAATCGTCTTTGAGTAGGTAACATACGTCTAAGCAGTGATTCTGTCATTTTTAATTCCCTTGCAGCCTTGGATCCGTCGGTGATCGCTGATGGATTCAATCAAGACGGTATCGCGTTGTTGGCTCCAAGTATGTTGCTCGTGTTCACCTGCATTCCTATCTCAACACACTCCCTCCAGACGAGACTGGTACACCCAGTTTGACCTCCTCCAACAACTTCATCAACTTTTGCGCTTCCGTCAATCTTCCCATCACCAACGGCAAACAGGTCACAAGCGGAAGCTGCAATCCCGCTCCAATGGGCGCCATACCGTCACAGGACAAGATCCCCTCCTCAAAGTTCACGTTCCCGGTCAACTTTCAGAAGATCAAAGAGAACCAGTCGTTCACTATCAAAATGGCTGTCAAGAACCTCGCGGTGCGTCGGGCTTACAATCGCGTGTCGGGGTCGAGCTGATTAGACCTCATACAGACGGGCAACTTCGTCAATGCGCAAGCGAACTACTTCGCCGCTCCCCAACAGTTGAACGGCCATGGGACAATCGTGGGCCATTCGCATGTCGTGATCGAGCCCATTTCCGCCTTTGACTCTACCGATGTCTTGAATCCTCTTAGTTTCGCCTTTTTCAAGGGCCTGAATGGGGCGGCTGTCGATGGTGTCCTCACAGCTGATGTCACGAACGGGTTGCCACAGGGCTTTTACAAACTTTCTTCTATCAACTCTGCTGCGAATCATCAGCCGGTCTTGGCTCCCATTGCCCAACATGGGTCCTGCGACGATGTCATCTATGTGAGTCTGCGTCGTGAAGTTCTTGTCGGTCCGAGTGCTTATCATGAATTCTAGTTCCAAGTTACGGCTGCTTGAGTAGAAGCGAGTTCTGACCATGATCGCGTTTAAATACTACAATTCGAAGCCTGACATTTGCCAATGTAAGTCTTCGCGGGCTAGCACGGGTGTGGTACGGAATGCACTTGATTTTTGAAGAGCAAGCTTGCGAAGGGAAATGTGGACAACGACAATTACAACAGCGACATGAAGTGAACGGAAGCAAAAGGTGGACAAGCGCCGGCTGACCCTTCAGTAACAAGTCAAAGTACCTACAACTCATCTTCCAGCCCAAGAAAGAATGAACGTGACCATCTTCCATCGAAGCCTTGAGCGCTTGAGCGCTTGAGCCATTCGCGCTACCGTCCCGTCTTAGTCCCGCACAAACTTGACTTCAAGGGCCCGTAGGTACATTGTCTACCTCAGCCGCCACATCAACATTCTGTTGAATCTGAGCCTGATTTGCGGACAAGTTCAGCCCTTCTCCGCCTCAGAACTTGGCAAGTACAAACTCACAATACTGTAGTTCGTTTTACGCCACTGAGCATCAGGCGCTAGTTAATACAAATCACGATGCATGATCCTATTGGGATCGTCTGTGTGGATCAGTGCGTTACGAGATACACTTTTCTGATGGTGCTCCCGATCCTCCAGAGTTAAGCGCTCGTCCACGGCTTTCGCCACTAATCAAGAGATGCATTTCAGCCAACCACCTGCCAATGCACCTAGTGCAGGAAGGGATCTTGGCTGTCGTGGCGCAACGATTGAACGACGAGCGTTTGTTCATGATCCTGACGGGAACACTTGATGAGACTGTCCTGCAGAGGACTATAGGGAAAGGGCTCACGACGGTCGTCCATCAGGCGTGCAGTGGTTACATTCCAGGCATCATTGATATGCTTGGGGGCAAGGCCTGGGACGAGGGACAGTGACGACAGCGGGCTTGTCATCAAACTTTAGATAGAGCCGAGCCTGTACACAAGACGACAGCGGTACTTCAACAAAATTATAGCTACAACAAACTTTACTGATGAGATCGGGTGAGTATATTGTTTTCGATACAAGGAAATCTACTTGGGAGGCTCAGCGTCTTCGAGAGGCGGCGGGCCATCATCGTCAGAGTCATCGTCGTCAGCATCCGCGCCAGAGGGTCCAGCATCACCGCCGAGGCCTCCGAAGTCGCCTCCTCCACCGCCCATCTGAGCCATCATCTGTGTGTCGCGTAAGTGATGTGAAGACAATCAAGTAGTCTGCGCACCTTTTCAAAGTCCATGCCGCCTGGCATACCGCCCATGCCGCCCATACCGGGCATGCCACCCATGCCACCCATGCCGGGCATTCCGCCCATACCTCCCATATCGCCCATTCCGCCCATGGGGTCCATGTCCTCGGTCTCGACAGGGACACCGTCCTGCTCATCCTCGTCGACCCATTTACTGAAGTCGGTCTTAAGGAACGCGTTGCGGACCTTCTCCTTGGTCAAACGGGGCCAGAACTCTTCCTTCAACTCCTTCTTCCTCAGGACGAAGGAAAGAGCGCGAGTGGACAGCTTTTTCGCGGAGTTCTGTACCATATTTTGTTAGATTGCGAGGAATCTTGGGATAATGCGACACACCTCGGTGTCAATTTCGGCGAAGAAGTCGAGATCGAAGGCGTAGTCCTTTCCGGCAGACTTGTCTGGGCTAATCTCATCATCAGCGCGCCACGAAAAGACAACACGACAAGACACGCACTTGACGTTTTTGGCCTTGAAAGATAAGCTTGTGGATGTGAGATTGCATACGAGACCGTCCTCAACAATGTCTGGGACGTTTATGGTGAGGTAGATGATGTTCTGCAGACGCGTAAGCCGCGTTGATCAGTGGGGAGGGCGACGAAGCGGGCCATACCTTTTCGGCCTCGCTCGCCGAGCTGCGCTGCGCCCATAGGACCTCGGGGTGGATTGACATCGCGTGTAGATTGGGTGATGGAAGTGGAAAGGCAAGTGGATGTTGAGACGAAGTCCCGAGAATCTTCGCGAAAAGCTGCTGCCCAAGCACGGCCAAACAGGAGAACACAGGTCTCCTTCCGCCAGCATGTGGTACGAATGTTTTCCGAATTATCCTGCATTTTGGGCTGAACCGTCCCTCTCAAGGTGTACACGATGGTTTCTGCCATTGCTGCTCCTGCCCCTTCCGACTGCTCCTCCTTATTTCCTGCTGTTGTTCATCTTCTCCCTCACAATGCACGCGAAGCCATGGTGAGATCTACACAAGCCTCGTCAACTGTCACTCAAATTCTCTTCCCAGTTTCTACTGTATTGTTCTGATATCTAGCATATTCGTCTCCTCTTGCTACTGGCAGCCATTCAGCCTCGACACATCACTATCAACCCCGTGGTCGGATAGCGTCACCACCTACGGTGACGCCTTGCGGTCGGTCCTCTCCCCAGAAGTGACCAACAACATGGACACCTTTCCGACCTCCATTCGCGCAGTCGACCGGTGCTGGTGCGACATGTCTTCCAACTCCTTCTTCGATTCCTTCAATGTCACCCGCTGGGAGCACAACACGGTCAACCGCCTCAAGGATGACATGGAGAAACAATACCGCGCTGTCAATAACACTGCAGCCGCTGACGACGCCGGACGTGCCCAACCCAGCACGCCGCGCAAAACGACCGTTGCCAGTTCACTCTGGTCATTCTTCGCTCGCAGCAGGACTATCACCGTAGACCCGATACCTGACGTCGACGAGGAGCCTGCTGCTACCATGCCCACCTTTGAACCAAAGGTGATGCGCCGCACATACGACTTGAACCCTTATGGGGTCAACATGTTGGTAGATTTTGGATGGGCCGACTAATGCTACGCTACATTCTATTGTATCAACTACTGTATTTCTATTCATAATGCTTCACGACGCTGTTGGCTTCCAGCTCATTCGACAGCTCATTCGACTATGTGTTGCGACAAGTATTGCAGCATAACCAAAATACAACCTGTACCGTAGCTGGATGCAAAGAGCGAGAAGGACGAGCATTGGAGGAAGCTATTTGTCGGCCCGGAATCACCGATCGCAGCGGTCCGATATCCCGATCTCGGTAATCGCTGAATCAGTCACTGGAAAATCTTTACCTGCTCACTGCCAACATGGTTCGTACTCTGTCTTTCACGGCAGACAATACACCAACTAATGAGAATTATAGCCCGTCAAAGGCAGAGACCACAATCCCAGCGGACTCGGACGAGCCATCATCAACAAAAAAATCAAGGATGCCCGAAAAATGGAGGAATCTGGACTAGTGCGTCTTGACATTCTCCAGCCCGTTCGATTGACTCAAGTTTGCCAAGTAGTATGTCACAGACGTAGACCCCACCTCCCGATTGAAGTCTGTCACTCAAGAGCGCGATCTGGACGAGTTCCTCAACACAGCAGAGCTCGCCGGTACCGAATTCACTGCTGGTATGCACGATCTGGATGTCTCCTCTGACCCATCTCATAATATGAAATAGAACGGAGAAATGTCAAAATTATACAACAGACCGCTGGTACCTCGACGAATCCGTACATTCTGAATGACCAGGAGGAGAAGAAGACACTCAAGCGCCATCAGGAGCATAAACAAAAATTGCGCGTTCCGAGACGGCCGCCATGGACCAAAACGATGACTACGCATGAGTTGGACCGGCAAGAGAAGACTGCCTTCTTGGATTGGCGACGGGGTCTCGCAGCGTATGTCTTCCGCCGAGCTTACTCTAAAATGCGTCTCTGAGAGTCATAATCAGGCTTCAAGAGGAAGAGCAACTTCTGCTCACACCGTTCGAGCGTAACATCGAAGTATGGCGGCAGCTTTGGCGTGTTCTGGAGCGATCGCATCTGGTGGTGCAGATCGTCGATGCGAGAAACCCTCTACGGTTCCGCTGCGAAGATCTGGAAGACTACGTACGCGACGTTGAAGGAGCTGAAGGAGAGCAGGGTACTGGGAAGGGCAAGAGACGGAGCTTGTTGCTCATAAACAAAGCGGATTTGTTGACGGCCCATCAACGGTCAGTGCTTGAATACCTTGAGCGAGAAACCGTCTAAATCTTCGCGCGAAGTATATCTTGGGCAGATCATTTCGATAAGGAGGGGATCCAATATGCTTTCTTCTCTGCCGCGAATGCAGCAGCTATTCAGCAAGCGCGGCGCGATGCGTTGGCAGAAGAGGAAGCCCGACAGGCGGCCGCAGATGAGAAAGGCGAAGGAGCTGAGGAGGACGAGGAAGAGGAAGAACAGGAAGAAGAGACCGCTGACGCGGCGGAATCTTCGGATGAGTCTGAATCAGAAGAGGATACCGAAGACGATGATGCATTTTACTCTGCAGACGAAGACGACGAGTACGAGATCTACCACACTGACGATCCCAGAGCCAAGGTCCTGTCAGTACTCGAGCTCGAGGATCTGTTCACAAAAATGGCTCCAGACCTCTCAGGTTGGCCTTCTTTTGCCTCATCTTGATGGAATGAATTTGACCTTGTCTGTAGAGTTTGCCGACGCAGAAGGAAAACTCCCATCAAAACTCGTCGTCGGCCTCGTTGGCTATCCCAACGTCGGAAAGTCCAGTACCATCAACTCCCTGCTGGGCGAGAAGAAGGTCAGCGTATCCTCGACGCCGGGCAAAACCAAGCACTTCCAGACTATCCATCTGTCGGAGTCGATTGTGCTGTGTGATTGTCCGGGTCTGGTCTTCCCTCAATTCGCCACTACAAAGGCGGCTTTGGTGTGCGATGGTGTTCTCCCGATTGACCAGATGAGGGAATACACGGGACCGACGAGCCTTCTCGTGCAGAGGATCCCGCAGGAGGTCCTTGAGACTGTGTATGGATTGACCATCAAGGTCAAGGGCGTGGAGGAAGGTGGCGACGGGAAAGTCACTGCCGAGAATTTCCTGATATCTTATGCCGGTAAGGGCTCTCTATCAATAAATGCGCATGTACTCACCTTTTACCAGTTGCTCGTGGTTTCACGAGATCCGGTCAAGGTAATCCCGACGAAGCTCGCTCTGCTCGCGTTATCTTGAAGGATTACGTGAACGGCAAGCTCTTGTTTTGTCAAGCACCGCCAGGCATCACAGACGCCGACTTCAACGAGGAGACGCATCGCATTGCCCTTCGTCGCGCTGTTGGAAAGAAGCGCGCGCCCGTCACGCGTGTGGGGAAGAACGCCGACACGTTTGTTTCCTCAGCACCACTTCCTGGTGGCCCTACTGGTAGTGCCAAAACCAACAATTTGGACGCGTCGTTCTTCCAAGACAACGCGAACTCGTCGCTTGCCACCCACGCATATGCGAAGGGCCAAGCACTGTCCCATCGTTCGCAGCTGTTCCCTCACCAGAATGCAGTGACAAACGACGGCACACCTATAGGGTTCAAGCAGGCGAGGATAGCATCGGTGCTTGCAAACAATCAGGGAGAGACGGGCAAGAAGCATCATAAGAAGATGAAGCGGGTAAAGCAGAGAAGTGGCAAGGGGTACGATCTTGAGTAGGTCACATGTTAGTATCAGAGACGCGTCTTGTTTGCTTCTTGTATCCGTACCATCACCATCCGTATACTACTACCTTTCTCTTCCTCGTCCATGATCCTTCCACGAGCGACTACTGGCCGCCGCTCGCGCGCGCCCTCCCGCCGCATGCCATCGATGTCGAATATATGCGCCAAGCTCGTTACGACGAAGAACGGGCGTAAAGAGGGTTAGTCGCTCACAATTTGGGCGGCAACTGTCTTTGCTCACTGGCTGCTAGTCATCGTGCTCGGTCTGAACAAGTCGGTGACGGTGGGGCGTAATCCAGAGTACTGGTGAGCCGCTCTTCGTTGGCAGTGCCAGTCGCCGGCGCTGATGGCTCGCAGTACCTACGTGATCAACGACCCGTCGGTGTCGGGAGTTCACTGCAAGCTGTCCGCGTATGGGTCTTTTCCCTGTTTGCTGCGCGCGCTGCTGACCGCTTCTCCTTCAGCGTCAAGTCCCCCAATGGCGGCATCATTGTGTCATGCCAGGTGCGTATTCGCCGCCAAACGCGGCCGTTTGGGTTGACACGATGCGGTATAGGACCTCTCCAAGAACGGCGTCATCGTCAACGAGCACAGGATACGGAAAGCATCCGCGATTCTCATGGACGGCGATACCATGCGGATCCCAGACTCCCTCAGTGCGCGTATACTCACTTCACGACGCGTGTTGACGACTGAAATCTATCCAGCATTTACGTGCTTGTACCTCTGGAAGAGTCCACGCGACAAGGCCACCGTCTTTGAGCCGACTCCGCCTCAGGAGCCTGCGACGAAACGGATTGGCACCTATATATTGACCTCTCAGTGCATCGGCTCTGGCGCGTTCGCCACGGTCAACCTCGCGCTCGACTCAATCAACAAGAGGCAAGTTGCATGTAAGATTATAAAGACGAAGAAGGAACACGAGATTGGGGCGGTGATGAAGGAGATCAAAATCTTGATGGCGTTGAACCATGTTGGTGTCTTTCGTAACCACGAGGATGATCTCCGATTCTAATGCTTTTCCAGCCCAATATCAACCGCATATATGACTCCGAGGTGGACGGCAAGTTCATGTAGGCTCTCGTCCTCTCATCCACCTTGAAGCTGATGACTTTCCTTTCCAGTCACATATTCCTTCAGTTATGCACCGGAGGCGATCTCTTCAGCTACATTACATCCAGCTCCGACTGTCGCCTCTGCGAGTCGGAAGCCAGATACATCATGTTCCAGCTCCTGAAAGCCCTAATGTATCTTCACGACAAAAGCATATCGCACCGCGGTAAGTCACGACGCCCTTGCAATTGAATCATCCATCTCATCGTTTCCGTTGCTCAGATCTCAAAGTAGGCCTCTTCTGTGGCGAGAACGATGATGAGTGGGAGCTGACATCTCATAGCCCGAAAACATCCTGCTATATGGACCAGGACCATACCCACGCATCCTCGTCGCCGATTTTGGATTGGCGCGACCCAAGTCCTATCAAGAGACCCTCAACGTTTGTGGCACGGTCTCATATCTACCACCAGAGGGGATCCTTGCCTTGGATCAGAGGGACCGAGGCTATGTTGGGTGGCTATATTCTATGCAACTTGTCAATACGCTACTTATAAAGCCTCCAACTTTCTCAGGATGCCCTCGGATTGCTGGAGCGCGGGTGTCATTCTCTACATCATGCTCTCGTATGCTTCTTCTGCGCCAGTCTTCCTATTCCCACTACAACTAACCGCTTCAACAGTGGATCGCACCCATTCGACTACGATTTTACCTTCCAAGGATCCTCCGCGAACTGGCTCAGCCACATCAAAGACTCTCACGGCCTGGATTCGTCTCAATTCTCAGAGTTCTCACAAAGCTATCTCTCAAATGAATACCGTCTCAAGGAACGAATCGTCTACAGCTCTGCTGACCTCGAAAAGGAGCCTTGGGATGAGCTGCCTGAAGGTACCAGCAGTAACACTGCGTAGACGCCCGACTTACGCGTTCGCTTCGCAGCGAAGAAACTGATCAAGAGGCTACTGGAACGCGAATACCTTCATCGAGCGACTGTGCGAGGCGCCCTTAGTAGCACCTGGATCCTCGCCGACATCGAAGAGCTCGAAGCTGCCTACCAAGACAGGATCATTGCTTTGCTCCCGCCGGATGAACGCCCGAAACGCTTTGGAGCCAGCTAAATTGCCTTTTCCGCTGCTGTAACTATTGCTGCTTTGCTCACTGCTCTGGTCTGGATGTACTCGTTCTGATTTGACTTCTCTGCTGTAACATCGTACATACACCCGCTCGTGTGTTTTCAGGCTTTCAGATATTTTGCGTGGACTGTTGAGTATGGAGTGAGACTGAGGTCGATCGATTGAGAGGAGGAAAGGCGCACAGTTGATGTGATCCTCTGCAAACGTTGAAATCTGTTGACCAATTCGTTGGGATGATTCGTAGCGAGGATTGTGACACACTCACGAAGAAGTAGCTGTGGTCGTATCCTTCTTGACTTCTCACAGTCACCTCCTCGCCATGGCCAGAGGCCTTGGCAGCTTCCAAGAAGTTTTCGGGTAACAGTTGACCTTGCTTGTAGAAATTGTCGCCCGTTCCCTACAAGACCAAATCACAAACTCCTCTCGCTCAAATCAAGACTGAAAACTCACGTAGTCAATCAATATCTGTACCGGTGCACTAGCACTGCGTTTCGAGATCAGCTCCGTCGCGTCATACTTCGCCTTTGCCTCCTCCACGCCACCCTGCAAGTAGCCTGTGAAGGCTTTCTCGCCCCAGGGGCATTTGGTCGGATTGCTGATAGGAGAAAAGGCAGAGGCGGATTTGTACGCCTTCTCTGCTGTGAGATATATGGTCAGAGCGCCGTGTCCGCCCATGCTGTGGCCGAAGATGGATTGGCGCGTCCAGTCCTAGCAGAGATGATCCGCCATCGGTCAATACAAAGCCATAGTGAATATTGCCACAAAGCTTACGATAGGAATGCCATTCGCCTCGATAACCTGCGGCAGCTCCAGCGTCACATGCGTGTACATGTTGTAGTGCGTGGCGTATTTCGGGTTGGTGGCGTTCAGGTAGAATCCCGCGCCTGTGCCAAAGTCCCAGTCCGCGTCTTCGCCCTCGATGCCAGCCCCGCGGGGAGACGTGTCGGGAAATAGGATGGCAATTCCTTGGGCGGCTGCTGGGCCAAAGAAGGCGCCCTTTTGAGCCCTATGTACGTAGGTGGGCGTTCATAAGGATGAGTGAGAGGAGTTGAGCATGCTCACCCGTTATCCTCAGTACAGGTGAGACCAGCGAGGTACACCAGGATGGGTACTTTCGCGCCATCGCTCGCTCCTGGCGGTATAAACAGATTGAATTGGGCATCGAGGCCACCTAGGGCGGCGGACTGTATTCAGATTCACAGATCAGGATATAGATCGCGGGCCGGGCAAAGGCTTGGGTGACCTTGAACTTGTATTTGGTCAGTACGCCGCCAAAGGTCTTGTTTGCAGCGAGTTGCTCGAGTTGTACGGCTGCCATAGTGGTGGTGGAGTGGTGTGGGAGGAAACAGACATCATCGACGGAGGTGAATTCCTTTATCGTGGTCACATGCGGGAAGGAAGCAAGTTGAGCCGGCGCGTCGACGGCTCGTTGATCGTTGATCTGTACATTGCATTTACACCACATTCACCGCGCACGCCCAGTCAGCACTCTCGGCTACTTGTCTGATTCCAGGAATAGGGTAATGCTCTGCTCCTACTGGTAGTACCAATCAACTCTCTACTCTGGACTGTCGGCCTCTGAAACAACCGATGGCTCTTCCTTCCTTCCTTCATCCCTACGGATCCCCAGTCCACAAATCCTCGTGTATATCTGCCGCGTTATCCCATGAATCACTTGGAGGGGACGCCCATGTACTCTGGTGGCCAACAAGGTCAGGCAAGGAACCAGAACGCGTTATCTTCTTTGTTCCTGGTTCGTTTCCGGTGCCCTTACGCATGCACTGTCCTTCAGCTCAAGACTGTTTAGGAAACCCCGGTCTCGTAGATTTCTACACCCCCTTCTTCTCTGAGATACAGGAGAAATCCTCGTCTGACACGCTGGCTATCTTTGCTCATGCTCACCTCGGACATACGCCGGGGATACCATATGCTAGTGCCGACCTTACTGTCGAAGTGGAGAGCGCGATACAGGCTTACGACGCGCTCGCTGCTGAATTTCCGCGGGCCAAAGTGACCATTATGGCGCATAGTATGGGCTGCTGGATCACTCTAAGGGCACGTTTGAGTGGAGCTTTACTCTTCCATCGTCAAAGTTAATTTTTCTCCAGGTCTTGGAGAAACGTCCTAATGGTCCGGATAGCTCAATCTTGATGACACCTACTATTCGCGAAATCGCCAACACTCCCAACGGACGAATGCTTTGGGTGAGGCTAGATTACACCCTTCTCATTCAGTTCGCGCGTTATTAAACTCTTCATAGTGGTTGTTCTATCCGATTTCGCGTGCTATAGCTTCCAAACTCTCCGTCATTGGCCGCATGCTGCCTATCAGCTTTCTAAAGCGCGTCTACAGCGACTGGCCTCATGACCAACTTCTGGTCTTGAAGAAATTCATCGGCTCTTCTCCGAGTGTCCACGCGTGTCTCGTCACATCCTCTGACGAGATGGACATGATCAAGGACCTCGACGAGGATATCTTGACTATGCACGCAGACCGGATATACATGTATTTCGGCGAATTCGATGGGTGGGTAGGCGACCATCGCGAGGCAATTGTTGCGCACTTCAAAGGGCCCGCGGAGAACATATTCTTTGCGAAAGGTGTCCCGCATGCGTTCTGTATCAGTGAGTCTCCTTTGTCCTGGCGTCAGCCCCGAGTGAATTTCTGATGATTGGTGTTAGACCACAACACCGAGGCTGCTCATCAGTGTCTTCAGTGGCTAGAGCGACTTCCATGACTGCACCCCAATCATGAAATCTTGTTATAGGGCTCGTCAAAGATATTCGGGAGGCAAGGGAAACACGTTCAAAGGTCGTGGCGCAATAATTTGGCAGAGACCCCGATACAGACGCATATATTACGTCGCCATTGAGGCCGGGCTCTTTTGTGGCTAAAGATCTTTCCACACATGTACAGCATTCGGTCCCGATGACAGCTGGTAATAGCTGGTAACCCCAAGGAATGGTCAGTTGGAGTCCAGCGAGTGAAGAACGCATTGCAGACTTCAGAACAGGCTGCATAGACTGCATAGGGAATTTAAGCACAACTATGAGCACAAACGCATTCAACAACAAGATAGTAACTACTCAGTTAGAGTCAATTGAGGCGAATGGCAACCCAAATGAAGAGTAAACAATTGACAACAAGTTAAGTGAATTCCCGAAACTGCTCTCTCCATTCGGCTATGAGGAACAACAGTCAGAGCATAATAACGGCTGCCCCTACCGTTATTCCTCATCATTTCCCCCCTTTTCCACAATGCAGAGTGCAACGCCGAAGCACTCGCGAGACGACACGCTGCCATCGATAGGACCCGACAACATCTTGCAGGTCTACACGCATAAATCTCTTCGGCGGCCAGGCCTCAAACCCGCCGAGTATGACGACAACGAGCGGCTCAGTGTGCTTGGCGCGGCGGCGCTGGAGATGGCTGTACTGGATGCGCTGATGGGCGAGCGGCCAATGCTGAGCGCTGATGAGCTCGAGGTGAGCAGGGACGCATTTCGGTCCAATAAAAGTCGCATTAATTGCCAAATTTCAGACGCGAGTGCAGGATGTACTGGCTCCCGAAAACATCGACGGCTGGGTCTCCAGATACAACATGCGCGCCAAAATCCGATGCCATCCAGACTATTTCTCGCGCCTGTCGTCGCCCGAGGTGAGTGGCAGCCACAATTCAATGTTCGCCACAGTGTTCATGCATCTCTCAGGAAACTTGTGCTTTGTTCCATGCCTACGTCGGCGCCGTCTTCACCGAGCACGGCATCGAAAGGGTCAAATACTGGGTCGAAGCTCTGCTCGGAATGAAGTCGTCGCGGAAGATCAAGAGCTTGCCGACCACAATGTCTCCTCAGGCCCGCTTCGAGCGCTCTATTCCGCCACACATGCTCCTTTCGAATCCTGCGCCGTTCAACGTCCCCAAGATGGTCCCGATGTCGCCGCCGCCACCGCCGCCAATACCCTCGTTCCAGCACAAGCCGTTTATGATGCAGCAAGCGCCTCCCCCGCCACCGCCCATGCAGCCGCCGCCACCCCAGCCCATGGCCCCACCTCCGCCGACGCCTCCGGGCATGTTCCAGCAGCAACAGCGGCACAACTTCCACCCGCCTCCGACGCCCATGTTCCAGCCGTCTCCGGTGCCTACGCCCAGTATGTACCAGCCTCCACCGCCGCCTACGCCCAGTATGTACCAGCCTCCGCCCCCGCCTCCGCCTCCCATCAGCAAATCCGACCCGAGCATGCTACAAGGCAGCAGCAGACACACGCTTCCGCCGCCGCCGTACCAAGCCAAAATGTCCGCACCGAACCCCATGGCCCCTGCTCAGCCCGGACTCGCCTTTCTGCCGCTCTTCAACCAGACTGCGGCACAAAGGCGCGTCAACGTCGAGTACAAGGCCGATTTCGCCGGTCCGTCGCACGCCGGCAAATGGACGGTTACTTGTGTTGGTGCGTAACCCTCTTGTTCTCGCTTTGTAAAAGCTCACTCTTTTCAGTTAATGGCATTCCCAAGGGCACTGGCTCGGGCGGTAATAAGCAGATCGCCAAAGAGGAGGCCGCGCGCGCTGCTTATTACAGCATGGGCTGGACATAGGCTATCCGCATTCGCCACCACAGGTCGACCTTTCCCTCGGACGCTTGTTTCCTGCCATTCCTCTTCGTATAGAACCCTTTCAGTTTGATACGAAAAGGAGTGACAGGGAGCAAGTGTCCGATGCACAGTTCCGCTTGTCGTGGTAGATGCAGGGCCTTCCGTGAGTAGCTGTGCAATCCTCGTGTAGACTTATTTGTAATCGTATGAACGCTCTTATTCTCTGTTATCGCTGTGGCTGCTCTCAACACAATCAGAACCACGGTGTGTACTATGCTCCGAGTCCCATTCCACGATTTCTTGTCGAGACGCAGGCGCCCATGTGAATGATGCAAAGCTGGTGAGTGATTGTGCAATCCTGTTCAGGTGGAAACTGTATGGATCTGTCTTGAATACCTCCGTAGGAAAACTGCTTTCTGTATCTGTCTCATGGTCGCCATTTGTGAGCAAAATCAAGACAATCAGAACACTCATGCCGTGTCCAAGAAGATCATCATTCGACACATGTGCTCGTGAGCACACGCTAGCTGGGGCGTCAATGCGCACTGGATCTGCTGTTCTTCGGAACGTGCATGGTACCGCCGTATGCTCTCCCACCATGTGAATTGTCGCCAGACCTTATTTAGATGATCAATCTCCATGGATTGCTAACCGAAAGGAAATCTCTCCTTGTACGATGTTTGTAAGCGGTAGCCTTGTCTTTCTTCCGCTCTTTGCTCGTGCGGCCGTCATCTCCAAGCGCGAGACAATCCTCAGGCGTGACGCCTTACCAGACTATGCTCTCACATACGCTCCTCTTGCGTACCTGGAATCGAAAGAAAACTACTGGCCTTCGGATATCAGCGAGCATCTACAGCACACGACGCCAGAGGTAAGTGCTATTTGTATCATTCCCCCTGCACTAGTAGCACAAGATGTTTACAGGTTGATTTCGTCTCCATTGCGTCGAGTCCAACCGTAGGCACTCTGGATGCGATTCCCACCACCGCATTCTTGACCTCGTTGGATGATCCCAATGAGTCCCCGAGCCCGGCATGGCTCACATCCATCGCAAACAAGCCAAACTCCGACGGCTACAGTCTTGCGCCCGCTACCATCATTGCGGTCGAGAAGACAGGCGGTATCGTTGATGTTTTCTATTTCTACTTCTACTCCTTCAACCTTGGTGCGTTGTGCTCCCACATCTGCTTCCTAGCCTGACCAGTGCGCACTAGGCAACACCGTGCTTAGTATCAGATTCGGTAATCACGTCGGAGACTGGGAACACAGCATGGTGCGCTTCATCGACGGCGTGCCATCCTACGTGTACATCTCTGCACACTCCGGCGGCACGTCGTACAGCTACGCAGGCATCAGCAAGCTGAACGATCGCCCGGTTGTGTACATCGCCACCGGGACTCATGCGAACTACGCGACGGCCGGCAAGCAGGATTACTCGCTGCCGTTTGGGCTCCTCCACCGACGCGGGCGTACTGTGGGACGTGTCCCTCAATTACGGAGGGTGTGAGCTCAACTATACAGGTGGCGGGACTACGACCGATGTGCCGGCGCGCCATCCCGTCTGAGCTCTTTGACGGTTACAGGTGCGCTCCCTTGAACTTCTATCCGTGCATCGTCTGGCGCTCGTAGGTACGGCCGCGGCCTAGCGCTAAGCTATGGGGTATTGCGGCCGCTCAAGGCACTATTGTCTTGTTGAAAGGTAGTCAGTATCAGTGCAGTGAGAGAAAGACAACGAAGACTTACCGGTAGGTGAACAAATGAAAGGTCAGTAATTACATGTACATGTATAGTAAGTTCTACATCTGTACTATAGTATGTAGTCTGGTAGAAATAAGGATAGGATACGGGCCCGTTCACTGCTCGATAACCTGTGCTCACGGAGATGAGCCTGTCAAGACTTTCGGCGTATGGTCGAACAATCAACCAGTCCTTCGACAATGGCAATGACAGGCATCGCATCAACCCGAATGGTTGAAGAAGGCTCGAGTACGCTGGTCACTAGCTTGACCGAGACCTTCCAGCAACGGGTCAAGAAGGACGATAGTTGGTGGTAGACGCGCCCGTAGCGGACATTCCCTGTTATGATACCAGACTCAACACGAATGCTCGAAACATAATACTGGACGCACCGACCTTGAGAGCCGGTACGGCGGCGCAAGCTGTAATGCAACTAGCGGGTGGTTCAGGTGTGTTGGAACAGTCTAAGAGTTCATGAGCCATGTCAAGACTGCCGGCGTTGAAAGACTTATCTTCGAGTTGACCGTTCAAGTTGAGGAACACAACGGGCTATACCCCGCAATAGTAGACATCATGACGAGACAAGCACGCCAGTTAGTACTTGACGGATCGTATTTGAAGTGCTCCAGAACGACGTCAATTGTCTTGTAACTGGGTTCGTCAAGAGACTGAGTCCAGCGGTCTGGACAATCAGAACGGTGATGGGTTCGAGACGTGAACGCAATCCTACGAAACCGTTAGAGATACTCAAAGCGGAGATAGATAAGCGCATGCTTACCTTCAAGAGAGTCAAATCAAGGGGTAAGGAGTCGCAAAGGTAGCTATCCGCCTGAGCAAATCGTTAGTTTGTTTCCAAGCGCTAAACTGAAGATAAGCTTACCTTGTCGTCAAGCGAACGAGCATAATAGAGCTTCACGGGTGCCGCAGCCAACGTAAACGGTGTTGACATCGCCGTTCAGATGCATCAGGTCGCGTCGTTCGCCGTGGTGGCCGTCATGCCTTTGGTCGTCCATGGGTGCCGGCGCTGGCTGGCGGGGTCAGCCAGTCAAGTTCCGAGTACTCCAACTCGGCGCCGAAGACCTGATCAAAGGAGCGTTGGCTGACTAAACTGCCTGAGAAGATTGGAAGAGAAGTTAGGCAAGTCAAGACCACAGAAAGAGGACAGACACTCACCCATGCTTGCAGCCAAGCGCCGTGCGTCCTCCTTGAGAAGGCGCGTAGATTACTCCGATCTACGTCGAGTGTGTGCTGGCAAGTTTTAGTGAAGTTGTACGGAAGTAGAGATGATCTACTTACTTGACGTCGTTCCGGCGAGTCGAATGTCGTTGATGCGTGCCGTTGTGTTGTCGGTTGTAAGAGACTGGAGGTGAAGGCCGCTGAAGTGGCTTATCCCGTTGCTCTCAAGGTTGCTGGAGTTTTTCGGCGGTCGGCAGCCAACTAAAGATGGTCACCAAGTAAGCAACTGGCGATAAAGGAAGCGCGGAAGACTTACAGTTGAGTGTCAAGAAAATGCGTCGGGTGTCGCAGGCGAGCGTCGAACGAATGATGACCGTCTGTTGAAGGTCGAAATCATGGTGAGAGGACAAGTTAGGGAAGTGACGAAAACATCACTAACCGTGACATGTGCACCCGCGTCTAGGAGAGCGGTGCCGCCGCCAACGGCGTCAAAACCATCTTGGAGTTGAGTAGAAGATGTGAGAGTGTGCAAAGTAGTGAGGCAAAAGTGGAGAGGCCAAGAGGTGGAGGAGGAAGGAAGGAAAGAGGAGAGGCTGATTGATGGTAAGATTCAATGCTCTCCTCCACCTTATATACCTTCCTGGCGCCCGTTTCAAGCGCCCCATCGGAGTCTGGATTACCCTGATCAAATACAAAAGCTTTGTTGGCGGTCAGGAACTTCCGCGCGTTGCAAACCAGTCCCGATTCCCGGTATGCGCAATGTTACGGAAATTCGAATTGCATTACCTGACCTGAGCTGCTGGCGCCCTGACATTAGTATATACTTTGAGACATCCGTCTAAAAATTACTGGAGTCAGAAAATAGAGCGAGGATTCGTGAGGATGCGCGAACTTACCGCTTCTCTCCCGGTGCACTCATTCACATATCCCATCCCATTCAGCATCTTCCAGAGCTCAAACGACTCCATTCTGAGCACGGGGATACAGCCCTGCATGACCCCTGCACGTCTGATGCTCGTTGTCTGGGCTCTGGGAGAAGGTTGAACATGAAGTTTTTGCTGATGTGTGAACATGCCCATACTTCCGCGTTGCGTATCACCGCGTTCTTGGCATAGGAGGGTTCGCAGATATAATATCGAGTCCCTGAATACTAATGTGATGTCAACCGGAGCTTGAGTAAAGACCGGAGGACACGTACCTCTCAATATAGTCCCAGTCCGCTCATGCTCCCATTGGTCTAGACGAGTTCTGAGACTCGGAAACACTCAAGATGGGGATTACATACCTCATATAAGTTGCAGAAAGGGTCGCATCGAGATTCAGTGCAAGGACGGATGAACCAGCCAAGTTGTCGTTGAGGGATGGAGGACAAGGTCAAACGCGGACCGGTACCCCACACTCCCTGAGCCAAGATAAGATTAAATCGCGCCGGAATCATGACGCATACCCTTTGGACATCGATATTCAGGGTCTAAGCGGCGCGCGAGCACTAACGAGGGCACAAAACGCGTTCAGTGCGTCTTTTCCGCATCAAATTCTGTCGGATATTGTATTACGTAAGCCTGCGCGTAGCATCCAAGCAAAATAAAGTGCCCCGGAGTGCGGTGAGGCTAGGAATCGTCTGAGGGCGATTCAGAGAGGTGAGCGAGCGTGCGGACGTGGTAGCATGGGTCCAAGTGATGGCGATCACTTGGCGCTCCCAGAATAGATGTTGCCCACTTCCCATGATGTTCTGGCGGTATTTCCGAGGCCGCCGCACGTCTGGATGTTTCACACAGTTGGACTAGGCCATTTCGCGAGCGGAGCGAATCACTCTGCTGAATATCGCGGCCGCACCCTGATGACTCGGGAACTCGGTCTCCAGGGTTCAAACGTTTGATTGCAAACAAATTCAGGACGTTCGGACGTACTGATGGAAGGAATTTTTCATCGGGTGTTTCGAGCATCTCAAGTCATCCGTAAACACAGTTGACACTACATGGTAAGTTGGTGATTAAGCCAGTGTACTAGACTTTCTCAGACTTTAGTAGGATATTCTATAGTGACTTGGAACGTCTTTCTGGACCGTTCCGGGCGACGTACGGATACTGAGTAGGAGATGTTTTTGTGAGGCTAGGTAAGCCTAGTTTTGAAGGCAGGTAAGTATTTTCGTTGCTTCACGCATTTGAGAAAGTGCACAAGTCTTCAATTTCAGGTATTCTATGTCATTACAGAGGTCTAGCTACGCCGATTCACGTCGTCGGGTCTACGCGCCTACCTTCTCCCAATCCAGTCGTCCGTCGTGCCCTTCTCTCGGACCCATCTCTTCCGCATGCTCTTCAATTCCGCCCCAAGATCTTCCAATGGTTCTGCCGCCAAGTCTCACAATGAGTGATGCGCTTACGCGATGGCGTCGCACAGTCCGAACGACCCTACAAACTTGTCAGCGTCGGAACAAAGACGATCGGAGATTCACAGGTATGTACTTGCGCGAAACGGTCTTCTGCGCAACTAACGCCGGGCACCAAAGGCCCAGCCCTTCAGTAGCAGAGCCTCCTGAGCCATAGGCATGATACATCGGTGAGATATTGGCCGTCATACTCGTGTAGTCGAAGTTCGCGATGTGTGGCGCCGGAGGCGCCACCGAGTTCAACTTCCTCGCCATTCGTCCTGTAGTTGATGGCGCTATTGTCCACGACGGAGACTGGGTCGAACAGCTTGACGAGCGCCAAATTGGGCCGCAGAAAGCTCTGTAATCAGGATAAGGGACACGAATGGTGACACACCTTTCAGATTGTCCCCATTCCCGAAACTAACGCCGAATGCACTCAGATCTGAATCGGAGGCGACGTCTGATGGTAGTCGCCATCTTTAAATGTCACCGGCGGGGCTCTTGAGTATCCGTAGCGGGAGTTCGCGAAGTGAGGCGGCGAAGCCGCCTTCGAGTCAACATCATCTTAAGGGTCGGCGAGGACGCGTTAGACGGCGAAAGTAGACAAACGACGGCTCGAGAAGTCGGAGAAGAAATCAAACATCACGGCCTTGAGAGCGCACGTCAGCGAGAAGTCAGGGCAGCAAACAGGTAACGTACCTTTGAAATTGGGATTCAGTCGAAATTGAAGTCCGAGAAGGCCAGATACAACTGCAGATTATTTGCAGGGATGTATCGTATGCACGTGGTACCAGGCGTCCGTTTGTTGCACGCTTACTCGCAGTGTTCGCGAAGTGTGGCGGCTTTGCCGCCCAATGCCTCAAAGTCCTCGTCACTCGCTCTCGGAAGCACCGCAGCTGGCGTGGTTGATATTAGGGGCATTGCCCTCCCTGAGGACGATGTATTCAAGCTGCATGAAACAGCCTAAGCGTCACTGACAAGAAAAACAAGGTAGAGTGCCTTTAGTCAGAAAACGGCCCAGACTGACGTCGTGACCGCGCCGATGGGTATCAGGGTACGGTCGCAGTCGTCTCGGTCGCGCCGGACGCTCTCGTCGGTCTGTCGGACGTCCATTTGCCCAGTCCTCGGAGTGTGGCGCAGGCGTGTTTGAAGTCGCAGTATCCTGGCGGCTGGGCGCGGCGCAGCCGCGCTACAACGTATAGACATCAGTCTTGCTGAAATATGGACCCTGGACCCGGATTTCAGCACGAATTACGGGGATAGAATAAGGTAACGTACCTTGACCTCGAAAATCGTTCCCATATTAATTCCGGCGTTCACCGTCCAGATCTGGGCAAGTCCAAATGGGGGACGAACGGGCTCCCTGGACCCTGGCGTCGCTGTGAGCGCGATGCTCGTGTTTCCGAGTTTGATGTTGCGGATGTCCGAGAAGGAAGGCGGCGAAGCCGCCAATTCGGAGGGTCTGGAAATGATTGTGAGTGGTCTAGACGCCGGATTTGTGACGAATCTCACCGTTGCATGACGTTCAGGGCGCACTCCGGCCGGAAAGTTCGAGCTAGGTTCACGACCAACTCTGTGAGCGGGTGAGAGGTGGCGGAGCCGCCGTTCAACGTCGTAAGCGTTGCCGTAGTCATATCAATATCTGAGCTGACGAAACACATCAGACTTCGGCTCCAGGATACGCAGAGAACGCACCGGATCGCCAAATGTGGCGTAACTCCCGAACCACTGCTCTGCTCGCCGTCCCACCTAGCGCATTCGAACCGCATCGCCGCTGGCTATCAAATGTGCATGATACTGATGCGACCCTGACTGTGTTTTGCAGGGGTTCAAACCTTTGAAAATGAGCTCAAAATGACCTCGGATTTGAAGGCAGAGAACTCACTTTTTCTCAGGACCCAGACGCCCGCCGGCGAGGCAACGGCACGCTGGCAGAATCGACCCGGTGGTCGGCTGGCGCCGACGCGTCTGCGAATGGAATGAGCAAGTGAACTTGCAACTTGGTAAGAAGCTCACCTTGCGGCCGTCCCCGTGCCCCGATTCCAACGCGAACCAGCGCGTTCGAACCGCGTCGTTCCGGGCTGTCCAATCCGCACAATATCAACGCGACCCTGATTGCTTTTCCGGCGCCTAGAGTCCGTCGAAAGTCAGTCCAAATTGCCATCAAAATGCGACGGCAGAACTCACTTTTGGCAGGACCCAGATGCCCGCCGGCGAGGCAGCGTCACACCGACGGATTGGACCCAGTGGTCGGCTGGCGCTGACAAGAATGAGCGGGCGAATGGCCAATCTCTTGAGATACTTAGACTCACCTTGCTCCCGTGCCCGTGCTTCGATCCCGACGTAACCTAGAGCGTTCGAACCGTGTCGGCACTGGCTATGTAACGCACACGATGTTGATGCGACCCTGACCGTTTCTTGCGGGTCCTTGAACCGTTGCATCTGTCTCCAAAGTGAGTTCAAGAATGACCCTCAGAATGGATGCAAAAACTCACTTTTCGCCGAAATCCAAGTGCCCGCCAGCGAGGCGCGTCACGCTGACCTTCAGAATCAGTTGTCTGTGTGCCGACAAATGAGCGGGGCTCTTGAAATTTGCTTCTCGCTTGCTCACGCTCTCCTGCCTTGTTCCCGAGCGTGTTCAGACGGTCCCCTTGCGAGCTATCAAATGCCTGTTTCCATGACCTCAAAACATCAAGTGTGAGTCCCAAGCAGCCTTGAAATGGGGCAGAAAAAACTCACTTTTTCTCCCAAGTCCAAGTGTCCGTGGCGAGGCGGGAACAAAGTAGTAAAGCACGGAACTCACCCTGTAGAGAATATCTTGACAAATGACTTGAATGTTGAGGCGAGACCCTGAGGCTCAAACTGTTTCACCTCCCTCAAATTGTTCCGCCTTGGTATTGAACCCTGCCAATACTCATTTCTTGAATTCTCACTGCAAGACTCACTCAACTCACATCCCGTGCTCTCAACATACAAGACACCCAAAATCTGGTTTGATAGACACCCACAACATACCATTCTATCCCTGCCCAGTAGTGAACACACTCCTGAGCTTGAAATAGAAAGGTAGGGGTGCGGCGGGCCGGTAACCAGCGCCAAGCCCTCCCAATCCTATAAAAGACCCCCACTCACCAGCCAAAATGCAATGGCCTCAAGCCCTTCCACCTCTTCCCTTTTCCCGTTGAGCTTAAATGGCGGGCTTGGTGGGGACGAGGTGGGCGGGGTGGCGGGCAAGACGTTCCTTGAATGGGGTGCGCTTCGCAGCAATGCGTTAAAATGTAAAGTCCCGAGAGGGCCACTGGTGGAGCGAAAGCAATCAGTGCGAGTCGAGAAAAGGGCCGTCTTCCTCCGTATGGGGGGAGATGGTCCTTTTTTTAGGCTCTTTGGGGCCCGCCAGGCCGGGCGCCAGCTGGAGGTTTTCAGCCAGGATTTCATTCGGACTTGCGAGATTTCACGAAATTTTGATTTCTGTGTGGCGATTTCTATTAGCTGTGGGCATCCTGGTAGCTTTCTGTTAGTAGTGTACAACGATAATGCAATATACTTTCGTTCTATCTCTATCCGAAGCGAGCCGCCTGTGAACAAAGTCTGCCAGAAGCATCCGTTTCTACCAGCCAAAGGAACAAGCTGATATTGTTCCTGGTCAAAAAAGACTGCCTTCAGCCGTCTGATGTTGGCATCTATCCCCTGCGGAGTTGTCACTTTCCTGCTCAGATTTCGTGCACTAGGCGCCAGCGTGAAGCAGAATGAAGAGACGGACGCGAAGAGGTGACGGAGGTAAGCCCAAAGTGCGCCATCAGCGAACGTTCAAAGTCCGACGCGGGCACGTACTTGCTCTGAACCGTGACGAACGCCAACACGCCAACCCGCCAACGCACGCCAGGATGGACGCACGCGAAGACAGACGCACACGGGGGGGAGGAGGGCGCGGGAGGGGGCACACGCGGGGGATTCTGAGGAGGAGGTGAAGAGGCAGAGGGGGACTCGATCGCACCGGAAGGGGACGCACACAACCCCTCGATCGCTCGCACAGGAAGAAGCCGCCCACGCACCACCCAGCAACAACCACCTCCCACTCGCCAACACCCATCCCACACTCGCCAGCACCCCCGTCGCACTCGCCAACACCCTCGCAGCACCGCACTCGTCCTTCTTTCGGGTCAGCAGCACAAACAGCGAATCTACCCCCACGACAGCAGGGCGAGGACAGCACGCTCTCTCCATTCGGCTATGAGGAACAACAGTCAGAGCATAATAACGGCTGCCCCTACCGTTATTCCTCATCATTTCCCCCCTTTTCCACAATGCAGAGTGCAACGCCGAAGCACTCGCGGGACGACACGCTGCCATCGATAGGACCCGACAACATCTTGCAGGTCTACACGCATAAATCTCTTCGGCGGCCGGGCCTCAAACCCGCCGAGTATGACGACAACGAGCGGCTCAGTGTGCTTGGCGCGGCGGCGCTGGAGATGGCTGTACTGGATGCGCTGATGGGCGAGCGGCCGATGCTGAGCGCTGATGAGCTCGAGGTGAGCAGGGACGCATTTCGGTCCAATAAAAGTCGCATCAATTGCCAAATTTCAGACGCGAGTGCAGGATGTACTGGCTCCCGAAAACATCGACGGCTGGGTCTCCAGATACAACATGCGCGCCAAAATCCGATGCCATCCAGACTATTTCTCGCGCCTGTCGTCGCCCGAGGTGAGTGGCAGCCACAATTCAATGTTCGCCACAGTGTTCATGCATCTTTCAGGAAACTTGTGCTTTGTTCCATGCCTACGTCGGCGCCGTCTTTACCGAGCACGGCATCGAAAGGGTCAAATACTGGGTCGAAGCTCTGCTCGGAATGAAGTCGTCGCGGAAGATCAAGAGCTTGCCGACCACAATGTCTCCTCAGGCCCGCTTCGAGCGCTCTATTCCGCCACACATGCTCCTTTCGAATCCTGCGCCGTTCAACGTCCCCAAGATGGTCCCGATGTCGCCGCCGCCACCGCCGCCAATACCCTCGTTCCAGCACAAGCCGTTTATGATGCAGCAAGCGCCTCCCCCGCCACCGCCCATGCAGCCGCCGCCACCCCAGCCCATGGCCCCACCTCCGCCGACGCCTCCGGGCATGTTCCAGCAGCAGCAGCGGCACAACTTCCACCCGCCTCCGACGCCCATGTTCCAGCCGTCTCCGGTGCCTACGCCCAGTATGTACCAGCCACCGCCGCCGCCTACGCCCAGTATGTACCAGCCTCCGCCGCCGCCTCCGCCTCCCATCAGCAAATCCGACCCGAGCATGCTACAAGGCAGCAGCAGACACACGCTTCCGCCGCCGCCGTACCAAGCCAAAATGTCCGCACCGAACCCCATGGCCCCTGCTCAGCCCGGACTCGCCTTTCTGCCGCTCTTCAATCAGACTGCGGCACAAAGGCGCGTCAACGTCGAGTACAAGGCCGATTTCGCCGGTCCGTCGCACGCCGGCAAATGGACGGTTACTTGTGTTGGTGCGTAACCCTCTTGTTCTTGCTTTGTAAAAGCTCACTCTTTTCAGTTAATGGCATTCCCAAGGGCACTGGCTCGGGCGGTAATAAGCAGATCGCCAAAGAGGAGGCCGCGCGCGCTGCTTATTACAGCATGGGCTGGACATAGGCTATCCGCATTCGCCACGACAGGTCGACCTTTCCCTCGGACGCTTGTTTCCTGCCATTCCTCTTCGTATAGAACCCTTTCAGTTTGATACGAAAAGGAGTGACAGGGAGCAAGTGTCCGATGCACAGTTCCGCTTGTCGTGGTAGATGCAGGGCCTTCCGTGAGTAGCTGTGCAATCCTCGTGTAGACTTATTTGTAATCGTATGAACGCTCTTATTCTCTGTTATTGCTGTGGCTGCTCTCAACACAATCAGAATCACGGTGTGTACTATGCTCCGAGTCCCATTCCACGAGTTCTTGTCGAGATGCAGGCGCCCATGTGAATGATGCAAAGCTGGTGAGTGATTGTGCAATCCTGTTCAGGTGGAAACTGTATGGATCTGTCTTGAATACCTCCGTAGGAAAACTGCTTTCTGTATCTGTCTCATGGTCGCCATTTGTGAGCAAAATCAAGACAATCAGAACACTCATGCCGTGTCCAAGAAGATCATCATTCGACACATGTGCTCGTGAGCACACGCTAGCTGGAGCGTCAATGCGCACTGGATCTGCTGTTCTTCGGAACGTGCATGGTACCGCCGTATGCTCTCCCACCATGTGAATTGTCGCCAGTTCTTATTTAGATGATCAATCTCCATGGATTGCTAACCGAAAGGAAATCTCTCCTTGTACGATGCTTGTAAGCGGTAGCTTTGTCTTTCTTCCGCTCTTTGCTCGTGCGGCCGTCATCTCCAAGCGCGAGACAATCCTCAGGCGTGACGCCTTACCAGACTATGCTCTCACATACGCTCCTCTTGCGTACCTGGAATCGAAAGAAAACTACTGGCCTTCGGATATCAGCGAGCATCTACAGCACACGACGCCAGAGGTAAGTGCTATTTGTATCATTCCCTGCACTAGTAGCACAAGATGTTTACAGGTTGATTTCGTCTCCATTGCGTCGAGTCTAACCGTAGGCACTCTGGATGCGATTCCCACCACCGCATTCTTGACCTCGTTGGATGATCCCAACGAGTCCCCGAGCCCGTCATGGCTCACATCCATCGCAAACAAGCCAAACTCCGACGGCTACAGTCTTGCGCCCGCTACCATCATCGCGGTCGAGAAGACGGGCGGAATCGTTGACGTGTTCTATTTCTACTTCTACTCCTTCAACCTTGGTGCGTTGTGCTCCCACATCTGCTTCCTAGCCTGACCAGTGCGCACTAGGCAACACCGTGCTTAGTATCAGATTCGGTAATCACGTCGGAGACTGGGAACACAGCATGGTGCGCTTCATCGACGGCGTGCCATCCTACGTGTACATCTCTGCACACTCCGGCGGCACGTCGTACAGCTACGCAGGCATCAGCAAGCTGAACGATCGCCCGGTTGTGTACATCGCCACCGGGACTCATGCGAACTACGCGACGGCCGGCAAGCAGGATTACTCGCTGCCGTTTGGGCTCCTCCACCGACGCGGGCGTACTGTGGGACGTGTCCCTCAATTACGGAGGGTGTGAGCTCAACTATACAGGTGGCGGGACTACGACCGATGTGCCGGCGCGCCATCCCGTCTGAGCTCTTTGACGGTTACAGGTGCGCTCCCTTGAACTTCTATCCGTGCATCGTCTGGCGCTCGTAGGTACGGCCGCGGCCTAGCGCTAAGCTATGGGGTATTGCGGCCGCTCAAGGCACTATTGTCTTGTTGAAAGGTAGTCAGTATCAGTGCAGTGAGAGAAAGACAACGAAGACTTACCGGTAGGTGAACAAATGAAAGGTCAGTAATTACATGTACATGTATAGTAAGTTCTACATCTGTACTATAGTATGTAGTCTGGTAGAAATAAGGATAGGATACGGGCCCGTTCACTGCTCGATAACCTGTGCTCACGGAGATGAGCCTGTCAAGACTTTCGGCGTATGGTCGAACAATCAACCAGTCCTTCGACAATGGCAATGACAGGCATCGCATCAACCCGAATGGTTGAAGAAGGCTCGAGTACGCTGGTCACTAGCTTGACCGAGACCTTCCAGCAACGGGTCAAGAAGGACGATAGTTGGTGGTAGACGCGCCCGTAGCGGACATTCCCTGTTATGATACCAGACTCAACACGAATGCTCGAAACATAATACTGGACGCACCGACCTTGAGAGCCGGTACGGCGGCGCAAGCTGTAATGCAACTAGCGGGTGGTTCAGGTGTGTTGGAACAGTCTAAGAGTTCATGAGCCATGTCAAGACTGCCGGCGTTGAAAGACTTATCTTCGAGTTGACCGTTCAAGTTGAGGAACACAACGGGCTATACCCCGCAATAGTAGACATCATGACGAGACAAGCACGCCAGTTAGTACTTGACGGATCGTATTTGAAGTGCTCCAGAACGACGTCAATTGTCTTGTAACTGGGTTCGTCAAGAGACTGAGTCCAGCGGTCTGGACAATCAGAACGGTGATGGGTTCGAGACGTGAACGCAATCCTACGAAACCGTTAGAGATACTCAAAGCGGAGATAGATAAGCGCATGCTTACCTTCAAGAGAGTCAAATCAAGGGGTAAGGAGTCGCAAAGGTAGCTATCCGCCTGAGCAAATCGTTAGTTTGTTTCCAAGCGCTAAACTGAAGATAAGCTTACCTTGTCGTCAAGCGAACGAGCATAATAGAGCTTCACGGGTGCCGCAGCCAACGTAAACGGTGTTGACATCGCCGTTCAGATGCATCAGGTCGCGTCGTTCGCCGTGGTGGCCGTCATGCCTTTGGTCGTCCATGGGTGCCGGCGCTGGCTGGCGGGGTCAGCCAGTCAAGTTCCGAGTACTCCAACTCGGCGCCGAAGACCTGATCAAAGGAGCGTTGGCTGACTAAACTGCCTGAGAAGATTGGAAGAGAAGTTAGGCAAGTCAAGACCACAGAAAGAGGACAGACACTCACCCATGCTTGCAGCCAAGCGCCGTGCGTCCTCCTTGAGAAGGCGCGTAGATTACTCCGATCTACGTCGAGTGTGTGCTGGCAAGTTTTAGTGAAGTTGTACGGAAGTAGAGATGATCTACTTACTTGACGTCGTTCCGGCGAGTCGAATGTCGTTGATGCGTGCCGTTGTGTTGTCGGTTGTAAGAGACTGGAGGTGAAGGCCGCTGAAGTGGCTTATCCCGTTGCTCTCAAGGTTGCTGGAGTTTTTCGGCGGTCGGCAGCCAACTAAAGATGGTCACCAAGTAAGCAACTGGCGATAAAGGAAGCGCGGAAGACTTACAGTTGAGTGTCAAGAAAATGCGTCGGGTGTCGCAGGCGAGCGTCGAACGAATGATGACCGTCTGTTGAAGGTCGAAATCATGGTGAGAGGACAAGTTAGGGAAGTGACGAAAACATCACTAACCGTGACATGTGCACCCGCGTCTAGGAGAGCGGTGCCGCCGCCAACGGCGTCAAAACCATCTTGGAGTTGAGTAGAAGATGTGAGAGTGTGCAAAGTAGTGAGGCAAAAGTGGAGAGGCCAAGAGGTGGAGGAGGAAGGAAGGAAAGAGGAGAGGCTGATTGATGGTAAGATTCAATGCTCTCCTCCACCTTATATACCTTCCTGGCGCCCGTTTCAAGCGCCCCATCGGAGTCTGGATTACCCTGATCAAATACAAAAGCTTTGTTGGCGGTCAGGAACTTCCGCGCGTTGCAAACCAGTCCCGATTCCCGGTATGCGCAATGTTACGGAAATTCGAATTGCATTACCTGACCTGAGCTGCTGGCGCCCTGACATTAGTATATACTTTGAGACATCCGTCTAAAAATTACTGGAGTCAGAAAATAGAGCGAGGATTCGTGAGGATGCGCGAACTTACCGCTTCTCTCCCGGTGCACTCATTCACATATCCCATCCCATTCAGCATCTTCCAGAGCTCAAACGACTCCATTCTGAGCACGGGGATACAGCCCTGCATGACCCCTGCACGTCTGATGCTCGTTGTCTGGGCTCTGGGAGAAGGTTGAACATGAAGTTTTTGCTGATGTGTGAACATGCCCATACTTCCGCGTTGCGTATCACCGCGTTCTTGGCATAGGAGGGTTCGCAGATATAATATCGAGTCCCTGAATACTAATGTGATGTCAACCGGAGCTTGAGTAAAGACCGGAGGACACGTACCTCTCAATATAGTCCCAGTCCGCTCATGCTCCCATTGGTCTAGACGAGTTCTGAGACTCGGAAACACTCAAGATGGGGATTACATACCTCATATAAGTTGCAGAAAGGGTCGCATCGAGATTCAGTGCAAGGACGGATGAACCAGCCAAGTTGTCGTTGAGGGATGGAGGACAAGGTCAAACGCGGACCGGTACCCCACACTCCCTGAGCCAAGATAAGATTAAATCGCGCCGGAATCATGACGCATACCCTTTGGACATCGATATTCAGGGTCTAAGCGGCGCGCGAGCACTAACGAGGGCACAAAACGCGTTCAGTGCGTCTTTTCCGCATCAAATTCTGTCGGATATTGTATTACGTAAGCCTGCGCGTAGCATCCAAGCAAAATAAAGTGCCCCGGAGTGCGGTGAGGCTAGGAATCGTCTGAGGGCGATTCAGAGAGGTGAGCGAGCGTGCGGACGTGGTAGCATGGGTCCAAGTGATGGCGATCACTTGGCGCTCCCAGAATAGATGTTGCCCACTTCCCATGATGTTCTGGCGGTATTTCCGAGGCCGCCGCACGTCTGGATGTTTCACACAGTTGGACTAGGCCATTTCGCGAGCGGAGCGAATCACTCTGCTGAATATCGCGGCCGCACCCTGATGACTCGGGAACTCGGTCTCCAGGGTTCAAACGTTTGATTGCAAACAAATTCAGGACGTTCGGACGTACTGATGGAAGGAATTTTTCATCGGGTGTTTCGAGCATCTCAAGTCATCCGTAAACACAGTTGACACTACATGGTAAGTTGGTGATTAAGCCAGTGTACTAGACTTTCTCAGACTTTAGTAGGATATTCTATAGTGACTTGGAACGTCTTTCTGGACCGTTCCGGGCGACGTACGGATACTGAGTAGGAGATGTTTTTGTGAGGCTAGGTAAGCCTAGTTTTGAAGGCAGGTAAGTATTTTCGTTGCTTCACGCATTTGAGAAAGTGCACAAGTCTTCAATTTCAGGTATTCTATGTCATTACAGAGGTCTAGCTACGCCGATTCACGTCGTCGGGTCTACGCGCCTACCTTCTCCCAATCCAGTCGTCCGTCGTGCCCTTCTCTCGGACCCATCTCTTCCGCATGCTCTTCAATTCCGCCCCAAGATCTTCCAATGGTTCTGCCGCCAAGTCTCACAATGAGTGATGCGCTTACGCGATGGCGTCGCACAGTCCGAACGACCCTACAAACTTGTCAGCGTCGGAACAAAGACGATCGGAGATTCACAGGTATGTACTTGCGCGAAACGGTCTTCTGCGCAACTAACGCCGGGCACCAAAGGCCCAGCCCTTCAGTAGCAGAGCCTCCTGAGCCATAGGCATGATACATCGGTGAGATATTGGCCGTCATACTCGTGTAGTCGAAGTTCGCGATGTGTGGCGCCGGAGGCGCCACCGAGTTCAACTTCCTCGCCATTCGTCCTGTAGTTGATGGCGCTATTGTCCACGACGGAGACTGGGTCGAACAGCTTGACGAGCGCCAAATTGGGCCGCAGAAAGCTCTGTAATCAGGATAAGGGACACGAATGGTGACACACCTTTCAGATTGTCCCCATTCCCGAAACTAACGCCGAATGCACTCAGATCTGAATCGGAGGCGACGTCTGATGGTAGTCGCCATCTTTAAATGTCACCGGCGGGGCTCTTGAGTATCCGTAGCGGGAGTTCGCGAAGTGAGGCGGCGAAGCCGCCTTCGAGTCAACATCATCTTAAGGGTCGGCGAGGACGCGTTAGACGGCGAAAGTAGACAAACGACGGCTCGAGAAGTCGGAGAAGAAATCAAACATCACGGCCTTGAGAGCGCACGTCAGCGAGAAGTCAGGGCAGCAAACAGGTAACGTACCTTTGAAATTGGGATTCAGTCGAAATTGAAGTCCGAGAAGGCCAGATACAACTGCAGATTATTTGCAGGGATGTATCGTATGCACGTGGTACCAGGCGTCCGTTTGTTGCACGCTTACTCGCAGTGTTCGCGAAGTGTGGCGGCTTTGCCGCCCAATGCCTCAAAGTCCTCGTCACTCGCTCTCGGAAGCACCGCAGCTGGCGTGGTTGATATTAGGGGCATTGCCCTCCCTGAGGACGATGTATTCAAGCTGCATGAAACAGCCTAAGCGTCACTGACAAGAAAAACAAGGTAGAGTGCCTTTAGTCAGAAAACGGCCCAGACTGACGTCGTGACCGCGCCGATGGGTATCAGGGTACGGTCGCAGTCGTCTCGGTCGCGCCGGACGCTCTCGTCGGTCTGTCGGACGTCCATTTGCCCAGTCCTCGGAGTGTGGCGCAGGCGTGTTTGAAGTCGCAGTATCCTGGCGGCTGGGCGCGGCGCAGCCGCGCTACAACGTATAGACATCAGTCTTGCTGAAATATGGACCCTGGACCCGGATTTCAGCACGAATTACGGGGATAGAATAAGGTAACGTACCTTGACCTCGAAAATCGTTCCCATATTAATTCCGGCGTTCACCGTCCAGATCTGGGCAAGTCCAAATGGGGGACGAACGGGCTCCCTGGACCCTGGCGTCGCTGTGAGCGCGATGCTCGTGTTTCCGAGTTTGATGTTGCGGATGTCCGAGAAGGAAGGCGGCGAAGCCGCCAATTCGGAGGGTCTGGAAATGATTGTGAGTGGTCTAGACGCCGGATTTGTGACGAATCTCACCGTTGCATGACGTTCAGGGCGCACTCCGGCCGGAAAGTTCGAGCTAGGTTCACGACCAACTCTGTGAGCGGGTGAGAGGTGGCGGAGCCGCCGTTCAACGTCGTAAGCGTTGCCGTAGTCATATCAATATCTGAGCTGACGAAACACATCAGACTTCGGCTCCAGGATACGCAGAGAACGCACCGGATCGCCAAATGTGGCGTAACTCCCGAACCACTGCTCTGCTCGCCGTCCCACCTAGCGCATTCGAACCGCATCGCCGCTGGCTATCAAATGTGCATGATACTGATGCGACCCTGACTGTGTTTTGCAGGGGTTCAAACCTTTGAAAATGAGCTCAAAATGACCTCGGATTTGAAGGCAGAGAACTCACTTTTTCTCAGGACCCAGACGCCCGCCGGCGAGGCAACGGCACGCTGGCAGAATCGACCCGGTGGTCGGCTGGCGCCGACGCGTCTGCGAATGGAATGAGCAAGTGAACTTGCAACTTGGTAAGAAGCTCACCTTGCGGCCGTCCCCGTGCCCCGATTCCAACGCGAACCAGCGCGTTCGAACCGCGTCGTTCCGGGCTGTCCAATCCGCACAATATCAACGCGACCCTGATTGCTTTTCCGGCGCCTAGAGTCCGTCGAAAGTCAGTCCAAATTGCCATCAAAATGCGACGGCAGAACTCACTTTTGGCAGGACCCAGATGCCCGCCGGCGAGGCAGCGTCACACCGACGGATTGGACCCAGTGGTCGGCTGGCGCTGACAAGAATGAGCGGGCGAATGGCCAATCTCTTGAGATACTTAGACTCACCTTGCTCCCGTGCCCGTGCTTCGATCCCGACGTAACCTAGAGCGTTCGAACCGTGTCGGCACTGGCTATGTAACGCACACGATGTTGATGCGACCCTGACCGTTTCTTGCGGGTCCTTGAACCGTTGCATCTGTCTCCAAAGTGAGTTCAAGAATGACCCTCAGAATGGATGCAAAAACTCACTTTTCGCCGAAATCCAAGTGCCCGCCAGCGAGGCGCGTCACGCTGACCTTCAGAATCAGTTGTCTGTGTGCCGACAAATGAGCGGGGCTCTTGAAATTTGCTTCTCGCTTGCTCACGCTCTCCTGCCTTGTTCCCGAGCGTGTTCAGACGGTCCCCTTGCGAGCTATCAAATGCCTGTTTCCATGACCTCAAAACATCAAGTGTGAGTCCCAAGCAGCCTTGAAATGGGGCAGAAAAAACTCACTTTTTCTCCCAAGTCCAAGTGTCCGTGGCGAGGCGGGAACAAAGTAGTAAAGCACGGAACTCACCCTGTAGAGAATATCTTGACAAATGACTTGAATGTTGAGGCGAGACCCTGAGGCTCAAACTGTTTCACCTCCCTCAAATTGTTCCGCCTTGGTATTGAACCCTGCCAATACTCATTTCTTGAATTCTCACTGCAAGACTCACTCAACTCACATCCCGTGCTCTCAACATACAAGACACCCAAAATCTGGTTTGATAGACACCCACAACATACCATTCTATCCCTGCCCAGTAGTGAACACACTCCTGAGCTTGAAATAGAAAGGTAGGGGTGCGGCGGGCCGGTAACCAGCGCCAAGCCCTCCCAATCCTATAAAAGACCCCCACTCACCAGCCAAAATGCAATGGCCTCAAGCCCTTCCACCTCTTCCCTTTTCCCGTTGAGCTTAAATGGCGGGCTTGGTGGGGACGAGGTGGGCGGGGTGGCGGGCAAGACGTTCCTTGAATGGGGTGCGCTTCGCAGCAATGCGTTAAAATGTAAAGTCCCGAGAGGGCCACTGGTGGAGCGAAAGCAATCAGTGCGAGTCGAGAAAAGGGCCGTCTTCCTCCGTATGGGGGGAGATGGTCCTTTTTTTAGGCTCTTTGGGGCCCGCCAGGCCGGGCGCCAGCTGGAGGTTTTCAGCCAGGATTTCATTCGGACTTGCGAGATTTCACGAAATTTTGATTTCTGTGTGGCGATTTCTATTAGCTGTGGGCATCCTGGTAGCTTTCTGTTAGTAGTGTACAACGATAATGCAATATACTTTCGTTCTATCTCTATCCGAAGCGAGCCGCCTGTGAACAAAGTCTGCCAGAAGCATCCGTTTCTACCAGCCAAAGGAACAAGCTGATATTGTTCCTGGTCAAAAAAGACTGCCTTCAGCCGTCTGATGTTGGCATCTATCCCCTGCGGAGTTGTCACTTTCCTGCTCAGATTTCGTGCACTAGGCGCCAGCGTGAAGCAGAATGAAGAGACGGACGCGAAGAGGTGACGGAGGTAAGCCCAAAGTGCGCCATCAGCGAACGTTCAAAGTCCGACGCGGGCACGTACTTGCTCTGAACCGTGACGAACGCCAACACGCCAACCCGCCAACGCACGCCAGGATGGACGCACGCGAAGACAGACGCACACGGGGGGGAGGAGGGCGCGGGAGGGGGCACACGCGGGGGATTCTGAGGAGGAGGTGAAGAGGCAGAGGGGGACTCGATCGCACCGGAAGGGGACGCACACAACCCCTCGATCGCTCGCACAGGAAGAAGCCGCCCACGCACCACCCAGCAACAACCACCTCCCACTCGCCAACACCCATCCCACACTCGCCAGCACCCCCGTCGCACTCGCCAACACCCTCGCAGCACCGCACTCGTCCTTCTTTCGGGTCAGCAGCACAAACAGCGAATCTACCCCCACGACAGCAGGGCGAGGACAGCACGCTCTCTCCATTCGGCTATGAGGAACAACAGTCAGAGCATAATAACGGCTGCCCCTACCGTTATTCCTCATCATTTCCCCCCTTTTCCACAATGCAGAGTGCAACGCCGAAGCACTCGCGGGACGACACGCTGCCATCGATAGGACCCGACAACATCTTGCAGGTCTACACGCATAAATCTCTTCGGCGGCCGGGCCTCAAACCCGCCGAGTATGACGACAACGAGCGGCTCAGTGTGCTTGGCGCGGCGGCGCTGGAGATGGCTGTACTGGATGCGCTGATGGGCGAGCGGCCGATGCTGAGCGCTGATGAGCTCGAGGTGAGCAGGGACGCATTTCGGTCCAATAAAAGTCGCATCAATTGCCAAATTTCAGACGCGAGTGCAGGATGTACTGGCTCCCGAAAACATCGACGGCTGGGTCTCCAGATACAACATGCGCGCCAAAATCCGATGCCATCCAGACTATTTCTCGCGCCTGTCGTCGCCCGAGGTGAGTGGCAGCCACAATTCAATGTTCGCCACAGTGTTCATGCATCTTTCAGGAAACTTGTGCTTTGTTCCATGCCTACGTCGGCGCCGTCTTTACCGAGCACGGCATCGAAAGGGTCAAATACTGGGTCGAAGCTCTGCTCGGAATGAAGTCGTCGCGGAAGATCAAGAGCTTGCCGACCACAATGTCTCCTCAGGCCCGCTTCGAGCGCTCTATTCCGCCACACATGCTCCTTTCGAATCCTGCGCCGTTCAACGTCCCCAAGATGGTCCCGATGTCGCCGCCGCCACCGCCGCCAATACCCTCGTTCCAGCACAAGCCGTTTATGATGCAGCAAGCGCCTCCCCCGCCACCGCCCATGCAGCCGCCGCCACCCCAGCCCATGGCCCCACCTCCGCCGACGCCTCCGGGCATGTTCCAGCAGCAGCAGCGGCACAACTTCCACCCGCCTCCGACGCCCATGTTCCAGCCGTCTCCGGTGCCTACGCCCAGTATGTACCAGCCACCGCCGCCGCCTACGCCCAGTATGTACCAGCCTCCGCCGCCGCCTCCGCCTCCCATCAGCAAATCCGACCCGAGCATGCTACAAGGCAGCAGCAGACACACGCTTCCGCCGCCGCCGTACCAAGCCAAAATGTCCGCACCGAACCCCATGGCCCCTGCTCAGCCCGGACTCGCCTTTCTGCCGCTCTTCAATCAGACTGCGGCACAAAGGCGCGTCAACGTCGAGTACAAGGCCGATTTCGCCGGTCCGTCGCACGCCGGCAAATGGACGGTTACTTGTGTTGGTGCGTAACCCTCTTGTTCTTGCTTTGTAAAAGCTCACTCTTTTCAGTTAATGGCATTCCCAAGGGCACTGGCTCGGGCGGTAATAAGCAGATCGCCAAAGAGGAGGCCGCGCGCGCTGCTTATTACAGCATGGGCTGGACATAGGCTATCCGCATTCGCCACGACAGGTCGACCTTTCCCTCGGACGCTTGTTTCCTGCCATTCCTCTTCGTATAGAACCCTTTCAGTTTGATACGAAAAGGAGTGACAGGGAGCAAGTGTCCGATGCACAGTTCCGCTTGTCGTGGTAGATGCAGGGCCTTCCGTGAGTAGCTGTGCAATCCTCGTGTAGACTTATTTGTAATCGTATGAACGCTCTTATTCTCTGTTATTGCTGTGGCTGCTCTCAACACAATCAGAATCACGGTGTGTACTATGCTCCGAGTCCCATTCCACGAGTTCTTGTCGAGATGCAGGCGCCCATGTGAATGATGCAAAGCTGGTGAGTGATTGTGCAATCCTGTTCAGGTGGAAACTGTATGGATCTGTCTTGAATACCTCCGTAGGAAAACTGCTTTCTGTATCTGTCTCATGGTCGCCATTTGTGAGCAAAATCAAGACAATCAGAACACTCATGCCGTGTCCAAGAAGATCATCATTCGACACATGTGCTCGTGAGCACACGCTAGCTGGAGCGTCAATGCGCACTGGATCTGCTGTTCTTCGGAACGTGCATGGTACCGCCGTATGCTCTCCCACCATGTGAATTGTCGCCAGTTCTTATTTAGATGATCAATCTCCATGGATTGCTAACCGAAAGGAAATCTCTCCTTGTACGATGCTTGTAAGCGGTAGCTTTGTCTTTCTTCCGCTCTTTGCTCGTGCGGCCGTCATCTCCAAGCGCGAGACAATCCTCAGGCGTGACGCCTTACCAGACTATGCTCTCACATACGCTCCTCTTGCGTACCTGGAATCGAAAGAAAACTACTGGCCTTCGGATATCAGCGAGCATCTACAGCACACGACGCCAGAGGTAAGTGCTATTTGTATCATTCCCTGCACTAGTAGCACAAGATGTTTACAGGTTGATTTCGTCTCCATTGCGTCGAGTCTAACCGTAGGCACTCTGGATGCGATTCCCACCACCGCATTCTTGACCTCGTTGGATGATCCCAACGAGTCCCCGAGCCCGTCATGGCTCACATCCATCGCAAACAAGCCAAACTCCGACGGCTACAGTCTTGCGCCCGCTACCATCATCGCGGTCGAGAAGACGGGCGGAATCGTTGACGTGTTCTATTTCTACTTCTACTCCTTCAACCTTGGTGCGTTGTGCTCCCACATCTGCTTCCTAGCCTGACCAGTGCGCACTAGGCAACACCGTGCTTAGTATCAGATTCGGTAATCACGTCGGAGACTGGGAACACAGCATGGTGCGCTTCATCGACGGCGTGCCATCCTACGTGTACATCTCTGCACACTCCGGCGGCACGTCGTACAGCTACGCAGGCATCAGCAAGCTGAACGATCGCCCGGTTGTGTACATCGCCACCGGGACTCATGCGAACTACGCGACGGCCGGCAAGCAGGATTACTCGCTGCCGTTTGGGCTCCTCCACCGACGCGGGCGTACTGTGGGACGTGTCCCTCAATTACGGAGGGTGTGAGCTCAACTATACAGGTGGCGGGACTACGACCGATGTGCCGGCGCGCCATCCCGTCTGAGCTCTTTGACGGTTACAGGTGCGCTCCCTTGAACTTCTATCCGTGCATCGTCTGGCGCTCGTAGGTACGGCCGCGGCCTAGCGCTAAGCTATGGGGTATTGCGGCCGCTCAAGGCACTATTGTCTTGTTGAAAGGTAGTCAGTATCAGTGCAGTGAGAGAAAGACAACGAAGACTTACCGGTAGGTGAACAAATGAAAGGTCAGTAATTACATGTACATGTATAGTAAGTTCTACATCTGTACTATAGTATGTAGTCTGGTAGAAATAAGGATAGGATACGGGCCCGTTCACTGCTCGATAACCTGTGCTCACGGAGATGAGCCTGTCAAGACTTTCGGCGTATGGTCGAACAATCAACCAGTCCTTCGACAATGGCAATGACAGGCATCGCATCAACCCGAATGGTTGAAGAAGGCTCGAGTACGCTGGTCACTAGCTTGACCGAGACCTTCCAGCAACGGGTCAAGAAGGACGATAGTTGGTGGTAGACGCGCCCGTAGCGGACATTCCCTGTTATGATACCAGACTCAACACGAATGCTCGAAACATAATACTGGACGCACCGACCTTGAGAGCCGGTACGGCGGCGCAAGCTGTAATGCAACTAGCGGGTGGTTCAGGTGTGTTGGAACAGTCTAAGAGTTCATGAGCCATGTCAAGACTGCCGGCGTTGAAAGACTTATCTTCGAGTTGACCGTTCAAGTTGAGGAACACAACGGGCTATACCCCGCAATAGTAGACATCATGACGAGACAAGCACGCCAGTTAGTACTTGACGGATCGTATTTGAAGTGCTCCAGAACGACGTCAATTGTCTTGTAACTGGGTTCGTCAAGAGACTGAGTCCAGCGGTCTGGACAATCAGAACGGTGATGGGTTCGAGACGTGAACGCAATCCTACGAAACCGTTAGAGATACTCAAAGCGGAGATAGATAAGCGCATGCTTACCTTCAAGAGAGTCAAATCAAGGGGTAAGGAGTCGCAAAGGTAGCTATCCGCCTGAGCAAATCGTTAGTTTGTTTCCAAGCGCTAAACTGAAGATAAGCTTACCTTGTCGTCAAGCGAACGAGCATAATAGAGCTTCACGGGTGCCGCAGCCAACGTAAACGGTGTTGACATCGCCGTTCAGATGCATCAGGTCGCGTCGTTCGCCGTGGTGGCCGTCATGCCTTTGGTCGTCCATGGGTGCCGGCGCTGGCTGGCGGGGTCAGCCAGTCAAGTTCCGAGTACTCCAACTCGGCGCCGAAGACCTGATCAAAGGAGCGTTGGCTGACTAAACTGCCTGAGAAGATTGGAAGAGAAGTTAGGCAAGTCAAGACCACAGAAAGAGGACAGACACTCACCCATGCTTGCAGCCAAGCGCCGTGCGTCCTCCTTGAGAAGGCGCGTAGATTACTCCGATCTACGTCGAGTGTGTGCTGGCAAGTTTTAGTGAAGTTGTACGGAAGTAGAGATGATCTACTTACTTGACGTCGTTCCGGCGAGTCGAATGTCGTTGATGCGTGCCGTTGTGTTGTCGGTTGTAAGAGACTGGAGGTGAAGGCCGCTGAAGTGGCTTATCCCGTTGCTCTCAAGGTTGCTGGAGTTTTTCGGCGGTCGGCAGCCAACTAAAGATGGTCACCAAGTAAGCAACTGGCGATAAAGGAAGCGCGGAAGACTTACAGTTGAGTGTCAAGAAAATGCGTCGGGTGTCGCAGGCGAGCGTCGAACGAATGATGACCGTCTGTTGAAGGTCGAAATCATGGTGAGAGGACAAGTTAGGGAAGTGACGAAAACATCACTAACCGTGACATGTGCACCCGCGTCTAGGAGAGCGGTGCCGCCGCCAACGGCGTCAAAACCATCTTGGAGTTGAGTAGAAGATGTGAGAGTGTGCAAAGTAGTGAGGCAAAAGTGGAGAGGCCAAGAGGTGGAGGAGGAAGGAAGGAAAGAGGAGAGGCTGATTGATGGTAAGATTCAATGCTCTCCTCCACCTTATATACCTTCCTGGCGCCCGTTTCAAGCGCCCCATCGGAGTCTGGATTACCCTGATCAAATACAAAAGCTTTGTTGGCGGTCAGGAACTTCCGCGCGTTGCAAACCAGTCCCGATTCCCGGTATGCGCAATGTTACGGAAATTCGAATTGCATTACCTGACCTGAGCTGCTGGCGCCCTGACATTAGTATATACTTTGAGACATCCGTCTAAAAATTACTGGAGTCAGAAAATAGAGCGAGGATTCGTGAGGATGCGCGAACTTACCGCTTCTCTCCCGGTGCACTCATTCACATATCCCATCCCATTCAGCATCTTCCAGAGCTCAAACGACTCCATTCTGAGCACGGGGATACAGCCCTGCATGACCCCTGCACGTCTGATGCTCGTTGTCTGGGCTCTGGGAGAAGGTTGAACATGAAGTTTTTGCTGATGTGTGAACATGCCCATACTTCCGCGTTGCGTATCACCGCGTTCTTGGCATAGGAGGGTTCGCAGATATAATATCGAGTCCCTGAATACTAATGTGATGTCAACCGGAGCTTGAGTAAAGACCGGAGGACACGTACCTCTCAATATAGTCCCAGTCCGCTCATGCTCCCATTGGTCTAGACGAGTTCTGAGACTCGGAAACACTCAAGATGGGGATTACATACCTCATATAAGTTGCAGAAAGGGTCGCATCGAGATTCAGTGCAAGGACGGATGAACCAGCCAAGTTGTCGTTGAGGGATGGAGGACAAGGTCAAACGCGGACCGGTACCCCACACTCCCTGAGCCAAGATAAGATTAAATCGCGCCGGAATCATGACGCATACCCTTTGGACATCGATATTCAGGGTCTAAGCGGCGCGCGAGCACTAACGAGGGCACAAAACGCGTTCAGTGCGTCTTTTCCGCATCAAATTCTGTCGGATATTGTATTACGTAAGCCTGCGCGTAGCATCCAAGCAAAATAAAGTGCCCCGGAGTGCGGTGAGGCTAGGAATCGTCTGAGGGCGATTCAGAGAGGTGAGCGAGCGTGCGGACGTGGTAGCATGGGTCCAAGTGATGGCGATCACTTGGCGCTCCCAGAATAGATGTTGCCCACTTCCCATGATGTTCTGGCGGTATTTCCGAGGCCGCCGCACGTCTGGATGTTTCACACAGTTGGACTAGGCCATTTCGCGAGCGGAGCGAATCACTCTGCTGAATATCGCGGCCGCACCCTGATGACTCGGGAACTCGGTCTCCAGGGTTCAAACGTTTGATTGCAAACAAATTCAGGACGTTCGGACGTACTGATGGAAGGAATTTTTCATCGGGTGTTTCGAGCATCTCAAGTCATCCGTAAACACAGTTGACACTACATGGTAAGTTGGTGATTAAGCCAGTGTACTAGACTTTCTCAGACTTTAGTAGGATATTCTATAGTGACTTGGAACGTCTTTCTGGACCGTTCCGGGCGACGTACGGATACTGAGTAGGAGATGTTTTTGTGAGGCTAGGTAAGCCTAGTTTTGAAGGCAGGTAAGTATTTTCGTTGCTTCACGCATTTGAGAAAGTGCACAAGTCTTCAATTTCAGGTATTCTATGTCATTACAGAGGTCTAGCTACGCCGATTCACGTCGTCGGGTCTACGCGCCTACCTTCTCCCAATCCAGTCGTCCGTCGTGCCCTTCTCTCGGACCCATCTCTTCCGCATGCTCTTCAATTCCGCCCCAAGATCTTCCAATGGTTCTGCCGCCAAGTCTCACAATGAGTGATGCGCTTACGCGATGGCGTCGCACAGTCCGAACGACCCTACAAACTTGTCAGCGTCGGAACAAAGACGATCGGAGATTCACAGGTATGTACTTGCGCGAAACGGTCTTCTGCGCAACTAACGCCGGGCACCAAAGGCCCAGCCCTTCAGTAGCAGAGCCTCCTGAGCCATAGGCATGATACATCGGTGAGATATTGGCCGTCATACTCGTGTAGTCGAAGTTCGCGATGTGTGGCGCCGGAGGCGCCACCGAGTTCAACTTCCTCGCCATTCGTCCTGTAGTTGATGGCGCTATTGTCCACGACGGAGACTGGGTCGAACAGCTTGACGAGCGCCAAATTGGGCCGCAGAAAGCTCTGTAATCAGGATAAGGGACACGAATGGTGACACACCTTTCAGATTGTCCCCATTCCCGAAACTAACGCCGAATGCACTCAGATCTGAATCGGAGGCGACGTCTGATGGTAGTCGCCATCTTTAAATGTCACCGGCGGGGCTCTTGAGTATCCGTAGCGGGAGTTCGCGAAGTGAGGCGGCGAAGCCGCCTTCGAGTCAACATCATCTTAAGGGTCGGCGAGGACGCGTTAGACGGCGAAAGTAGACAAACGACGGCTCGAGAAGTCGGAGAAGAAATCAAACATCACGGCCTTGAGAGCGCACGTCAGCGAGAAGTCAGGGCAGCAAACAGGTAACGTACCTTTGAAATTGGGATTCAGTCGAAATTGAAGTCCGAGAAGGCCAGATACAACTGCAGATTATTTGCAGGGATGTATCGTATGCACGTGGTACCAGGCGTCCGTTTGTTGCACGCTTACTCGCAGTGTTCGCGAAGTGTGGCGGCTTTGCCGCCCAATGCCTCAAAGTCCTCGTCACTCGCTCTCGGAAGCACCGCAGCTGGCGTGGTTGATATTAGGGGCATTGCCCTCCCTGAGGACGATGTATTCAAGCTGCATGAAACAGCCTAAGCGTCACTGACAAGAAAAACAAGGTAGAGTGCCTTTAGTCAGAAAACGGCCCAGACTGACGTCGTGACCGCGCCGATGGGTATCAGGGTACGGTCGCAGTCGTCTCGGTCGCGCCGGACGCTCTCGTCGGTCTGTCGGACGTCCATTTGCCCAGTCCTCGGAGTGTGGCGCAGGCGTGTTTGAAGTCGCAGTATCCTGGCGGCTGGGCGCGGCGCAGCCGCGCTACAACGTATAGACATCAGTCTTGCTGAAATATGGACCCTGGACCCGGATTTCAGCACGAATTACGGGGATAGAATAAGGTAACGTACCTTGACCTCGAAAATCGTTCCCATATTAATTCCGGCGTTCACCGTCCAGATCTGGGCAAGTCCAAATGGGGGACGAACGGGCTCCCTGGACCCTGGCGTCGCTGTGAGCGCGATGCTCGTGTTTCCGAGTTTGATGTTGCGGATGTCCGAGAAGGAAGGCGGCGAAGCCGCCAATTCGGAGGGTCTGGAAATGATTGTGAGTGGTCTAGACGCCGGATTTGTGACGAATCTCACCGTTGCATGACGTTCAGGGCGCACTCCGGCCGGAAAGTTCGAGCTAGGTTCACGACCAACTCTGTGAGCGGGTGAGAGGTGGCGGAGCCGCCGTTCAACGTCGTAAGCGTTGCCGTAGTCATATCAATATCTGAGCTGACGAAACACATCAGACTTCGGCTCCAGGATACGCAGAGAACGCACCGGATCGCCAAATGTGGCGTAACTCCCGAACCACTGCTCTGCTCGCCGTCCCACCTAGCGCATTCGAACCGCATCGCCGCTGGCTATCAAATGTGCATGATACTGATGCGACCCTGACTGTGTTTTGCAGGGGTTCAAACCTTTGAAAATGAGCTCAAAATGACCTCGGATTTGAAGGCAGAGAACTCACTTTTTCTCAGGACCCAGACGCCCGCCGGCGAGGCAACGGCACGCTGGCAGAATCGACCCGGTGGTCGGCTGGCGCCGACGCGTCTGCGAATGGAATGAGCAAGTGAACTTGCAACTTGGTAAGAAGCTCACCTTGCGGCCGTCCCCGTGCCCCGATTCCAACGCGAACCAGCGCGTTCGAACCGCGTCGTTCCGGGCTGTCCAATCCGCACAATATCAACGCGACCCTGATTGCTTTTCCGGCGCCTAGAGTCCGTCGAAAGTCAGTCCAAATTGCCATCAAAATGCGACGGCAGAACTCACTTTTGGCAGGACCCAGATGCCCGCCGGCGAGGCAGCGTCACACCGACGGATTGGACCCAGTGGTCGGCTGGCGCTGACAAGAATGAGCGGGCGAATGGCCAATCTCTTGAGATACTTAGACTCACCTTGCTCCCGTGCCCGTGCTTCGATCCCGACGTAACCTAGAGCGTTCGAACCGTGTCGGCACTGGCTATGTAACGCACACGATGTTGATGCGACCCTGACCGTTTCTTGCGGGTCCTTGAACCGTTGCATCTGTCTCCAAAGTGAGTTCAAGAATGACCCTCAGAATGGATGCAAAAACTCACTTTTCGCCGAAATCCAAGTGCCCGCCAGCGAGGCGCGTCACGCTGACCTTCAGAATCAGTTGTCTGTGTGCCGACAAATGAGCGGGGCTCTTGAAATTTGCTTCTCGCTTGCTCACGCTCTCCTGCCTTGTTCCCGAGCGTGTTCAGACGGTCCCCTTGCGAGCTATCAAATGCCTGTTTCCATGACCTCAAAACATCAAGTGTGAGTCCCAAGCAGCCTTGAAATGGGGCAGAAAAAACTCACTTTTTCTCCCAAGTCCAAGTGTCCGTGGCGAGGCGGGAACAAAGCACGGAACTCACCCTGTAGAGAATATCTTGACAAATGACTTGAATGTTGAGGCGAGACCCTGAGACTCAAACTGTTTCACCTCCCTCAAATTGTTCCGCCTTGGTATTGAACCCTGCCAATACTCATTTCTTGAATTCTCACTGCAAGACTCACTCAACTCACATCCCGTGCTCTCAACATACAAGCTACTGAAAATCTGGTTCAAATGATATACGCAAAGTACCATTCTATTCTCGCCCTAGAGTGAACACACTCCTGAGCCCGAAATAGAAAGGTAGGGGTGTGGCGGGCCGGTAACCAGTGCCAAGCCCTCCCAATCCTATATAAGCCACCCACTCACCAGCCAAACTCCAACGGCCTCAAGCCCTTCCCTCTCATCCCTTTTCCCGTTGAGCTTAAATGGCGGGCTTGGTGGGGACGAGGTGGGCGGGGTGGCGGGCAAGACGTTCCTTGAATGGGGTGCGCTTCGCAGCAATGCGTTAAAATGTAAAGTCCCGAGAGGGCCACTGGTGGAGCGAAAGCAATCAGTGCGAGTCGAGAAAAGGGCCGTCTTCTCCCGTATGGGGGGAGACGGTCCTTTTTTTAGGCTTTTTGGGGCCCGCCAGGCCGGGCGCAAGCTGGCGGTTTTTAGGCAGGATTTCATGCGGACTTGCGAGATTTCATGAAATTTTGATTTCTGTGTGGCGATTTCTATTAGCTGTGGGCATCCTGGGAGCTTTCTGTTAGTAGTGTACATTCAAAATGCAATATACTATCATTTCATCTCTATCCGAAGGGAGCCGCCAGCGAAGAGTAGATGCCAGAGGCATCCGTTTCTACCAGCCAAAGGAACAAGCTGATATTGTTCCTGGTCAAAAAAGACTGCATTGAATTGGCTGATGTTGGCATCCATCCCCAGCAGAGTGGTCACTTTTCTGCTCATATTTTGTGCGCTAGGCGTCAGCGTGAAGCAGAATGAAGAGACGGACGCGAAGAGGTGACGGAGGTAAGCCCAAAGTACGCCATCAGCGAACGTTCAAAGTCCGACGCGGGCACGTACTTGCTCTGAACCGTGACGAACGCCAACACGCCAACCCGCCAACGCACGCCAGGATGGACGCACGCGAAGACAGACGCACACGGGAGGGAGGAGGGCGCGGGAGGGGGCACACGCGGGGGATTCTGAGGAGGAGGTGAAGAGGCAGAGGGGACTCGATCGCACCGGAAGGGGACGCACACAACCCCTCGATCGCTCGCACAGGAAGAAGCCGCCCACGCACCACCCAGCACTCCAACCACCTCCCACTCGCCAACACCCATCCCACACTCGCCAGCACCCCCGTCGCACTCGCCGACACCCTCGCAGCACCGCACTCGTCCTTCTTTTCGGGTCAGCAGCACAAACAGCGAATCTACCCCCACGACAGCAGGGCGAGGACAGCACGCTCTCTCCATTCGGCTATGAGGAACAACAGTCAGAGCATAACAACGGCTGCCCCTACCGTTATTCCTCATCATTTCCCCCATTTTCCACAATGCAGAGTGCAATGCTGAAGCACTCGCGAGACGCCTCACTGCCATCGATAGGACCCGACATTATCTTGCAGGTCTACACGCATAAATCTCTGCGGCGGCCAGGCCTCAAACCCGCCGAGTATGACGACAACGAGCGGCTCAGTGTGCTTGGCGCGGCGGCGCTGGAGATGGCTGTCCTGGATGCGCTGATGGGCGAGCGGCCGATGCTGAGCGCTGATGAGCTCGAGGTGAGCAGGGACGCATTTCGGTCCAATAAAAGTCGCATTAATTGCCAAATTTCAGACGCGAGTGCAGGATGTACTGGCTCCCGAAAACATCGACGGCTGGGTCTCCAGATACAACATGCGCGCCAAAATCCGATGCCATCCAGACTATTTCTCGCGCCTGTCGTCGCCCGAGGTGAGTGGCAGCCACAATTTAATGTTCGCCACAGTGTTCATGCATCTTTCAGGAAACTTGTGCTTTGTTCCATGCCTACGTCGGCGCCGTCTTCACCGAGCACGGCATCGAAAGGGTCAAATACTGGGTCGAATCTCTGCTCGGAATGGAGTCGTCGCGGAAGATCAAGAGCTTGCCGACCACAATGTCTCCTCAGGCCCGCTTCGAGCGCTCTATTCCGCCACACATGCTCCTTTCGAATCCTGCGCCGTTCAACGTCCCCAAGATGGTCCCGATGTCGCCGCCGCCACCGCCGCCAATACCCTCGTTCCAGCACAAGCCGTTCATGATGCAGCAAGCGCCTCCCCCGCCACCGCCCATGCAGCCTCCGCCACCTCAGCCTATGGCCCCACCTCCGCCGACGCCTCCGGGCATGTTCCAGCAGCAGCAGCGGCACAACTTCCACCCGCCTCCGACGCCCATGTTCCAGCCGTCTCCGGTGCCTACGCCCAGTATGTACCAGCCTCCGCCGCCGCCTACGCCCAGTATGTACCAGCCTCCGCCCCCGCCTCCGCCTCCCATCAGCAAATCCGACCCGAGCATGCTACAAGGCAGCAGCAGACACACGCTTCCGCCGCCGCCGTACCAAGCCAAAATGTCCGCACCGAACCCCATGGCCCCTGCTCAGCCCGGACTCGCCTTTCTGCCGCTCTTCAACCAGACTGCGGCACAAAGGCGCGTCAACGTCGAGTACAAGGCCGATTTCGCCGGTCCGTCGCACGCCGGCAAATGGACGGTTACTTGTGTTGGTGCGTAACCCTCTTGTTCTTGCTTTGTAAAAGCTCACTCTTTTCAGTTAATGGCATTCCCAAGGGCACTGGCTCGGGCGGTAATAAGCAGATCGCCAAAGAGGAGGCCGCGCGCGCTGCTTATTACAGCATGGGCTGGACATAGGCTATCCGCATTCGCCACCACAGGTCGACCTTTCCCTCGGACGCTTGTTTCCTGCCATTCCTCTTCGTATAGAACCCTTTCAGTTTGATACGAAAAGGAGTGACAGGGAGCAAGTGTCCGATGCACAGTTCCGCTTGTCGTGGTAGATGCAGGGCCTTCCGTGAGTAGCTGTGCAATCCTCGTGTAGACTTATTTGTAATCGTATGAACGCTCTCATTCTCTTTGCTGTGGGTGAACTCCATCAGAACGACGGTGTGTACTCTGCTCCCCATTCCACGAGTTCTTGTCGAGACGCAGGCGCCCATGTGAATGATGCAAAGCTGGTGAGTGATTGTGCAATCCTGTTCAGGTGGAAACTGTATGGATCTGTCTTAATCACCTCCGTAGGAAAACTGCTTTCTGTATCTGTCTCATGGTCGCCATTTGTGAGCAAAATCAAGACAATCAGAACACTCATGCCGTGTCCAAGAAGATCATCATTCGACACATGTGCTCGTGAGCACACGCTAGCTGGGGCGTCAATGCGCACTGGATCTGCTGTTCTTCGGAACGTGCATGGTACCGCCGTATGCTCTCCTACCATGTGAATTGTCGCCAGACCTTATTTAGATGATCAATCTCCATGGATTGCTAACCGAAAGGAAATCTCTCCTTGTACGATGCTTGTAAGCGGTAGCCTTGTCTTTCTTCCGCTCTTTGCTCGTGCGGCCGTCATCTCCAAGCGCGAGACAATCCTCAGGCGTGACGCCTTACCAGACTATGCTCTCACATACGCTCCTCTTGCGTACCTGGAATCGAAAGAAAACTACTGGCCTTCGGATATCAGCGAGCATCTACAGCACACGACGCCAGAGGTAAGTGCTATCTGTATCATTCCCTGCACTAGTAGCACAAGATGTTTACAGGTTGATTTCGTCTCCATTGCGTCGAGTCCAACCGTAGGCACTCTGGATGCGATTCCCACCACCGCATTCTTGACCTCGTTGGATGATCCCAACGAGTCCCCGAGCCCGTCATGGCTCACATCCATCGCAAACAAGCCAAACTCCGACGGCTACAGTCTTGCGCCCGCTACCATCATTGCGGTCGAGAAGACAGGCGGTATCGTTGATGTTTTCTATTTCTACTTCTACTCCTTCAACCTTGGTGCGTTGTGCTCTCACATCTGCTTCCTAGCCTGACCAGTGCGCACTAGGCAACACCGTGCTTAGTATCAGATTCGGTAATCACGTCGGAGACTGGGAACACAGCATGGTGCGCTTCATCGACGGCGTGCCATCCTACGTGTACCTCTCTGCACACTCCGGCGGCACGTCGTACAGCTACGCAGGCATCAGCAAGCTGAACGATCGCCCGGTTGTGTACATCGCCACCGGGACTCATGCGAACTACGCGACGGCCGGCAAGCAGGATTACTCGCTGCCGTTTGGGCTCCTCCACGATACGACCGACGCGGGCGTGCTGTGGGACGTAGCTCTCAATTATAGAGGGTTCTGGTGGGACGAGACGGCGTTCAGCGCTGCTGGGGGTGCGGATATTGGGAGTACAGAGGAGGGAGGGGAGGGCCCGTCGTGGGTGGAGTGGTTAGGGAGGTGGGGAGACGAGCAGTACCCCGATGATGATGACAGGCAATATAGCATCTTTGGCCAGTATCACTACGACTCGGGCCCGACAGGTCGGTGTTCCTCATGCTCCTCGCATCGAATAGTACTGACAAGGCGTGCGTAGGACCGCTGGCCAAGCATCTGAATCGTACCAACGTCTGCCCCGACACTTCCTGCACCATCTTGACGTCGGCTGTCATGCTGGCGCCTTCCGACGACGAGTCTGCTGACGGAACGGTGTATCCAGAGTACTTGGACGAGTTCAACGCATTCAAGGCGGCTCTCATTGCGCGCAACGGAACAGGGCTATGATGTTGTAACATGTATCATTTTATCAAGCTGTTTTTCCAGTTCTGTCGACAGTTGCGCTTGAACTTAGAGATTTAGCCGGTAACTGCGCAATTCTGGCGTTCATGTCCTTATATGGCGCTTGTGTGTCCTATAACTTCATGCGTCGGTGGGACAGTCTAAACAAGGTGAAACGAATCACCTTCATTCAGTCATATAGAACCTACTGTTATTTCGGAGTTCTTCTGCCAGCTTTCTGCTCGAAATTTGGCTGCTATATTCATGTAAAGAATGCTTGTTCCGAAGGGTTGAAGTATGCAGTTCGGCAGAACTCCGCAGGGTCACTTGGTGACACCGCTTTTCAATTTGCGATCGGTGACACTCTCCCTCTGACTCTTTCCCCGATTACTCGGTCTCTTGCCATCAGGCTTATTGAGCTCTCCAAGCTACTTGCACGTAGATTTAACTCCTATGGGCCTTAAGTACTCGACTCGAATCTACTAGCAGTCTTCTGAATTTGCTCACCTTCCGCCTCTTCGGCGCAAGGAAATGGAACAAGTTTCAAATGCCTATGTGCTAACATTAGGAGTCTAGATCGCCATGTCGGCGTGCCAGGCGTGTTCTGTAACCCGACGGGGCATCTTGACCGCGTTCTCGTTGGAGCCGGCAAGGCAAATTCTCCTTTTCGTTTCTAACAGTCAACATGGCCAGAATGTGGCCACTCGCTGTCGCCACTGTCCTCTCTCTCGCTTCTCATGCCATCGCCTCGTCACATTCTTCCGGCTCTTCTCAAGACGATATAGCGCAACGCCATTCTCTACGAACGCGCAACATCGTCACCGACAGCAGCATTCACGAATCTTACGACTTTATAATCGTTGGTGGTGGAACTGCCGGACTGGTCTTGGCCGCCCGTTTGTCGGAGGATTCAAATACGACCGTTCTAGTGCTAGAAGCTGGTGAAAGCGGAAATGATGTAGTAGACACGATCAGTAAGTCATCGGATTTTTTCACTGCTTCAGAGACTCATTCAGGGACAGACATTCCTGACAACACGTACTTCAACTCTTTGACCAAATCCAAATATGACTGGGACTACTCCACCGCCGCACAATCCGAGATGAGCAATCGCAATCTGGTCTGGCCGCGAGGAAAAGTGCTCGGTGGTTCATCTGCCATTAATGGCATGTACCACGTACGACCAGCCCAGGTGGAGGTCGAAGCGTGGCAGGCATTGATCGCGTCAGAAGGAGACGCGGACGCCGACAACTGGAGCTGGGACTCTTTCTTCGCTGCCATGAAGAAGAGCGAAACCTTCACTCCACCAAGTGACCAAGCCTTGGCTGCCGCTGGAATCACGTATGATGCATCTATGCATGGAACGGATGGCCCCATTCATACCAGTTATCCTGGATTGTGCGCAGTTTCTCGGCCTTGTCTCATTGCATCACTGACTCCCAGCACAGCGAGCTCGGTTTGAATGGTAATTGGACCTCTACCTTGGCAGCTGTCGGCGTCTCTTCGCGCACAGACGGTGCCGGTGGTGAAAATTGGGGTGCCTACATCACTCAGTCCTTCATCAACCCTACCAACTGGACACGTTCGTACACTCGGGCTGCCTACATCGACCCTCTGCCGCCTCGCAGCAACCTCGACATTTTACCCAACTCATATGTCACGCAAATCATCTTCAAGACCAACTCCACCACTGGCAATCTTACAGCTACCGGCGTCAAGTACGCTGCTTCCGCAAACGTCAAGGCCAGCTCTGTCTCCGTCAACAAGGAGGTCATCTTGGCCGCTGGTGTCATTGGAAGCCCTCAGGTTTTGATGGTCAGTGGCATAGGTCCGAAAGATGTCCTTTCGAATGCCGGTGTAGATGTGCAGTACGCTCTTCCTGGTGTTGGTCAGCACCTCCAGGACCATCTAGTGAGCTTCTCCTGTTCAGGCAGAGAGGATAATTTTCTGAACACATCACACAGGTTGCTGCGATGTACTGGTCTACTAGCGCCGAGACAGCCGGCGCACTTTACGCAGCGGGTGAAGATGACGCTGCATTCCTGTCTTACATCAACTCTGCCACCGCATATGTCAACTTGACCGCTCTCATGGGCGAGGAGAACGCCACCGACCTCGTCAACAGCATCACTACCGCAGCGTCCACTTCCACCAGCCTTGTTCCCAGCTCGGATGACACGGTCGTTGCAGGATACTCAGCTATGTACGAACAAGCTGTGAAACTACTCTCCACCGAAGTCGGCCACGTCGAGATTCTTCTTGCGCTAACCAGCGACGGCTCTGTTGGTATTCAGGCTGGTCTTCAACATCCTTTCAGGTACCTTTGCTCCTCCACAATAGCTTTTTCTTTTTACTGACCAATTGCAGCCCCGGTCACGTCTATATCAATTCGTCCTCGATATTCGACTACCCAGTCATCGACCCTGGATACCTCAGTCATTCCGCGGATCTGACCGTCATGCGCGAAGGTATGAAGATGGTTCGCAAAATCGGCGAAACAGCTCCTCTGTCGAACTACCTGACTGGGGAGATCACCCCTGGGTCTTCCGTGTCTAGTGATGCTGAGTGGGAGGCCTGGATCCAGAGCAGCGCGACGACGGAGTATCACCCTCATGGCTCCAATTCCATGCTTCCGCTCTCCCAAGGAGGAGTCGTTAACGGCAAGCTTCAGGTCTACGGTACAGACAACGTCCGCGTCGCCGATAGTTCTATCTTCCCCATCGACATGTCATGCCATGTGAGTGCAGCTCCCATTTGTGCTTCCGAAGAATCCAATCTTGATGTTTTCAACAGCTGGAAGCTCCGACTATTGGTGTGGCTGAGAGGGCAGCTGAGATCATCCGTGCCTATTACAAAAATCCCAGCTCCTCCTCGTCATCTTCGACCTCAACCTCAGCCTCAAGTTCCTCGTCAAGCACCTCTTCCACCGACGAGACCAATGGATCTGTCCGAAGCACTGTAGGCTTAGCGGCTCTGGTTGCCTCCATCGGCGGACCCTTCTTCCTTTGAACATTCTATCATACATCGCTATACATGCATTCGTTAGCTTACCTATCCGCTCACTAGGACATTGTAGTATCGAACACTCAGCCGTTTTCAGCACTGCTTCTTAACTTTATCAACCTTGTATCTATCTCACGCCACCTTGTATCAGTAAGTGACCAGATGATGTATTGTGCCTACCAGCACCTCCTCTCCAAGGCTTGGATTCGACTTCCAGTCATGCTAGCTTGACGTCCGAAAGCTTCCAGCTGCAACAGCTTTACGACTCGGACGAGATTTCTTCCGCTGATCAGTGACAGTGCTGTTGGTCTCATTACATGAATCGGAAGATTTGGAACCCCGAAGCTCTTGACACGACAATCTATGCCATTGCTTGACACTTCTGTATGATGATATCGCAATAGTGTACATATAGATGGGCGTACTGAAAGATGTCCAAGGGAGCGCTCGGTGAACGGATCGGAGGTATCGCGTCCGATTCAAATAGATTGAAAGCGTCATGCATGCGGAAAATTCATGGAAGAACGAAATCGTACAGTAGCTCGTAACAGGAACAAGAATACAATTCAGAAGATGATATAATCTAATACAAAACGTCCATGGCCTTGATTATGAGTGAAATAAATCGAAAATACAGACACCAATATGACGGTCGAAAATAATGGCAATATAAGGAAGCAGTATGGTACCAATACTAAAAAGAGCTTTATCCCTGGAAGAGTTGGTTTAGTTCCTCCATGCGACGTTTCATGAGCTCTGCCTTGCTGAAGTTGGCGGATCCGAGTGTCATATTCGCCAGCTCGGTCTTCTTTCTCTGCACGTCCAACAGTCGATCTTCGATGGAGTTCTCGATGATGAATTTGACGGTCGTGACAGGTTTCGTCTGCCCGAGACGATGCTGCGAATGGGCCGCGTAAGCATATATCATGGGCATAAGGGAGGGAAAATGCGTACAATCCGGTCCACCGCTTGGTTTTCGACGGCAGGGTTCCTGTAAATGTCGTCAATATGGAATTCCGAGACAAGATCACTGCATATATACCAGTACGGATCCATCAGATAGACCCTCTGCGCAGCAGTGAGGTTCAACCCAACACCTCCGGCCTTCAAACTGACGAGGAGCACTTCACACCCTGGCTCGAATTTCAGTGCATCCATGGCCCGAATTCGCTCTTCTCGCTTCATGGTTCCGTCCAGACGGTCGTAACGGATCCCCGAAGCCTCCAGCGCATCCTCAATCCTGCAAGCAGTCAATATCAGGAGACAAGAGTGAGCTTCTATAGTGACGTACTTGTCAAGCATCGACGTCCATTGGGAGCTAGTCAGAGTCATCTATCAGAAATCACATGATCCGGAATGGGGAAAGGGCCACATACAAGACGACTGTCTTGACCACTCCATCATCGAGGTCTTTGCCTTGATCATCCACCATCTGCACCTCGATAGAGTTGGGATCATAGTTCGAGGAGTGTGGATTGCCCTTCGAGAAGTTCATCAAATCGCCCATCAACGCTCTTATCTTCGTGCTGGGATGTAGCTCGACGTTCATCGCTGAACCCTTCTGCCGCCGTTCCCTCTTCGTCGTCTTCTTCTTCGTCGTGTCCAGATATTCAGGCTTCACCTCGATGGCATCGCCGGGGTAAAGTCCTGCCTGGCACGTAGAACAAGACCGACACGTATCTGGGGAAACTTGGGGCCACCCTGGATGGACGCATTGACGGAAGCAGGTAAAACAAAACAAATGCTGGCATCGGGTGATTATCGGCGCCGGTGCTGAGGGACTACTGGCACGGGTGGGGGCTTTCGAAGAACTCCCTGATGTTTTGAGTTTCTTCTTCTTCGCGGGGCCCTCCATTGCGTCGCCATCCTCTGTCGCCTGTCCTTCTGTGGGCAAAGAAAGCTCGCCGCCGCATTCCACGCATTGCGTCGTGGCAGCCTCTCGGAGAATCGCCCAAACGGCAACGGCTCGTTGAACGGTGAAACCCTCCTTCGCTATGGCAGCGGCGATATCCTGGTTCGACATCGCCTCCTCCTGGCCACCCAGCCCGTACAGATCCTTCCCCTCGACAAGCTCGTAATGGTCACAAATCTGTCGAAGCCGCAAAATCTTCTGCAAAATTCCCACGTAGTTCTTCATGACCTCGTTGTTGTCCGACATCTCGTTGAATTCAGATTTCGAAGCGCTGAAGAACTGGTCGTAGATGGCCTGCTCCTGGGGATCAAAGTGCAGCTTCCGCAGTTCGTCGCGTCGCGGTGGAAGTGACAATATGCGCTTGCCATCCGCTGTCTTCGACTCTTTGGTTCGACGTAATGTGATGGTGGCCATGAGCGATTGTAGCCTCGCGATACCAAGAGACTGGCCAAACTTGACCGGTGCTCCGATATACTCTGTCCACACCGCCTTCTCATCCAACGGGTCTATGCGCAAGAATTTCACGAGTGCAAAGACGTCGTCTAGTTTGTTCTGAACCGGAGTTCCGGTAAGACACAATCTGCGGTCAGCCATGAGATCACAAGAAGCGCGACTGCCGACAGTGCCAGTTTCCTTGATACAGCTGAAGAAATGGATTTGAGTGACGGTATAAGGACGAGAAGAACCAGGTCATACTGTGCCTCGTCAAGAACCACACGGAACCAATGGATACTCTGTAACGCGCTTGTAGCCTCTATGCTCGTGCCCGCAAACCCGCTCTTTTTCCTCTTCAGTCCTCCCTTCTTCGGTTTGGGCAGCCGAAGTATCTGATTCCCTCGTTCGTCTATCTCTACACCTCCGCCGTCGCTACTCCCACCGCCGACATCCTCATCGTCCTCGTCCGCACAAGTGACGCTCCGAGTCTGCTTGGAGAATTCGCTGGCCAATGTTGAATATGTCGTAATGACAGCATCAAAGTCGGCCAAAAAATTTGGATCAGGTCGTCGTGCGTTCCCGTGATATATGTACACGCGCAGCGGTCTGCCCTCGCGTCTTCGTTCCGTCGGCGTGCCATTACCGCCAACCACGGTAACCTCACCTTTCCAGTGCTCTCGGAACTGATCTTCCCAATTGGACACAGTGGACAGTGGACATATAATCAATGTGGCGCGACTCTTGGCTTTGATCCGCGACACCCGAACCTGTTCAGCCTCGAGTTTCTCTTGTGCCCGTTGCGCCTTAGCTTTCGCCTTGGCGCTGTGGCCATCCATAGAAGGCATGTCCCAGACAGCTCCAGCAAAGTGTGAGGCCGAAGGATCCGCTTGTGATGACGATGACGCGAGCATGGACGGAGTATCGAGTGGGGTGGATGCGAACTGCTGAGCTGAGTCGATGGTAGCTGCGATCAAAGACACGCATGTTATCGTCTTGCCAAGACCCATGTCATCCGCGAGGATGGCGCCTTTGGAGTCCACCGGTTCCGTGGCGACCTCTTTCTGTGTAACGATATTCACCCATGAAGTCCGCCTGCTGGGAAGAGAGCGGCGCTGCCACAGAGAGGAAAAAGAATCGCCAATGAGCGGTCGTTCATGCTCGCGGTCCAATAGAAAAGTGAGCGCCCTTTTCTGATGTGGGTAGAGCTTCGTAGCAACCTCAGGGGCTGGAATGGTCACGTAAAGATGCTGTCGCGTAGATTATGGAGGTCACGTACCTGCTTCAGTTTCACGCAATTCCTCTCCCGTCTTCAAGGTCTTAAAGAGCTCATCCACCTGACTTCTCTGCACCTCAACACTCTTTCCAACCTGCTGTGTCGCCCAGCGTTGAGGCGGAGGCCCTTGGAACATGCCGCCATTGGGTCGGATTATGTGGCGGTTGTGACCACCGGGCGGAGGACTGTGTGGATTGAAGTAAGGAGTGTTTGACGACATGACCTGAGCGAAGTCAAACGGAGGAGCGGGATGGTCTAGCATTAGTCCACATTGCTCCATGTACTTGCCAACTACGGTAACATTGCCTTTGGGAGTGAAGACAAGAGCATGTAGGGGAAGGATAGGAAGCTAGAACACGTCAGTTTCTTACACGATGATGCGTGAAAGAGGAGACACACATTCGGAGGCCCTTTCCTGACCTTGGCTTCCAGCCGTATAAGACCTTTGCCAATCATATGACCGATGTGGTCCGCGACCTTTTGCTCGGTGACGGCGAATGACTCCCCTGTTCCGGCCTTTATGTGCAAGGTGTTCGGACTGACATTCGGCTTTTCGACGTGCTCGTATTGCAGCTTAACGGTGGCCCATTCTGGCTGAGGCGATGCGGGATTTGTCGGGAGAATATATGGTACGGGATAGAGAATGAGAGCTGTGAGACTGAGAAATCCAATACAGACGGGCGTCTTTGGAGAGAGTTCTTGCGGTACCTGGGGTGGAGGAGATGGGGTGCCTGTCAGGTCGATGACATGATTGTGCTGCGACTGTGGCGAAGGCGCTTGTCGCGATGGAGGCGGCTGTGACGGGCCGGCAAAGGGCGGGCGGTAGGGAATATGGGGAATAGCGCCACCGTTGTAGACGTTCGGCGGCGGGGAGAACATGCTGGGCGCCAGGGTTGGAAGCGCCATTGCGGGCTTCTGGTTGTACGACGTGAAAGTCGACATCGACGGCGTTCCATGGCTCAACATCATCGGCCGGGGAGAGGCTGGCTCGGTTATGTGATCCAGGCGCATTCTTTTGAGCTCCCGCGGGTAATCGTATCTCTCCTCATCGTCGCCCGTGAGGTCAATCGTATTAGAGTTGTTTGATATCGAGAGATTCGATAGGGCAGGCGTCGTCCGCGAGCTTATCGGCGGCGAGAAAGAGCTTGCCATCGCGGTGCACGACAGCCAAGAGGGCGGTTGGCAAAGCCGAGAGGGTCCTTGCGTCGTTCTATAATGGTAGGGTCCGTAAGAAAGAAGGCGGTCCAAAATTCACCAAGTCTCAATCACGTGGAGTCGGCAGCGCACTTGCCTCTTCGGGTAGCCTCACTTTGGTCAGGCTATGAGGTGATGACAGTCGATCACCATATAACGCCTGATCCCTCTTACGCCTCGTTACCCGGTAGCCCAAGATTCTCAAAATAGTTCATTCTCCGCTGGACTGCCGCTCCGGCCTAGGTCACATGATATACGCTGATGTTCACCGTACTGTAGTTTGCAGCGACAACTTAAGAGGCTCGAGCTTCAAGTTCTCATATGGAAGATTAGCCTATGTAGCGGCAATTATGCCCAAGTGAGAAGTGCAGCATACTCTTTGGATTGACAGTCTATAGAAGACAATAATCCAAGATGGCCTTCTTTGAGATGCTTACGATGTATTGTGGGAGTGACTCCAATTTGGATTTCAAAGCTCTTGGGACCGTTAAGCTGGAATCATGCGTTTGCGCTGCTTGTGTTGGCGCCACAACATTGCCAGCATTCGAGTACTCACCACATACGCCCTCCAAAAAGCTGACTCAGCGGGCCGTGGTCGGCAATACAGCGGCGATCAGTGTAAATTTAGAATCTTGGGCTACCGGGTAAGGAACCGGAAGAGGTCCCAGGCTACTCTTCGGGCGACGATGGATGACTGATCCCATCATGATCTGGCTCTTTCTCGTCTTTCTCGCAGGGTCTATGCTAGCTCTTCAGAGTAGTCTGACTTGGTCTGACAGGAATCTTTGACACTCTATGACTGTCTTGATGTTTGCGCAGCTGTGTACATACATATGCGTAGCCTTTCCTTGCATACGCAGGCGAATACAAGTGACACCCTGGTCAACGTGCACACTCGCACACGAAATTCGAATGTAATCATCAGTCAGCCCTGGGAACGCCGACGGTTGAGATGATTGAACACACAGTAAGAATTCTCTAGCGGGCGCCTATCACGCACTTGCTTGTCCCGGGAGTCACTTTCCACTCGAAAGCGGACTAATGCCGCTCGAGACTTCCACACTCCCAAGGAACTTTCCACACCAGAAGTGCGATGCCCCACTACGTGCTACGAATCATCCTTCGAGTGCTGCTCCGCCCAAGACCGTACACATATCGGCTTTTGCCCGAGCCTGACGAATCGGAAGGGAACTTGTACTAATAGCATGCCTGTGCTGAATAACTCTCGGACTATGCTTATTCACAGTATGTACTACGCCGTTTCTTGACATCCTTGAGGGTTGTGTATCCACTCTGTGTTGCAGAGTACGGCGCTCAATGGCCGTGTAACCCGTTTAGCACTCGTTTACTTGCCATTCCCCAAAGAACTGATGGGGCCTTGCAAGGTACCGCATCCTGCAGCTTGTAGGCCAAAGCTGGGCCAAAGTTCGCGTTTCTGTTGCGTGTATCGGATATTCGGGGCAGATGCATCCAACATGAGCCGACATAGGTGCTGACCGATACTCGCCACGCTCAAGCCGAGAGTCCACGCATTGGGCGACCTGAGTTTGTAATCCACCCAGTCCGAATATCTCTGATACCATGAGTTGAGACCTCGATAGTGCGCAAAATTTTGGCATAAGATCCAATCTCAGACAAGCGAGTAACTTTTCCCAGCCCGCACTATACTTGTCCCCCTATGCTCATGGTGAGCCGGCATATGCATCTTCCCCAGGCAAAGACTTGTACCCAACACGCGCCCTTGACCACCAACTCCGTCGTGTCAATTCTCGCGCAAGCCTCACCTCCCCATTATGCAGCATCTGGTATCTCTGACCCCGCCAGGTAACTTCCCCACCAAAGACGGCGTACAAGAAGATCGGCAAAGTCAACACTTCCCGCGCGATCCAGCCACCCAGGAACTGCCATCTGATGGAAACAGGAAGCGGATGGCCGGCGAGCGATGCGTACACGTCCAGATCCACCCATAACCACGCCACATAATGGAAGAGGAGGAAAGGCAGAATCGGGATGCCCAAGACATAGTTGAAACTCAGCGCCCCAATCGCGGATACGACGATGCACTCTGTGAAGGGCTCTAGGAGCGTGGCCGAGAGGACCATGTGTTTCCGGACACGTATCCAGCGCGCGCGTCTGTGGATGTAATCCTTGAGGGTCATCTTGCCTACGACGTTCCGGACAACATCGCAGGACAAATCGTGCCTCATGTCCATCTCGTGCCACATAGCGCTCGCGATCATGTTGTCCTCTGCCATGAAACGGCCGAATGCCGCGAGCCCTCGTCCAGTGGGAGGTGTGTCTTCCGTGGTTTGTTTGGCCAGAGGTTTTCGAGAGCCGTTGAGTTGTTCTATGTCTGAACGCCGGTAAAGATTTGATTTCCCGACAACGCACGAGTCGACGGCGAGGGCGTTGATGGCAAGGTACATCTTGGCGTGGTTAGTGTTCAGAAAGGCTTCGTCGATTCTGGAGCCTATACGCGATTCGGTGACAAAGGCAAAGGGAACATGATGCACCAAAGCAATCCTCCGTCCCGCGCGGTCCTGTCCTTGTAATGAATCGACCGAACGTGCCATGGTACCAGGTGCTGCCAGAACATTGGAATCCAGGATCCAGACTATGTCGTTCTTGGCTTGCCGGAATGACCGTACCAGATTGTTGACTTTTGGGTTGACGCCGACTACTTCTTCGCCTGCCAGAGTTGGGTTGAGTTTCAGCATAGTCAGCATGAAGTGATGAAGTTGTACCAATTATGATGGAGGCATCGACGTGAGGGTATTTGGACATGAGTTCTCGGACAACTGGGAGAGCCTGATCATCCTCTTCTGCCACTGACAGGATTATTTCGAAATTCGGATACTCCTGGTTGAACGTAGATTCCAGATTTTCGTAGAGATTCGTGTCTAGTCCCTTCAACGGCCGCAGAACCGAGACACCTGGCACAGAACTTGGGGAAGCAGCTGCTAGTGGTGACCGAGGGCATATCCTATATCTCTGACGCCTTAGAAAATTATGATGAGGAGCGTCTTTGACACAGATTTATGAACTCCTTACGCTGTCTGCCATCCTACGATAGAGATAGTCCATAGTACGAGGTACCATATAGCCCCCACGTAAGATGCAACTGTTTTAATCGCAATTAGTCCCCCGTCATTTGCATAAGGAGCAGTTCCGTTCAGGTGGAGATGCGACGCGTTCATGGTTATGGCCTCATGAGGGTGATGTGGGTGATGGCTCAGAAACAAGGGCGCTTCGGCAGCAACGGCCGGCATCTTGTTAGTCACGTGAAAGTCAGGTTCCGCGGAAGCAAATTGTTCGAATTCCCAGAATGGAAATTCCAGCGCTTGCGCCTTCACGTCCTTTACCCACCGCGAAACCTGACGACCTCTTACGACCCCACAAGATCATCAGTTGATCTAGTTTGACACATATAAGGATGTCCAGCGCGTATGTAAATGTCTACGCGCCGTCCGCGTGGCGCGCCACTGAGTTTGGCTAGATTGGGCTGATTGATACAATCTCATAGCAACACCTCTCCCTGCTCATCTTCGACGCGTAGCGTCAAGAAGAAGCTCACTAAGGCTGCCGCGCCGCGGCCGCTCTCCGCTTCTCAGTAAGTTCTAATAACCTTTCATGAGTAGTCCTCTGGAACACGCCCCTTCTTCCAGAATTGCGCGCGATCCGAAACACTTTGAAACATGGTCATCGCGCCAGAACATGTTTCAGACAGTATACTCTGACATTCCACCTCGTCACAAGAAAGACGTCGATGTGGTCTTCAACGTCAAAGCAAAGCTCCCACGCGCCTGGCTTTCCGAGGTATATAAAGCCCGGTGCGCGTAGCAGACTGCCTTTTATTGACGTGTTTTCTAGTCATCCGAACAATATAAGAAGATAGCAGACCTCCAATGCTCACGAGATTTTTTTGAATTCCTCAAAGATGCTTCCCAGGCTTCTCCTGATCTCTTCACTGACGAATCATTGTCTGTACCGTGGCAGGTTCTGTACCGAGAAGCTTCCAGGGTCTTCGATGCTTGGAACTATCTTCGAAGGATGAAGGCAAAGGGCAAGTATTCCGAGGCCGACTTCGCCAAGGCGTAAGCAATCCCTTCTGTGATTCGGACAGTAGTACTATGAAGATTGACTCCTCTGACGCAGATGTGACCTTTTCCGGACGGCGGCAGTTGCAGGTAGTGATCAACGGTGAGTTCAAGAGAGAGTTATAGGAATACGCGAAGCTTAGTGCAGTCTTTCCCATGTTTTAGCGCGCAATGCTCCCTCACCCTTCCTCAGCCCATGGCGGGTTCTGAAATCTGCTCAGACGAAATCCGCGTTCTCAAGGCTCTCACTGTCATCCCAGACAATCTCATCTTACTACCACGTTCGCACATTGGCGAACTATGCAAATCTGAGAATTCACCATACAATGTCCTGAAGGGACATAAGGCTGTACGGAAAGCCGGAAGTGCTGTGAGAGGTTCTTCCTTCGCATATCAAAGCACACCATGCTCTGCGCTCCCCAGCCTTCCTGGCTTTGAATTTGTCAGTAGCATCTGGGAGGACAAGAAACCCTGCATGCTTGTGTCGGAGGACGCCTTCAGGCAAAATAGGATGTCCACCGCTGCCGTTATACGACATCTTCACTCACTGGAGATTGACGCACCTGTCTTTGGGCTGGTATGGGCCAACGGTATAGTCCGAGCCCATGTGGACTGGTACAAGAAGCTCACTGACGAAGAGTCTTCGTTCGTAAGCGTCCAAGTCATCTTCCCTTCCTTCCTGACGACATTGACGGAGACGCTTCTCAGGCAATAAAGATCCTCTCGGCTCCTTTCCCTGGTGACCTTGACGCTGACGCGGCCGGGTTTCACGAATGGGACTTGTTCAAGCCTGCCGACATATTGCAGGTGCACTTTCTCATATCGAACATCGACCAATGGACATGCCATGGCTTCAAAGACACCGTCATCACTGGTGTCAATGACGTGACAAAGGCCATTGTCAATGGAGGCAAGTATGTACCCTGGAAGCGGGCAGGCCCTCTCAAAGAGACCCCACGTCCAAGCCGATTACAGAAAGAGAACTCTATCAGCAATTCTAGTCTTCCGAATGCCCCACCTAGGAAGGGTAAAGGCAGAGCACGAAAATGAGCGTACAATACATACATACATTCACCACACACTCCACTCCGCGATACCTAAATCCACATCACCGTTGTATTGTACATTGAATTCATGCGCGTACATCTATGCCACAGCCGAAGGAGAACGTTACAGATCATGAGTCGCTTCGGGAGAGAGCTCCCCAACCTCACTTCCATGCAGACGGTATTTTCTCGATGACATCCGCCCAGCGTGAGAGGCGGCCCTTCTCCCAGTCCTCGACGTACGACAGACCTGCCATCCCACGGCGACTCTGCTCGATTTTTAAGTGCTTTTCGGCGTCGCACCAAAACAACACCCATGAGCCCATGCGAACGTGTCCGGTACTCCGCTCGAAATACCACTTATTCACTGGGTTGTTTGCGCGACTGCGCCACACGAGATCGCGGCCTTCGCCTTGCCCACCCTTCCCTCCGTTGGGGTTCACAGAGAAAGGGTGCCCAAGCCCGTACGACTCGTCATGCAACGCAACCCACAAGAAGTCGACCGTCCCATCACCCTGATGACTTGGAAGCACGGCAAACTTGTCGAGGTAGGAAATGGGGTTCGCAGTCTGAGGCGATGGCTCGTTGGTCACTATGGCGGCACCAGCATAATCACCGGCGACTATGGCAAAGTCCATTGTGTTCTCTAAGCGCTTGTAGAACGCCTGCTCATCAAGAGTTCGAACAAAAGATTTCTCGAGAAGATGGGTCATCTTGTTCTGATCGATTTCGTCAAGGGACCGAACGACACGCATAGGAAGTCCGCGTCGTAAAATGGTGGGAGTATGTGGTGTGAGCTTGCGATTCCCTTGCAAAAGGGCGTGGGGAAGACTGGAGCTGACGGCGGGTTTGTTGGTGATGAGATTGGCGATGAGAGAACTGGGGGAGCGGTGGGAGACCATAACTGCCGAGGAGGACGGGGGCATATACTCTAGACACTTCCGCGCTAACGTTAGGTTGGCCAGTGCCGTGGGATGCGAATGGTGCCAAGGACCGCGGAAAGTTTCTGTGATATGTTCGTACTCTGACGACATATTGACGAGAAGATGTGGGAGTCCGGCGCGCGCGTAGGAGGGAATTCCGCCCTCCCTATTGATGACCATAAGACGAAGGGGCATGAGATCAACATCGTTATGGTTTCCAGCGGCGGCGTCTTGCACAGCAGCGTTCGCCATACCGCGGACCAACGCAGCAATCACGTCGTTGGCATCGACGCGAACAGAACGGCAGAAAGAATCCAGAGCGAAGGGAGGTATGACGGGAATCTCCCCAGCGCGAAGCGCAGATCGAATTGGAGTGAGGTCAGAAGGTATCGTATGTGCTTCGGGGGGTGAGAAGTCGTGCTTGTGTTCCGACTCCTCCGCGCCTGGCCCAAGTCTGGCTACGGCTCCGAGCACGGGGCGAGCACGAGATCCTTGTCGCTCTAATGCAGAGATGACCCGCATCACCTCTTCGACGATAGCAGCGCGCTCATCCCGGCGGCTCTGAGAATCGTCTACCTCGACGACCATTACACTGACAAGTCCAAGTTTCTCGAGGTAGACCATTCCGCGAGCGATGCTCTCAAGCTGAACATCTGTGAAAGGTCCTTGCACCTTAACCAGAGCAGTCCGGCGGGTGACAGGGTCAAGGATAGATTCAATGATTGGTGTAGCAGCCTGCGGCGCGACGGCTGTATCGGCCGTATCCGTCTGCTTTATGTCGGGATCGTCGGAGAGTGGGAGATCTAGTGCTTTTGAAGCTTCTGGCTTAAGGACCTGAGGGCGGGGCCCAAACGACGCTAGGTATCCGCGCGTGTCCCGAACGGAGGGGTTGGCACGTAATATAGACACAATGAAATCCTGCAATGCTTTCATCAGAAATTTTCCGTGGGGCGAGCGTATGGTAGACCTTACATTCTCAGACGGTAGCGTATCATCATTCTCGATGGGCGGTGGCTGTCTCAAGCTTCGAATCGTCTGAGATGGACATTAGCACGCCGCGGCCACAAGCAATCGATAGGTGCTCACAGCGTAAAATGCCTTGAAGGCCTGTCCTCGCCTGCATTGGATAGACTGTGCCACCTTGTATGACGACGACGCGAGAGAGAGCATAACTAGCGCAAAAAGGAAGGGAGAAGGAGAACTGTTGTGCAGTCGTGAGTCATGGGGAAATTTAAAGCAGCATGAGGCTGTTGATGATCATTTTGGGAGGGAAAATGATGGTATCTGATAAGATAAAATTTAATCCGAACTCTGCCCGAGGGCGCGTGTTAGCGCGCATGCTTGAGGTATTTACTTGCAGGCCAGTGGCATTTTGCTCGGAGATTGATTAAGCTGTGAACGTTGCTGAGATGTCACCGAATGGCTCATATACCTCATGAAGCACTAAATGACTCGCTAACGCCATCGATGAACTGAGTTCCGTCGATGTAGGAGCGCTTAGCAGCAGTAAGTAGCATGTGAACCACGTATAGCTATTAGTATCAGCACCAACAGCTGTACAACCGCAATGATGAGGCATCTTCGCTGGTCAAAATATTTCCGCTGATTCAAATGCATAGGACGTTCGTCTGCATTGATTGATGCTTGAACTTGGAGCTGGAAGCTGGAAGTTGATTACCTCGATACAAGATATTTTTGAGACAGCGGACCTGGGAGCGTGTACTTCGATATGTCAAGCGCCGGTCAAGCGCAAGCTTCGTCGGCCGATGCGTGAACCTGAGTGTAGGCCTGTGATTATGCGAGACGAATAGGAAACTTGCGAGAAACTTGAGAAGATGGAAAATCATTCAATGTCGATGTTTGAACGGAACAGAACAGCGCGCAATCGGGAACATCCTCCCTCGCAAAGACCATGGCTAGCACTGCACGATATTGAGGTTGTTTCGCGAGGTATGAGTGTCATTTCTTGCTGATGATGATTGTCTCAAAGCCATTGTTTCATGGGAAAGTCGATAGAGACTAAAATTGTACAACTTCGTACAGCTTGCCATATCAAAAGGATATGACGCGATATTGTCTTCCCGTCTGAGAATATGACGTTGAGAGAGTATACGAGATTTGACCATGAGCACGTACCGTGCTCGAGTCCACGACGATGATGCTGTTCTGACTGCACATAACAGAATACTCCCCAGCATCTCGTAGCTGAATGGGCATCGCCCTCGCCCGAAAGGGTAGATACGTCTCGACAGTTCGATTATCAAAAACTCTCCCATCGACGATGCTTGCCCCAGTGCAAACCGCAGTGGGCGCGTCATCTTCCGACGGAAAGGCGAACGTCTCGTTAGGATCAATCTCCGGCGCGCCATTCTTCACATCGCGTCTGACACGAACTTGGTTGAAGTCGAAGCAATTGACGACGCTGCCGTCACGAGTGAATGATACCAAACGCGAACCGTACGTGACGCAGGACCACACATGTGACGGTGGCGTGTGTAGGAGGGAGTTCATGAACCGTGTACCGCTGGGGCCCCAATCCTTCCAAGGAGTAATACTGGTTTGCGCACCAACACGATGCAATTGGGCGAGGAGTGTAAACCGTGGGACGATCATGAGGTAATGTTCCATAGTCGCACTCCAAACGGACACGGTATACAAGAGCTGGTCGTGTTGATCGTAGAAGGGAATGGTGGGGTCGGTATTTGGCCATGCAGGAGAGGGGTCACAACGAATGTACGCAAACACCATGATGGCGAGCTCGGGAAGAGCAAGATGGCCAATCTCGGTGACCTGTAAAAGATCCTGCTCCTCGTTACTTGTAGATATGAAATTGACGATAGAGAGGAAAATATCGACGCCGGCGCCTGTCGATATCACAATATGACTGTCGTCGAGGAAAGCGAAGGAATTCATTCTTTCGCTTGAGATATGCTGTGTATGTTGTCAGATGTTTCTGAAAACAAGAAAGAGCAGACGACTGTACCAGTTCTTTGACACCGGTTTTCCAGTTCCAGACAGCAATGGAACCACCGTCAGCTACTCCTGGATTGTCAAAGAATATTCCAAAGTGATCTCCTGAGATTTGGATGGAGTAGGAGTTGGCTGGGCGCAGACGATTGGCACGAAGAGTTATCTGTCCCTCCTTTGCAGAAGGGTGATTGCCGCCATTGGAGAGTGAGCACATGTGGAGCTTGTATTGTGGCTGACGGCTACGCCTGCAACAGTTCGCGCGTCAGAATGTATGCGAAAATGAGAAAGGATCGCATCCACCATAATGGGTTCTCAATGAGAATGAGCAAATCCTGGGAGGGATCCATTCCAAAGTCTCTGACGCGGAAGCCACCAAGGGGGACTGTCCATGTCTTTTCCTCTATGGAGAGGGAAGGAGACGGTAGTCGGGTAAGTACAATGTTTCTATGACCGTCATGCTGAGCAAGGTGATTCCCAAATAGCTCCCATAGACCGCCGGGAAGGATGTCGACTGCGTGGTCGTGCATGTTGCGCACATACCCCCAGCCATCAGCGAACTTCCGTAGACGCTCCAGTTTGTGTACAGAGGCGGCCACGTCGTGATGGCCTTGTAAGCCGTGTTTTGCAAGCTCCAGATCGTACATTGATGCTGAAGAACCGTCTATGATTGAGAGAAAAAGTTTGCAGACCTGCGAAACATGAGATGTTGTTGTAACACGCTCCGCATACAGTGCGTACCTGTCTGCAACGGACCATAGACAGAATGTCGATAACATTGAGAATTTGTTCGATGACCTCGACAGGGAGGAGATCCAGATTGCCCGCATACATAGTGGCCATTTGCAGATGTTGAAGATATGGAATGAGGTACGATGATGATGGAAGATCCACAAGAAGATGCCGGCTGGCTGATCGAACACCTTGTATCTCACGACCACCTCCTGCCTGCCTCCTTCTTATGTCGAGCACACCGCGCGCGACGCCGGCCACAAAGGTGCATATATGCGCTTCATTTCTCAGAAAACATCGATTGTATTCTCTTGCCAGTTCTATCAGGAAGATGTCGTCCGTCTAATCCGAGATCCGAATACATACGGAATCGTACTGGCAAGTAGCCGCCCATCACATCACCCACCACTTCAAGCTCATCCGACATCCGCAGAGGTGCTGGCACGACGCAGAAGACATTGCTCCATCGGAAGACGATCCATTGACAAGGCCACTCGAGCGTGGCGAAGTCGGCGTTAGCTTTTTGTCAAACAACGGCCGGCGCGAAATTCTACCAGAAAGCGACCTGACCCTCATCGACCGCACCTTCCAGCCCGGCGATTACTGCAAACGCAGCATCGACGACGTCCGGTCTGGCGTCGTCCTCAGTATCAAAGTCCGCGGCAAACTGGAGCATGCGATCACCAATGCGCCGGTTGATGGATGGCGGGAGTCGAGTGAGGTTGTGCCCGCGATGGAAGCCGACGCAAGGGACTACGTTCTGTGCGATGATTGGATTGGCCAGGTGCGTCCTGATCCATGCCTTGGACACGCGCTACGCAGCTAACCAGCACTACAGATAATCGAGGTATGGCCCAGTCACCCGCGACATCCTCAATCATGATTCATTAATACAGGAGCTATAGTTATACGACGAAAATATCATCGAAATCTCCAATGGCGAACTCGTAAGGTTTCCCGAGTTCGGCTCTCGCTTTGCCATCGGCGAGAAAGGCGTACGTTTACGCGGCTCTGTCGCCGTAACATCTAATGACATTTTCCTCTTAGGACATTCTTCCTCCGGCGAACAATATGCAGCATATCCTTGGTTTCTTCATGGGCGGCAGCAAGGACACGGTTATCGATATAAAGCACACAGTCTATGCAGTTGCATGGTTAGCTATCAATCAATCAGTAAGATTTCTCTTACTCTATCATGACTGTTCTGACTCAATTTTGCTCATAACAGTTGTCGCCTGCGGAAGCTTCAGAACGTAGACGACCCAGTACATTTTGGTGTAAGCAGGATATATCGAAGCTTACTCTGATAAGGTGTCGGGCGGACTTTCAGATGCGCATGGGTGACAGAGTGAAACTGCTGGATTCTACTGGAGCTCCCCTCTCCATACATGGCCGACAATCTTTTGCCAGCGGTCCCGTCTCTGTCAATACTTTATCTGTCAAAGAAACGGAAACAACCGTCGAGATACTGTGGCAGGATGGGACTGTGGAATCTTGTCGATCCGTAGACATCATTCCATATCTCAATACTGACGAATACGATTGTTGGTAAGCATCCTTCAAACCACGATGTAGCTTCGCGTTGACTTGCCCCAGGCCCGGTGACCATGTAATCTGGCGTGGGGAGGACATCAAACGTGCAGCTGTTGTTCAAAGTGTTGATGCGCAGCACAGGCTGGCGTCGTTATACTTCCCCAATACACAGACCAAGGAGACAGTGTCTGCTCTGGAGCTGGACACTCACGGTACTTCCGACGCCGATGCTCATGTTGGTCATGATGGTCTTGGTGTTCGAATCGGTGACTTCGTTTTCATACATGCAGAAGGGACCAGCAATGGCTATGCTCCACCCCAAATACCAAAGATCGGGGAGCTTGAGGATTGGGTAAGGGAGGTGCCTCCTGCGGATGGTCCTCTCGATGGATGGCACAAACATATGTGGAACATGGGTACCGAAGTTGCGAAGGGTCGAGGTACCGATGCGGACGCGGAAGGAGCAATGCAGCAACCATGGGTACAAGGGGACAAGATCTCTTGGATTGGGGAAGTCGTACGGGTATGTAGCATTCCCATCCACGTACCTGGGTCTCTCGCTTACACTCTCACAGCTCAATCTCGACGGAACAATTCGCGTACAACACCCCGACGGCTCGTCACAGCCTTACCCCCTCTCGCGATTAACCAAACTATATGACGCCTTTGAGCAACTCGAGGATGACAACTGGGACGATGATCATGACCACCACCACCATCACGACGACGATGATGATGATATGGCGGATGATGAGCAGGTCATGGTGTGGGAGCACGAGGATGGGGCTTGGGGGATGTACCAGGCAAACAGTCTCGACGACCAGTGGGTTGACGAGGACGACGACGATGGCGCCGACATGATCGTCGATTACGGCGATGGCCCATCTACGCCACCTCGTCCTGGAAGTTCTGTTGACATGGACCTGGCAGAATATGAGGAGGTTCCTGTCATAGATATTGAGCCGGAGCCAACGCCGGAGGTACCAGCAGAGCTGGACAAAGGAGAGGGCACGTCTCAGGAAGCGAACTATGATTCCCATCCTGACGACTCTGACCTCCCATGGAAGCGATTCGACATCAACTCGTCTTGTCCTGTGGACCACGCGTACTATTCCTCTCCTCCGGCTCAGCCATCCAAATCGTTCCTCGGTCGCTTGCGGAAGGAGTATCGCATACTGACTTCGAGTTTACCTGGTGAGGCTACTATGAACGTTCGTGTGTTCTTGACTTTCCAACCTAATATTTTCCTCCAGATAACATCATCGTTCGGACTTATGAAGACCGCACGGATTTGTTGCGGTCACTTATCATTGGGCCAAGCAATACGCCATACGAGGACGCGCCGTTTGTCATTGACTGGATGTTGGACTCCAACTTTCCTAATAGTCCGCCACTGGCCCATTTCTTAAGCTGGACAAATGGCAATGGACGAGGTAATGTTTTCTTTTCCCCTTGGTGAAGAGCATGATTGCTGATCTTTCTCTGACAGTGAACCCGTGAGTCAAGCATTCTGATCTTGAAACTTGTTGTCGAATTCCACTACGTCTAGAAATCTATATGAGGAGGGCAAAGTTTGTCTTTCCATCCTTGGGACGTGGGCTGGAGACCAGAATGAGATCTGGAGCGCCGCGAGATCGTCTCTCTTACAGGCCTTCGTAAGCATTCAAGGTCTAGTACTGGTGAAGGAACCGTAGGTCTTCAATGCTTACTCCACGTATCAAACTCTGATCCTTCTCAAGATGGTTCTGTGAACCCGCATACGAGAAACTTAGAGGTACAGAAGAGGGTATCGTCAACAGGCAAGTGCAAATATACTGTGTCTCAAACCCATACTAAGTTCCAATAATGCAGTCGCCTGTACAGCGAAAAAGCATACGTTTTGTCGCGCGGCTTTGTTCGGCGGGCGCTGGAGATACCCTTGGGTGGACTAGAAAACGAGATCCAACACATTTACTACACCAAGAAGCGCCTGCATAAGGTCATCGCCGATGCCCAGAGTCTCATAGCAAAGAGTCAGAGTCAGAGCCATGAAAGTCCAGATGACCAGGATCTCGCCGTGCCCAGACTCACAGCAGGCGGCATCCTCTCCCTTGGACGAACGTTGACCAAGTTACAGGCGTTGGAGGATGCCGCCCCAAAGACATCTTCTTAAATGCTATTCAACCTATCGATGTTGCTCGCGTATCTGTATCTATATAGTCGAAATCATCTACTGCTATTATTGTACAATTATAATCCAACTGAAGCTGTTAGGAAGAGTTTGAGCATGGCGCGCGAGAAGCCAACGATGGTGGAAGGCTGATATTAGGGCGCTCCCGTCAAACGCCGTCAATTGATCGTTGATTTACATAGGTTAGCACCTTACTATCACTGTCAGATGCTTCTCGGTATGACTGCTTTGCAAAGTGTATCCTATGCACCTGCTAATCCTTGGGTAGGTGACAATTCGGAAGCATCAGGATCTAGGACCTCCCTCCTACCGGAGTAGGTGAAAACGATGGAACCTCAGAATTCTTTGTTCATGTCGTATGTTCACGAGCAGCTATATCTCAACAATCTCGCACGCACCTCATCCTCCTCGGTACTGTACATTGCTCTTCGAGTTCTGGCGCTTCGACAGTAATCGTCCATTCCCCATCGTATAGGTACTGGACGCATGAACGGCCCGCCGTGCCCGTCACCTACACCTTCGCACAGTGGAATGGCGATGATAACACCATGATGTTAATCCCTCCCGCGAGCTTGGTCTCCTCGACGTCTGCACCACCGTCTTACAGGATATCACTGAAGCTTAACATGAATCCCTTCTTGCCGATCTCATATGTGACGTCAATCCGTAGAATAGGCGTCGGCGTCGAGGATGTCCTTTTGGGCGAATTCGAGTGCGCACCGCCTTTTGACGTACTGTTGTCGCGTCCTCACGTCTTGATTCAAGGATGGCGGTCAACTACAGTCGAGCGGTGATCACGATGGGCAATTATACCACGCGCATCTCGAACGTATTGAAGAAGATAAACAGCTCGGCGGCAGGTCATTGTTTTTCTGGAGCTGCAGATATCTGATGACAACGTACAGCGACATTGGCTTTGGTCGATGAATCGCATAGTGTTACGATGGGACTGTCGAACGACACTAGAGGACGGCACCACAATGTGCATCGTAAGTCCCGTCCCCACAATCTCTTCTGCCCACACCTTTCTCACCTATGCTAGTGCCACGCTAATGACCAATCCGAGTCTCTACTAGCAACCTTTGTGCCACCTCCCTTCCAAGCCTCTCCGCCTCTTCCAGACCCCGTCCTGACAGTCTTCCCAGACGGACACGAGTTCTTCGACCACATCCTCATCTCTTCCCTCGTCATCGAACGCATGCTGACCATGTAATCATTCTAAGAGTATTCGTACAGCGACTGGCGTTACAGTATGTGAACAATAAGTTAGCTAAAGTATGATATACAGTGCAGTTAGGGATATTCAGTAAGATAGATGTGTATATTAGCATTAATGAGTAGACCGAGCGTCCTCTCCAGTGACCTTTGCAATATCCTCTCCAGTAGTCATAGTGACCCCGTTACCGAGACGCATGGCCTTTGTAGACATCTGGCGCCTCGCGTTCGATGGCTCACCCGACGTATTTGAGCTCTCTCGCCGTACATTCACACCTTGCCCGGCCTTGTTACTGCTCCCCGCAGGCGACGGGCCGCGGTTGTCGTCAATCGGCGGCTGGTTCTCCACCTTCTCCGCCAGCATGTCCACGATCCCGAGATAGAACGTCGCAGGGCGGAACTTGATCTCGCGCCCGGTCATCGCCGCCCATTTGTAGCGCGCGGTGTTTATCCATCCGACGAGATCCAGGTGGTTCACGTCCTCCAGCGTGCCCAGGTACTCGCCCTGCATCCAGTCAGCCGACGTTCGCGGGGATGTAGTATACGCACCCATTTCGACGAGTCGACAGACACGAGGCCATCGTTGGGTCCCTCCTTCTCGAGGATGACGGAGTGAGACCACTTCCAGGTGTCCACGAAGCCGGGCTCGTACGCTGCGCCCCAGCTAAAGTACTTGACACCCTCGACGTCCTTCACAAGCTCATTGAACGTGCGCATGTTGTCGACCGTCAGGAACTCAAAGGCCTTGCCGTCCCCGCCACCGTTCGGCAACATGTCGAGAAAATTGAGGAAGGAGGGCATTCGGGTAGCACCCACTGTCTCGAGGAAACGGTCCGCGAATACGGTCCCGCGATGTGGCGTCGCGACGGTGGTTATCGAGAGCACGGAAAAGTTTCGTTTGGGCAGCATTGAGGCCAGGTATCGACAGTCCAGGCCGCCCATGCTGTGACCTGCATAGTGCTGGTCAGTCGGCGTCAATTTGTACACAAGGGAGATGCCAACCTATAAGGTGCACACTACGGCCGGGATACGTTTCGGATATCTTCTGCTCTAGGACTTTGGCACGATCTATGGGGCTACTTGTGGCAGGCACTTTCGTGATCAATACTTCGCAACCACTGGCCTCCAATACCTCCTTGATCCCACGCCAATGCGACACTTCGACGGGGGCTATGGGAAGCCCTATCGTGACTGAATCAAAGCCGAGTAAGCCGTGACAGAATACCACTGGATTCTTGGGTGCGCGGTCTGGTATAAATGAGGCATTGATGGTGAAGGTATGGCACGATACGTACATTTCTTGGCAATGGTGTCAGCTTGTTCCTCGACTGTATCCCGTCTATCCTCCTCGCCCAGTAAAGCATCTACATCTTCCTTGTTGTTGGGGAAGAACCACCATTTTTTGTTCCACGAGGACGAGAATGTATCGAACGAGGCAGCATCCTGTGACGAAGTTGACATGGAACGCGCCTGAGATACACGGCGCGTGTGATTGATGTCGCGCTGAGAGACAGAACGAAGCGTCTCGAGTGATGTTCGATGATTTGGTGATTCATTGAGTATTATCGGGCGGTCTGACGTGGGGGATTGGGGAGACTGGGCGATCGGTGAAGAGGGCTGCCAGAACAAGTTCGAGTCGAATCGACTGCTAGTTGAGAGTGATGCTGTTGGCATAGTTGACCGTGCGAGAGTATCGAGAAATGGAGGGGAGTGGGGCATGCCGCGGTTGTGATAGAAGGACCTTGGCAGCCTGGCTATTGGTGGTACCGTGGGGAGACGTAGAGGTTCGTGTAGCGCCTCATTGAGCGATGCAAGCCCGGGAGATGGAGGTGTCGATGCGCGTGTCGACGTCGGTGTCGACGACAGTGACGGTGGCGGGGACTGGGTAGTATTGTCGTTGTGATATGGAGGTAGGTTTCCTAGCCATCTGAGGACTGGCTTGCTCTGCGACTGCGTGCGGGAGTGTTGCGGCGCCGTCCCGGCCGACGCGGGCGCTGCTTTGAACGGCGTTGACGCCATCCTGGTCAGCGACGATGATGAGCGCACCATCCAAGTCAATTTAAATGAACGGCCCTGCAGCCTGCAGAGCGTGAGCATACTATTACTAAGGTTAGGGCTTCGTTCGGACCGCTTACCTCGAGCTGTCCTCCAGAGTTCAAACTCTTGCAATCAGCGCATGAATATGCTGCCCTCTGTGTTACCGCCTCAGCCAGCTGTTCAAGACAGTGAGCTATACCTCTGAGATGCTGCGACGTACTTCAGTGACACTATCTCAGACACAACGACGGCCGAAGATATCGTCGCAGCGCAGGGTTTGGCCAAGGTAACATCTCCAAGCGAGTCAGTCACCTCAGAAGTGCCCTGAATTTCCACTTACCTCCATTAGAACACCTCTGTTCTTGTGCACGCTCCCAGGTGAAGACTCATCGAACGTGTGCATCCTGAACGTTGCGAGCTTACACGAATTCGTGAAAGACTGCTACCGTCTGTTTCCAACACGCGAAAGAGTCGTGGCTCATCGTAAAAGAGATCACCCTACCCTCCCTGAAGATGAACTGGATACAAATATTTTGACATGGAATGAGTAACTACCAATGTTTCCATTGGCACCCCTCACAGTATGCAGGTAAGCCGAGATTCACACAATGGCCGTAGGCTCACAGGTCAGATAAGCATAGCCTGCCCCTACCTGAAACTGCGCCACCTATGTCGACTATACTTTATCTCATCGGATCTCCAGATTGCCTCAGATATCTCATTGACTCGGTTCCTACCCATAGTATCATGCGGGGCAACGCTCTCAATGATTCAGTACTTGTCTCGCAAGTCTCAGTCCACCGCCCATACTAGCTCGGGCCGCACTCTTTCTATCGCGTCGTAGTTCTATGCTAAACTTCATTCTGATACACACCAGCTAAAGTCCCAGGACTGGGGAGCAGTAAAACGTTGGAAACATATGGTATGCGCTTCCGAAAGTGTAAGTATATACTATCGATTGTGAATCCATCAATCGCGGTGTACGTGGCGCATCATCCGGCCTGTCCTGGCCTGTCGCGGCCTCCTTTCTCCGCTTCTCTAATATACCCAGAATATACCGACTGAGTACAAATATCACCGGTGGTGCGGCTGTAGATGCTGCATGCATCACTGCCGGGCTTGACGGTCACCAATATTCAATTTCCGTTGAGGTTCAGGCAGACATGTACAGACATGTACTTTGCATATACTGGAAAACGGTTACAGGAGATATCTCAAGCTGAGCGTAGTTCCCTTTTTGAGTAGTACATGAAGATCATGACGTGCACATCTACGCAATAACACTGTCTTGTGTTCTTTACGTTCAACCATCATCTTCAAAGCTCATCTTCACAGATCACAGACAGTCTCTCCTTTGGCGCCCTCCATGACTATGCAGATCTTGGGCATCCTGATACCCATCTGCCCGCGACGGCAAAGGACGGCAGTTGGCTCGGCTCGGTTGATGCCAAGGCCATAGGCCACCCTAGGCCACCGCCTTGCCGATCGTTCTACATACTTACCGACATGGGTTATCTCATGTCCAAATCTCATTGTCCGCAGAGAACTGCAGAAAGAACCTCGTACTCAACCTTCAGGCCACAAGTGTCAATACAGGACGCCTAATGGGCAGCTAACACTGATTAAGATTCGCTAGCGAAACCCTACGCAAGGGCATATATGACCGGACAGGGAACGCGTGCCTATATGTCTTGACTTCTGTGACAGGTGAGTCGAGTGACTTATGCTCTTCCGTGTGTTCTCTCATAACTTATAAATCTAGCGCTCGCATGACCCTGTCCCCCTCCCTTTCTGTCTCTCTCTTCTCCTGACTACAATGGCAACCGCGGAATCCTCTCGTCGCAACTCATGGATGGAGCACTATGAGGACGTTGAGCTGGAGATTTCAGAGACGGAGATGTTGCGGACAGCAAAGGTTTTCACTCCGTCTCCGCTGAGTTCGCCACCCGCCTCAAACACCGTCACGACGGTTACTCGTTCCACGACCTCTTCCTCTCACAACCTTTCCTCCTCCTCCAAATCCCCCTCTCCACCACCCCGCTTCCTACGGCAAACATCCTCCACATCCCATCTCGTCGGTCCCAGAATGCCCTCAGAAGACTCGCGCGTCCTAACTTCCTCGCCGAGTCGGGGCTCCATGATCCTATATCATCTCCCGGTGGACGGTCCACTGTCACCTCCGCCGAGCATGAATCGGTTGACCATGATGTCCACCGGCTCGCGCGACTCTACCATCTCGTACTCGTCAGATTCCAAATACCCAGGAGCGCTGAACGAGCACGACTTGCAGGCGTACGTGTTTGACCCGGAACTCGACGAGGGGACATTCGACAAGGAGGACTTGGAGGCGCTGAATAGGGACAAGTCGCAGATATCTTGGCGCGGCGTAATCAACGTCGTCGCGTTGATATCGATCTTGGGGGGTCTCATTGGGCTCTTTGTTATCTATCCTGTTACAAGGATCGGTCATGGAGGCAAGGTGGACAGGATGGTGCACAACAAATTCATCAATGGGACGGGTCAAGCGACGGTGTAATTTCCGATGGGCTTCCGCGGTTGACCTCACTACTGTAGTAACTTATTCATCATCATTTTGGGTAAGTTTCTCTCGTTGCCTGGCCTCGAACTAGTCTGATTGTCGTGCTTCCAGGACATTCTATTATTATCGGCATTTTCACATACTATCCTCTCGCTTTCTTTCTACGCTTTCCCGGACACTTCGTTTACCGGTACACTCATTATCGCTCTCGTAATACCCTGCTGTACTTTGTTACCACATAGCATAGTCCTTTATCCGAGTGAGCTCGACCCGTGCAGCCGCCAGGCGATCTTGGACCGTCGTGGCAGAATGCAAAGTATCCCCTCATACCTTCATCCCACTGCCCAGCACCCCCATTATACCCGTGTTATGAGCTTTATGTGCACATTGCACACTGACCCTTATCTGATCAAATCTGCTACAAGTACGACGCCCAAGACCCTTTACTTACCCCGCGCGTTACTGTCAGTAATGAGCTGCCTGGGGGCAGTGCCATCCCAGCGCCACTAGCGCCTAGCACACAGCCTGCCTTATCTCCTGCCACTGACAGAAACAGACATTTGCAGGGTATTCAAAAGTTAGCTGTACAAATGCAATTTGACGATCCCAAAATACCACTCCTCGAGGCCCGGAATTGAACAAGAGTTAGCGGTTATATTCTACAATAAAAATACCTGTCTAGTACAAGCATTATACGAACAAAGTGTATACAGATACATAGCAGCGTGAATAATATATGCGGCGCATCGTCCATCTAGTCAGAATCTATAACCATAACGTCTGGAGCAGCATTCGCCTCTGCGAGCGCTTTCTTCTTCTGTTTTGTCAGTATCCCTCTCAGACGACCCACTGTCAGCGACATCCCGTCTACTGCCTCCAGCCTCTTGATTTCCTTCGCGACGCTGAAGATACATGTCAGTCATGTGCTCATTCTTTGTTACTTCAAGGAATGACTACCGTTTCGGCCCTTGTGCAACTGTCGGACAGTCATCTAAGGGATGGTATACTGCGTTGCAGACCGGGCAAGTGACCGGACTGTCGACTTTGGGTTTCTTTTTGGGCGGTTCGGCGGGCATGAGCGCGGGGGGAGAGGATCGCTTAGATGTACTGGCAACGGGACTGCTGGATGGGGGCGGACCCGCGGGAGGCGGACGCTTGGCTGGTATACCAGAAGACTCCCTAGGCTTACTGGGTTGTGCTGGCTTGGGGACCGGCTGTGTGGACGCTTTGGGTTTCTTCTTAGACACGTAGGGAACGACGGTCTTCTTCTCTACGAGGTGCAGTGGTTGACCTGCAATGAGATAGATCTGTTTGCGTCGATGAAGGACTTCGTCTATCGCGGTGATGGCTGCTCGCTGCGAGCAAGTCAGTACATGAACTGATCGTAGGTGCAAGAGACTTACTCTGTCCTCAATGGGTTCATCGTCGGCATGAAGGAGCAACATTTGTCGATACTCGGCCAAGTTCTCGCTGTTCTCCATCATGACACACTTGTCCTCTCCATCGCCATGCTTTGTACCGCAAAGCCCACAGGTCTCTATCGTCGTGTTCTGCATCTGGTTCAAGGGCTCGCCCTTTGACTTCTTCTGCTTTCGCTTCCGAGTTTCGGTGTGCAGTTCCGCCGGGTTAACATCTGGACCTGCAATTTCATCGTCGCTATCCTCTGCATCTTGAGGATTGACATCGGAGTCTCCGAAGGCAGAGCCGTCATCAGAGGAAGCCGTCGACTTTCGTCTAGATTTCTTCTTGTCAAGCGGAGTGTCATCCACCGCGTAGCTAACGGCGGTTGCTGCAGCGCGTCGTCTGGTGCCGCGCCCAACCTTCGCCTCTTGTTCTGCCTGGACTTTGTCACGCTCGGCGTTGATCATTTGGAGGGTCGTAGCCCAAGAATCGCCTTGGTCTTCGTCCTGCACGTCTTCCAGCGTGTCCCGATCCGCTGTCCATATCTTCGCGAAGGAGAACATGCCACCCTCCTTGTCAGCGGTCTCTTCTTCCCCTTCCTTCTCCGTCTTCTCGATGAGGTTGTCGACGTCGGCGTCAGTATCTGGAAAGTGTTCAGTTCAGCACATCGAAAAGGACATGGTTGAGCAATCCTACAAATAATGTCGTGGGCGTTCCCTTCTTGCGTATCGAAAAGAGCTTTGGCACCGAAGGTCAAGATGGATTGAACGTTCTCGCCCGCGGAGTCATCCTCGTCCATCTTCTGCACGATGAGATGGTCTAGCACCATCTTCTTCTTGCCGACTTGAACAATTCGCTCTGTGCTCGTCCTGTTAGCTCTTCATGCACATGTTCTATTCCGGACAGCATACCCTCAGCAGATTCCTTCACCATCAGCTTGAAGACCAGACAGGTTTTCTTCTGACCGAAGCGATACGCCCGTGCAATGGCCTAGCAATCAGTAAGTATGCAAAGTTCCGTTAAGATGAGTCTTGAGCCTCACTTGAAGATCCTGAAACGAAGTATCAGTCATAAGGGCCGCAAAGTGGATGTAACAGACACATACCTGGTGAGGATTGAAATCGGGATCGAAGATGATTACGGTGTCCGCAGTCTATACAACGTGTCTAAGTTATGTACAACGCGACTACGCGTGGAAAACTTACAAAGAGGTTGATCCCTACACCCTACAACAAAACGAGGTCAGGTGTGATCATCCAGAACAAAGGAAGGGTACTTACTCCTGCTCGCGTCGTCAATAGATATATGAAGACGTCTGAACCCGGTCGGTTGAACTCATCCATGCCCTTCTGCCGATCAGCACCTTTTGTGTTTCCGTCCTGAAGAGGATTGAGAAATGTTCTCCGTAGCAGTGATACCAAACCGGCGCACCAATCGCAGACACTTCAAACCCTCTCCCACAAGAAAGTCCTCGATGATGTTCAACGCAATGACAAACTACGCATTGTTCGTCAGAGCGGTGATCTGAGATGGAAAGAGATGGAAGGTTACCTGACTGAACAACAGGACGCGATGCCCTCGAGCCTTCAACTTCGGCAGGAGCATCTTCAAGAACCGCAACTTCGCACTGGCATCGATCAGCCTCTCGTGTGTTTCCTTCTCAGGTAGACCGCGACGCTCGATATCCTCAGAATAAAGATACGGGTGTTGCAAACACCTAATTCAGAACGTATTAGAAGAGGATCGAACAGCATCGGCGACTTCCTCACTTGCGAAGCTGCATCAAGACGTTGTTGATGCGACTCTTGGACTGCGTGCCGGTATTGCCACTGCCAGTTGTCAGGCCCTGTAGCAGTTCGGAGTTGTGGCCTATGACGACATGAGCAACAGCCCAAGAAAAGGTCTTCATGTACATACTGAGAATGGAGCGATAAACCTCCTTCTGCAGAGGGGCCATAGAGACGGGGACAATGACCTCGTTCTATGAATGCCGTCAGACGAAAGTGTCACATACGACAGAGTAAGTTTTACCTTAGGCGGGAGGGTAAGAACCTGACTTTTGATGCGCCGAAGAAAGTACGGTCGAAGGCGTTCATGGAGTTGTTTGACGAGATCCTCCGTGAGCACTTCGTATTCCTGCTCCAAACCGACCAGATCAGACCACTCGTCAGGATCGAGGAAGTTCATTAGATTGAAGAGTTCTCGAATGTTGTTGTTGAGCGGTGTCTGGTAAACTCGTGAGCATATGTATGGTAACAATTAAGAAGTGGACGCACTCCAGTCATAATGATGCGATGAATACTGTTGAGTTCGTTCAATTTCCTGAAAAGCAGACTGCTGTCGCTCTTCACTGTTTGATATGAGCCTCATGGAACTGCTATGAGTTTCGAATACCTACAGCGTTGACCTTCGTCGATGACAAGAACCTTAAAATGCCCGAGTCAACTCATGATTCCTCGAAGGAGGACAGTCAACGCACCTCCCATCTAGGCTGAGCCTTGAACACGGAACCAAAGTCCTTCGGGTTGAGCAGGGACTCATACGTAGTAACCAGCACATGGAACTTAGCACCCGTCGTAGCGTTCTTCTTCGTGCCATGCTTCAACTCGAAGTTCTTGATGACATCACGCGACTTGGCCTCGCCATAAAACGGCACGACACGCAAATTTGGTGCCCATCGTTCGAATTCCCGGACCCAGTTCGTGATGGTCGAGTTTGGGACTACCACCAGGGCAGGGAAGGCCTCCCAGGTTTTCGCAACCTTTCCTATGAATGTCGCGATTTGCACGGTTTTGCCCTTGAAATTTTTCAACTGCGTGCACAGACGGTGAACTGAACAAGAAACGTACTAAGCCCATCTCGTCTGCAAGGATACACGGCTGCTTGTTCCACCAGTTGTCGCACAGCCAGTTGAAGCCGTCAACCTGGAAGGGCATCAACTTGAGCTCGGGCTTTTGTCCCAACTGGAGGTCCGCGGCGTCCTTGAGCGTATGCTTGCGTTTGTACCCATCTCGCGCACGATTTTCGAAGACTTTCAACTCCGCAGCACTACGTTTAGGAACTTGGACGTCCCGCGACTCTAGGAAACGCGTGAGGGCTCTCTCGAAGGCGGTATACTTGGGGTCGCGATCGTCAGGCATGGGAGGTGAGTCCCAAGTAGCTACAGGGACAGAGGTCAGTTGTGGTCGTGAAATGGAATGTGGCCAACTTACATTCATCATAGGTCAGTTCCTCCCACTTGATGAACGCCCAGACCACGAGTCTCTTGTTCTCGACCGTGAATTTCTCGCCAGTCCTCTCCTCCCAGTCCTCAATGGTCTCTAAGACATTGTCCGGTGGCTGCTCGCCGTCGTAGAACGCCGCATCATACTCGGGCCCAAAGCTCGCCACCTCCGCCACGTCCACATCCATCGTATCCTTGTTCATGTCCTTATTCCCAACGTCGTCATCGCTGTCAACCCTCTTCCCTTTCCCTTTCCCTTTCCGACCCCTCGCCGTGGTGGCCTTCTTCTTCTGTTTCTGCGGCGGGACGTACCATATCCTAAGATCCAAAATCCGATCAATTGTCTGCCATTCGGGCGGAATCCTCGACTCTGCGTCGACGATCGCGTCTTGAGGAAGCGGTGGTGTAGACTGAGCGCTGGGCTTCACCGACGAATCTCGCGAGGCGTCGTTCTCGAATATGGATGCCGGCTCTTCAACGGCAGGTGTCTCCCTCCGCGATGCCGAGAGTAAGTCAACCTTTGTGCCCCCGCTAATGAAGTTCTTGAGCTTGGCGGGGTGGGTAGACAGAAGCCACATGTGAGGCACCCATGTCGTGCGCCGGTAGCTGCGTTTCTCCCACTTGACCAGATACTCGCGTGGAAGCTGGTTCTGATGGTTTGCATACAGGGGGTTCTCCTCGACAGCCGTGGCTGGGTACGGACGCCAGGCGAGGATCTTGTCGAGCGGGTACGTGAACGAGACGCAATCCTTGCAAAGCCAGTTCTTCTGATACGAGGCCGCCACCTGTACTGTCGTCTCGTCGTCCTCAGACTTGGGCTGCATTTCGCTGTAATGAGAGAGACGCTTGCAGGTGAAGCAGCGAAACAAGAGTTCTGACAAAGACTCTTTGGTTGGAGATGCAGTGCTGGTTGAAGGCTCATTGTGAGCGCCCTCTTCGTTCTTCGTCAAATCCGCGGATGCTTCCTTGACGTCCTTGCGCGCGACTTCGGGCTGTAACGCAACCTGCTCACAAGACATGCAAATACCGCCTTTGATGCATGAGCCTAGCGAAATTTTGAGTCTTCGATTGAGAGTAGGTAGACAATTGCATACCACAAATAAATTCGGTGGTCTGGTCAATCTCGAGACCGGGGCGTTTCTTGGGGCCGTCCTTGTCGACGTCTCCGCCAGGATTCTTCAATAACCAGTTGACTCTGTCCTGCGATCGAGCAGCCTTGAGAATTTCGTCCCTCTGTGTGCTCGCAAGACATCTCCAATGCGCAGTGACGGGACATTTGAGACTAGCAAAATTGTTCAGGGTTGAGGAATTGAATGGACCACGTCGATAACTCACCATCGGACCCATCCGCCGCCTTGCTTGACGCGAGCAAGTTCGTCCGCCGAGTCCTCTTCAATCTCATCGTCGGATGTCTTCTTTCTCCTGCGGCCCTTCCCCTTCTTCTTCAAAGCAGCTGCCACCTGAACATGAGTGGGCTCGCGGTGGCATTTCTCACAAATGTCACGATGGGCTCGAAGAGGCGCGGTCTCTTCGTCAGTATCGTAATCCATGTCTGCGATGGGACGGAAATGACCATACGCGGGTCGTGAGCCTGCAGCGCGTGGTTTCCTTTTGGGAGGCGCCTGCTTTCCTCTCCTGGTATTGCGAGAACCATAGTTCCCGCCATCGTCGTCGTCGTCATCTTCTGATGCCTCCTCCTCTTCATCGTCAGAGTACTCAGAGTACTCAGCAAGGCTGACCTTGACGGTCTTGCGGGAACGCGTCGAGCGACGAGCGGGAGCATGGCCGACGTTGTCTGAATCATCTTCGGCATCTGAGTCGACAGTGAATACCTTCTGGCGCCTGGTCTTCCGTGGGCTGAATGGCAGGGTGGTCTGCTTAGTGTGGGCGCGCGTGGTTCGGCGGACGGGTTGAGGAGTGTCCTCCTGGAAGTCTTCGTCTGCGTTGGGGTCGTCCGAGTTGTCACGTTCCGGCTCCGAGTCCATGACAATGTCGTCGTCGTTGTTCGCCGGTGTGGCGCGAGCGCGCGGTTTGCTGATCCTGAGCTTGAGAGGGCCGCGGGACATGGGGTGGATGTCGTCGCGCGTCGTCGGGTCGAACAGCTCCAGGCCACCCGCAGCCTTGCGCGCCTCTACAACAGAGCGAATCAGTCAGCAATCAAGCCACGATCTGCATTTCCGGGTCCCACGCACCAAATTCCTCCACCAGCTCAGGGTGCTCTGCCATAAATGTTCCTTTGGGATACTATGCACGCGTAAATGGGGGCCTCGACGCGTTCCAAGCCGGCAGGCGCGTACCTTGGATAGGATACCGCCGTCGAAGCGGGCGAAAAAGAAGTCCTCGCCCTGTTCGGTCCATTCGCCCACTATTTCGTCGACAGGGAGGCTCATTTCACGCGACGAGGGCATGTCTCTGTACTGGCGCCTTTCTGCTGAGGCCAGAGGCGGAGGAGGCACGACGTACACGTTGCGGAGGCGTCGCTCGGGAGTGCGGGGTCGGGCGGGCGAGAGGGCTTTGCTAGGAGGCGGTGCGGGGCCGATCTTGATGGGTTGAGGTAAAGGAGCAGCAGTCTCTGGTGAGTCCGCATCCATTTTGTGCCGCTAAAGGCTGGGTGGTGCCCTTCGTGCCCTTCATCTCAGAAGCCGATGGACAACAAGGACAAATGATGTTTACAAAAATCTCTTTTCCATTCACAACTAAGTATTTCTAGCTTTTTAGCTTGTGGCGTAGCATTTGTAGGTAGGAGTAACTGTCACTCTATACTAGTTTAGAGTGTTCAGTATGAGCTGGAATTGACCATCTTCATCAAGGCAGTTTCCAAACGGTCCGCAAACTTCGGTCCCTTAAGCATCATCTGTAACTTGCTGTCCAGATCAACAGTACTATCAGCTAGTTGTAGAACCTTCCCCCCAAAGAACCCTTCCAGTGGGAATCTATGAAGATTGCCATCTCGAGTTGGGTAGTCGTCTCGGCACCAGTTGAGAAGGTCTTTCAGCTGTTCATAGCACCTGGCCCATGACGAGTTCTGCAAGCAGTGCAGCCTCAGCCTCATGATGATCTTGTTTGAATCGCATTCCCGCGTAGTTAAGGCCAGCAAAACAAAGACAAGCTCACGGGGCTGCAGGAGAAACTGGAGTGACATGATATTATCATCATGAAGGATGTATTGAACAAAGGCCGCAGTGAGTTCCGGAGTTTCTAGCTTGGCGGATGTCACAACCCAGAGCTCTGAGATTGTGGTCAACCAGTGGTCATCAATGAAAATTTGATATGCCTCCTTGTGTCCCATTTGGAGTGCAAGACACATGAGTGAGAAGATCCAAAGAATTTGACCAGATTCCTCAGGTGTGGTGAACTCCTCAGACACACAGCTGGCAAGTGGAACACGCAAGATGCGACGGAAGAATGGCATAGTTCTGAGTCGCAACAATGAAGGTCGATACGCTCGTACAGTCGCAGTGCGCAGACCTCGAAGAAGCAGCAGGTTCGAAGGAAAGAGTGGTGATGGCTCATATATTTCCATTACTGAGCCAAGCAGGTCAAAATAGAGATGTGCACTCTCTTCAGAACCGCCAATGTCATAGAAGACCATAGACAACAACTCGATGAATGGCTCGCAATCTGTGAGATGTGTGAGAGTGTTGATGGACCTAACATGTTGCAAAGCACAGGTGCTGGCAGACATCAACAAACGAGTGATAGGTTTCAGCAAGGAGTTGACCTAAGAAGACGCAAGCATTGGTATGCCCAGCAGAATGCTGACTGTCTCATCTGGACACCAAGTGAACAAGACATGTTCCACATGACAAGGTTTATCCAGAGGGAATGGTTCTATGTCACGATAGTGAGATATCAGGTAGCTGAGAACACGCGCATATGTTTGGTTGAGCCTTGAGCCTTTAAGTTTGAAGGCTCCAGAGTCTACAGCAATCGCGAAAATTCGCTTCCACAGCAACGGATGCAGTTCAGCATGAATGATTCCGTGGAATAAAGTCAAGTACTCGGCGGCACTGACTTGCACACGATGGGATTGTGCAATGATAAGCCAAGCAGCAGATGTGTAGCGCGGTTGATCACATTCGACATCGACAATGTCTGCGTGTAGTATATCGAAGTAAGAGGAAACCGACGAATCGGGGAGGAAGATGCAAGAACGCCAAAGACGCTCAAAAGCATTCTCACAACCTGGGAAGAGGATTCTTGATCGTGACGGGGGCATGGTCGTGATACGGACCTGAGAGGTTTGCTGCAAGAGTTCAAGGCTGTGGGAATTGATCTCTGGGTCGTCAGCCCAAACTTTCTCTGCATGTCTCTTGGAGTCCTCCGTAGTAAGCCCTCCAATGGCTTGTATGACAATGCTTCGAACTGAGGGATTGGAAGACATATGAAATAACCAGTTCAAAGCATCCACAGAAACTGTGGAACAACTGGAGGAAACCACGTGAGCTTCGACAGCAGCTCGAGGGGCTTGGGCAGTCTGAGCCGAAGGTGCGGTTCTGCGCCGTTGACCACTGGACAGAAGCCACGGGTGGCTGGACAGGGACCATTGGTCACTGGACAGAGAAGATGATACATTGAATCGGCGTAGGGCATAGAACCAAGCCTGTCCGATAAGTTGCCATGTTGCAATGATGAATCGAAATCCATAGTGAAGGAAGTCGGTCAGAGGTGTCTGGTAGGGACATTGTGGGTATATCACTGGAAGTGCATTGCTGATCAGGTAGAGAACACAGACGATAACAGTAATCACGCCGGTTGTCCAGGCCAAGGACGTGCATAAAGGGATGTAGAAAAGAATGAGGCCCGTGAAGAAGAGCATGAGGGAGATGTGCATGGCTATGGGTAGCATTCCGATGATGACACGGATGCGCCAGCGCTCAAGGCCCATGTACCGAAATTGGCGGGTATGACTACGAAGTCGAGGGGTGCCGGAAGGGAGGGACATGTAGTGATGAAGCCATTGCTTCACCAAAACAGCGGCGAGGGCGACTACGAGACTGACGACGAGGCTCACGGACCAAAGTCCATTGACCCAGACATTGTTTGCCGTTGGTTTGAACTGTGCAGAAGGATTGATGGACGGTGTCGTCATGTTCAAGAAGGTGACACCCTCCGACGTTGCCAACTGGATGTAGACAAGGTCGTAGAGCAGCAGGGCGGTCATCTCCGTGAAGTCCGCCTGAAGATTCTGCGAGGCTTGAACAAGGAAGGACGTGACCACAGCCGAGAAGAGACCAGCCTATAATGGAGTGGATCATTAGGTGATGGTCGAGCTCGACAAGAGAAAATCACTGACAAAGACTAGCATCACGTCGAGACCATCGCGAGACTCGCTCGTTAGCATCCTGTCGAATTCGGCCGCTTCTTCGACGTATACGCGCCATACTCTGGCATTGGGTGCTGTTTCGGCACAATAAGCGTCTTCTGGAAGACGTTTCTCGTAGTCATCATGGAACACCGTCGGAGGCGACGCGGTGGGGTGAGCACCCTGGTTCAGCCCAAAGAATCGCTTGGATTGCTTATCTGTAGTGTTCAGTCCTGGAATGAAAGTCTGTGACGTTGTATTCATGGGTGGTTTTGACTGGGATGGGGATGCCCTTGCTGTAGCCGAGTCACGAAGCGGTGTATCGTTTGTCGCCGTTCCCTGATCTGCTTCGGTCGCGTCTGGGATCGGCATGGCCGACAGATTGAAAGCTAAGACTGAGCTGTGAAGCTTGTGAAGTCGTGAGAGAAGTCAAGAGATCCTGAGAACAATGACTCCCAGTTAGGCTTCGAGCTGATTAGTACCGATAGAGTTCTGAATCCGAGACACCCAAGAACTGGTTTAAGGCATGTGCAGAGCTGCCGTATTGTTAATAGACCGCCTCAACATGATCCGAGTGTATGCTTGGCTTTATGACTAGACGATCGAAAAGTTTGACTGCGCGTATCGTGGTTGTCCTTGAAGAATAATAGTGGACCTCGGATAGCCTAGTACAGGATTTGCCGGTCGTGGAAAGTGTGCATACAATGACAACAATGCCAAACGAGCGGCGCCCCCATGTGTACGTCTTGCCATGCTCTCTGCCAGCCCAGAAAGCTGAGCTCACCGTCGTGGCGAAAGTCAAGCCGGTCAAAACTCAAGGCACCTGGCAAACTGAGACTGGATGACTAATCCAACGCGGCATCTAAATTAGCAACCGCGACTTGACCACCGCCGTCAATGTCGCGCGCCCCGCCCTTTCCGTCTCGTCGCGGGCGTTCGCCATCATTCACCAAACCGACCATATCTGCGCCCTTTGCTGGACCAGGCCAATCAACGACGAGACCACTGCAGATCGGCAGGACACCATCTGCCTCGCGCCCAACAACCCCGACCAATAATGGCAACAGCTCATCATTCTCTGGTATACCGCCCAGCCCTGCGCCACCGGGTCCCTCAAGGCCGCAGAGATCTGAACTCCGAAGCCGCGCCTCGAACGTCCCGGAATCCGAACGGGGATCGACCTCGTACAGGGACAGCATGAGCACAACACGCTCAGACGTATCACAGTCCAGTCGATCCCGTCAGCCGCCGCCCAATGCGTCTCGTCCGAAACCCCCGCGCTTGGGCAGCGTGGATAGCCAGGGAAGCAATGAAACATCGCCATCGCCGGCGTTGTCTTCGGTGCTGTCTGCGTTCCGATCAGCTGGGAGGGAACGGGCGATGACCAACGGTAGCGAAGACTATGACTATCAAAGAGAGCGAAGGGAGGAGATGGAGGCGGAGCGAATAAGGCAGCAGAGAATACGAGAAAAGGTTCCCGGCAGACGAGTCAATGGGAAGGCTCGAGCTGGCGATATTGATGGTGTGTGCTGCCCTCAGTCTCAAGATTATCTCTCTCATGGTGCTGCAGCCATTCTGGATCAGATTCGAGAGGAATGGGAATTTGTTATCGACCCAGATGTAAGCCTGGATGTCCTTATGACTTTCATACTCATTGTCAATGACGCCTCGCAGTTCAACCCCGTCGATCTGGCACTACAACTGCTCGACGAGTCTTCTGTGGGCAAAGACATAGATTCGTTCCGACAAACCAAAATCATGTTATCAAGCGCCCTCAAGGGATCTGTAGACAGTACGCAGGTCACACTCAAGCCGCAATCATACTCACTCCCCATATTGTTCAGCACATTATCAAGCATTCGCAGCGGCACTACCCCACCACGCGAACCTCTTGAACCATCTCACCGTCACGCAAACTCAGATTGATGAAACTCGAACCGCCTTACATGAATCGAAGGAGGCGCTTGGAAGCAAGCGAGCCGATCTCGTACAACTCTGGTCTCGAGGTCAAACCTTGGAAGAGATGATGCTTCTTCTCGACCAAATGTATGTGCTTCATCCTTGCGCGCTTCAACAATGCTTCATGACGCGCAGAGAATACCTCAAGTCAATACCGGACTTGTTGGAAACACTCATGTCCGAGAAGCGATTGCTAGACGCATCTGTCCTTCTTGTGCGAAGTCTCAAGATCATCAACAAACCTGACATGTTGGAGATAGGCGCCGTGGCAGATCTGAGGGCCTACCTTGTCAGCCAAGAGACGGTACGTCGATGTCGTCTTGATCCCTTGCAGAGGTCGTGATGCAACGCGTTTCTCACGTCGGAATCAGGCTCTACGCGAGATTCTCACAGATGAGCTGCATGTTCATCTCTACCTCAAGTCCTTTTTGTGCGATTCTCGGTGGGCGCCCTATACGCCTAACCAACGGAGCTGTACGGGATTTCTGATAATGAATGTCCTATTCGCTAATGTCCTTCCAGTCCCCATCCTCGAATTTGAAAGCGAAGGCCAACCTCAGGTTTCCTCAAACCCGACAGACTCCCCATCATCACCCGTCGAGCACCGAACGCGTCTAGGGCGATTCCTTCACGAGCTCGCGCTGCGCCCCAACGACCCACCCCACGATCTCGACGACCCAAATTCCCGCCCAAGCGATCCGTCAAAATTGGCGCCCTCCATAACCCACACTTCGCACAACCCGGAGGCCGATTCGTTCGCGTACATGGAGACTATCTTGGAGTCTCTTGCGGTTCTAGGAAGACTGGGAAGCGCACTGGATAACGTCGTGCAGCGTGTTCCGATCGAGATCTACAACCTCGTTGATGGGACTTTGGAGGAAGTATCGGACCGCGCGGAGTATGGTCGGCGTGGCTCGATTTATGCGATCCTTGGCGGGCATTCCAGAACAGAAGGCGTCTACACGTTCACTGGTGTTGATACATCATCTCTCAACTCAAAAATGGGGCTCAAGACGTATCTGAATCCTTCATGTTTGAGACTTTCCGCGTTGGAGTCATCGGCGAAACAGGTGGATCATGAGATTCTGAAGGACTTCTTTTGGACGCTGTATTCGAAGATGAACGCTGTTGCGCAGGGGTTGAGGGTGGTGTATGAGGTCGCTAACCGGATTGGATCGGTGAGTTGGATTTAGTTCTTGCACGGAGCCACTGTTACACGCATCGCAGCGGCGAGACTTCAAGGACGCCTCTGGGACCAAACCTGGTTCCCTATTCCCTTTGAGTGATATCTGGGTGTCTGTTCAAGCCGAGGTATGCATTGGACTGTGACGGTGCATTGACGTGCTAATCTTGTTTGACCTAGATAAAAACCATCATCTATGACTACCTGACAAACGAAGAGCAAGGTACTGCGTCTGGTCGGAACCCAGTATCCTCCATCAACGAGATACTTCGTGGCCACTTCGTACGGGACAAGACTAAAGTAAGCTTCTTTAGTACTACCCGCTTTGATTTCGGTCACTTACTTGACGTCCAGTCGGTATTCCGCTTCGCGGACACAGACGTCAAGCTCACCACGAAGATACTGCGACCGCACGAGGACGAGCTCACGCGTGTTCTCAAGGAGACCATGCCTGGTCTCGTACAGGGAGCTACAGAGACCAACGTGCAGGCGACACTGTCCGCGCTGGGGACGGATGACCGACTGCAAGGTGCTAGCCAGCATCATCGGTTGCTGATCGAGCCGGATACCTTTCATGTTACGGTGCTCTTCGAACCGACGCTGGCGTTCCTTGCGAGGGTGGCGGAGATCTTCCCTGATGATGTGGAAGCGATGAGGGATTCTGGCACTATCTTGGATGACTTTGTGTTGAAGGTGTACCTACCGCAGTTGGAGGAGAAGGTGGAGACATTGTGTCATGACGCCCTCAATGGTATGCCTTCCAAGACATCCGCTTTTTCTTTCAACGTCATGATCATACTCTTTCAGATCCCGAGGCCTTCCAACCCGATCCATTATCCGAACGACTTTCGCCGGAACCTCTTATCAAAGCCGGCACACAGCTTATGGCTCTCATCAACTCGCTTTGCGCAATGCTGCAAACGTCGCCATTCCATAGAGAGAACTACTCGAGGCTCATCCTCAGTGTTATTGTCAAGTTCTACAAACAGTGTTTCAGCCGTTCGCAGGAGTTGGTGGCGACAGTACCTTCGCCTGAGAAGACAGGCACTGGTGGCGACTCGGATGTGGCTCTGGCTGTGCAGTGGAGCCAGAGGAAGGAGTTGCAGCCGTGCTTTACGGAGCTGTGGACGACGGAGGTATGTTTGTGATCGTTCAGGACGAAAACAGCGATTGTTGATTGCCTGGATAGGATCCTGTGACTTCCCAGCAGCTGTGCAAGCAGGAAACGAACATCGAGATGGACTTCCTTGGGCGAAAATCCATTACGAAGAAGGACCTGATACCTTCGACAAGAAATATTGGGGCTCTTGCGAGGTTGTACAAGAGCTTGGTGAGTCATATTTGCTATATAACGTCTCTTCATTCTTGACGCCAACCCTTTCAGGCTTGGTTTGCGCTGGAGATCAACTCACTGAAGTCTCGGCCGGATGATCCCACCAGCCCACTGAGCGCAAATCCCGACTCTGCCATGTCGACTGTAAGCTTCTCGAAGTTGCCTGCTATCTTGGCTCAGAACGAGCCTCTGAACCTTCCGCTGACGAGGGAGATGAATGAGTGCGTTATCAAGATCTATGTAGGCTACGCGGTCCTAGTCTGACTCTCTTCCAGGCGATTCCAGTCGTTGCTGAGCACGTATGAGCAGCTTGGGGAGCTCATCATGCATACTATTCGCGTCGACCTTCGCTGTCGGGCGGTATCGTATCTTGAATCGTCATTACGCTTTGTGAGGCCGCACTCGGAATGGTCCAGCCGTTGACTGACTTTTGTGAAGGGAAACTATTCTATAGAGCAGGAGGCGAGCGAGCCCGACCCACATATTGTCGACCTGAACATGGAGCTTGCTGAATGCGATGCCTTCATTACGAGCAGTTTACCGCTTCACGCAAGGAAGTACGTATCATTCGCCGCTAGATCCTTTTGTGTTGCTGATCATGTCATGCTAGCTTCGTCTTTGTTGGTCTTGGGCATATCATGGAGCATGTCTTGATATCAAGTGCGCGACATCTTGGTGTTCCGACCAAGTTCGGCATCAAGAAGATTCTGCGAAACATTCTGGCTCTGCAGCAGAGTGTGAAGGCCGTATCGGATGACCAGCATGGCGATTTCCAGCGCGCCAAGGCATATTATTCGATGTTCTTCCAGACGCCGCAAGTAAGTATTTGTCTGGGACATCTTCGCAAAATTGGAAGCTGATACCCGGTCAGGAAATGATTGACGGTATACGTCAAAAACAACGGTTCACGTTCGACGAGTACCTCGTCATGCTACGGTTGCAATGTGGCGTCGACCATATCCAAGGCGACCCAAGGACCTCTAAAGTGACCAATAGGGATTATAGTATGTATGTTATAGACCTGCACGGACTGGAGATGGATGACCTTGCATCACCCTAATTGAACTACTATTGTACAAGTACATATTTATTTATACCGCTAATGTACCGATGGATGCTACTTGGATGCTTTTAGCCTTGGCGGAGCTGGGAGGTCGCACCACGCAATGGTGGTGGGGTCTGGGTCTGGGATGCGATGCTCCGTCCTGTCTCGATTGAGGATGGCGATGTCGGACCTGTGCACATCGTACTTGTCGGGATTGCTCTTGCGGGGCGTGAGGATCGGGATGTCGACGAGGAGTTCTGCGTATCTGCGCCGCAGCCAGCGCGAGGGGTATCGGTTCACGGACCGGTCGGGGATGTCCTTCCCCTCTGCGGCCAATTTCTCCTTCTCCTTCCGCGTGAGCGGGGGCTGCGGTTGTGTGCCGATGATATTGTATATGTCCTGCAAGACGCCAAGCTGCAGTAAACTCGCGGGCTGGCCGCTCGACGCTATACCCAGCGGCGCAAACACCGTCTTGCACTGCGAGCTGTACCAGTTGTGCCGCGAGTTTACTTGGCGGCGTTTGTTGGGCTGGGCGAGGTAGCGCGCTTGTTCGGAGTTGTAGTCGGGGAAGTTTGGGGGTATAGTGAGTTTCTTGGGATTGAGGGCGCTCTTGGGACGCCGAGAGACGTGGTTCGTGAGGAGGGCTTGGAGCACATTGCTCCAGACGGGCGGGCGCGAGCGTTCCACGCCTTTTATCACGGGATCAGGTAGAGGTGCGGCAGGGTCCTCCAACAGAGGCTAAAAGCTGCATTTGAGTCGAAAAACCGCGACCCACAATGTGATGACATACCTCGAGTAGTTCCCAGCGTAGTTTTCCTATCCTGCCATACGCGACATTGAGTACGTACAACATGCTCTCTCTATTTCCACGGTTGGCCTTGTGGATCCTGGTTATTTCCTAGGAGTACTGAGCCGAATGTCCCCTCCCCGAATGTTGGCTTGAACATACTCTGTTGATTCGTTTTGCCTTTCTGCCTCGTAGACCTTGCGCTCGGTAGTGCTCATCTGTGTCAATGAGTGCCCTTATGTCGTCTTTGGCCTTGATCTCATAGAAGAAGCTGAACAACAGAGTTTAGTACAGGGGGCCGGAACGAATGAACACAACCGCACCGAACATAAACCTGTGGTATTTCCCTTATTTCGCGTAGATATGAGCGGTACAAGCGAATAGCCTGTGCTCCGGTGAACATCTCGGTCAAATGAGCGTAGCGGAGTACAGAAGCGTGCAGATGGGTTTAGCTGTTCGGACAATGTCGACATGGAGGCAAGAAAGAAAGCAGGCGCGATCGCAAATTAGTCGGCCCGAACTTGCCGAGTAATAATAATAACTTTTTGATAGGTTAGCCGCCAACTTTGCCTCCGATCCACCTTAGCAAACTATGTACTGGGCCTCGAAGTACTACGACGAAGAACGACGTTCATCACGAGTCGGAAGAGAAGAATTACACTACCGTGCGTGTCTCAGCGTCCTACGATTGACAACCTGGAGCACATGTTCGAAGGAGACCTTGACGAAGAACATGCAGCAAAGACAGCGTGAAGTCTTCCAGTCGTGATAAATTGTGATCTATATTCTCGCCTCTCAGCTTTCGGACGATGACAGTAGAGGTTCACGACGACCGTGTGACGCGCTAGGGCCAATGTACACAGGAATGCTGGCAATCGACGACGTCCCATTTCCTCCCTATCCGTTGCAAGCATATCATTGCCGGAGCTGAGTCGCATGTCCGCCATTCCCATGAGCTCTCTACGTGCAAAGCTGTGTGTGGTCCATGCTGCGTTTCTGAGTATGATGATACAGATGGGATCTACTTGAGTAACTCTTCCCTGTCCAAGACTGATTTCTCAAGCTTTATCAGTATCGTCGTCCGTGACGGAAATTGTGCGGTCGGTGTGCTGTGTGCCGTGACTCTGGCAGGCTGAACAGGAGTCAACATGTGTGTGGGACATGTGTCAGGCACTCACAAAACCTAGACCATCGAGGACGGCTTCAACGATGCCTGCAGTGAATGAGGAACAGCTGAGCTGGCTCATGTCCTTTGGGACGGATATGTGGCGTTCTATCGGGGGGTCGTTGTCGATGATCATGTACTCGTCTGCGTTCTCGACGCTCTTCTCGATGGCGTCTGCGGGTTTGCCAAAGACTGCGCGCCAGACCTGGGTGTGGATGGACATGAGGGAGGGGAGGAGGCGGATCTCGCGCTTGGGTGCCTTGGAAGAGGACTCGGCGCGCCAGACCATGAGCTCGAGCACACGGGTGCCAATGCGGTAGCCGAGTGTATTGAGTCTGAATATGATTATCATTCAATCATTTCGCGAACAACGGCCGTGGGGGTGCGGCATACCGTCGTTCGAGATCGTTGATGCCGCTGACGCGTTTTTGGGTATACTGGACAACCTCGGAGAATAGGAAACTGAATGCTGCGCCCGAGACATCGGAGACGCGTGGTTTGGCGAGGTTCCGGTCGTAGATGTTGGGCCGTGCGGCGGCGGCCTTATTGGCGCCGAGCGGCGTGGGCGCGGACGGCGGCAGCGAGAAGCGTGTCGAGCTCGCTGTGGGCGAGAAGTGCTCTATGGAGGACACGGACGAGTTGGAGAGCATGGACAGGCGGGGATGCGGCTGGGAATAGGCCATATTGAGATGCGATATGATGGTGGGATGCCAAGGAACGCTTGACGTCAGATGCCCCTTAGACTTCGTCCAGATTGTGGGTCATGGCGGATTTGCACCTTAGCCTCTCACCACCACTGTCCGATGCTCCTTGCGCCCGTCGCCGCCGCCGTCGCCAACATATGAGCTCCCCCGGCACGTCTCCGCAAGATCTACAGACCCACCTCTACCAGTCCTTCCTGGACGGCAAGACCACCGATGTCGCACTCAGGATCTCTGGCTCTTGGCACGCCGTCTACCATCTCCACCGTGTAGTCCTCATCCAGTCGGTTCGTGTTCCCGCTCGCCATCCCGCCTCTTTGCTCATCAGTCGTCGGCAGGGCTTCTTCCGGTCTCTCTTCACCGCAGGCTTTGCCGAATCCGCCTCTCCCAGGTCGCCGTCGCCCCAAGACGAGCTGCAGGTCGTGTTCGATGACTTGAACATCACCCGTGCCGGTACGTCGTGTCATCATTAATCCGTGCTGAGTGATTATTACTTACGCGCATGCCTAGCATTCGAGTAAGCACCGTCTGTGTTCTCACTATCATCCTGACCCTGTTCTTCTAGAGTCTGTATCGCGCGGCTATATGGTGGAGGACCACCGCTGCACGTACAACCTGCTCTAAAGGCCACCTTGACTCATCCTCTCACTCCTGGCTTTCCGCACTATACGGAGGATGCTGTCCCCGAGGGCCATCAAGCCGCCACGCCACAGTTCCTTGCTTCGCTTCTGGCAACCTCGATCTATCTCTCCATTCCGTCTGTCGCCTCCCAGGCTCTAGCAGACATATATGGAACCATCGGACCATATACCGTGACTCAATATCTCGACTTTGCTCTGGGCAAGTCCACTGGATACCCTTCTGACTCAGACTCCATTCATCTCCAACAGAGCGCTGTGGGGCTGGAAACAGTCGCGGAGCTGTTGGATTCCGCGTCGGATACAGATGATGATATGGTGGCACCTTCTCTATCTCGTTATCCATCATCACGCAATGGACGTCGATCTCCAAGCCCTGAGGTGATTTCGGCATCGCCTAGTACTGGGTCTTTTGAGCGCATATCGGCTAGCATCGAAGAGTCTGAATCTGTCTCACACGAGCCTGAGAGCTTATCGTTCCACTATGGTGCTGTGTCCGACAAGATTGGAGAGGCCGCCTCGGCTTGGTTGGCTCGGTGGGGTCCGGACATCCTTCCCTACGAAGAGCAGATCCTCCAGGGCAACGTGTTAACCTCAGCACCACCTATCGCCAAAACGAGGCGAAGGTCCAAGACTATTCCATTTGGACGCGACGTTGCCGATACCGGCAAACCTATCGATAGCGCTAGTTTCAAGATACCTCTAATATGGAGACGTGGCGGTCTCAATCCTCATTGGATCAAGGCCTTGATATCGTCCGATTCATTCTTCGTCAAGAATGAACGAGAGCGGTATAATTTTGCGAAGAGAGTTGTAGAGCTCCGGCGGAATCAGTATGACATCGATGATGCGGAAGAAACTCTCTGGGATGAGCTCTTCGCCAAGGGAATTTACTACAGTAATATGGTACGTCCAAACAGATGACAAAAGGTACGAAACACTGACTGATATCCCTCACAGACTCCTGAAGAGATAATCTCCATCTCCAGCGATATCAGCCCAAGGACACGTAAACCCTACGTCGACCTTTCGGTGCTACAAGCCGCCAACTGGGCTCATACCGTCCTTCGTCACCAGATTCTTCTCCGTCCTTCCTCCCCCACCACTACATCGTCGTCATCCTTGACGCCCAGCTCATCGAAAGGCAGCGAGGATCTTGGGTTATCCACCGCCGCCACTGCGTCCGATGATAGGCCACTATATCCCATTGCCACCGATGAGAGTCTTCGCATCGGTGAACGTGGTGGTCCTTCCTCCGAAGGGAAGGGCATATCAATGGAGCAGCTGTTCGCACACTCACACTCGGCTTCTACGCAGTCCATCGACTCTAACGATACGGACTACCCTGTGACATTCAATGAGTCGACTTTCTTTGGCCTCGCGTCTCGGCCCTCCAAGTCACCTAATGCCACCTACTCCCCATTCCCTCCTTTCCGATTCTCTGTGGAGTTCTTCGATGTTGATCACTTGAAGGAGAAGGATAAGTTGCACTCGCAGACCATATGGTACGCGGGGAGTCTGTACAATGTCTTCATCCAGGTCGTGAAGAAGAAGGGGTCGTCGATAGGTGGGCAGGTGGCACCTATCGGCCAACAACTTGGGATCTACGTCAACAGGCAGAGCACCATTGACAGCCTCCCCAGTGTCAGCTCCCTCAATCCTGTGGTCGCGAGACAAACCATGGAGGTCCAGACGGGTTTGGAAGCGAAAGAGAGTCCAGGGAATGTCCGCAACGGCGTCCTTGCGACGCCGACGATCCACCATCAAGCGAGTATGACATCCATACCCAGCGTTCCCCGAACGACCACCCCCAGCAACACCCCCGTCCTACCTGGTGCGCAACCGGGCCCGCGCAGCACGACGCCCGCCTCCGACCCGCGCCCCCTCGGCACCTCGTCGTCCCTCCCCACAAGCAGCTCCTTCCTCACGCCCAGCTACCGCGATGCGTTCGGCTTCCCTTACAGCCTCCCCTACCGCGCTCCGAGCGTCCCGCCCGTCCAGCCCTACCGCGACTCGCGGCCCAACGTGATGGCGTACTTTATGGTGTACTGCGCTAGCCCGACTGGGACGTCGCAGACGCGCTTCGCGAGCAGGCCGGACCAGTTCAAGATTACGGGGAGCTGGGGGTGGAAGAGCAGCTCGTTGAAGGAGCATGGCATCCCTGTTGGGGAGGGCGATGCGGAGGTGCAGGCGTCGAAGGTCAGCTTGAGGGCTACGGTTATCTTGGGTGTTGTATGATGATTACGATCTGAAGTTTGGTGTCCCACCACACACACACACACGCTTGTATTTTTACACACATTGGTTTCGATTCTTCCTATGCATCTAACATTTCTATACGTATATAGCGGAATTTGTAATATAGTCGTGCTCTCTACTGTCCGTTGGTGGTCTTCTCGACGTCGATGTTGTGACCTGAGGTGATGGATATCTTCACTGCCGTGTTCTTGCCATCCCCGCTGGAAGAGGTGGTGATGGTGGTTGCGTTGCCACTGGTGGATCCCGCACTACCAGGACCGAGGCCGGCATCATCCCCCGCGTCGCCCGAGGCGGTTGTCGTAGTGTTGGAGGACGCCCCCCTCCGTTCTGAGAAAAGCTTCGAAGACGTCGCTCTCCGTTCTGGGAAGATCTTCGAGGACGCCACTCTCCGCTCTGAGAAAAGCTTCGCTGGGAACCTCTTCTTCATTGTGTTGCCATCCTCTTCCCCGTCGTCCCCTCCATCCCCTGTAGTGCTCCCAGAGTTGCCGTTGGCACCACCAGTACTACCCGAAGGAGCGGTGTCGCCACTGTCGGTGTCGTCTCCGGTGTCTGTCGAATTGGACGGGTTGCCAACACTGCCAGAGTCTGGTGGAGTGGATGTGGAGGTCCCGGAGTCGCCGTTGGCATCACCAGTACCCGAAGGACCGTTGTCGCCAGACTCGCCACTGTCGGTGTCGTCTCCAGTGTCTGTCGAATTGGACGGGTTGCCAACACTGCCAGAGTCTGGTGGAGTGGATGTGGAGGTCCCGGAGTCGCCGTTGGCATCACCAGTACCCGAAGGACCGTTGTCGCCAGACTCGCCACTGTCGGTGTCGTCTCCAGTGTCTGTCGAATTGGACGGGTTGCCAACGATCCCAGAGTCTGGTGGAGTAGATGCGGAGGTCCCGTTCCCGGATGATGAAGAGCTGACATCGGGCTGCTCGTCGCCACCGTAGACATTGACGTTGATCACAGTCCCACCTTTGTTGGAAGCGGCGAGACTTTCGACGAGCTCTACGAGCTCGCTGATGTCATCATCACCGTTGGCGGGAGGATCAGAGCTCGATGGAGGAGACGACGATGATGATCCTGGGAATAGTGTTGCCGTAGAGGTTGAGGCACTAACTACCTCACTGGCACTTGCGTTTAGGGGAGGGAGACCTATTGAAGAGGCTGGAATATACTAAGCTTAGAGAATTAACGCGCTCTAGCATAACGACACGTACTCTCGGTGAGACCCTGAGGGGCAGGCGCTCTATGTAACATTTTGCTCCTGGAGTACAGACTACGTCGCGTCCTACGCGGATCCATGAACAAAGTGCGCATCACTGAATGGAACAAGCGTACCGTATCGGCGCAGCAGATGACAGAAGAGAGACAATCAGAAGGAAGCCTAGAGAGAACATCGCGCGTTTAGTGCGAAGATGAACCATTCCGTTACGTCTCAAAGTTAAGCCAGTAACCTGAGGTGAGTGAGCGCAGCTGAGCCTGCGTGGTCGAGGGAGACCTGCTTAAGTAGTCTGCCGCGCGCTTGCAGAACCCATGGTAACTTTCATCAGGGTGCGCCACAAAGTGATGCGTGTCTCGTTGCATGGCTCATGTATCGCTATCTGTGACCGCGGTGAGCGACTCGATGCCGCCCGAACATTTCGTTGTACGGGCATATGGACGGCAGAAGACAAGGAATTGAAAGATGATATTGATCGCCGGCGATCGTCGTGCATCAGAACGCGACGGTGGTCACCTTGACAGAAGGTATCCATCCACACAGATCGAGCTCTTGAGACAACTGTGAGGCCCAAGTAGGTGTAAATGTGACGTGAGCTCTTGAGTATATGAAGTCTGGTAGGAGCTAGCATCGGCGGCATTTTCCATTACGCCAAAGCAGTGCAACAATTCGTAACCTTATTTGAACCAGCGCCATTTAGCTTTCTGAGACCTGTAGGTAATGGAATGGAAGCAAAAAGCGTTGTTTTGGGTCATATATACTAGTGTACTCGTGCATCTGGTTTTACGAGGCTCCCATCGCGATTGTCATGTCTCTCAGCCAGGTACAGTCTCAGTGATAGTCTCGTTTAACAAGACTGATAGTTTCCTAAGAAGGAGAGCAGTCCACCAAGGAAACCACTTCCACCAGGGTGGACAGCGCACAAGTCGCCATCCGGGAAGCCGTATTATCGTGATCACAAGAACCGCACAACGACCTGGGAGCGTCCCGTCTCCAGTCCTACCATACACTCGAACGAAAAATCCCACGCGAAAGAAGTCGTACCAAAGTCCCCGAAATCGCAGAGTCCGCCTCATCTTGTAGAGAACGTCGAATCAGACACGACTATGACCAGCGAAGGCAGAATCGAGGAGCCTGAGGGTTTAGCTTACCCGTCTTCAAAAGGTATGCAGCTATTCTCAAGTCCGGGATTGGCAGTATTTTCACCTTAGAAGGGACTTCGGTCGTGTCTGCCGGTGCTGCTGACCCAAAGCGTGATGAAGAAGAGGTCAACGCCGGAGTTGAGGATATGCAAGAGCGTCTGGTTTTTCAATGTCAAATCGAGAGTCAGAGGGAAGTCATCGAGAGTCTCACGACGAGGACACGAGTTTTGGAAAAGGAGAAAGCAGGTCTCCTCCTCGTCATCAAGGAGCTAGAGGGTGAGTCAGAAATGTGATGTTTCCAGACACCTCATGTGCTAGACGACGACTCAGACAATCGAGAAGGCGCGAGACATGACGAAGAAGGCAGAAATGCCACTGACTTGTTGATCTGGTCCGCACGTTCTCATAGACTTCGACGTGCTCTTGCGTCTGACGAGGAGTCTGCGTTGATTGATGCTGCCAACGAGGTGCTTGGTGATCTGCAAGAGATTGTCGAGGAGTTACAGGAGTCGGTGTCTGAATCAGACATTTTGAATGGGAGACGACGCGAGATCACAGCGAGGTTCAGAAGGATGATAAAGAGGGAGTCCGAGGATCAGGATGGTGAGATACGACCCTCGAAGAGGAGCAAGCTTTGAAAAGAGGTCCGTTCAGATGTATGCAAGCTTTCAATTCCCAGAGCCATTATGATAATAAAACCTACGATGTGATAGTGTACAGAACCGCTACGAATGCGTCGACGAATTTAGAATTCCCCTGGGCCAGGACCGAAGTGCGCGCCAGCTGGGACACTTTTCCAGGGAACAGACAGTCCGTCATCTTCAGGCGGCTTGTTGAACGGAGAATCTGATGGACGGGAAACGGACTTACAAGTGTTGTCACTGACGGTGTTACCCCACCAATCCAAAGTTATGTTGTTGTAAGACAACGCAAAGAAGATGATGATCGTGGCGAATGCCACACCAGTATCGAGACCGGCGGAGAACAGATCTTCTAGACGATGAGCGAATGCCTGACGGGGAGCAGTACATGCACGTACAATTATATCGCTTCCACCACTGGAAGGCACGTTTCCGAATATAGTAGTTGAAAATGAAACCAACAATGAACCTGCAGCGCACAAATCAGTATCGTCAACGGGATATGGATCGCTATGCATACCATAAGGAGTATTGTGTCGTGTTTGCAGGTGGAATGTTACCCGCAGAGTTGAAGCTATGATCCGAAGTGAGGCGAAGACTGAGTCGCGACAGAAGGGCGAACGCACAATATAGGCAGGTTGACGTAGCGCAACCAGGTGTTGGGATAGCGTTTGTACAAGACGTAGAAGATGACAACCAAGCAAGGCTGAACAGTTCGGTGAGCAACGGAGCACGGCCAAGCCAGATCAACATACCCCGATCAAGAAGAACCACATAATCTGTGAATACGTCTGTCCCATCTGGAACAGGCGCTGAGGCCCAACCGTACCCCAGATAACTGCAGTGAAAGTGAGAAACAAGAAAGAGATAGTATTTGGGTACTCACGACTAGCATTGTAGACAACTCGAGTGCCAGCGCATGTGAAGCGAGCCGTGTTCTTAGGGCTGCACAAATTTTCTATATTGCCGAGCATCCATCGGAAGACCCCGACCTGTACGATGGCTGCCAAAACACTGCTATATATCTGCGCAGTAAACAGGATGCGGGGAGGTATCTTCCTAGAAAACACGTTTAGCCATGGAAGAACTAGCATAAGATGTTGACGAACATGTATTGGCCGAGCTTCAGGTCCATGGCGAAGTCGAGACCGTGTTTAATGGAGTTGTAGCCGTAGAACTTGATCATCATACTAAGGAACACCAGACTTCAGTGTCATACTGGGAGTTGAAGGTACGATTCGTACTTCGCAAAGGGTTTGCCGGGCCAAGCGTATCCGGCAATGAGTTCGGTGATGATGTTCAGGAAGATACGCTGGTTGGTCGTGCCTTCGAGGATACCTTCGGGTATGATCATAACAATACCCTGAGATAAATATTAGCCAAATCTCATTCGAGCTATGTCAAGTACGCACAAGACACCAGGCGCAGACGATGAAGCCCCAGACAGGTAGTTGGGTGTCCCAGTAACTGATAATGAAGTAAGCCAATGATCATTGTTTCCCTGCTTATGCACATGCCGAATGGTGAAGATACCCAAAGCAAGAGTGGCCACAGAAAGGATAAGGTACCACCTGTAGACATATTATTCAAGTTGTGTATTCGAGTGATGCAGACCATACCATTCTGGGACATCTTTGTACTTGTTCATGAGGCGCTTGTGAATGTCCTCGCCGCCGTCACGAGAGTTCTTGAACTTTGAACAAGTTCAGTGGGGAATATTGGACGAGTGACAATTCAATACCTTAGCCCAAATATCGGCGCCGTTGTAGAGATATGTATGAAAGACAATACCGGTGATGGCAGCGAACTACAACGTAAGTCAGAAGAAGACGATACGTAGTAGGCAGAGGGAGACTGACGTTCAGAGCGTAAGAGATAGAGTACGCCTAGGGTGTGACGATGAGACCACGACGCGTCAAACGGGGAGACCAAGATTACCATGGATATGTACATGGGTGAGTACGCTTCGTACTTCTCGAGGTTGAAAGTAAAATCCTCGTTTACAACCTTGCTGATGTCGTACTGGGTTCAAGTCTTGTCAAAGATTCGGTTCGGCAACCTGAGCTGACAACTTTCTCACCTTAGCACCAGTATTGTCGAATGTCGAACTGGAAATCAGAGGCAGGTAGTCGCTATACCAGACGCCGCTATCTGTCAGTGAGGTATGGAAAATGAGCACTTGACATTAAGACCGATCACAGAAACGCACAATACAAGATCGGAGAAAGGAACAGATAGAATATAGCGATGGCAGCGAAGCAATTGGCCGTAACCCAGAACGGCGTGGTGAGAGGAGCGCCAGCATAGTTGATGACCGTCCAATCGAAGCTGATAGGGATGAGTCCGAGACCACTGTTCATCTTGACAGACATCAGTCTCCTGCGTACAGGGCACAAATTTTAGAGCCTCACTCCGAAGATGGTGTTGACTTTTTGGTTGGTCGGCGCAATCCATGTCACGAAGGCGAAAGTGGAAAGGCAGGTCATGATGTAGTCGGGGAAGAAGAACCACACGAAGCTACCGGCGACCGTGAAGAAGAAGAAACGATATCCTGGATGAATTCTTGAGAGACCGACGCAGCTATTTGAAAAGGGCACGCGTACTGGTGATTGTCCAGCCATTGGCAGGCGAGTTGTCCTGGACTTGATGCAGTGTCTTGAACAGAACAGTCGAAGCCAAGGTTGAGGGCCAGATGAGTGCCGCTACACACTTCAGCAACAAGCATCGAAGATAGAGGGTCACGAACCAGGATACACGATCCAGCGACGAGCAAGGCCGGCAAGACCAAGACCCAAGAATTGTGTGGTCATGATGTAGCAAACACCAAAGCCAGCGCCAAGGTCATGTCCCCAGAACTGGTCGCTAGTCATGGCAACTAGCGAGCCCATGGCGTATGCTGTGCTGGTTGTGAGGTTCACGCAAATGACGATAACAGCATGTTCTCTGAATGACTTTGAAAACTAGCGCGTGCGGAGACGGGAGAGACTCACTTCATGCTGAAACGTCCGGGATTCAAGAAGAAGCTGACACGACCAAATCCTATCCTCCATTGGGGAAGATGCTCCCATGCGCGGCCGATAGGGAAGACGAGTAATTGCGCTACAACATAGCTAAGACTCAGACTCGGCTGAGAAGAATGATTCAGCACTTTAGACGCGTAGTAGCGATAGGAGGACGTACGTATCGTAGACTAAACAAGAACCAAGTCAGAGAGGGCCGCCAGTATCGGAAGTGCACTCACGAAAAGAACTGGTTGACACCAGCGAATAATATAACGAACACAGTGGTCAATACCCACATACGCGCCGCTGGAACAATTGGCACATTAGTTTCGCGTATCGCAATCAACGAAGGAACGTAACGCACTGTTGACAATCATGTCGGGGTCATCAGTGTTCGGTACACATGCCGCCACCTCGGGAAAAGGTGATTCGTCCCCGTCGACGTTCCACTTCAGCGCCTCCATGGGTGTCAGCTCGACCTTGTCCGCATCCTTCACGTCCAGATCCACCGAACTTCCCTCTTTCTCCAAGCTGCTCTTCTCGATGTCGGCGTCGACGGTGGCATCTTTATGATAGCTCAGCTCCGGCTCAGAGGCCGCGGGCGACCGCGCGGGAGGACGCTTTGAGAAGACGCTGGAGAGGAAAGCCATGTCGCGCTGGTTGAACCCTGTCTCGAGCTTATAAGTCAAAAATAAATGTTCATGCACATGAAGCGATGCGATCAGTGAGAGCCATTATCGCGACTCAGCACGTCTTTTGATAGCACCGACTGTTTTGAGCCCTGGCCACATCGAACGCAAAACTCAGAGTCTCAGATCATCTACAACAAATTAGCACACCAAAAATAGATCAAGGAAAGTGTACGGGAGGCGGGAGCTGATATGGCAATTCCTGCCCGCCGAGAAAGTGAGTACTAAGTTGTACCACCTGCGAAAGTGAGCGAATCAAAACTAGTGAAAAAAGAAAAATCCCATGCAATCGACCTTCCTAGCACCACACGTTCACGGATACTTACGTTCCAAACACTCGCGTCTTGGCGAAACGCCCCGCAACATCGGGTCCCTTGATGAGGACCGCGATGAACATATGCTCCAAGCATCGACATATCATATGCAAAAGCTCTGAATCTGATTCGTGCAGCAAACGTCTATTTTCTTGTTCTTGCATATTGTACAGCGGGGATGTTTGTGGGCGTCCATGGATGTGAGCAACTGAATATAATAATGCATATAGTTACGTGTTTATAGGGACCATATCTTGACCGTGGAATCTCGTCCGCCTGAAACCATGTATCGGTCCATATAGCGCAATCGTAAAACGGGATGGGTGTGGCCGTTGGTGAGGAGCGTGGAGTGCTGCATGCTCGTCCGGTTGTATACCTGGATGGAGGAGGAGGAGGAAGAGGAGAAGCGTGAGCGTTGATCGAATCTGCAAAGCGAAACGAACGATACCTTGATCCCATTCTCGCCAGTAGCCGCCACAATCTTACGCGTGTCGAATTGAAGTGCAGTCACTGGATGATCGTACTTCAAAGTCTCAAATACGCCTCCAGTGCGCAGATCCCAGACGCGTATAGTCTTATCCAGACTACCGCTGACGATGTGCAGCTCGTCAAACTGTAAGCAGGTGACGGGTTCGGTGTGGCCAAGCAGGGTGCGGTGAGCCTGTCCAGTACGCACTAAAGAAGTATTGTGAGTTCATGCACGAATGAGCATCATTGGCGACTCACTATCCCACATCCGAACGGCGCCATCGCCGCTTCCACTAACCAGCCCATAACCCCAGAACTGCACCCCTCCAACGAAATCAGAGTACATATCCCAGGTGCCATCAGCATACGGCGGAGTCGGCACAGAGAAAGTGCCTATCGACGCAGCCATGGTAGGTATCGAAGGTGCCGTGGAATGCGAGATAGCCCACAAGATATCCATAGTCATCACGCATTGCCCCGTCGTGAGATCCCATTGGCGAAGTGTCTTATCAGAAGCGCCTGTCACCTGCACATAGAACAATTAGCAAGCCAGCCAAACACACGACAAAGACCGAATATTACAAGTGAATCGTCTTCGAAGTACAGTGAGGTAACCGCTTTCGTATGACCCTCCAAGATGCGTGCGCACGGATTGTCGCTGTCGTCGGCAGATGAATGGCCATTGCGGATTCCGTTAGGTTTGTGAGATTCCTGAGATCCAGCGTCACCATCTTCGCTCTCCTCCGCAACGTCACTCAAGCTCACGAACTCGCCCTCCTCTCCCCATCCATCCTCGTTCTCCACTCTTCTCAGATCCCACAGCCTGATGCTCCCATCCGCACTTCCTGTTAAGCATACATGATCCTCCACTTGTATGCACTTCACAGGACCTCCGTGACCCCTCAAGCGTCCGATTTGAGTCCCAGTGAAGAGGTCCCAGACAATGGGTTGGTCGTCTTCCTGAGACGCGCTGACCAGGGTTCCATAGGGCTCCGAGAAATCCAAAGCAGCTATAGGTGCCGTATGGCTCTCGAGAGACATGAAAGCTACGCCTGGCGGAAGGTCATCGTGCTCGGAGGGAAGGAAGGCAGGCCCCTTGCGACGTCTAGAACTTTGAGGAAGGTGTGCGGGTTGAGTACCGTTGACTTTGGTCGTCCGGGCTGCCTGTTCAAAGTCCAACCTCTCTTTGACACCCTCGACTGGAGTCGCGTTGGGATCAGGTCTTATATTCGATAGAGAGAGCACTCACGTTCATCATCCAACTCGAGTTCGTCCTCCTGTATTTTCAGGAGATCGCGTTCCAACTTTTCCCGAATCGTGTCCAGTGCTTCGATTTTGTGGGTTATCTCTTCTATCTCATTGTTGATTAGACTCTGGGTTATTGGGTCAGCGCGAAGCGTAAAGCAGGCCGACTAGATACGCACCCTTCGTACATGTAAATTTTCCTTGTCCCGCAAGATCTCTTTGGTTTGACGAGATAGCTCGTCCTTGCCAAGAACTTTTGAAGCACTGAGACTTTCCCGCCCCCTCCGCTTTTTGCCCTTCTGGCCGCTCTCCACTCGCGGGACCATAACAACGTCGTCCTCGCTCGTCACGCTGTGGCCGTCGTCATCCTCGGTGAGGAGACCGCGGGCATTCATGCCGAGCTTCTTGAGACCGAGATGCGGGGCGTCGACGCTGCGCATCTGCCGGCGCCGTGTCCGGCTTTGCTCCGCACTCGGGATGGTGGCATTGAAGCCGCGAAGCAGACTGACGTTGGATGCGACGCCGTCTGGTTCCGGGACCTCGGCGTTGAGAAGCGCCTCTGTCGCCTCCATGACCTCCAGGTCGCGCGACGTCACCCGCCGCGAGCCCATGCCCAGCCGGAGGGGCGCGCGTCCGAGTGTCGCAAAATCGACGCGCGAGCGGCCGATAGTCCCGTGGTTGACCGCTGCCCTTGGCCGCGAGTTGGCGGTCGACGCAGAGCTGATCATTCGAGGCGTCATGATGACTGGGGCCACTGCAGAGTGCGAATCAGCGCTGTTCCTTTCGTCGGCGACGACATGATCGGCCACGAGATCAACCGGGACGTGCTCGGCTCGCTCGGAAAAAGGATGAAAACACGTACAGTCCGACAGTATTCGAGCAGAGTCCGACTTCTTGTGGTTGAATGGGGCCAGCAGAGCCTTTTGCACGAGCTCCAGCCGGCTTGGGCCTGGCGTATTGCGGTTGTCTGACGTTGAGGAGTCTCGTGGTGGTGGTCGAGCCGAGTCGTGGCTGGCACGGGAGTTCATGAATGCGGCTCGTCGACGCCGGAGCCGACGACGACGACAAGGGTGGCGGCGAGGACAATACAGTTACTGAATGAGTAGAGAGTGCTGGATTGAGCTTGCTTGCTGCACCTTCACGCACTCTTGTGCCGAAGCCGAACGCGGCTTGCTGAATCCCACGGGTCCCTTGGAAGTTAGACGTCACCGCCGTCATACCTGCTCGGAGCTCGTTCTTAGCTTTCAACTTGAGAGAGTTGTGGAAGCGTATGACCTGGAGTATACCATGGTTTCTACGTATGTGAATGCTCGTATGGTTCCACATTGATGGGACGCAGAATGCTAGTGTAATTCCATCGACAACTTTGTGTCTATTATTTGTCAGAGTAGCGGAAACGGAAACTATGAAACCAAAAAATCACTACAAGAAGAAAGAAGTACTCAGAATCTACGAATCTACAACAAGAACGACTTTGAGAGAGCTTATACGTATGCTACAGACGGAAACTCCAGAGTCTCTATTATCTAACTTACTTTTCTCTGAGAAACATGAAAGGAAGCCTCAAGCCTCACCTCAATATACAACATCTAATAGCCAAGTGCTCCCAATACAGCCTGGCGGCAATCACCATCAGCACACAGTATCATTGCTTCGCAGCGTGGATCAACTCACATCAGCATCATCATCCCAAGGCTTCACGCCCTGCGCCCACAAGACATCCGCCTCGTGCTTCAAGTACCCCCCATTCTCATCCCGTTCTTGCTGCTGACGATCAAACTCGTCTTCATCCCAGTATTCTTGATGAACGCTCGCATCAATACCGCATGACAACGCGGAAAAATATCAAAGGACTGACCTCGCCGCCCAGACATGCCAAGAGAAGAAAGGTGCGAGAGCGAAAGGCCCTCGTCGAGCGCTTCCCTCTTCACCTCCTTCTTCACAATAATTTTCGGCGCCGGCGTTTTTCTCACAGGAGCAGCGGCAGCGAGCGCAGCTTTTTCTTGTCGCCGAGCCTTGTAGCGTTTGCGTTTCTCCACTTTAGGATGGAGAGGCTGAGCGGGCAGAGCAGGGGGTGGTGCAATGAAAATGACAGGCGGAGGCGGCTGTATCAGAGTCGCCGGTCGATGTCGTGGTAGAGGATGTTGTCCATGAACATGCCCAGGAAAAGCAAGATTATCAGGCAGATAGCCGCGTTCGTGCGAGTAATGGCAGACATAGTCGCCGAATTGGCACCAGCCCTGGAGATAGTGCAGACAGACGTTGAACCCTCTATGGACGCGAATGGATGAAGGTTTCACAATGAGCAAATTCGCTAAGGAACACGTACCGACTGTCTCTAACGCTGCGGATATCGGGCGCATGGCAGTAGTCGCAGTCAGTCCCTTTAGTGCACGTTCCATGGTTGTAGTATCTGCAGGCTACGCCGTTGCCAACATGGTGGTAATCTTCATCCATGGTGGTCCGAAAATGAACGCGTCGATCATGTCTTAGGCTAAGGCGATCCGGATTTGAATCAGCATCACGTTATGATCGGCACTGCTAGCTGACTGCGTCGCGTCGAAGTCCGCGGACGAGTCTTTTGGGGAGAAAATACATGTACAGAGCACAAATAGAGGCATTACTACAGTTGATTAGAGACTACCACCATACAGCACCCTTCATAAGCCGGCGACCAGTACCCAGCACTTTCGCACTCTGCACCGAACCATCCGCGCCTATCTTAGCCCCAACCGTTAGGACACCACCGGGGTGCTGTATCCGGACGGTACCATCCGAGTCCTTGGGCATCATATCATGCGCAATCGTGCCGCGAACATTCGCAGCAACCCCCAAGCCCAACGCAACAGTCAGCGGAACCGCCTTGTGCATCACCCCCATCGACCACGCCTGGATCTCAATATCCGCCCAGTCTTCCCCAGCCGCGGAGATGAACGCAATCTTGGGCTGCGCCTTCGACGCGGGGTCCAGACCCATCTTCCGTGCGCCCGCCTGGCGTAAATGCTCGACATGCGGGTGGAATGGGGCCCCTTCCAAGTGAGGATTCCTCCATATGAAATCGAACCCGTCGACGAACACGGTTGGGTTGGTCGCATCGACGAGGGACGCGGACACGGGCCGTCCTAACTGGTCGGCGAGCTTGTCGATGGGAAAGCCCGAGGGAAAGAGGGTGCCCGTAAGAGCACCCGCGGGGTCCACGAACTCCATCGTGATCGCAGAGCCCTTCTTGTCCAGCCCGGCAATGGGAATCTCGGGCCTCTCGAGGTCCGCAACTCGGGAGTCCGAGATGGGAAACGTAGTGTCGATCATCTTACGCGTATTGGTGTTGTACGCGCGCACGGTGGCCGTTCCGTAGCCAAGATTGAGAGCGCTGGGATCCACGAGCCCCTCGTCGAGCGCGAAGACCCCAATCATCGTGGAGAGGTTCCCACAATTGCCCGAGTAGTCAACGACTGCGTCGTGGATCCCGACTTGGGCGAACGTGTATTCGACGTGGGCTGTGGGCTCCGTGGTCTTGCCGACGACGCAGACTTTGGAGAGACTGGAGATGCCTCCGCCCATTCCGTTCAGCTGCCGTCCGCTCGAGTCCGGAGAGCCCATCATACCGAGGAAGATCGGCGCCCAGTCGTGAACATCAGGAGGGAGTTCCGCTCGATTGATGTAGATGCCTTTGGATGTGCCGCCTCGTATGAAGGTGGCTGGGAGAGGGTTCTTGGTTGTAAAATGGCGCTTGAGTTGTTGACCAGCGTATTTGATGCTACGTGTCGATATCATTTAGACGCATGAACTCGAGGTGGCATTGGCAAGAGGAAAGTTGCATTGGGTCACATGTCCAACACAAGACATCATCATCATTCGCGAGTCTTGTGTGCGAACACCCAGCTCTTGGGGGCAGAATGTGGGTACATGTTATAAAAATGAAATGATACTGGCTGGGAATTTTCACTATGTCGATAAGAGACATCTAGGCATATCCTGTATTCTAACGCCACCTTCACCGCATGAAGCAATTCTAATACGACTAGTCTACATGAGTGAGACTTGATCAGCTTGACTTACAAGAGCGTCTACCTTGTGATTGATTTTTCTCAAGGTTGTACTAGATAAATGAGCTTTCAACTTGGGATAGAACGGCACTGGCTCGGGTGTTGTCCACTGTCCACAGTTGAGTGCTACTGGGTTACCAAGTTCTCTATATCTCTTTCAGCGTACGCGTGTCTTCTGATCCGTCTGTGGTAGGTAGCATCATGATGCCAACTGAGACAGCGTAAGACTAGTGTAGTCTTCGCTCTGAGCACGATACTACATACTCCACATGAATGACAGAATCAATGTCTACGAGGACTCGTTCTCCGAGGCCGATAACGGTCGCGGTCGCGGTCGCGGTCGCGGTCACGACTCCGAGACCTATCGCGCCTCCGAGTCGACCTCTCGTACTTCCGTGGCTCCTCACGATGCGTGCGGTCATCACGACGATCTCGGTGGTGGCCGCGAGACCGTGAACGGGAACGAGAACGGCGGCGGTCCCTGTCCCTGTCCCTGTAGCGATCTCTGTCCTTGTCGCGGTCTCTGTCCTTCTCACGATCTCTATCCTTCTCGCGCTCTCTGTCCTTCTCGCGATCTCTGTCCTTGTCCCTATACCTGTCTCTGTCCCGATACCTATCCGTATCCCTCTCCTTGTCTCGATCCCTATCCTTGTCCCTGTCTCGATTCCTATCCCGAGACCGCGACCTCCGCCGCGTCCTCCCCTTCTCATTCTCCTTTTCCTTTTCCTTCTCCCTCCCCCCATCGCGGCGCCGAGGTCTGTAATACCTCTCAGTGGTCCGTCTGGACTTATCGCTCGAAGAGTAAGACCGCGGCGCAAGAGACCTTGGGATCTGCACGACCGGCGGGTGTGATTGGGGTGGTGAGGGGTGATGTCCAGTAAAAGGAGTTTCGTATGCGGGGTGCGCTACGAGGACGGAAGGCGGATTGGACGGCGGAACGACTTGGATCGTAGGTGTGGCATGCTGCTCTGGGATCATGGTCATGGTCCTGGCGAGTGGGGACGTGGGCTTATGGCGTTGTTGTCTGGGCACCTTGGATTTGGACGGGGGAAGTTCGCCTGTCATGAGACTCATGACGGAGCTCGTGCCGCCGTGGGGTCGGAGGCCTTTGGGGTATCGTGTCGAGGCGTTGTGGTGCAGTTCGAAGGGTTCTGAGGGTGCGTAGAAGGAGGGAGCCACAGATGAAGGAGGAGCCTATACACGGGAGTCGTCAGAGCTGGTAGAAGGATATATTCGAGTAACTCACTTTCGGGACATAATGAGGTGATGGTTTGATCTTAGGACGTATGGAACCAGCTATACTGCCCAGTTTGATGTAGCTGAATATCGACGCGCCGCCGTCATCACGACGATGCGCGTCTCGGATCGTTTTCTACACCAAGATCAGTTGATTTGCCAACAGGAATCTGTGGCGTGCTCATACCTCAACGTCCTTCAGCAGCTGTCTAGCGTTTTCGTTCCATTCGTCAGGCTGTTGCCGTCCTTTGGTGAGTTTGCTGAGCACTGGCGCAACCGTGAACAAACTAGATAGACAGGGTTAGAACTTGTATATCAATTGACATTGTCACTTACTGAGCCCAGCGGTCGTCCAAAGACGGCACACGCGACCCAAGGGATCGTCGATGCTGGTGAATCTGGTCCGATGCATTACGCAGGAAACCGTGTCCTTCGACAATCTTAGACTCCTCGTCCATCCGCCTCAGTTTAGGGTATCTCGGCTGTCGCTTAGCCTTGGCTCTGAGCGACTGTACTGATCCCGCGGCGCGTCTTCGTCGTAGCTTCGAGTTGATTCGCCGAAGAGGTGATTTCGCTGGCCGCGTAGTGGTGTCCTGCCCAAATTCGTCGTAATCATGGATGTCCCTCTCGTCGGGAGGAGCTTCGAGGAATTGTGGTGGTGGTGCGTCCTCGTCCTCGACGCGCTTGGCCGGTCGCCGGAATCTGAGCTTCAGCTTCGAGGGCCCAGCGTGCTGTTGCGCGTCGGCGTCGTGTGGCGGATGACCGCCCAGTGCGAGGTCTGGCAGTGGTATAGCAGGTATTGGCTCCGGTGGGTGATCATGAACTGGATCCTCGACGACGCGCTTTCTGTGAGCCATCCACGACGGCATCCACGACGGCTCTGCCTCTGTGTCCGACTGGGCTCCGTCAACACCATGATGTGTCTCGTCAACAAAGGTCGCATGAGGCGGCTGTACGGGCTCAGAAACGGGCTCCTCCACGCGCCTGGACCGCCCAAATAATCTCTGGAGCGGCATCTTTGAGTGCGATGGTCCTGCATGATTCTCCTCCGTCGCGTCCGCCTCTCGGCTCACAGATTGGCGCAAGGCAAGCCGGGGATCGTGATCGAGTGGCTGCGCTGTCGTTTCGTCCACTCGTTTGCGCCGTCCAAAGAGTCCGCGAAACGGCGGCTTCGAGTGCGACGGTCCCGCCTCCTCCGGGCTCTCTGCGTCTATGCTCCCTGATCGCCTCGTAGTGCGTTCTGGTGACTGCGCCTCCATGCGCTTTGACCGCCACAGCCTGAATGTTCGTGCCGTGCTCTTTGGTGGCTCTGGATCCGCGGCTGCTTCCTCTATATCGTGTCGTGGTTCTCTACTCCTCAGTCGTGCAAGCGGATTCATAAGGTTGTGTTCGTTGTCACTGTGCGGGGGCAGGAACGAGGAGGGCACATGGCATCAACCGTCAACGGTGCAGTGCACCACTGCCAATGGGGACCCTGGTTACGGCATTCTCCTTCATATTGGCGCCAACGATTCTGCGAAACGAGGTCTCTCTGGGTCGCATTTCCTCTGCGGAACGACATGGGAACGGCTTTCTTCGAATTTCCAAGTGATGGTTATGGACAGGCTCGGACTCATGTAGAAAACCGGCACCGAAACATGTGGTCGGCCGCCACCGGCTTTATTATGTTCGTAATACTTCACGTTCATTTTTACCCTTTCCTCAAGACGCCACGTACATATGTGTAGCCTGTGAGTTTGCGCGTATATCTTGTCTACTTCTACAACATCATTAGTCTAGTATGTCATCGTAGCTCGACTGTAGCACGACGAACTTTGAACACCAGTCTACATTCCAACACTGTGGGTTGTGTATGTACTGCAAGCAATCGTGTACGAAAGGAGCGAACGACGCTTCCAGAGAAACGGCCCCCATACTAATTCAGGTATATAGTAGTCAGAACCCTGGGACAAGAGGGTGTAGCACGACGCAGGACAAATACAGAACCACCAGCAGAGTAGATTACTATGGCCAAAGACCGAGGTCCCCCAGCTCAACAAGAACAGAAGGCGAAGCACGCTTGGGCAGTGACTGGGATGTCTGAGTCTCCAAGTCGTGCGAGGATGGAGACCACGGAGGCTGAACCGACTTTTTCTGGAGCCGTTCCCGAGCGGCAGTCAGCTCTTCGATGACTTTCCGAAATCGATCCAGGTCCGGTGGATCATAGAGCGAGGTAGGTATCTGTGTCACCTACACAGATCGTATGTTAGTCACTGCAGAGACAACGAGCTGGTCCGGATACAAACCTCCCAGTCGTTCTCCAGCCACTCAGCGTAACGTGCCATAAGCTTGTAATTGTCGTATATAGTCACGGCATCCGCGATGAGTTTCTCCATGACTGGATACGTGGACTGCAGAACCGCATGCGAGCGTACCACGGCGTTGATATCCCACGTATACAGAATGTGGCGATGGTACCAGGGCATCGCGAGGAATTCTTTGTTGACGATCTCGCGCGTTGCATTGAGCGCCTGGAACAGATCTTGCGTATATGCGATGAACTCGCCGGTTTTTGGCAGTATGTTCGATTGGATGTATCGCTGGAAGTCCCCGTAGCAGACGCGGGCATCGTTGGTCACTTGTCGGGTGTGGACTTCATATTCCGTTTGCGCTACTCTGAACGCGCGCGTCAGAGGGAGTCGTGCGGTGAAGTCTGTTGCGTTGCCGTGAAGCTCGAAGATACGATGCATCTTGGAGAGGGCCTCTAAGGCTAGGTAATACTGGAGGAGACGCTTGAGATAGTGCTGCTAGGGACTAATGTGCCATCCTTACCACAAAGTTCGGGCGCTTGACTGAGCCCCAGCAGCCGATTGGGAACGCCTCCAAAGCAATAATATAATCAGGATGTTGCTTACTGTCTGATTCGAGGGGGCTTTCGTATTCCCATATCTTCCCAAATTTTTGTGACAACTCTCTCATTGCGCGATGTCGGCGAAAACTCATGTCCTTGTCAATGTAGTCTTGAATGTCCATGAGGCTACCAGACAGTGTCAGCAACGTTTAGGTCTCGAATGGCAGGAAACGTACGAGGGGATTGCATATACATAATTGACGAGGCCAGAGGAGGACATGATATCGAGCATATTCGAGGCGTGACGAGCAGTGTCCGATAATGCCCTTGTAAATGCAAGGGTTCTGTTTTCGGTGACTACAACAAGGGATTCATTGACCATCCTCCACGGGGTCAACCTGTCCAGTCGAACTATGGGGACTGTAGACATTCTGGGCTTTTGAATAGCGGTCGAGTAGATGTCTTGGACAAGCCATCGAATGGCGTCTCTCCTGATGAGGAAGGAGGTGAGAGCAAGGTATAGTACCAGAGTCAACAGCAAGAAAACGAAGAGACGCGGCCTATACACGGTGGCGGAAGTTTGTGAGATTTGGCGGTGTGGAATGCAGATCATATGGTTTGAGGCAAAGAAGAGGCAGACGAATGACTCGGATCACAAGGAGCCACAAATCAAGAACAAAACCGGCGGCGTTCAGTCCCCAACAACGGTTGTCGCCGAACTTCTGTATTTGATGTGGTAGGTCGCACAGGTTGTGTGTATGATGCCGAGAAAGTTGTCAAGTGGGGATCATGTAAGAAGCAAGCTCAACACATAGAAAGCGTCAATCGTCAAGAGAGCAAACGGGGTGGTCGGAGATGCACTAACTATCCGACGCAAGTGTCGCTGCCATCGGAGCGCGGTCTTCCAAGCCCAAAGTAGTCTGGTTCGTGTAACCCGCGCCGCTCTCCTCGTTGCTCAAGAATATTTCCGTACGAATCGTCCCATCTAGATATGAAGATACCATAAGAGAGAGGTCCTTGTGTTCAGCTGCACATGCAGTCCATTCGATAGTTCCAAGGCATACGAGAGCTGTTGACTGGAGGACTTTTGCAGGTGGGACAAATTTGCGGCTGGGCGGTAGACCTGAGAGGAAGCTAGGCCATGACGTCCCGGGGCTTCTGCGAAGTTAGCCCATGGCAGGAATCCGTCCACACGAAGTGCTTAGAGCTCGTGCTACCCTGTGCAAGCATCAAAACATGGTCCATAATGCATGATCGGCGAAGGAGAAAGACATACTTCGTGTCGCCACGATCCCCGATGTCCGCGCCGTCGCATATTCGGATAGCTACGAAAGCAGTCTACCTTCGATGGTCGTTCAATGTCATTGCGCGTGGAGTACCAACGGTTGCAGATATTTTGGCGGGTATCTACAAGGGCCTGCAGATCCCGGTCACGGAGGAAGAGTACAGCACGTTGTCATGGAACGAGCAACACACCGTCGCGGAGGCGTTCAGACAGCGCTGTATCACCAGAAAGATCATATCTGCGGAGGAAGAGATGAAAAGGGGGCTCCTACGGATAGATTTCCTAGTAGGGGGAACACAATTCAAAGGTTTGATGGAGGGAAAGACCTGGGAGTTGTTCGTTGGGTGATCAGAGAAGGGCCGCTGTGTATGCACATTGTGGTAGAGTGTATACTACTAGACTGCATGAGTCGACTTGACGTTGAGCGTGACTGGCAGTGCAAGGAACTTAGGAAGAGAAGGAGAGCCGTATAACGTGACCGCGAAGTCGCATCATCAAACTGATTTCGCTTATGAATCAGAATAACGAAGTGGTACGAGTTGTTTCTGGCCGCTACAAGTACATTCAATACATCCCTGACATCCTACGTTCCCGTCCGCAACCAGTCAGTCGACTCTTTCCCAGACTGGAGAATTCTCACCTTTTTTGCCATCTCACAGTAGAAGAATGGCACCGAAACAAGCCCAGAACAAAGCTGCCAAACCTCCACCGGCCAACAACTTTTTGACGAAATGGGCCACCCGACTCGTGGCGATCGGCATGCTCATTGTACTGTGCGGATATCTGGATACCATCAAGGTCTGCTCAGTTCTGCATTTCGCGCATTTCTCGTCGCTGAGTTTCGTATGTCTAGGACCGATGGTATGTTCTGGACCCGACAGAGCTGCACGAACTGGCCAAGGCAGCTATCGAGGCGTCCCCCAATAACACTGCTGGCATAATAGAGCATATTGTCACCAATCTCACTGCCACTTATCCGTCCGAGGTTATTCGTATCAACACTGATTCATCCGAATGGGTCTTCAATAATGCTGGCGGCGCAATGGGCGCCATGTACATCATTCACGCCAGCATAACCGAGTATCTCATCATATTCGGAACACCGCTTGGCACCGAAGGGCACTCTGGTGTGCATACTGCAGACGACTACTTCAATATTCTCGTAGGGGAGCAGTGGGCGTTCCGTCCGGGCGCTCTTGAGATGGAGAGGTACCCTGCTGGATCCGTCCATCATCTTCCGCGCGGGACCGTCAAGCAATATAAGATGCACAAGGGTTGCTTCGCGTTGGAATACGCTCGCGGTATGCAATCCGGTCGCTCAATATAGATAGCAACTCACCTCTTTCGAGGATGGATCCCATTGATGCTTCCTTTCGGTTTTGCCGATACCTTATCCTCTACTCTCGACTTCCCCACCTTATACAAAACGTCCGTCGTCACAGGACGGGAGATGATCATGAATCTCCTTCGTGGCAAAATCTAGACTCGGATTTGATGTAACTTATTCTATCTTATTTCACCTAGTTCAGTCCTTCATCCGGTGTTCGTGGTTCTCCAAGCGGTTCCAGAAGGCAAATAGTTGCTTTCGAATGTCGAGGTGTGGACTCTTGGTTGGTATAGCGCAATGTGCGGACGTCGCAACGCGCGCAAGCCTTTCATGAATCCTTCGTCGTCCTCATGATGGCCCTTGCCGTACTAACAGCGGTACCTCGCATGGTCACTTCGGTTCCGACAGCACTCGTCCAATACTTCATCATGTTGCACGCTTCCGTCAAGATTTCTCATGATAGAAAGTACCAGACTCACGGAAATCTGTCTGCTTGGCATCGACGCTATACATCAAATACAGTTGCTGTGGTGTCTTTTCCCTCGCATGGCGGATCTACGGTACCTCCAGGTGAGTCAACGACCTAGTCAGGCTTGAGTCACTCAAGATTTTCGTGATGCGATGATGAACATTGTGCCTTCGCGTATGTCAAAGCTGTGACACGACTCATCTATGCGCCTCACACGCGCCTCAAGGCAGTCAAATAGTCCTCGTCTGGCTCCAGTAGCACTTGATCTATCTCTGCAACAAGCTCGACGCGTCATAGGAGCGATGTTTTTCACGAATTTTCAAGATTATTTGCCTCCGCGTCCCCTATGCAATAACTTCAAAAGGCCGGACCCAAATGTCGCTCCTTCGTTCCATCGCTCCTTTCCGTGCCCCTTGCTTGTTAGAGTTCGTCGGCATATCAGCGTCGCGTATGCCATCCTCTAGCTTGCATGCCATTGTCACTGATCTTACTTTTCCAGAGGGTCATGTCGCTAGCGAAGCTTCCTGTGGAGATTGGACAGGAAATTTTCTTGTACTGTCTTCCAGAGGATATGGATGCCCTGCCTCGAGCTGGGAGTGCGCCCCTAGTATTCCTCGGGGTCAGTCAAACGTGGCGCGCACTGGCATTAGGAACGCCACGGCTATGGGCGACATTGCCCATCGAAATTTGGAGCGGAAAGTCGTATCCACCTTTACCCGACGTCGAACGGTGGCTGAAGCGCTCAGGCGACGTTCCCTTTGCGTTCACTTTGCGCCAGATGACAGGATGGGGCGACGACGATCGACTCACCAGCAAACTCATTCGCACGTTCTTGGGCCATATTCAGCGTTGGCAGGACGTAACCTTGAAGCTTGCCTCCGCCATGTCCGTCCGCGCCATGAATGGACACCAAAATGTCATACCCTCCCTACTCAGATCGATGAACATCCATTTCTCCGTCTCGTTTGAGGTCCTACACGCGGAAGATGTCGACGAGTTCAGCAAGACTCTCCTCCTTTTCACCCAGGCGCCGCACTTCTCTAGTCTTGTCATACACGGCGCAAATGTGTTCCAGTCCATTGACATTCCGAACGAGATTCAATGGGGCGGCATTACGGACATTAAACTCAGCGAAGTCGATTCCGTCTACACTTGTATCGACCTCTTCACGATCTGCAAAAATCTCATCAGTTGTAGTCTGGGCGTCCGCGCGTCGGATAGCGACCAAGAGTCTCCCACATCCTCTCAGGCTATTCGACCCATCCTCCTTCCCGGACTGTCTTCTCTCACCATAAGCCTCGACGAAGCGGGCATGCGCGAGATATTCGGCCGTCTTCAGGTCCCTCAGCTGCGGGAGCTTTCCATCAGCTCTTGTTCCGTCGTTTGGCCACAGGACTCGTTCATGTCTCTCTTGGATCGGTCAGGCTGTGCCCTTGCGAAGGCTTCCTTTCTGAATACGCGGATGTTACCCGAAAACTTCGTCGAAGCATTGTCACATAGCGCCTTGGCGTCACTGACTTGCTTGGCCGTGCAAGAGGAGGGATGGCTGCCCGAGGACTGGGTCAGCGTTATGTCGCTCAAGAGCATTGAGCAGATGATCGAAATTGACCAGGATAATGGCTCGCCGATGTTGATGCCACACCTAGGCTCCTTGGTATTCACCGGTCGCTGTGTTGAAGATGACTGCGGTAAGGCAGTCGTGGACATGGTTCTGACGCGTTGGAAGCATGGGTCTTTGACCCAATTTTCATGGATGAATCAATACATCACGGCCGAGCTTGATGAGGTGGATTTCAAGCGTCTAGCGGATGCCGAAGGTGAAGGATTCGAGTTGTGCATCGGGCGCATAGGCCATATGTGGTGGGAAGTGTAGGAATCGTACAAGCACTACATTAGACTACATGACTTTACATCGTACCTATGTGCAAATATATAGAAATACAACTATGCAAGCCAAAATCTCATTCAGAAAACGCCGAAACCTTCTTTGAGTTCCAACGCCAGGTCGTTGACACTCGTATCAACTTCCTTTGCCTCCTTCGCACAACGTGCACAGTTGCACACGAAGCCCCATTCACCGAGTGCTCGCTTGCGCTCATGGTATGACAACTCCGGATCAACGTAGGTGATAGTGAGTTCTGCTCCAGGCAGGATCTCTCGTCGAGTGAGGACTGTGATCCGTGCCAAAGCTTCACGCTGATGCAAGTGTCTTACGGAAACGTTGGGATCGCACGAGTGATTCATATGTGAATGCAGAGTGTACAGACCGCCATGACTTTCCAGATCTCGAAGGGAAGTCAGGTACTGATTCTCGTGTCTGGTCGAGGAAACTCACTGAGGCTCATGCGACCAAGCCCTTTCAGGAAACCATCCATTGTCCCCAGTTCGCCCAGTTTTCTGCCGATGAAAGCAGCTTTATAGGCAGAAAAGGCATCTGTCCAGATCTCCCTCAACTTTCCAACTTCCTCATTTTGGAACTGAAATCTTTCTTCCATCCCCAAGACGGCAAAAGCCTCAAGAACGTCGTTTTCGTGAGTTTGGATTACACGTGCGGTTGCCTTTGCCAGTGCATGTAACCCCATCCAATTCAATTTGCGCGCAAGAGCAAGCAACCTCCGCCCACCTTGAGTACACATAATGCGGTGACCCGTGTCTCGTGCCCTGTTGAGGCAAAGACGATTGCAAAAGTGGAGACTACAATCTTTATATCGAATGGGAGGTCGCTTCAGTGGCGTGGAACAGTGAGAATATGCACCGCCCTGCTGCTGCAGGTCGTAGAAATCCCATTCCGGCGCGAGGATCCAAGGATCCTCTGTCCACAGAGTCTCTCGGGCCATAACGGCAGTAGTTGCCATGAGGCCCTTCCCGTGACGACGGCCAAAGTCTCGAACAGAAACAGACGGGGGCAATGTGAAGGTAGAGTCGGGCATTAAGCGTGATGATGGGACCAGAGAGTCGGGCTGAAATGAGGTAGCATTGGCGGATATACTGTAGTAAGCCCCTCGGTCTTCAGAACCTTTCGAGCTCTCTTTTCGCTCACAGCCCAGTCGGGATGAGACGCCAGAAGCTGTGCGTGAATTTTTGGGATGCCAAGGGTAGGATGGGTGATTTTGAGTGATATGAGTGCAGATTTGAGGTCTGCATCTGATGGCGATACTGGCTCCAGGCTTGTCATATCAGCAAGTGTGGCACGGAGGAGCGTACGAGCGACTATGAAGGTAATCTGTCTGCAGAGGCCATGAAAGTTCTAATCAGGTAAGTATCAAGAAAATCGGGTCCCGAGCCTCGAGTAGTCGAGGTGACTGCAATTTCCTTATCCGGCACCTCGATGTACATACCTCGGCCTCGACGGCTCGTAGCAACACTAGAAAGAAAGATCACAAGGCGGCGCGTCTCATGACCGGCACTGTCCCGGCTTGTCGACGCGTTCAGGACTGGCATTCAGCTGCAGCTGCCGTCGTTGAACGTTCAACACCAACAGCCATCGGGACCGCCGACATGATGCTGTTTCTCTCTCAGCTTGTGCTAGCGAGTAAGTGTACAGCATCGGAGGAAAGAACACGATACTTCTGTTTCATCGAGGACAAGCCGAAATGGAGGGCTTCGCCAGGAGCATCCTGCGACCTTTTAGAACATCCTGGCTCGCTCTTACTCTTTGCCCAAGACGCCACGAAAACAGCTTGTGGTCTAGCATGCATATCTTGTTTATATTACGGGTGTACAACATCATTATTTTAGTATATTACTGTAGGTCATCTGTAGCACTACGACTCTCGAGCACCATCTGAAACCCGAATACTGTGCAATATGTACTGAGTGAATGACGCTCCCACATAAATAGCCCTCATACAAATCAAGAGATTACACACAGAGAACCCAGTCAATCGGAGGGTGTATAGCATGTCCGAGTCACAGTTTCGGATACGTCAACGGCAGACTGGACTATGGCCAAAGGCCGAGGTCCCCCAGCTCAACGAGAATTGAGGGGGAAGCACGCTTGGGCAGTGACTGGAATGTCTCCATGTCGTATGAGAAAGCATACCATGGAGTCGAAACCGACTTTTTCTGGAGCCGTTCCCGAGCGGCAGTCAGCTCTTCGATGACTTTCCGAAATCGATCCAGGTCCGGTGGATCATAGAGCGAGGTAGGTATCTGTGTCACCTACACAGATCGTATGTTAGTCACTGCAGAGACAACGAGCTGGTCCGGATACAAACCTCCCAGTCGTTCTCCAGCCACTCAGCGTAACGTGCCATAAGCTTGTAATTGTCGTATATAGTCACGGCATCCGCGATGAGCTTCTCCATGACCGGATACATGGACTGCAGAATCTCATGTGCGCGCACCACGGCGTCGACATCATACGTATAGAGGATGTGGAGATCGTACCAGGACAGCGCGAGGAAATCTTCCTTGACGATTTCGCGCGTCGCATTGAGCGCCTGGAGCAGATCTCGCGTAAATGCGATGAACTCGCCGGTTTTTGGCAATAGGTTCGATTTGATGTATCGATGAAAGTTCCCGTAGCAGACGCGGGCATCATTGGTCACTTGTCGAGTGTGGACTTCATATTCCGTTTGCGCTGCTCTGAACGCGCGGGTCAGAGGGAGTCGTGCGGAAAATTCCGTCGCATTGCCGTGGAGTTCAAAAATATGATGCATCTTGGAGAGGGCCTGTAAGGCTTGACCATACTTGAGAAGTTGCTTGAGAGAGTGCTGCTGAGATAGTGGACATTCCTTACCTCGTAATTTGAGCGCTTGACTGGGCTCCAGCAGCCAATTGGAAACGCCTGCAAAGCAATGATTTGATCGGGATCGCGTCGTTCTGCACTGGCATCGAGGGGGCTCTTGTATTTCCGTAACACCTCGAATTTGATCAGCAACTCTCTCACTGCGCGATGTCGGCGAAGATCAAAGTCGTCTATGTGGTTTCCGATGTCCACGAGGCTGGCAGACGGTGTCAGTCAACGTCGTTCAGGGCTCGAGTAGCAAGAAACGCACGAGGGGACTGCATATACATAACTGACGAGGCCAGAGGAGGACATGATATCAAGCATATTCGAGGCGTGATGGGCAGTGTCCGATAATGCCCTCGTAAATGCCAGGGTCCTGTTTTCGGTGACTACAAGAAGGGACTCATTGACCATCCTCCACGGGGTCAGCCTATTCAGTCGGACTATGGGGACTGTATACGTTTTGTGCTTTTGAGTAGCGGTCGAGTAGATGTCTTGGAGAAGCCATCGAGCAGTGTCTCTTCTGATGGATGTGATAGCAAAGGCGAATAGCAAGAAAAGGAAGATACGCGGCCCATGCATGGTGATTGTAGTTTGCGGGAGCTGAAGGTTGGATCACATATTTATGGGAACGGAATGCAGTGAGGCAAGACAAAAGCGGATGAAGGATCATAAGCCAGCCACAAAACTGAGAACAAACCGAGTGACGTTCTCGCATGCGCGATCAGACAGCTGTAGGCCCATTGGGGCATGTCGGTTCTGAATGCGGAAGGTTCCCTAATGGTCCAGGGGATGCAACACATTTGGCTGGTAACGGGCGGTATTTGTGCCTGAAGAGCCCTTGCGCCAACCGCTATAGGAGGGGGTACCACTATGACTAAGCACGGCAGCTACTGCCGTTAGATCAATCAATTCCTTGCCGATGTATGCCGTAGTGTCGCGTGTATCAATCACTTATCCGTCTCATCGCTTCGTTCAATACCATCACATACCCATCTGTTTCATCCGTCCCGCTGCCCTCCAGATGCTTGATACTATTGTGGCTAGTCTTCCATTTACTGCCACTCAGGCTGGCCAGCCGTCCCGAGCTACTCAAGTGGACCTCTTTCAAGATCTTGATGGGCTGTATGTCCGATGCGATATCTGCTCGACACGCGTTGGCATCCAAGTCGGCCGCTCACTCAGTCCTCTCACAAATCATCGCTTCTCGAATACATGCAGAAAGAATTTGGCCAAATTGAATAGAAGGGAATCAAAGGTGCGTCTGACTATCACAGTGCCACTCAATCGCAACTCACATTCACAGACACAGGCAACCACTTCCACGGGGTCCGCACCACCCATGCAGCCATCTGCGCCATCCTCGGTCGAGGTTCCCATGCGTTTCAAGGTGCGTACCCGCCTTGTAGCGCAACTAGTATTAACGAAAGATAGACCCCACCACCTGCCGCGCCATCGTCTCATCCCCCCGTTCTGCTGCCCAGACCACGTACATCGGCTATGCTAGACACACCTACACCTACACCTAGTGCCCCTTCCACTCCCCGTCCACACGCTGCATCCTTATCCATTGTCACATCTCCGACTGATGATCACGATGTACTACCACCTATGAATCTATTCACTTCTTCATTACATCGACCGATGCCTCCCAGTGTGATCATGGAAGACGACGCCTCCGAGCCTGATATGTCATCGCAGTCAGACTCATCATCTCTGTCTGCCGAATCGCCTCGTCTTCAACGATCGCCAACACCGGATCAGGCAACTACTGGTGATCCTTCAGAGAATGAAGACGCTCCCGATGGCAACAAGAAGAACGTTTGTCCCGGACAACCAGTTTCTTGGACGCCCGGAGATCCATGGGAGACGTATCCCTTCGACATGCACCGACGACAAGAAATGCCTTGGGAAGTTCTCGGATATACAAGCGAGGGCGATGATCATTTCCTTCTGCTACAATCCGAGAAATGCGGCGGCTTTCTGGGAAGCAAGCAAGCTCAGAGGCGAGGTGTTTGTGATGCATGTTGCAACCTGCAGTCCTCAGCGCGTCTGAACGAGCTCAGTGAACGGATGAAAAGGGACCCATCACCGAAAACATCATGGTACTATCTTAGTCACCAGCAGATGCGAAGTGTTCTGGTGACCGTCAGGAAGCAGCTAAAGCGTTCAAGGAACAAGGTAAGCTTACACGGACTATTGTTGCGATGCATGTAACTCATTTGTATGGTAGGAAAGGAATCTCAAGCGCAGGTTGAGGACTGCTACCCAGTCAGACACAGAATGGCTGCGTATCGTGACTTATATCTCCGAGTACGATGTTCCCGGGCTTCGTCGTCTATTGGCTCTGGCTCTCCGGCGAGGAATGGGTGCAAAGTCTGTCTTCAAAAAGCTTGAAACCTGTGTACAAGGCTTGTATACACCACACGGTGGTTGGACAGAGCGCGAGTATGATCTTGCATTTCTAGCCAAGGCTCTCGGTGGTCCTCGTTTGCTCTTTGCAATGCAGAAGGCCTTCGCACTGCCTTCCACATCCACTCTACACCGTAACATGCCTCTCCCTAATCTTCATGTCTGCTTGTCCACACCAACTGCCGAGGATATGGAGACGGCAACGTCGAACATGTTTGGACCTGAAGTTCGCGCACCTCCCCAAACAGAGAAGCTTCGGCTGGCGGGAAAGGTCCTCATGATTGATGATATTGCTATCGAGGAAGTGGGGCGCTATGATCATGATCGTGACGCGGGTGTGGGTCTCTGTCGAGAGCATACACTAGGAATGTCATGCTCAACTGAAGACTTTGCCGCCATCGATGCCATCAGCACTGCTCTCGATGGCGGCAAGATTCATCTGGGAAAGGAGGCGACAGTACTTGCGATTGGATCGCTCACTGATCCTGACAACTATCTACCCATTCCTGTCCTTCTTTCCGCAACATGCAAGGCCGAAACTGGAGATGCATTAGCACGGTGGCTGGATCTATTCTTGGAGGTCTGGCGTAAGCATCCTCGAGGAGAGAAACTTCATGGCCCCATCGTGACTGTTGCCAGCGACGGCGCGTCAACCTTCCGATCAGCACGCTTTAAGCTCACAACGAAGGAGCGTGTTGATACCTCTAAAGGTTACGGGAAGGTCCTATCACAGCTTCCCGGTCTTGATCTGTGGACCGGCACGCTTGGTCTGCTTGTGACCTGCGATCCAAAGCATGTCTTCAAGCGTTTTGCTACTCTCTGCCGAAGTATGTCTGGCATTCAGGTTGGGGACACCACGGTTGAGCAGGTTCACATCGCATCGCTCCTTGCACAACTATCTGATATCAAAGAGGCTGGAGCAGATGATCTAATGGATCCAGCCGACAAGATGAACGTACCAAAGGCTGTCCGTCTTGTTCAAACGCTTCTCCGCTTCGAGACCGAGTCCCCCACGCTTCTTGAGACCGAAGCAAATCAAGTGGACAAGGTGACCTTCATCGGAAAGGTTCTGAACTTTTTCATGGATCCGTTCGTCACAGATCAGAGTCTCTCTGATCAGATCGAGTCCCTTGCAATCTACGCGCATCTCACATACGCCCTCTACAAAAAACACGGTCTTTCTTTTCTGACTGGTGCCCTATATGCCGACTCGCACGCCATCATCAAAGATATCATTTTCAACACTGCGCGTCTTACCGAAATTGATCCCAATCTACTATACTTCATCATCCTTGCTGGACAAGATCGTCTCGAGGGTCTATTCTCCAATGTTCGAACACAGGACCATAGTCGCAATTTCGATATGCTTCAGCTGTCACAGAAACTTGCCATTGCTGCTGAGCTTGTTGAGGTATTCAACCGCAATCCAGATCTGAATCGAGGTCATCGACGGCGAGACGTGAAGAATGCAGAAGGGGTGGACCATATGAATCCGGCATCGGTGGCACACGACAATAAGACTGTCGGCAGCGTAGATCTTCCTGCAGTCTGGAAGAGAGCAGGCTCTCGTGCCAATGAGGTACTGCTGGAATATCTGGGCTACACCTACGACTTCGCACCGGATTTCACCAATCCTCGCATCAATTTCATGACTCCAGATGGTAAATCCTATGTGGGATCGAAATGGTCACCAGATGACAAGCGATCCGACGAGGGGCATGACTCGTCTATATCTCAGCGCGAAGCAGAGGCCCGTGCCGAAGCTCAGGCTGAGATTGTCACCCCTACACCTCCTGCACCTGCTCCCATCGACTCAGTCTCTCCTCACGATACACGCGAGTATATGGAGAACCTCCCGCTCGAAGTACGCGATGAACAGCTCTACTTCAATCAGCTTGAAGACGACTTTACCGCAGATGGACTCCCACCAGAGCTCCAAGAGCTGGCACCTCACTCGTCTTCTACATCATCTACTCCTCGTCCATCACGCTTTGTCCAGATTGACGGAAAGCTCTTCCGTAAAGACTCTGTCATCCCGGCATTACTTCGTTCAGATAATGCCCGTAAAGCCACAATTAGGACTCTTCGTGCGGCTGGCGTATCTCAGCAGAATGCTATGCGACTTCAGAGTCAGAAGTACGTCTTGGCTGCTGCATCCTCCGATGGCATCACTGCAGACAGATTGTCAATTGGTGCCCGCGACATTGTGGCTACATTAGTCTGCTCGGGTGCCAAACTCTGTCTTGCGGTACTCGAGATCCGTCACTTCGAAAAGGACGGTGCTAGAAAGCAACTCAATTCCATTGAAGTTACTCAAATGACGGATAAGGTTATTGCTGTATGTCAGATTGCTGCCTTGCAACCTGCGACAGACGATGAGCTTGATTCTGATATTGTTGATTTGGCCGACGATGATTCTGACGACGAGGATGATATCTTAGAGACGGATTACACACTCTCAGAGTGGTCCGTGCCTCCAAGTTTCTTCCGTCTCGATGCCGAGGGCAGTACACGTCTACTTAACCCCAAGGTCTCACTATTCCGTGTTCCCGCCGACTGTCTTCTCATTCTTACCCCTCATCATCGACAAGTTGCACCTCCTGGCTCTCCAAAGCTTCGATACCGGCGCTTTCTCAGACATACAACCCTCCGCACGTTGCTTCACGAAGCATGGGATGCATATGATCCTACATCGGCCACATTTCTCGACTCTGTACGTGCTATTCCGGCGGTCAAGAGTGCTGGAATCCCATACCGGGACCTGATCAGTCAAGAGCACCTTTACATCGGTAATATCCCTGCGTTGAAGGTGACAGAGAAACACGAACCGGACACTCCACTGCGTTGCAAGCTTTGTGATGCCAAAGTAACACTTAGGCAAATGCGAAGCCACGTCGGTGCCCATCTGCTACTTGCTTCTCGGGATCTCGAATCGACACCGGATGTGATAGAGACGGTCCGTGAATCTTGTATATTTACTTGCTCGATGACATATTTAACATTCAACTCTTGTACAGATTGGCTCCGATCCATGTGGATGGTGTGGCACTACTGGTTGCCATACAACACTAACGGTGGTCACGACCCGAAAAACAGTGAAGCGATCCACCACTTCGACTTGTCCATACCACTATGAGCAGATGTCATGGGCTCATGCCATCAAGGTTTCCGCAACATCTCCTTCGACAAATGTTCCGATACATTGTGCACTTTGTAGTGGATCGTCGCCCACAATATGGAAGTACAACGCTCTTACTCATCTCGTTGCAGAGCATAGCTACCCAAAGAGCGGAGGTCGCGTCGAGCTACCAAGTCTACCAGCTCGGATGTGGGTTGACATGTATGTGTCGTCGAGGGAGGAGGCTTTGATTGGCGTACCGGCGGAGACCACGGCCAAAAGTCGAGAGCAGCACTTTCTACCGGATAGCGACTTCATGGCCATGATTGGTGACCGCGCCGTTGACATTCATGAGCTTCTGCAGCTTCATGCTCGGAAACGTGCGGACACAACTTCCAGTACATCTACATCACACAGGCCCTATAAGCAGCCTCGAACTGGTCCATTTTAATCTTGTCTTCATTTGCTTTGTAGTAGAAGTAGTAGATATCCTAGATCGGTGTAAGAGCTAACGTTCGTCGAGGCGTAGACTCGCTACCAGCCGCTTGATCTCACCGAACAGTCCGACGGCATGATGTTTGGCTATCAAGTGTTTGGCATGTTTGGTCTGTTTGGTTGGGGTGGGGGTTCGGGTGATCAAGCGACTGGGAAGGTTCAGCCTCCTTTTGGCAGGTGGCCCAAATCCTGAGTTGGGACTTAGAATTATTTCGTGATCGACGGATTTCAGTGATCTCAGTATTTGCTCTCGAGTCTCGCACACAAATCTTCATGACTTCAAACTTTGCAAAATATATATTGGATACATTCTGAGTCACAATCTGGAAGGAATAAGCATGAAGGGCAATGTAAGATAGCAAAATAAGCGAAATTGTAGTCAAAAATCACAAAAAGCAGGATGTCTCAAAAGTGAGCTCACCAAAAAGCCTAGAAGTGCTCAGAGTAGTATATAATAGATACTGAAAATGCTTCATCAAAGAATCAAGCTTCCGGGGGCTGGTTTCACGGCACTAGCTATTCCCCCAGACTTGTATTCTTGAATATAAGATTATTCGGCAGCAGAGATCACAAGTAAAACATACCAGAAGTGTTCCTCAGTGCCCAAATGACTATTGGAACGTTCCTTCAGGCTGAGGTGGCCTAGAAAGCCAAGCAGAGTACTTATGCCCATAGTTATGACCCGGAAAGAAGATTTGCAGGCAATCAAAGAGAATCAAGCTCATGCAAGCGGCCAGAAGAGCGTTCAGATGAACCCCAGAGCAAGTGCGAGTGTTGCGAGGCAGGCAGAGGAGAGCTAAAGCGAGTCGCAGAGTAGGCCATGGTCGAAAATTACAAGTTCAATGTCACAAAAACGTTATCCCCGATGTCACGGCTAAACCCTCCCAGCCGCTTTGCCAAAGTGATAAGCGCAGCCACGTGGCGAGCGCGGATGGTCACGAGCCTAGTCGAGACGCACCGAAGGCGCCTTTAAGTGGTGGTGGGCATTCCCCGCTTTGGGCCCGGGACGCTTGTCGTTGTTTGGCAAAGACTTCGCTCCCTATTAAACAGTACATCGAGATGGTCAGGCCTTGAATGACATATTGCACCCACTTCGGCACAAGCTTTGAGAGAGAAAGTTGCTGGGAATACCAAGCCGCACATTCGAACCAGACGGTGTCACGGTACGGAAGGGTTTGACACGATTCCTCTACCGGAACGAGTTCGGTGGGTAGAAAGCTATCGAGATAGCTGTGTGGCTGGTGGCTGGTGGTAAACGTGCTTGAGGGCTAGTCTGCTGCTTTGAATAAGAGCTCCTAGGGACCTGATTATACTTGTCTTGCTTGCTTGTCTTGCTTAAGGGCTAGTCTGCTACGTCGTGTAACTCCTAGGCACCTGATTCTGGTACTTGTCTTGCTTGAGGGCTAGTCTGTTATGTCGTATAACTCCTAGGCACCTGATTCTTGCTTGATTGTCTTGCTTGTGGGCTAGTCTGCTACTTCGTGTAGCTCCTAGGCACCAATTCTTGTTACTTGTCTTGCTGCGTGTGAAAGAAGTACCTAACTTAGTCAGCGATGTGCTGCTTGCTTAGGCTTGAGAGCGGGTTCGAAGGTCTCAGAGCTGTCTGATGACTGTTAAGCAGATGGTGTGAACTTGGGGTGCTTGCCTTTTTGGGGCCGAGCTGCTCCCTATTTATATTCTTTTGGTACAGGCTATAAATAACTTCTTACTGACTACAATTGACTGTTTCTGACTATGTATGACTCGTTTCGACTCAGTCTGACTCATTCTGACTCATTCTGACTCATTCTGAGTCAGTTGAGATGGCTTGGCTTGTTTTGACTCAGAGTGAGTCATTGTGAGTCGTGCTGAATCATTCCTGAGTCGGTTCTATTAATAGAGCGTTCATGTCTAAATTTGGAAAGTGATGGTTATTCTTGATGATTACTTTTGTACTCTGTCAAATGAAGACTTTCTGTGTGGTGACATTCGCGGGGCACGAATAAATTTGATCGTCCTCGATCATTATTTTGACAGAATACAAAGAACAAATATCAAGAATAAATCAACGATAGTTATTCAACTTTCGTGCGACCTGATCAACTCCCGTGTAGCTGTACTCCACCAAGTTCCTTTTCCTGCCTCTGCTTGCTTGTCTATAGCTTCCCACAAATATGATGGGGCTTGCTGCCAGACGGCAGGATTGACCTGTCTTTGTCTCATCTGTCGCTGATATCGGGGACAAAGGAACTGGTAGGGAACTGCGAGGAGTCGAGGATATGTTGTGGTGGTAGGTTCATCAGCGACGTTGCAGCTACTGCACATGAGTATAGCGATTCCTTCGCGATCCTGATAGAATCCATCAACCCTGAAATTGCCCATCCTGGTGCCGCTATGCCCATAGAACCAGGGTCCGATGGCGTGTTTTGAATAGACAATAGTCAGGAATAACTGGCAATTGGGAAGATAGGCTAGGTAGGCCATTTCGACTTCGTAGGTGATTTCTGTGTGCAGACGCTCTATTCCAATGTAAGAAGGGGGTCCGCTGGTCACAGAAATATAAGGGACAGCATGCCCTATGATGGTCTCAATCTCTTGTCGAGAGAAAGAGGAGGAGATGATTCCATTTGTCGAAGCAGTGGCAGTGTCTGTCGCAAGGGACCTAGTGGACTCGTTTCGAGCGTAATGTGCATATAGGCGTGTGCCGTTCACAAGTTCGTCATAGAATGGGCTGACGAGATGGTCTGTACTGGCAGTGACTCGAAGCATGGGTGCAAGTTCGGAGAGTGTTTGCGCCACCTCAGGTGATAATTCTGGCAGAACGAAGCGGCTAGATTCATGTAGACGCGCGGCTGTGGGGAATCTAGGGGGTCGGGGAAGCACCCATCGCTGGTGTGGATAGATAAATGCCTCTTCGTATGAGGGAGGGTTCGACGGTTGCTATGATCATTCTTGTCAAGCGAGTGAATGTCGTTGGGAAGGCGCATACCTCGTTTGGTTCTCGAGGCTCTTCCGTGGTAATTTCCTCAGTTGTTTCCGTTGTTTGCCTGTTTATAATGCGCAGGAGGCGTCGGAACATGGTGCTGGTAATGGGCATGATGGTGGTGTGATGATGAATTTCCCAAGTCATTTTGACTTGCTAGATACAGGGCGCATAACGTTCTACGTAATTTTAACTCGTTTTTCCATGAATAGTTTATCGAGATCCGCATCGTGCTTCGCCGAAACCTTCATCCATCTTTTGGGGTTTGGTGTGACTCTCGCATCTGGTTCCATTCCTACAAACAGTTCCAAATGCTCATTGGCGATGACAATTCGCTGGAAGGAATGATAGGCGAACTGAAGGGTGTCTTCCAGACACTGAATGTAGGCGTAACGGACGCCCTCGTTTCGTCGATGATCAATGTGCGTAATGATGAAGTTTCCGAGACGGTCACTGAAGCAAAGGAGGTTGGTGCGCAACCCATGGGTTGCGGCGGTGCATCCTAGAAGGAGCTCCCCCAGTATCCTGTCGTAGACATAGTCTGTGGTGATATAGCGTGCATTCAGTCGCGGCAGTGGCGCAAGCACTGGTTGGGTATAAACAATACTGGGGAGGAAAAAGCTGCGAAGCTGTTCTTCGGCGAGCTCAATGTCCCCCTTGAAGACTTCATGGATGACTATGTCGTTGGGCTTGTGTGGATCATAGATGATCTCGGCATTTCCGCCAATCCAGAATGCATGCACGGGCCCGTCAATAGGTCCCAGTTGTGTGCGACTGAAGAGGTCGGTTCTGCTGTTTTATTAATGTGAGAGTCTTATCTGAGGGATAGCTGACCGACGGTTCGTATTTGTAGGAGAACTCGAATTTTGACATGGCGGCTCTTGATGAGTTACGAGTGAATTGATTACTCATCCTCAGCGCCTATATTACTTTCGTCATCGGTTTCCTCGGGCGTCTGATTTCTGATGGAGACATGTTCTAGTCCATCTTCCAAAAGCCTTATCAGTCCCTCACGTCGAGTAACATACGGTATTATGCGGAAGCCTGCAATAAGGTCCTGGAATTCGGTTCCATCAATTTCGGCTAGTCGGTAATTTCCCCTTAGGGATCGATAGCGAACCACATACGGCCCTAAGTACCTCGGGTTTGTCTTCTTGTTGACTTGGTAAGATGTTGTGTATCGAACGTCCCTGACCAGTACCAGATCTCCGGGTTTGTATCGCTGTTTTTGCAAACAGTGCCAATATCTTTTATTGAACTGTTCGCGATTTCGTAGTCGGCTCTTCTGAAGTGTTTGAACGGCCTTGGATATATTTTCTTCTCTTCTTTCTAGCTGCTGAATGCGTTTTTCCAGGAGCTCAGTGGTAGAGAGGTCAGTCGGAAAGATGATGTCAGAACACGTGAAATCTAGAAGGTCTACGGGTAATACCGGTTCTACCCCGTGTAAGAGGTAGTATGGTGAATATCCTGTTGCTGAGTTGACTGTGACGCGGTCTGCAAATAGAGCTATTCGAAGCTTAGTGTGCCATTGCTTGGGTGCCCCAGTCGTGACATCCTTGTCGCATGATCGTATAATGGCCTCTCTTAATATATAGTGTCCTCGCTCTACTTGTCCGTTGGCATGTTTGTTATACGGAGTTATGGTCACGTGAGGAATTCCTAAGCGGGCCGTTAATTGCCGAAATGCTCCTTGGACTTCGGCACCATTGTCTGTAATTACTTTTCCAATTACTCCATATCGACAATAGACGTCTTCTTCCAGGAACTTGGCTATGGCCTCTGCTTTGACTTGTCGTAATGCTCGTGCTTCCGTGGCTCCAGTTAAGTCGTCTTTTATAGCCACTATGGCGATATATCCTGCACTTGGTGGCATGAACATGACGTCTAGGAACACCTTTTGCATGATGTGAGTTGGCCGGGAAATCGTAGGTGGAATTTGAACTTTTATCAGGTTTCTAATCTGGCATTCATGACAGGAGACAATGAAGTCGTGTACATCTTTTTGCATGTATGGCCAGTAAAATCTTTGTCGCAAAAGCTCCATTACGGTATGAATTCCACGGTGTCCCAGTTTATCGTGAGCCCATTCCAGGATTGCTGGTCGTGATTTTGGATCAAAGATCACTTTAATGGGTTGGTTTTGTCCGTTTCGTTTATACATTCGTCCGTTTTTTACAAAGAATTGCAGTGTCTTTTTAATGAAGCGCTTTCTGGCTTGTATGGTTGGGAATGCTTGACTTATTTGCAACTGGGAGCTTTCTTCGCTATTCAAATATTTGAATATCTTACTCAGCTCTTTGTCCACAGTTGCCTGTCTATGTATTCCGGCTTCTTCGTCTGGTGCCTGGGCGGCCTCAAGCTGTGCGTCTAGTTGGTCATTTCCTAGCTGATATATATCTGGGTTAGGAATGAGCGATATTAAGGCTATATTATCCAGCCACTCGTCATCTTCATGTTGGAACTCATCGGGTTCTTCTCCTGGTGCCGGTCTTCGGCGTGACAGCCCATCTGGTCCTTTGAACCTGGTGGCTGGTATGTGTTCCAACTGGAAGTCGAACATTAATATTCCCTGTATCCATCGATTGATGACTGCCGTGGGTTGTAGGTCAGGCTCATTGAGCATTCCTTTGATATACTTGGCATCCATCTCGACTATAAGCGCTGGTGCACCAATTAGGTATATTCTCCAGTGTCGCAAGGCTCGATATAATCCATATAACTCCAACTTTGGTTGTGAGTATTTGCTTTCTGTGGTATTTAGCGGTAGTGATCCATATCTAGCTGGCCGCCGTATTCCTCGATCATCTTTTTGTGATAGGATCATTCCTACTGCTATGAAACTTGTGTCTACTGACAGTATGATTGGGCTCTTGGATTTATAGTCTATTGCCCGTAATGCTGGCGCGGTTGAAACTTTGACTTTCAAAATCTCGAATGCTTGGTTTCATGCATCCGTCCAGACAAAGTCCCTGTTTGCTCTTGTTAATTCTGTGAGTGGTCTTGCCAATAGTGAATAGTTCTCTATCCAGATGCGCACGGTTCCGCATAGCCCAAGGAATCCCCGTATTTCTGTGACATTGGTGGGCGCAGGCCATTTTAGGATCTTACTGACTCTGTCTTGATCCGGTGTACGTCCTTTGGCACTGCATGTTTGTCCTACAATGACAGCTTCTGGTCGACAAACCTGAACCTTTTTGGGGGAGAAGGTTGCTCCTGCACATTCTACTCTATGCATAACACGATGTACATCTTGAGCATGTTCCCATATGAAGCGTCTGATTCCTGGGTTTTCCTTCAAAGTTTCGGGTTCTCCCTTATAGTCAAGGTAAGCAGACTTTGGTCCTTTAACTCCTAGATCGTCTATAAATATATTGGCGGATTCTGGGATTTCAGGTTGTAATACAAATGTCATGCAGTTTTGAAATTCAGCTGGAGAATTTGTGTATCCCATTGGTAACGCTGTCAGGCGTAACAGTCCCAGTGGTGTATAGAATGCAGTAAGGTCATGTGATTTAGGGTGGACTAGTCGTGCATCAAATCCCCAGTATAAGTCAAATACTGTGAAGCATTGGCTTCCACCGAACGGTTCAACAAAATCATCAATTATTGGCAATTGTCCCGCATCTCGGATTGATACTTTGTTTAACGGTTGAAGATCATGGATCATTCGAAGAGTTCCATTTTTCTTCAAAACACAGAACCATCTGCATCTATATGACGACTGGCTTGGTTCATAGACTCCGGCTGCCATCTTGCCTTTCAGCAATTCTACCACTTTATCTCGTATTCCAGGGGGTATTGGGATGTTTTTGTATTCCCAGGGAACATGGGGTACGGTGGCCATAATGTAGTCTGAGAAATATTCCCTGCTTAGCGTGCCTCTATCTTTTTCTTCGTAGGGAAGGGTTTTTTCATGAATACGCAATATGTGTTTGAACAATTTCTCCTCGTCCGGTAGTAAGAAATTATCTTTGTTGATACATAAGTCGTCCATTCTTTCCATGGTTAGTCGTTCAGATGGAGTAAACTCTGGTGGATGTACTGGCAATACTTCTAATGTTAGCAATGGGTCCCTGGGAATAACTCGCTTGACCCTTGCTTCCTCCGGAAATGTTCCCGATACTGGTTTAATCTTTTTATCCACCCGTTTGTACATGGTAAATATTTGAGCCTCATGTTTTGTTTCCGGATATGGATCATCTTGCGTACAGCAGATCAAAAGATCACTATCTTCGAGTTCGTATTGGTCCGTAAAGTAGGTTGCCATGTCTAGGCTGAGTTCCGTAATGTCCATGAATAATGCCAAGTTTACTATCCCTCCCTCGGTCTTTTTTAAATTAAAGGGGATATGCTTCTTTAATTTACTTGTTTTTCTCTTAGCATTTTGACTGAATATTCTGGCGATGTATGGCACAGCGCATATTGTCCATAGTAAGAATACAAGTAATTTCGTATGATGAATGTAAAACGGAGCGGGGTGGAGTGGCGTATGTGGACGATGGTACAGGCATAACTGAACTGGGTGGTTTGTGATCGAGGCGTAACTGCTAGGTGTACAAGCGAGAGCTGTCTGAAACATATTGGTACTGTTTGTTGAAAATAGTACGTTCGACATGAAGGGGTCCATGAAAGATTCTTTCCGAGTTGGCTGAGTGGTGTGGGTTTGGGCGCAATGTCCGCTCTTGATAATAGATAGAATGACTGGTAGAAAAATTGCGATGCATGGAGTTTGTGAATGATTAAGGCCGTGTTGCCTATTAATTGTCAGTTGAAAAGCTTCTGTGTCCCACGGAGTGGTGCTTACTCTAAAGCTTCTCTGCCATAAAGCTTCGTCTATACCCAGAGTCGTCGAAGGAATCCAATGTATCGAGATATCCCTGCTCGAGAAGGCGATAGACGTCGTCCGGTAGCATGACCCGTTGGTTGCGAATCGTTCGGATCGTATTTGCAAGTTGCTCGTGACCTCCTGCCTCGAGTGTGAGCGCCGAATGATGAAGAAATTCATCGTCTTGCCAGGTAAGTAGCGGGTTTCGGGGAATGAGGGGCGCACGGGCCTCCATTCTTCCCTCTCGTACCCGTCCTCCGTGAAGGCATAACGCTTGAAATCCCTCGGCTGTAGATGATTTGTTATCGATATAACGAAAAAACAAACAATGGTGGCGAAAATAGTGGTGAGTGTCGTCGGAATCGGGAAATCCATCGACTATGTTGCGCCATGGCAAGGCAAGAAGAAATTGAGCGAGTCTGTTCATACCTTGCACCAGGTAATGCCGCCCATATCTCAGCGCCGACATCTTTTTTGCCCATGGTGTAGTGCGTATGTCCAGCGTGGTTGCGCAATCCGTCCGTAGAAACTTCATGGCTTTTGCCGTATCCGGGTTTCGCAGTGATTCTGCACGGTCAGGGTAAAGGCTTGCTAGGAGTATGTCTTTGCACCTTCGCGTGTATGGTTCCTCAATGGCGAGAGACATATCACCGCGTCCGTATGTCAACAAGTCTGAAAAGACAGTGACATCGTTGTTGTGGAGGTTCGCGATCTCATTGATGGTTCGTCCCGCTAGATCCAGAAAGGAGGATGTCGAGGCTTCTTCTATACCATTCACTATGCGCCGCCTATTAATTTCGGTGAAGACATCATGCGCACGCGGCCAGTCGTCCAGCTGCAGCGTGGCTGTGAAAAGGAATTCGGCTGCCAGCCTAAAAGGAATTCCTACACGTTGGTCTGCCTCGTTTGACCAGACAAAGCAGTTCACCGTGTCAGGATCAAGGAGCCCGTTCCCATGGAACCGCAAGGGGTGATTATCTTGTACTCCGTGGAATATCAACACGTTCTTTTGGCGCGGCAGAATATCTCCATGCTGGTAGCGTAACGATTCCATAGGAACGTTAGCCACTAGGTCGGACATTTCGAAGTCATCCGGCGATCTGAGGCCATGCGTCTGAATGTTGAACGAGTCATAATAATTGAACCCGTCTACTTCGAGCTGCCATGTGGGAAGGGCGTAGTATTTCTCCTCGATCAATTGCAGGCTGGCCGCGAGAGTGAAATTGGTCAAGGATTGGTAGTCGCAAGCATCGAGGTCCCGAGAGTAGACAGATAGGGCGCTGGATGATACTTCTGAACCCCCAAGACCCTCGTCTTCTTCTGACTGCGAGGAATCATCGGCCAGCATCGTTTCGTTGCTCATGGTTTGCGGACGCCGGTTGACGTCACTTTTCATAATGACATCCGAGTCGTCGGAGCAGATTCGCTTTGGCGCCGGCGTACCGACTGGCGACTGCTGCTTCCGCTTCGTGCTGAAGAGTGTGTTGGCTATGATGTGGCGACCCAGCGCTTCTCTCCTGAGTGCGTCTGACTCGATTGCTTCCGGACGTCTGCACTGTATGGGTGTTTGCAGCTTAGTTTCTGGGAACAGTGTGTAAATGTGGTGCCCTTGTGCCAGTATAGTAGGATAGGGATCACTTTCGTGGTGTATGGCCACGCTTGCATCCATTAGAATTCCTTTCCGATAAGGTTCCTTATTCATCTTCCTTGTCATCGCGAACGTAGATACATCGGGGGCCAATGTTACCGAATAGACCGTAAGCGGTTCCTCATGAGTTGGCGCCGATTTTTCTTCTGTCAGAGTATGATTGTTTAGCATGGCGTCTGAATATTCAACGGGCCATTCACTACCTTGATCCATGGAGGCCAAATCACCGATCTCGTCGTTGGGTGTTTGGATATCCCTTCCAGGGGTCTGCTCTGTTTGTTCGCCGTCGGTTTCATCCGGCGGTTTAGACGGTGCAATAGGTTGGGAGTCCCCGAGACTTGTTGGTTTTGCTTCGTCATCTGCAATAAACGAGTAGAAACAGTGGGCTTCGGTCGCATAAGGGTCGTCGTCTTGGAGCAGTAATGCTTCCACGGCCACACCGAGTTCGATGCTGACTCTCCCAAACGTTCTGGTAGGCAACTTGAACGTATGGTCGCAGTCAAAATCTACCCTCCACAGCTTGCTTTCGTCGCTAAAAGATAATGGTTTGGTCGTGCGTTGGGTATCGCGAGCAATCGTCAAAATCGACTCGCAGAATTGGTCCGAGAGTCGCGGCGCTAGTCTTGGAACAGTTTGCATACCAGGTGTGCGTGGCTGTCTGCGGGGTGGGTCGTATATGGATCCTGGCGTGTCTATTCCGCGTACTTTGGGAACGGGAGGCGGTTCAGGAACGCGACCATAGGTGGCCAAGTGTCGGTTCTGTAAGTCCAGAAATCTTCGCACATCAGCGTTGGCGCAACTGACAAAGTCTTGATACTGTTCGCGGGTACAGCCATCCTCATCCATTCCGTAGTTTAGGTCCCAGTACGCGTTGAATGCATCTTCCGGAAAATCGTCGTCGAAGGATGGATTATGATGCCTTTGGTCAGCATAGCCGGGAAGCTGGCGGCTGTCTATCATCCACAGCTGAAGCGTTCCTTTTCGCGAAATGGCTACGCCGTGATCATGGTACTGGTATAGTAACACCCCAGGCATTACCAGCTGCTGTACACAAAGATGTCCCATTTGTAGTGGTGGCATTATGGTCGCATCCTTGCACGTTGTCTGGAGAACGTGGACGAGCTGCGGATCGAGCTTGGTTGGTGGAAAGAGCGAGTTCAATAGGGCGTCGTCGTGTATATGTCGGTATCTCCGGAAGATCGAGCACATAGTGGCCCATATGGTCAGAAGGTCGGACTCGGTGTAGTCTGGTTGAATTTGTGCGTTAGGCATAGGGTATCCCTCCATGAATGTGGCCGCTATGGCTTCCCATTCTACACTGTTGGGGGGGTTGAGAACTCGCTCTAAAACTAGCATCAGTTCCTTGTTAGTTTGAGCAGGAATATGCGCACGAAGGGGGTCAATGACAGTATGGTCGGGTGATACCGTGGTATGTCGTTTGACTCCTTCTGGAATGTAGACTTGCAAGCGGGTTTCGAAAGTGGCTGACTTGTGCACTCGCAGCGTTTGCCGATCAGTAGGCGGTTTGGCAAGATAAAACCAGTTGAGGTACGCTGGTAAGGGCCGGAAATATTGGGCGGCATGGCTTGTCGAGGGGTTTTGGAAATAGACCTGCCCGCGTTCGTAGGTTACGCCGGCGTATGATTCATCCCTTGGGTCGGTTGTGGCGTACCGCGGCACCCCGTCCTCATCTATGGTGCCTATGAGCAGAGAGGGATATACGTCCTCTGTCGTCCATCGCTCGCTTCCGACTCTGACCCGTACGAAATTTCCAACATCTCCGGTGGTTCTCTTTTCAAAACCCTCTTTACTGGTGTTGAAGCCCACGTCAGTCCGACGTAGCGCCCCCCGGCTATGAACTTCGACCGGATCAGGCTCGCATCCATAGATAAGAGCCACCAGAGCAGGCCCAAGCAGATCGACTCCGCTTCCCTCTGTGATCGTTGCGTCGAACAACACTCCTGTTCGTAGGAGACATGTCTCTCCTAGCCGAACGGTATCAAAGGCGGACCAAACTCGTCCTTGAATGCGAATGTCGCGGGTACGGAGCTCGTCTGTTGGTCCGCTGCCGCTTTGGCGTTCACGAGCTCGATAATGCCCGCATGCTGTAGCTAATACTTCCTTCAGTTTGTCGAGGTTCACGTCGGGTGGCTCGATAACTGAGTTCGGTCGTCGAGAGGGCGCAGGGATGTGATGAGCTGGTCCTGAAGGTGCTTCGTGTGCCGAAGTGAAAAAAGGCTTGGATGAGACATGGAATCCCATATTCATAAGGTCAGCGGCAAGCGTCCCGTATGTGAAGGCGTCGATTTGATAGCAAAGAGCATGAGCCGTATGCGGCTCTCGATCTGGGCCGCTAACCCGAGCGTCTAGCAGGACCATGTTTCGGATAGTCTCCTCCATCTTTTCCCGAGGCGGCAACTGTAGCGCGATTTTGGAACGAATTTGGTATGCGCCGGTGGCGGATATTCCGCGTACGTGATTCCGGAGACCGGGCTCTCCCCATCTCAGCAGCTCGCTTTTCGCCAGGAAGATTGCCTCCGCCACTTTTCCGGCAGGGATCACGCTAAACAAGTTCAAGGCAACGAGTTTCGGCGGGGGTTCATAAGGCTTTGCGGGCAGTTTCCCGCGTCGTTTCCTTCGTCGGTATTTTCGTTGCTCTCCGTCTTCCCGTTGTTCAGTATATTCCTTGGTAATTAGGGCAAACTTCTCACCTTCATCACTTCGGTCCTCCTCATCGCTGCTATTTTCATTGCTCGTGTCCCAAGGGTCCTCTTCTTCTGAGTCATCGCTAGGGATGGGGTTGAGAGGCGAAGCAGGCGAATCTTCTTCAGCCTTGATGGCTTCGTCGTTTCAGTCCAAGTCCCACATCGCAGGCCGTAGATTGGGGAGAAGCGGCATTATTGTCCAGAACAGTAAGCCTGTCATGGTCTGGCCTCCCGCGCACCGGTACTGAGCGCCAAAGACAACGCCGGATATAGTATTCTCGTGGCCAACTCCGTAGGATGGGAAGACCGCTCCGATTCCTCGCGCTTCAAACGAGTGGAAGCACGGATAGTCTGCGGCGCCAATAATATCGTCCGTACTGATCTCTGCCGCGGCTCGGGCGTACGCGGACTGAACTTGCATAGTGGCGACACGAATTTCGTGAAGGTCATCCTCGCGTAGCGGAGAATTCTCATTGAGTGATGTATATGGATAGACAGACCCTCCGGTCGTGCGCTGAATACCGTTGGCTAGCTCGATGACTTCGGTAGGTCTCGGTTCAGGATCCCAAGCTGTACGTGCGCAGGATTCCAGAAGTCCGCTCAGCGATCCTGCATTGTTTTTAGTACGATTTGCCGTGACGATTGACACAGACTCACCTCCGGCTTCCATTGTGCGAGGCACGTAGGACTTCACGTGCGATATCCAATGTTCCGCGCCCGCCATTCCCTCAGCATATCGTCTTTCTGCATGCCCCTTTTCGTTGTACGAAACTAATCCTCGTCCCAAACGGTAGTATATGTATCCCTGAAAGGGCGGGCAGACGCCCCGCACCAATGCTCCTCCTAGCAAGACTCCCGATTCGTACGTCCGGTCGTTCACATGTTCTGTTGGAAAATGGATGGACTGTTCGCCAAACAGTTGGATGGGTTGATAGCTCGACGGTAATTCCTCTGGCTGGAAAGGCGTGTACTGGTTGACGCCAAAGTTGGCTTCGGAGAAGCGCTTGTACGTGACATGTTCGAGTTGATGGTGAATGTCGGCGACCCGGTATAAGTGACCGCCAGGAGAGCGCTCAGGCCCAAAGACAGGTCCTTCGAGAGGATACAACGGAAAATAGATCGTCTTGCATATCGAATTGGGCGCCGCCGTTGGAAGAATAGTAGCATGGGAAGGGTAATGACTGGCAACGACTGTATTGTCGGGATGCTCGTAGTGTTGATGAAGGTGCGCGTTGGCCCTAAATTCGCGAGCCGGGCCGGCCATAGCCGAAGTCTGTTGATGTATGGCTCGCTCTCTGATGGGTGTGTGATGCTTGTTCCCTGTCTCATTTGCTGCTCTTTTATTCTTTCCTGTATCATTTAGCGCGCGCCTCCGCACTTCCTCGGCTCCTTTGACTACTGCTTTTACGAGCCAGCATATTGCAGCAAAAATCAGGCCTATCCAGCATAAACTTTTGTTCTTTCGCCAATTTTCCTGTCTCGGTACTCTTTCGTCCTTCGGTCCGAGCTCTTCGTGCTTGGATAAGCCCAAGATGCTTTCGGCGTTGCTGACGTGTGCGTCGGCTGTCTCGAATGCTTCTAACTCAGCCGCGCATGAGTCGTTCCATGATTCAGTCCCACTCATCGCCCTTGTGGACGCGTCAGAATGACTCTTTCCTGCGGCGTCGGAAGAGTCATAAACTGCGTACGTTCCTTCGGCAAGATCTTTTAGCCCGTTACTGGACTCTTCTTCAGCTGAGACGCGCGTCAGCCTGTATTCCGAAGGTTTGGGGACGCCTAACGCGCGAAATACGTGTCGCCTTGTCCCGGTAGGATCTTGAAGGTCCTTGTATAGTAGGTAAGTCCCCTCATTCCTTTCATCGATGCAAATCAGGTTTCCCCGTTGCCAAGGGCGTCCCAGGAGTAAATCGAACGGAAATGTTTCTAGCCCGACAAATAAATTCGCTTTGGTTTTCACTTGCCCCGAGCCCTGCGATAGCTCTGCTTCTCGGATGAAGCCCCGCATTTGTGTGTTTCTCCCACTCGCGTCTCGCATAGTCGTAATGACTGCTTCATCGATTACAAGCCCTAGATTCTCTGCAGCCGAGCGCTTGATTATGTTGAGTTGCGATCCCGTGTCGACTATTGCATTAACTGTTTCTCCATTGGCTGATAGTGGAATGGTTATCAGTACGCCTCTGTCAAACACTTCCTCAACTTGTAGCAAGACCGGAATGTCCTCGACTATTGCGTTTTGGTCCGCATTTGGCTTGTTTCGTTTGCGAAGTAATTCTGCAAGTGCCTCGCTGATATCCTGTGACGCTCCTAACAATTCGAACATCTTAAGAGTTATGTCAGTGTTCAAGATTACCTTTACCAAATCACTTTTGTCAGACATTCTGCTGATTTCTGATGTTCGTTTCGTTCCTTTTGGCTTCTTGGCTGAATCCTCCATTACTTGTGGCGCCTTGTTCAAGTTCTGGGAAGTCGTAGCCTTCTCTTTTCCTTTGGCCGCAACAGGTATTGGGTCTATATCCATTGGCTCTTGATTTGCTCTGTCCAGCTGTGTAGGGAGTCGAACGTTAATTGGCTTTGGTTCTGGAAACTGCGTAGGTTTTTGAATTATAACTGGCTGTGTGTTTGTTCTCGGATGATTTTCTACGGATTGTTTTTGCGTCGATCCCTTTGCTTTCTGACTGGTCGATTCCTTAGGTGGTTTGAACTGGTCGTCCATTGCTCGGGCTCTAGCGCTTCTTGTTAGAGCCCTTTTGGGTCGGTCTGCACTATATGTCTTTCCTTTATTGCTGACCCAATAGGCAGGATACTCGTCTGAATTTTCGGCCGAGTCTTCCGCTTGTTCTGCATCAGATAAGTTTAATTCAGTTCCCAAATAAATCTGACTTTCTTCTTCAGACTGTGTTAGCTCCACGTAGTTGGATCCGTACGTCGGGTTCAGGCCCTCTTGGATGTACGCGGCAGTTCCGCCTTGCGACTGTCCGGGTGTGTTAGCAATCTGTCTTTGTGCTGCTTGAGCTATAGTTTCATTATTATAGCGCATTATAGGCCCTCCATCATTCATTACTATCCGCCCATCTGGTTTCTGAGCAACCAACTTCTTGCTGAGCATGTCCTGAATAATGGGACAATTTCGAACCGTGTGGGATGGGTCGTGGCACCCATAACAGTAGGAACTCCGGGGACCACTTTGAAGAGGCATAGGTCGATATCCTAGCTGTTGGCTTGGTACATGATTTCCATTTGTTTCATTCATCATTCTGGGTGCTCCCTTTTGTATCAGGGGTGAGACTGGCACCACAAGCATTCGTGCTGCACCGGAATTCTTTTGCAAGGCTTGATAATACAGTGAGGCATAATGAATTGAATACTGCGGGTCTTCAATAGACAACTTTCCCATTTTATGGATTATGTCCTCCAGTCTTTCAATATTCTCTGCACTCTCCTTTTCTGCTGGCGTTGTCATTTTAAGTCCTTTTCTTGTTTCTGACTGCTGTTTGACCCTTTTGGGTCTTCGATCTTTTTCATCTTCTGACGAGTCTGAGTCTGATGTGTCGTCAGTATCCGAATCGTAGGCTTTATATGACTTTCCTGACTCTGATTCTGAGTCAGAATCTGCCAGGTTGTTTTCAAATCTATTTCGTTCCAGAATAGTCCGAGCAATTTGGTTGACTGTATCATGGTCGAAAGCTTGTGCTAGACTGGTATTGGGGTCTCGGGAGATATGAATTTTTTCTATGTCTTTCCTCAGCCGCTTATGTATCCCATGCCAGAAGTAAGCATTGTACTCCTCGTCTGTGAGCTTGCCTTTGCCTTGTAACCAACCTGCTATGGTTACAAACTCTCGTCTATACTTCTTCCATTGGTCGAGTCGATGCATATTCTTGTGCCGCCAATGATTTGTAAGTTTCTTGAGATGCTTAGGTTGATAATAATTGTTTATCTTATCAACGTCATAATATTCCAATATATCATCTTTTAACAGATTATAATTGGGGGTTCGGTAGTTGGTGCATCCTTCCAAAAACTTTACAACTTTAGGCGACATATACTCGATCATTACTTCAACTTTGTCCCGATTGGTTGTTACTGCATAACGCTGAAATAGACGCTCAAGTCTCTTAAAGAAAGGCTTAAGATCCCGGGGTTTGCCTTTGAATGTCTTGATGGCATCACGAGTGTTCCCCATGGGGATATCTGCGGGTGTACGGAGTGGCTGTGCCATGATAGATGATGGAATCCTAGTGTTATCGGTGGATGAACTGCTGCTTGCTTGATTGGACTGAGCGTTGGTAGAATAGAGGGTAATAAACGGAGTTTCTAGGGCAGTAATTTGTCTCTGTAACTCGCGTAGATCGATAGGTGGTTGATATCGTTCTTCAGATGTCGATGTTCCTGAAGAGGTAGGTGTTCCTGATCTTGATGGAAATTCTGATATGCTTTGCTGCATATAACAGTTATTTGTGCAAAAGGGTGATTTTACCCCCTCGCGGTGGGCTCCAAATAAATGTCACGGTACGGAAGGGTTTGACACGATTCCTCTACCGGAACGAGTTCGGTGGGTAGAAAGCTATCGAGATAGCTGTGTGGCTGGTGGCTGGTGGTAAACGTGCTTGAGGGCTAGTCTGCTGCTTTGAATAAGAGCTCCTAGGGACCTGATTATACTTGTCTTGCTTGCTTGTCTTGCTTGAGGGCTAGTCTGCTACGTCGTGTAACTCCTAGGCACCTGATTCTGGTACTTGTCTTGCTTGAGGGCTAGTCTGTTATGTCGTATAACTCCTAGGCACCTGATTCTTGCTTGATTGTCTTGCTTGTGGGCTAGTCTGCTACTTCGTGTAGCTCCTAGGCACCAATTCTTGTTACTTGTCTTGCTGCGTGTGAAAGAAGTACCTAACTTAGTCAGCGATGTGCTGCTTGCTTAGGCTTGAGAGCGGGTTCGAAGGTCTCAGAGCTGTCTGATGACTGTTAAGCAGATGGTGTGAACTTGGGGTGCTTGCCTTTTTGGGGCCGAGCTGCTCCCTATTTATATTCTTTTGGTACAGGCTATAAATAACTTCTTACTGACTACAATTGACTGTTTCTGACTATGTATGACTCGTTTCGACTCAGTCTGACTCATTCTGACTCATTCTGAGTCAGTTGAGATGGCTTGGCTTGTTTTGACTCAGAGTGAGTCATTGTGAGTCGTGCTGAATCATTCCTGAGTCGGTTCTATTAATAGAGCGTTCATGTCTAAATTTGGAAAGTGATGGTTATTCTTGATGATTACTTTTGTACTCTGTCAAATGAAGACTTTCTGTGTGGTGACAACGGATAAGAGATATGTGGCACCAATCTCACTCTACAGTAATGGCAGCAGTATGTAGAAAATCAATGGAATGAATTTCAGAAAATTCCTCTGGATCAATTGTAGATATACCAAATCTAAGTGGGATGCACTAGTAATGATACCCAAAAGTTGTGGCCAGAAGTGGTCCCAAGCTGAGCAACGGACAGTGAGCAGATGCGCTGATTGGCCGTGACGTTGTGTGACAGATCACTCTTTGACGTGAATTCTGGCGTTTGTAGGTTGTGTAGGGATTCTTGAAGCTTAGGATCACAAATGAGTAGTTCAATAAATGTCATTGATGTGAGTTTGGGATGGTAACCTCTACATTCTAGTCCACTAATGCTTGCCTCGCTGCCAAAGACTCGTTTGCCATCCGATCACCGGTTGACTTGAGTCACCGGATTAGTCAGCATCCCGCGCAAGAACCGGGGATTGCCCACCACCACTTTAAGCCCGGCAAGGCGGCAGGACCAGTATCGGATCAGCAACGGCAAAGGAGCGGCATAAGCGGCTCTGCCTGTATTGCCACCGCGGTCGGACGTCAGGGTTTCAAGGCACGAATACCCCCTGGCTGGTAAAGTCGCTCTTCACCAAAATCGACATTGTCGAAGTCCCTGGTCGACGCCCTGGCGACCTGCTGCCTCCATAGCCCTCGGCTATGATTGACTGCATAGATAACACTTAATAGGAGGCTTTTTCTACCCCTGCCGATGCCAGCACCAGTACAGAACCTCCACCTCTGGCCGCGCCAGCCGCTCGACGCACTCAAAACTTCAGTGGAAAGTTTTACACACCATACATCCCCTTTGGATCTAACTAATTTGTAACCGAACTTCCTCGCGCCTCTTCTCATACCATTCTCTTGGTCCGATACCCTTCCGGGCTACCCGTTGCATCCGACTGCAAGATCACTCACATCACCCTCGAAACTCGCGAAGCGGCGTCGCGTATTTACCTGAACGTCAGATCAGGCGCTGCATCTCGAAAATGCAAACATATCGCCTGTGACCTTCCAGCCTTCACCCAAGTGCCGTCAACCTGCATCCGAGTCGCCACCGCTGACTACACGCGCGCAATAGGCTGCTAAGCGCGCTTCCCCACGTACTGTTACACTGATAAATTTACAGTGTCCTTAAGTACATGCATCAAGCAGCAAAATTAGTCCTTTGTGGAGTGCCTGCGTCCTCCCTCACGTCTGAGAGACGAGGGTCGTCAGCTGTGCTCGCGCACTCCTGTGCACGCGCATAGTGTCGCTCTTTCTTCCAACCATAGTGTGGGACAGATCAAGGAGACCTGAATTGATAGCGCAGACGGGCGTCTCCCCGACTCTCCTCCAACTTACAAGATCTTATGTTTTTTAGATCGATTACATATGCGCAGATGCAGCATGTGCGCCCTGCTTTGACGTCCTGGGCAGTGCAGACTATTGGAAAGAAGGTGGTCAGGGAAGCCGAGAGTGCTGTTCATAGCGCAACTGGTCTGCATGCTCATCCTGATAGCAAAGTACAGACGATAGGATAGGATACGGTCCCATATGTTGGCGGAGTGCTCAAGGAGCATCAGCCTGTCATGTTCTGGCTGTTCGAAGCAATTGCGAGTCGGCCGCCGCAAACGCGAGACAAAATGGGTGTTGCGTGTCGTAAGAGACGTCCTGCTCAAGAAGTGATAGAATCTTCTTGTCCAGAATGTGTAACTGAACGTCTGCCTCTGGGCAAAATCCAGGTATCGGTGGCATGACCGTATACTGGAATATAGTAGCCAAGCGTAAAGAAGATATTAGCGGGGGAGGGATCGGACGGGACGAGCAAAGTATGATATTAGTATATGTGATACCATACTTCAACTTCAGCGCTACGAATCTCGAACACAAGCCTGATCCATCTAATCTAGAGCTGTGCAATATGTACTGCAGTCAAATGAGTACCGAAAGAGCGAAGAACGCTACGAAACAGCGGCGTGCACACATACGAATGTAGGTAGACAGCACACAACATATGTCGCATGACACAGCTCCATATACAGCACCAGCAGACTACATATATGTACTACGGCCAAAGGCCGAGGTCCACAAGCTCAATGAGGACAGAGGGTGGAGCACGCTTGGGCAGTGACTGGAACGATTCCTTGTTGTAGGAGTAAGCGAACCACGGAGCCAAGACCGACTTCTTCTGGAGACGTTCTCGAGCGGCAGCCAGCTCTTCGATGACTTCCCGAAATCGATCCAGATTCGGTGGATCGTCGAGCGAGGTAAGTACTTGAGTCACCTATAACGGATGGGATGTTAGCAGCCTGCCACTGACACAACGAAATGAGGAGACATGCCTCCCAATTGTTCTCCAACCATTCGGCGTAACGTACCATGAGCTTGTAGTTGTCGCGTATAGTCACGGCATCCGCGATGAATTTCTCCATGACTGGATACGTGGACTGCAGAACCGCATGCGAGCGTACCACGGCGTTGATATCCCACGTATACAGAATGTGGCGATGGTACCAGGGCAGCGCGAGGAAATCTTTCTTGACGATCTCGCGCGCCGCATTGAGCGCCTGGAACAGATCCCGAGTAAATGCGATGAACTCGCCAGTTTTTGGCAGTATGTTCGACTTGATGTATCGATGGAAGTTTCCGTAGCAGACGCGGGCATCGTTGGTCACTTGTCGAGTGTATACTTCGAGTTCCGTTTGCGCTATTCTGAAGCCGCGCGTCAGAGGGAGTCTTGTGGCAAAGTCTGTCGCGTTGCCGTGTAGTTCGAAGATATGATGCATTTTGTTCAGCGTCTTCAAGGCTTTGCTGTACTAGACGAGTGCTCGATAGAGTTGCTATTGAAATCGGTGTGCAATACTTACCACGTAGTTAGGGCGCTTAAGTGGGCCCCAACAACCGAATGGGAAAGCCTCGAGAGCGATGTATTGATCAGGTTCGTGTTTGCTGTCTGATTCGAGGGGGCTAGTGTATTTCGACAACACCTCAAACTTTCGCGACAGCTCTCTCATTGCGTGATGTCGCCAAAGATCCGTGTCCCTGTCAATGTAGAATTCAATATCCATGAGGCTAACAGACGGTGTGAACAACGCCCAAGGCTCGGATTGAACGGAACGTACGGGGGGACTGCATACACATAACTTACGAGGCCAGAGGAGGACATGATATCGAGCATATTCGAGGCGTGACGAGCAGTGTCCGATAATGCCCTTGTGAAGGCGAGGGTCCTGTTCTCAGTGACCACAAGAAGTGATTCATTGACAGTTCTCCACGGATGCAGCCTGTCCAGGGAGGTGATGGGGACTGAAGACGTTTTGGGCGATTGGGTAGCAGTTAGATAGATGTCTCGAAGAAGCCATTGAGCAGTGTCTCTCCTGACGGAGGTGAGAGCAAAGGTCATTAGCAGAAAAAAGAAGATACGCAGCGCATGCATGGTGGCGATAGTTTGCGGGAGTCAAGGGGTGTATTACATATTTATGGATAGCAGTAAGGCAGGACAAAAGCAGATGAAGGATCACAAGTTTGAAGCCAGCCACAAAACGAGAACAGAACATGTGAGTCCTGGATTCCCCGGATGCCGAGAGGTACTAATGATGGCGCGTATACGTTGGTATGGCCTTGTCAAAGGCGACTGCGAAGAGCATATGAGCCGGTGAACCCCCAGTCTTTGTGCAAGTATCGTTTCATTGCCCCTGATAGGCGAAGAAGGAAAGGAAGGCGCGCCAAGAGGCGCCAAGTGACCAGGTCATGTTCCGCGTCACACCGGCGTGCTCACTGGGCTTTTCAAATTTCCACGTACAGGATGCAGCCCATCTCAGCCTCCATTTCGCACCCGCGTTTTGGCAAATGGTATATTGCGAACTCCAATCAATGATACACACAGTATACGAAAGCATCCGGTTGGCCAAGCATCTAATTAATGACTTTATACAGCTTGAGGCATAGGAATAACTACAGATGACAGACAAATAGTGCTGCAAACGAGGATACTATTAGACACACAACCGAGTTATAGTGAATGAAATAACCTGTACAAATGAGGTGGCAAATAAGAAGTGAAAGCAAACAAAAAAGGACGAGGAATGCAGCTTCAAATACAATGAGGTGTGGTATGATAGATTTGCGAACATGGGCGTCCACGAGATGGATGGATGGATGAGAGCCGAATAATGTATGGGAGGGATTTTAATCTTGCGCCGCGACGACACGGGAAGACGAGTTAACATACGGTACTTGTTGTTTGGTTGAGGAAGGGAGGCAAAAGCGCCTTTACATCCCGTACCCGAAGCTCGAGCGTTGGTAGGGATCGGCCAATGCGGCAGCGCCGAAATGGTTCACGCCAGGGAACGAACCAGAGAAACCCCCTCCGTGCGAGGACAGGTGGTTCTGGTTGTGGCTCGAGCTCCCTTGCAGCACGTAGCCGTCGATGGACTGAGGGGGCAGATGCCCGTGCAGCTGCGAGCTCATATGCGACTGTCCGTACGAGCTCTGCGGGTAGAGACTACCTTGAGAGCCATAGACGTCTACGAGCGAGGTGGGATGAGCCTGGGGAACATGACGCGTCGGCGAAGGGCTACCAAGGCCTTGATTGGTCAGCGCCATGTTGACCAAAGCTTGCTGCGAGTGATAGCCTCCGAACGAGTCCATCTGCTCGCGCTGCAGTTTGTTCTGGATGCGCTTTCCGTAAGGCGTGTTCCTGATAAGAGGGAGGACCGGTCGAATGCCCTCGACGAGGAGAGCGCGCTGCGTCGGCTCCGCGTAGTCCAGTGCGGTTTGTACGCAGTAGTTGCCGTAGGAGTCGCGAAGAAGTTTCTCAAGACGTGTACGGTTGAGCAGCTCCTCGATGAGCATCTTGCGGGTATTGTGCTCAGCGACACGAACGCACTGTTCACGGTCGCAGTTTGTCAGTGATGGAGATGACAAGCAATTGAGTATGGCCAGACCTTTTCGATGACATTCGAGCTGAACTTTTGGACCGACAAGGCACACACGTTACCAGCGAACTGGCGGATGACAGCATCGCTGAATCGGCTGTCGTTGAGGTCGAGAATGTACTGGACAACCTAAGGGAACATATTCAGTACCTGGACCCAGACTCAAATACGCGGCATCAAGGAAGAAACACGTACATAGTTACCGTAAGGATCCTGAACGAGGGTGAGCGCGTTGTATGTGATCTCGTTGACGAGCTGAATACGCTGGTGGTCGGACGCATGATCTATGCACCGCTGCAAGACACAGCATCCGTGTCGGTGCGTAGCGACCTCGACACAGTTCACGGCCACAGCGTTATAGATGAACTATAACCGTCAATGAATACACACATGCAAGAGCATCACAAGGAGCAAGCCCACCTGGTTATCCTCTGGCGCCAGCTTGTTCAAACACTTCTGGATGACATGGTTGCCATTCAGATCCTTGATCAACACTACAACGTGGAGGCTCAAGGCGACGATGATGGAGTGTATCTGAGCATTGTAGCGAACATCAGCCTACACCATTCCCCCACGTAAGTGGAGTAGGAAAGATTGAGAATCGTGAAACTTACCTGACGCCGCGTGGACAAGAAGTCAATCATCTTTTGGACAGCGCGAGTACCATGCATGTTCAGAGAGATGTTGACAAGATCCTGAGCGACGGATTCGCAGATGATGCTCCGCTGCTCGTCTGTCGAGTATTCCAAGAGCTTCTGGCAAAGGTAGTTGCCGAAGGGGTCTGACACTAGTGTAAGTAACGCAAGCTGATACTTTGCATGATAGCTTACCCGTCATGAGATCCGCGAAATGACCAAACGTTTCGTGGAAAATCATGTCTCGGTGTTCGGGGACACCCTCTTCAAGCTTCTTCTGAAGGTAGCGGCATCCGTGCTGATCCTTGCAGAGGGCAGGAATCTCGCCAGCCAAGTCTTCAATACGAGTTCCAGCAAAACGGTTGACTAGGGGTTGAAGCAAGAATAAGACTTAGGAATAATTGCAGATCGGAAGAAGACTTACACTCCCGGTCAATATCCCCTCGCTTGTGTTTGGGACCATGAAGACCGTTCATCTTGCCGTCTGATACTCCATTGCTCTGCCGACCCGGAACGCCCAGACCATAGCGGCCACCATGATACAATGCGCTTGATCCGACACCGCTGCCGGCGCCATTCCCATACGAGTCGTAACGACCCCCATCCAAGCCACCATTCAAATAGTCACCGCCGTAGGACTATATTGAGGCAGTTAGAAACGGGGTGGAGAGAACGTTAGACCATAAGCTTACCTGCATAGCATCGTCCAAACCACCCTGCGACGAGTTGTAAGACAGACCGCTTCCATCATACTGGCTCGAAGGGATGCGCGACAACGAGGCCTGGAGATCACTAGGGCTGATGTTGCTATCACCCAATTGATGACCAAGGCGCCCATTCATGGACGGGACCTCGGACAATGGGGTACCGGGGGTTTTCAGCAGAGGGTTGTTGGACATCCCAAGGGGCGTGGCCGGTACAGAGCGCGTCGTGCCATTGAGGGACTCCAAGAGGCTAGGCGGGGATCCCCGACGAGAAGAGGGCGGGCGAACTTGTGGGTGTCCCTGAGAATGCTGCGCTACCAGCGGGGTCGCAGAGGCAGATACAGTTCCAGCAAGTTTTCCATTGAGATCCACAGCTGCCGCACCCGAAAGATTCAAGTTGGGGTTGGTGACAATACGGCGATCAGTCCGCGAGGACAGTCCCTCCGAACCGCGCGATCCAGTGAACTGAGGCCACTCTGAATGCTTTTCACGGGGAGCAGAGAACGAAGATCGTGGTGACGTTTGGGAGATATGCGCAAGGTCCAGGGCAGCAGAAGATGTAGAAACCTATGAGAAGGATGATAGAATTAGTGTTCCAATCACAACATGATTTCGGAGCGCGCTGACCTTCGAGTAGTGCTGGAACTTGTCATCATCGGAAGTAGGAAGGTTCCTCATGGCGTCTGGACAGATAGTCAGGAGGCCGTCATCATGATTTGAAAATGAGAAAAAAACGCACTGTGCATCTCCTGGTCTAACTGCTCGTCGAGCATCATTCCAGCATTGTAGGCGCCATTGTAACGAGGCTCCTCATCGCCGTAACGCGAACCGCGGTTGAGTATGGAGGCGGTAACAGGGTTGGGCACGGGAGACGCCCTGTTTGAACGTTCGCCGACCAATGCAAGGTTCTGCAGATGGCCTGCGAGTTCTTCGTCGTGACTGCTGGCGGACGTGCGACGACTGGCGGGCATGCTCTTAGCGCCGGCCGAGCGCGAGAAATTCTGGCTGATGGCCGCGTTGCTGCTAGGGTCAGGGGAAAGGTTGACCGACGGAGCGTACGTGACGGATTTGCGCTTGTCTGCAGCGCCGACTGCTTTGGAGAGGATGTCTGCGTCGACGGGATTAGCGCGACCGGCCCGCATTCCATTGACAAGGTCGCCATTGAGGACGGCGCTGACACGGGGCGGGGTGGTTGGGGCGGAGACGGCAATGTGCTGCATACCACCGTTGGCAGCTGCGTTGGGATCGTACGGGATGTTGAGAAGCTCCTGCGCCTGCTGGTGCTCGAGGACGCGCATCTGATCCTCGAATATTTTGCGCTGGAGGGCACGTTGCCTCTCGTGCTCGATCCTCTTGAGTTCGACACGCTGCTTGAGGGGTACGTCAGACAACCAAAGGGTGGCAGCAAAAAGCGGGCGCACAGCAGAGATATCCGGCATATTACTTCCCAGCCGGGCGGCCTAAGAAAGACACGGTGAGTGCGGCAACGCGGGCGACGAGAAGAGACACGCACAGAGTCGGCGAGGTCCAGGAAGGCCGGCGGACTCTGCTTTCTCTCGTCGGTGGGCGAGACATTATCGGTAGACATATTATTTTCCATAGAGTTATTCATTTTGTTGAGGAAAGAGACCGGAGGAATTCGAGCGGGAAGAAGGGTAGAAAACAAAGCGAGTAGAATATATGAAGAGTAATTGCACAATGACGATGCTGGGGACGGGTCAGTGGCGAGCACGGCGGCGGGCGGGCGCGACTGACCTGGACGCCGGGTGGTGAGCCTCTAATACGGTGGTGTTACAAAGTGGCTGGTGCTGCCGACGACGAGGACGACGATGAGCAAGGCAGGCGATGGTGGTGGTAAGAGGACAAGAGGCCTACCCTTTTTAATCCTCCAGAATGCAAGGCGAAACGGGAGAAGAGACGAGTGAGTCGAGTGATATGGTCGCTGAGCACAGTGCGCTCTTGGGACCCTGAACTCTAATGGGCCGGCAGATGCCCAAATAAAACTCCGTCCCCTTCCGAAGACCGTCGTCCCTGTAAAATACGATAAAAGAATATCCTTATTATTGCCTTGCGCACCCCAGTCGTCTCCTCCCTGACACGCTCTACTACACTGGCTTTCTTTGCAAGCGTGATCCCCGCGTGCCCTGTCGCCAGCGACCGACAAGGCCAGCATTCTCGGCCCCCATCTCCGGATATCCATCTTTGTGCCAAATATTACCCTCCTGTCTCGGCCTTTGTTCGCAGCTCTTGGTCCTGGTTGGAACATGCTGACCAACAGGACCATCATAGACCGCTCGCTAACGCTAATAAACTCCCGTTGTCAAGACAGCCAGTCGAGTTCCTGATCTTGTGAACGCGCATCCGTCTTTGCGTGAATCCAAGACCAGCCCAATCTTTGAGATACATTTCTTGAGCATCAAACCCACCTTAGCAACCTCTGCAAACCTCTTGTTCTTCACCAAGTTCGTAGACGCGAATGGACCCCTCCTCGACCGACAAATAGTTATTCCCCATGATCGTACCTTTCAAAGGGAAATCCAATTCAAGATTCCCTATGTAAGATCCCGCCCAGTTCCCGCCTTTCAAGCTCACCTCCTTTCAACCCGTCGGCCGACATCTCGCAAACACGAAGCCCGCCCTCAGCAACCAACAGGCAACCAACATCTTGGAGCAAGGGCTGCAAGGCCATCACTCCAAAGAAGTTTGCGGCATGTTCACCGCTCCTCAAAGTCCATGGACCATTGAAAGGAATATATGGTCATCATACGTACTGATATCCGCTATAATTAAGTATGTAGTTCGTAAATTGCAACACCTTTGGGAGCATTCAGCTCGCGACGGCAGGCGCCCTGGGTATTGGTGCCGTCTTGGCCTTTGAAAGTGGCGCATCAACCGTCTTTTCCCTGCCAAGCTCTGTCGGTAGTCGTCTCGCGTCCCCGTTGGTCCCACTCTTCACTTCGTCCTTCACCGAGCCCTCTGACTCCTCGCCTGCAGCCGCAGCCTCGGCCTCACCACCTCTCAAAGTCCTCCGATCATCATCTTCTACCACACTGCTGCTCTCATCATGTTCTTCCTCGGACGATGGCATTGCGGTGACAGCAGTGTCCCCATTCGCATGTGCTCCATCCGCATCGGACTCGGGAGCAGCCTTGCCAATGAAAGATGACGGATACCGACGAAGGCTGAGAAAGCCTAAGCCTGATAACGGGTTCAGATTCATGAACCCAGCCCGCCCCTTCTTCGTCGCCTCCGTCGGTGTGGTCGTCCCACTCTCTGGCGGGGTGTCATTGTCCGCTCGAAACTCGGCGTCGGAGGCCTTGGGCGTGGTGGGATCTTCAGTGACGGGCGACTCAGGCCGAGGCGACTCCAAGCCAGAAACAGACAATTCAGGCGAGTCGAAAAGACGCGTCGAGCTCCTCCTACTGACGGTGTCAGCTGTTTGATATCAATTTCTGGTAATAAAGGTTAATATTCACCCCAAAGGCAGCCCTTCGCCATTCGTCAAGGTTAACAGTAGATTTTTCAAATTCGGTAGCGTGTGTCGCATGTCCAACGCCCTCAAGTCATGTTCAGTCATGAGCTAGTGACATGGACTTTCAATTAGCACTAATTCAAAAGCCAAAGCGAAGACTTCGCGCACCAGCTCGATGTCCTTGTTCAGCAGAAAGACGCCATACTCGAAACGATAGGTGTCTACACCCTTGGAAAATAGTGGGAACCTGTGTGACTTGAGCTCCAAGCTTCGGCGACGATTGGACAACTCACATCCTAGGCCCGACCATCGCTGAGATTCCATCTCGTATCATACTCCTGCTTCCGACATATGTGACAGGATAGACGAGACCTTTCCCAAGGTAGAGTGCGACGAAATGCACCACATGTGCTGCATAGCCCAGCGCTGTAGCAACCGCATCCTCTGTGACGTCTTTGTGCGCTGGGAGAGAGAATGGCGGCGCAGGATCCGTCAACGCTAAGGGGATAGGCAGCGGCACGTCCAAGATCGTGAACAGGAGATCTGGCGGAGAGCGAAGTTCAATGGGGAAGATAGTTGCCAAAATGGACAGCAGCGTCGTGCGCGTTGGTTTGATGCGGCAACGTAGCGCGTCCAAGCGAGCCCTGCACAAGACAGTCAAATTTCATGACTCAAAGAAGGTTCGAACAGAACAAGAAAGAGCCCGCACCGTTCCTCAGATTCCGATTCCTCCAAGACATTTAGGTTCGCAGTGCCTTCCCTGAGCCGAGATCTCGCAACTAGAAGAGTCTCCCTGCGTTGTCTCAGGCGCTCTCTTCTCGTTGCGATATCACTGTTCCCTAAAACACAAAGGCGTCGGTCAGGTATATCAAGAATTTTCCGCCTCGAGGCCGTACTTTCTTTACAGAGATTTCTGACACGTTGTAAGTCATCCTCGTGTGCAGCAAGGCGTGCCTCTTGTTCGCTCACTTGCCGAGTCTATAAACATTCAACTTGACATCACATCACACGGAGATAAGAAGAAAACAAGGCAGAATTTGGCAGCCATAAGAAATAACAATGATAGATTCACGTACAAGCTGCGCACAAACGTCGTCCTGCACTGTACTGTCGATGCTTCTGATGATTTCGTCGAGGGACGCTTTCGTGTCTTGTATACAGGTTTGCAAAGAGACCAATCTGACACCTGTCAATGAACAAAACGACGACGAAAAGACAAAGGACCAACTTGAATAAGTCCTGCCACGTAGCCGTTTTGGAGAATTCCTCTGGTGAATGCTCCAAATTCTGACGCGCGCCTTTTCGATAACGCCTGCGAGGGGTCGGCACCGGCTCATTGTTGTCCGACGAGGAAAATATATCCTTCACGTGGCGAGCTTTACCACTCACTTCTGGATCAGAAGCATAGCCTGAGGCGGAAGGCGAGGGAGAACGATCTCGAGGTCTTCGAGGAGACAACAGATAGAAGGAATGTCCTGGTGGGTCTAAGGTTATAAGAAGGGTATTAGAGGGTAGCTGGGTTAGATGAGCATGTAACTGTGGCCTGTGTCAGTACCACAACATTCCTCGTCGCAGAAAACAACTCACATCGTCGGACAAGGGAGCCAAGTCAGCAAGATTAAAGTTCCACTCGTCTAGCATCTTCCAGTCATCGGTACCGACTGGTTCCTTGCCCTTGGATGAATTAGGTCTCTTCAGCGTGTCTTTGATCCAGATCTCCACTGTAAGGTCTCCGCCGCTCAAGTCGGTCCATGATGCAAAGTCTGAGGCAGGATCTAGAAGAAACAATGGATTGGTGGAGGGTGGGTGGATGGGGGAAAGAAAATTTGGAGTCGGTATCGGTATGGCGCTACTCGCAGGAAGGGGAGTCGGAGGCGCGGAACTGGATGGACTTGGGAAGGGTTTCGCAGGTTTGTGCAAAGTGCGAGGTGTCGAGGTCGAGGCAGATTTGGAATGAGTGAGTGTGGGTGGTCTGGAGAAACCTGGTCGAGGAGAGGGTGGGTCCTGTATGCGAACCCTTTCGACAGAGCTGGCGGTCGCTCTATGGCCCTTGGGCGTTTCCGCTCCATTCGCCCGCTTCGCCTTGGCCACGGGTGTTTTCTTCCCGTTCGGCGAAGGCGAAGTCGGACTTTGCGGTGTAAATCTGCTAGTGGAAGGGGACAGTGGGGTTGGAGGAACAGATTCGTTGGACAGTTCGGGAGCCTTGACTGTAATCGACAAGAAGGTTTCGACAAGACGCGTGTTGATGACCTTCTCAAGGCCGGTCTGAGAGTGGTCTGCACGAAATGACGCAGACCCCGTCGCGCCGCCAACATGAGGATGTACTGATTTCATGGAGGAAGCATTGGAGGTGGTGCGTTTACGAGGCCGGATAGTTGGAGCATTGGAAGAGGAGCCGAGACCAGGGCGACCACTAGTGGAGTGTATGGTGCTCGCCCGCGACACGGCTCTTGCCCGGCCTCTGGTGGCGTCCCCTGTTCCAAACGTGTCGCTAGAATTGTCTTCGGATTTCATGCTACGCATAGTCGTCACAGAGTTCAGGGAGATTCGTCTGCTTCGCTTCATGGTCAGGGAGATGTCCAGGTCATCCGAGTGGTGGCCATTGATGTTGATATGTGATTGCTCTGCTGGCTGGGAGAGTGCAGAGGCGAATGCATCTCGTACAGGAAACGGGGTGAGATTCCGAATTTGGATGGAGGATATATGCCGAATACGTCGATAAGCAGACTGAACGCTCCGTCAGTAGATTGTTTCAAAAGACAACGAGAAACACGCACGAGTGGGTCCAGTGCTGACTTCGGCAACTTGTTTTCCGGTTCTGCCAACTTCTCTGCCTTGTCTGCGTCTGTCATTGTCGTTATATCCTTCTAGATCAAGTTGCCAATACCCGAGCGGATTTGGGTCAACGATCCGACAGCTGAATGTCGAACAAGTCGCAAGACTACTGTTCTCTTCCCCGTCCACTAGGCTGAACCGAATGTCGGTCGGATAACAACACAATTTATCCGAGTGATCGTGCTGCAGACAGCATCGGCCAGCGACAGACAGAGGCAAGCAAGGCCGGGGCAAAAGCAGCCAGCAGCGCGGAGTAGAGAGGCAAAGGCAACAAGTGCTATTAGTATTACCACATTTGGTATTCGCCGCTTGACTTTCTCCCATCACATCCCCGACAGTCTAGGCTGGAGAGACAATAGTCATTCAGTCTCACTGAGACTCAGCGAATGTAATCAGTGATGTATTTTTCTTCACTTCCCCGCGGCGTTGGGGGTTTCAAGCTACACACTCGAGGCATATTGTAAATGGCACGCACGCTGAGTACGCAGTGCAACTTGAACTTCATCATCGAGACAGCGCACATAGAGCGGATCATGCTGCTCAAATTCTGTACTTGTGCGAGGATCAGTCGACTTGAATAGAGCGACCAAGGCTCTTATCGCTGCGCGTGATACCACATGTCGTCTGCACATGCTCCCGGCGGCGGCGTCCCGCTTCTGAGGGGAAAACCCATCGCAGTCGCGGCACGGCTTGACTAAAGACTGCCATGGCGATGTTCATTCTTGCGCTTGTTCTTAGTCTATGCGCGCTTCCCCATGTCCTCGGCCAGATGAGCTCTGACGAGCTCAAAACTCTACTGGATGGATTCGCGGAGCGACCGGACTTTCTCGAAAAGAGGGTCCCTCTCATGACGGATGATCCCACCGTCGCGCCTCTCATCGACATGCAGATCTTTGCGCCTCCAGTTGTTCCCTCGCACGGCACCAGTTGCGATGTTATCATGTTGAATCACACATTCGGTGAGTGATCTTATCTTACTTGTTGTACGAGGAGGATATCTGAACAACGCGTCACGACAGGTGTCGATTCCTACAACAATCCGACGGTTGTCCCCTACGTTCCTCCTACCAACATGGCTTGTGGAAAGGTCGGGCAATGGGCTGCTATCAGTCTTAACCTATCTGTGTACTCGTAGGTGACATACGGCGCGTAAATCGTATTTCTCTCATGTTCGACCAGGATAGGAACCCAGTATGACCGGTTTGGGGTCCGTCTCCGCCTTTCTTCATCCACTATCAACTCATGACGCGAATGTCCAGTCGATCTATCTTTCTCATGTAGAAAGTCTGTTCACTCCTTCTTGAATCATCCCTGTTCTTATCTCCCTGTGTAGTTTGGCACACATCCAGCGCCGAGCCAACCAAGACTGGGACTATCTGGAACACGTTCGTCTCACATCAAATCTGCGTCGAGAGCTTGACTAAACCCTTGTAGGATCAAGGACGTCACTCACTTCATGCCTCTCTTTGCCAAAGAAGGGGAGTTTATGATGGACTTCACAAACATCATTTCTGCCGAATAGTGCGTCCCCTCAAGAGTAGAAGATGAGAGTGCTGATGATCACCAAACAGCCTACTTGACGGCGCTTTTGATGGTGAGTGTTATCGTGGTCTACAAAGGTTGACCTCACCTCGACATAAGTGGTGATAACTGCAACATTTTACGCACCGACCAAAGACTTCCCAGCGGCGGAGACTTCAGATTTCATTCTCCCACTTTCCAATCTCTCCCCAAACACCACAAACCTTTTCACGCTTACCGATGACAGCGGCGGCACGACGAACGTCTCGCTGCCGGCCAACACCAATGAGATTTTTATTGAGGTATTCTGTTCCGGGAACTCTGCTGAAGAGTTCTGGTACCTCAGTACGCGTTCACATCCCAAAATGAAAGTCAATGATATACCAGTTTTCAGATACTCCCGACGAATTCATGGACTACTTTCCGGCATCGACTGGGCTCATCGGGAAGGGGCCGTTCCGCGAAGTGCAGGTACTTGTGGATGGTCAACTGGCGGGCGTTGTATGGCCATACGCTGTCATCTACACTGGCGGTATCACACCTTCCAACTGGCGCCCTCTGACGTCTTACGGAGCTTATGACGCCCCGAGCTATTGGATAGACGCCACACCGTTCCTTCCCATCCTTCTAGACCGCTCACACTCGCACAATATCACTCTACAAGTCCGAGGCCAGGGAACCAACCCTAGTATCAATTCGAACTGGTTCGTGTCTGGTAGCGTCCACGGGAAAACGGGCTCATCTCCGACGACTGGGAGGATGACTGTCTACGATGTTGGCGAGGCCGAGCTAGAAACGACTGGTGGTGCTAGCGAAGGTAATGCGACAGTGTGGACGAAGGTCACCGGGAAGCGCAATCTGCACATCGAGAGCGAACTCTACAGTCCGAAGGGCAAGAAGACTGTGTCATTCACACAAGCGCTGGGCTACGTCAATACACAAGAATACGTTGAAGAAGGCTGGGTCCAGGTAAGTCGGAATTGCCTATACGCCTCCACCCCGATTCTGAAATCAAGCTGCAACGAAAGTGGGGCGACCAAACGACCACGGGAAGTACGGTGGCAAAGCACAACGGAGTTACAGTTTTGAGAGACGCATTCGAATACCCACTCGAAGTGTTCTCGAACTATACACTATATGAAATGCAATATGGTCAGAGTCAACGCATTTGTGTATCATGATTAGCATTTGAATTGACGCACCTTTGCAGGCGGATACGGGTCAGAGATTCACCAAATACACTCCCGAGCCATCGAGCCTCCCGCAGGTTCAAGCAAGTTCATTCATTCAGATCAGCACGCCAAGGGCTGGATAGGAATGGATGATTGGCCTGGCCTGAGGCATGCGATCAACGGAACAGGAGAAACCCGCCAGACCTTTGCATACACTGACAGCCGGGGAGCGACGTATTACCGCGACTCTGCGACCAAAAACGATGGTTGGGTGCACGACTACGTGTGGGGCAGCCTTCGTGACGCCAACCCACCAGTGCCTGATAATCAAATCTTCGGTCCAAAGGGTGGACCGGGATTCAGGCGGTAGATGCCTTAGTGTATGGTGGGATCCAGATCACACTGCGTAGAAAGAATGACGATTGTATTCCAAGATAAAAATGGCGCTATCCCGAAGTAAGAGGAGGAACGAACTTGTCCAACTTCTTACGCAAGGGGTGATCCGGGCGAACGCCGACTCTGAGCAGAATAACAGCCAGTTCGCCCGCTAGCCTGTCTCGCTCTTCCACGCTTCGGTCGGACTCGAGCAGGTCCTTGACAGCGCGTGCCAAACGACCTTTGGGACCAGGCGGCCCGGATGGACCAGGCGACTTCGGAATCTTGTTCTTGACCTTTTTCCCTTTAGTTTTGGGAACAGCTAGCAGGGGATCGATGAAGTCGAGTCGAAAGCGACGATGGGCAAGGGACAAGATGGGAACAATTCGGGATGGGTCGCTAGCAGCTTCGGCGGAAGCTTCTGCCTGGGCCGCCAATTTGGGCGGACACTGGTCAACATATCCCCACTTCTTCAACTCCTCTATGCGCTTTTCGCGAAATTTGTTCGAGAGCTTTTCTCGAGTATCGTTCGTGGTGACCGTCTTGGCAACGTGCTCAAGCACATCGTTGATAGAAAGCCACCCTTTGTCTTCGTCCACGGCGCGCTTTACATAGTGTCGATTAACGTAGTTCAGCAGACGGTTGACGGACTGAGCACCGGCAGAATACCGGTTGAAGCAAGGGATGATGTACTGAATCAAATCGGAGTCGTCATGCGGGGCACCCAGTAGTTGCTCGCGCGCTGCATCTCCAAAATATTTATCTAGCTGGCCGTAGAGATCTGTGCCGGACTCGACAGTGCTTTCATCAGATTTTCGAACGCTGGCAGTAAGAACCTCAGTCTGTGACGTGATGCTGCGGATTCAATGCTCAGTGCAAATTTCGCTTACACGTCTGGTCAGAAAGGACCTACTAATTGTAACATGCGGAGTGTATTCCGGCATAAAATTCGAGATCGATAGAGGGAGCTTTGGAGGGATTATTGGAAGGAGATTTGACGATGTGGTCCAAGGCGGGCGTAAGATATGCCCATAGAGAGGAGAGTGTAGCAGCGGGATTTGCACTGCCAGACGCGGGATTTGGCAGAGGAGGTATCAGTGGCTCTTTGCCCTTTGAACTTGAAGACATGACCGTTTAAAGTTAGACGGAACCTCCCGAAACAAATGGCAACAAATACGATCAAGTGATCTGCGCAAAGGGAATGCCGAGCGGGCCCGGCAAACCAAATGCCGGCCAGTCTGGGCGAGATTTGCATTCATCGTCTTAGTCTATCAATCTCTATATATCAATATCTGCCCAGTTTCAGGCCTGAATGGTTTGCATACCTATCAGCATTTACTGAGGTCTACGCAGGGGCCAAGTAGGTATCCATGTGCTCCCAGCTCGCTTCTACTTATACCTCCGAGAGGAAGGGACGCTCAAGGTCTTCGCCGAGGATTTCAGAGATCATCGCTCATGCACCTCTCGAGACTCCACCATCATGTTCAAGTTGCAGAATCCTTTTGCTTCTCCGCATCGCAATGATGGAGAGTACAAGCTGCCCAAGGCATCATCACGAATGATCATTCTCACCACAAATTTACTTTTACAGGTAGTACTACAATGTCCCTTTTGCTATCGCTTCACTCGTTGACCTGCGCGCTCGTCCAGATATCTTTCTTCATCGTCGTTTCGTCTTCCAACGAGTACGCCCAGCACCTGGGAGGAACCTCGACCTTCTCGGGTATCATCATCGGCATACCGACCGTGTTCTCTGGCTTAGCTTTGATCCCACTAATGAAGTACGATCGTGGTATGATTTCTACTAGCACACTGTGACGTATGCGCCGCTCACATTACCTCCAAGGACGCTACACAATTCCACTGCATATCAGTTGTGGCGCCTCCATTCTAGGCCATGTTCTCTATGCGTGTGCCTACAAGGCGCAATATCTCTACCTCATACTAATTGGCCGAATCGTCAGTGGTCTGGCCTTCTCCATGTAAGCTGTTCAACCCGGAACCCATTTTCTCCTTCTGACCGACGCCGCCAAAGGTGGATGTACTGTAAGCGGTACTGCTCCGATGGCCGAATTGTGGGCATGCGCCAGAGGACAACTCTCGCTGGCTGGCTTGTTCTTGGCCAAGGTTAGGCGGTATCTCCCTGTTCCTGTTGCACCCCTTCTGACCGCTGAATGTAGGTCTTGGTATGAGTGCGGGTCCCTTCTTGGGCGGCCTCCTCACTAAGATCGGCTTCGCCAATGACGTCTTCAATGGTTATACGAGCCCCGCTTGGATAATGGCCGGCGTTTGGTCTATTTTCTGGCTATGTGTGTACAGATGGTTCGAAGATGTTCCTGAGGCGAGCACCTCCACCACACCCACTGAGCTCACATCCATGCCGGACAATTCTTCGAACAATCTTCGCGAAAGGCAGACATCCGTAGAGGACCTTGAACAGTCCGTGCCAAGGGAAACGATGTCCCTCGCCCAGTGGGGTGTCATCATCTGCATGTGTTGGTTCGCAATGACATGTTTCTTCATCCTAGGTAGGATCATCATCCACAATTATATCCTTGTAGCTCATACTATTGTCAGGTGCATGGGAATCAAACATCCCCGTTTATGGTGCGAGCAAAAGAGATCTGCACTTCTCACCGTTCGGGGCGGGCAACTTCATCGCGCTTGGTGGCATAACCACCTTTCCTTTCCTTCTCGCCAACCTCTTCATGGCTCGTCGCGTTCAGGATCGGCATATCCTTCTTACCGGGTCCTCCTTGGGCATGGCCGGTCTCATTGCGTTCATCTCTCTTGTTGGCGCCGATGGCATTACCTATGGGAGTATGTTCGCGTGTTGGTGGTTAATTGCACTCGGATTCAACCTAGCAAGTACCGTCACTGTCAGCTTGCTCAGCAAGCAGCTACCAGAGACCTGGAACGGCCGAACTTCGCTAGCCATCCAGTACAGCAACTACGCCGGGAGAGTCACCGGCGCGATATGGGGTGGAAGCGGACTTGCAGTTGGCATGCTGAATTACGCCGGGGTCGAGATAGCTATTGCTGGAATTGGGGCTACTCTATTCACACTGTTCTGGAGTAATCTCAAAACCAAGACAGGATAACGACTGGTTTTCGTGCACTCACACGTTCACTCAGAGTCAGACACCAGGACAGAGGCATGTAGGTGCCGACAGGCGCCGATGAGACCTGTTGAGTCACATGCAACGATGTACTCATGTCCCATCAATTCCGAGCCTCGAGTGTGGCTTAGGCTTCACCTTTCCCCTCCATGGCGACTATCAAACTATCTGCCCTCGACTTTCCAATCAAATCTGTGACGATCTATAAGCCTCGCAAGGCTGAGATCGTCAGAACCTTCCCACTCGAGCTGAAAGTGAGTAAATCGCGTCCGTTTTGGAGATGGTCTGATTATTGATACTAATCAACGCGACAGGCTGGACAGAACACCGTAGAGATCACAGGTCTTTCGAGCACCATTGACCCACTCTCCGTCAGGGTAACTGGGCTGGAAGAATCTCGTCTATTCGATGTCGTCTGTAAACTCGGCACCAATAAAGCTGCAGTTTATGCTCCCGATGGCCCAACTGAGACCATACGCCGCCTGAATGCCAAAAAGGCGGCATTGGTGACCCTCAGAGCCAATAGACTCAGCGAGGCGGATGTGCTCAACCAGTACGCGAGGACCATTACTGGAGAGTTTGTCGCACCTCCCCAGATGGTTCAGTTCCTCCAGAGCTACGTCGAGCAAGGGCGCAAGAACGCCGAGGCGGTATCAGCTTTTGATGACCAGATCCTTGAAGTGGAAAGGTTGATTGAGGCTGAAGCTGACAAGGCATCGTTGAAGCAAGGAACTGCTACTGGCGAAGTTACTGCTGTTATTCGTTCTTCTGAATCGATGACTATCAACATGCTGCTGACCTACAGTAAGTCATCACTCTTTCTCTATTTCGAGTGCTGATGTCGACTTTGCAGTGGTCAGCGACGTGAAGTGGTTCCCCACCTACGAACTCCACGCCAAAACGGAGAATGGGAAGCCAGCTTCTCAAGTTCACCTCCACTATCGGGCGCGCATAGTGCAGCACACCGGAGAAGATTGGACGGATGCACAGCTGACCTTGAACACGTCGGAGAGCGACATCATCGGGCAACGAATTCCCCTTCTTCACCAAGTGAAGTTGCGTCAACGGGGATCCCTGTTTCACAGGAACAACAACAACTTCCCCACCAACAACCTCTTTAGTGGCAAAGCTGTTGGAAGCAATACAGCCTTCCCTCAACAGACATCAGCTCCAGCTTTTGGTGCTCAATTCCAGCAGCAAGCTCAGCAAAGCTGGTATGGCTCCGCTCAACCACCCACAAACACTTCCGGTCCTGATAATGCAGGAACGAGCGCTTTTGGCAGCGCGGTTCCTTTCATACAAACCGCAGCCCCAGCTGCTTCGCTCTTTGGTGGCGGTAGTAGCTTGTTCGGTCAATCAGCCTCAGTTCCTGCTGCACCCCCGGGCCCTGCTTCGGAGTCCGTCGAGGACACTTTTGAGGAAGTCGCACTTCCCCTTTCTGACACCCCAACCACAGTGACGGAAACGCCTCTCACTGTGTCGTATGCCGTCGATGGTAGAGCCACTATCCCTAGTGACGGCGTCGAACATCAGGTCGCTGTTGCGATCCTCCCATTCGAGAGCACCATATCCTATGTTACGGTGCCTCGGGCAGATCCTCGTCTCTTCCTGCAGGTGCGGTTGCTCTGCTTCCTTCTGTGTGTATATACTCACTCGAACATCATTCTTTCAGTGCCAAGTCAAGAACACCAGCGAGTATCGCCTCCTCCCAGGACCCGTACGGGTCATTGTCGACGACAGTTTCGTCTCACACACGAACATCAACGATGTCATTACTGGAGATACCTTTGATTGTACCCTCGGACACGACTCTACTGCCAAGGTCACGTACACACGCAACTCGCGCACAGAACGCTCGCGCGGCGGAGCCTTCGCCGAGTCGTTCAAGACAACTACAATCACCACCACCATCGTCATTCACAACAAACACTCCTTTGCTATCAATGACCTTACTGTGCGCGAGTCAATCCCGCTGTCGGACGATGACCAGGTCAAGGTTCTCCTTCGCAAGCCGGCGGGTCTCGAGACTGCAAAAGACGGTCAAGAAGTGGATCTGAAAGAGTCGAAAGTGAGATGGCTGGAACTTGTGGATGGGAAGGGCGGCGAGAAGGAAGGAAAGTTTGAATGGAAGAGCAGTGTGGAGGCGGGTTCGAAACTCACGCTGGAGGCGCAGTGGGACGTGAAGAGCCCTGCTGATCTTGTTCTGGAGACTGTGAATATGTAGAGGAAGTATTGGTACTTGTAAAGTATTTTGTACATTAGCGCAGATTTTGAGTCGAACAGAACAATAAATTCAGTCCCAAACACGAAGGTCAATGTGCAGGCGATGTCTCCCATTCTTGCATTTCTGCTCTGCGGGCATAGCAGGGACAAGGGAAGGGTACAATCAGCAGCTGATCAGTTTCAGAAAGTCAAGAGGGACCGCGAGGGTAGATGAGTTGGCTTATTGAACTTTCAATGTAGCTACCAGTCAACTCGAAGGTCCGACTTCTCGGCCCGACGGCACTGTACAGTTTTGCAGAAATAAAGTTCGTTGGTCACGTTTGTCCTTCCGTATCGAGCGATCGCTTTCCTCGCTGTGCAAAGTTGCGTGTAATTCCGTCGGGCTCAGTACGTCGCCGCCCTCCTCGCTCGCTGCCCTCCTGAACCTCTGCTCGTAGTCCTCAAGACACCCAAAATCCATACAAAATGACCCACGACGCTGTTTGGTTCTCCCGCCCCAGAAAATTCGGAAAGGGCTCCCGCCAATGGTCAGTCTTGCTGGCGCTACCCACGACGATGAACAGGAGTGGCTGATTCCACTGTGTAGCCGCCTCTGCGCCCACCAGGCTGGTTTAATCCGCAAGTACGGCCTGGATCTCTGCCGTCAATGCTTCCGTGAAAAGAGCGCTGCTATCGGTTTCACCAAGGTATGTGCTGCTTCATTATTCCGTTACTCAGCTCATGTCTGTCCAGAACCGGTGAACGCTCTTGGCTCTCACTACACATACATGTATTCATATGCAATATGATCATGCTTTCACTCGGGCAAACGGCTTTCCTGAGCATTGACTGCTTCAAGGCGCTTCCGAATCCATGTCGCATCCATTCAGCCTCTGTACTGCACGTCGTCATACTGTAACTCCCAGAACAATGCAACCGCCATCTGCCATCTCTCATCATGCTCGAAACTTGTGCCACCTCTAGGCCAAGCAACCTAGGCTGACGGCTTATAGTTCGAATTGCAGACAACCTGGCGAATTGTAATCTACAGAAACGACATGGCTCACCAGTCGAGACGGTGACAATGAAATCCTTCAACTTCCCCGTTACACTCTCAGTAAAATCCCGATGGACTAGGTATTGCTCACATCGAGGTGTCTCTCAGTACAGGGCTAGACGTCGCTTGAAGTCATGCCTGAAGTTCTAAATGATTGGCATTGGTGCGTAAATTACTGAATATGGTCAAGACAATCAGCCGCCTTTTCGAGATGGGGAACGGCCAAGGAACTGGTTTTTCGGCTTCAACACGCACCATCGATGCCTGGGTTGCCTGGGAGAACTAGAATACCAGCGTTTCGCCATCAGTGTTGTTCGACTCGCGAAAAACGGCTCGGGCTTCCCTTTCATGGGAATACCGGTCCCGAAGCCATAACTGACATGGAAGATTCACTTGACGAAGACAAGGAAACATCGACTGCTCTGGCATGGATAGCCAGGTAGATGCGGTGTGTCACAATGTATTCTGTTTGGAGTTCTCTGTGTATCTCATGGTGTCATTCATGGGAGAAGATTATCCAGTAATGGAATAGTCATGCTTTTGCGCGTGAGGAAAGCTGGATCCATTATGACACCAAGAGGGATTCCTTATCTTTCTTATCCCTCTGTCCTTCAACAGCGAACATGGCGACTCAAGCCAACTCTGTGCCCCACCCTACTGTTGTAAAGGTGACTGTGCTTGTCCTTCTTCCGACTAACGAGTAACCGAAGCTTTCAAAGGTTGACCCATTCGTGTACGTTCCTCTCGTCACCTCAACGGCGTCCAGTCGGAGTGACTTCCGGCTAGGCCTGCAGAACAACAACAAGGCATTCACAACCGCTGGCAGTGCGTAGTTCGTACCTGTATTCAAGGGTAAACGTCAACAGATAATCGGCGTCCGACAGTCCAGACATCCCCCCGTTCGCCACTGTCAAGCCCGGAGAAGTATTCAAGGTCGAGTGTGTCGGTATGCATCATTCAGAAGACATACGTTCGCGTCCTTCTGATCGTAGCTCAGACTGGACTGGGGCCCAGATTGGCAACAATGATAGTGAGCTAACCTCTCGAGTTGACGTGCACCTGTTGAGGAACTGACTCTTGTCGTAGATAGCGATGATATCATGAACGTAGACCTCACCAAGGTCCACAATCTGTCAGGACCTATCGCTGTCGAAGGTGCCGAACCCGGCGACTGTCTTGTCGTTGATATTCTTGACGGTCGGTACTCATCCTCCGGTGTCGAAAGTCACATCTAACGTCGTCTACAGTGACGCCTTTTGACAAGATGCCATGGGGATACACCGCAAGTCACCGACGAAAATCAGAACATGTGTGTATTCTGAAGTAAATCTATATCAGGGAATCTTCGAGTTGGAGAACGGTGGGGGATTATTCGGTGTGTCCTGTCCGCCCTCTGATATCCGCTGGTTTACTGATACCCGTCAGCTCGGGAATTCAAAAGTCGTGCTGCCAAGGCCATTTGGGACTTCAAAGGTACGCACCGCGGGCTTCCAACGCCCCTGTATAGTCACAAGGAGGTCGGTAGGAATCTACGCCACGTCGCGTCATATTCCCGGAGTTCGCTTCGCGGGTGTCTCCCATCCAGGACTTATCGGGACTGCTCCATCGTCCGAGCTGCTCGCGACCTGGAACAAGCGTGAGTGCGGCCTGATTGATGCGCACCCAAACGCGGTGCCTCCCGTAGCCTTTGCGCCGAACCCTACTGGAGCATATGTAGGCCAAGATCTCGAACCCGCCGTTCGGGAGCGTATTTCAGCCGAAGGCGCGCGCACAATCCCAGGACGAGAGCATGGCGGCAATTGTGATGTCAGTGACGTCCCGCAATGCAGCCCCAAAGCACTGAACAATGATATTTCCACTACGTAGATCAAGAATCTGTCTCGTGGGTCGAGATGCTACTTTCCCGTCTTCGTTCCAGGCGCGAACCTGTCTGTCGGAGACCTGCATTTCTCACAAGGAGATGTAGGTGATAGGATTGGTTCTAAGATATGGGGGACTGATCAGGACTACTCCCAGGGTGAAATGTCATTCTGTGGTGCAATTGAGATGGCAGGCATCATCACTTTCAGCACCAGTATCATCAAAGGCGGTGTTGAGAAATTCGCATTGAAGCAACCCATCTTTCTTGTACGTCGTGATAGTAGTCCAGACGTGTTGCTGACGTTGCTTCGGTCAAGCCTTCTCCAATAGACCCGATGTATTCTGCCAAGGTACGCCACGCCATGGAATTCCAATCAGATATTCATTCATCGCATCTCATATATTTATAGTTGGTGTTTGAGGGCATCAGCGTCGATTACCGCAAGTCTTTCGCCGTCCTTTTCGGTTTATTGAGTACTCATTCAAGCCTAGATGGAGATGGTAAACAATACGACATGGATGCGTACGCGAATTGCCTAGATTTTCTACATGTGTTAGTGATCGTGTTATAGTTCCGTCGCTTACAAGCAAGCTGCTCTGAACGCTATTGCGTATCTGCAGAAGGTAAGCCTTGTGAATCGATGCTCTTCTCCCGTTAATAAATATCTGTAGATCGGTTACAGTAAGTGATCATGGATCGTATGCCTTATCCCTCTCTGATGAAGATCTATGTAATGAACAGCTCGTGAACAAGCCTGTACGTTCGATGCCCGCACCATCGGTATTTGCGGCCCAAGACTGACTTCACACGACAGATCTACTCTTGTCCGCTGCTCCGATCGAAAGCCATGTCGGGGCCATTGTGGTACGTGACGAACTGGCTTGTGTCCTGTCATCCTGTCCTGATCGATCACTGACAGGATTCTCCGAATGCCTGCGTGACGTTAGCTCTGCCAACTGGTATATTCGAGCATGTAAGCTCGTCATTCCATGCCAATCTAGTCATCAACTGACAAGGTATCGCGTAGGATATCTTGCCGAAACCGGACGGCTTGACGAGACTCGACTTTGGTCAGTGCGCTATCCGAAGCGACGGAATAGTCTGAGGCAAGGGTCAATGCTATAAACAATGTTTTCCTCTAAATTTCAAATGTACGCCACACATTGTTTGGGATTGTATCAGCTCAGTTACGCGAATTCGATGAGAGATGCGGTTGAATGACGCAGTGAATAAATGTTCCACTAGACGTGAAATCAGGTGCTGCTTTACCTGGGAATGACCTTCACGGTGTAGAGATGGAGGCCCCAGCCAAGATGGTCGCTAAAACCTCGACTTCATCGTCCGATTCGCCGGCGTTCTCTTCGTCTGATATCTCCACGGAGCAGAGAGTAATCTCGTCGGGGTCGGTATCCTTCCCGAACTGCTTGACGGGTGAAAGACGAAGTGGCGAATCTGTAGACAATTGTGAGCAAGAAAGACGGACAGGCATTGTAACGTCTACCTTGGGATCTCGAAGGTGCCATGCGACTGGTCTTGGGTGTCTCTGGTGCTCTGCGTGTTCGCACGACAAACAATGGGTCGAGATGGCCTTTCTTGCATCTGCCACAAACTGAAACCGCTGAGAGACGAGAGACAATCTGTTCGGGTATACACTCACTGTGCGTAGGCTTGATAGATCTGCTGTGCCTCCCGTACCTTTGATTTCCCAATGAGTATCAGACGTGAGGACATTCCAAGGACACGTACACAAAGTCACAGATTTTGCACTCTGTCTCCGATTAGCGATGATCCTGGTATTCTGAGAAAGAAAGAGACGCACTCCACTCGTACTTGTACGCGATCTCGTAGTCGTGAGTCGTCTATGGTCGCGTCAAATGAAGCTTCTGCTTGAGAAAGATAGACTAACTGATACGTGGATATCCGGGCGTTTGGACTCCACACGCGCTGCCCTGTAAGAGATTAACTTTCTGGTTGCCGTTGCATAGGGAGAATGTGTATACCAAGCCTTGAAGAGTGCCCCGTGGTTCTCGTCGTGTTTCTTGTTGATTATCCAGCAGGCAAGGTGGCACATTTCATGAGATAGGGTCATCCTTACTCGTTCTGGAGATACAAAGTTCGGACATGGACTTGCAAATTGGAGCGAAGAAACGAGTGTCACCTTCACTGTCAAGTACCTTGACCGCGAGATCGATTTTTGAACTGACTTCGCCCTTCCGGTTCCTAGAGAAAGCTGAACAAGGAATAACCCAAGCACTTGCTTCACCCACCTCGAATAGCTTGCGCGACCAGCGGTCACCCTAAGCGTCTTGCTCCAGTTGAGTTCGACATCAGCAGGCAGACCGTCGTTGAAGACGACTTTGTTCAGAGCTACGAAAAGATCCTGTGCGTAATTGGCAAGGTGTCGATGATGGGCTTCGGCTTCGGCTTTCTTGCTGACCCGTGTCCTTTTCGTTGGCGACGAAGCGTCGCTGCGAGAAGGGGTGCCCAGTGCTGATGTACCGGTCGATGATCCTTTGCCGCGCTTTGGAGTTGGAAGAGGGACAGCTTCATCAGCGATGGCCTCCACTCGCAGAGGTTTGCGAGGACTGCGTGGCGCGTCCCTTTGTAGACATTATCAGGAGACATTGAGTCTGAAGGAGACTCGGACCCGAGACGCGGGACATACCAAACAAGCAGTTCACCGTCGTTGATTATCGACGCGAAATCGACCCTCACAGACGCGTCTTTGCTGCCGTACGGGACTTGGGCTGGGGGCCTGGACAACCGTTTAGGCACTACTGGCTTCTCGTCGTCTGAGGTATCCGAGATGTCAATGATATCTCCGTTCACGTCCGATCCATCAGAGCTTTCGACTATTCGGCGAACACGACGGGGGGGTTTTGATTTGCAGGTTACTTGCTGTTCTCTGAGATACTTTAGATGGATAATGATATGTGGGACCAATCTCACCTTGCTTTTCCAGCAGAAGGAAATTTCCTGGAACATAAAGTCATCGAGAATCAAGCATACGATACAGACTGTCATACGAATCGTCCTCGTCTGAGCTTGAGATAACAATGACTTCAATATCGTCCGGAGGAGCAGCAACACGCTGCAAAGGTGCCGCAGAAGGCCTGAATGCCTATCAGCCATCTTCAACTTGTGATTTCTGATAGATTACCTGACTCTGACCCCACTAAAGGCCTCTGGAAGGCGGCGCGTGGAAGCCTTGTCAGGAGTGGCGACGGCAGGAATGATGTTCTCCGCGGAAGAGCTGGTGGCATGCGGTGCCATTTGAGACATTTCGTTGACTGCTCCCAAATTTGTTTTGTTGCTTCGTTACCGTTGAAGGCCTCAAACTTAGACTCGTAGTGGTAAGAGGGCAACAATTGCTTCCGCGGAACGCGCTTGAATGAGGTCACGTGAAGTTCAGGATAGTCACCGGAATTCCGGGCCGGCGGTATGCAAAATCTATTCTCCTCACCAGCATGTTCGCGTGAAATTTGACGATGGAACTGGTCGACTGCATTCGGTTCAAGTCCTGACCGATAAGCTCGGCTTGCCGCCCCACTCGTTGACTGCCCACATTGGCCGGATGTGGCGAGCCGACCAAGAACCCGGACATCGCTCGTGATACCACTCGTGCTCTAGTGCCAATATTGAGCAACATCTAATGATCAGCGACGAAGCGCGGAACGCCTGATCTTTCTCCGGAATTCATGCGTGTCCCAATACTTAAACGGCATGGGTCCATCTGGCTGCCAGTGACGCGCCATCCTCAATATGGTTCTCTGGTTCTGCCTCACATCCATCTACCTTCTCGGTCAAAGTATCAGTGCATACGCCGGTCAGGTCGTCCCCGGCGCGACCTGGACTGACACCTCGGGGAACGTCATACAGGCCCATGGAGGTGGAATCCTCAAGGTGAGAGAACTTCGCCGTGCAATCCTTCAGAGATATAAAGTCTTGTACTAAGGTCGAATCAACCTACTACTGGTTCGGCGAAGACAAATCGCTCAACAGCGCTTTGTTCAAAGCTGTCTCCTGCTATTCGGTAGGTTGATTGGCTACCAAGAGTATTCCGTCAAGTCATCTTGCGATACTAGTCCAGTGACTTGACGACATGGGCCCGCCAGAACGATGCCTTGACTCCAATTTCAGGAACGAGCATTTCCACTTCCAACATTGTTGAGCGTCCGAAAGGTGGGACTCCTACCATGCCCTTCGAGCCGTCTGATCCTGATGACAACCAGTCATTTACAACGCCAAGGTCATGATTTGTAGCTATAGAACGATGCGGCCAACTGAACCTGCTGCATCAGAATTCTGAATATGTGATGTGGTTCCATTCCGATACATCAAAGTGAGTCGGAAACGTGTTCTATCTTTACACCCGGTCATAGTTTTGCACTAGCTATGGTGCAGCACAGGTTGGCGTTGCTACTGCCAAAACTCCGTGTGGTCCCTACACGTACAAGGCTAGCTGGAATCCTCTTGGAGCGGAATCTCGTGATATGGGCCTCTTTTTGGACGGTAGGGACACTGTGTCTATGTCTGAAGTCGCGTAAATAAGCCTTACCTCTGATATTCACAGATGATGGTACGTCTGGCTTGATAGATCTGTGGGTACCTCTGACATGTTCCTAGCCACTGCCTACCTGCTCTATGCATCTGACAACAACCAGAACTTCAAAATATCGCGACTAGACACGAACTACTACAACGTCTCAGCTCAGGTCAACGTGCTTTCTGGTACGCGTCAGGACATGCAACATGTACATCTAATTCCATCCCACCTCAGGTTCTACCCTTGAGGCTCCCGGAATCATCAAACGTAATGGAGTATGCTGTACCCCAGATTCACCGGGAAGCAACTGAACGCCCCTTCCTAGACTTATTATTTATTTGCATCTCATACCTCTGGTTGGGCTCCGAATCCCAACAAATATTTCACATCTTCGGTGAGGCCTCGGACGAATAACGTACATCGTCGCATACTCACGGTGTGGCCCCACACAGTCTATCTCTTCTACATTCTCCGCTCAAGCCGATATTGCGCCTGAAGCTGTACGAACCTACTTCTCTCAAAACGCCTATGATCTGCCGCTCGGATCGAATGGGATTTACATGGGAGACCGCTGGAGGCCGTCCCTACTGGGAAGCAGTCGATACATCTGGTTCCCGCTCAGTTGGTCTTCTGGCGTGCCACAAATTGTGGATGCCGATGTATGGAATGTGGACATCGCGGCCGGTAAGTTGCGTGGCACTGATCAAGCCGTTTACAAATGCTCAACCCGAGACAGGAACTTATACTGTTGCTACGGGTACTACTTATGAGGCAGAGAGCGGTACCAGGACAGGAAACTCGACTGTTTTGAGCGATTCTTCATTCTCTGGCGGAAAGGCCATCGGCTACCTTGGTCGGTTCTCTCTGATACACATTCAACTTCATGTGATCTGATTTGACGCCAGGCAAGGGGGGTTCCGTGACGTTGACTGTGCAGGGCACCGCTGCCGCGCATTGGGTGGCGCTGTATTACGCCAATGGTGCGTACCTTCCGTACTCATCTTATCAAACTTGAGGCTCGGTATGAATGTATACATAGGTGACAGCACTTGGCGAAACGTGACCGTCAGGTGAGCTATATACAGACCATACAGATGTCCTCACGGTTCTCATTATTACCAGTGTCAATGGCGGAGCAAGCGTTCTTGTCGATCAACCAGACACTGGAGGCGGTCATGTCATACTATCCGTTCCTGTCCAACTTACACTCCGTAATGGCTCGAACACCATTGCTTTCGGAGCCGGTCAAACGAGTGAGTCCCTGGTATCACCCGCGATGTTGTGACAATCTGACCGAATTTAAGCCTATGCTGGGGACTTGGATAAAATTATTGTATACTAAATCCACCCAAGGACTCCTGAAAGACTGCCTGTATGAATGTTGAGTCGACGCTGATGTTTATACATGAAGACAACTTTACATTCAGTCCTTGGAGAGTATTTCGAACGCGACGACGCCTTCCTTCCCTAACAATGTCGCCGCTCTATGGTCGCGGTAGTAAATGTCGTCAGCAAATTGTACTAACACTTGTTTGCCTTGTCATACACACCCGACGACTTGTGCCCCAGCTTTCGTCATCCTACAGACGGCCTGCTTCGTAGTGACACCCCCTACGCCAATGATAACTATCTTCTCGAGGCCATCGTACTCGTGGGGACGCTCCAGGTGCAACAACTTATGAAATGTGAAAACATTGCCGAGAGAAAGTGCATGCAATGCTTCTCCCGCCAATCCTCCGAGCGCGGTTGGGACAGCGAAGTCACGGCTGCCAGAGCTCGGGGAGACCTGGTCCGGAAAGAGCAAGGAGTTGCCCAGTGTATTTGTGCATGTAAGGAATGCGAATGGACTTCGTCTCTCCGTGGCACCGGCGGTGAAATCGGCAAGGACGGAGAGTACCTGCCTGAACTGCTGCTGGTAAAAATATGGTGCCATCTTGAGACCGACTGTCAATGTGGGATCCTTCCGATGCGAGGCCTCTAGACCACTGAGTAACTCGCGTAGATCGGCAAATGTGTACCCAGTTGGCGGAGACATGGGCCCCATATTGGGGCAGCTCGTGTTAAATTCTATCGCGATGCGAGAAGGAACTCCAAGTTGACGATCAGATAGTTCTGTACGCAGAGTCTGTATTGAGATGATCATAGATTCCAATTCAGCCCAGGTTGTTGCTGTTATACTGATGATGAACGGCTTTGTGGGGAATCTGGAGGCGGAGGGACCAGTCAAGATGGTCTCTATCCATGATAGGTACCTGGAGAGAGGGTACGGCGAATATCCATAAGAGTTCAAGGAAGAGACGGAGTCGATCGTGAACGCGACCTAAAGACGAGTCGGAGCTCTGGTAAGAGAGAGTGCATGCGTCGGGACCCAGCTGCGACGGAAAATGCTTACCGTGTTGGCCTCTGTTTCCTTGTAGCCATTCAAAGTGGATGTACGCGTTGTGACCGCGCCTGTATACGGACTATCGAACAACGCTTCCAGCTGGCTGAAATTACCGGCCCATGCGCACGCAGTATTGATCAGAGGCGGCGAGATGTCGATGCTATTGATTTGCACCATCGTTCGAACTACGGCGAAGATATCCCAACGTCAATAGGTAGGGTTGCTGGCGCACGATAAGGTATGTAACAGGAAAGCCTCAAAGGCGCCTCTTGCCGGATGGGTGTTGCCGAATAGGCACCTTCAGGCACTTGCCGATTTGACCAACTGTCACGAATCACCGTCACGTACCGACCATCTCCCTCCATCTGCATTCTTCCCACTTCTTCTTTGTTGCTTCCATGACGTTCTTGAGTCACAAGTGGCGCAAACACTCGAGGATAATGACCACTAATTGAGGCATAGAGCCCGGCGTTAGCCTTCCGCCGCGTCTCGCAAAATTTGGCGGCAAAGTCTCACAAGGCCTGTCGGTCAATAACTTCAGGAGCCTTGATTACGTGTTAGTCGGCGAGGGAAGATTTTGCTCAATTCTGGGAGGTCCACAGGCCAAGGCATCCATATGGTCCGTGAGTCTAGTAGCGAAAGCAGCGATCTAGATGTTCGGTGCCGCGCAATATTGCTGATCATTGTGTCGCGCAGAAAAGAACTTCAAACGACGCTACTTAGAAGGCGATTATTGACTAATGCCGCTCGAAATGGGCGTCAATTCCGAGCGCGCCAGTCTTCCCCTTGCTATGTCGAATGATTGCCGACGATCGAGGACCATTCTCATCCTCAAAGAAACTGTCGCTATCGACGTACCATTCTGCTCCGATTCTGCACAGTAACATTCAGCATTGGCTACCACACGGATCGTTTGTACAGTAGCATGCTGCCTCTATGGATGCCACTCATCAATTGCGGCTTCAATGCTTGCGGCGCAAAGATTCGGGAAGTCTGCAAAGTCGGCTTATCATTCCAGGATTATCTGATAGTATTAGCGATGCCAGAATTGAAAGACCCTGTTGAGTATATCTTCCCTCCTTGATTCGGTTGAGAAATCCAGGCTAGCAGGGCTGCTCAATGAAGATGCTGATAGAGATCGACCGTGACCGTTTATGACGAGGACCGGGACACGTCTCTTGACAACCTGACATTCACATTGCCGAACTTGCCGGAGCGAGGAGTATTCGGCGCAAACTGTACATGCACGCAAGTCTACACCTGGTCTACACCGAGCGTGCTGATCTATCTACTTATCCTCACCGAGTCTGTCACTCAACAAGTCACACAGCTGAGTTTTATGGTACTCTGAGGAGTGCCGCTCCCGTCTTAGAGGCAATTTCTCCGCCAGCGAAGGTATGTTGTGTGGCGTATTACTTACGATATTTGAACTGACCTCCCTTTGTGTCTGATGTGAACAAAGGCCCCGAGAATTACGCCATCAGGCGCGACCATGGCCTCTTGTATTGCTCCGATAACGACTCTCTGATTTTCGATCCTCGTTTCCTCCAGGTTTATCCCCCGTTTCCACCTGACAATCCTGACCCCGGCCGTAGACCTGAAATTGACACGCGCTCCACGAAGCAACTGGACGGCTTGCTCTCAGCCAGTCTGCCTACCACTTGGTGTCGTGAAAAATGAAAACGTCGACTCTGGTTTCTGTGCCTTTGCATAATACTTTTCCTGCTAGGACTGTATTGCTGTGACGACTGTGCGGACGTGGCGCTATCGCTCCGTCCAATGGTACTTGAGATCACAGAACATGACGGTTGATGTCGATGATCGCCGTTTGTTTTGGTCGAGGCCTCGCTTTGAAGGTTAACGGCCATAATGATACAGAGTTCCACACTGATCGGAACCGTCGAAATCCAAAGTAGCCCTCTTGCAATCTAGTATCTCGCCGCGTCAATGAGATCAACGAACCGGAAGTAAATGTATCTTCCGACGGCATATTCGACCGTTTCAGAAGATTCAACGGTCGCTGCAGTTCTTGCGCAGAGTTGACATCCGCGCGTTGATGCGCACGATAATGTCGAGGTGATTTTGAGAATATTGACATTTTACCGAGGACTGCTACGATGCGTGAGGCGCTGTGGCATGACAAGTTCAAGATTATAGCTTTGCCTCAGTGCGCCTTCATTGGCTCGATCTTGGCGACTCAACCTCAGGTTGGTTGACTGGCGTATCTCAACGCCCTCTCTTGGTTGGCCGAACCCAGAGTAACTATCCACGGCGGGTGACGAAGAGCTAAAGGATCAACCCAACATAGGAAGCGGTAGTTCCTTCGTGGCAGTCAGATTGGCCTATCCAATCCATGTTCGGCGAGTAAGTTCGTGTTCGAGTTTGGAGAGAGCGGTCTCTTGAGTCTGTGCCTCGTTCCTCGGACGCACAAAAAGAGACTCAGGTAGATGTCACTGAAATGGTTTCAGCGGACTTGAGTTGAACGTTGAACTTCTTTCGCCTTTGTGTGTAGTTGACTATAGGATAAGCGTCATTATCCCAGTATATTGCTGATCTTCTTCATACATTAATAAAGCTTCAACACCAGATTACAAATAGCGTATTGCCCGCTGCCTGTCCATGAAGCGCGAAATTGCTTATCAGCTCACAACTGCCAGTGTATTAGTGTAAGGAATATCCGACACAAATTGACGGGTATTTTGACCGACACCTACACCTCCAGTTGTGACGCAGCTTACGAGACGAATGTTGAGTCAGATCGAATCGTCTATCCTTCTCGGTTGAGCGGATGGTGAACTTGTCAAACCAAGTCATCAGCATCATCAGGCTCTGTTCGTTTTGTTCGGTTGTGCCCGTATGCCATCACGAGCGCTCCGCTACTCGTACCTTACCTGAAGCACTTGCTGATCTGACACGCTGCTTCGGCCGTCAATCAGAACTGTTATGGCCATCATCAATGCCATAAAGATCTGACGTTGGCTCGCTTCACTCGATTGATATGGTTGATCTCACCCTCTTATAGACGAACCACGAAGATGTGACTTGCGCGCCATTTAAAGAGCCCGCGTTCATGGTTAGCGGGTTTGTTACCTCCCCATTTACAGCAACTCTGCACTCTCTGATGGACTATCAGTCGTACGATTCTTTCAGCGTCGAGGTCAAGGCCAACGGCGAGCTCTCGCGAATGAGATCACACAAGGGAAACACCCCAACGTTGCCTCAAACCAAATGCTGTCCTCTCTGCCCCGCAAAATTCACGAGAACGACTCATCTACACCGTCATCTACGATCTCGTACGTCCCTCGATATCATCGATACACGCACGGCACTACTGACGTGTACATTGTCATTAGACACCAACGAACGATCATACAGATGCGATGTGGGTCCCTTACAAGCTATTATGATTGACCTCTCGTCTCAAAAAGTTCTAGTTATGCTCTGCAGAATTCACGCGCAGTGATCTCTTGACAAGACACAAGAAGACATGCGGAGATCCGTGAGTTCCTCGGGCAGGGATGGCTTTGTGCACATGTAACAACTCTTATACTTAGAGCAATGCAGAGGTCAAGACGAAAGTCCTGCCAGGTACGCTCACTCCGCTTTCGTGTGATTGCGATACAACTGACCCGAATGGATAGGCTTGCGCCGAATCGAAGATCAAAGTGGGTGTAGCCTTGCTCTTTTTCTGCCAGTTTTCTGCCCAATCTAATGCACTCGACCCCTCGTCACAGTGTGACCTCGAATACCCATGCTCAAAATGCCTGTCGCGCAGCAAAACCTGTGAATTCGTTAATGACCCTGCTATCTCGCGAAGCAAGAAGCTCTCACAGGCCGAGAGAAAGTCTGCCAGTGGAGGCTTGGGCAGTACCTGTCACCATTCCAGCTCGTTCGAAGTACCTTCGCTGGATATCTACTCGGAAGTGTCTCCCAGTTCCCCCAACGGATTCGCGACATCCTCTTCCAGTAGTTCTGGTCACTCAAGTCAGTACGAGTCATCCAACTCATCCCCCCAGACACCGCCACACGATTACGGCGCTCTGGACCATCAGGGTATTGCAGGAATGGACATCGCTCAGATTCTTTTTCCCGAGGATATGTTTGCTACTCAAATGCCGACGGCAGAGGAAGAAGCATGGTGGGATGGCGCTTTAGGGCGCTCGTATATGTTCGGTGGTCCGCACGACTCGACGTTTCTGGGAATTGCTAGGAAGGCATTCCCAGCGTTCTCTAGTACGGCAGCAGGACAGAGCAATGTCTTACCAGAAACAGAGTTGAAACACTACTGTACGTGTATCACTACGATCGACGTTAGCAGCTGTTGACTTCTGGCAGTATATCTCTTTTTCGAGACATTCTCCGTTCATTTTCCTATCATTCATCGTCACACATGGCCGCAGCTTCACAGAGACGCGCATCCGCTACTGGTGCGCGCCATGCAGGCATGCGGTGCGCTGTTTGTGAAGACGCGTCGGGCTTCGCGGTTCATATCAGAGACTATCTCCTCCACACGTAAAGTCATAATGGATGAGTTTGTACGTTATCGCCCCTTATCCAGACAAAGTTCTGAACCATTGTCCCACAGATAGCTGTCTCTCCGCGCCAACAGGATATACTCATCTTGGCTATGTCGCTCCTACAAATCATCGGCATTTTCCATCAAGACCCCGAACTTCGGGCGTCGTCCAATGCATCGCACGATATGCTCGTCATGGTGCGCAGGACTGGTCACTGGTGTGAAGAAGTACACGTTGAGATTGATGGTTGTACAGATGATCAGTCGGTCCACCGTTTTGGAACGTATGAAGAGTTGGTTAATTTCCTCGGACTTGGATGACCTTCAGGCCCTGGATCGGGCATGGGGAGAATGGGCCTTGCATGAGATTGTCAAGAGGTTTGCCTCACTTCGTGTCTCCTTCAAGAACCTTCTGATGACTCGTCGAACTTCTAGGGGACTCGTTTTATCTTACCTGCACGATTGTTCTCGTTGCATCTACTTCGATATGCCTCCTACCCTTCAGGCCCATGAAATCAGTCTTCCGTGTGACGACATTATCTGGCATGCACCTAGCTCCGTTGAATGGTATGCTGCTATCAACGCCCCCTCCGTTTACGGTGGAGGTCCGCAACGTTTAATTGGCTCATCTTTACGCCAAACCTTGGACGCCTTGGCTGACACGCGCATCGCCAGCTCCTTACCATCCCAAAACATGTTCTCCATGTTTGTTTTGATACATGGTATACTGTGCAACATGTACTCTCAGCTGCGATGCCCAGACGGAGCTCGCGTCATTGGACCTCATTTGCAGTTTGTCTTGCACAACTGGTACCAGTTATGGTCTAGCTCCGGCGGGGAATCTTTCCCGAGTGCCGTCTCTGACTTGGATGTCCCTTTCGTATATGACGGGCTACCGTTCTATTGGCTCGCCCAAATCTCTCTCTTAGAGATACAGTCGGGCAGCGCCTCCTGTATGGGTGGAGTGGCCTCCGACCGCTTTCACCTCTTGAAGGAAAGGTTAGACCGCATACGATTCCTTCTCCGGACGAATATGGGTGCTCGGCCTGATCTCTTCAAGGACCTGATAGTGAATCAACAGAGATTTACTACCAGCGATCCAGCAGATTCGAATGGTGACGGTGTACTGTCATTTCTTTCAGGGTGTTGAGTGTGCGGAGATCTAGTTATCATCATGTATGTAGTATGTAGTACTTATACCCATCGGTTTGAAGCGTGGCGGATCATTCGGCCTCTCGGCAGCAATTTAGACTCCGCGAGAACTATATAAGGCTTTCCAAACCTTGTTGCTTTCATCGTCGACATTTCTTCTCTTGCAAACATGTGAGTTCATTTCCTTCCCACCTCTTTTCTGCATTCCAATGATTCACAAAATATACTGATTTTAATGAGTACGACTCGCATCGCGGGTTTGACGTCAACCTTTTTTCTGAGACTTCCATCTTTCTTTCTTTTTTCTCGAGACGTTGTATTGATGAACACCATTCTTAGATTCCGATTCATTGTGATGGGTCCTGCGCCTCTATCATTTTTTTATTCCCTGTCCCTACATACACGATATAACCATTTGGCCTGCTTTCAACTGAGCTCGACAGTCCGACTTATGCACCGAATGTCAACCGTCGCTGGCAAGATCAATGTCTTCCAATGCAGACACCGGATGGGGCCTTGACTGCATCGGCTTCTTGTCAAGCGACGTCCCTCTCCACCACTTGCCACTGTCACCGATGATTTCGACACACCGAACTGCCCACATACAAGCTCCAAAGCTTAGACGTCATGCGTATCGACCTTGGCCCTCCTTCAACTGCAAAAAGCTCGACGAAGATGAGGAATGCTCGACGAAGACGTCGAGACTAGAAACCCCATGAGAGGAATTGCCACCTTCATTGTCCCAGAGTGCGAGGATCATTTAGGCGAAGGATTACAAGAGTCATTTGGCGGAAACCGATGTCCTTCGCCTTGCGGGTGATATAATTTGTGTGCCAGCATGTTCTGCATTCAAGCACTAGAGGGTAAGAAACCATGCCGGGGTAACCAAAAGCAAGTAGTAAATTCCAGTAAGTATTGGCACTATGCTGTACTGAATTGTGATCTTCGTCGGGCTGAAGCGTTTGGGCCAGGCCACATTCGCATTACTGTACGTCGCGAAGCGCGATCGCAAGCCTCGCGCATCGCATACGGCGATTTGATCCTCCTACTCTTCACTACCACCTCCCACGCATGACGCTGCCCGATTCATCATCATGGAATCTTGTCTGAGTGCCTCGTTGAATAAGTACAGAAGACAATCATATGTGATCTTCTTTCTATCTATGGCTCGTGACACTCTCAGGCTTTCTCTTACGCCATGTCACCGCCTTTCGGTCGTCAGCCCGCCAAAGGCCTTTACTTGACATACCAGTATCTTTCCACTTCTCTCATTCTCTTTCCGTTGTGGATTATATCTGCTTTACCCAAGTATGCCCACCTCTGCTCTGATCATTGGTACGCACCAAACCAACTGACGAGAGGTCCAAGCGTCCTCGATCAAGCTGGGGCATAAGGCGTACTTTGCGACTCAAGCTGATCAAACATTCTAACACTATAGAAGCACAGTCAGTTCGCTGTTTCCAGTACCCGCTTCGTAGCTTAAGCACACTACTAGGACGGGCCCTGTCGGCCCACCCCCGTCTAATCACCTCGCCATTGCCACGCATAAGACAGCAGGTGTCGAAGGCGTCTGGATCCTGCCTATCCCTGACTCGCTCTTCATCGACGATATCAGATTCTGGGCACAGCAGAATGGCGTTGAACGTTCCCGGATCCCAGGATACTGGTTGCGGAAACCAGGTGCAACCTCTGAACCTCCGGGAGAAAAGACTGTCCTCTTCTTCCACGGTGGCGGATACATCTCGCTGTCCGGGCACCCCGACGATGTTACTGGAAACATCTCCCGCGGCTTGTTGAAGCACGTTCCAACTATCAAACAGATCTTCTCTGTGGAGTATCGTCTATCGAGCCAACATACACATGCTTTCCCAGCGGCTCTGCTCGATGCACTTGCGTCGTACCTGTTCCTTGCAAACACGGCTGGGATCAGCCCAAAAGACATTGTCGTCACTGGGGACTCTGCGGGTGGTAATCTTGCGCTGGCGCTCGTTCGCTACCTTGTTGAGCACCAAAACCACGCTGGTTTGCCTGCGGTGCCTTCGGGAATGATTCTCCTTTCCCCATGGACGGATATCGGTTTGTCGCATCAGACATCTGGGTCCATGGTCACCAATCGCGTGTCGGACTTCGTCACTAATGACACCTTGACGAATGGGCGCGATTGGCTGTGCGGGTCCATGGGTAAGGAGGAGGCACAGACGAGCCCATACATATCACCTGCATCACTCGAGGCCGAGGCGAGGTTTGACGGATTCCCGAAGACTTTCATAACCTGTGGCGGCGCAGAGATGCTGGCAGATATGATCCGGGTGTTGAGAGATCGTATGGTGCGCGCCATTGGACCAAAAGTGCGGTATTTTGAAGCCCCAGATGCTTTCCATGATTATCTGGTGTTTCCATCTGTACAACCAGAGGGTAGGGAGACGTATGTCGCTATTTCGGACTGGCTTGGTGGACTCAGCTACTTGTGATGTGTTCTATGTGCATCGAGTCTCCGTCGAGAGTGGTGCGGCCAGTTCGTCTATCTATCTAGCTTTCAACCGATCGTACAACCGAACGAATGAAATGAGTAGATGTCGGTGCAATGCGAATGGCTGCTGCTTATCGAGGCCGCCGCCACCGCTGAACGTATAAATGTCTGACGCGCTTGAGTGAATAGGACTAGTAGAGTCACGTAGAGTCAGCCTTCATGTTTGTAGCAACTCAACCACGAGCGAGCGCGGTGTGTCAATTGTTTTTCTAGTTGGTTTCGGCTGATTGAGCCGGGTCAGAATTCTCGTCGACCACCTTACAGCACACTACGTATCTTACACAGAGCGATACACTACACTGAGGCCTTGTACGAAGCTCGAAGACGAAGTTAGCACCAAATCTGCCTGCACATCCTATCTCCCAACATCCCTCAAAACCAAAGGCCGCATGACCTTAGACCAGTTCTCGTCCCACGACGTCCATTCCCATTGCGTGGGCTTCTCCCCATGATGCCGCGGCGCATGTACATGTATCCCCGAACCCTTCATTTCCTGTCTCAAAGTAGACAATTTCGGTGCAGACGGGAAGCCCGCCAGAAGTGTTTCCAGCTGTATAGCCAACTGGGCGGCATTCTCAAATATCAGGCCGTTGATCCCCTCTTTTACCAATTCGTCCAAACTAAAAGAAGAGGGTCAGTCAACGGAGAGCAAGAGGAGAAGTAGGAGTTGTAGCAGACCATCCAAAGTTCAACGCACACACTGGGAGTCCACACCCGAACATGTCGACGACCTTCATTGGGAGATCCAGGCCTGATGAGCTCGAATGGAGCGATACGCCGACATCGCACGAGCCAAGCAGGAGCGGGTAGTCTTGCGGGTCCAGCCACACCGACACACATCGCACATACTTCCACTTCTCCTGCAGCTTCCACACCTGCTCCATGTACGCCCTCCGCATCGGGCCCTTGCCCGTAACGATCATCAGCACCTTCGGAAGCGTCCCCGGATGGGCTTTTGCGCGCTCCTCATAGAGCGCCAGCGCGTCTTTGAGCAGGCCGAAGTCTTCGTCGGGTGTCCATGAGGTGCTGGAGACGACTAGTGCGGGTCGGTCGGGACGGGGACGAGGTGGGCGCACTTTTCCGAAAGGGAACGTGCCGGAGGTGGGTGAGGCATAGTCGTCGGAGGTTCCGGCAGTGTCGGTGACAGGCGTAGAGTGTGGAACCATGTAGGATGGGAGCCAGTCGTCTAAGAACATAGGTTGCTTCCATATAGGTAGGAGTTTCACGAACAGCTGGGAAGCTCAGCAATGGTATGTGCTGAGAGGGCAAGAGACGTACTTACATCATGTACTTCTTGAGACGTGGAACGGTGGAAATGTCTTGGCGGGCGATCGTGAAGGACGACTTTGCGGCCCTGTAGATCCCATTCCTTGACAAGTTGGTCGCGCATCGCCTGTGTCACGAATAGATGTGCATACGCTTCCCTTCCAAACGTGGCCTCCAGCCTAGTCGCGTTAGTACGAGGATCTAGAACGAGTCAAGACGCGTACCATTTTGCTAGCCTGACAAATGGATGCTTCCGACCGAGCCTCAAAGCTAAGATGCTATATCCCAAATTGTGCCAGTCAATAATGACTTTGCATCCGCGGAGCCATCCGACCAGAGTCACTAGAGCGAGCGTGGGGATGCTAGGTGGATTCTGTTCACACGTCAATACCCACGTACGCCGCATGTCATGCCGGCAGCGCTGACCTGGACGAGGATGAACTCGGGTGGTGAAGGAATGTCGACCAGTAGGATGCGGAGGATTGCTACAGCCTGATGTGCAACCTTGACAGGCGCAAAGAAGAGGTACGGGAGCCTATTGAAGGCTTTTGGGAGAAGAGGTATATATCGCAGCTGCACGCGCGGAATCATTTTGAGCGATGGAATTGGTTTCGAGCCTAGTGAATTTCGTTGGGACGCGTAATAAGGCAAGGCAGAGACGCACCTCCATACCCGATAATGTCCGTCTGGAAGCCGCATTCTGCGAAACTCTGAGCATGGTACATCATCCGCGGACTGCGTCCAATGTCGCCCAGGACGAGTATGGCGACGGAACGGATGGAATGACTGTCCTGTGGGATGAGGGCCGCGCATAGTGTTATGATCGACGCAAGATAGGCGGCGCCCAGTGTGTAGAGGGCATGGGAGAGGGTGAATATTTCGCCAGCAGTGACGGCCATAGCGAACATGCATGACGCATCAATGCTGAGAATTCCATATGTTTTCCACGGTCCGAATTTGGCTGGTACGGCCAGGGTATGGACCAATGGTACTCAGACTCTGTTTCACCCCAGGGACTCGAGGTAACTTGTAAGAACAACCACAGCAGCATGTGCGCTTGGTAGAGACCATGACAATGCTACGATAGACGCGGTGGAGATTCATTGGGATGTCTCGTTACTGGAACTTCTTGGTCTAGTCATGTATTCCGTTCCATTCAAACGAATGGGTTTGTCAATGGGATTGACGCCTTCCCGCAGCGGGGTCATATTGGGAGTTGGGAAGTGGTACGAGAAACCCGAGCCACGGAATTATATATGGTTTCGAACTGGGACAGTCCCAGCTAGTTCTGTAACCGAACCCTATAATGTGACAAGTCGACGATATAGCACAGCTTGCTTTCTCATATACGGTCGGTAACGAGACTAAGTGCGAATGTGGTTGATGAATTTTTGAGGTGAGCGTGACAAGAGAAAAGTAGGCGGAGGCGGCGCGCACGCAATTCGCGCACGCGACGTCATTGAAGCCTAATCAGGCGGCCTGGTCTTCTCCTTCAATTTGCAGGCTCACCAGCTGCACACCGCCATGCTACTAATCAGGGAATTCGGGAGAATCATGTAGTCGAATATAAGATGGTGCGACGCATATGGACAGGGGTAACTTCTTATAAACTGGTTCACAAACCGTTACGTGACTGAATTGAGGAACGAAAGAAAGTCACGAACGTTAGTTTGTGTCTCTGTAGCTAAAATGTCCGCGAGGTATTATGTCGCTCCTGTCCGTAAGCAACATTTGGCCGTGTTTATCTGCCTCTTCCTGGCTCGGCTTCGCGGAATGCCGTCGTCCTCTTATCGTACACCTGCCTCAAGCCTTGAACGTCTCATTTATTCAACCAGCGCCGTGATCTACGATTGACAATGCCTCGACGTACTGGGGCCAAGACAGATACCATTGACGGCTATACAAAGACTGTCACGAGTCACCACAAAGAGAACGCAAGTCAACTTATACACCACAGTAACCTTCAATTCCTTCCCCACTACTGTACTTTCTGTGTTGCCAATGAGCTGTATCTACGTACTCATGCAATAACAATATCTATCCATTCATTTGCTCCGCTCACCAGTATGAATCCACCGTGTTTGATTGCTATCATGGCCCACCGGCATCTGATGCCATTACAGCTTCAATGTACTTACGACGTGTCCTACGTGCCGCTTGACTGTATTTCCCCATCCTCTTCCCACCGCCAGCTCAGAATCTCTTTCTGGTAGGCAAGAAAGTGAAGGACGCGGGCCACGGTTTGTGACACGCCGCTTGCCGGCCATACCCGCGTCATGTAAGGCTTACTGTCATACATATATGGTCATATCTTCGTCCTCTGGTTCGCGCAAGCCTTACAAACTGTTATGACGCGGGTATGGCCGGCAAGCGGCGTGTCACAAACCGTGGCCCGCGTCCTTCGAGGCATCCAACGGTGGCGAGATTCATAAGCCTAAACCAGCTTCACTCTATATATTGACAATCACCACTTTAACGTGTCCTGATCCGGCATGCAACTTGCCAATCAGGTGACTGGTCCGTGCACGCCAGGCACCTGCAACCAAACCACGCCTGGCGGATCCTCCCACCTTTAGACCAACCCTCTGACTACGTGCTGTCCGTCGCAAGGCGATACATCGCGTTTCGAGGAGTGTTCCCATACATTTTTACAGTACCTGCCATAGGGGATCCAGGTCAGTCTTGTATCACATTAAGCGCACGTCTCACGAAGATCGTTGTAGGCAAAATACCAAAACTCGGATCGTCCTTCCCGCCCGAGAACCGTGATGATAATGCAGGTCCCTAGCGCAGTTGGCACCACAGTGGGACGCTCGGACGCCTTGGGCATTGCGAGCCCGTCGACTGTCCGCTTTCCAGGCGATGCGACGCGGGCTGCAGCCACACCCCATGAAGAAGGCCGATGGTTCCGCCCTCCTCCGGACGTCATTCCCGCGAGAGACGTGATGCAGTCTCGTAGACCTGACAACTGGCCCTTCGTCTCGCCACATCCTCTGGATGAACGCGGCCGGTCCAGATATGATACTGACTGCCAGCGCGTCGGTACGTCGCTGCAGATGGCGTGACGCTCCTGCAGATTTAACCTTCATATTCTGTTGTAGGATGCCGGTCTTACCTTCTTGACGCTGCTGCTCCTACCACCGCGTCACGGTTCGACACTGACACTCTTTCAGAAGCGGTAGAAGGACATCAAAAGGAATATCTATTAGTCCAGAGCATCACCCGTCAAGTGTATGTACCACTCCAATTTTTCTTTGGCCATCTCTAATGTATTCTTCTCCAGTTTTCTCAGTCTCTTTTCTTCCTTCCTGACCTCCTCCGGTGCATGTGTTGATATTCGCTTGGCAGAGACCTCTCCGAGGATTGCGAGCCCGGTAGGTGGTCCTTCATCACACTTTACGCGCGAGAGCATGACATAGGCAGCAGCTGTCGATGTGCAACTATCCAAGTGGATGATGGCGGCATTGAGCGATCGACTTTGGGAGTTGTGTGCGGTGAAAGCGAAGCCCGGGATCAATGGGAGCTGCCTTCTTGTTGCTGTGTAGACCTTCGATGCTCCTGACTTCTGAAATTTGATCACCTTTTTGACGACAGGTATCACCACTCGTTGAGCATTCGGAAGGGTGCGATCTGCCGGTTTGTAGCTGGGTATATCAACCACAGCAGAGATGGCATATCGACGTCCATGTCGCAAGTCATAGTCAAGACTGATAAGCGTGCCTCTGCTTCCATTGGCGATGCCAATCTCTACAGCCAGATTGTCGACAACAATGACTGGCATGCCTATCACCAATGGGAGACGACCACTGAGGTCCTGGGCACTTTTCTTCACTGGTGTTTCCCAGGCATCGTTTGCGTTTTGCCCAGTAAGAATGATGCGGTGAGACCCCCGACCGACCGAGTCTTCTGCGTAGTATACGCCGAAGTCCTGACTCGTCGCGCATGCAAAAGCTTTGGCCATGTTCCAATTGTGTGCGTTGCGGACTGCATTAGTGAAGGTGATCAATGGCGCCGCAGTCTCCGGATTTTGGACCCAGCGCATGATGTCGATTACAGCAGGATCGGTCAAGGAGTCCCGCGAGCCAATCTGAAAGCGCTTCAGGTAATCGAGGTCACTATCCTCCCCGTCGACTGTGCAGATACCACGACGCAGTCGCTCAAGGAGAGCAACATATCGCGGATTCCTTTGTCGGACGACCTCATCTAGGATCACACAGTAAGGAATGGAGCGATAGTTTTTCAACGCAGTGAGGTTCTTCCGATTCCTCTGGTTGAGGGCTTGCAGGTTTGAGTCCGATGTCAAGCTTGCGACAAGATTACGGTCGTAAAGTGTGGTGACTTGGGGCGCCGTGAGCTGATACTCATCCCCAGATAAGATGAGATCAAGACCGCCAAATGCATCATCTGTGCACAAGCGTGCCAGGTTGACATTCCGAGATAGCTTCTCGAAGTCTTCGCAACCGAGAAAGAAGAATTCGTCGATGATGAGTGTGCGTACGGGCTCCAGTCGCGCAATGAGGGCCTTGAGTGGACCGGAGTTATTTGCAGTAAGTGTGCTGTATTTTGTGCGAAGTGATGTTTCGGCATGTGTTGTAGACCCGCCTATGTTGCATGAAGCCACACCTGTTGGCGCTGTATAGTCAAGCTCGGATAGGATGTTGTACTCGGCATAGAACATGCTTTGGGCATCATAGGTGTGTGACTTCCCAGCACCGGCAGAACCACCGAGAAGAAGTCGAAAGGGAGGTTGTGTCGGATGGAGAATGTGTTCCATTCGATTGGTGACAAGGAGGAGAAACGCCAGACGCTGTTTTTTGTTCAGTGTATAGTGTGAGGCAACTGCCGCAGCCGTCTGCTTCCATGCGTCCAATGTTGTCCACAGACCATCATTCCCGTCATTTGCCAGAGCTACGCGGATACGGAGTCGCTCTTTTTCTTCAGTCAAGGTTGTCAACCGAGGCTGAAGATAAGCATAGGAGCAAGAACGCTGTCCTGTAGTAGACTGTGACTCCAATGTTTGCGAGTAGTTCACTAGCCTTGAAGTCAGAAGCCTGATCGCTACACCAGACCAAATCATCACTTACTGGCTCGGGCAGCCATGAACGCGGCTCTTTCAGAAGCGAGGTTTTCAGATGCAGTAGCAGCGCGGAGTCGAGATGCATCGTCAGCAAGGTTTGCTGAACCTTGTAGAGAGGCCTCGACGCGCACAGATGATTTTGGAGGTATCGAGTAGAATTGTGCCGCCTGAGCAAGAGCCATAATTGAGAGCACTTTAAGCTGTGTCCGTGGTCCGCAATGTTCCTGAAACTCATTCTGGTCTTCAAGCTCGACATGGCCACTAGTATTGGACACGTCTTCGGTGGACGGACTGCTGTTCATTTGACCCAACTGCCACTCGATGTCATTCACGAGGTCATCATCAAGCGCTGAACTCTGATGTCGGTCTGTCTGAAAGAAGTCAGCAGAGCGAACTTTGTGCTGTGCTGCAAAGTCATCTGCGGCAAGTCTACACTCCCACTGCTCTTGCATATGATCAATGACACGAGAGTGTGATGGTTCCAAGGACACCAGTAGCGCACTAAGGGCTTCAGGCCACGAGGCGCCCTCAGATTTGAGTGGAGAAGTGGAAGAGCGCGACCAGGGACGAAAGAGCGCCAGCATAACAAGGGCATATCTGTCTGCTTGCTCAGCAAGATCCCGACGTGGAATGGCACAGCCGGACAGGACAGGAATGTGGCGGAGTCGTCGTTTACGAAGAATGTGAGTGTCGACTTGCGGATGACCAGAGCAGAAACGAAGTGATATCTCTGACGAATGAAGCGTGAGTAGAAGTAGTAGTAGCGAAGCACCAAAGTTGGAAGACTGACCGTCTGCTACAATATCGTTGTCGTCATCAGACGAGTCTTCTTCATTATTGGAAGCTCTCTTCTGGTATCCGCTACTTCGCTTCCTGTCCAGTCGGACTTTCTCGTATTCTCCTAGCTGATCCCACATGCAAGTGTTCTCAAGCTCAGTTGGGCGATAGAGGATATCATATACAAGGGAGTTCACTGCAGGACTTTTTTCAGAGTCAGGTGTCAATCCGAGGAGGACTAGGTCATGACCCGAATCAACTTCCTGCTCCTCAGAGTCATCACTACACATGGAGTATCATCAACGAGATGGAAAATCTTGACTTGTTCAGAGTACTCACAATTCGACATCATCATCATTTTCATTGACTAGAGGGGCTTCGCATGAAGCAGCCTCGTCTTTGTCGGAGTCAGGCATGCTGGTGGAAGTGGAATGTTTGGGAAAAAGTGTTGGGGAAAGCCACGTCAAGAGCTTAGACCAATAGAACACAGCAAATCGGGCATCAGTGACATGATTAGGGTGTCCCAGTAGGGCGCATGCAACCTGTTGGCCGGAAAGCTCGCGCCGACTGTTGATTTGGTTCAGCGTCTTCAGCAGGAGAATTCGACAGCGCTCCTCGGCATCAGACATGGGATGATTTTCCTGGAGTCTTTTGAGTGAGTTTGTAGCTGCGACTAGAGCGCTCATGACAACAGCAGAGTCGAGAGTGGTTTTGGCGGTGTAATGGGTCATGTAGATACTGAGGGCCATTCCGAAAGCGCCAGAACCAATGAATTTGCCGTCAGTGTTGCACTGGAAAGATCCAGAGATGGTAGGGTTATAGGCAACAACAGATGAATCTGAGCGCTTGAAATGGATTTTTCCATCGTTGTCCATAGATGTCTGTTCGACAAGTGGCGACGGATACAGAAATCGGCAGAGTTGGTCCTGCTCACCAGGCGTCAGAGAAGCCTTGGAGCGAGAAAGCTTCTTGAAGCATGTGTCGCTGTGGGTGTGTGATTGCGATGAAGCATCGAGAACTTCACGGAGAAACTGAAGCCACGAGGCGTCAAAACTGTCATGATCAGGATGAGGAGGTCGGCTGAGGAGACAGGCTTTCTTGTCGTGCTGGACGGCATGTGTGCCCGAAGGCAGTTCTCGTACAAAGACACTATCCAACCATTGAAATAGACGCGTCTTGAACTTCTCATCGCGTCCCACCCGTTCCTGAATCAGACGCGGCGATAAAGCACCTTCCAGCCAAATCAGGATATGAAGGTGCAGTGATCCTCGATTCTGGGCCTCGATAACACCATAATAGTGCTTGACACGACCAAATACCCCGCGCTTGACGTCCCTCTCAAAGCCCAGAAATACGTCCGTGAACTGGTCAACCATGACCTTGAAGAACTCGGCTCCTGCAACGGGATTTGAGGCGAGGGACCGAGCGCGATCAAATGATGTGAAGCGGGAGTCGGGAGAGTCGAACAAGGTTTCGATGTCTATGTTCTTTCCGGCAACAAAGGAGGCAAGAGGATTATACGTGTCCGCAGGATTCAAGGTGAAGAATATGGATGGTGTCCCACTGTCACGACTCAGAGCCCGGATCTCTTCGCGCATCGTCATGACCTCTGCCGTAGAACCCTCAATGTGGTCACTGACATAGTCGACGTACTTGAGAAGATTGAAGACATCCTGCTCTGACTCATCTGCGGGTACGTACTTCGAATAGTCTTTTCGAGCTTTCTTCGCTGTGAGTGTGGCAGAAAGGCGTTGCAGTGTGCCGTCGGTGATGCCTTCCATGGCTGTCATTGCTTTGGGCCACCAGGCGCGACGAACAGCGAGGCGAGACTGGTAGGATGAGCGGCGAAGCATTTGAATGTTGTGCATAACAAATATGAAGGAGATATGGCTTTGGAAGCGACGGTCGGAGAGTTGTAGATAACGCTGGACATGTGTCTTGAGGTGGATAGGTTTAAAACCATTGCCCTGGAAGCGGATGGGGTCTTCGAACATTCCAACACCATAGGGAAACAATGTTGGCCAGAGCATCCCGTAAACATCGGGATTGAGTCGAGTTTTCAAGGTTTCGTCCGAGCTGGACGTCTTCACGAACGCCCCGTTGGCCTTAAGGTACGAGAGTGCTTGAATTTTTCTTTGATTGAGTGAGACCTCACTCTCGTCGACATCAAATGTGCCTATGAGCAATCAGTAGTGCATATCTCGGAAAGAGGACACCACATACCAGAGACGGAAATCGGTATTTGTTCCTCCGTCTCTTCCAGATGAGCGGCAAAGATTGCCTCTGTCGTGTCGATTCCGTGACCAGTATATGTTGCGGACTGGCCTTGCAAGGTACTATTGTCGGTTTGTCGGTGCACTGGAAACTTGACGCGACCGCCTTCATGCTCTTCGTCTGGATACTCCTTCAATGCATTGTAATCGATCTCAATATCATGGTACAGTCGATTGTGCTCCTTTAACCACAGAAGTGCCCTCAGGATCCGTTCTCGTCTCACCAGAAAAGGTGTTCGCTTAAACGTGTCAGCCGTAGCGGCCTGATCGTTGGTCACGAACATGATGACAATTTCGTCGTAGAGCGAGTTGATGGGACGAGGAAGAGTCGTAGCGAGGTTGGTGATTTCATGAGGATGGATGCAGACATTGCCCGATGCCGATCGTTGTGCGCAAACGCCCGACGAGTCTGGTCCTGCATTCAGTTTGGCCCAGCACTTCGTGGCATGGGCTCGCGCAATGACTAACTCTTCGGCATATGTGAGGCACGAAAGAGCAGGCGGAACCTCTCCGATCCAGCATCCATTGGCCCAGCTCGTGAGAGGAAGTTTAGTGAATTTTTTCCCCGTAATGCAGCGTCGGCAAGTGGGACAGGTGTGGTAGGTGCCACTGAAAAGCCGATGTGAAACGATGGGGGCTTGTTCTTTCAAAGCCGGTTCGCTGTACAGGGCTCGAAGACGAGTAACAGCCGCCTCAAGGAGCGTGATGTCGAGGTCCGCCTTTTGCCAGATCCTAGTGCGCGAGGCTAGCTCGTTGTGATCGCAGAATGAACAGGCTAGCCGTCTGAGCGCTGAAAGACTTGTTTGTTGACGACTCTCTCGCAAGATCTGTCAAAACATGGTTTGATGTGATGGAACAGTGCAAAAGACCTTCATACCTCTTTGATTGCCTCAGGAGTCTCGACTTGGGGCCAATTTTCACTCCAGTAACGTCTACTGGACTCATCAATGGTCATCTCTTTCTTCTGGTTGCTGATACGTCGGTCCTTTCGGGAATGAGCACTGTCTTGATGAAGTAGTCGCGACGGAGTAGGACTCTCAGCGCGATCCGACGGCAACAGTCCAGCGGCCGCCAAATCGACCCGGCGAGCAAGACAGGCCCACGAACATGTATGAGTCTTCAGATGTTCGGAAAGGACGGAATGCGACCCTCGCTTGATTTGATGTTCGGTTGCAAGCTTGAGAAGAGCACGATATGCGATATCAGGTGTATTTGCGAGGACGTGCTTCAAGCAGACGGTTTTTTGGGCATCCGAGACGCCGCTCACATAGACTGTTTTGTTCGCAAGTTTTCAGCATGGAGAGAACCTCCAAAATGCGCTTGGCGCACCAGTGTCTTTCATTCCCGTGGCAATGACCGCATCTTCTTGGCTTTGACGTGCACGCTTTGCAGGCGGTTCAGTCCCTTGGGTGGTACGTTTCTGAGGAATCATCGTCGAAGCTGAGGACAAGGAGAAAGGGGTCAAATTGCACGCTAAGCGATCGACACAGCGTAACTATGATTACAACTAACTGGACAGAAGTGAAGTCAGTCACCAAAGGCTCGATGTTCTCTAATCAGGACACACCTCGATAGCATCCAACGTAATGCTCGCACTGGTCATTCTATTTGTAGAGTGCAGCATAGATTGGGTGGCAAAGCGCTGGATCACAACTCACGATGTAGCGCACACGTTGTAATTAGCAGGCTAGACGAAGCTTGGGGGGGTTCTGTAATCGTTTGTAGGTGCCAGTAGACTCACCAAAATGTGCCGTTTAGAGGAGCGTCGAATCGAGCTTTGGAGCGGGCAACTGACGGGTGCACTGACGGGCACTGATGTACACTGATGTGTACTGACGGACACTGATGTGCACTGACGGACACCCCGACGTCGCGATCGGTATGCCTGCACAGTGCTATGCACCTCACCGGAAACCCAGAGACGAAGCATCGTGTAGGGGGCACAACCAGAGATGCATTTGACTGGAGCTGTGTTGCAGCCGACCCGACAGGCGCGCTGACGAGCACTGACGGGCACGGACGGGCACTGAGACACCCGAGGTCGCGATCGGTACGCCCGTGTAGTCCTTTGCACCTCTTCGCAAGCTGAAAGAGCAGATTAAGAGCAGATGCGAAGTGACGTGTAGAAGGACGAGAGGTGAGGTCGTGAGGGTCAAGAAATGAGAGTAGGCGGCAGGCCAGACTGATGGCATCACCGAGAGAACGATGCAGAAATACGTACAAGATACGTAGCTCTTAGGTACAGTTCGTAGCAAGAATTGCAACAAGCACCAGAAACACGGGAAGAGAGCAAAAATGAGTAAGGATACATATACGAGACGGTAGTGAGGAAGAGAGCAAAAATGAGTAAGGATACATATACGAGACGGTAGTGAGGACATGTAAGTACGTTCCGGCAACCGCGAAGCAGGACGAAAACATAGGCAAATATTGCTTACAGCGGTAAGAAACATCAGCACTTTGGACATTTTAGCTACAGGGACACAAACTGACGTTCGTGACTTTTTTTCGTACCTCAATTCAGTCACATAACGGTTTGTGAATAATAATTACAATGGTTTGTATGACTTTTATTACTTTACATGACCTTACAAGGGTTGCCCACGGCCCCGTTGCATTCCAGCACCCGCGCCATTGCCCGCCCCAGGCCCGCCCTTGCCGCTCACCACAAATTGGCCTCCAGGTGCTGGTCGAGACTCGGTGCAAAAGAAAGAGCAGAAAATTGATATTGCATTTGACACTACTTTGAGGATACATGGAAGACTACTAGATTGTAGACTACTAGATTGTACAATATACGTGGTAGAAAGATGGTGGATGCCCTCCCGGAGCACCGGGAGCAATGATGTTGAAATCACTGCAAGCGGGATTGGTCTAGCAAAGTGTGAGTAGCGAGAGCGGTAAAAGCGTGTGTGTTACGTACCTTGGAATCTCGCGGCTTACAGAAAGCATGTCGGAAGTGTCTGTGTTCAAGTTAATTCACCGTGACGGGCAGACTGACACGGACTTGCCATAAGACCACACAGGGCGCCGGGGGGTTCACAAGGCTCCTGCTCAAAAAGTGATCAGCAGAGGTACATGGAGAGAAAAAAAGATAGCGTACATGGGCGGCTGCATGCTCCTTCCCGGGGGCCTCGGCATGGGAGATTGGTTTGAGTGAGTTGTCGATCCGGAAGAGCACGTCCCTGTGTGAGATGAGAGAGAACATCAACGGTAAAAGTGGGAACTCACTGAGCAGTCCTTGTCCTTTCGCCGGTAATTCTGCTTGCCAGGACAAGCCCCGACACCCGCGAGATCTCGTCTGTGTGCCGTGGCCGTCATCGCAGATAGACAGCGCTCAAGTGCGGCCAATCACTGAATGTCGTTGCCGATGAAAAGATGCCATGAGGCGAGGTGGTGGAGAAAGGAAGAGATCGCTGTGTGGTGACGTGCTGGGGCGACCGTGGTTTTAAAGTCGAACATCCACGTGACAGTGCGGCTGCCCGGCAATAGTCGGACATCAGAAATTTTTCAGGCCGCTGAGCCGCTCAGCGCCGCCGCAACAACTGCGCGCCGCCCCGACATTTTGCACAATTCAGGTTTTGCGCTGCCACATTTGATACCTTGGATTTGTGCTCTTCTGCTTGCCTGATCTCAATTGCATTTCCTGAATCTAAGATACAGAGAACTTGAGATGAATGTCCTACAATTTCAAGTATGTATCACTTGCTATATATTGAAGGTGGCTGGCTGGCAGTGCACTGGGCTGGCTTAACCACTTGCTGCAATGACAGAACCTTGATCGCGAGTCTGACGTCTGAGGTAATCTGCTTTTGGCCTCTTAGTTCCGGTCACGGACCGTGTCTGCCACGACAAATTTATCAATCCAGAAGGTCTCGCAATTGCTAGAGCATATTCATAAGGTTGTGCAAACTTTACATGATCCCCACGATGCCTTATAATATGACGTCTCGCATATGGGTATCTTCTGGGTCATACAGTGTGACATATTTACGACAAGCTTACGGTCCTGTCTTCGACAGGAGGGCTCGCTGCGCTCACCCTCTGTCTACGCCAGGGCCCTCCAGCTTGTTGGGGCTCTGCCCCAAACCCCGTAGACACTGAAGTTAGTTTGTACTTGAACAACAGTTGGAGACATTAGAAAGCCACTTCTATCCTGGACTGCCTCCCTATATCGTCATCATTAGAACAGAAGTTATTGTGATCTTCTACATGTGTGCTATTATTGAGTCATTGTTAAGGCCAGGTCCATTCTCAAAGCAGTGTCAATGTGAGGAGGTCTCAGATATTAAAAATTGCCGTCGGGAATGCGACAAAAGGGAACTCAAGTCTCAGAGTACAGTATGTTGGCGCGCACTATTGTTAGTCCATTGTCAAATTGTCCAATCATTGTCAACTTGTCCATCCATTGTCAACTTGTCCATCCATTGTCAGATCATCAGTCCATTGTGAAATTGTCAGCCCATCATCAGTGTCAGTCAAGATGTTTTGAAGCAACACCATCGTTGTTCAAGGCGGCACAGGAATGAGCTCAGGACCGGCATGAGACTGGCAATTTACCGGTTTCCAATGATTAGGTAACATTGCTTAGTAATTCACTCGAATTAAATCCTTACCCCGATCCGTCGTCTATTGTAGTGTAGATCACGGTCCATAGCTCGTGTCATACTTTCCCGAATTCCCTGATGTCACTAGAGTATCTCGAGCTCGTCTGTTTTATTACGCTTGCAAAAGCCGCCCAAATCTCAGACTCCACTAAAGATCTCTCCGAGCACCTGTCGCAATTCCGTACGACATAGAGTCTTCTCCCAAACTCAAGACGTATATCCTACGTCTCACTTCTCAAGTACCGCCTTCATCGCGTCTGCCTGCGCCTGAAACGCCTCGTTCAGATCGTCCTCATACAGCGCCTGCACCGTCGCGGCCAATGACCCATCATAGCTCTCCATCGACTCGTAAAACGTCATCTGCTTCCCCTCCTCATCCTCGAACACACTCAACGCACTCCACCTCGTCGCATTCAGGATCGCAGGCGGCGTGTTGTCCATCCAAGCAGCCAGGTACCCCTCCGCGTCATAGTGTACGACTTTCTCTACGGTAGTCTGCTGGTGCAGAGGATTGGACGGGGTGGACGCGTTCACGGGGGGCTGCAACGCGGGCAATTGCGCTTTGATGGTGATGTAGACGCCTTCTTTGACTGTTTGATCTTGTGAAGGGACTGATAACGCGTTTGTCACGACTTGGGACCTACACACGTACAATGGAGATGGTTGGATGAACGAAATTGATGCACGTACCTCGCGAAGGGATTCCAATCCGGGTATCCGGGGAAGTATGTGAGAAGATGCCAGACGTCGTCGATATCGGCGGCGATGATAGAGCTGCCGCGGGCGGTGAACACGCCACTGTCCGGTGGGAGGCGGCTAGGAGGAGTGGCCGAAGCCGGAAGGAGGCACAGAGAAAGGATCGCCAATGATAGACGTCGACGGGTCATGTCAATCGAGGCGTGTTACTTCTGGACAGACCGCTTATAACAGCCTCTTCGCCTTCTTGGGCTCCCACGTAAAAATGAACGCGGACGGTGGAACATGCACCTTGTCGATGACATGGTGACGCAAGTGACGAGGCGAGGAGGTGTCAAGTTCGACATAGGGAACTTGCCAAGCTCGGATAGATTGTGGTGACCAGGGACTTTACAAACGAGACGAGCAGTGGCAGACGCCACAGACTGACAGATCATCTGTCTTTAATAACTTTCGCGTCACGGCCCTTGATAGGCGGTGGACCGCGAGCTGAGCGCTCGCCGCTGACAGCCTCAAGCTCTAGTCTAGAGCCGTTTCACACTCAAGTGATGCGGTCACAGACCACAAGACCCTGGTGGAGTATGCCAACATTTCATTGGACCTGCACTATCAGAAGGAATATCTGTCAGAGGCATGGTCGTGTGATCCAGATCTGGCGAGCATCGGCTAGGCAATGGTCATTAGATTAATCGTAAAGTAGATCGGAAGAGCACTGAAGTCCGAAGGGTATTCTCAACATATGATACAACAACAAGAAGGCGCGGTCTCGTCGTCTGCTTTCTTTGCGGGATCGTCGTCCAGAGCGCCTGGACGTATGGACAGGTGAACGATGGTCGCCGGGGCGTCGATTGGAAACGGGACGTCTAGTAAATGTCGTTAGTATGGACAATGATATCAATGCAACCAACACGAAATACACACTCTTGAGGACATCGTCGTCTTGGAGGACTCTACCACGGTGTAAGACGCGCAGGAACGAAGGTGCGGGCGGGCGCTCGTCCTGCCATTCTGGGCGGGTCAAATGAGACAAAAAAGAAGCCATTGAATATGGGAAGAAGGAAAGCGTACCTGCAGGCCATGCATTCCAGACGAGTTCTTTGACGCGGCCCACGTTGTGTGTGGGGTCGAAGGTCATGGTGCGCCGCCGACCGCATATGAGCAGGAATGTGAGGGCGACTTGGGGTGTATGCGGGACCACTTCTGGCTGCTGTGTGGAATCCTCTACTTCCGAGGCAGCAGAGACGGGGGTGGAGGTGGGTTCAGCGTCGGGGACAGGCACGTTTACGTGCGTGTAGCTGGTACGCGCACTGGCTGTGAGACTGTAGCCGCCTTCTCGAAACCGTTAGCGGCACTCGCGTAGCGCTGCAGCAGCGTCGCTCACCAAGTCCAGAGAGACTGTGTCCAAAGGAGCCAGCGCGGGGAATGTGTGCGAGTTGGACCGACGAGCTTCCCGGCGAGTCGAAGGTGACATTGTTGCCTGGCGTCGGTTTGAGTGCGGGTGCAGTCGATGTCGATGCAATGGGGTCCGGAGGGACGGCGTCAAGACTCGAAGTCGCGGGAGGGTTTGACGCGGCGGTGTCAGTGTTCATGGTGCTGAAATGCGGGCAGAGAAAGGGATCGCTCGTCACGACGTATCATCGTTAATTAAGGTATATGACTGGGGATGGGAAAGATGGAGGAGCAAAATTAGCCGCGATCGGCTCAGTGGCATCACCCATTTGCGGCTAGTTTCGCTCACCACCAGCGTACCAAGGGACAAACATAACGCGAACTTCTCCGGAGCTTGAGTCTCGTCATCTTCGAGAGTTTCTGGCTCCTACTCAGTAGCGGGAGCAAGGAGGTCCAGAACGAGATCATACCCACACATAATACGGAAGAGAACCTGCCCAGGCTGAAGACGCGTCGGGGTCTCACGAACTCAGACTCTCAGATAGACAGATAGTGATTGTGATTGTGGAGAGCTCCCCGCAAGACAATATGCAACACGAGACACGCATTCTTGGATATTGTCTGCATGTGAAAGTAGTAACAAGAAACGCGGTTCACGCGTTAATTGGTGATCGACTGTCATCACCTCAACGCCTGACCGAAGTGAGGCTAGGTTCACGCGTTCCGCGAGCCCGTGATGCGAATGGGACTTGGCGTCTGACGCAGGACGACATACATCTTTGATCAGAACGCTTGAACGCAAGACGAGGCGACAGAATTTCGAAGCGTACAACGGAAGCCTATCCGTCCTCAAACGGCACACTCAAGATAAGAATGATCGTGACATTTTGATGGAAAGGTTCGTGGCGACGAGACATTTAACACATAGCTGCCACCTCGAAATCGTTCCTGTGGTCAAGATCACTGGCCCAGGGGGTGAATGCGACGATAGCATATCAATGATGGTTCATTTTGGAGGCCTTATGCTACGAGGTTCACTTCAGCGAGGATTGACAACGGGGTCTTTAAGCTCGAGACGATGAAGGGCATACGGCTTTCGTGGCAAAAGGTGGCCTGTGAGCGTTCGTTGTTGCCCCAGTCGCAGAAACGTCGTCAAAGCGCTACATGCAACAATGCAAGCATCATGCATCCTGCCCGAGGCTTGATAGACTCAATATCAAAGTAGGACAAACCTGTAAAGTGTCAGTTGAGACGAGGTGGGCTTTCACTCATCATTGCGAAAGAGCAAGAAACTTGTTGTGAGGCCTGGAGCCTTCAATCAGGCGGTTTGCGTCTCCTCCATGGGCGTAAATTCAGAGCATCCTGAAAACATAAAATTGTATACACCGCTGATACAATAAGCTTCTCGCCGCAACACCCCGTCACGTCCTGCTGGTCGGTCGTCCATCTGTTCGCGGCCCGAAGCTGCGCCATTGTCTCTGAGGACGCGCAGGGTACAGCCTCGAAACGTAGCGGCGCCCTTGCACCCCGCAAGCATCCGAGCCCCACAGATTAGATGAACGGTACATGCCGCTTATCAAAGCATCCATCTACAGGATCGTGTCGCGATGGCAGCCCCAGAGGTAGGATTATCCCAAGCTATACGCATGATGAGTCACGACCAACCGCAAAGAAGTCTTATTACCTGGACATAATATAACCCTCACCAATGCCTCCGTCCTCGATGAGCTTCTTCCACAGCTCTCCGATTGTACATGTCGCCATATTCGGACTCCCCACCGCGGACGCTGCTCGGCGTCTCGCTCCCGGCCATCTCTCTCTTCTTCCTCTGAATAAGGGCGAGAGCCCGCTCGCGTTCGGAGGACTCCCGTGTGAGCCGTGCGTTGACTTCTGGAGGATGACTGGAGGAGTGGGTGATTGGGGGACGATGTCGACGGGTCGACGAAGGGGATGGAGAGGATGAACTTGAGGACGCGAGCTGTTTCGTTATGGAGTAGAGCGGATCGTGTTTGGATTTACGTTCTGTGTCGCGTTTCCTGTCAGATATTCGGTCAGAATGAAATGGGGGCCATGTGGTATTCAGACATACCGTCGTGCCTCCGCCTTCTGGTCAACTTCCTGATCATCGTAGTCTTTCTGGGAGTACCACGGCTTGAGATCCTTGGCCGAAGGCGCTAGTGGAACACCCTTGTCCGTCTCAACTGCCTCTGGTTTCTTCTTCGACGAAATAACAGCGCTCAGCTCCAGGTCCTCAAAGAAGTTGATGTGTCCGCCAGTGGTGGGCAGCTCAGCCGGCTTCATCGAGGACGGCTCGGACAGAGCCTTCATGTCATCGTCGTCCTTCGCTTTCTTCCTCTTTGGCTTGTCGACGCCCGAGCGCTCTCTGAGCAGTTCTATCCGAGCTTCGGCGTCCTACACTGCTGTCAGCACTCATTGGTTGCTCGATGTGGATTGAGAGGCTGCTCACTGCCAGCATCATTCTGCCCTCCTCCTGCGCCTCTCTCAGACGTGCCTCTTCTTCATCACGGCGGACCTTCTCGATGTTATCCCTCCGATACGGGTGGTAGGACTTGTGGTGGGCGATATTGAGCTTGCCCATGATGACGGCGGGAAGACTCAGGCGAGCGGTTGGCCGGACCGGAATTCTCAGTCTGCGCCCTGCTTGAATCGCGCCATTACCCGACTTGAGTCACGTCGGGAGTCGGGAATTGCCCGTTTTGACTCATACTGATACAAATCGACATGTGATCGCATTCTATATAGAGGCGCCGTCTGGGCGCTTGACTGTCAACCAACATGCCTCCTCGCAAGAAAGCTGCTGACGGCGCCGCCGCCGCTCCCACCAGAGCCAGCTCTCGTATCAAGGCCTCTGCCGACGCTGTACCTGCAAAGCCGGCCTCGAAGGCCGCCACAAAGCCCAAATCCAAGGCGAAGCGCGCGCTTGATGAAGACGACGACGAGGGAGATGAGGACGACGCGCCGGCCCCCAAGCCTAGGAGCAAAAAAGCGAAGAAAACTCAGGACGAGGATGAGGACGACGCGATTGTCAAGAAACCAGCGAGCAAGAGGGCTAAGAAGGCGAAAGAGCAGTCTGAGGAGCCCGAGGAGCCTGCTGCGAAAATGGTCACGGTATGCACTCCCTCGGTGTCTTGATGTGTGCTCTGGATCTCAATTTGGACTAGGTCTTGAAGAGGGGAGGCGCACCGGTCGATCCTGCGTCTGGCAAAGTTGGTCAGTATGACCGCGACAGTCTGGCTTGTCTGTGCACATATCTCACGAGCGCCCAGCGACCCACCAAGTGTACCAGGATTCCGAGGGTGTCTGGGACGCCATGCTCAACCAAACCAACATCGGCAACAACAATAATAAGTTCTACGCGCTACAATTGTTGCACCCAATTAGCTCCAACTCGCATTCCATCCTGTATACCCACTGGGGCCGTGTTGGCGAGAACGGCCAATCCCAAGTGAAGGTAGACTCTTTTCTCCTTCAGATAGTGTGGCGCTGAGACGGCACATAGGGCCCGTTCCCAGCCTCCCAAGCCGTGTCAGAATTCAAGAAGCAATTCAAGGCCAAAGCCGGTGTCAATTGGGAAGACCGCGTCGGAATGCAGGCTAAGAAAGGTATTCTTTCTTACGCTCATCACGTACGTTCGTCGCTGAACACCATGCAAAGGCAAATACCAGTGGCTTGGTGTGTTCTATCGTCTTCAGTGATGGACCAGGCTGACGCCCTAACAGAACGAAACTATGAAGATGAAGATGACGAAGAGGACAAGCCCGCCAAGGAAGGCAGCGGTAGCAAGACTCCCGTAGAGAAGAAACCCATACCCGAATGCACGCTCTCCTCCCCGGTTCAAGACTTCATCAGGCTCATCTTCTCATCGAGGTTAGCATGACTACTGTGTTTATCGCCTCCCTAAGACTCTCTGCAGTATCATGGACGCGACTCTTTCTTCGATGAACTACGACGCCCGCAAACTACCCCTTGGTTGGTGCATGATTCTGTCACTACTTGCGCTCTAATTTTTGTGCAGGCAAACTTAGCAAGAACACCATCCTGAGCGGTTTTGCCGCCTTGAAGGTTCGCTTCTTCCCAGCACGACCGAACGACCATCTCACGCATTGCTTCCAGAAACTCTCCGAAGCCCTTGCTGACCCGAACGGCGATGTCGTGAAAGAGAATGGCCCCAGTCTCCGTGCCGCTCTTGAGAACCTCAGCAGCACTTATTACTCGTATGGTCATTCTCGTTCTCTTCGCGCGATACTCATTGCGCGGCAGAATCATTCCCCACGAGTTCGGTCGTTCCAGGCCGACAATCATCGACACTGCGGAACGCCTCAAGAAGGAGCTGGAACTAGTGGACGCTCTCGGCGACATGGTCAGTCCGTTTCCATCTCGCGACATGGCGGTCGCTGATTCAGAATGCGTCTGATGATAGGAGATCGCATCGAAACTCATATCGTCTTCGAGCGCCCTATCGGATTCAGATGGCAACCCTGTGAACCCGCTCGATACCCAGTTCAACTCGCTCGGTCTGAACAAGATGGAACCGGTCGATAAAGCGACTGAGGAGTTCAAGACTCTCCAGGCGTACATGAGGGACACACATGGCTCTACGCATGGGCACATCTCTGCTAATGTCCGCCATATATATCGAGTTGAACGGTGTGTGGTGTCGTTCTCGACTTCGAATGGCGTTCTCAGATTATTTCGATAGCCCCGGAGAAGAGGAGAGATGGAAGAAAGGTGGCTTCGACGAGCTCGGCGACGGAGAACGCATGCTGCTGTGGCATGGATCGCGAACGACCAACTTCGCTGGTATCCTCCAGCAGGGTCTGCGCATCGCTCCTCCTGAAGCGCCAGTGAACGGCTACATGTTCGGAAAGGGGGTATACTTTGCAGACGTCAGTCTAGAATTTCTCCGTACTTCGTTAACATCAGTTTGCTCACGAGTCTACCAGATGATGTCCAAGTCCGCTGGCTACTGTTATCCCTAGTGAGTGATCTTACGCTATATTTGACGATGCCATTCGAACCGTGTTGCAGTCAATCAAACAACGTCGGCTGCCTGCTCCTCTGTGAAGTCGCTGTGAAGCCTTTCTATGAAAAGGATGACGCAGTACGCGAGATATTCTTTGGCTTAGACAATCAAAGGCTAACAGATATTGTAACAATCTAAAGGACTACAACGCCGGCGAAAACTGCAAGAACAGCGGAGCGCGCGCGACCAAGGGGCGAGGCCGGACCCAGCCTACGAAATGGAAGGACGCCGGAAAGGCGACGGGCAACGAGGAGCTGCTTGGCTGTCATATGCCCGATGGCGGCGGCTCTGACGTCCAGACTGCAGGCTATCTTCAGTACAATGAGGTCAGTGCTCCGACTTTCGTGTTACTTGACGCGGGCCGCTGACTGCATCTGATAGTACATTGTGTACGACACGGCTCAGATTCGGGTGAAGTATCTGTTCATGGTGGACATGTAGTCAGGACAATGATACATATACGGACCATGCTGTGCTGACATCTTCCTGTTGACCTTGTTTGGAATGCTTTGCCTTTCAATTTCATTCTGTTTTTTTCTCAGTCATCTCAGATTTCTGATATGTGAGGACTCAATAGTATAGACTTCAGGGTTTGTGCAACTCACTGGTGCATGACATCTGGATTTGACAAGCCTTTGTCTCATCATGGCCATCATTGCATTTGAAGTGATTGGATTACCATCAATGGCATACTCTATGTTGTGTTTTTATTCTGAAAGAGAGCAATCATGTACACAGCAGACTTTGGACAATGATGCAGTATTTTGTTGGTCTCAAGCACACAAGCGGCAGGCAATGCAATTAGGTCCATATTAGAAACATGGCAGATTGTACCATGCTCCAAGTTATATCATGTATTGTTGGCTTCAGAGCAGCTTCACAATGTACTTGGCATCAATGTGAAGGTTATTACTGAGGTAAGCTGCTTAACACTACAGTCTACAGATCAAGCATTGAAGGTTTTATGATCAATACATCACCAATGTCAAATCTACAGCAAAGCAAGATGCATCTGATGTTCTCAGAGCTACCACTTTCCTTCTTTAAGCCATACTTCAGACACAGTTGTGACACTTATCTGATGAGTGCATTAGTACAATTCATCTTACCAGAAACTGAAGTCTGTATCATTCCTTACAATGATCTGCAGAAACTGTTAGACAGCAGATGTAATATTTGGCATCATGCAACAGAATCAGGTTATATTGTATAGATGTATATCCTACTCTTCATCATCATTCAATGGCTCTATTCCATTGTCTTCATCAACAACAGCTCCAGCATTCTGTATGCGTGATTTGAGATGTCCATACCATGATTTGTGGACTGCCCATTCAATATCCTGTAATGTGATATTCTCAACGGAAACTCTGTGCTTGAGAAGAGTAACAATGTTAGTCCTTCTCAAAGATGACTGAGACTCCTGAAGAGCAATCTGTAATGGTGACTGTCCTGTATCTGGATGATGTTTTTGCAAACAGTCTGGATCATACTTCTCAAGAACAAGAAGACTCTCAGGGGTTGCAAAAGCAACAGCATGAGCGGAAATACTGGCACCAGTACTCAAAAGGTGTTCAAGGCAATCTGTGCTCCATAAACAAGTGGATGCTGCAATAACAGCAGCCTCTGTGACCAGCCCACCACGATCCAAGAGAAGATAGAGACAGTTCACTGTCCAGTTCCCTGATGCTGCCTTGACGGCAGCCTCTGTGACCAGCCCACCACGATCCAAGAGAAGATAGAGACAGTTCACTGTCCAGTTCCCTGATGCTGCCTTGACGGCAGCCTCTGTGACTGGCCCACCACGGTCCAAGAGAAGACGGAGACAGTTCACTGTCTCATTCTGTGATGCTGCCTCGACGGCAGCCTTTGTGACTGGCCCACCACGGTCCAAGAGGAGACAGAGACAGTCCACTGTCCGGTTCCCTGATGCTGCCTTGACAGCAGCCTCTGTGACCGGCCCACCACGGTCCAACAGGAGACAGAGACAGTCCACTCTGCCGAGTCTTGATGCTGCCTCAATGGCAGCCTCTGTGACCGGCCCACCATGGTCCAAGAGGAGACGGAGACAGTCCGCTGTCCGGTTCTCTGATGCTGCCTCAACGGCAGCCTCTGTGACCGGCCCACCTCGGTCCAAGAGAAGACAGAGACAGTCCACTGTCTCATTCCGTGATGCTGCCTCAATGGCAGCCTCTGTGACCGGCCCACCTCGGTCCAAGAGGAGACAGAGACAGTCCGCTGTCCGGTTCTCTGATGCTTCCTTAACGGCAGCCTCTGTAACCGGCCCACCATGATCCAAGAGAAGATGGAGACAGTCCACTGTATAGTTCCATGAAGCCCTCATCATGAGTTCATTGGTTAAAATTAAACCAAAGTTCAACAGCATTTTAATTCGCTGCAGATCATTCTGTTTTATTACTTGATCAAAGAATGACTCATAACCTGTATACTGTTCAATTGTGATAGTAAAAGAAAAGAGTTGAGTATGCTTTACTTGTATCTGTAGTATCCAAGATATAGGAGCAATAAATAACAAGAATTTCATTATTTTGATCCTGATCTCCTCAATACTAGACAATAATAGGTCATGCATTAGACATTTTGATCCCATCTTGCACTTGCAAGATAATTCATGAATCAGATATATATATATAAAATGACAGGAAGAATTCAGAATAAAACATTCAAGTTTATGAAGAACTTGATCATCATGATCAGATCTCTTTTTTGGCATGATATTAAGCCAACATTGAGCAGCATATTCAAGGAAGGGATGATCATTATGGGATACATTGTTCTCCCATTCATTCCAGGAAATCATTTTAAATTCATCCAAGGAGAAATAAGTCAGAATAATTGCTGCCATGTTAAGTTGAAGATCATAGACACTTTGAGCAAGGAATATCTTGAGGTCTGCTTGAGTGCAGAAAACATCAGATGTCAAAAACTCCTGTAAATCAGTAGTTAGTTATATTCAAATATTCGAAATAATGTACTAACCTGAACTGTAAAATGTGATAATGACAGAAACTTCTCTGAGGACCAATTATATTGTTCATTACATTGAACAAGACTGGAACAATATTCCAAAATGACAGATGGTTTAACAACCTGAAGATCTGTATTGAGCCATGACTGATCTGATTCAATCATAATTGCCTCAGTAATCTGGGCAAGTGTCAATGGTTTTGGAGCACCAATAATGAGATGTAATATTCTTTGAACAATTTTAGCAATAATCTCTCCTTGATCAATGATTCTGTGAAAAATATGCTCATACATCTCAAGAAGGCCTTTTGGAAGTGTTGATAGTGCACTGCGTATAGTAGCCACAGTGGGCTGTGTCTCCAACAAATTCAGCTGGAGATCCACCAAGCGAAACCTGTAGTAGACCAAATCAGTCACAGTCACTCAAGAAAAAGTGATAACTATTACTTACATGCCAGATGCTCTTCCAAGAGCTATTTGAATTTCATTTTTCAGATCAGGTGACAGCCACTGAAGTCTTCGCCGAACTTCAATCTGCTGAGACACATACAGCTCAATATCTCTATCAATATCTTTCCCCAATTCTGAAGAGGACAGGTCCATGGTTGACCTTGCACCAAGAACATCAGCAATGTCTTGCTCATGTCGACTGACAACTAGCAGAGAGATGACTTCTGCAGGACTTTGTCCTGCAAGAGATGAGAGGACATGTAGAAGTGACTCTCGAATGTCTTTAGGACATTCATCTAGAGCATCAAGAATGACATAGACACGCTCAAATGAGGTGCATGCATGATAGATGAGCTCCACTAGTTCCTGAAGAGCCTGTGTGGGACTCTCGCGTGTAGAGCTTTTCACCAGGTCTCCAAGGTCATGTGAAAGCCTCATGGGGTCAATAGCCATGATGATCTGAGCTAGCAAAGACTGGAGTATGACTGGGGGTTTGGTGGTAGGTGCATCACTGAAAGTGCAATAGAAAAAGATGGTGATGCATGGGTTGGTGTCACTTGATTTGCAGCGCTCAATGAGATGATCAATGACGGCGGATCTGTGGCCACTAAGAGGTCTGCTCAGACCACTAATTGGACAGGAACTTACGAGAGGACAGTCTTGCCGGCGCCAGCTGGAGTTTGTCAGTTCATCAGTATTTAGCAAGGTGATATCTAACTTACGGATTCCTCTAAGCCAAAGGAGCGATCCAGGCATAGCTTTCCAAGCACGGAACGGCCGCATGTTGAGCAGCCACTGAGCCGTTCCCCGCTGACGTCTTGCTCGGACACCCTGGTGGTAACGGCTAGCATCGATGGGCTTCAGCCAGTCATGGAGATCTTGTTGAGCCTTGACTGATCATGAGATGACTAGTCAGGATGCCTGTATGAGTCATAGAGAGTGGACCGCACCAGCTTTGTCCAGAGCACGTTCATCGCGCTCATCAGCCTGATTGGCCTCGATCCTTGCGACGATCCCACTTCATATTGTGAGTTGGCAAGGACAATGGATGATGGGTACTGCACTCACCGAATGCCCAGCTCCAGGAGGAGAGAAACGTCACGGTTCAGACCTGCAAGCTTTGTGCGCACGTCCGAGAGATCCTCCTTCCCGTTCCACGCAAACATGAACCTCTTGATGCCTTTCAGACCCGTTGACTTTGGGTCCTGATACTTCTTCTTGACCTCCTCGAAGATACCCTCATACGCCGGACCATAGCGCTGCACGATCGCATCGCCTGCTGGCCCCAGATTCTTGATCTCATCGAAGATTTTCTGCGTGCGTCCAATATCATCGAGAAAGTCGGTCACCTTTTTGCTTGCACCGCGATACTCCTTGAAGAAGTCGTGAATGACCTTGGCGGCGTCGATAAGGCTGAGAACGCTGGATGCAACACCGAGGGCTGTAGCCATGATGGGAGTAGAAGGGAGAGCAGGAGACGAGGCAACCACAGCTTCAAGCGTACGTACAAAGGCCCGATCAAAGATGTGAAATCAACACAGTTTCGAGCAAACAGCTAGGCTATTCAATCTGGCTCCGAGTTTGAATGCATCATTTGCTGTCGGGCTGGGCGGTCACGCTGAAGCTTGAAGTTCCCACTAAGAGGCTCCAGATTGTTCACGAGAAGAGGTGGTATCGGCATTCTTGTATAATGTATTATTGAATCTGTATCACAAGTGAAGCGCGTCCGAGTCCCTCGATAGAATTGCACATTGACGAGGGAAAACACAAAAGATGGCGTTCAAGAGATGCAAATTGACGCCAAGTCTACATACAAGGCAACTGAGTATGTTAGAATTATTCCGGCGAAGACAGGCCCGAAGCAACTCACATTCATAGAGGAGAGATGAATCATGAATCCCTTCGTGACGATGGCGTAGCCGTCTAGGTAGATCCTGGTACTCAGCGCTCAGCCCTCAATTCCGAGACGATAGGTGAATGCTGATAGTCATCGTCGCCATAATTTGCCGCCACATGCTCGGTTACGATGCCGTGTTGACAATGACATTGACAACGTTATGGTCATGTCGATACCGCCGAAAGGTTTGTCCGATGATGTGCTGTGTCCGCAGAATAAGGGCCGCCCGCCAGGACTCAGGATACAAAAAAGTAGACAAAAGTGCATAGCGAATGCAGAAGTCAACCAGAGTGCAGAGGAGGATGCGAGCTCAGTGGGGCAGCGCCGCAGCGGCAACGAAGAGCTGACCTGCCCATGATTTTGCATCGGGCCGACCTGGGGCCGACGAGGCTTGTTTGGCAACGTCGGCGGGCCCGGCTTTCTGAAACTGGCCCCCTAAGCACCTTCCCGGAAGCCCATCATTTTGTGTGGAAACAGGTAACAAAGCGTATGACGTGAAAACGGACTGGGGTCGCCGTGGTGAGCGCTCGAAATCAAGACGGCACAGGGCTTGGCAAGCAAGCTCTTGGCAAGCAGCTCTTTGACACGAAACATGGCGTACAGCGAGCTCGAACTTTCTCCGCTGCGCCAAGACGAGGAGCTCGTCCCGTACCACGACGAGGACGTCTCTCCATCATTACCTCCGCCTGTCAATGGGTCGCGGCCATCGAGACCGCCAATGCGGAGAACGCGGACGGGCACGACGTCGACGGTCACACGAGCCTTGCCTTTGGCACTATGGTGCTGCTACAACTTCTTCTACAAGCTCTCGCTCGTGCCGGCCTCGACACCGAAGCAGATGAACGGCTGGCTTCCGTACATCGGGACCGTCATGGTGAGAAACTCCCATCCCAGTCGAGAAGCCAGGGCGTTGATGTCTAATTAGGTCCTGTCTGTGTTATCCCTTTCTGCCCTACTCTGGCTGGCCTTCTGGCAACAGCCAGTACTCCGTCGCGTTATACTTATAACCATTCCGGTCAACCTTGGAGCATGGATGCTTATTGATTCCGGCAACAGACTGGAAGAGCATGGCGCTTTCAACATGCTCGTCTTTGCGATTATGTTCACGCCCTTGAACATCATAATGCTCATAGGGTATAATTGGTGGCGACTGGCGGCTGGCGGTAAAAATGGCACGAACAAGCGGTTCATAATTCAGCTCGTCGCATTCATCATCTTCTCGATCCTCGCTCTCGCGTGCTTGACAACTCGGGACCGAGCATGGGCTAAACATGGATTCTTCGACCAGACGATTGAAGGCAGTCAAGACGATGGATTTTGCGAGTGGAAGCCCACTACTGCTTGGCTGCAGTTGCTGCCGTTCCGTCAGAACTTTTTTGTTGTACGTGGCATTCCTGTCTTTGAAGTTGCGGGAGATTCAACGATTGACCTAGGGCCCACTAACCTGCTCACGCGACAACTCTTTCTCCGCACGATTCGTCCATGACCAGCTAGTCATTGACGACTGTTACGCTACGGAAACCCCCATTCGTTCATACATTGACCAAAGCCTTCTGCAAACCATATCCGGCCCAGCCTATTCCCTTCTCCCCGTCACCCGCGAATGGAGCCTTTTGCAGAAGACGGACTCCTTGTCGGAACCCATAAATCACTTCCAGATTCACGTCCTAGACTACATTCATAATCACACCTATTCTTACTCCCAACCTCTCTCCCTTGATCCCTCCATCGACACCGTAATCGCACGCTGCGGTATCGCCGAGCCCAAACTTGTCTACCGCATTGCCACCCCTCCCGTCACCACCTCGAAACCCGTGCCGCCTCCTGGTCTCAACATTGTCACGCTCTTCATCGATTCCGTCTCACGACCCATGTTCCATCGAAAACTCCCCCTCACGATCGCTGCTTTGGAGCTTGCCGCACATGCTCCTTCCGACGCGACCAACTCCTCCGTGACCACACTGTACGAATTCTTCCGCTTTCACACAGTGGGTATCAACACAGGACCGAATACGCGTGCACTCTGGGCTGGTCTCGAGACCCCATCGCCAGATGACTTTGCTTCTCCCGAAATCCCGACTGGTCCAGCGCTTTGGGAACAGTTCCACAACGCCGGCTACGTGGCGGGTCGTGCAGACTCTATGTGTCAGGACTGGGACAGCTACTACAACACAAAGAACGCTGCGAACACGACCGCCGAGGGGCGTGCCAGTTTGGATCACGAGTTCATAGCGTATTCTTGCCTACCGCCCTACCTGCCGCCCAGTAAGCGCCTCGCAGGGAACTTCAAGGGTCCGCAGAGTATCGTTCCTAGGTGTCTTTCTGGCCAGCACGAGAGCTGGCATACGCTCGACTGGTCGGAGGATTTCATTCGCACGCAGCGAGCTGCCGAGAAGCAGTATTATCTCAATGCAGGATTCATGGACAGCCACGAGGGTAGCGGCGAGATGATCCGCGCCATGGACGAGCGCCTAGCAAGATTCATACACCCTCATACCACGCCTATCGACTATACCAATACGGTCCTTCTGGTTCTCTCCGATCATGGTGCGCTCATGGGCCTCAACTACGTGTTCTTCGCGAATGGCAAGGTTGAGCGCGCGATGCCGTTCGCCGCTGCGCTCGTCCCGGATGAGTGGGCGAAACAGGATGGTAGGGCGAGCATGTTGGAGAAGAATCACCAGGAGCTGGTCACGGCTTTTGATTTCTATGAGACGGTTAGAGGCTGGGGCGGCATAGAACCGGAGATGCGGGAAAGAAGAGGGAAGGATCTCAGCGTGGAGGACCTGTCTGAGCGGGGCTGTGGAGAAGCGGGCATCCCAGAGGCGGATTGCATGTGTGTATGATTATGATGTGAGTGTCATCAGTCCTCCTATGTGTGATTCTGGCTCATGGCATCGACTTCGTCACAGACCATCACAATGACTAGTTGCCAACACCTACACAGGCCGTCTACTACGAGGGATTTACGCTGTCGTGTCGATTTTAGCATATTTATCACCAGTTTATCACGCATAAGTTATCCAAAAGCTTTGTCAAAATACTAATACACATCTAGTGCCACAAATACATCCTGTTACATACAGCTGAAGAGCCATTGCACCGTACCGTTCTCAGGCCACATCGTCATCTCTTGACCATGAAGAACGTACAATCTTATCTATACAGTACAGGTCTCAATTGTAAAGCCCAGTCTTGCGGGGCTCGGATCCTTCACGGTTCGCACGACAGGTCGTTGGGATTGCGAGATAGAAGGTACAAGCGGTAGCAAGAGGTGGGTGGTGGTAGATAGTTAAGAGCTATCTACTCGAGGTAAGAGAATACATAGTCGTCCGAGATCATGGTAAGCATAGTGAAGTAAGCAAAAATGGCATAGCGGTTACACTCTCCCCTCAGAATTCGAAGAATACAGATGAAAAGTATGATGAGAATGAGTTAGGCGGGATCCTGAGATGAGGATCCCATCTGAGCAATGCCGGTGGCCAAATCTTCGACAACGTCGAGTGGAGAGGACGAGTTCGCGGAGGTGGCGGATGAAGATGAGGTTGTGGCCGTAGAAGACAAGGGTGAAGTACCCGAGGAAGGCGCCGAGGTGGTGGGTGCACTGATCGAGTCGATGATCATTGGAGTGCTGTTGTCAGTAGTGGGTACACCTGGCGCGCTGTCCTGAGATCGGCGCAGTCTTTTGTACTTGAGAGGATATCCCAAGTCAATGCGTCTGCGCCTTTCCAGGACCTCCGAATGAGATCCAGGAATATCGAAGGGAGCGTCGGTCAGCTCCGCGGGAATAGTGGAGTCCTGTGTATTGCGTCGAACCTCAGTCCACTTGGGATTGAATCCGTGGTTGATGGTGTATTCGACGATAAACTTACGGGCTGTCAACGCTTCCGAGTTTACCTTTGGATCCAACATGAGAACAGGATCCGAGGCATAAACCAGGTACAAGACGCTGAATCCACGAGTCGCGGCCAGAGTGACAGGAGAGATCCCGCACTCTGCCATGTATGCGACGAAGCCACGAGTATCGAGGGTAGAGAACTTGCCCATAGGAATAGGACGCAAGTTCAGAGATGAGGCGATTGTGACCCCATCTTGAGATATAAGGTGTCGATAGAAACCCGGGATTGCGCTCAACAAGGCGAACACGACACGCCAGTGTTCGAAGGCGTACCGCTGTTTAGACGTGCGATGATTGGCAGGGATGATACCAAGCATAATAAAGCGTCCAAACATCGCGTTATGGTCCGCCCATTGCTCCGTGATGGTAACACCACGGCACTGGCTTGTCTTAGCATGTAGAACAACGGCGAGGGTGAACTGAGAAAATTTCTTAGCCTCGCTGGAATTGATCGAACTGACTGGAACGGGAGGTGGTGAAATGGGCGGCAAGTCACTGCCTCGTTCTCCGTCAGAGTCGAGTGCTCCGAGATCCGGTTCGCCTGCCCAGTCCGGCATACCGTTGATGTTCAAGAGTCGAATGAACTCTCGTATACCAAGATGTCGGTCTGGGAAGCAGGCGGTTGGAAGATCCTTGCGGAACTTCACATCGTGCTCCATCTCGGGAATGAGGTCGATCATTTCGGTGATGATAATCATATTGTGAAGTCCAGTGAGATTCTTGGGCGTGTTAGCGTCGTCCATGAATCTCTGGGCGTCGTAGATGGTGTTGAGGAAGGACGGATAACCGTTCTTCTTCGAGATAATTGAGTGCTTAGTGAGTTTTCGAGGAGGTCGCAGTACTTCAAGAATGGGAGTACCGCGACGTGTCTGTACGTCCTCGGTGAAGTAACGTCGATCTTGGCGCCGCTTAGGGGATGGAGAACGACGTCGAGGAGGGGTGTAGTCGCGTCGTCTGTCACGAGAACGACGGCGCGGCGGCGATCGGTTCCGATCAGCAGGTAAGTGTTGACAACGTGAGTTCGTTCGGCGTACTGGAGACGCCGAGCGGTCCGAATCTTGAGGAATCTCAATGAAAGATCTCGAAGATGAAAATGGGGATGTAGACTCACGTCTGTCTAGGCGGTCACGATGAGAACCGCCTCGACTTCGTTCAGGAGTCCGTCCTCGGACTTGGTGTTCGTTGTTCGTAGTCCTCGGTTGAGAGGACTCCGAGCTGACACTGGTAGTTGCCTTTGCTGGCAACGCGGGAGTTGTATCCACAATAATCGCGCCCGGCGCGTGAACATTCGCGTTGCCGGGGTCGACGGTCACGATCGGCGATGATATCATCGAGCTCGTGACTTGTCGGGCAGCGGCCGCAGGCAGCGCCTGGGTGGCCAGTATCGATGCCAGGCCCAGCAGCTGGTTCGGCTGCATGAACGGGTACTGGAGCCCAGGAAGAGCTCCAGAAGCGAGCATGGGACTCATCAGTGAATGCAAACCATTGACATGGCCAAAGTTTGCATTCCATCCCGGGTTAGGTTGTCCGAATGGGACGAGTTGAGTGTTGCCAACATGTTGTGGACCTTGGAGGGCCTGCAGCATGTTCGCCAGGCCTGCGTTCGCATTTGCGAATCCGGGATTGGCCATATGAGAGAGGTCGAATGACGAGGCTGGGGTCGCGGGTAGCGGTCTCCCCCCACCAAACGATCCGCCGAGGTCGTTGTTGATGCCTGAGAGATCCAGCATCGTATAGTCGGTGTTTCCGGTGTTGTCTACACTGGAGACAACGCCGGGAGTGCTTATGTGAGTAGAGGTTTGCATGGGCAAACCACCGGCTCCGGCAAGTTCATTGATCATTTGGTTGGTATTCATGGTGCGTGTGTATTGATGAGAAGAATGCGTGAAGGCAATGAGGTATCATTGCCTTCGCCATCCGCCTTTATGGTGGATGGACGCAACACGCGTTCTACACACGTCAATTGATGGATTGATCGTTCGTCCATCAACTCGCCCAATTAGGAAGGACGTTCATTCGTTCTTGTTCGTTGACGCTCACGTTCCTCTCGACCCTCTCTTTTTACTCTTGGTCGTTGGTGTGTCCCTTGGCAAACTCTCAGGCCGGGACACTCCTTTCAGGGTGAGGTAGTCATCCAGAGCTTTCAAGTCTTTGACTTTATTTTTAGGCTCCATTGTTATATCACCCAGAGCCCAGTGAACCTCAAACAGCAGGGTATTACCGTGCCATTCGTGGTTCACTATAGCTTCGACGAATTCCTCGGTGTCGTCTGGAGCCCCGAAATCATATGGTTCTGGCTTGACGCGATCGGGGAGCAGTATTGCGTCCGAATCAAGGTACGGGCATAATTTATCAACATTGAACACGTTTGGAATACGGCGCTTCGTTAGCTCGTATGGCAGATCCAGCTTGTAACGTGAATGCTCCGGATCTGCCTCAAGAATTTTGTATGGGCCAACGAATTTTGGGACGAGCTTCGTTGCTCGTCCTTTAGGTAAGTTCAAATTCTTTGTGGACAGGTATACGAATGACCCTTCCGCGATGTCAGGTTCATCGCGGCGATGTCTATTCGAGTAATGTGTTTGAAAGACACGCACTGCGATTATCGCGTCGTGTGCATCAAACAGGTTATGCATCGCCTGCTGAGCGAACGCGCGCACTCCTGGTGGCGCGTCTGTTTCGTAACGTACTTCACGCATCATTGATGGCATGTAGCCACCAGCGAGCTCGAAAGGTGCGTACCCCGTTGACTCGTTAATACTAGAATTCAATGTGAATTCTACTATTGACACTTTGACAAGCCAGTCGCGTTGATCGGGGCGAATCGCGGCTCGAAATATCTGCCCGATTGACCGGTTCACTCGTTCTGTTATTCCATCCGTCTGGGGATGGAACGCGGTCGACATCAAGAGTTTCGCGCCAAGTAGGCGATGAAGCTCTTTCCACCATGTGGAGGTAAACTTTGAGTCTCTGTCGGATACGATTGACTCAGGTAAACCGTGCAGCCGTACTATCTCTCGGAAGTATACTTTCGAGAGATCCGTGGCGGTGTTCGAGGTATGTACTGGTATCAAATGTACTTGTGAAGTCAACCGACAGATGACTACCCACAGGTAATTGTATCCATTCACCTCTGGGAACGGACCGATGAAGTCCATGGCTATCGACTGCCATGGTTTCGTCGGTACCGGTAGCGGCTGTAAATTCGCTGCCGGCGAACGGTAATTCCCTTTTGATATTGCACATGTCTGACAAGTTTTGCAGAACTTTTCGGACATGCCGTAGATCTTCGGCCACCAGTACCAACGACGGATGTAGTCCGCCGTTCGCTGGGGTCCAAAGTGTCCGACGGTACTATGGCCCTGTTCGAGGATTGCTCCACGGAGCGAACGCTTGCCAGTCGGGGAACGAGGAACACAAAGTACTTGTTCGCCATTCAGGTTAGTTGTCCAAATGAATCCATCATCCGTTACTGAGAATCGGGGATGATGTCTAGGATTTTCGAGTACTTTGCTGAAGACGGGGTCTTCTGCATAGTAGGTTTTGATATCTGACGTGAATTCGGCGTCCTCACTGTCGATTTCGACGCGTAGGTCGGGTCCTTTAGCGCGTGAATCGACCACGGTCGGATTCTGCTCAGCAGGTACGGCAGGTTCGGGGACATCAGGTTCCCGAGCCTTCTCCATTTCTTCTGCGTCAATGTCACATTGTTCACGCCGCTCTTTCAGACGTGCAGATTCGCGACGAACGAGCATTCGTTCGTGTTCGCTAAGTCGGCCGAGAGGTAAGTCTTCGCCAAGCTTATCGAGTCGAACGTCCGCATTGACGAATTCGGAAGGATGATGTACATCCTCGGGCGTGTCTGTCTCGTAGTATCGAGACAGTGCGTCTGCCACTTTGTTGGTAGTACCTTTGATGTACGTGATGTCAAAATCAAAACGCGATAGATATTCCATCCATCGCATCTGACGTGCCGATAGTCGCTTTTGAGTTTTGAAGAACTCAAGAGCTTTGTGATCAGTAACTATATGAATACGGTACCCTACTAACTTGTCTTCCCATTTCAGAAGTGCTTCGAGTATAGCAAGCGTTTCTGTTTCGAAGACGCGGTAGTTCCGCTGCGTATCGGTGAACTTCTTTGACATGAAGCCCGCCGGTCGGCATGAGTACCAGTTGGGCCCTTGGCCATACATGGCACCTACACCCGTAAGTGAGGCATCGCATATGACCCAAATGGGCTCATCTATGTTTGGTTTCAGTGGCTTGAGCACCGGGGTTCTGCATGCTAAGTCTTTGATCGACTGAAAGCACACATCATGGATTGCTCGCCAAAAGAACGGCTGTGCATTCTTGGACATTTCCGAGAGAGGTGTCGTGTACGCCGTAACATCTGGTAGAAACGGCACAACATAGTTGACAACTCCCAGGAACTTCTGGATGTTGGAATAGTCGCGAGGTGTACGCCACCCGCGAATCTTGTCCATCTTGTCGGAGTCGGCATGAATACCTCGGTTGTCAATGAGATGATCGAGACACTCGATGCGTTCAGCATATAGTTGAACCTTCGAGGCTTTCAGGTACAGTTCATTCTCCCGGAGTTTGTCAAAGACTAACTTCAGGTGTGTCTCATGCTCTTCAATCGTATTACTGAAGACAAATATATCGTCCAGGTATACGTGCATGAAGCGTCCAATGAAATCCTGGAATATGGTGTTCATCAGGTGTTGAAAAGTTGATGGTGCATTGCAATCGCCTTGTTGCATTACATGGCTCTTGAATGTTCCGAAGATTGTGGCGAAAGACGTCTTCCAAACGTCTTCCAGTATCACTCGGACCTGCTCATATGCATTGGCCATATCGATCTTAGATCGATATTTCCCACGCGCAACATCATAGCGGATAGTGTCCTGATCCGGGAAGGGTGTAACATCCTTCACGGTGTTTTCATTCCGCTTTCGGCAGTCAATAGTGCATCGAAGACTATTATCTTTCTTTGGTACACAGAGCATTGGCGCAGCTTGGGGAGTAACACATGGTTCCCACCATCCTGCGCGTCTGTACTGAGCTATTCGGTCCGCAAGCTGAGTCTTCATTGACTCAGGACAACGAGGTAAGTAGTAGTGATACTGCTTATTGTCATCAATCAACGGAATCCGGTGATTGACTTCTCGTAGTGGCGGTAGCTTCTCCGGAACACCTTGCATGATATCTGCACAGCATTCCAGCCATTCTGTACGCAGACAAGGTATGTCTGCATCTGTGTACTTAGTAGAGTTCACTCGTTTCTCACGTTTGAACTCTTCAGTAATGGCACTTAGTGTTTCACGAAGTGAGATAGAAGGCTGATTCGCAAGGTTATACTCATGAATCAACTCATTCACTTCACTGATAATGGTTTGATTAGCAGGATCCGCTCTATCAAGGGATCGAGCATTCTCAATGATCTCTTTGAGGTCATCTTCTGTAACATAGTCATCCGGTCCAAGTAGAACGGGTAACTGTCGACTCAGAGGAGTATTCAAGTGCTCTTCTGGTTGTTCATCAAGAGTCTCTATGGATACTCGTCTTGATGAGAGCATCCATGGTACTGACGGTAGGTCCTTTGCAGCCATGTTGAAGCATTGCTCAGAGGATAGTCAATGCTTCCTAGCTTGTGATATGTGAGGAGTGAATCGTGCCGATAGCTGAGCCTCGGGACGATCCTTTGGACGAGGTTTGATCTCAGAGACCCCATCCTCGTCCGCGTTGATAGGTTTCGATACACGTTTTGAGTTTCGACGCGCAAGCTCCTGCAAACCGTATCATAGTTGAAGTCAAGAGCAATGCCATGCTTGCACATGAAGACAGTGCCTATGACCAGATCGTAACGGTCCACATTTGTGATATCGAAGTAGTCCGTGCCTGCTCTTCTGACACGGTCATTTCCATAGCTGAAATGTGCGTCGGCTCCATGGGTAATCTTAGAGTGACTACTCTTGGTTCCTAACTGGAGTGGTACTGGTTTGGTAAGTTGAAAGACTTTCAACTTAGCAATCCGTGCAAAGTCTGGACTGAATGAATCAGTAGTACTGCCGCTGTCAAACAGTGCAAAGGCCTTTAATCCATTGATTGTGATGAACCCAGCTAAGCATCGGTTCTCACTGATACTTCGCCTAGGTCGTGGTGCCATTCGGCTAACACGAGCATATTTAGGTTCAGGTGCCGAAGAAGAGTATGATTTTGAAGACGAGCCCTTAGTTGCGTCTTCAGACATAGCTCGAATATACTCGGTAAAGTCCATAGTGTACTCATCGTGTGATGCTACACTGTGGCCATCATCGTCATCTTCATACTCTGATTCTGACGAACTGTGAAGTTCTAGTGGGTCGTTATCATCAACAACGTCCCTCACAAGTCCAAGACGGACAACATCATCAGGTATCTCATAGATGGTTCTCAAATGGACATCATCTATAGCATCTGATTCATAATCAGTCTCAACCCAAGGATCATCCTCAGGTTGAGGTGTTTCTTCGCTGTGAGATTCACCATCAGTCCAGTCCGGTACTTCACCGGACTGCACCTCTGCCTCATGTGTGTTATTGACATTATTAGGATCAAGCTCATCTGATGAAATGAGCTCTTCATCCTCAACAATTCGGTATAAGCGCTCCTCTTGCTTCACATACATAGGCTTTTGGCCGTAACGTGGGCATACAGGGTTACTGTATAAGTGATCTGTTGCACCGCAGTTATAGCAAGCTAGACGTCGCTTAACAGGCTTTCCAGGCTGACGTGGACTACCAGAACGTGGAGATTTCCGGCCGTCTCGTGCAGCCTGAAGGTGTTCACGTTCACTTGTTGGATTTGGGCGCGTACTGAAGCGAACTCCATTGACCTTCTTGAGGATTCGTGGAGCAGCAGGACGTGCCGCAGACTGTGAGGTTGAGGTAGAAGTAGTACTCATAGCTCGTGCTTGCTGTGAGTACTGCTTGTTTGAACGAAGACCTTTCTCAACTAAGAGAGCAGCTTTCATTATTTCATCTACACCAGAGGATTCAGCAGTGATACCCTTCTGGCTAAGTAAGTGTCGTTGAAGGTCAGGAATAGTGACCATCAATTTCCGTTTGAAGTGGTAGACATCAGGCGGACATGGCATCATGTTTGCCCAGCGAAGTAGGTCGGCAAATAATTGTCGAACTCCTCCGTCTTGTCTATACTTTGTACTTTCAAATCGTTGTGTGATATCAAACAACGATCCTTCTTGAATGAATCGACGGTAGAGTCCATTGATGACTTGTCCAAAAGTACGAATACTATCAGAGTCTTCATCCATCAACAGATTCCAGTTGATGTTCTCGACATGATTTTGATACCATTGTTTGGCATCACCATCCAGAAACACAGCTAGTGTGTTGGCACGCTGCTCTTCAATAGCAGAGAGCCTTTCAACTCCAAACTCATCGGTAGTATAGGTCGGGCCACACAGGTTTGCGGCCTTGAACCATCGAACAATGTCTAAGAACCACTCCTCAAATATTATGATATTTGAAGATCCACTGTACTTAGAAGGACGTGGAATGCCCTGGAGTGTAGCTTTTTGCACTCCAGGATCCAGTCCCGGTCGCAACGGTAGAATGTGAACATCAATCACTTTCTCAAAGCGAGCAAATGTGAGTGCCATAACTTCACTCTCGTTACGTGTGATTGGGGTATAATTGAACGTTTCTTCAGTTGAGTGGCGTTCTGGCCCAACAGAAGCATGTCGAGCTGTCCCAAATCGGGCAGGAGTTGGTTCACGGGCATTAGCAGCATTTCGTGAGCTTGGATTGGATGATCGGTGACTAGCATTGTCTGGAGGTGGGTCACCATGATCTGAGGGATCAGGATCACCAGCTCCACCAGCAGCACCTTGTGGTCCAGTTGGACCAGTGGGTCCAGGAGGTCCTTGTGGACCAGGAGGTCCACGGAGGCCTGGCGGTCCAGGTGGTCCCGGCGGTCCAGGTGGTCCCAGCGGTCCAGGTGGGCCCGGCGGTCCTGGAGGTCCTGGAGGTCCAGAGAAACCTCTGTAAGGAGGTCCACCACCTCCAGGGGGTCCACCTCCACCTCCAAAGGGATTGGGGTCACCTCCTCCACCTTGTGGTGGGTCAGGAGGTCCACCGTTGCCTCCATTGTGATCATCATGCTCAGATTGATGACTAGGAGGTACTGGAGGTGGGTTAGCATCTTCTTGATCATCTGAGGATGATAAAGAAGTGCCCTTCTTGTCCTTGTCATACAGATACCCTTGGTAATTCTGTAGAACAGTGTCATCGTCGGTGATACTAGGTTCTGGGAACCAGGCGCGAATAATATCATATCCTGGTTCTAAACTAGCAACATGGGGGATGTCGACAAACACTCCGGGAATGTTTGGATCAAAAGCGCGTCCGTAACTATCAAAGCGGACGCCTTGATCGCCAATATGCGAGATTCCATACCGATGTAAATCTTGTTCATATAGACGCTGGTGCATACCGCGCCAGTGTATCTGCCCTCGTACTTCAGAATCTGGTTGAAGTCCAGATTCAGACGATGAACTAGATAATGCTCTCGCTGATGAAGGACGAGACCATTCTCCCATTGCCCGAGTTACATTTGCTCTGCGGACATAGTTCGAGTCGGTCTCATCTGCAGCTTGAGGGATAAGGGTCCTCAAGCTGTCAAGAAATACATTGGCGTTATAGTCGTCGTGTTCACTACTATAACCTCCCAAGTCATCGCGAATATTCACAGGGTGTTCACGAAGACGTCCATCAGGTAAGAAGTTTGCAGCGAAAAATCTGTTTATTGCAAGCTTCGGAATACCCATAAAATTATTACCGCGCATCGTCTGACGATGCACAGCTAATCTAAGTAATTCGTCCTCGTATCGCCGCACAAACTGATCGAATGTATTGAAATCCATTCGAGGAGTCGGTTCAACAACCGGTGGTGGTGGTGGTTGCGGCGGCGACGGTGCAGAGAAGAGAGTGGACCGTTCTGCAGATGAGTACGGACCAAGCTCATAATATACCGGGTCTACAGGCGGCGGCACCGGCGGTGTCGTCGTCTGTACTTCCTTCGGCACAGGAATGGGCCGAACGGGTGTCGGCTGCAGACGTGCAGTCGGCTCCAGTGGTGGTGGCATCGTCGGCGGTTGCTGAGGAATCGTCGATGATGGTGGTGGTGGTGGAACAGGCGGCGGTTGAGGGACTGCCGTCTGTTTTACCGAAGCAGAGGTTGACGGCGGTAGAGGAGCCATCGTCCAAGCTGGTGGTACGGTTGAGGTTGGTTGCGGTGCGACTGACGGAGGGCGCGGTGCAATTGACGGTGAACGAGGTGCACTCAAAGACGCTCGACGCGCAATCGACGGAGGACGCGGAGCGACCGACGGCGGACGAGGAGCGACCGACGGTGGTCGTGGAGCGACTGACGGCGGTCGTGGGGCTACAGACGGCGGTCGTGGTGCAACAGACGGCGGCCGTGGAGCAATAGACGGCGGCCGTGGAGTTGTGGAATGCGTTGAATGAGCTATTGATGGCGGACGAGCGGCCATCGATGGTCGTCCAAACCCAACGTTGGGCAGCATGGGTGCCCACTGTCCAAGCGTTAGCGAGATTGGTGAAGACTTCACTTGAGGTGAAGGGTTCGGCCGCGGTGGAAGTGTCGGAACGTGCGATGGTCCCGCAAACGAGGGGACCGTCGCAGACAGTGGCTCCTGCTTCACAGTACTGGTTGCTGTCGTCCATATCGATGGGTCATCCAGAGGAAGGCCCATCCGACGTCTATGTCGTTGTTGAATCTCGGTGAGGCGGTCTATACGAGCGTTGACCGCCTCGAGAGTCATGTCGTCCGAGGCCATCTTCGAAACTTGAGATGGCGGGCGTTCGTCAGGTCCAGGAAGAGAGAATAATGGCCTGGTAGTCGGGCGCTCAACCACTGCCGAAGCAGATGGCGATAGCATCTGTCGAAGCATGCGCGTGGCCGGCGTCAAGGGTGTTTGCGGGATCGGTGCAGCTAGTGGTACATCGATCGGGGCAGTAGACGGTCCAGCAACAGGCAAAGGCTGCTGCTGAGCGGGTGCCCTGCGTCGTCGCTGTGGAGCTGCCGGTGGGTCGGCAGCACCAGTGTTCTGGAGGAAGTCGGGGGTGTCGATGTCGAGAGAAGTAAAAGGCATGTTGCCGATGTTGTCGGCTCTGCGCGTTGCGCGCGTGTATGCGCCCTGTCGATAAGAGCGCGGTCCATGTAGCGTCGATTTCTTTGTCGGCGCCGGAATTTTTGTCGGTCGTTGTTGTCCCGACATCGAGATCGGTTATCTCGATGTTCTATCCAGCAATGTCGATGCTGATGCGAAAAAAAGTGTAAAGCCCAGTCTTGCGGGGCTCGGATCCTTCACGGTTCGCACGACAGGTCGTTGGGATTGCGAGATAGAAGGTACAAGCGGTAGCAAGAGGTGGGTGGTGGTAGATAGTTAAGAGCTATCTACTCGAGGTAAGAGAATACATAGTCGTCCGAGATCATGGTAAGCATAGTGAAGTAAGCAAAAATGGCATAGCGGTTACATCAATGCACTCAATACCCTCTAAAGAAAGATAGCACGCCGCCAGGATTCAAATTCGTTGGATTGCTAGTGGCAACTTCTTGTCGAACCAACATCAGTTCCTTGAAAAGATCAGGGGGAGCACCCGTATTCGTACGAAGAAGAATTCGTATGCGGAGTAACCATTTCTTCATGATGTGGAAGCGGTCCACTCCATCGATACGGCAGGCGCTACCCGACTGAATCGCCAGGAGGGAGACTTGTGCAATCCAATAGAACGGCAACACGTCACACACAAAAGGGACATCCAAGTCCGAGTCGCCTGGACCAGAAGCAGCGCTCTGGGCAGATTCTCCGCGGGAAATAGACCACAGTTGGTACCAGTTATGCAAGATGAACTGGAACTGGGGTCCGATGACGGGAGACTGGTCCGGTAAATGCAGTTGAGAGTACATGTTGCGCAGTATGCCATGTATCAGGACGAACATGGAGAACATGTTTTGCGATGCTAGAGAGCTAGCGACGCGCGTGTTAGCCAAGGCATCCATGGTTTGCTGTAAAGATGAGCCAATTGAACGTTGAGGTCCGCCGCCGGTGGCATCCATAACAGCATGCCATTCGACGGAGCTAGGAGCATCCCAGAGGATGTCGTCACAGGGAAGGTTGAAGTTGGTTTCACGGGGTTGTAGGGCAGGAGGCATATCAAAGGATATGCAACGAGCACAGTCATGCAGGTAAGACAGACTCAGTCCTCTTGAAGTTCGAATCAGACGTCAGCAAACTCCTGGGAACAACAGAAGCAGACGGCGAACCTCTTGACGGTCTCATGCAATGCCCAGTTCTCCCATGCTTGATCTAAGGCGTGAAGGTCATCCAAGTCGAGAATCGACCAAGTCCTCGAACGATCCACCACGGAGGACCGACGAATCATCTTCAATTGATTAGACCTTGGTTGTACACCCTGAAGTGAGTCTTACGCACCAGGACGAGAATATCATGCCATGCAACAGAAGATGCCCGAAGTTTGACGTCTTGATGGAAAAGCCCGATGGTTTGCAGGAGCGTCACGGCCAAGACGAGAAAGTCCTGTTGGCGGGGGGAGGCAGCGACCTGTGGCCTAATGATTCATGACTTCCTTTCAATAAGAAGCGAGAACGTACAAAGTCATCCATTATGACTTCTCTTGTTAAGGAAATAGTCTCTAGTATGAAGCGCGAAGCACGACGCGTCCTCACAAAAAGCGCGCCGCATGCTTGCATAGCGCGCACCAATAGCGGATGCGCATCCTTCTGGAGCTGAGGCCATGTATGACGATGAATAATAGGAATTTGAATGGAGAATGTCTCAAAAAAGAGATATACTGTCGGAAGTCAACAGTTGCTAAGTTTAAACGAAGCGGCGATACACGTACAGTATTGTTTCAACTCCATTTCTGGTAGTTTGTGGTGCTGAACTGCTGCTGCATTGACGCGTGTCGGGCACGTCTTTCCATCGATGCTCAGAGATGTCGAGTCGTGCGGTGGATCGCCAGATATGTACGATCGCCCTAAGGCCCCGTTCCACCATGCTTCGTTTTCTGCCGTCGTTGATACTTGACTTGCAAATGAATTCTTTGTGAACAAGATCTGAGCGAGATCCAGTCCCCCATGTCCTCGATGCTCCAGAGCGTTGTGATCGTGTGACGGTGTTTGTGGGGATGAGTTGGCAGAGTCGTACAAGCTTGGGTGACCGGGACTGCTAGAAGAAGAGGACGCAGATTCGCTGGAGTGCTGAGGAGATGTCGCTGGACCAGTATCTGAAGACACTTCGGATGAGCTCGAATGGGTGGTGATGCTCGGCTTAGGCTTTCTTTCAGCCTTCGATAGCTTCTTGCTTCGCGAGATAGCGGGGTCATTCAGGTAGTCACAGGTCTTCCCGCGCGACAGGCATTTCGAGCATGGGTATTCCAGGTCACACTAGGGCGAAGGCGTGAGTGGACGCGAGTGACAAAGAGCGAGAGGACACGCACTTTGATCTTCGATTTGGCGCAAGCCTGTTCATCTAGGTCAATACTATCACGATGTCTCAAAAACAGGGTCAGCGTACCAGACAGGATTTTTGTTTCGACCTCTGCATCGCTCTGTTCATATGAGAATGTTATGTTGAACATGCGCATGGGGGGCATCGCTGATCAACTTACGGATCTCCACAAGTCTTCTTGTGTCTTGTCAAGAGATCACGACGCGTGAACTCTGCGGAGCATAACTACAAACCTGTCAATAGAGGGGTAAAAAGAGCTTCCAACGAGACACACTTCGCATCTGTGCGATCGTTCATTGTTGTCTAGCAACAATAGACGGTGTCATACGTGTATTGGGAAGCATTGAGCGACGTACGAGATCGTAGATGGCGGTATAAATGGGTCGTTTTCGAGAATTTCGCGGGGCAGAGAGGGCAGCATCTGCTCTGAAGAGACGTTTGAGTGTTACCCTTGTGTGATCTGTTCCACGAAGGCTCGCCGTTGACCTCGACTTCAAGGCCCAAAGGATCGGACGGTTGGCAATCCATAGAGGAGTGTAGAATTGCTGCAAAGGAAAGGTAATCAACCAGCTTACCATGACTGCGGGCTCTTGTTAAAGGCGCGCAAAGTTCTTCGTGGCGAGTCGTAATCTTCATGGCTTGTCATATCAGGGTAAGGAACTACATCAAAGAAAGCGGCCCAACATACTGCGAATTCCCACCCACGACACACTTTCGAGTAACACGACGGCGCAGCGCAGCTACCGCGACGTCAACACGGGAGTCCACTGTTCCACAGTGTCGCACAGTGCTCATCATGTACACTGGTCGCCACTGACTGGGACTGCAATCATCATTTCCGGCAGAAGGAGGAGTCCGCGGGAAGACTCCTCTTTGAATGGGTTCCGGAGGGCGAGTGGGGAAATTGAAGGTGGCGGTTTCTATGCTCCGGAAATTGGGAGGACAGGATTTCGCCCTCCGTGCTGGATATCTCGCTCGCTGCAGCGCTCCGGTCGGAATATCATCTTTACCGGGCTTCATAGCGGGCCGATTCTCGTACATGTTGACTTAGATCCTACAGATACGCGTCAGGTAATTTCCAGGCGTATATGATACACGAAAACATTTAGACCCTCATTACCAAAGGTACGAGAGAAGCAGAATAAGCCTTTAAAGACTCATTTCAGCATCCCGCTGACACCTGATAGGCAGGATCGTCCACGCTGACAGGTGGGCCCGCACCGCCCGTGGGTGAGCGTGGCATCCTGCTAGTGCTGCACCACCTGTGGCGCCCTTCTTGCCTCTAGAACTACAGAGCTCCACGCGACTCGAAAGAAGCCAGAGAGACACGAAAGCCACCGAAAGCTGGCCTGTGAGAAAGGTCAAGCGCGAGATCCCTGTGATCAACGTCGATTCAACGAAGTGGTGTCAGTGACACTGAGAAATAAGCGACACGGGATCACGTGTCACGACACTCGCATTAGAATTCGGGACTCCTTTCGGAGGACGGCAACTTGAGCTCTGCTGCCGCTGCCTGCACGGAGTCTTTGTCGTCAACGCACGGAGCGTCAGCGCCGGGAAACAGGTGACAACGATAAAGGGCGACGCATACTTGTTAAGGCGACGGCGGGAGGTAGTATGCGACCGCGCTACTTGAATCTTGATGGCCGAAAAGGCCAGTCGCGACAATTCTTGCATCGTAACCAGTTGCCAAGATGTTGCGCAGTGTGGATTTGAGCGAGAGTTTGTTTCCGTCGTAGCTGCAGCGGCTCCTGGGGAAGCCGACGTTCTTTTCAAGGCCAGCACTGAAGTACTGCCAGTGAAGTTCGGCGCTGAGCTCAGGTGATTTTGGTGACACCGTTGGGCATCTTAGCATGCCATCGGAAGGGATCTGGAAGCATTGACCAGATTGTCCGCACGCTGTATGAGATCAGGAGATATCGTCAGGAATGATTTGTGCCGAGTAAGATTGATTGAAACGGGGTCGCCATCAGTATGTAGTCTGTGGAGCGACAAGTAAAGAATGTCTATGTACATGTTCAGGAATAAGCGGAGACAAAGGCCACTGTATAGTCGTCTCACGAGATTCGCCGCGACTCGTTACTATCAGCAGCATTCAAATTTATTTGGATGGCGAGTTGATGCTGGAATCCAGTGAAGCCGTGCCAGAAATATATCTCAAAACAATCTATGCCGACATGTATTGATAATCTGCGCCATTTGCAACCACTGGAAAGCCGACAAGCCCACCAGTCAGTGCCCCACTGGGTTCCGCAGTGAAATGCTTGACCGATAGTCCCAGGTGCAACGGAAGGGGCATACTACACGGTACTTACTTGTTCGTCACCACGTACGTTGTCTACCTTGGAGGAGATAGCAACGGGTTTCGCGGAAGAGAAAATGACCGACTGACATTCTGCAGTGAAGTATCAAAAACTCATCCATGACTGTCACTAAACATCAAGATCAAGTCTCCAATCGCCTACGCTTATCCCGACGAGGTGACCGTGAGCGCGACCGCCGCCGACCATCATCAAAGTCTGGTGAGCGTGAACGCGACCGTCGCCGTACACTCCCTCTGCGGTCATCGTAGTCACCTCGCCTGTCATCGTAGCCACCTCGCCTGTCGTTATAGCTGCTCCGCCTGTCATCACGACCAACCCGCTTGTCGTCACGGTCCTTCCAGCCACTGTCGGTACTACGTTCGTCGTCGCGCCACGAACGATTGGTATCTCTCGGCGGCCCACCCCACTGCCGCGACCCTCCTGGTGCCACAGTGTTCGCGCCCGAGCCGGCCCCACGTCCTGGTAATATCGGACCAGTGTTCTGTGGACAATCTGCAAAGTGGCCGTCAGCGAGATGCGATAGTTTGCATAGATGTTATCTGAACCTTTCTTGAGATGTGGTCCCCCACACAGAAAACATCCGCCGCCGTCCAAAGACATGCCACCCGACTTTACAGGCGCTGACCCACCAAAGCCACCGGTCGTGACAGTCGTGTCCTGGTCCAGCAGATGCGTGTACTTGGTACGACTCCTCTTTCCGAAGTTCTTGACTTGCATGACTTTGGGGAGAAGAGAGACGTCCATCGTGGATTCTGTCGATTCCGTAAAGTCGTGCCGCTTGAGAATGTCCGCGTCCTGGTGGAACGCGCCCTTGTGCCAGTACTTCTGCAAGAACTTTTGCTGGCCCTTGGGTTTCTCGTCGCGTAATTTCTGCGCGTGCTCGAGATCCTCCTTCATGCGCTGTGCTTCGGGTAACGCTCGCCTGCGCTCAATCTCCTCCCTCTCTTGTTCTCGTCGTATCTCTTCCTCCTTCTCCTTCTTTATCCGGGCGAGCTCACGTAGACGCCATGCCTCAAATTCAGCTTCTGGGTCGATACCGTCGGTGTCGTCTACATCCGGCACTTCCTCCTCCTTCTCCTCTGTCAATGTTTAGATAGTGTCAATGAATAGAGATGATCAGACGCACTTTCTGCAAGTTCGCGCCGTATACTCTCAGCAACGAGATCGTGGCTTTGCTTCCGGCGTTCCTCTGCCTCCTCTTCCCTCTTCCGAATGGCCTCTTCGCTGTCTTCCGCTTCAGCCTCTTTCTCTGCAATAGTGACACGACTACGTCTAGACTTGAGAGTGTGAGCGACTGAACGGGCGTAGAGAATGAGATGCGTACTTTGGTACGAAGACGGGTCGGAATTGGGGCTTTTGAGGTTCGTCCTCCTCCGAGGAGGTCTCTTCTTCGCTCGACTGTTTAGAAATGAGACGATTGCAAGATGCAACCGGAAGGACATACCTCGTCACCGCCGGCCGCATCCTCGTCATCCTCATCCTCTGATTCGTCTTCAGACTCTGTGCTCTACATCAGCATGAAGACGGCAGCGTGTAGCGCACTACGCACCATCCAGGCGTTTCGCGGCCTCCCTCTTGACTTGGGTTTCTCTCGAGATGTCCATGTCCTTCAACGCAAAGTTCATCGCTTTCGCAGCAGGTTTCGAGGCCGGGAGGTCCTCATCGTCGTCTTCGTTGACGATATCTTGGTCGCCGCCAATGAGGACATCGCCTTCCTGCTCGAGTTCGGGTTCCTCTTCAGCGTCCGAGTCAGAGTCGACCTCTGCAACGCCCTTGGGCGCCTTTCCTTTCCAGTAACGAGCGGCAGGACGCGCCAGGCGGGGAGCGGCCTTTCGGGGAGCCGACATTGAACGATGTTGAGGGTAACTGAGAGAGTGCGCCTTTGCCAAATTGGGATGGGGCGCACTGGCCTTTGCCGAGATGCCTCTCTTCGAGTCTTCGTCTACCATCAACTTGGACAAGCTTTACTGTATGCGCGTAGCGCTCTCATCCTTATCACATCGTCGAGTCCCACCTTTGTTTCGACTTATCCGAGAGGAGTCTACCTCCACCAAGGCTGCCTCACCTTCTGCCAGCGATCAACTATTCGCCGATGCTGCACGCGAAGAGCAATCGCAGCCTCCTCCCAAGTCGGCCCATCTCGCTGCCTTGGAAAATCAGCATGAGAACTGGACAGGCGATGAAAGCATTCACGATGCGGTTCTCCGCATGCTGGTCGATAAATACAAACCACTGCGATCGGGGGCCATGCAGACCGCAGAGCAGAAAATGAAGCGGACACCGCCATCCATTGCACTGGGCTCTAAAGACCACTTTCGCTCCGTTGAACATCCCTCACCACTATCCACACCATCAACTGGCTCTTGGGCGACAGAATCCTTACTTCCCGCCAAGGAAGGGCACAAGCCGTGGCACACAGAATACACAGTCCCATCTCATGTTTCCTCCTCAGTCAAATTGGCTAGTTTTCCGCTGCGCTCTTCTGCCGCGACGACGGCTTCGCCGTTAGATGACAAACAACGGCGACAGGAGAAGGAGACGAAGAAGCGCCTCGAGTCGGCCGGAAAGCTGCATCGGGCTCGCGAATCCACTCTGGATTACCGCTTAGGCGTCAAGAAAAGCCATGTTGGCGGACGTCCTAATCCCGTCTCAATGAAAGGTTGGTCGGGACTTGTTGAGGACAAGATTGAGGTAGGTCTCACTCAAGCTTGGTATCAACGAACGAGTCGCTTAACACTCAAGTCAGAAAGCAAGGTTAGCTGGTCTCTTCAAGAATGTCAAAGGGCGCGGACAGCCCATGACGCGAGCTGTCGAGGAGAGGAACCCGTTCATTGCACGAGAAGAATTCTTGATGAACCGAATCGTACAACGCAACGGAGCTGCACCTCCTTGGGTGGATTTACAGCAAAGTAAGCACATCGCCCCTTTTCCTGCCCTTCTTGACGACCCCTTCCAGCCCTGGACATTTCTGTTCAGACATTTCGACAAATACTTCGTGAGACGTGGACGCGACAGGCCCTTCGAAAGTTGACCACGGAACACCCCGTCTCCAACCTTGCTCGCCTCACACTCGCTGATGTCAAGGCTGTGCGCGATAACGCATGGATGCAGCGGCAGCAAGCATATCACGATGCTGCCATGAAGGATGTCAATGACACGGTGCGCAAATACAATGCTATCGCGCCATATGCAGTTCGTCGGCCCTATTATGATAGACAGAAAGAGGTGGAGAGGCTGTATGAAGCCTGTGCCGAGGATATTCTAGGAGAGTTGCAGAGCAGGCTCGGCGTAGAAAATGGGGAAACAGATGTCACCACGGCGCCGCCGAAAATTCCGGATGGGACACCGCTTGACCTGAAGACGTTGTGGCGTATATTGGCATCGAAATTTGTTGGAATGTTCACTCGTAGCAGGTAATATAGCTTTGACTATCGTCAAGCGCTTGTTGAGGCTTTCAAGGATGTGACTACTTCAATTGGTAACTAATCCAGAGAGCCCATTACCGTCGGCATCTACTCGCTCCCGTCTTTTGCACTTGCTTCGCATTATCTACCCCATTTCGGCTTTCCTTTCTTTTTTTGAAGTATACCATAACAACCTTCATGGTCCGATACGAGGAAGGTTCTTTGCGCCATTGCTGGACATCTTTCAAGGCTACATAAGTAGCCGAAGTATCAAATGAGTGCATCTGTTATCAAACGATAGTAGTATATGTTTCACCTGCAGGTATATGAGCGTCTATGGTATACTGCCCATCCTGTCCCTCTTTACCAAGGCGCCTTGGTCACCTCGATACCCTCCCTCTTGCATATCCCCTGCTCCACCACCAACCTCGCGCTGACCACACATCCTTCCAACAGCGGTATGCCCGAGTACGCGAAGGAGCCACATATCCATATTCCGGGCCCGCCGCCCGCACCCTGCAATGGCCCAAGTCTGTCTCGCTTCCGGCCCCATGCGGTGGTATCCTGATAATAAAAGCCCTTAAGAGCTTCTTTCGACGACAGATTCAGCACCGCACGCTCCAAAGACGCAACGCTCAATATGCGCCCTTCTTTGGGTGCTATTATCGGGTTCGTTGTCTGGTAGACCGACGGGAGATGAGCAGGGAAGGAGACGGGCCGCGGTAAGATTTGAGTCGTCATCGTGTACGAGGAAGGAAGGGTGCGGGGCGAGTCTGTTCCAGGTCGAGGAGCTATGGTCTCGGTGGTATAGATGAGGTTTAGCTCTCGGTGATCGCGGGTATCATCGGGCAGGAGGGTCTCGTCAGTGTGGTTGATGACGATCGTCGAGCTGTACGTGAAGGCCTTGAGGTGGCGTATCTGGTCATTGATCGCCTGGATGCGCGTCGGCTGATCCGCCGGTATGGATTCCGCGTAGGTGCTGAGAAGCGGCACGCATCGGTTGGCCTGGGTCGCAAAAACGATGTGATGGAAGCCGGAGTAAACGCCTGTCGCTGAACGGACAATGACGGTGTCGGTGTCCGCATCATCCTCGATAGACGAGATGGGGGAAGCGAGGTGAATGTGCTTGACGTTGCCCACTAATTTGGAAGCGACATTCCGTACCCCATTCTGGAGTACATAATGATGGGTGCCCAATGTCATCCAGATGTAATCTGTTACGAGAGTTGACGATAATCAAAAGGCTGATATGGAGACGAGCGTCGTACCGAGCATTTCTTCCACTGGGTGCTCGAGTATCTCCTTCTCGGGAGCCGTACAGACGGCGGAGAATAGGGGAATCAAGACGGTGGTTGTGAAGTCTACCCATGCGAGATCAAATCCCGTCCATTGTGCTAAGAAATTCTTGGGCCTCGTGCGCTTAGTCCATGTCGCGTATGACATAGATTCCACGCCTTGGGGCCGGGTGAAAGGAAGGGATAACCACACAAGTCGAAGGTAACAAATCAGAATCTGCATCGTCCAGACCGCGAAGAGTCCGATCGTCCATGCCCTGGCAAAGGCTTTGTCAGACCATCCTGTGGCCTTGTGAAGATAGGAATTGCGGAGTTTGGTCGGCATACTGACGCCCTTCATGCCAGAAGATCCATTATAAATCATTTCTGTGGTGATAGAGCGGGAAGGGTACGATCCAGTCAACAACGAGAACGAGTACGAGAAGTCTCGTTCTACGAATGCGACGCCGAGCTTTTCGTAGAGCGCGATGACGTGCTTGTAATATCCTACGCGAAGTACGTGGTCACGCGTGAGAGAGTAGTAATTTTGGGGAAATGACACGACTGACCGCCTTGGAAGGAGCGCATTGGGACGTCTATCCTCCATGTCTCTTCCTTGCCTGGTATGGGTAGCGAGATTGATGAAGAGTCCATGCCCAATGACGACGACTAGTGATGGGAAGCAAATAGCCCTCAGACGGATTCCACAAAGCCGACCGAGCAAAAGTCCTCACTTTTTCGAACAGATGCACCTCGAAATCGACATCGTCCTCGTCCCGAGCAGTGGTTAGTAGGTAGGCGGCAGTGAGTCCAGCAAGGCCGCTGCCTACCACCGCGACCTTGACTTTAGGCATGAGTGAGGATGACGAAACTAGGATTTGCGCCGTTGACATGAGCTTTTAACTCAAGCATGGTGTGATGGGTGGTGAAATTGGCAATGGATGTCTCCCCGTAAGGATCACGATCACACTGCTGTCAGCCGACATGCCGAGTGCTCTTTTTGTTCATCAAACTAATTCGCAAAAAATCAAAATCGCGAAAATCTTTCACCATCAACGGTCCTGGACGGAGGTCGGAGGAGACAACTGTTAACACCTATTTAAACATGGCTGTCCCCAGCTGACCTCTTCAAGTGCTCACCGCTTGCGGTGCCCACCCAGTCCTCTATGGCCACAAAACCTGAACAGTAAGAAGTATGTGCGCACAGGCCTTCCGGTGAGCTGAGTTCGAAGATTACGGGCAGAAATCTAGGGCAGACAGCTTTAAATTCACGAGATCGTCAACCACATCATCGGATCACGGCAAGCTGGGATTTTCACCGGACCCTGGTCCCTAAGTTAGGCTACCACGACCGGACCCTGTGGAAACCGGTCGGCCCTCACGATAACACGTACGCGTTTGGGGAGCAGTTGGGGAGCAGTTGGGGACTTACATGAGCATAGCCAAAAGTCGGGAACAGGGACCCGACGCGTCTTAGTTGTATCCGAAGCGAGCACCCTCGAGCGAACTGTGAAGGACTCTACATTTCGCGCAAAAGCCTCATCTGAATGTAGAGAGGCTCATGAGAGAACGCGCGAGCGGCTACTATTGGGCCGCCTGGGAGCCTGTTCGGTAATCGTTTCTGAGACGCTGACGCCTCCATCAAATCCGGTACACATTGATGCGCTGTCGAGATAGTTTCTTGGACGTTGAGTGCCACGTCCTTCAAGGGCGTTGGGCGGACTGAGCAACACTGAGATCTCGAACCAGCCTGAATCGGGCTTGCCGCTTGCATCGGGCAGCGTAAGCGGAGGCTTGAATACTGCTTGAATGCACTCTTACTCACTGACTGAATTTGCTTGTCGATATATGTGCAGGGATGCCTTGAAACTATGAGATCATTGTGAGGACGAGGAAGATGAACTCGTTACTGCGACTACTATTTGGCTACTATCATGAGCAGTAGCAGGTCAAATCAACGCCACAAAGTAACAAGACCGGTGTTGAGTACTGAGTTCAAGCACTGGCAATCTGCTTACAGCTGGAAAACCAACACAATGTCCTACATTCTTTCAAACAACCAAAAAAAAGTACTATGAGAATTCATACATGCAATCCTAATTTATGCAAGCTGACTCTCGAAGTACTACAAGGTATGTCACGTACACATAATCCAGAGGTTAGCACACAAGCCATCCGCCGATAGTCGAGGTACTTACCACACTGCCCTTTCCGTGGTCCTCATAGACCATGTAGATCTGCAAAGGGATCCAAACTGGGGTCAGTGTTCCTAACGTATTCCATCCCATTTGAAACAGCATCTGTCGCTTCACGCCCGTACACATCTTCCATGAACTGCAGCATGCAGTCGATGCCAGCGCTTACGCCGGAGGAGGTGTAGAGGTTGCCATCAACAACCCATCTGGCGTGTGCAACCCATTGCACGCTCGGCCCTTGGCCAGTGGCCCACTTCCAGGCGTTCTTGTTGGTCGTGGCTCTGCGACCGTCAAGGATACCAGCGCGAGCCGCAATGGTCGAGCCTGTGCAGACAGTAATCACATATCGCAGTGATGGATAGATCTGCGCGACGTAATGGATGATGGGTCGCATCGCTTCGTCGGAGCGAGTACCCAACCCGCCGGGAATGAGGATCACGTCCAGTTTGGACGGAGGATTGGATATGGTATGTGTGGGCTGGATGGATTGAGCACAGTTCGACAAATTTGGGTTCTGGTTTGTCCTGGTGGACACCGGCGACAGATCTGTGGCCGAACTGATGACGGAGAGTTGTATCTCGTGTGCGTACGACAGTAGGTTCAGCGCGTCCAGAGGCCCAAAGACATCGAGGGCTTGGAAGCCGGGGAAGACGATCACCCCAAAGTTGACCGGGAGCGGCGCTATCGACGTTCAGTAAAGAAGAGCAGTACGCATTACGGCAAAAAACCCGACCTTTCTGCTGAGTAGACATGACGGCTAAAGGTGAAGCTTTGAAGACTTTCACAAATGGCGAGTCAATGTGATCACAGAATCAAGGGCCTGTCACGGCAGGCAGGCGGGCATGGCGGCAATGTCACCAGGCTGTCCAATAACCACCATGATCAGACCGACGCGCTTTTTGCTTGCAAGAGCGCGCAATTTCACCAGAGTGACCGCCAGAAAAGGGGACGTCCGGTGTTCGGACCGGGCTAGACGCCTCTCTTCTTCTGCCATCGCGATGGCCGGCACCAAATATCAATATGTGAAGAAATTCGAGCTCCCGGATCCACTTCTCCCTGGTATGTTCATGGTACTTCGCCTAGATGGTCATGGGTTCCATCGGTATGCACATTTTGCTGAATCTGTTTCCCCACTGATGATGTGCATCGACAGCTTCTCGGATGAACACAAGTTCACCAAACCCAACGACGTTGCAGCCCTCGAGCTGATGGATCATGCTGCACAGAGTCTCATGCAAGAGTACCCCGACATCGTCCTCGGATTTGGCGAGTCTGACGAGTACAGGTACCCGTTTGGAACACTTCTGCGTTCGCGACTTGACGATGTTAGCCAGCTTTCTCCTACGAAAGTCCACCTCTCTATACAACCGACGCGAATCCAAGATAGTCTCAACCCTCACCTCATACTTCACGTCCTGCTACGTGCTGAACTGGGCAAAATACTTTCCGGAGAAACCGCTGCTCTATCCGCCATCGTTCGATGGGCGAATCATACTGTATCCCGGAGAGCGTGAAATCAAGGATTACTTCTCTTGGCGACAGGCTGATAGTGAGCGTTTCGTGCTCATCTTCTGGTGGATCTAATCAGCCAAACCACAGCACACATCAATAATTTGTATAACACGACCTTCTGGGCGCTGGTTCAACAAGGCGGAGAGAGTACGACGCAAGCCCATAGCACGCTAAAGGTGTGTTTTGGTTTGTCCGCGTTGTCTCCTTCTCAATATTTCTTCTAGGGCACTTTCTCCAAAGACAAGCATGAGATCCTCTTCGCGCGTTTCTCCACGAATTACAACGAGATCGAGCCTCGATTTAGGAAAGGAAGTGTCTTAGTGAGAACCGAAGTACGTTTATACTCAAAGTATGTCACACGGCTGATCCAAGCTTTTCAGCTACCTGAAGAGGAAGTCTCCAACAAGAAGAAAGCCAAGTCGCGCACGAAGATAGACGTCCTACACTGTGATATCATACAGGATGAGTTCTGGTCTCAGAGAAGAGTACTGGAAGAATAGACTCAGTTCGAAAGCAATGATGGACTTTGGCCGCCATGGTCGAGTGTCAGATCAGATTCACTCACAAAGGCATCACGACAGTAAGGTTATAATTGCGAAGCTCAATATTTAAATCGCGGATTACTTATGTGGGCTTGGGAATCGAATCGCCAGTTCCGTAACTGTCTCACCGCTCTTTCCAGGTGCCAGCAACATGCCCAGGCATTGCGTCCTCACCCGAGCTGAAGTCTTCACAGCTGCAGAGGCGATCGTCAACGTCCTGAGAAGCTTGGGGTACAGTGCCTGCTTTGTCGGCAGCGTTGCTTGTCACTTGTACGGGACGACCAGAATCCCGAATGTGAGGGCGTGTTGTTTGTACCATCCATCTCCTTGCTGACAACGTCCAGGACATCGACATCGTCGTGTTCGGCTGCTGCCTATCTCAGGAAGAGCTCAAGCGCCAGGTCGTCAACTTCGATTCCACCTTCTACACTGTGGCGTCGAGGGATCCCTTCGCCACGTATCGCGTCATGTGGTACCGCCTGTCGGGGTACAACCGCTCGTGCAAGGTGGATTTGCTCTTGCCAGGCGTCATGAACATCCCCAAGGTGCCGACTGACCGGATCGCGCGCCGCGACTATGTATCGCCCGACGGCGATCGCACTTCCTTACCAGTCATGCCGTTCATCCCACTTCTCCTGCTGAAGCTGCAGGCTTGGGAGGACCATGGATTGTCACTCAAGGATTGTATGAGGGCCAAGCAGCCGACTGATGTGGCGGATATCATGCAGGTGCTCGGGCTCTTTGATAAGACACGCCATGGAGTGATTGGGTCATGGATCCCGGAATCGTTTCTCTCGGAAGGAAGACGCAGAGTGAAGAAGTTTGTCAAGAATCATCCTCTCACGCGTCAGGAATGGAAGCAGGTTGTATTCTGACTGTGTCGGGCTCGGTATCAGATATGTTGTTTCCTCATGGCTCTCCTCCCAGCTGTCTTGCTACAATGTTATCTATTTTGCGCCAGCGTATTGTTGCAGACTCTGGAACAGCCTGTAATCTGAACAGCCAATCCATTAGCCCCCACGGCTTCTGAGATCAATTCTAGCTCCCTAGATCCGCAGATGATGAGCCATCGAGCAGAAAACATTACAGTCTAGATAGAGATACATCGGACTTCAGCTCCTTCAAGTCTACAAGCAGAATATAACGAAATGAAGGTGCATGAGCAAGTTTGATTCCATGGGTACCTACATGAGCAACTTGAGTTCCGGCAACAGGGATTTTTGAGTGGCATCGCGTTGTAAGTACTCTCAAGGGCGGACCTGCAAACATCGACTACCTGAACTCTCAAGGATCCCTGATCCTGAACAGTCTTGTATGTTGCTTGAGTAGCATACTCTGCAGCAAACCGACTTCACTATCGACACGTCTTCGAATCTTTTTGACGCCTGAGAACCCTGAAGCCGCACTTGATCCCGGGCGGCAGTAATAGATAACATGTCCGACACGACTTGCTTCAGTCATCGATAAACTACTTCTTCTCCCACCACAATGACTTTCGACGTCCAGAAGGCTCGCAGTCAGTTCCCCGCTCTCAAAACTGGTTTCATCTACGGCGATAACGCAGGAGGGTCGCAGGTTGCTCTCGAAGTGGCGGACAGAGTCTATGACTATCTGCTCAATACGAACGCCCAACTCGGCGCCGACTACTTCATCTCTGCTCTCAGTACGCACAAAGTCACCGTCGAAGCTCCACAGGAGGCCGCCAAGCTGTTCAATGCCCGCCCCGAAGAGATCGTCTTTGGCTCAAGCTCCACCGCCAACCTGGAGAACCTCGCCAGAAGTCTGGACAGCGATATACAACCCGGGGACGAGTTCATCATAACCGGAGAACACGAAGGCGCGCTCACCTCCTCATGAAACATTTAGACGTCTGATAACCTTTATTGCAGCTAATTGCGGGCCATTCAAAAGGCTTGCGGCCCGTCGAGGGGCACAAATTAAGTACTGGCGACCCTCACCCACGAATCCTAACAATCCGTACTCCGTGGCGCTCAAGACCGAAGAACTCCTCCCCTTGATCTCGTCCCGCAGTCGTATCATCGCGTTCACCGCATGCTCGAACATCCTGGGGTCGATTGTCCCTGTGAAGGACGTGGTGAAAGCAGCGCGCCATGCGGCGAAGAAGGAAGGCGCCAAGAAGGTGGAGATCTCCGTCGATTGCGTAGCGTATGCGCCACACAGATTGATCGATGTCGAGGATTGGGACGTGGATTACGCCGTGTTCTCCTTCTACAAGGTCCGTCCGACCAGTGGCGCCTCCGAGTAGCTTCTCAGGTTTTGACGCTGCAGGTATATGGAACCCATACATCAGCTTTGTATGTTCGCCAACAATCACTCCATTACTCCCTAACATCGCTCGTACACCATTTCCTCAAAGTCGAAAAGACCGCATCTCAGCTCCAGCCCGGTGGTCCGGGCTACGAGCTCGTCTACGGCACGACGGGGGTCATCCCATATTTGCTCTCCTTGTCCGAGGAAAAGAGTCTGAAGGCGACCTTTGACGCTATCGCCGAGCACGAACAGACCCTTGTCAAACCTCTCCTTGCCTTCCTGACCGATCCCATTCAAGAGGCGCGCGGTGTCCGGGTCGTCGGAGAAGAACAACCTGGCACGACGCGAGTACCAACCATCAGCTTCCTCGTCGTAGGGGAGAAGCCCATGAAGAGCAAAGATGTCGTCAAGTTCTTTGACAAGAAGGGAGGCGTGAGTCTATCCCGTACCTTCAACCTACATTGTGTTCTCAGCTCCTCCTGAAGATCGGGATCCGCTATGGGCACTTTTACGCACACTCTTTGGTTGACAATCTGGAACCGAAGGTGGACATTGATGATGGTGTCGTGCGAATATCATTGGTGCACTACAACACTGTGGAGGAGGTCAACACGATCATTGAGACACTGAAGGAGGTGCTGGCGTAGTACGGTATGGGCCAGGGAATGCAAGTATGATTGACCTGTAATGTAGACCACAATGGAACGAGATGGCTCTGAAGATCCCGGTATCTCTCGGCTCGCGTCAGGCAGAGACGGTGACGTGCCAACAACGAGAACAGGCTTGGCAAAGTCCGCTTGACCTGGTTGCCGCGGAAAATGCTACTCAAGTAACAGATGAGACCATTCACGATCAGGGACATAAGAATTTAGCTAGGCGAAGCTCGCGGGTCCGCCCTTGATTCTTACAAGAGATGTACGCGGTGCAGCGCCAGCCTGAGCTAAGTAATAGTCATTCCTGTGTGGTACCAATGGACTTGGGGCGCACCTACACTCCGTCGTCTTCCAGCTTGTTAACTTGAAGGAGCTGAAGAACAATGAATGTCTAGCCAGAGCGTTGGCCAGTCTACGGATCCAGAGACTAGAACATTGAACATTGATCTACTTGGTCGTCAATTGCCTAGGCAGTTCCAGAGTCTGCAACAACGGAATGCTGGCCAGTGGGGGCCCAAACAGATTGCCCCATAAGCTAGCATGCAAGCCTGAGAGCTACATATACAATGAAGAGTGATGGAAACAGAGATTGTGAGGCAGATTGACGGTCGGTTCGTGACGAAATAGACGGGCCCTGGACGCCACGATCAGAATTGATCGCAGGCCTGGGCGACGGGTCCGCAAAACACGAGCCAACATCTATTGCTCTACTATTGCTCTCCATGACCCTGCGCGGGGCTACCTTCCTCATTCTCTTGCTCTCTTCTGCTTGTTCCTCCACCAACCTCAGGCAGCATCTCACCCTGTAATAATTGCCAAAAAATGCCAGCAAGCAGGGCCGTCCGTGGTCACGGCGAGCCCCTACATCCATTAACCCCACAAAATACCCCACCGGACTCACCGAATCATCCTACCCATATCTCCCTTCCGCCTCTGCACCACCACGACTCTGGGATGTCCTCGCCGTCGCAGCCGCCGACACCGTCCAATTCCGTCTACTTTACTCCTAGACGGGCTATGGCATCGTTCGAGAATCTTGTCGCGCTGGCGAACCACCAAGAACGGCTCAAGGAGGCTGGGAAGATGGTCTGGCGTGTTCGTGGCGAGCCTGTGGTTGAGCTACCAGATTTAGAGGCGTGTCTGAAGCATGCCGCTATGGGGGGATTACGTGCGCGTTTATGACGTTCCCCAGGCAGTCGCACTCACTGATCATCATGTGCTAGGTTCCGCTACGCTAGCGTTCAACATACGAGCAGCCTTCAATCTCATCCTAGCCTTCATCCGGATCCGGCGCGTTCCAAAGTACGTCTACCGGAATCCAGTGACAAGTTTCATCGCTCATATGTCGACAGAAACTTGCGACTGGCTATCCTTGGACGCGCCATCTTTGGGGAAGATACCTGGAGGTTTGCCGCCATGCTAGGTCCGTCATCTCACGGCTCATCGTCCTCTCCGCTCACTTGCTCCGTAGGGACGTTCACTTCGGTCTACAAGTTCCTCATAAACGCCCTCCCTCTATTATTCCCAACCCAGAAGCACAACGACGACGATCCTTTCTCTGATGCACTTGAGACGGTGGAAGTAGCAACTCCCGGCGGAGCACATCGCCGACGCGCCAGCCTATCCCTCAGTGCCCATGCGCGACAGGTCATCATCCGCAAGAAAACTCGTCGATGGCATTCCGCTCTAGCAGGTGCTCTCGCCGGTGGTCTGGGCGTTCTCTTTGAGAAGCGCGGCCGGAGGATAACTATAGGCCAACAGATGTTTGTACGGTGAGTGAATGTGTTTTGCCGGCTATCATCAGTCGTCTAATATCCGGTGCAGTGGACTACAGGGTTCTTTTAACGCATTCACAACGCGCAAAAATATACACATACCTCATGGCGACATCATGCTGTTTTCTATCGTGTAAGCCGTTCCATGCTGGTCACAACCTGCTCTCATCGATTTATCAGATCAGCACAAGTGCTATATGCCTCGTTCGTCCGGCCAGATAGCTTGCCTGCATCTTACCGCGCTTGGTGAGACTATGCGATACCGAAATGTCCACTATTAACGCGTCTCCAGGATCATCCGAGCATCCCATGTGCCACCAGAGGCCATCCAGATAAATCACGACTTGCTTCACACGCATTCTTTCGAGACAGCAGATCTAGACAAAATTCTTACCAGCACTGTACGGCCCTTTGCTCGCTTGTGGCTCATCCGAATGCTTACTTTTCTTCAGAAATGGAAAATCACACCTCAGAACGCGGAATCACTACTATCCCGGAAGCAACAATATCTTCTGTATTCTCCTGATTCCGCTAAATACCTACCCACGGCACATGTTCCGTGCGAGGCGCTTCATCCCGGCCAGACGTCCTGCTTGACAGAGATGCCCATCGCTCGCTTCATCGATGTCGCGCGGTTCATGTTCCCAGTGTACGGCGCGCTGCACGTTCTCCCCCCGATCCTCTTCCGGACAAACGCCTTCATGCGCAACCCAAGTGGCATGTTTCTCAAAGCCCTCTTTGGGACGCTCAAGAGCTGCACGTTCCTCGGCGTGTATGTCATCATATACCAAGGTGCGTTCCTCCGCTTCGCTGTGTTCTTGGCTGTCCCTGATCTTCCTTCCGTCCAGGAATCATCTGCGCGCGAAGCAACATGCACGAGTTTTTCAGCACGCTTCCGATCACGTCCTGGATGAAGCTCCCCCAGTGGCTCGTCGACCTGCTCTTCGTGTCGCGTTGGGCGTATTGGCTTCCCGGGCTCGCTACGGGGTTGTCTATGTTCTTCGAGGAGAAGAAACGGCGGGCGGAGCTCGCCATGTATGTGCTTCCGAAAGCGCTCGAGAGTATGTGGAATATTGCGATAGGCAAGGTCGGTGGGTTCAGGGCGGGGAAGCCTGGCGAGGCGTTGTTGACGGCGCTCGGGATGGCCATGGTGATGAGCACGTACCAGAACGACCCGCATCATCTGTCGGGACTCGTTAGAAGGATATTATACCAGTTCATTGGACCAAACTGATGTGTTTTCGAAGGTATATATGAATGGTATCTGGTAATCTACTGTAGAATTGAATTTGTAGTAATAGAGTACGATACGTAGGAGCACTGGACTAACCCACCCGCAAACTTGAACCTCTTGGCGCCTCTCAGTCCCGTCAACTTTGATACTTCTTATTGACATTTTCGAAAACGCTCTCGTACGCCGGACCATAGCGAGGCTGCACAAGGACATCGCCTGATAGCCCCAGAGCTGCACAGCTAATAAAACCATCTGCTCTGACTGCGAGTTTGAATGCGTTTGCTGTCATCATTCTTGACAGTCATAATGAGGCTGGAAATACCCTTCAAAATGAGCCAGATCCGTCTGCCACGTTCCAGCTCCGAACTGACTTCTTCACCCGCGTCAAAGGACGCATTCTGTGCCGAATATCCTAGCTATGCTCAGCTTATAGTACCTCACATCCACTGTGACCCGATATCGAAGGCGCTGTATCGCGGCATAGCCACAGTCGGTAAGTAAGGCAGTGCACATGTACATCACGACACCGTTGACGCGTCCTGACACGTCCTCAATCTGACAACCGCCCGCCACGACATCATGAGCATCCTCGACCTGCCGACAGAAATTCTTGAAGAGATCCTTCCCTTGGCAAGTGAACATAATACCCAATCGGCGCTTCCGTTGACATCCAAACTATAGTTGTCCTTCCGCGAACTCTCAAGGCTGCGCTTTGTTTGCCATGCACTAGACCAGGTCGTGTGTCGCACTCTCTTTGCGTCTATCCGCATCAACGGGTACACTTGGCAGTCCTACTTTGGCGACAAGACCTTTCAGAAAGGCGTAGCGTTCCTTAAGCACTTGGAGCGGAAGCCTGCGCTGGCGGGTGTGGTGAAGACGCTGCATATTAATCCGGGGTTGACTGGATCGCAACAGATCAAGCCCTCTTTCCGTCTGTTTGACTGGAAATTGCACGTTCAAGCGCGGAACGACACGAATCATCGCAAGCTGGCGGCCAAGGAATTGAAGAATGCACTGCTTGGTGCTATTCCGCTCATGGTGAGTCTACAATCAATCAAGTGAGTACAATTGTCCTTCCGTTATCCAATCTTGACTCAAATCTACAGGTTCATAGCGACGAGCATCTTTGAGGACTACGATGGCCAGCAGCTCTTCTTTGAGAAGCTAATCCCAGCCCTCGTACCGCTTCCCGAGCTGCATAGCATCACTATCTCATCGTACGGCCCTCTCCCGCCCTCTCTATCCCTCCTCCGTGGGCTGCGCTCCATCAAAGTGCAGCACCCCGGGGACATGCAGGTCATCGCGACGCTCATCGCCGCCAGCCCAAATCTCACCACGTTGGATCTGTGCAAGCTAGACACGTCCTCCGAGTCTGCCCAGGCGATTGACCTGCACACGCTCTTCACCGGCACAGCGCGGAACCTCGAGTCCCTCACGATCTCCACAGGCATATCCATCTCCCTCCCAGAGCTCCTCCCCAACTTTTACCAGCTCAAATCACTCAGCATCTCACCGGGTGTGGAGGTGTGCGATGCGTTCTGGGATACGCTGAGGGTGGGGTACGTTCAGCTGCACCACATCCACACCGAACGCGCCACGCGCGGAATCATGGCGTACCTCGCGTCGTACTCTGGCGTTAGGAGTATCTCAATCGGAAAGTTGGACGGGGGCATAGCGCACAATGCATTTGTCTTTCAAGCGCTGCCGACGCATGCTGCGTCGCTGTGCAAGGTGCGGCTGGGGGCGCCGGTGTGGGGGCTGGGGATGGCGACGATTGGGAGCGTGCAGACGTGGGGTGATTTAGAGGACATTGACGTGCCGATCCAGAGCCAGATCGAAAGAAATCTGTTGGTAAGTGCCAGCCTTGACTCCATCAACGAATCGAATAACGTGTACACTAGACGGAAGTCCTGCACGGCCTCCCGACATGCTGGCCCCGTCTTCGATGCCTCACGTTCACCGTTCCAGGAAAAGATCCAGCCGTTCTTGCCACGGTACAGGAATGTCTTGCCAGTGCTTCGTATAGCTGCACCGTGAAGTTCGCAGTGACAGTGCAAGCTGGCGCGCATGGGCAGTACGGCTTGGTCAGCGAGCTGCAGCTGTCCAAAGTGTGTAGATTTAGGACAGGATATGATTATCTGACTACTTGAATTCAAGGACCTCGCAAGTGAAGACGATGAATGCTCGGAGCCTGTCATCCGATTGCAAACGTGAATTGTTGGAGGCCTGCGTCCACAAGGACCTACTGATGACTGCAAGTCGCGATCGGTGTCGGCCAGCGGTTTGCTCGGACGCTTTGATCGGAGTTGGAGGTTTCTACGCGATTCTTGGGGTGTAACACTATGCAGATCTCAGTGCAATTGAGGGACTAGGCCCGCATGTCGAAAGAGAGCTTTAGACAGCTCAGTTGATCGCACTTTATCGTAACTTAGTTGCAGGTCGTGTGCATCCAGTCAGCTCATTATGTGGGTCCGACGGAGATGTTGTACCTAATTCTATTAATACTCGGTACTGCATCCCAGGCTGACCGTCCCCGTAAGTATGACAAGAGTACTTCCACGTACTTGGTCATGTAATTTGGCCGATGGGCGGTGCCCGCTCGCCTTTATAATGATCTGTCCGCGTGATCGCCAAGGCTCTCTTCCTCCCTCTATCATCAATGTCATCCCACAACCCCTTTCGTGATCCTCAGCCTGTCTCCGTAGACTACAAGCCGCCCTCCCATCCGCCACCGCAGCCTGAAGCGAGCACGTCGTCTGCATCGAGATCCGAGACTGTAACGCCGAGCACCTCTGCCAGTGAACCTGCACATGCGGCTATCCAGCCAGACCCCACTGGCATAACTGATGAGCTACCTCCTGCCTATACTGCAGGGCCCGATTTTGTTCAAGGAGAGTCTACTGTAGAGTACGGACCGCGACGGCCATTCCAGCCTGCGCCGCCACCTCCGCAGCAGCAGCAGCTACAGCCGCAGTGGGGCAACAACGGCGGCTGGAGCAGGTATCCGGGTCAATCCGTGAATACCCATCCCACTGGCGGGCCTCCTCCTCCCCTTCCGCAGAGGCCTGCCAGTCAATACTCGCCCAGTTATGGACCGCCGCCGCCGCGATCGTCATCCACATCAGATCCTGGCCGTAGCACTCCCGCACCAAACGACGGTCGCCCAACCACCAAACCCGTCCCAGGCCACCCCCTGCTCAACGCGGGCCGGCTACTTGTGTATCCCGCGAACTACGAGTGCTGGAAATGTGAGTACCAGTCCATCGATCTCGCCTCGGGACCTTTCTTGAACTGAGTACTGATCGCTCGCCTAGGCCACAATATGGGCTACAAAAACAACGATCCTTCCCACCCATGCCGCAAGTGCTGGCAGAAGTACGCGAAGCCGTTCGCAGGCGCGTTGACGTACAGCTCATTCGAGCAGGGTGCCCCTGGCCGCAACACGCTGCAACGGCCCTTGCCGCTGTTACCACCGCCGCAGAATAATTACATGCCAGCGCCGCCCCAGCGTCCGCCGTGGCAAGCGCAGCCACCTAATGTCCTACAGGTGACCGCATTCGGGCGCGTCCCGCAGGGTCCCGGCCAGAACACGATCGTGTACAGACCTGGGGATCCGCGGATAGGTGGACGGTTGTGTTGGAGGTGTGACGGCCGCGGGCTCATATCGCTGTTGTTTTTGGAGGATGACTGTCCGGTATGTGGGGGGATTGGCAGGCTGTTCGGTTGATTCTTTGTCATATCCCAACCTTGCAACCTCGTTACATTATGTATCCATACTAGTACTGTATCTACTAATGACTATATCTGGTTGGCTTCGCTTGGGTACATATGGCTTCGCTTATGAAGACCTGGAATTTCCGGTGTATGCCAAGTGACCAATTCCGACGGCCTGCAAACTGACTCGGTGCCATGCCATTGCAGGGGAGGATGGCAGGAGGTGGTGAACTTGGCATCTACGCTGTGACCAGTCATTTGAAGAAGGCCCGAAAAACAGAGCAGTATCTGTACACACAGTCATGAAATATCCATCTTACTCAATGTGAATGCCAACGCCATCAGGCGGGCGGTCACATATTGCTCAGACTTAGACTATGAGGAAATTATGCCCTTTTTGAATCCACAGTGACATCAGATAGTGTTATTACATAGTGGTCTAGGCGTACTTGATTGTCACAAACAGAAGACACGTCTTGTGTGTCGCTTCGCCCGTGCCATTTTCTGGCATAGAAGAACGGCTGAAGAATCTTGCTCCAAGTCCACCGCAAGGGTGCGCGTCCACCTCGGGAATTTGAAGTTGAAGCGCGTTGTGGTGGCCACGTGCATTCCCGATCGCTCCTTCTTTGTTTGGTAGCTGGGCCGACTCTTTGCTCATTTACATTCACGACCTCTGGATAGAAAAGTTATACGTTGACTAGGGGACTACCCACGACCTCGAGGACGGCCCAGAAATGTTGATGCTTGTACGAATTGCAGGCTCCATCCCTCCATGTCCGAGCACCGAGTCCACGCTCAGATCGGAACGTGGCACAAGGGCTGACGCTTTCTTCCCACCTTCGCAATGGGAATCGAGCTTGTACCCTTGCCAGTCCCACCTCTGGATCCTCTGTTTGGTTGCGAAGCCAAGGGATTCAATCCAGTCAACTTTGGAGAGGAGGACTTCCAGGCAATTCGCACCGCTTTGTACCAGGTGCGTCCACACGGTATTGCTTGGTATCAAGATACTGACGATGCTCCAGCACGATCTGCTTTTGTTCAGAAATGTGACCTTGACGCCCGAGCAGCAGTATGCACTTAACAAGGTCAGCTTTGCCCAGTACCGCCCAAGCAATGTTCTTATCGTCTTATTATTATGTAGGCGTTCGATCCATCCTGCGAGAACTTTGGCCACGGCAACAACGCCATCGACGCGAACCAGAGATCGATCCTGCATCCCGACCTCAAGACCATCCCTCGAGTCCCCCAGGTGCAGCTCATCGGCAACGGTGTCATCCACGACCACGAAGGCCTCCCCACAGTAACACTCAAACACCCCTCCCACACCACCTTCCACAAGACCCGCAACGACACACCCGGAATAACGCGTTTCTTCCGATGGCACATCGATGCAGCGCTCTATGACCTTGCCCCGCCCAAAGTCACCACTCTCTACGCCGTCTCGGTCCCCACTGGCCCGCGCCAGACGTGCGTGTACGATGACGGGACAGGCGACGAGCTGAGCGTGTCGTTGGGCACCACAGCGTTTGTATCGGGAAAGACGATGTTAGACATCCTTCCTCCGGAACTGAAGAGCCTTGCTGTGCGCACGAGGGCGCGGTATGCGCCCCACCCGTACACCTGGCTGGCCGCCGCCAAAGCAGTTCCTACGGGCTTGGGGCTAGAGTCAGATGAGCTGGAGCTCCCTCTGAGCGAGCTCCCGCCATGGGACGACGATAAGATCCAGACCCTGCCCCTGCTTTGGAAGAACGAAATGACGGGCGCGCTTCATCTGCAGGTGCATCCTTGTGGTGTCGCCGAGTTGCTCGTCGATCCGGATAGAACGAGAACGCCAGGCGCTCTATACCCCGACGGTGTGCACATCAAGGACCTGGCGGAAGTGAGGCGGATATTGTACTCCATGCAAAGACCGGGTATCTCGCCCCGCGTGCGTAATCCCTTGGTTTTTCGCAGCGTCATCTCACAAGAAATGCGTGTTTATAGCTAGTCTATGCGCACGAGTGGCACGAGAAGGACTTGGTGCTGTTCCACAATCGGGGTGTCCTGCATAGTGTGGTTGGCACTTTTGCGCCAGATCAGGTCAGGGTGCTCCACCAGTGCAATCTCGCGGCATCCGGGTTGCCTGTCGGACCAACGGGGGATGATGTTGAGAAATGGTGCTGCTCGAATCAGACGGGTTGCTAGCCATTCATGTTCTCGTACCTTTTCTCATCCACACACACGAATTGTTGACAAGCCATACTCTCTAACACCTTTTCCTGCTGTAGCTTCGGCAAAAGCGTCACCCTCCGCATGTCTAGCTTGTGGGCGAAGGACGATGTTCGTTATCCTACCTCTCGAACGTACACCTGGAAGGCAGGTTGAGATGAGCTCCGGCCATGATTCAGACCCTGCCCCTCCCTGCTTTGGAAGAACGAGATGACGGGCGCAGGTGCAACCTTGCGATACGGATAGCACGGGAAGTCTATACGGATGGTGCGCACATCAAGGACATTGTACTCCATGCAAAGACCGGGTATCTCGCCCCGCGTGCGTTACTTTCATCCGCCAGCGGTATCTCACGAAAAAAACGTCTATACGCATGTAGTCTATGCACACGAGAAGGACCTGGTGGCTGTCCCACAATCGGAGTGTCTTGCATCGTGTGGTGGGCGCTATTGCGCCAGTGCAATCTCGCAGCGTCCGGGTTGCATGTGCGAATTAAAGGGGTTGTTGGCCGTTCGTATCCTCATCCACACCCACGAGTTGTCCACCAGCCATACTCTCCAATACGTTTCTCCGGCGACAATTCGGGAAAGACGAGATGTTCCCTCGTACGACAGCGCGACGACTTGACATCGTATTCGCCGGAGCAACAGTATCATACACGGTCAAGAATTCCAGCATCGGCGAGCCGACGTTCGATTCGTGATTTCTGCAAGGACTTGGTGACGCATCGACGCGAACCTCAGCACCATCCCTCGTCACTCGTATTCCTCGGGTGCAATGGGGCTGCCTGCAGCGGCGCTCAGACACCCTCCCGTGCTACCCGCAGCTCCTTCCAATGACCGCTCAAAGTCACTCGCCAGAAGTATGATGGATGGGACAGTGTCGGGGAAGAAGCATCCCTCCCGAACTGAGCCTACGATCGTCTATCTGGATGAGGCAGCTTCTACCCTCGAGTCGGAACGGACCCTTTGGAAGATTGAAGTGGCGGCGGTCAGCCGCATCCTTGTGACGTTGCTGCGCTCCTCGTCGACCCCATTATTAACGACTTGGCTGGAACGAGAACGCGGAGCACATCGAGGAGTTGGACGGGTATTGTGGGTATCTGCGTAGGCTTTCGGGTATATGAGTAGGCAAGTGTCATCTCACGGAGTGTTCATAGCTGAGTGGCACGAGAAGGATCCGCAGTTGGTGCTCTTCCACCTCCATACTGTGGTGGGTACCTCTGCGCCAGAACAAGTCCGGGGCGTCCGGGTTTGCAGTCGGACCGACAGTGGAGGATGTCAAGAAATGGTGCATGCCCTCATACCTGTCGAGTCCTCTTTGACAGCCTCCTTTCTCGAGCTCCAAGCCACCACGGTGTCGCCAAGCGACTCGCTGATCGAGCGCAGATAGCGCGCAGATCGAGCGTGCGGTGACATCATGCCCTTTCCGCCTGCGACTCCCAGCTCCAACGCCTTTCGCTGATAAGTTTTCGCGCGCTGCCCATTGCGCGGCCACACGCCCATCCTACGCCCATCCCCTACTATCCACCACAATGCCCGTCGTCCTTGGATTCGAGCTCTCGGAGATGTCCTTCTCGGCGCTCAGCTCCAAATCCCTGATGTCCACCACGCCCTACTACCCCTACCGCCGCTCCCGCGTCATCGCCTACCAAATAGCCATGCTCGTTGGCCTCGCCGCAGAGTGCACCGCCACCTACTCTCTCGACAAGTACGAGGACCTCCAAGGGCACATCGAGACCTGGTTCATCAACGCTCCGAATCCATCCCAAGCGCGCGGCGGCGCGCATCTGTACCAGAACGACCTGATCGATATGGAGATCGTGTCGATTGTGTTTTGTGTGCTCACGGCGTGTGTGTTTGGCGCAGATTTCTTCTTCCTGGCGATGTTCCCGCGGCAGAGGTACCCGAGGTGGTATAATGTCGCGAGGAGGGTGGCGGCGGTGGTTACTGCGTTGGGCATGATGGCCGCGGCCTTGGGGAGCACGGTGTGTATCTTTCTTTCCCTGCGGATGAAGTGTGGCGTCTGATGAATGCTAGATCGTCGTGGCAACACACAGCGCCGCGATATCGGGCGTGACGCACGCCGAGGCCGCAGCGATATACCCCCATCCGCCGTTCAAGTACTCTGCGTGGGCGGTGAACGTCGCCTACGTCGTCCTCCTGTGGATTGCAGCCATTGGGGTGATAATATCGTGCGTCCAACCTTACCCACTCTGCTCTTAACACTGACGACAAGCATTGTAGGACTGTATACATGTTTCTCGGCATCGCAGGGGAGGAGCGGCGCCAGCGCTCGGCGGATACCCTGCCTATTAATGGCGAAAAACATCACCGTCATGTTGCTTCCGACGACGGGCGGGTGTCCATTGTATGAGCATGAGCTCTTTTGTGGTATGATTTTGTGGGCACGAGCACCGAATTCGACGCCCTATCCAGACTTGTGTACATTCTCATAGGGATCTCTCAATCGATCTATAGACTTTTTACGACTATCTTGATACACTTTTACGAGCAAGCGCTGGGGTTCCCGCAGTGGAAATAGTTACTTCCTCCGCTGACGGCCCATCTCCGGTATATCTACTGAGTGCGCTTGCGCAGACTAACCGATTCGGTGAGACCCATATCACAAGTCGTGATGTCTGAGGAAGAAGACGAGAATGAGAGGCGAGGCCCGCAAGCTAGGACTTGTGGAAACAGTACCATATATTTATATATGATAGAGAACATGCAGGTATAGACACAACACCGAAGGCGCAAAAGATCTGTGCGCATTCTTCCAACTGTTTCTCAAACTGTTGTTGCAGGAACGGCCAAGGAAGTGCACGTCATGACAAGAAGATACGTCTTCGCTCACTTTTCCTGGCACTTGCATACGACGTGGGCTTTGGCATTGGAGTTCATTCCTTTCCCTCAAGCGCCTTAATCTCTTGGCTAAAACTCTCTGGTCTGGGACGGGCGAACCCATGTCTTCTGCTAATGCCAAGCTAAGAATCTCCAAGTGAACAATAATTGACACATCTCCCTGCGTATCTGCCCAGTCGTAGGCCAAGTTGACACCGGCGAATCGAAGCTCGAGAAAGGACGCCGCCGCCAGATGGATTCGACATGTATGGCTAGCGCTTCGTCTGATTTGAGCATCCCCCGTCAACCCGAACGCCGCGATGCCCACCACACTACGCGCAGGACAACCCCGAGTGTGGGACAACACCAGATCCTTCTCGTGCCACTCATTACGCTTGCGGAAGCCCATTACGCACTGCCCGGTCTTTGCATGGTCCTCGACGTGCGCACCATCTCCCTACCGTCATTGCGTTCTCCCAAAGCAGGGGCAGGGTGTGGATCTTATCGTCTCCAGCCATGCAGGTGTACATGAGGAAGGCGTCCTGTGGAGAGTGGTGACTGTGGGCGGGCCAAGGTCGTAGAGCGCTGCATCGGCAGAAACGGGGTTGCTCCGGGTGTGTCGTCGCGGGTGGTGGGGGAGGGGTGGTGTGCGGGTCACCGAGGGGACGCCGTTCCCGATGAGCACGATGGACGGACGGTCTTGACGGGGGCGATCTCTCTGTTCGCTTGTTGCCATGGCCAGAGGAGTGTTGGATAGGCGATACTGGGGCAAGGCGGACCTTGCTGAGTGCATACTGCTGCTCGCGTCGAGGAGACAAAAGCGGATCGTGCTGAAGCACCGTAAGGATTTCGAGAAGACATAACATCTGTGTGGACGCACCGGTGCGGATTGGTCAGTGATCCTCCTCACCATAGTTGGCTGGATCGCAATCGAATCCCTTGGCTTCGCGACCGAATCAAAGGGGAAAGGCAAGGGTGGTGTGGCGGGGAAGTGCGGGGGTGGGGGGGGGGGGGGGGGGGTGGGGGTGGGGTGGGGCGGTGGGTGCGGGGGAGCGGTGGGGCGGTGGGTGCGGGGGAGCGGTGGGGGGTGGGTCGGGTGGTCGGGGAGCGGGGCCGGGGACGGGAGCGTCAGGGACTGGCGGGGGGCGCTCACCTAAATCAGGAAACCCCTAGTGTCGGGGATATTCCCACGACACGGTGGCGGTGTTGCGCATTTCAGCCTGTTGGTCCCCGCCCGCCTTGCAGGGCTGTGAGCCAGTTAAAAACGGTAAAAACGCCATGTCGCCGACGTACCATGTTACGTAATCTTTTCAGACGGCCATGGATTCGCCCTCTAGGGCCCCTTGGACCGGGTCAAAGTAGAAAAAACACAAAGACGTACCATCATAAGTTCCCCCTTCACTCAGAATGTATGCCAAGCTGAAACTATAATCTCATTAGCTGAGTAACTATACAGTACAGCGGAACATACCAAATTGAATGTATTTCGCTCTGTGAATTGTCAGTGGCGTGTCTTATTTGAGAGCAAGGCAACTCACATATATTACATCTGTGCACGTCTAAACTCGGTGAGAGCATCTAGACGGAAATTTGACTGACTTACAGGCTAAAAATTGTTAGCGAAAGGACTCCACACGTAAAAAAGGGACTGACTATGATTATGGTCCACTCCACCAAGTCACACTGGCCTAGCGATTAGCACACATCATGGAAACGGGTTTCAACAACTTACTGAGTTGGTCACGCGCTCTCGATTCATATAGTCAAAGCTAAACCCTCACATTGATCGGGAATGGAAAGACTCACCAAGCAATGAAGAGAGCTGCTCGCCAGCTCTCGATTCATATACTTAAGAGCAAGATTACCTTGACTTGGCGACCTGATTTTGAAGCGGCGGCTTGTGAATCTGAAAAGTCAGGTACGTGTTCGGCACACTTGCAGCCCGAGACAGAGTTGATCAGGCTCTGTGCCGAGTTGCGAGGGTGCGGGACACGGGAAAATAGAACGTACCGAGTCTGCAAAGGATGCTCGACAGAGACCCGCTCGCCCTGCGTCGAAATATATACTATGTTCAAGACAGTAAGTATCAGAAATTGACGATGGGCATCACACGTACCTCGGTTGTCCGGCGACGTTTCATTCAGTTCAGTAGTCTTTGGCACCCAAAAGAAACGCACGTACCGCTGGCGATGAAGCACAATGCCCTACAACTACACGCAAATGTGTAGGGCTCATTGGTGTTATGGGTGCTTGAAGTTGAAGTCCGGGTTTGGAAGTTATACGCAGTCCAGTCTGGATGCGAAGGTCAGTACGTGTCCGGCACCTTTGTATTCCAGCACAGAGGTGATCAGGCTCTGGGTTGGGATACGAGGGTGCCGGACAACTGAAAGGGAGGTGCGAAGAAGGCTGGGAAGTTGTTGGAGAGGCGCAGTAGACCTTGAAACAATGAGTATGGGACTGTGAGGAGAAGACTAGGTATGAGAACGTACCTCCAAATGTCCGGGAGTGAGCGCCGGCGAGCTGCAAACGTGAAGAACGGCTGGCTGGCAAGAAGTGGCAGGAGAGAAATTGAAAGCGAAGGAAAAACTTATCCGGCCCGGGCCCCAACGTCGCCGAGTACGACGTCCTTCACCACCTCCACCGCCAGCCAGCGACCATTCCTGGCATTGAGGAGCGCTGGGAAGGAGAAAGTGAGCGTCAAAATGGTACAACAAAATTCAAGGAGGCTTACGAGTAACGACAAATGCGGGCATGGTGACGGTAGGTGGAAGAATTGAACAGGAGTGTCACAATGAGTGACCAGGAGCACTGACACGATCGCAAAAACAAACATACCGTTGGGGTCATGCGGCCGTGGACGCGTCCATCACGTGTGCGGACCGCCGCAAGTTGAAGTTCCGGAACGTTGGTTGATGCTGCGAATGACGGCCGCCTAACTGGTGTTGGTGGTCGGGAGGTGAAGTGAGGGGCACTGGGAGCGCCGAGCAAGTTCACCGCTGGGCAGCGTCTTGGATGTACAAGAAAAAGTACAAGCAGGTGCACTTGGCTGAACGGTTGAGCGTCCGATCGCTAGAGCCTCGCTCGTTCGTTCGACTCCCACTCAAATCATTTTGTTCCGCGCACTCAATATCATCATTTTTGCTTATTTTTCTGACTGTTTTTCATGGCGAATGAATCTGGAATTGCCGTAGCATTTTTTTTGTGCATTCGCGGCCATGAATGGCGCCGCGCTCTGATCGGGGCAGCGCGCTCGCGCTGCCCTATGACGCATACTTCCCATGTGCACGTACTACCACCTTCAACATTGCCTGGATCGACTGACGCCCATCTTGGGCACAATCTTTACTTTGATTGGATTAGAAATCGGTTCAAAACTCGTCTTTATTCGCCGTTTGGCCGTCGCAAGACCGCAGAAGGGGAACATTCGAGGTGAGCAAAATCTCGCGATCTTTTGAGATAGAAATAGTGCGCTTCGCGCGCGCTGCTAGGCGTGTCTAACCATTAGATCCTGCTCTTATACCCCAAAGCCCAAATTGAAAGCAGCCAGGGCGCCCAAAGCGCGCTCCGTCATGGCGGAGCGCGAAATGTGCGCCACACATGGCTCCCAGGCTCCCGTTCGTGCAGCGCTCAACACCATTACCCGGGTCTTGTACCCCACGCTATCAGGCCTCTCGCTAGCCCATACACGGCCACTACTTGCCCATCCTTTGTCTGTATTGCGTCGAAACGCCCGTCCGCCTCCCCACCTTCATTCAAATATGACCGCTTACCGGGCCGGCCTGGTACTTCCTGCAGTGCCTATCCACGGTGCGCCACACCCATCCGTGCTATTTGATAGTTCCCAGAACATCAGGAAACCCCCCGGGACATATTCCGCTCACCTCCTCCTCGAGGGAAATTCCTCGTTTCAGACAGTTTCCTGGGCATCCGTATAAGGCAAGCAGGGTCCAAGAGCATCCCTGTGGTCCGTGCGCGCTCCCTCAAATGGTACAAATCCCAGTTTGCTTTGTATGTTTTCTCCATCACCTCCCACTAGCGCTTTCATCTCCTCGGCCTGTTTCTTCCTCTTCCACTTTCACTTTGACTCTCAGACACTGGAATACGCTTACTCTTGCCTGGCTCATTTAATCCCAACGTTCAGATTTTCTGTTCTTCTCTATTCTTCATTTCACTCGACTTTCCCGTTACTGTACTTCTATTTATGGACATCGTTACTTGACTCTTACCTTCACCTCCGACTTTCGACTTTCTTTTTCCTCGCTCTCTCGACTTCGGCGTCACAACGGACCCATCATGGTGAGCATTAGTTTCAACTATCTTTGTTGTTGAGCTAATGATCTCGGTGTTACATAGCTGGCCTACGGACTCAGTTCAAATGGACTCAAATTCGGGCTGGACGTGCAGTCGATAGTTCGAACTGGGAACAAGGTGAGCCGCGACTCCGCTTCAGAACACAGTTCAGCCAACGATTCTAGAGACATCGCGAAGACAATCACTCTTTCGGGTTGGCGGATATGACATTGCGAAAGGTGCACAACTTCGAACTCTCCGTCTGCCACCAACGCTCCTTACGCCTTATTCTAGATACAGAACACTGCCTCTTACACTCCGCGGCCGTCTGCGCACACTATCCGTGAAGGTTCGTCGCTCTCTGTATCTTCTTGACTCTGCTCATTCGGGAGCAGAATAACTCCCATCATGGGAATCGTTGCTTGACATGACTCGAGGATACTTCACATATCGACGGCACAGTCTACTCATTGATTACAACGGCCGTCGCGCCTCCGGCGCTCAATCCACCGCAGCATCAACGCATTACGGGCACAATGGCCAACTCCCTCTGGCCGCAACATCTTGCTCACGGCGCCAAACCTACTCTAGTGCTGCCAGAGAACCCAATACTCGTCGCCGACACTGCTCGCATCGCGTCTGACGGCCGAGGCCACACACGGCCTCAACAATCGCGGAGCGATTTCTTGACTTTCGTCAAGTCGCCTCTGAATGTCTCTGGGCCACCTTCGGCGACTCTCTGCGTTACGGCACTGGCGCTGCTAGTATCTGCAACGTTCGCAGGATTTATTCGCCTCGTTGGCGCGCCGCATCTTGACTGGCTCTCGACGCTGTCGGCGGCCGCGCCGCCCTCTCAGACGCGACGCCTCTGGATGCCTCTGGACCACCTTAAGCGACTCTCTGCGTCACACGAATGGCGTTGCCATTCTGCAATGCTCGCACAGTCTATTTGCCGCATATTGACCGGCTGTCGACGCTGTGGGCGGCAGCGCCGCCCTCTCAGACGCGACGCGCTTGACATAAGTTATGATGTGACGGTATGTCTTATTTGTGTCACTCACTCTTCCCTCTTACCACGACCTCTACAGAACCTTTGGCCTTAATTGCGGCTTCTCCTACTTCATCAGCAGTCTTTTCTCTTCCCGCTCGGTAAGCTTTCTCTTCTTGCGCTAGACAGTCTCTTACTTGAATCAACATTTATTAGGTACACGTCAAGTACGACGTTCAAGACACTCATGAATACGGTCAGCGGCTTGGCCCAGCTCCGCCGCTTCACGACGCCTTGCCCCAAGTACGTGGTCACATTGTTTCATACCGTGTCTGGCACTGACCGTTCACTTTGCAGGCCGTCAAGATTAACACAGTGTTTGTCTGGGCGCACCACGCGCTCGACCGTGGACGGGTATCAGGTGCGTCTTCAGTTTGTACTTGACATTTGGTGGTCTGACATAACTTGACCAGCTCAAGCGCAGCCACGCCTGGCAAGCACTCACGGTGCCGACTTGCTGGCGCTTTTCTGACATCCACGCTTCGCTTAACCAAGCGCCGTGTTTGCCCGCCGCCAATGACACAGCGTTTATCTGGGCGGCGCTACGCACTGGACGGTGAACGGGTATGAAGTGCGTCCTCAATTTCTACTTATCATCGTTGGTCTGACCCAACTCAGCTGGTCTCAATGGGACCATGCCGGTATGCAGGGTGCCGACTCGTACGCGCCCGCTGGCCCTCCTCTGACCTCCAAGCTTCACTCAGCCAACCCGCCGCCTCCCACGATGCTCATGTTCGGTCCCGTCCGTCCGTGACACTCACGACGGACCACGGTGGACCCAGTTGACGCTGTCGACCTGCGCAACGCGACCTTAGAAATGTTTTGCTGGCCGCGGGAACACTATTTTGACAGGTAAGCATTCGACCTTGTATTGTCTTCAACCGTGACACTGACCGTTCGTGTCTCACTCAGAGGCATCTTGACCGCGCTGCCAGCCGCAGGCAGTGTCTGCAATCTTCGCGCACCGTGGTTCCAAGGTCAGAGTATCACCTCTTCACACTCTCAACTTGCACTGACCTTATCACTTGTAGATTTGCGTCACTCAAAAAAATAGACCGTCTGATGTCTGGCCCCGCCGGCAGGTCCCCCTACGCACACGGCGGCCACAGGACCGGATTGCTCGTCCAAGTCCCGAGCTGGTGGCGGAATACTTGACGACCGGCGGATCCGTAAATGAGGGTGGCGCAGCCGCCCTTTTTGCCGATCCAGAACTCTCAGGTGAGTATACTGGACCTTTGACATTTGACAGTGAGTTGAAACTGACTTTTCGTCATACTCGCCGCAGATCTCATCTGATCCTCAGGAGCACGACGCCCCGTCGGCGAGGCCCACGACGCGCCCGGACCTATCGTCATCATCGTACGCATGCTGGGATGGTGATGACTGGCGGATGATGAAGGAGGCCGCCCCATTGTGCTCAGGTCAGTGTATCAATGCTTTGAAAGTGATGTTGACTGACCGTTTGAATACATAGTCTGCCCACGACGCGCCCGGATGTACTCGCGTACGCTGGAATAATGTTGGATTGCCCAACGACTCACGGATCCTTGAGGAGAGCGGGCGGCGCAGCCGCCGAATGAATCAGACGCCTCACAGGTCAGGGTACTAGATTAATGACAGTGGACTCACCACTTTGAGATTGACATATGTACTGTCCAGGTCGTCGAACGCCCCGCTGGCGTTGGCTGGAACGCCAAGGATGTGGTGGTGTGGTTCATGCTCGGAGTCCGTGGACAAGGGCGGCGCAGCCGCCCGTAGATAAACAGAGGTAAGCTTTCGTTCAATGTTTCGTTACCTTTTCGTGGGTGTGTTCATTCTGATCTCCAAGGACTAGATCTTTTGTAAGTCTTCGTATCGTTCACAGGTCCCACTCACGCCAGCGAGGCCCTGCGTATCAGTGCTGAGTGCATGGACCGTGGGCGCGGCACGAGTCCGAGTCGTTCATCTCGGCGCCTACGATCTGCGCTGGAACGGGAGACTATGACCGTGGATGAGACATTGACGGTACGGGGAGACTATCGTCAAATTCGGCGTCTCGGAGACTGAGGCCGCATGTAAGAAACTCTTACTCCTACTCTAACTCTAATCATGTACCGTAGACTATACTTTTGAATGATAAGTTTCCTTTTCGGTAGCTACTTTGCATAGGTATATAATAAGCTTTCGTCTTTGTTTGCTTCTTTGCTTTCGCCATGAATGACAACGGAATGGTAAGCGCCCACCTACTCTCGACACGTTCTCTGGCCTCACTGACTGTTTGTTCCAGGCTTCGGTTCGCGTTGATGGGCAAGCCTGACGATTCGCCGGATGCTTTCTTTCATTCGATGGTCTACTTTGGTATGTTCAAATCTCCACCCCATATTGCTCACTCATCCTCGCCAGTGTCCACGAAGCTGGCTCGAACACCAGACAGCGAGCTGATCACGGTAAGCGCCTGTCTTTTTTGTTTGCTTCGCGCATACTGACAAGTGTTATCTTATGCAGGATGGGGCCGATCGTCTTTGCGGCACTTTCACGGGTACGTTGCGGTCGTCTTTCATTTGTTGCCATCTCACTCATCTCGGACAGCCAACGACTCGAACAACAGGGACGGTCAAATACCCATCGTCTTGGTGTCGCCGACGTGGGGATCGTCTTGGTGGATTGGGTGGTGGGCAAGGCTGGTCATTGAGCACCGGCACCTCTGGTATGTGAACGATCTCATCTGTTGCCATGGCTTATGACTGACATCCTACCAAGATGTCTGCTATCTGCACGTTGGCTGCCTCAAATTCGCCTGACGTGGGCCGAGCTTGGAAGGCGGCGGACTGCTGGCAAGTGAGGCACAGTGTATAGAAAGGTGCGTTACACATACACTGTTTCGAACCCTGTAACTCAAGGTCCTCCGTGACGCAGCTGGCGAGCGAAACGTCAACACATCGCGTCGTGTCGCCTGGCGTGCGCCTCAACGACCAAGTAAGGTGCGTGTTCCGATGGATGACTGTATCCTCAATGTGCTCACACCTTTGTGCCGGTCTTCAAGCCCACTCTTTCCGTTTGTGCCAGTAAGTCATTCCTCGTATCGGAGCACATAACTGTTTGATGAGTTTGCAGCTGGCTATATTGCAGTGTGCAGGGGGGAGAAGAGTATGTATACAAGCCGTGTAAAGTAAACGGGGGGCGCATTGCCAATAAGGGCACAAAATAGCTCCCAATTATGTAGCATTACAAGTATTTAGTCGAGGGGACGTGCACAGACAGGGGAGGGGGCAGAATAGTAGAGAAGGGAAGCAAAGAGGGGCGGTACACCCCTGGGAACGACCTGAGGAGCGCTCGGGGGGACGTGGTGAAAAAGTGGGGGGAGCGCGGGGGGACGTGACGAGGATGTAGGGAAGGCGCGCGGAGGGACGTGTTAAGGAGGTGAGGAGAGCGCGCGGGGGGACGTGTTGAAGAGGCAAGCCGGGCGCGCAGGGACGTGGTGAGGAGGGCACGCGCAGGGAAGGGTGGTGAGGAGGTGGGGAGAGCACGCGGGACGTGGTAAGGGGCGAGGACGCGCGGCTTTTCGCCCACTGGCGGTGAGTCCCTAGGGAGGGAGGGGAGCACAGCCAGGGTGAAGGGATGGCACACAACCCGGGATGAAGAGCAAGCCACCACGGTGTCGCCAAGCGACTCGCTGATCGAGCGCAGATAGCGCGCAGATCGAGCGTGCGGTGACATCATGCCCTTTCCGCCTGCAACTCCCAGCTCCAACGCCTTTCGCTGATAAGTTTTCGCGCGCTGCCCATTGCGCGGCCACACGCCCATCCTACGCCCATCCCTCTGCTATCCACCACAATGCCCGTCGTCCTTGGATTCGAGCTCTCGGAGATGTCCTTCTCGGCGCTCAGCTCCAAATCCCTGATGTCCACCACGCCCTACTACCCCTACCGCCGCTCCCGCGTCATCGCCTACCAAATAGCCATGCTCGTTGGCCTCGCCGCAGAGTGCACCGCCACGTACTCTCTCGACAAGTACGAGGACCTCCAAGGGCACATCGAGACCTGGTTCATCAACGCGCCGAATCCATCCCAAGCGCGCGGCGGCGCGCATCTGTACCAGAACGACCTGATCGATATGGAGATCGTGTCGATTGTGTTTTGTGTGCTCACGGCGTGTGTATTTGGCGCAGATTTCTTTTTCCTGGCGATGTTCCCGCGGCAGAGGTACCCGAGGTGGTATAATGTTGCGAGGAGGGTGGCGGCGGTGGTTACTGCGTTGGGCATGATGGCCGCGGCGCTGGGGAGCACGGTGTGTATCTTTCTTTCCCTGCGGATGAAGTGTGGCGTCTGATGAATGCTAGATCGTCGTGGCAACACACAGCGCCGCGATATCGGGCGTGACGCACGCCGAGGCCGCAGCGATATACCCCCATCCGCCGTTCAAGTACTCCGCCTGGGCGGTGAACGTCGCCTACGTCGTCCTCCTGTGGATTGCAGCCATTGGAGTGATAATATCGTGCGTCCAACCTTACCCACTCTGCTCTTAACACTGACGACAAGCATTGTAGGACTGTATACATGTTTCTCGGCATCGCAGGGGAGGAGCGGCGCCAGCGCTCGGCGGATACCCTGCCTATCAATGGCGAAAAACATCACCGTCATGTTGCTTCCGACGACGGGCGGGTGTCCATTGTATGAGCATGAGCTCTTTTGTGGTATGATTTTGTGGGCACGAGCACCGAATTCGACGCCCTATCCAGACTTGTGTACATTCTCATAGGGATCTCTCAATCGATCTAAAGACTTTTTACGACTATCTTGATACACTTTTACGAGCAAGCGCTGGGGTTCCCGCAGTGGAAATAGTTACTTCCTCCGCTGACGGCCCATCTCCGGTATATCTACTGAGTGCGCTTGCGCAGACTAACCGATTCGGTGAGACCCATATCACAAGTCGTGATGTCTGAGGAAGAAGACGAGAATGAGAGGCGAGGCCCGCAAGCTAGGACTTGTGGAAACAGTACCATATATTTATATATGATAGAGAACATGCAGGTATAGACACAACACCGAAGGCGCAAAAGATCTGTGCGAATTCTTCCAACTGTTTCTCAGATTGTTGTTGCAGGAACGGCCAAGGAAGTGCACGTCATGACAAGAAGATACGTCTTCGCTCACTTTTCCTGGCACTTGCATACGACGTGGGCTTTGGCATTGGAGTTCATTCCTTTCCCTCAAGCGCCTTAATCTCTTGGCTAAAACTCTCTGGTCTGGGACGGGCGAACCCATGTCTTCTGCTAATGCCAAGCTAAGAATCTCCAAGTGAACAATAATTGACACATCTCCCTGCGTATCTGCCCAGTCGTAGGCCAAGTTGACACCGGCGAATCGAAGCTCGAGAAAGGACGCCGCCGCCAGATGGATTCGACATATATGGCTAGCGTTTCGTCTGATTTGAGCATCCCCCGTCAACTCGAACGCCGCGATGCCCACCACACTACGCGCAGGACAACCCCGAGTGTGGGACAACACCAGATCCTTCTCGTGCCACTCATTACGCTTGCGGAAGCCCATTACGCACTGCCCGGTCTTTGCATGGTCCTCGACGTGCGCACCATCTCCCTACCGTCAGAGTCGCGTTCTTACAAAGCAGGGGCAGGGTGTGGATATGATCGTCTCCAGCCATGCAGGTGTACATGAAGAAGGCGTCCTGTGGAGAGTGGTGACTGTGGGCGGGCCAAGGTCGTAGAGCGCTGCATCGGCAGAAACTTGAACGCGTTGCTCCGGGTGTGTCGTCGCGGGTGGTGTGGGAGGGGTGGTGTGCGGGGTGGTGGGATGCGAGGGGTGGGGTGTGGGGGTAGGGTGTGGTGAGGGAGTGCGGTGGAGGGGCGTGGGGGCGGGGTGGTGGCAGGGGAGGGGTGGTGTGTGGGGGGTGCGGAGGGTGAGGGGTGTAGGGGGAGGGGGATGGGCGGGGCGGGGGGCGGGGGCGGGAGCGTCAGGGACTGGCGGGGGGCGCTCACCTAAATCAGGAAACCCCTAGTGTCGGGGATATTCCCACGACATGGTGGCGGTGTTGGGCGTTGCAGCCTGTTCGTGCCCGCGCGCCTCACAGGGTCGCTAGCCAGTTAAAAACGGTAAAAACGCCATGTCGCCGACGTACCATGTTACGTAATCTTTTCAGACGGCCATGGATTCGCCCTCTAGGGCCCCTTGGACCGGGTCAAAGTAGAAAAAACACAAAGACGTACCATCATAAGTTCCCCCTTCACTCAGAATGTATGCCAAGCTGAAACTATAATCTCATTAGCTGAGTAACTATACAGTACAGCGGAACATACCAAATTGAATGTATTTTGCTCTGTGAATTGTCAGTGGCGTGTCTTATTTGAGAGCAAGGCAACTCACATATATTACATCTGTGCACGTCTAAACTCGGTGAGAGCATCTAGACGGAAATTTGACTGACTTACAGGCTAAAAATTGTTAGCGAAAGGACTCCACACGTAAAAAAGGGACTGACTATGATTATGGTTCACTCCACCAAGTCACACTGGCCTAGCGATTAGCACACATCATGGAAACGGGTTTCAACAACTTACTGAGCTGGTCACGCGCTCTCGATTCATATAGTCAAAGCTAAACCCTCACATTGATCCGGAATGGAAAGACTCACCAAGCAATGAAGAGAGCTGCTCGCCAGCTCTCGATTCATATACTTAAGAGCAAGATTACCTTGACTTGGCGACCTGATTTTGAAGCGGCGGCTTGTGAATCTGAAAAGTCAGGTACGTGTTCGGCACACTTGCAGCCCGAGACAGAGTTGATCAGGCTCTGTGCCGAGTTGCGAGGGTGCGGGACACGGGAAAATAGAACGTACCGAGTCTGCAAAGGATGCTCGACAGAGACCCGCTCGCCCTGCGTCGAAATATATACTATGTTCAAGACAGTAAGTATCAGAAATTGACGATGGGCATCACACGTACCTCGGTCGTCCGGCGTCGATCCGTATACTCAACGCTGTGTTCGGTTCAGTAACACTTGACATCAAAACATGAAGATATACGCACCTGGCGATGACGCACATTGCCCTACAACTACACGCAAATGTGTAGGGCTCATTGCGACATGGGTGCGGCCTTGAATGTTATACGCGGTCCGGTCTCAAAGGCAAGCTGCAAAAGGTCAGTACGTGTCCGGCACCTTTGTATCCCAGCACAGAGGTGATCAGGCTCTGCGTTGGGATACGAGGGTGCCGGACAACTTGAGAAAGGGAGGTGCGTGGCGTTGACGGAGGCTGGGAAGTCGTTGGAGAGGCGCGGTAGACCTTGAAACAATGAGTATGGGACTGTGAGGAGAAGACTAGGTGTGAGAACGTACCTCCAACACCCAAGAGGATGTCCGGGAGCGAGCGGCGGCGAGCTCGACTCGGAGACTTGCGACTGAAGAATGTCCGAGAACTATCAATAAAACTATTGAGTGATAGAAAAGAGACTTACTTGACTCGACGTCGACGAGTACGACTCGTCCGTCACCACCTCCACACCCCCCAACAACCCATTCTTGAATTTCAGAGGCGCTGGGAAGGAAAGAATGAACATTGGCGCAGAAGGATTTGTTGGAAAAAACTTACGAGCAATGCAGGTGGCGGGCATGGTGACGGTAGGTGGAAGGACTGAGCAGGAGTGTCACGGTGAGTGACCAGGAGTGCAAACGCGATCAAAAAAAACAAACATACCGTCGGGGTCATGCGGCCGTGGACGCGTCCATCACGTGTGCGGACCGCCGCAAGTTGAAGTTCCGGAACGTTGGTTGATGCTGCAAATGACGGCCGCCTAACTGGTGTTGCTGGTCGGGAGGTGAAGTGAGGAGCACTGGGAGCGCCGAGCAAGTTCACCGCTGGGCAGCGTCTTGGATGTACAAGAAAAAGTGCAAGCATGTGCACTTGGCTGAACGGTCGAGCGTCCGATCGCTAGAGCCTCGCTCGTTCGTTCGACTCCCACTCAAATCATTTTGTTCCGCGCACTCAATATCATCATTTTTGCTTATTTTTCTGACTGTTTTTCATGGCGAATGAATCTGGAATTGCCGTAGCATTTTTTTGTGCATTCGCGGCCATGAATGGCGCCGCGCTCTGATCGGGGCAGCGCGCTCGCGCTGCCCTATGACGCATACTTCCCATGTGCACGTACTACCACCTTCAACATTGCCTGCATCGACTGACGCCCATCTTGGGCACAATCTTTACTTTGATTGGATTAGAAATCGGTTCAAAACTCGTCTTTATTCGCCGTTTGGCCGTCGCAAGACCGCAGAAGGGGAACATTCAAGGTGAGCAAAATCTCGCGATCTTTTGAGATAGAAATAGCGCACTTCGCGCGCTGCCGGGCGTATCTAACCATTAGGTCCTGCTCATATACTCCAAGGCTCGGATGGGAAGCAGCCAGAGCGCCCAAAGCGTGCTCTGTCATGGCGGAGCGCGAAATGTGCGCCACACATGGCTCCCAGGCTCCCGTTCGTGTAGCGCTCAAAGCCATTACCCGGGTCTTGTGCCCCACGCCATCAGGCCTCTTGCTCGCCCATACAAGACCCCCACTTGCCCATCCCTTGTCTCTATTGCGTCGAAACGCCCGTCCGCCTCCCCACCTTCATCGACGTATTGTCACCTACCGGGCCGGCCTAGTAGACTTTGCGCGGTTTATTTACGGTGCGCCACATCTAACCGTACGCCTCACAGGCTCCAAGAACGTCAGGAAACCCTCCGGGACATATTCTGCACACCTCCTCCTCGAGGGAAATTCCTCGTCTCAGACGTTTAGTTGGGCATCCCTATAAGGCAAGCAGGGTCCTCAAGCATCCCTGTGGCCCGTGCGCGCTCCCTCAAATGGTACAAAACCCAGTTTGCTTTGTATGTTTTCTCCATCACCTCCCACTAGCACTTTCATCTCTTCGACCTCCCACTTCCCCTCCCACTTTCACTTTGACTCTCAGACACCTGACTACACATACACTCGCCTTGTTCATCTATTTCCAACATCCAGAACTTCTGTTCTTCTCTATTCTTTATTTCACTTGACTATCCCATTACTGTACTTCTATTTATGGACATCGTTACTTGACTCTTACCTTCACCTCCGACTTTCGACTTGCCTTGCCCTCGCTCTCTGGACCTCGGCAACACAGCGAACCCAACATGGTATGCATTAGTTTCCATTCTCTTTGTTATTGAGCTAACGATCTCGTTGTTAGCTGGCCTACGGACTCAGTCTGAATGGACTCGGTTTTGGGCTGGACTTTCGAATGGAGTCGATGGTTTGAATTGGGAACAAGGTGAGTTGAGACTGCGCTTCGGAAAACTGTCAAGCCAACGATTCTAAAGACATCGTGAAGACGACTACCCTTTGGGCTTGGCGGATATGACATTGCGCAAAGGTGCGCAATGAACTCTCTGCCTACCTTCAATTCTCCTTACCCTTTAGTCTAGGTTCATAACACTGCCTCTTATGCTCGATTCCGCGGCGGTCTGCGCACACATCCGTGAAGGTTCGTTGCTCTCTTCACCTTCTTGACTCTTCTCATTCGGAGCACAATAACTCCCATCATCGGAGTCGTTGCTCAACGGGACTCGAGAAAACTTCGCCATATCGACTGCATAGACTACTCATTGGATACAACGGCTGTCGCGCCTCCGGCGCTCAATCCACCGCAGCGTAAACGTGGTACGGGCGCAGTGGCCAACTCCCTCTGGCCGCAACAACATCTCGCTCACGGCGCCAAACCTACTCCAGTGCTGCTGGAGGACCCGGTACCTGTCGCCGACACTGCTCGCATTGCGTCTGACGGCCTCGACAATCCCGGAGCGATTCCTTGACTTTGTTCAAGTCGCCTCTGAATGCCTCCGGACCACACTCGGCGACTCTCTGCGTCACGGCACGGGCGCTGCTAGTATCTGCAACATTCGCCTCGTCGGCGCGCCGCTCTTGACCGGCTCTCGATGCTGTGGGCGGCAGCGCCGCCCTCTCAGACGCGACGCGCTCGACATATGATGTGACGGTATGTCATATCCGTTTCACTCACCCTACCCTCTTACCACGACCTCTACAGAGCAGCTTGGCCCGGCTGCGCGAGCAGACGCCGCCGCTTCACGACGCCTTGCCCCACGTACATCTAGTACGTGATCACGTTGTTTCTGACCGTGTCTGGCACTGACCGTCCACTTTACAGGCCGTCAAGACTAACACAGCGTTCGTCCGGGCGCACTACGCGCTTGACGGTGGACGGGTATCAGGTGCGTCTTCAGTTTCTAGTTGACATCTGGTGGTCTGACACAACTTGACCAGTTCAAGCGCGGCCACGCCTGGCAAGCACTCACGGTGCCGACTCGCTGGCGCTTCTCTGACCTCCACGCTTCGCTTAACCAAGCGCCGTGTTTGCCCGCCGCCAATGACACAGCGTTTGTCTGGGCGCACTACGCGCTCGACGGTGGACGGGTATGAGGTGCGTCCTCAATTTCTACTTAGCCTCGTTAGTCTGACACAACTCACCTAGTTTAAGTGTGACCATGCCGGTACTACGCACAGCGCCGACTCGTACGCGCCCGCTGGCCCTCCTCTGACCTCCAAGCTTCGCTCAGCCAACCCGCCGCCTCCCACGATGCTCATGTTCGGTCCCGTCCGTCCGTGACACTCACGACGGACCACGGTGGACCCAGTTGACGCTGTCGACCTGCGCAACGCGACCTTAGGAATGTTTTGCTGGCCGCGGGAACGCTATTTTGACAGGTAAGCATTCGACCTTGTATTGTCTTCAACCGTGACACTGACCGTTCGTGTCTCACTCAGAGGCATCTTGACCGCGCTGCCAGCCGCAGGCAGTGTCTGCAATCTTCGCGCACCGTGGTTCCAAGGTCAGAGTATCACCTCTTCACACTCTCAACTTGCACTGACCTTATCACTTGTAGATTTGCGTCACTCAAAAAAATAGACCGTCTGTTGTCTGGCCCCGCCGGCAGGTCCCCCTACGCACACGGCGGCCACAGGACCGGATTGCTCGTCCAAGTCCCGAGCTCGTGGCGCAGCCGCCCTTTTTGCCGATCCAGAACTCTCAGGTTAGTATACTGGACCTTTGACAGTGAGTTGAAACTGACTTTTCGTCATACTCGCCGCAGATCTCATCTGATCCTCAGGAGCACGACGCCCCGTCGGCGAGGCCCACGACGCGCCCGGACCTATCGTCATCATCGTACGCATGCTGGGATGGTGATGACTGGCGGATGATGAAGGAGGCCGCCCCATTGTGCTCAGGTCAGTGTATCAATGCTTTGAAAGTGATGTTGACTGACCGTTTGAATACATAGTCTGCCCACGACGCGCCCGGATGTACTCGCGTACGCTGGAATAATGTTGGATTGCCCAACGACTCACGGATCCTTGAGGAGAGCGGGCGGCGCAGCCGCCGAATGAATCAGACGCCTCACAGGTCAGGGTACTAGATTAATGACAGTGGACTCACCACTTTGAGATTGACATATGTACTGTCCAGGTCGTCGAACGCCCCGCTGGCGTTGGCTGGAACGCCAAGGATGTGGTGGTGTGGTTCATGCTCGGAGTCCGTGGACAAGGGCGGCGCAGCCGCCCGTAGATAAACAGAGGTAAGCTTTCGTTCAATGTTTCGTTACCTTTTCGTGGGTGTGTTCATTCTGATCTCCAAGGACTAGATCTTTTGTAAGTCTTCGGTTCGTTCACAGGTCCCACTCACGCCAGCGAGGCCCTGCGTATCAGTGCTGAGTGCATGGACCGTGGGCGCGGCACGAGTCCGAGTCGTTCATCTCGGCGCCTACGATCTGCGCTGGAACGGGAGACTATGACCGTGGATGAGACATCGACGGTACGGGGAGACTATCGTCAAATTCGGCGTCTCGGAGACTGAGGCCGCATGTAAGAAACTCTTACTCCTACTCTAACTCTAATCATGTACCGTAGACTATACTTTTGAATGATAAGTTTCCTTTTCGGTAGCTACTTTGCATAGGTATATAATAAGCTTTCGTCTTTGTTTGCTTCTTTGCTTTCGCCATGAATGACAACGGAATGGTAAGCGCCCACCTACTCTCGACACGTTCTCTGGCCTCACTGACTGTTTGTTCCAGGCTTCGGTTCGCGTTGATGGGCAAGCCTGACGATTCGCCGGATGCTTTCTTTCATTCGATGGTCTACTTTGGTATGTTCAAATCTCCACCCCATATTGCTCACTCATCCTCGCCAGTGTCCACGAAGCTGGCTCGAACACCAGACAGCGAGCTGATCACGGTAAGCGCCCGTCTTTTTTGTTTGCTTCGCGCATACTGACAAGTGTTATCTTATGCAGGATGGGGCCGATCGTCTTTGCGGCACTTTCACGGGTACGTTGCGGTCGTCTTTCATTTGTTGCCATCTCACTCATCTCGGACAGCCAACGACTCGAACAACAGGGACGGTCAAATACCCATGGTCTTGGTGTCGCCGACGTGGGGATCGTCTTGGTGGATTGGGTGGTGGGCAAGGCTGGTCATTGAGCACCGGCACCTCTGGTATGTGAACGATCTCATCTGTTGCCATGGCTTATGACTGACATCCTACCAAGATGTCTGCTATCTGCACGTTGGCTGCCTCAAATTCGCCTGACGTGGGCCGAGCTTGGAAGGCGGCGGACTGCTGGCAAGTGAGGCACAGTGTATAGAAAGGTGCGTTACACATACACTGTTTCGAACCCTGTAACTCAAGGTCCTCCGTGACGCAGCTGGCGAGCGAAACGTCAACACATCGCGTCGTGTCGCCTGGCGTGCGCCTCAACGACCAAGTAAGGTGCGTGTTCCGATGGATGACTGTATCCTCAATGTGCTCACACCTTTGTGCCGGTCTTCAAGCCCACTCTTTCCGTTTGTGCCAGTAAGTCATTCCTCGTATCGGAGCACATAACTGTTTGATGAGTTTGCAGCTGGCTATATTGCAGTGTGCAGGGGGGAGAAGAGTATGTATACAAGCCGTGTAAAGTAAACGGGGGGCGCATTGCCAATAAGGGCACAAAATAGCTCCCAATTATGTAGCATTACAAGTATTTAGTCGAGGGGACGTGCACAGACAGGGGAGGGGGCAGAATAGTAGAGAAGGGAAGCAAAGAGGGGCGGTACACCCCTGGGAACGACCTGAGGAGCGCTCGGGGGGACGTGGTGAAAAAGTGGGGGGAGCGCGGGGGGACGTGTCGAGGAGGTGAAGAAAGCGCGCGGGAACGTGGTGAGGTGAACGGGGGGACGTGTTGAAGAGGCAAGCCGGGCGCGCAGGGACGTGGTGAGGAGGGCACGCGCAGGGAAGGGTGGTGAGGAGGTGGGGAGAGCACGCGGGACGTGGTAAGGGGCGAGGACGCGCGGCTTTTCGCCCACTGGCGGTGAGTCCCTTTGCTCACATTGAGAGGGAGGGAGGGGAGCACAGCCAGGGTGAAGGGATGGCACACAACCCGGGATGAAGAGCAAGCCACCACGGTGTCGCCAAGCGACTCGCTGATCGAGCGCAGATAGCGCGCAGATCGAGCGTGCGGTGACATCATGCCCTTTCCGCCTGCGACTCCCAGCTCCAACGCCTTTCGCTGATAAGTTTTCGCGCGCTGCCCAATGCGCGGCCACACGCTCATTCCACGCCCATTCCCTACTATCCATCACAATGCCCGTCGTCCTTGGATTCGAGCTCTCGGAGATGTCCTTCTCGTCGCTCAGCTCCAAATCCCTGATGTCCACCACGCCCTACTACCCCTACCGCCGCTCCCGCGTCATCGCCTACCAAATAGCCATGCTCGTCGGCCTCGCCGCAGAGTGCACCGCCACGTACTCTCTCGACAAGTACGAGGACCTCCAAGGGCACATCGAGACCTGGTTCATCAACGCGCCGAATCCATCCCAAGCGCGCGGCGGCGCGCATCTGTACCAGAACGACCTGATCGATATGGAGATTGTGTCGATCGTGTTCTGTGTGCTCACGGCATGCGTGTTTGGCGCGGATTTCTTCTTCCTGGCGATGTTCCCGCGGCAGAGGTACCCGAGGTGGTATAATGTCGCGAGGAGGGTGGCGGCGGTGGTGACTGCGTTGGGCATGATGGCCGCGGCGCTGGGGAGCACGGTGTGTATCTTTCTTCGTTGCGAATGATGTGTGGCGTCTGATGAATGCTAGATCGTCGTGGCAACACACAGCGCCGCGATATCGGGCGTGACGCACGCCGAGGCCGCAGCGATATACCCCCATCCGCCGTTCAAGTACTCCGCCTGGGCGGTGAACGTCGCCTACGTCGTCCTCCTGTGGATTGCAGCCATTGGGGTGATAATATCGTGCGTCCAACCTTACCCACTCTGCTCTTAACACTGACGACAAGCATTGTAGGACTGTATACATGTTCCTCGGCATCGCAGGGGAGGAGCGGCGCCAGCGCTCGGCGGATACACTGCCTATCAATGGCGAAAAGCATCATCGTCATGTTGCCTCCGACGATGGGCGGGCGTCCATTGTATGATGATGAGCTTTTTTGTTGTATGATTTTGTGGGCACGAGCACCGAATTCGACGCCCTATCCAGACTTGTGTACATTCTCATAGGGATCTCTCAATCGATCTAAAGACTTTTTACGACTATCTTGATACACTTTTATGAGCAAGTGCTGGGGTTCCCGCAGTGGAAATAGTTACTTCCTCCGCTGACGGCCCATCTCCGGTATATCTACTGAGTGCGCTTGCGCAGACTAACCGATTCGGTGAGACCCATATCACAAGTCGTGATGTCTGAGGAAGAAGACGAGAATGAGAGGCGAGGCCCGCAAGCTAGGACTTGTGGAAACAGTACCATATATTTATATATGATAGAGAACATGCAGGTATAGACACAACACCGAAGGCGCAAAAGATCTGTGCGAATTCTTCCAACTGTTTCTCAGATTGTTGTTGCAGGAACGGCCAAGGAAGTGCACGTCATGACAAGAAGATACGTCTTCGCTCACTTTTCCTGGCACTTGCATACGACGTGGGCTTTGGCATTGGAGTTCATTCCTTTCCCTCAAGCGCCTTAATCTCTTGGCTAAAACTCTCTGGTCTGGGACGGGCGAACCCATGTCTTCTGCTAATGCCAAGCTAAGAATCTCCAAGTGAACAATAATTGACACATCTCCCTGCGTATCTGCCCAGTCGTAGGCCAAGTTGACACCGGCGAATCGAAGCTCGAGAAAGGACGCCGCCGCCAGATGGATTCGACATGTATGGCTAGCGCTTCGTCTGATTTGAGCATCCCCCGTCAACCCGAACGCCGCGATGCCCACCACACTACGCGCAGGACAACCCCGAGTGTGGGACAACACCAGATCCTTCTCGTGCCACTCATTACGCTTGCGGAAGCCCATTACGCACTGCCCGGTCTTTGCATGGTCCTCGACGTGCGCACCATCTCCCTACCGTCAGAGTCGCGTTCTTACAAAGCAGGGGCAGGGTGTGGATATGATCGTCTCCAGCCATGCAGGTGTACATGAAGAAGGCGTCCTGTGGAGAGTGGTGACTGTGGGCGGGCCAAGGTCGTAGAGCGCTGCATCGGCAGAAACTTGAACGCGTTGCTCCGGGTGTGTCGTCGCGGGTGGTGTGGGAGGGGTGGTGTGCGGGTCACCGAGGGGACGCCGTTCCCGATGAGCACGATGGACGGACGGTCTTGACGGGGGCGATCTCTCTGTTCGCTTGTTGCCATGGCCAGAGGAGTGTTGGATAGGCGATACTGGGGCAAGGCGGACCTTGCTGAGTGCATACTGCTGCTCGCGTCGAGGAGACAAAAGCGGATCGTGCTGAAGCACCGTAAGGATTTCGAGAAGACATAACATCTGTGTGGACGCACCGGTGCGGATTGGTCAGTGATCCTCCTCACCATAGTTGGCTGGATCGCAATCGAATCCCTTGGCTTCGCGACCGAATCAAAGGGGAAAGGCAAGGGTACAAGCTCGATGACCATCGTGGCGGAGGTAAAACGAAGCGTCAGCCCTTGTGCCACGTCTTGTTTAAATCGAGATGGTATTCGGCTTTCGGAAATTGAGGAAAAGAGCATGTACGCGTCGACATAGGCTGGTTTTCGAGGTCGTCTAGTCAGGCCTATGAGTGTTTCTTGTGGGAGGTCGTGGGTGTGAATAAGGAATGAGTCGTGACAGTAACGAGGAAAGAGCGATCGCGAATACACGTGCGCTCGCTGCTCTCTTCCTCCTTCAATCATCAATGTCAACACACAATCCTTAACCTGTCTCCATGGACGTCAAAGCGGTCACCGCAGCTTGGGCCTGTAGCGAGCACGTTGTCAGCCATCCGACACTGTCATGCCGAGCACCTCTGCGAGTGAACATGCACATGAGCACATCCAGCCAGACCCCAGATGCCTAACCGACGAACTGCCGCCTGCCTATACTGGTGACTTCAGGGCCTGAAATTGTCTGAACTAATCTTGCAGGGTGTGGACCTCGACGGTCGTTCCAGCCGGCTACAGACGCAATGCGGTAGCTAGCCTCCCAGGCGGCAGGTCAAACATTCACTAGCGGGCCTTCTCCCTCTCTTCCGCAGCGGCCTGCCAGCACTGGTCGCCCAGCTATGGACCGCCGCCGCTCAACCTTAGATCCTGGCCATTGCGGTGCATCTCCTCCCGCACAAAACGACGGTCGTCCCATCATCAAACTCGTCTCGGGCCCCACTGCTCAACGCGCGTTGGCCTAATGTGCATCCCGCGAACCACAAGTGCTCTAAATGCGAGTTGCGTCCATCGATCTTGTCATAGACTGTGTTTTGATTGATTACGCAGGCTTAGGCTACAAACCCAACGATTCGTCCTACATATGCTGCAGGTCACAAGTACGCAAAGCCGTTCGCAGGCGCGTTAACTTATAGTCCATCGTACCCACCGCAGCCCTAGCACGCCGTCAGCATCGAGATTCAACAAAAGACCCTCTGTCTGTGAACATGTACACGCGCTCTCAACCAAATCCCACTTGCATAACGGACGGACTACCGCCCGCCTATACTGGAGACTGAGGGCCTGAAATTGCTCGAAGTAATCAACTGTAGAGTCTGGACCTCGGGAGTCGTTTCAGCAACCTCAGCAGCAACAGCGACAATCGCAATGGGGCCTCAAGCGCTACAGCGCTTGTTGGAGCAGATTTTCAAGTCAATATCCCACTGGCGTGCCTCCGCCCCATTCGCGTAGGCCTGCCAACTACTGGTCGCCCAAGTATGGAACCGTCGCCGCCTCAATTGTCATTAGCCGCAGATCCTGGCCATGGTGCATCCTTCTCACACCAAACGACGGTCGTCCCAGCCCCAAACTCGTCCGACTCCCGGGCCACTCTTTGCTCAACGCGGGCCGACTGTTTGTGTATTATGCGAACTACTTCGAGTATTGGAAATGTGAGTTTCAGTTGCAGTCCGTCGATTTTTGCCAGGGGGGGCCTAATCGCCTGCGTTATCATAGGCCACAGTATGGGCTACAATAACAACAACAATTCGTCCGCCATTCCGCAGGTGTTCTTAAAGACGTAAAGTTCTTCGCAGGCGCGTTGACGCATAGTTCATCGAGCAGGGTGCAACACGCTGCAACGGCCCTTGCCGCTGTTATCATCGCCTCATAGCTCCGCCTCAACGCTCCCTGGGGCAAGGGCATGTAGCAGAATGAATTCGGGCGCGTCTAACAGCCGGGCCAGAATCAGAACACGCTCGTGCACAGGCCTGAGGGTCCGCGGATAGGTGGACGGGTGTGACGAAGATGTGACGGCCGAGGGCTGGTATGGGCTTTCGTTGTGTTCCAAGTCGGCCTTCAAGCTGAGCTCGAGGGACTTTTTAGGATCTGTACGAGCTTGGGCATCCTCGTCATTTCGATACCTTGGAGCGAGTCGTGATGCCTACCAGACTTGACGAAGACAGCCATCTTGATCATGCGTATGTTTCACACAGATGGACTCTTTATACGTTGTAGATTTGTCTCTACCCTTGTTCCGGACGATTTTCCGTTGTCCTTTTCTCGCAATGGACGCGCAGTTTGCTGAACGATGCCCGACATCAACCTTCGAGAGCCCCGTGGAATCGTCAATAGGTGAAAGGCATAATAAGAACCGCATCGCTACCGGGTATACAAACGGCATTCGGCCTGCAGCCTGTAGAGTCATACGACATCGCGGCGCCAAAGCCCACCACGTCCGGGGCGGGATGTGCATGCACCGTTCCTCCTCCGCCAACCAATGATAGGTTCTGTCACAGTTTTGGCAATCTACTCTAAGCCTTCGGTCGACGTCCCATTGTATATGACGGACGCGCCATTCGCATGTACACTGTTGATATACATCAATGCGTGACTGCCGGTTCCATTTCTGATCGTGCACAATCTGGACTCTAAAGCTTCCCACTATAGTCGGCACTGGGTTCGCCGTGACTGTCAAGACTGACAACAAACGCATTCAAACTCGGAGTCGGAACTGATACACATGCTGTACGCTTGATGCTGTGTCTGCCTCGTGTTCTACTCTCCCTTCTACTCCCATCATGGCTACAGCTCTCGGTGTTGCGTCCAGCGTCCTCAGCCTAATCGATGCCGCCAAGGTCATATACGACTTCTTCAAGGAGTATCGCGGCGCCAGCGGGAAAGTGATCGACTTTCTCAATGATATCGAGCGAGCACAGAAAATTTTCGAGGAAATGAAGACTTTGGGGGCATCAGGCGATGCAATTGTGCAGCGCTATGGTCCCGCGTACGATAGCGTCTTCAAGGAGGTGGAGAAGAAGTATCAGGATACAAAGTCAACGGCCTTTAGAGGTGTCAAGAAGTTCAAGTTTGCGTGGAACGGGAAGGAGGACCTGTCGGATTTGCGCGCAAAGCTTGCAGGTCTGAATCATGATGTCTCTCTCCTGTTGGAGCTGGGCATTCGGTGAGTGCAGTACCCATTGTCCATTGTCCTTGCCAACTCATACTATGAAGTGGGACTGTTGCAAGGATCGAGGCCAATCAGATTGATGATCGCGATGAACGTGCTCTGGAGAAAGCTGGTGCGGCCTTGTCCTTATTGATCATACAGACATCCTGACTGGTCATCTCAGTCAAGCTTCAAGAGAAGCTCTATGATTGGTTGAAGCCCATCGATGCCGGTCATTACCACCAGGGTGTCCGAGCAAAACGTCAGCCAGGAACTGCTCAGTGGCTGCTCACGGTGCAACCGTTCCGGGAATGGAAAGCTACACCTGGATCGTTCCTTTGGCTGAAGGGCATCCGTAAGTCAGCTATCACTGCATGCCAGATACCGATGAATTGAAGCTCAAACTCCAGCTGGTGCCGGCAAAACTCTTCTCTCGTAAGTTCCTGTTCAACTAGCAGTTTGAGCACACCTCATAGTGGTTACAGATCTGCCATCATTGATCATCTTGTTGAGCGCTGCAAGTCAAGCAACCCAACTACCAATCCATGCATCACCATCTTTTTCTACTGCACTTTCAGTGATGCAACTACTACCAGACCCTCAGTCATACTCCAGTCCTTGCTAGCTCAGATCATTGCTGCTCTTAACCCAATGAAGCTTTCTAGGGACTTTGGAGACCTTCTCAGCAGTCTCCAGAGAAAGGAGAGTCCAACACAAAATCTCCAGGAACTGAAGAATCTGATCTATCATGCTTGTGCTTCATTTGAGCGCATCTACATTATCATTGATGCTCTGGATGAATGCTCAAGAGATGTTCGCGAGTCACTTCTACATATTCTTTCATCTCTTGCAGGACAAAGTCCTGCAGGAGTCATCTCTCTGCTAGTTGCCAGTCGACACGAGCAAGACATTGCTGATGTTCTTGGTACAGGGTCATTCATGGATCTGTCCTCTTCAGAGTTGGGGAAAGATGTTAACAGGGACATTGAGCTGTATGTGTCTCAGCAGATTGAAGTCCAGCGAAGACTTCAGCGACTGTCATCTGGTCTGAAAGGTGAAATTCAAGTAGCTCTGGGAAGAGCATCTGGCATGTAAGTTATTTTCTTTTGCAAAAATAACTGTGATTTATTTGTGATATCACAGGTTTCGCTTGGTGGATCTCCAGCTGAATTTGTTGGAGACACAACCCACTGTGGCTGCTATACGCAGTGCATTATCAACACTTCCAAAAGGTCTTGTTGAGATTTATGAGCATATCTTTCACAGAATCATTAATCAAGGAGAGATCATTGCCAAAATTGTTCAAAGAACATTACATCTCATTATTGGTGCTCCAGAACCATTGACACTTGCCCAGATTGCAGAGGCAATTATGATTGACTCAGATCAGTCATGGCTCAATACAGATCTTCAGGTTCTTGAACTATCTGACATTCTGGAATATTGTTCCAGTCTTGTTCAATATTATGAATGGGACTCAACATTGATGTTATCACATTTTACAGTTCAGGTTAGTACAATGATTTCAATATTTGAATCTAATTAACTGTTGATTTATAGGAATTTCTGACATCTAATATCTTATGCCCTGAACCAGATCTCGAGATATTTTTTTCTCAGAGTGTCTATGATCTTCAACTCAATATGGCAACAATTATGCTGGCTTATTTCTGCTTGGATGAATTCAAAGTTAATTCCTGGAATGAATGGGAGAGCAATGTATCCTATGATCATCATCCCTTTCTGGAATATGCTGCTCAATGGTGGCTTAATATTATACCCAAAAACAGATCTCATCATGATGATCAAGTTCTTCATAAACTTGAATTTTTTATTCTGAATTCTTCCTGTCATTTTATATATATGTATCTGATTCATGAATTATCTTGGAGGCCAGAATCAGAATATCTAACGCATAACCTGTTATTCTCTATTGAGGAGATCAGGGCTAAAATAATAAAATTCTTGTTATTTAATGCTCCTATATCTTGGATACTACAGATACAAGTAAAACATACTCAACTCTTTCCTTCTACTATCACAATTAAACAGTTTACAAGATTTAAGTCATTCTTTGATCAAATTATAAGACAGAATGATCTGAAGCGAATTAAGATGCTGTTGAACTTTGGTTTAATTTTAACCAATGAACTTATGAGGGGAGTTTTACGGAACTGTACAGTGGACTGTCTCCGTCTTCTCTTAGATCATGGTGGGCTGGTCACAGAAGTTGTTGTCAAGACAGCATCAGAATACGGTAAAGTGGACTGTCTCCATCTTCTGTTAGACTATGGTGGGCTAGTCACAGAAGCTGCTGTCAAAGCAGCATCACAGAACAGTACAGTGGACTGTCTCCGTCTTCTCTTGGACCATGGTGGGCTGGTCACAGGGGCTGCTGTCAAGGCAGCATCAAGAAATGAGAGAGTAGACTGTCTCCATCTTCTCTTGGAGCATGGTGGGCTGGTCACAGAGACTGCTGTTGAGGCAGCATCAAGAAATGAGAGAGTAGACTGTCTCCATCTTCTCTTGGAGCATGGTGGACTGGTCACAAAGGATGCTGTTGAGGCAGCATCACGCAACAACACAGTGGACTGTCTCTGTCTCCTCTTGGACCGTGGTGGGCTGGTCACAAACAATGCTGTTGAGGCAGCATCACGCAACAACACAGTGGCCTGTCTCTGTCTCCTCTTGGACCGTGGTGGGCTGGTCACAGACTTTGCTGTTGAGGCAGCATCAAGAAACAGCACAGTGAACTGTCTCTGTCTCCTCTTAGACCGTGGTGGGCTGGTCACAGAGGCTGCTGTTGAGGCTGCATCACGGAACAGCACAGTGGACTGTCTCCGTCTTCTCTTGGACCATGGTGGACCAGTCACAGAAGCTGCTGTCAAGGTAGCATCAGGAAATGAGAGAGTAGACTGTCTCCGTCTTCTCTTGGAGCATGATGGGCTGGTCACAAAGGATGCTGTCAAGGCTGCATCACAGAACAGCACAGTGAACTGTTTCCGTCTTCTCTTGGACCACGGTGGGCTAGTCACAGATGCTGCAGTCGAGGAAGCATCACAAAATGAGACAGTAGACTGTCTCCATCTTCTCTTGGACCATGGTGGACTGGTCACAGAAGCTGCTGTTGAGGTAGCATCAAGGAACAGCACAGTGGACTGTCTCCGTCTTCTCTTGGACAGTGGTGGACCAGCCACAGAGGCTGCTGTTAAGGCTGCATCAGAGAATAGAACAGTGAACTGTCTCCATCTTCTGTTAGACCATGGTGGGCTGGTCACAGAGACTGCTGTTGAGGCAGCATCAAGATATGGCAGAGTAGACTGTCTCCATCTTCTGTTGGACCGTGGTGGGCTGGTCACAGAGACTGCTGTTGAGGCAGCATCAGAAAATGGCAGAGTGGACTGTCTCCATCTTCTGTTGGACCGTGGTGGGCTGGTCACAGAGACTGCTGTTGAGGCAGCATCACAAAATGAGACAGTGGACTGTCTCCGTCTTCTCTTGGACCATGGTGGACCAGTCACAGAGGCTGCAGTTGTGACAGCATCACAAAAAGAGTCAGCTGACTGTCTCCGTCTTCTCTTGGACTGTGATGGACCAATTTCGGAGACTGCAGTTGTTGCAGCATCAGGAAACTGGACAGTGGACTGTCTCTGTCTTCTCTTGGACCGTGGTGGATCAGTCACAGATGCTGCAGTTGTCGCAGCATCTAGAAACGGGACAGTGGACTGTCTCCATCTTCTCTTAAGTTGTGGTGGATCAGTCACAGAAGCTGCTATTGAGACAGCATCACAAAATAATGCAGTGAACTGTCTTCAGCTACTCCTAGACTGTGATGGACCAATCACAGAGACTGCAGTTGTGGCAGCATCAGGAAAAAAGACAGTGGACTGTCTCCATCTTCTCTTGGACTGTGGTGGGCTAGTCACAGAGGCTGCTGTTGAAGCAGCATCACAGAATAATGCAGTGGACTGTCTTCAGCTTCTTTTGAACTGTAGAGAACCAGTCACAGTGGCTGCTATTGACTCTGCATCACAGAATGACACAAGAGACTCTCTTCAACTTCTTTTGGATCATGGAGGACCAGTCACAGAGACTGCTAATGAGAAACTTTGAGAATAGACTTTTGACCAAGTAAACAGTTATAAATAGGATATCTGTATTTGTACCTCTTCAATATTTGAATTATAATTTATAGATACCAAAAATCATGTTTGCTGGACTTTTCAATAAGTCTGTCAGATCTGAGAGAGACAGTGCTGAAGGTAACTTGTACTAACATACATATTAGATGACTGAAGATAAAATACACATTAGTGTCAGTGTCTGTCATCCCATTCAAGCTTCTAATTGTCCTTCCACATTTCCAGCATTATGTGATTGAATATGTTGTTATCAACTGCTGACAGAGATATGAACACTTTCTGTACAGAGTTGACATACTGACTGAGATTCATAATTAAGCATTGTTTGTATATTCTAACTGTTCCTATTATCATGCAGAACATGCCTTATAAATAATGTAACTCACATTGCCAGCAGCATTATATGTCAGTAAATGATAATTTCAGGAATATTGCAATTTGCATCTGAAAGTTGGCAATATGAGCCATGCTTTTTTTGTGCAAATGAATGCTTGTGTGAAAAGACTCTGAGTTAGCCAGTCAGTAATATTAAAGTTGATCAAGGAGTGTTTGGGTAGTCTGACCATTCCTTGCTTACCACTGATAAACCAAAAGGTCAATTCTGTTTCTTGATTCTGTCTGCCTGAGACTGAATCATCCTTTCAGTTTCCCTTCTCCCAACTCCAATACTCAGTTCACTCGAACTCGTATATCCACAATTTGTATTTCACTTTGCAAAACACTATTCACCTGTTGTTCAAATTGTCTCTCCACTCATCACTCAGGGAGTTACACGGAGGAAGCAACAAATGCTGTGAAATGCTAGCTTCTACATGTGACTTGGTGCTCCAGAGTCCAGATTACATCCCAGCCTACGCCTTTGACGGAGGTGGTGCGAGTAGGCATGCGGTTGTTGGAGGGCAAGCCGGATATGGCATCCGGGACCCAGATTTGGAGTTACATGCTTGAGTCATGCCTGACTCACAGATGTGACTCTGTATGACTCACATCCAATAGCAAAAGACTTGTAGTCAGTAGTATGAGTCAGTATGAGTCACAGTGACTCATTATTATAGATATCCATGGACATGAGTCAGAATGACTCATGATGAGTCAGAACTAGTCAGGACTAGTCAGTAGTAGTCATCCCAAGTCAGTTCTAGTCATATGTAGTCAGTAATGTGTTTAAAAATAGCACAGTAGTTTAGGTATATAAGTAGCTCAATGCAATGCACCACTGTAGTCTGCAAGAAGCAACTAGCAAGTGTTTATACTATTTCCCACGTGTCGCCACACTCGATCAAGAAACCTTTCAATAGGTTATGGGCCCCGCCTGAGCTACTAATCTCGACATCTCTTACCGCTCTTGACTACTATATTCGTAACACCGACAACTATCGACTATCATGACTACCAACAATACACGACTCGGAGAGTACTTCATCCGGCTCCCGCAGCTGAAGTCCGATGGCAGCAACTACGTTCTATATCGAGACCGACTTGTCTTTGCAGCTGATGCAGCGCAACTTGGAGATTGGCTAGACGTCAAGGCGACGCCGCCAGCAGAGCCAGTACCGGCAAACCCTTCTGCTCCCACACAGGCAGAGAAGGAGTCCATTGCTCGCTGGCCAGGGGAAGTTCGACTATGGAAGTCGAATGAGGCCATTTTGAAGCAAGGTATTGCTTCCACCATCCCTGATGCTTTATTCTTAAAGGTCAAGGGTGAGAAGTCGGCCGGATTGATGTGGAAGAAGGTGAAAGATGAGTATGAGAATCGATCGAAGATGATGACGGTTGATCTGAGGCGTAAACTTCACGAGATGAAGTGCAAAGAGAATGATGATGTGAAGGCTCATATCATTGCATTCAACGAGACCCTAGAGGATCTCCGCTCAGTCAATGCGTATCCAGGCGATGAGAATGCTCTCGTCATTTTTATGGGAACATTACCCATGTCGTACGATCCATACCTCACTGCCTTAACGGCCACATCCACACTGCTCAGTACCCCACTCCAGATCGACACAGTTATGCGAGGCGTCAGCGATGAAGCTGAGCGCCGGAGTCTCCATGCACCCAAGAAAGAGGAGAAGGAAGCCGCATTCAAGGTGAATGGTGGGCGTCGTACGACCCACAAGAGGCACTCCCAGGGTGGCAGGAAGACCAGTGATGTCGAATGCTATAATTGCCACAGAAAAGGACATTTTAGTTCAGACTGTTGGGCAAAGGGTGGAGGTAAAGAAGGACAGGGTCCTCGCAAGAATACTAGAGGACAGCACAGTACATCAGCAAATAAGACCGTCAGTAGTGACGATGCCAGTGTGTGGTATGCCCACACCGAGCGATCAGAGTTTGCAGACTCCAATTGCGATGACTGGTGCAATCTCGTGGAGATCAATCTCGGAAGCTATCAAGAGCTATGGACCGAGAATACTCGAGACTCAGAAGAAGTACTCGAAGGACAACATGGCATGCACGAAGCTTGGCCCGCGACGGCACTGGACAGCGTGCCCATCAAAGCTTCTATGACAGAAGCCAGCAAGATATCGTTTGCCCCAGCTCGTGTTCTGGGAAGTGACCATCTGTCAGGTATACCATCAGAAGATTCTGGTGAAGACTATCTTATTGAGGATAGTGAGCAGGATGTCTATAGCACGGAGGCTGACGAGATGACTATGCCCGGCCTATTGAGGTCGGATGACTGGAATGATCAAGATTTGATCATGGATCAAGGTGATGAAGCCTATACCACCTTTGATGCCGTATTCCTCGCAGCAGTTGCTACGCTCCCTAGTGATCCTGAAGTGGATCTCTATGATTCTGGCGCAACGCGCCACATGACACCTTATCGAAACCGGTTATTCAACTATAAGCCGATCCAGCGTAAATCGATTACGGCTGCTGATCAAGGGCAGTTCTAGGCCATTGGGAAAGGCGATATGCACGTCTTTATTCCTGGAAAGCGCGGTGAGCGGACAAGAATTTTGGTCCACGATGTTTTGTATGCGCCCAAGTTAGGCGTAAGTTTGCTTTCAGTAAGCAAGATCACCGCAGCCGGTTATTCAGTAATGTTCAGAGGAACAGAGTGTCGCATCTTTGACAAAGATGACAGACTACTTGGAAAGGTGTTAATGAAGGGAGGTCTCTATCAGACAGAGATAAACATGCCTAGAGTAATGACCGCAAGTGATGAGACAATCACTGTGAGCATTGATGAGCTCCACAAGATGATAGGGCATATTGCACCTGAAGCTGCAAAGCGCTTAGTGAAGGACCATATTGTTGAGGGAATCATCATTGATAAAACTAAGTCACCACCCAAGTCCTGTGACTCATGTGAGTACGGGAAGAAGACACGGAAGCCAGTCCGGAAAACGGCTGAGCGTGAGCGTGCACAGAAGCTCGGAGAGCTTATCCATTCGGATTTATGGGGTCCTTCACCAATTCAAACTCCTCAGCATAAGGAGTATTATGTATCATATACAGACGATCATACGCGCTATTCCGTTATCTTTCTATTGAGAAAGAAAGACGAGACTTTTGAGACCTACCAGCAGCTGGAAGCGTGGTTGAACACGCAGTTCTCCACAAAGATTAAAGAGCTCCACACAGATCGCGGCGGCGAGTACTGCAGCGATGAGTTCAATGCGCATTTGGCAGCGCATGGAACAAAGCGGAATCTAACAGTCCATGACACACTGGAGCACAATGGCGTATCTGAACGCCTGAACCGAACTCTACTAGAGAAAGTAAGAGCAATGCTACATGCATCTGGATTACCGAAGAACTTATGGGGTGAAGCAGTAAAACATGCTGTATGGTTAAAGAACCGCACCGCCACAAGCGCACTCAATGGAAAGACTCCATATGAGATGCTGTACGGCAAGAAGCCTAATCTTCGAGACTTACATCAGTTTGGATGTAAAGTATGGGTCCACAATGGAGACGGATCAAAACTTGATGGCCGTGCTCGCATTGGAAGATGGCTGGGATTTGACGCTGATAGCAGCGGGCATAAGATTTATTGGCCTGACAATAGATCAATTGGAGTAGAGAGAAGTGTCAAGTTCGACGAAACTGTCGACATTCATTTACCAGAGAAAGTGCAGAATGAGGGGGAGCAAGTGAAGGAGAGTACTCAGCAGAATGCTGTAACTCAGACATTGTCCACTACAAGTGTTCCTTTTATGCAAACTCAACCATCAAGCACACAAACTGTGCAACCCCCAGTAACTCCTCAGGAGAATGCACCTCCATCACCATTATCATCATTGACACCATCTACGTCCACAATGTCATCACGCTCGGAAACAACCAAAGCATCGGAAATGCCCAACTTCCTAGGGAACCTGCTACACCGTGACGGCCTAGACCCCGGCAATGTGCGCAATGATAAGCGCAACAGAAAGCCATCCAGAAAGGTTCAAGAAATGAAAGATGCCGCAAGGGTATCTCAAGCTCCGTCAAGTGTTGACATTGGCTATGCCGACTTCTCATCAGAAGGGAATATTGAGCTAGCAATGAATGCCGCTATTGCCGAATCAGAGGCCATTGAGCCTGTATTCGAGAAAGCGAAGAAACGAATGGACTGGCCACTTTGGAAAGTGGCAATTGAAGAAGAGCTAAAGACGTTGGCTGACGCCGTAACATGGGAATTAGTCCCAAGACCCAAGAACCAGAATGTCATAGGTTCCAAGTGGGTACTACGCATCAAGAAGAAGTCCGGAGGCGTCATTGATAAATACAAAGCACGTCTTGTAGCACAAGGATTCACGCAAGTCGAAGGAGTTGACTACTTTGTCACCTTTGCACCAGTTGCCAAACTAGCATCTCTTCGGATCATTCTTGCAATTGCAGCAAGAAATGATTGGGAAATTAAAGTATTTGATTTCCATGGTGCATTTCTCAATGGAGAATTTGACCAAGAGGAAGAGATATATATGGAGCAACCTCCTGATTTTGAATTTGCAGATCAGAGGAAGTTTGTGCTACGATTGCACAAAACAATTTATGGTCTTAAACAGAGCTCTCGTAAATGGTACGAGAAGCTGACCACAGCGCTGGCGACACTAGGTTTCACTGCATTAGACAAAGATCATGCAGTCTTCAGACTTGTCCAAGGAAAGGACATCATCATCTTAGCTATCCATGTAGATGACTGTACTATCACTGGAAGCTTGAGCGCACTGATAGAAGATATTCAGATGCGCATCGCCACTTTATTTAAAGTTACTCTTCTGGGACCAATCAGCTGGTTACTCGGAATGGAGATAACTCGCAACCGGGACGAGAGAACGATTTCTCTCAATCAGACCTCATACATCGACTCTGTACTGCAACGCTTCAACATGCAAGATTGCAAACCGTCAGCCGTTCCCATGGATCCACACACTAAACTTTCTCATGACCAATGTCCATCAAACCCTGATGAGATTGCGGAGATGAAACGATATCCATATCGGGCTCTCATTGGATCATTGATTTGGATAGGGTTTGAAAGTTCAGTTCAGTTAAGTTTTTTACCTATATTTTCACACAACTGCAACTGAACTGCAACCTGATTGTAGAGTTATTCATGCAACTTGCAACTGAACTGCAGTTGCTCGAAAGACCGGTTACAGCACAGTTGTCAGAACCAGTTCAACCGGTTTAACCCCCAGAGCGGTTAAACCGGTCACAACCAGTTAAAGACCGGTTTTCCCGGCAGCCAGCTGCAAAATGAACCGCCCAGGAATCGAACCCGGGCCATTCTTTACCATTCCCACCAGATATGTGGGACAGCACTAACCACTGCGCCAGATGGACGTGGTCCTTATCCTTTTCAGAGCCCCAAGTTGGCTAACTGCAATGCCACGTACAGAAAAAAAAAACAAGTTCATATATACATGTATGTGAGTTAACAAATAATTGTACACAATGGACACTAGATACTACACAATCTTTGGAAAGAATCGAAGTCCGCGCTTCCAACGACTCTCGCGGTCCTTCCGGTATTGCTCTTTCTCCACTGCAGTGGCTCGAGCAAGTCGTGCCTCCTCCGTCTGAAAACCGTTAGCAACCCATCGGAAGAGACCTCCTGCGGTATATTGTGTGATCGAATAGCGTCGCTCGCCAGGTTGAATGGGACAATTCGAATGGACGACGATGGCTGATGGAATGAAGGTGGTACAACCAGGAGGGAACTCAATGATGAGTTTCAAGTCCCAGCATACCAGCTGACCACCGAGCTTGGGGTTATACGGTCCAAAAGGACTGATGGCGCACCAGCCGTCCGGCTTGTTCGCGCTATCAGCATGTGGGAGTGTGACTGTAGCGGGTCCACTGTTGACTGTGGTGCAGGAGAACACGCTGTTCTCAAAGTTTTGTCGTAGACGGGGATCCGATGCATGCAGCTGCTCTTGATGAGCGGCGTACTCTTCGTACATGCCGGGGTTGTAGGTGCGGAACAGAGCTAGAAAAGAAGGCTTAGATAATGTTAACTCACCAGATTGTACTCACAGTTAACGAAGCCCGAAAGACGCTGTATCGCCCGGTTTCCCAGCAGTCCTTCCATGTATCGCCGTACACTTTTTGACAGACGTCGGTTCCCCGGCCGCTGTCGAGAGTGGGGGTCAGTTGCTGCATTGCATGTGGCAGGAAGTACTGACCATCTCACCACCCCCATATGATACGCCGATGGCAGTGGCGGGAAAGGGCCCGCGCTTATGTTTCTTCTCCTTCTTGGAGAAGTGCACCCCCACCTTACCCTCCTCGATGGCACGAACGATCTCATCCTCAACTTCCTCCTTCCAGCGAACCTTGTCGCGAGGGCGACCGCCAATAACGATCAACAGTCGACCGTGGCGATCCACCACCAGAATCGTGCCATCTCCGTTGTGGCCGAGATATCGAAACCCCGCCTCGTGCTGCAGGGCAACAGCATCTCGTTTATCAGGAGGGGGTTTACGCCGGAGGCCCCCGAAACCGGAAGAGTTGACGGGGAGGTAAGCGGCATCAATGTCCACCATCTCGACGTCGTCCATTGCTCCTGCGCGGCGCTTCTTGCATACGCCCTTCACCCCGTCCCCAGTCGCATCCTGCACAAGACGACGCTTGGCGGCACGGCGTTGCTTGGAGCTCCGCGCCTGGTGATTACGTGGGGGCGGAGGGGGAGAGGAGGTGGGGTCCGGGGGACAAGGGGAGGCGTGCGGGGGACCAGAGGGGGCGTGCGGGGGACCAGAGGGGGCGTGCGGGGGTTGCTGATGAGGGAGCCGCAGGGAGGGAGCGGCATAGTCGGCGGGGGGAGCGGGGGGAGCGGACGAAGAGAGGGCGGGGTTGTTTGGCAGGGTTACGCGCCTCAACGGGGCGGAGGGGGGGGTGTGCGGCCTGGGATGGGCAAGGCGAGCGTCTGGGGGAGCCGGCTATCCAGCAGAGGGGGGTGGATTAGTGTGTGAGTAGAGTCTCACATGGCGAGGCACGCACCTCGTGGTTGTCAGACGCGCCGTCCGACACGTCGTCGCGGCCGTCTTCATCGCCATCGGAGCCCTCAAGGTCATCGTCCTGATCAGACGCGTCGTCTCCAAGCGCGTCAAGTTCTGCGAAACGTAGACGGAGGAGATCCTCGACGTCGACGTCGACTGTCACGACTTCGCAGTCGGCATATGGCGTGAAAATCTTCCCGGAGCGCGTCGTGCGCCCCATTGCTGAATGGAGAACGTCAGCATTGACCGGGGAGGGAACAAGACAAGAAAAGAGAAAAAATAAAAGAACCTCACTCCGACGCGCCATGCGGTCGCGTCCCATGGTCGAGTCGTCGGGCACGACGCGCCGGAGTGGGGGTGGTGGGAGAAGGAAGGAAGAGAAAAAAACATGAGTGGAAGACGAGCTTACCTTGGCCGAAGTTCACGGCAGCAAGGCGCGCTGCTTGCTTTTGAGGTGGTGGTTGAGAGCAAGTGAAGACAACCAAGCAGTCAACAAAGTATATGCAAACATCACGTGCAGGCACTTACCTTAGGGTGCCCATATCTAATCTCGAGACTGTAACAGACGCGCGCCGCACAAGAGGCACGATGCATCGCCAGCAGCGTTGCGAAGGACGACGACGACGACAAGCAGCATGCTGCCATCGTCGTCGTGGCGAGTCCAGAGTCTGAGTCGGCGTTCAACCCGACCCAGCTTTGGACGGACCGAGACCAATGACATCATTGGTCTCGCTCTCTCTGCAACGGCCACTATCGGGGACAACGACGACGGCCACGCCGAACGCGGACGCTCATGACTTCCCGATGGCCACCCCGACGATGGATGGAACATGGGTGGGGCCTGTCCGCAGAGATGGGGTGCGCCGCTTGGATGCGGGCGCCCTCATCAGGTGCGTGCCTCTTACGCGGATTGGCCAGATTTTTGCAGGCCCATCCGTTTGATCTACTGATTGATCAGTAGATCTGGATCTTCCAGACCGCGACGCCGGACGACCACGCAGGACGACTTCCACGCAGGACGACTACGGTGACGCTGAACGACCACCGGGACAACGACCGGGACGATTAGGACGACGGCGGTGGCGACGACGAGGACGACGACGGCGACGACTAGGATGACGATGGCGACGACATGGACGACCACGGCCACTGCGGCCAATTCTCCCCCCGCCAACCCCCGCCACGACCCGCGACGCGGTGCACGCCTCCTCGGGGCCATGATACCCCGCATCACCCACCCTTCCCAGCCCCGCCCAGACGCTCCGCTTGCCAAAACTGCGCCGTTGATAAGGGCGCTTATGAACGGCGCAGTTTTGACCAGCGGACTGTCCCGGGCGTCGCGTTCACAATTGTATCCCGCCCCCTTCTCTTGCCTTTCTTACTTTTAGTATTTGTATCTACTTTGATAACCCACTAATCATTTTCAATCCAATTCATCGCATATACATATTGACTCGGTGCTCCAAATGAACAATGACCCACTTCCAAGATACAAGAACCAACTTCAAGCGGCGGCAATACGACGCGGCCGCGGCCCAGCAGCAGAACCACTGCCACCACTGCCATCTCGTCGGTGCGGCGCATCGCGTTCCTCGTCACTGCAATCGCCCGCCAACTCGTCCACTTCCTCCTCCTCTGTCTCCGTGTCTTTCTTACGCCCCTTCTTCGCGGCACGTCTGGAAGATGTTTTCGACCGCGTAGTAGCTCTGTACATTGTGTGGGTTATCATTTCTGCTAATGGAAAATGCCACACACCCTCTTTTGCGTGCGCGATAAGCTGCCATTTCTTCCCGATGCTGGACGCGGTACAATTCGCGTAGAACGGGGTCCTCATTGATTGCCGCACGATGCTTTGCCATCCCCGCACGCGCCGCGCGCTTGCGATACTCCTGGTAGTCCGGATCGCTGCTCTTCTTGCGTGCTGCCCCCTTGACTGTGGGGCCCCGCGGTGCTCCCCGGATGCGCGGACGACCCCTTCTACTGGGCTGAGTCGAGGTGCCGGACGTCTCTGCGGCCACTGTTCGTCCCTTGCGCTTGCCACTCGATGATTTTTGCTCATGCTCCATCCGTGCTGCACGAACCTGGGCGGCACTTGGTTGGAATCGACCACGCGCTGGTCCAAATGGCAAGGGCGGGATGAGTGTGGGGGACGGAGAACGGTGGCGGCCGCCGTCGTCGCTACTTTGACCAGTTTTCGCGTCGGATTCGTCATCAGCGTCCTCGTCCTCGTCGGCGGCGGTGCTGGCCTGATACGATGAGTCCGAGTCATCACTACTGGAAACGCGGAGTTGCTTGCGCGTAGGATGCTGCGATGAATCCGCGTCATCACTAGAGGATGCTGTACTGGAAACGCGGCGTCGTTTGCGCGTAGGATGATGGGTGCGGGTGGAAGATGAACATGCGGCCTGTGGCAGCGGCCTTACACGCGGGCGCACGCGAACCGATGGCCCGGCGTCATCGGCGGCAGATGCGGCGGGGTCGACGGCAGGTGGGGCAGGCGGTGGTGGATGACGGCGGCGGTAGCCGACGAGGAGAGGTTCCTCGTCGCTACTGGAAGAGTCGGGGGACGGCGTTCGCACTGTGACCGAAGTAGGCCATATCGAGAGGCGAGAGGAAGCTGGGGAGGGAGAACGGCTGCCAAACTGCCACTCCCACTCCCAAGGCGCGTCGTCCATGGCGCCGTCTTCATCATCGCTGCCGTAATCGTTCGAAACGAGTGATTGGGCGGGTGGGAGCGCAGGTGGGTCTGGGTCTGGGGATGATGGCGGGGATGGGCTGCGTGGCCGGTCGATGTTGGGGAGCTGATCGCGTACGATGAAGTCGGTGCAATCGTGTCGCGAGCCCCGCATCAAGTAGGCAATGTCGTACCTCAGAGCCCGGAGGTCATAGTCGCGCGCCGAAGTAGCGCTCTGCTGATCGCTGCGGTAGAGAAGGGCGGCATCCTCCGCCAATTCGATCGTGAAGTATCGGTATACGGATGTTGAGGACGCGTGTCGGCCGTCACCCGTGGACGCGTCCACCATGCTGGGTGGTGATGGCTGAGAGGAGAGAATGAGGAGAATCAAATTTGATGTCCGATCGATGTGACTAACTCATTTCATAAGCAAGTATTTTTAACTCATTTCACAAGAAGGCTGGATTCGCATTTATTTTTGTTAACACACACATTTGCAGAACCAACATCCATGCTCAAAGCAAGGCCTAGGGAGTTTGATTTTTGCAAGTACTATTTGTCATGTCTTAGCTACCAAGAAGTAAATGCCCAGGTCTGCTCATACCATGAACGGGTGGCTGTTTCCTCTAACGTTAGAGCAAGTTGATCAAGTGTGATCGCCTTGTTACTTGTACTCGGACCATCACCATGCCCCGACTTAAACAACCGCGCTACCACACCAACCCCGCGCATGCGGCTGCTGCCTTTGCCGCAGACTACCGCAATGCGCGAACTCATACACAGCGGGATATGTACTGCAAGGAATATGATGCAGCCGTTATCTGGAGCCTTACCACATCCGTTGGGCAACAACTCACTCCTCGGGACCAGTTGCTACACTCGCCTTCCCCCTCCCTATCCGACACTGATGGCGAGCCATCCAGCCATTCATCTGGCAGTGATTCATCGGACGACGAGCCACTCATTGTCCAACATCGTCGTAGACATCCTCCCGTGCCATCCATCCTCACTACCACGGACATGAAGCTCCGTCCCGCCCCAACCTTGGAACAAAAGCGTCTGGAGGCACGTCGGAAGTCTGCAGAGTGCATGGCAAGATTGCGTGCTAAACGGAAACTTGACGCTGCTCAGCATGGACAGCATCGTGACAAGCACAATGAGCAGGCTGCCACATATCGTGCTAAAAATCGGGCAGAAATCAGGCGCAAGCAAGAGCAGCGTCGTTTCCGGTATGTTTCTATTCGATTCCTTCTGCCGCCACTGAATAGTTTTCTCAGGATCAATCCTGACGCCATGCCTCGAGCAGCTAAAATCAAACAACCCGCCAATTACTCCCTTTCTGAACGCCGCATCCATTCCATGAACAACTTCTCCAAACGTCAGCGCCGCCTCTCAAAGCAGGAGACCATTAGTGGTGCCAAGGATGTACAGTAGAGGAGGATGCGGTTGAGGTATCTTTGTGGGTTAACAATACAGCAGGGCCGGTGTACTGTAGTCCGCCTCTATCAATTCGTTCTCATGTGCAAAAATTCTTCGAGCCTCATGGGTGCATCAAGAGCAATTATATCATACATTTACACTAAGAAGGGGGTACCAGTATCTTGTCCAGGTGCATCATCTCCATATCATCAGCCAGCAGGGCCTCATATTCTCCCACTGTGACCACCTCTCGAATTGCGCCGTTAGTCTTTGCAAAGTCTACACCCTCCTTTCTCCATCGATATTTCAAGACCTGCGTCTGCTCAAAACGAAGAGGTCCAATACGTGCACGCAGTTGATCGGCATCCTGCTTGCTGGCAGAAAAAAGGCGTTCACATGGTACGGAGGATGCTTGGACAGGCAGAACATCTAGCGCCAGACGACCTACAGTTGGATAACGGCGACACGATTTCTGAATCATTTACACATTACAACTGTGGTATAAGAGAGGAATGTTAACTCACCTCCCAGTACTTGCACAAGTCCATGTCCGGTTTGGCATTAGAGGGAATGTCCTTCGAGTATGCACGGAGCTCTGCTTGCCATCCCGCAAATCCAGCAGCCTTTCTATTGGCCAGATTCTTACGGTGGCGAGCATAAGCAAGTGCAGGGTCCTCGTCGTCTTCGTCCTCAACCTCACCGGGAGGTGGCTGCATTACAACGGGCTGCTCCTCTTCTTCACTGTCGAAGGTGTCATCATCGGAAACATTGGCGTCGTTGTCGTCATCAAAGGTGAGCCGCTTGGACCAATAACTCTCCATCTGAAGAAATGTGAGGAGGATGGGTTAGGCAATATTGATAACTCACTGCCTCCTCTACAATCTTGTCGGCCTCGTCATGCCAGTTCTTGGCCTTCTTGTTGCCGGCAGCAATCTCAGCTGCCTGTTCCAAGGCACCTCCCCAATGAAGACGAATCCACTCCAACTTGTAGTACGGATGGATAACTGTACTTGGAGATGAGCCAAGAGGACGTCCCAAGATCAGACAAATGAGCACGTACACATGCCCAAAATAATCCAAGGTTTTCCATCAAAGGCCTTGTAGTATTTCCCGGCCTTGGCTAGAGCCGCATCCAGAGCATCATGATAGAGGGCATAACGGTCATTTTTACGCTTCTTTTCCCATTTTGTGATGAGACTCTCCATGCCTGGAAGTGCCAAATGTATGGTTGCATGCTCCTGGGCCGAAAAGATTTGTTGTATTTCATTCGCATCCTGCGGTGTGTTAACAAATTGATGTCATGTCAGAAAGTGAGCGCACTTGGAGTATGGCACGGCAGTCTGCAATATGATCCCAGCCTGCATCATCAATCTGAAAGGCGGACCACGGAATGTGTTTGACCAATTTGCCGTCTTTGCGCAGAGTGGTGATGGGTCCATAGATCACGTCGGCCTTTGCAATGAAGAGATTGATGGGCTGAAGAATGTGAGAAAGAAATGAATAGGAGATGAGCAGAATAGCCGCACCTTCTTCAAGGTGATGCCGCGGTCCATCATTCCAAAGGCGGTTCCCCAACGTGTATTGCCATGAAGAATCATCGAGAGGGCCGTAGGAATATCACACTCGTTGACCTGTATCTTGTGAAAGTCTTCGATGCGCTGGCCAGATGATTGTATCTGAGCATACGAATGGGTGGGTTAACAAAGCTGGTTGTGAAATGAGTTAAGACGGGCCTTGATACCAAGAGTGCGCAAGAACGCAATGACATCCAACTTGTTGTTCATTACGCGATTGTCTGGCTGTTCGGGGTCGTAGTTCCAGATGGCATCCCGGGACTCGAGGGCGGCAACTGAGGTGACGGACGTCATAAAATCACCCACGGCCAAATTGACAACATGAGCAAGACATCTAACGAAAATCAGTAGAAAGCCAATCATTGTCTCCGCCTACATACGAGAGCTGGTTTCGAGACGCCTTCCATTCGAGGCCAAGGCCGTTGTGCACCGCTTCGACGGTTTCTGAGAGGGTAGAGTTGTTGGAAGCATTGTCCAACGTGATCGGCCCAAGCTGTTGGCAATCGTCAATACATAACCAAACAAACCCCGCTCTTGCACACTTACCTTCGACGTCTTCTTGACTGGATCGATAATCCCCATCCGAATGCACATGCTGATGAAGTAGCGGCCGAGGTTATCGCCGTCATGCTTGCCTTCAATGGGCTTGAAGCCCAGCATCACCGTCTTCATGGACCAACGCATCTTTCCTTTGATTCTGACGACGCGAACAAAGGTACCGGTTCCTCCAAGATATGGGCGTTTGTTGTTATCTGCTGACCATGAATCCCCAGTGCCGCCAAGGAGACCGATTGCTTGCTGCACGGGGGTGAGTACTTGTTGTACATAGTATATTTGTTAACCCACCGCAACTTCCTTTTTATCCTCTTCAATTGCCACGATGAACTGATTATGGAGATATGTTGTGACGTTGTGGGTGCTCGGAAACTCAGAGCTTTTACTAGATGGGCGCATGGAAAAGAGGACGTTTCGAAAGAAGAGGCTATTGGCAGTGGCGTAGCTCTGGACACGCATAAGTGCGTTATCAATTTCTGACTTGGCTGCATGCTTACCTGGCTAGTTGCTGCGATAAACTTCGCGGTGTGCTCGAGTGCACTCTCCTTGGAAAACTCCGTTGGTCCGACCCTCTTCGCAAACCCCATGGATGTCAATGTTCCTGGAGCCACCCCGCCGTTTTCTGCCGCCGCCTTTGCAGCTGCCGCTGCCTCTATCTTCGCATTTAACACCTCCCGGGGCTGGGCGTGATGGTGTTCTTCGATCCCTTTTTCTTTGCAGAGCTTTGCATAGAGCGGGTAGTGCGCACTTCGGATGTGTCCCCGGGCAGTGGATGTAGAGTCAGAAAACCATGCCGGGGTCTTTCCATTCTTTTCGGATATGTTGGGATTTGCCCTGCATAGCGTGAGTCGCTGTCTATTTTATGTTCAATTCAAACTTACTTGCAGACCTGACACCAGCGTCCCTTTTTTATAGTCTTCGTCTCCGCCTTTGCATCATGAAACTCCACTTCAACCACATGCGAAAAGATAAGGTGGACGTCTTCGGCAGCCTTTCGAACAGGCTTCATGGCAGGAAGACTCGAATCATGGCGCAGCTCAACAACCTGCCCGGTGTTCAATGCCCAAGTACGACAATGGTGAGTTAACATACCTCTGGATCGGATTCCTCTGGCACCTCAACCACCTCCTTCGGTGTGGTCTTCTGGCGCTTTCGGGCTGGTGGAGCCGTACTTTTGGATGCCGCCGCTTTTTTCCGTTTTGTCGGCTTTTTGGCCGCTGCTTTGGCCTTGGGTGTGGCCTTGGCCTTGGCCTTGGCAGTTGCCCTGCTTCGCGTCTTTCGCATGGGCGCCACAGGCTCCTCCTCCTCCTCCTCCTCCTCGTCTTCGTCATCGTCGCCTGTTCCACTTGCTTCATCTCCGGCAGTTGCAGTTGGATCATCGTCTTCACTGGATGAAATCTCGTCTTCTACAGGTTCGGGGCGTTTACGGCGGGGGGGCATCGTACGAGTTGGAGGAGAATGTAGCCTGATTATTGTGCCTATTTATTGGAATTTATTGTGTGTATTTATTTACCAGGATGGGTTTCAACTCCGTGGGTTAACAATAAATCGGTTGCACTGCACGATTTACCCCTGCCTGTCAGAGGTATTTACGACTGCCTGTCAGAGGTCAAAAGGAGTCGATCTGTAGCCATGTATGGCAGAACGAATGTGACCATATGGCCAAGTGGAAAAATAGCCTCACTGATGCAATGGTGTCTTTGGTGGTCAGAACTCCCCGGGTTCGATTCCTGGGGGTTCATTTTATTTGGGAGGCCTTGTGAGCGGTTTTAACCGGTTGCAACTGGTTAAACTGCGGGGCAGTTTAACCGGTTGAATCGGTTTTACTACGGTTAAATGTTAACTCACTGATGTGAACAACTCACAACTGCAACCGGTTGGCAGTTGTTCAACTGAGCTCATCTCTAGTGGAACTTGCAGTTCAGTTCAGTTTTCTGAACGGTTTTTTTCGGTTTTTACAACTGAACTTTCAAACCCTAGATTTGGATCACGACTGGAACACGACCAGACATTGCGTATGCAGCAACAGTTCTCTCCAGATTTGCAGACAATCCAGGCCTTGCAGATTAGCAAGCAGCCAAGCGCGTACTACAGTACCTCAAAGGTACACATACCTGGACTCTGACATACGGAGGAGAAGGAAGGAAGACAGGCTTAGAGGGCTATGTCGATGCAGACGGTATGTCGCTGGACAACCGTAAAGCTATTTCAGGATATGCATTTCTCATAGATGGAGGTGCAGTATCTTGGTCGTCAAAGCAACAGGAACTTGTTGCATTATCCACCACAGAGGCTGAATATGTAGCCCTGACTTACGCCAGCAAAGAGGCATTGTGGATTCGACACTTTATAGGTGAACTGTTCAAGCCAGTCAAAGAACCTATCATCATTTATGACGACAACCAAGGAGCAATCAGTCTAGCTCATGCTGAGTTAGGACAATTCCATGCTCGCACAAAGCACATCGACATCAGATACCATTTTATTCGGTATTCAATTCAAGAAGACAAGATTGAACTTGCTTATTGCCCTACAGAGGATATGATCGCAGATCTCCTCACGAAAGCTCTTCCTAGTATGAAGGCGAAACACTTTGCCACTTCACTTGGGCTCCTCTCGGCTTGAGGGGGAGTGTTGGAGGGCAAGCCGGATATGGCATCCGGGACCCGGATTTGGAGTTACATGCTTGAGTCATGCCTGACTCACAGATGTGACTCTGTATGACTCACATCCAATAGCAAAAGACTTGTAGTCAGTAGTATGAGTCAGTATGAGTCACAGTGACTCATTATTGTAGATATCCATGGACATGAGTCAGAACTAGTCAGGACTAGTCAGTAGTAGTCATCCCAAGTCAGTTCTAGTCATATGTAGTCAGTAATGTGTTTAAAAATAGCACAGTAGTTTAGGTATATAAGTAGCTCAATGCAATGCACCACTGTAGTCTGCAAGAAGCAACTAGCAAGTATTTATACTATTTCCCACGTGTCGCCACACTCGATCAAGAAACCTTTCAATAGCGGTGGGTTTGGACACTGCATTCTTGTATATATCTCATTACGAGAGAACTCTCGTCTTTGAATTTGGCTAGTGTACATTGTTGCCAAAGCTACAGCAGGGAAAGGTGTTAGAGAGTATAGCTTCAAGCTTGTCGACAACTTGTGGGTGTGGATGAGAAAAGGTAAGAGGACATGAATGGCTAGCAACCCGTCTAATTTGAGCAGCACCATTTCTCGATATCATCCCCCGTCGGTCCGACAGGCAATCCGGACGCCGCGAGATTGCACTGGTGGAACGCCCTGACCTGATCTGGCGCAAAAGTACCACCACACTATGCAGGACACCCCGATTGTGGAACAGCACCAAGCACTGCATGAAACATACAATATTTACGCCAGAAATATGGTAAAAAAATGTAAAATTTATTTAGCATTTTTTCACTTCAAAATTGATAAAAATATCATAAATTTAAGTAAAAATATGCTAAAGATATACTATACTTTTGTATATTCAAGTATATTTAACATATTTTCATCTCTTTTTATGATAATTTTATTATTTTTCAAGTGAAAAAATGCTAAATAAATTTTACATTTTTTTATCATATTTCCGGCATAAATATTGTATGTTTCATGCAGTGAAGTCCTTCTTGTGCCACTCGTGCACATAGACTAGCTATAAACACACATTTTTTGTAAAATGATGCTGCAGATAACTAAGAGATTACGCACGCTGGGCGAGATACCCGGTCTTTGCATGAAGTACAATATCTGCCTCACTTTCGCCAGATCCTTGATGTGCGCACCGTCGGAGTATAAAGCGCCTGGCATTCTCGTTCTATCTGGATCGACAAGCAACTCAGCGATGCCACAAGCATGCACCTGCAATTGAAGCGCACCCGTCATTTCATTCGTCCAAAGCAGGAGCAGGGCCTGGATCTTATCATCGTTCCATGGCGGGAGCTCACTTAGAGGCAGCTCCAGCCCATCTGACTCTAGCCCCAGGCCCGTAGGAACTGCCTTGGCGGCAGCTATCCAGGTATACGGGTAGGGCGCATACTGCGCTGATGTGCAAGTTCGGAATAGACCTCTGAAAAAGAAGCTATCGTCTAACCACACTATCAATCCTTATCACAACTAACACTCCTTGTAAGGGAGCTGGGGTGCACAAAGGTTCGTGAGAACAAGGTGCTTTTGGGTAATGGAGAAATAGAGATGTATTCCGAACGTTGTAGTTAAACTACGAGTTGTTTTTGGGGGTGTAGGGATTCTGATCGAAATGATACAAGAAAACCTTGAAGTCGTAGGCCGAACCTCTTGACGTATGAAGACCTTAAACAGCGCGAGGCAATGTAGCTTCTACCTATCAAGTGCTCTGGTGTACAAGGACTTTGTCTTGGAATCGTCAGGCCGCTACCGCAGGTTTTACGCCACTGGACTGCTAACGATAAGGACTCCTCCTTGCACTTAAACCAAACTTCTAGTGTCTTGCACCGGGACCAAAGGTTCCGAAAAGTGTCTCAGACGTTGACAACACTCGTTCAGACTCAACTTATTCCTCAAAGGAAAGTACTTCACGAAATAGCGTGAATGCAGGGCAGAACCACTTGCAAACCGGCCTTCTTGCGAATACAAGGTTCTAACACCAAGTAGATTCGTTGGTACTCGACTTGGTACGTCGGAATAAGGTTCTTTTGAGTCCTTCAAGGAGCTTGGCAACACCTGATGTCTTTAAATCTTGGAAAGGTCTTTGGGGTCTTTGGGGTACTTTGCAGAAATGAGTCGAAACTTGAGATAGATTCACTACAATGGCTGCGTCTGACTAGCGGCTACTGGGGGGGGATCTAAGCTACCGAAATATGGGTCCTTTGGCCCCTTTTATACTACTGGTGGACTCCTACTGAGTAAGCATCTATTCTAGGATCGGATACATCGGACATTCGAGTCATACAAGTACTGGTTTCTCATTGGCTATCCCTTGTCGAAACGACTGCGGGTGGAGCGCTTGGTCCTTTAGCCATATACGCCACCTTGGCGGTATGGTGCAATCCTTTCGTGCCAGGCACTCAAGGTCCGAGAAGGACTTTGTTCCTTTTGTATCTTTATGGTGCAAGGTCCTATGGACACCTGCTTTCTTGTGACTAGGTCGGCTTGATAGCAGCAAGAACATCCTTTCGAGCGCGGACGCCACAGAGGAGTGCTTTCTTAAGGTGGTAATACACCCTTCTTTCGGGGTGGTCCTTGATCGTGGATCATGATCGATTGACATAGCGGAAGGCGTCGGTTCGGAGTCGGTGACAACTCCGAAGGTAATTCTCAAGAAGGGTATGACGTCCTTGAGCTATTTTGGGACCTTCCAGGTCTTAGGTTCCGACGTGCGCAGGTCCTGGGTTGCTCTGCCTGAGCAGCTTAGAGTCCTTTGGGACCTCCTTGAGTGCGAATGGTGATAGCACAAAGTCTGTAGTACAAGGTACACGCAAAGGTACAGAATCTTGAAAGAGATCCAACGCGCAGATAAGGATATTCGGACAAAGGTGATTGAAGGTTTCGATCGCGCCTGTCCTAATGGACTTATTAAGACGCCAGAACCTTGTCCTGGAGGCTTGCCCGCGTCAAGGCAGTAACTCCTGCGTGCTCTATCCTAGGTACTTGACTGGAGGTTCCTAAGGTCCTTGGGCTACTTAGGAATCGCAAAATTCCCTGTTTCTAGTACTGGAATAGTACCCTGCGTATCATCTCCCCTTGACTTATGAAATGTCGTCCCCGACATAGTCCTGGACAGTTCATAACCGTCATCCTGAATACCAGGTCGTCGTGACGAAGTCCCCTTTCGGTTTCTGGCGCCCAATGAACCCTCCTTTTGCCTGTCTTTATTCCACTATAAAAGGTTCTGGGACTTGTCCCCAGACCTTTCATTCCTGTCTCTTCTCGTCTCATGGCTTCCAAAACCTGGACTCCTATCGCAAAACTGCTCCCCACAGCGCCGTATGTTCTGTCCGCGAAGGACTTGATCACTACTTGCGACCTTGGCGCCGGTCTTGTCGCTTATGCGATTGACTACGACCCTCCTGACAACACGCCCGACTTCCTTATGTACCTTGGCATGCACCTTACGCTTCTCATTCCTAAGATCCATCGGCTGGACCTCAAGAAGGCGTGTGTGAACCCCGACCTGGCACAGGAGATTACGGTTTATGTTGACAAGATCATGGAGCGAGTCCTTGTGCGTCCTTTACTTTGCTATAATCCTTCCTGGACCTGACTTTATCTTTGTATTTGGTTCCTTAGTCTGCTGCCCATGTCCTTTGGACCTTTCTTGCTGATTCCAAGGTGTCGACGGACATGGCCACGTTCCTTTTCAACCTTTGCTTCTATATTGGGATGTTGGTGCACCTTCTGGGGATTCACCCTCAGACACCGACGCACCACATCGCCTATATTTTCCAATGCTGCAAGAAGGCGTCTAACGCCCACTTTCCTGATGCCTCGTGCCTTGTCTTGATTCCTTATTCTGTCCTTAGTTCAGAGCTACCTTAGCTACCATTGTAGCCAGCTGAGCATAGAATAAGTCTTAAATAAATTTTTTTATAGTCTTTGAATAAATGGACCGATGTCCCTCTATTCCCTCTTTACTTTTCTGATGACGTCCCCGTCATCTGGTATGGATACCTTAGCTTCCTTTGAACCTTTCTGGTTTGTTCCTGAGTGCTTAAGGTCACATAGTTCTTGCAAGGATGTCTAAGGTCTTTGTGATCGGCTTACTTATGAAGTGTAGTCGATCAAAGAAACGTTTTCCCAGGTCTATAGGATCTCGTCGCGATACAAAAGGAATTACACGGAACTGAGCTATCTTGTCTTTGTAGATCGTTCCGTCCAACTCGCAGACAACATAGTTTCCTGCGGAGGTCCTTGTTACTACCACGTAAGGTCCCATAAACCTTTCCTTGAACTTCGCATTCATTTCTGACTCGATCCTAGTGTTCCTTACTAGTACCAGCTCACCAGTTTTGAATTTGTAGCGAGGGATACTGTTCTGGAAGTCCTCCAGGAACTTTGCAGCGGCCTTCTGTTTATTGTGCATGACCTTTGACCTTAGTTTAACAGTATCCTCTTTGTGCTTGATGAGCTGCCTAGCTCGGAAGGCAACAAGGTCCGAATGAGAGACCCGTTGGTTTGGCGGCTCAACCAGCCAAGTCAATTCCTCCAGGTCCATTGGCATGATTGGTTCACAACCGGTTACTGCCTGGAACGCTGAAGTACCTAGACTTCTCTTTATGGTAATGCGCTCCGCCCAAAGGACCTCGTGTAGGAACTCTGGCCATTGCTCAGGTTTTCCCCTGCATACCTTGAAGAGAGATTGACGGATATCCCAGTGTCCTCGTTCAACCTTTCCATTGGCTTGTTTATTGTACGCCGTAATCAAGATACCTGTAATACCATATTTTTGTTCAATGTGTACTAAGGCTTTCTTGATTGCTGGCCCATTATCGGTTACAATTTCCTTGATACAACCCCACCTGCACAGAATGTCTTCAAAGATCCATTCTCCCAGTGACTCAGCGGTCTCTTCCTTGAGAGCCCTTGCCTCTGGCCAACTTGTTAATCCACACCTTGCTACGGTCACAGCGTTGAAGCCAGCCCATTTCGAAGGTCGTTTCTTCCTAGTGGATTCTTCCCCTGCCTTAGGCATCCTGAAGGTGTCTATATAAGCCCTTTCGTAGATACCTGGAGTAGAGGTAATGGTTGGTGCCACCTTTATGTTTCGTTTCTGGCGTTTTTGACATAGTACACAGGTCCTTACATACCATCGTATGTCGACTTCCATACCTGGCCACCAGAACCGTTTCATGATGAGTTGTAACACGGAATACTGTCCTTTGTGTCCTGCTCGGTCATGTAGAGCCTTACAAACCGGGATTCGTTCATTTGGAAGTAACACTCGACGGGGGTGGGAGTCCGCATGTGTTCGGTATAACCTTTCATGCTGGACAAAGAAGTCTTTGCTCCATTTCTCCAAATCTTTGTCCTCCAGTACATCTTCCGATTGTAAGTAAGGTTGGAGTTTGGGCAAATAGGTCTCCCACAACCGCTCCCGTCTGCTCTTATTGAGCTCCGGGAACTCCGTGATATGCATCCATCCTTCGATATCCTTGCCGTTGACTAGTCCGCAAGTCCTTACCGCTTTAGAAACCTTTATATGGTCTGGCAAAGGACTCCGTACTATTTCTTGGAAGAAGCCTCCCCTGCTGTCGATGTCATTCCTGAAGGTGTCAAAGTCCAAAGGTTGCTTTTCTATAGGCAGACCTTTGGGCTCCTGGTACTCAAAGGTATTGACTTCGTCATCCTCTACCTCTACTTGAGGTCTGGGTACTACTACATCCTGCTCTGAAGCTGGACGGCGACTTAAACCATCCGGGCCATGAACCTTTCCTGGTACGTGTACAAGCGTGAAGTGGTACATCAAGATCTCCTCAGCCCACCTTTGTAGGTTTGCGTTCGCTAAGGAGTCCACGTTGGATAACATGCCCTTGATGTATTTGGCATCTACTTCAATTTCTAGTTTTCTACAACCTAGAAGGTAGTACTTGCACGCGGCCAGGGCTCTGAAGAGCCCGTATAGTTCTCGCTTGGCTTGCGAGTACCTGGCCTCTCTTTCGTTCAGTGTCAGAGACATAAACTTTGCAAAGTATCGTTTCTTGGGGTCATTGGGATCTACTTGTGATAGGTAGAACCCTACTGCTTGGTAAGATGTATCTACCGAGAGCGTGATGGGCGTAGACCATTCGTAGTTTAGTGGTTTCAGCATTGGACAAGTCCATATGGCTTCCTTTAAGGTATCCATACTTTCTTGCTCCTCGTCTGTCCATCTGAACTTGGTAATGTCTTTGGTTAACCTGGTCAAAGGTAACGCCTTCTTAGAATAGTCCTTTACGAATGCTCTGAAGATGCCAGCTGTTCCCAGGAACGAACGGACTTCCGTGAGCGCTTTACAAGGGGGCCAATCCGAGATCACTTTAACGCGATCTTCGGCTGGCTTTCTACCTTTATAGGTACAGACATGTCCCACTACCACAATCTCTTCTGCACAAATAATAGCCTTGTGGCCCGAAAAGGTACCTCCGGCATGCTTCATTCGTTGTATGATTCGATTCATGTTCACAAGGTGTTCCCAGACAAAACGCCTCACTTCAGGGTGTCCTGGAAGCGTTTCGTAGGTACCATCTGCTTGCTCATATCGCGTGGTGGGTCCGCGGACGGGCACATCATCGATGTAAGGTCTGGTAAAAGCTGGTATTTCATCCTTGAGAATCGTTGTAACGTCGTCATGGAAGATAGGTACTGAATTGGTCCAGCCCATTGGTAAGGTCTTTAATCTTAACGCTCCGTAAGGTGTCGAGAAGGTGGTCATATCGCGGGACGCGGTGGCAAGGAGTCGTTCATCGTATCCGACAAACAGGTCCAAGGTTCCTCCACAACTTCGTCCTGCAAAGGACTCCGCCAGTTCCTCCGTGGCTGGAGGTAACCCTGAGTGCGCAATGGTCACTGCATTAAGTGGTTCCAGACTATGCACTAGGCGAAGTTTCTTTCCATCCTTCTTAACCACACAGAACCACCTGGAGCGGTATGAGGAGTTCGAAGGCTCATACACGCCCGAGTCTAGTTTGTGCTTGATAATCTTACAGACTTCGTCGTAGATTCCTGGTGGAATTGGTATATTCCTTAACACCCAAGGTGTGTGTGGTATTACCGGGATATCCACTGGTGGAAAGAACTCTGGTTTGAAGTGTCCTTTCTCGGATTCTTCCCAGGCAAAGCCTTCATTCTGATTACAGATTAGGGAGTCCACAATCCGTCTTTCTGCTTCCGTCAGGAAGTTTCCTACATGGTCGGCTTGTATCTGTTCCCTCCTTTCCGCGGTATATCTACCGGTGGGTACGAAGGGTGGTGGATCAGGTACTAATTCAGGCATCCCAGCTAAAGGATCTTCATGAATGTGGCGCTTGATCCTAAATTCTTCAGGTAAGGTTCCCAGATGAGCTTTGGTCTTCAAGGCCACTGGTTTGTACTTCTTCCCTACGAATACACCCCTCTTAGGGATCCGACTTTCTAACCTTAGGAACTCCTGTTGCGCCTCCGCCATGTAATCCTTTGGTAAGGTTACCGACAAGCCCTTAAAAACTTGTTCTAGCCCCTTTGGTACTCCGTAAAAGAGATTCAAAGTGGCCGAGGTGTAGGACTTAAATTCTTCTTGATCTTCCGCAATCTGGTTGATATTGAATACCTTGCGAAAGCCCTGTGTCTTGGATGGGACCTTCAACAGTCCCGAAGGTCTCACCATGTGGCCTGGGACTGTCATAGGTGTTGACGCTTGATGCATGGATGTCTGCATAAAGGCGTGTTGTTTCCTTAGTATTTTGGCTGCCTGATGAACCTTACTGGGTGATTTCTTCAGGTATAAGGACGTTAAGTCCCCTTCGCTGAAGGTCTCCCTGTCATCTCCAGGTATCCAAGATTGCTTTACTTCGATGTTTCCTTCTGGTGACCTTTCGAGGATCAACACTGCTTCTCCGTAGGAATCCCCTATGTCCTTGGGTTCCCGTAAAAACCCGTTTGTCCACCGGGGATCATATGCCTTGGGATTTGACCTCTACGGTAGGAAGGTAAAGATAACTTCTTTCCGTTCGTATTATCCGTCAGGGTACCTATTGCATTTCCATTGGGAAGGTTGGTGATAACTAGGTTGGACACGATCTCGAAAGGTCGTCCCAGTAGCACCTCATAGGCTGGATCCTGTAACACATGCAATTGGAGGTAGTAGACAATTCCTTCGAAGTCGAAGGGTATGTTACGAGCCAACCCTAAGGTACTGGTTCGTCCCTTGTCCGCACTTTCCATGGTAATGGTAAAAGTGGGATCATAGGCTATTCCTAGTTCCAATGCTGCCTTGAGTGAAATGGAGGCGATCTGCGACCCACCATCCACTAAACTCTCCTTTTTACCATTCTTGTTGATCAAAGGCCAAAAGGTTCGTAAGTCTGCGTTTTCTGGTGCCATATTACCACTTATCATTTGAAAGGGACCAGTATAGTGACCTCCTGAAAGGTTTACAAACTGTTCTACCGCATCGTGGACTACAATGCCACCAATAGGTAAATCACCCTTCTCCTGAAAGTTGACTGAATACAGCTCTGGTTGGAAGTGATCTTGTACCGTATCGGCCACTACTTCCGTCCGGAATACAGACACAGGCGTATTGCGCTTCCTGATGAAGTCTGAAATACTCTGCTGCCACGGGGGGTTGGTGGCTAGCAGTGCTTCGGGTAGCAAGAATTTCCAAGCTTCGCGCCAGCTGGGATTCTTGTGTAAGAGCTCCTCTGCCAGACTTCGGCGTTGGAAACTCTTTACCTTAGGTTCCTTAGGGTTTGTCTTAGGTTGATTCTTTTCTGGCAGAGTTGAATCTGCTTTTGGATGCGGCGCCGGGTCTGGTTCTTCCATCGCAAGGACTTCGTCAAGGAGTTCCTGGTTAACAGGTTCTACTTCTTGAGTGACCTCCGGGTTGGAGAATGATACCTTAGGCGGTGCTGCTTTTGGGATGACCACGGACACCCGGTCCTTGGGCCATGAGGCTAACCTCTTTTGTGGAGTTGAATCCAAAGGTGCACTAGGTGCTTTTGTGCTCTGACGAGTTTGACGAGTTTCTACAGTGAACTGGCTCTCCGGAGGAGTATGTGCTAACTGCACTCCTTCCTTCATCGAGCCCTGCCGAAACCCTAATAGGCGTCGGGGGCAAACTCTTCATCTTGGGCGGGAGCTTGCACATACATTGAGACCTCAGGTGCAAACTCGTCTTCCTGCGATTGAAACGCAGATACCTTAGGTGCATTCTCTTGTTGGAACTTCTGAACCTGTTCCCAGGGACTCAGAGGTTGCTTCGGACTAACCCTTTGAATAGGTTGACTGGTAGTTCCATTGGTTACATGATATATGTTGGTACCACCAGGCTTGTAGATATGACCATTACTTTCGCACATTTCCTTGGTGGGACAATTGGCTACAATATGTCCTAGTTCACGACAGAAGTAGCACCTTCCATCGTTAACTACAAACTTGTTTCCTGGGAACGCGCCTGAAGGAGCTTTGTATACTCCATTCGGTAGGTTGGTCGGGACTGAGACACCTTGAGCAGGCGTTTGTAGATAAACCGGCAAGGCTTCTTGTACAAAACCTTGAGTGCGAAGACCTTGCGGACCCCCACGTTGCAAGGTATGGAGAAGCTCTGCTATCATCTTTTGATCAGCCTTGCGGGCCTCTTCGCGTTCCTTTTCTCCTTTTTGGATAATATCCTGGAGACTAGCTACCCGGTTAAGGTATTCGTCCAACTCCTCCGTTTTGATTCGGGTGGTAGAGGCAGGAATCAAGTCCCTGTTATAGGGACTCTCCCTAGCGCTTTTACTCATCCACTTATCCGTCAAGAAGTAATTGGAGATTGCCGCCTCCACCTCTGCTAAGGTGAAGTCATAGGTGGGGGTAGTCCCGGCCGCAGCGTTAGCTTTAGCGTCACGTCTGAGATCCCCAAGGACATTATGCCAAACTCCCTCTGTAATAGAGGACTTGATATCTTCTATGGCTCCCTTATTGGTAAGTTCTCCCGACGTGATAAGATGTCCCATGATATGGAGCACTTCACGCTGAAAGCTTTCCCATTTTTGCTTATTGGCTATTGGCCTAGCCAGGTACGGTTCCAAGGCATCCTTTAGATCGGCTGGAACATACGTAGGATCGTTCTTTCCCTTTGAATATGAGGAGAGAACTGATTCTTGGAAGTCCGCCCAGACACCTTTTAAGTAGTCTGGGTTTTTATGCCACCTAAGGCGTTGTTCATGGCCGGCATATAGCGCAGCTACTTCCAACTTAGTACCTTGTTCGGTGATACCTGTCTGGTCAAAGATCCAGTTGCACATTGTGAAGAACTCCCTCACATCATCGCCGGAGTGTCCCTTGAATTTGGGGGCATCCCTTGAGAATGGTATCGGAATCTTCTTTCCTTGGATTTCCTTTTTAGCCTCAGCACTAAGCTCCTCGGAAGGTACAATTGCTCGTACCGCTATTACTGGAACTGGTATCGTGTTTTGGGTAGACGTATTGAAATTTATGAAGGGGGTAATAGGTTCTGGACTTTCGGGGTCTTCAAGGTCAGTCAAAGGACTTCCGAAAGGCGTGACAAATGCGGGACTAGGTGAGGTTCTAGAATCAGAATGCCTTCGGGTACTGGTTGGAGTTCTCGAAGGTGATCCTGGATTCGATGAAGATCTTATCCTAGAGGCAGTAGGTGTTGAAGGCGGTACTTGTGTACGTTTCTTCTTCTTTTGGTTCTTTGGAGTAGTCGGGTCTGCAAAGCGTCGCTGTGCTTGAGCTACTTCACTGGGTAAACCGTTGTAAAGTGACCCGGCGATTGGACGATTGCTTCTTAGGCGACTAGCGACACCAGAGGTTGATGGATTTGAAGATCCGGCAATAACTGAGTCTCCTTTTGGTGGTGGTGGATTTGCACGGGTCTGGCTGTTGGTGTAACGACCAGAGTTCCTTGCAGCCAGTGTCTTTTGTTTATGGAGATTCTGATCTCAAGGTCGACTTAGAAGTCTCTTTCGAAATCAAAATTTACACCCCCTCGCGGTGGGCTCCAAAATATGATGTGCAAGTTCGGAATAGACCTCTGAAAAAGAAGCTATCGTCTAACCACACTATCAATCCTTATCACAACTAACACTCCTTGTAAGGGAGCTGGGGTGCACAAAGGTTCGTGAGAACAAGGTGCTTTTGGGTAACGGAGAAATAGAGATGTATTCCGAACGTTGTAGTTAAACTACGAGTTGTTTTTGGGGGTGTAGGGATTCTGATCGAAATGATACAAGAAAACCTTGAAGTCGTAGGCCGAACCTCTTGACGTATGAAGACCTTAAACAGCGCGAGGCAATGTAGCTTCTACCTATCAAGTGCTCTGGTGTACAAGGACTTTGTCTTGGAATCGTCAGGCCGCTACCGCAGGTTTTACGCCACTGGACTGCTAACGATAAGGACTCCTCCTTGCACTTAAACCAAACTTCTAGTGTCTTGCACCGGGACCAAAGGTTCCGAAAGGTGTCTCAGACGTTGACAACACTCGTTCAGACTCAACTTATTCCTCAAAGGAAAGTACTTCATGAAATAGCGTGAATGCAGGGCAGAACCACTTGCAAACCGGCCTTCTTGCGAATACAAGGTTCTAACACCAAGTAGATTCGTTGGTACTCGACTTGGTACGTCGGAATAAGGTTCTTTTGAGTCCTTCAAGGAGCTTGGCAACACCTGATGTCTTTAAATCTTGGAAAGGTCTTTGGGGTCTTTGGGGTACTTTGCAGAAATGAGTCGAAACTTGAGATAGATTCACTACAATGGCTGCGTCTGACTAGCGGCTACTGGGGGGGGATCTAAGCTACCGAAATATGGGTCCTTTGGCCCCTTTTATACTACTGGTGGACTCCTACTGAGTAAGCATCTATTCTAGGATGGGATACATCGGACATTCGAGTCATACAAGTACTGGTTTCTCATTGGCTATCCCTTGTCGAAACGACTGCGGGTGGAGCGCTTGGTCCTTTAGCCATATACCCCACCTTGGCGGTATGGTGCAATCCTTTCGTGCCAGGCACTCAAGGTCCGAGAAGGACTTTGTTCCTTTTGTATCTTTATGGTGCAAGGTCCTATGGACACCTGCTTTCTTGTGACTAGGTCGGCTTGATAGCAGCAAGAACATCCTTTCGAGCGCGGACGCCACAGAGGAGTGCTTTCTTAAGGTGGTAATACACCCTTCTTTCGGGGTGGTCCTTGATCGTGGATCATGATCGATTGACATAGCGGAAGGCGTCGGTTCGGAGTCGGTGACAACTCCGAAGGTAATTCTCAAGAAGGGTATGACATCCTTGAGCTATTTTGGGACCTTCCAGGTCTTAGGTTCCGACGTGCGCAGGTCCTGGGTTGCTCTGCCTGAGCAGCTTAGAGTCCTTTGGGACCTCCTTGAGTGCGAATGGTGATAGCACAAAGTCTGTAGTACAAGGTACACGCAAAGGTACAGAATCTTGAAAGAGATCCAACGCGCAGATAAGGATATTCGGACAAAGGTGATCGAAGGTTTCGATCGCGCCTGTCCTAATGGACTTATTAAGACGCCAGAACCTTGTCCTGGAGGCTTGCCCGCGTCAAGGCAGTAACTCCTGCGTGCTCTATCCTAGGTACTTGACTGGAGGTTCCTAAGGTCCTTGGGCTACTTAGGAATCGCAAAATTCCCTGTTTCTAGTACTGGAATAGTACCCTGCGTATCAGCGCCCTCGTGCACACAGCAAAGCTCTTCAGTTTTGGAGGAAGAATATCAAACATTGTCCTTCTTGATACAAACGCTGTGGTGCCCAACGACACGCTCAGCTCGTTGCCTGTCCCGTCATCGTACACGCACGTCTGACACGGACTAATGGGGACTGAGACGGCATAGAGAGTGGTGACTTTGGGCGGGGAAAGGTCATAGAGCGCTGCATCGATGTGCCATCAGAAGAAACACGTTATTATTCCGGGTAGAGTCCCCAACGAGTACACACCCGGGTACCACGATACTTTACCTGGCAGAGATATAATTACTTAAGTGCTAGCTTAATCCATACCCGCAACCCGAGTACAGCTTGACCGGGTACGAGTACGGGTAACAAACGAGTGTCATGTATTAGTAACCGGGTACCATCATACCCGAGTATTGAAGCAGATAAGTAGCGGGTATACGCCCTATAGAGACGATAATATGTACAGTAGGTAAGTAAAAATCTGGCTATGCAATGTCCATAGAGTAAGTAAGTTTCAAAATTAAGAAATAACTTCCACATCCTCATCATCACGCTTGCGTTTGCGCTTGTCGTTAAAGTTCTTGATAACTTTATTGACAGGAACATGACCGTCCTTTACCCAGCCGTTAAGCAGTGTCTGGGCCGCCGTTGATTCTTCCTTCAGATTGTGACGCTTCTTCGTAACATTGAGGCCACCATGCGAGAATAGACGTTCAACGTCAGTTGAGGCAGCTAGCAAGTAGCAGATTGTAAATATGATAAAAAGACATAATACAAAAACTTACCAGGAGCTGAAATAAAGTCGCATGCCATCTGAGCAAAGGCACCAGCCGGTGTGATTTCTCGCGGGCCTTCGTTGGGAATGGGGTCGAGGCGATCATAGAAGTAGCGGAGAGGATCGGCACACTCGAAACAAGGAGAGGAAAGCCAGTCCTCAACCGGATTAGCGGCATAACGTGTGTTGGAGGGCTTGGTACGGAGTAGTTTCTCGACAGCACTGAGCGGTTCGTTGACAGTTGTGGGAGCAGGTGTGGAGGATGGAGAGGCAGTGACAAGAGGTTTGTAGTAAGTGTTGTAGGTGTCGCGCATGATGTTGGAGGCAGTAACGATCCACTCCACCTCCCAGTCGTGGTCGCGGAACCATTCAAGCTTTTTATCAGGACGCAACACTACATTCGAGTTAGAAGTAAACGTATGACTAGCTAGAAGAAACTTACTCATCGCCATGCGTGGCATGATGCTGTCGTCAGTCAAAGCATAGTACTTATTCAAGATAGCGCGAGCGCGCATAGCTGCATAGCGAACAGCCAGCCGATACTCCCCCTTCACGTTAGCAATGACAGCCTCGTAATCGGAGTTCATGGCGTCCATGAGGGGTATGATTTCATGGAGGAGAGGGACGGCTGACTTTGACATGTGCTCAGTGATGTCGATAAGCGGCTACCAAACAATCAGTACGACATTGTGTACGAGAGCAAGGAACACACCTTCGATAGCTTATGCAGCTGTTCAAGGAAACTCCAATCTTCATCCTCAAGAGCGTAGCGCTTCAAGGTGCGTGCTTGCTTTTTCCCCTTGCCTTTGCGAAGGGCTTGACACATGGCATCGATGGCAGGACGGAGAGCAAGCGCACGGGCGATGACGTTCGTATGGGTATTCCACCGCGTAACAACGGCACGTATCATCTTGAGGACGGCGATGCGTTTGGCCTTGCACATTTCCGCAAGCTCCAGCTGCAAGGCCTGTTTGTTCCAAACACGCCGGCCAAACTTGTAGAGCTGCTTAAACATTAGCAAGATCATTGGGCGCTAACGAAGAGACTCACCTTTGTCAAGACACGCTTCCCATAAGCGATCTCATCTTTATCCACATCCTGCAATTCCTCGATGCCCGATAAGATGTCGTCAAGTTCCTCATCCGCCATATCTTGCATTGCTTGTTGGAGGCTATTGAGAACGGCATCCTCATCGTCTTCTTCGCGGTTGGTCGTGTCGTTCTCCTCCTCCTCTTCATCCTCTTCGGCTTCTTCGGCTGTTAGGGAGAAGGGATCCTCTTCGTCGGGGTGGGTATCGGCATCTGCGTGCTCATCGACTTTGATAGCTTTTTTGGTTTTGATGAATGTGCCGTAGATGGCTTGACTGATTAGGTTGCAGATATGGCCAGCACAGCGGATACGGGTGTCGGAGCCGAAGATGTGGTTGGATGGGAGTTTGAGGTTGAGAGCGGTGACGAAAGTGTTGTTATTTGAGGCGTTATCTCCGGCTGAGCCCAGCAACTGCAAACCGCGTAAGAACAAGAAGATAAGAAGGGTAACTAGAACTCACCCTCTCAAGCAATTCGAACCAGTCGAGGGCGTCGTATGTAACCTCGGCAAGGTAGTCGCCAGTGTGTGATTTCTTGAGGCTATAGGAAAAGTGAGAGAATGAGTGATGATCTAAGAGAAATACCTACGGGAGCATGTCGATCGCAGTCACAGTCATCTTGCCCTTGTAGCAGTAGGCCAAAAGGAGGCCAAGGACGTCACCGCCATTGGGCGCAGCCCATCCGTCAAAGATAAGATGGAGGGCACCGGTAAAAGACTGACCAAATCATTAGCGAGGTGTTGTTGGATGGAGGAGATCGACGTACATTCAAGAAAATCTTTAGCTCATCCTTGGTCATGCGAGCGACCTCGTTCAAATCCGATGAGACAGTGGTGGCGCAGGGGATCATGCCAGCAGCCGTTGGGTCGAACATTTGAATGATCTCGCGGAAGGGCCCATCCTCACAGATGAGGAATGGACGGTGGTTAACAGCGGCCCACTTGGTAAGCAGCCAGCGAAGCTTGCCAACGGAGAAGGTACTGCCTTTGGCAAAGACATCGATGGTGGTTTGCGCTTCACCGGCCTCGGCGGTCTTCTTGGCGCGGCACTTCCTGATGTGTTTGAGAAGATTGGAGGTGCCTTGATCATGGCATTTGCGATGCGCGTGGGTAGCTGGGTCACTGCGTATATGCATTAGTAGTGCGCCAGGGAATGAGTGGGTATACGCACTACTTGCAAGTGAATTCTTGGTACCAATCGAAGCCAGTACGGAAGTTCATCCACTTGACGGTTACGGTCTCCTTGGGAAGGAAGTGGGTATACGCGTTTGAGTCCCATTTGGCTGCCTCTGGAGGAATGTTAGTATGGGCCACAGTGAATGTGAAGTTGCGTACTCATGCCGTTCTCGTGTTTGAGGCGCTCTTTAGCACGAAGCTCCCGCACGGACAAGGTGGCGCCATCTTCACTCTCCTGCTCGTCATCGTCGAGTTCGATGATGGGCGTGGCCGGCGGGGTAGTTTTGCGTTTCTTGCGTGGCTTGGACCGCTTTGATTTGCCCTTCGCCCTGGTCGATGCTTGGTCGTCTGAGTTATCCTCGGCAACGGCGGAGGCCTTGGTACGTTTTGCGGGGGGCGGTGGATCAGCCTCCTCCTCGCTGGATTCCTCGTCGGATCCCGCGGGCGAAGCAGGCCTAGCGGCAGGACGCTTGGCGCCAGAAGCGGAGAGACGAGCGCCGGTCTTCTTCTGGGAGGTGAGAGAGGCGGAGGGCTTTGAATTGCCCATGCTGCGGGTACGGTTAGCAAGGTAGATATAGTCAGCATGGCACAGATACGTACATGAGAACGAGGGGATACCGTAGATGAACGAGTCGGGAAAAGGAATGGAGTGCGCTGTTGTGCCGATAAGTAAAGGTGGCGGGCGAGCTATGAGGAATACTTACCGGCACGGCGCTCAAAGATTAGAATGATGTAGGGTACCGAATGCGTCGAGAGGCCGCAGAATAACTGGAGAGAGATGAGCGCGTCCCAGTGAAAATATGCGCCACATACCGAGTTTACAACGCCAATGCGCACGGGGCGGCTGCAAGCTAACGAGCTCACCCGAATCTCTCCTGTCCGTCTCGAAAACCTTCCCCCGAAGCTCTGCCCGCTGCCCTCCCTGCCAAAAATCTGCCCTCCCTCCCAAAAATCTCCCCTCACGGCAAGCCAACAGCGACAGACGATAAGTCTGCACTGGAGATGAGCGGAACTCGGCGATGAGTCGAGTTCCAGAGCTGCAGCGAAGATGATTCGCGCAGCTGTGAGGATACGCACCACTGGCAATAAGTCAGTGGTGGGGCGGCGAGGCGGCGAGGCGGTGGTGTATGGAAAGAGGAAGAGACCGGGACTTGAACGAATTCCAAGTCAGCCCGCCGAGGTGCCGTGCCACCAGCCACAAACAAGTTTGTGGCAAGTGGCGCGGGATCTCGGCCAAGGCAGGCGCTGGACTTGGACGTCCAAACACCGGGTTCATCAGCCGTCTCTTGTCTTTTCCCCTCACCGTCCGCCTCGCCGCCCATTCCCTCGCCGCCGCCGACCCCACGCCACTGACTTATTGCCAGTGGTGTGTCTCTTCCTTGCTGCGCGAATTATCTTCGCTGCAGCTGCAGAACTCGACTCATCGCCGAGTTCTGCTCCATCTCCTGGTATTCCTTGCAGTGCAGACTAATTGTCTGTCACTCGGCCGGCGCGGACGCTCATTCTCTGGGCCATCGGGATCGGATTGCCATCGGTGACACGCAGTGCGGCCCTGTGTACGATCGAGGTGCGTACCTTTTCTATTTGTCCTGTGTTGGCGCGTGAGCGCGTACTGATTTAATCGCCTGAATCTGTAGGTACCAGCAACCGCAACAGCGCCCAGCAACAGCGCCCATCCTTTGCAGTTGGCAGCAGCGGTGCATCCGCGCCCGTCCCTCAAGTCTGGTATATCACTATGCCCACTGTTATCGAACGACCTCACTTACCACGATCCAAGAATCCCGCCCCCGTTCTCCACTCAAGTCGGGATAGATCACGGTAAGTCTATCATTTACGAGCGACTACTGTAAGCTCAAGCACTGTTCACTAGGTACCAGCCCCCACCCTCAAGCTGCACATCTCAGTCCGAATTGGACTCGATTCCATCCCGGTGCGTCTTGAACAACTGACATGTCGACGGTAGACTAACGCTTGTATTGCTTAGACTCAGCCCATCCGCATCATGTCCGAATCCTCCTCGAGTGCTCCTGTGGTCGGCCCAGCCCGCTCCAAATACGCGCCCCTCAAGGCTTACGAGGGCAAAGTGGGCTACTTTGATGAAGCAGAGAACATGTTCGTTACCTCTCCGAATTGCGCGTACATCGAACTCCCGCCATATCCTCGCGAAGACCACACCACGATGATGCTGCGAGACCGACACTTTGGTCATGATGACCCACTCTATCACCCTCAGCCCTTCGATATTTCCGTCGCCCATCTCTCGCTCATCCGCCATCCCTCGAAACTTCAACACACTGATCAGCTCCTGTGGTACCTCCCCACGGAGTCGCACTTTGACCGCGTCAAGCTGGGAGACGCCTCATCCGGTCTTGGTACTATCGACCGCCCATTTTGCGACGTCTTGAAAGATCACTGGCGCCGCGTCAAGAAGCGGCTTTCCGACGAGAACTTGAAGCTCGCGAGCACGGACGAGAAGGACAAGCTCAAGAACGACCCCTACCTCCACGATGTTTTCCCTCGCATGAAGTATCTCGCGGGGCGCCTCGACATACCTTCCAGTTACGACGAGGCGGTCATGGTATGGTGTATGCTTCAGCGGCTTATACTCGAGGTTGAGGCGCGCATGACCTGGCTGCTCGAAGTGCGGGCAATCTTTCGCGATGTGACGGCGAAACGGGTTAGTGTCCGGAATGTGGTCGGTGCTGTGACCGACCAGAAGGACATTGCTGACAGTTTGTATCGAGTGAGTGTCTCCCTGGGCAATATCGAGCACTATACTGATCTTATCATCAGGCTGGCATTCCTGTCTGGCTCTGTCGCCCCATTGGTGCTGAAGAGGGTGTCAGAGTCGACAGCTGGGTAACGTACCCGCCGGATATGCGCCCCAAGGACTTTGTAGTGTCCTACAATCATGCAACTCCTCCCCACCCCATCGTCTTTGAGGGGAGCGTTGCCTCACTCGAACGCTATCGCGGCATGGCCCATTATATCAAGAAACTCGCCTCACCCCCCGACTTCTTCTCCAACAAGAGTGGTGTCGCTATCATTCCTTCCTCAACATCCACCACCACCACCACCTCCAAAAAGCGAACTTACTCGGCTCGGTCCTCCTCGGCTTCGACGTCTCCCGCCGTTGCCAACACTCTTCCATCCGCTGCAGGACCTTCGCGTCAGACATTCTCGGCCCAGAGCCACACGCCATGTAAGTCTCGATCTACCTAACATTAGTTCAGCCAATTCAAACTTGGTAGATCCACTACCACCGCGTCCCATCGCCCCCAAGCGCAAAGGTCCACCAACCCCCCAGCGCGATAAGTTCGTCGATGTGGACTCTCCTCTCATGCCCCGTTCGGTGGGAAGTTGGATGACAGCCCTCGCCCGGGTCAAAGCGGATACAGCCAAGCGAGTCGTTCCCGCGCAGGGAGTCAATGCCGGCTACGCTCTTCCCGACCCCAACGTCATTGCTGGCGTTGAGAAGGAGCACACGCGAGGATACATGTTCACGGCCTACGTCCGGCTTCGGCACATCCTGCACTATCGCATGCAGTCGGACGCCTTCGAACCTCTGAACGCCATGGCGTGGAGGCGGATTCTGGGCATCGAGCTCCACCCAAGCGAGGGGGAGGGGCGTTCAAAGGAGCTGCACCAAGAGATGAAGAAGGAGTTGTCCGAATGCATCGAGAAGGGCGGGCTGCAGGTGCGTAACAGTCAACTCACATATTCTTTACTAACTTCCTATCAGGGTACCGTCGATATCTCCAACCTCAGGCACTCCCTCGTTGACTGGCGCGGCACTCAACTGGAACAGAATCGAACCCCACCACCGCGAATTGCCAAGGAGATTCTCTGGGAGCTCTTCGAAATCAACTTCCGTGTTGAACTTGTCTCCCTCGACCGCCACTGCTACGAGCTCAAGCGCGAAGGATTTGCGGAGGCTGCCATGGATGTCGATGAGGAGGCCGAACAAGGAGAGGATAGGACGACCAGCAGCTTCGATGACCTGGATGCCTCATCCCACGCCGATCGACAACTTCGAGTCCTCGGTGCCATGAGTTATTGGGAGAGCAGCCTCATCCCCGGTGTTTTCGAAGACATTGAGGATGAAGGATTCGGCTCGCAATTTCATCCGGAGCGTCGACGGGCATTTGGGGACTTGTTCCGGGTGATGCGAGGGTGGCGTGGCGTTCCGGAGATGGATGCGGCCACGGTCAAGGCAGCAACCAAGTGTCTCGGAGAGAGGTCGCTGGACCTTGGAGAGCAGATCGTCGCCGAAGACCGCCTGGCCTACCATTACGTCCGATGTTTCCATCAGGTCTTTGGACGTCCTCCTCTTGTACCACACGGCCTTCGCAATTGAACATTTTATTTACATAGCACAGACATTACTTCTTGACATTCTACCACCACTCGCACCCGCACCGCTATTAATGTACACTATATATATCATCTACACTTGCCTGATCCCCGCTCACATTTTTTGGACTATTTTTTGGCATGTCATCAAATGGATTGGGATGTCTTATTGGGTGTGAAAGTAAGGCATTCATCGCCGTTTGGCTGAATGGTAATTGCCCTTGTCATCTTTGTCTTCATTGTGAAAATGGCTCTGAACTCCGCGGGTTCGATTCTCGCGGGTTCATTTTATTTCTCACCTTGCTGACCGGGTATCAGCAGGTATCCCATAAGCTCCGGCTGAGGCCTGGTCCTTACCCGTTACCCGGGTAGGGCATACCCGAGTATTGTCTAACACTCGAGTAAGGGTCCTACCAGATACGAGTACTGCATCCGGGTATACCCGTTTTCGCAGTACTCGTTGGGGACTCTACCTGTGCATCGGGTGATGCAAACCTCAATTGCCCATTGTCGTTATCTCCCAGAATGAGGCTGCTGTTGAAATGGGGAATGGCAGCAAGAACCTTCAGTTGACGGTCTGCATATGTCGAAGCATCGAGCTCGTCGTACACCATCCCCCGGATCCCCTCAATCTTCCCATCCTCGCCAGTTGTTTGCATTTCGAAACTATCAGGTACGAGGTTGTAACAGGCGCGGTCCAGGACAAGAAGATCATACCAGAAGTTGATCTCAAACAATTCGTTGAGGATCTCCTGGGCAATCTTGGGTGGTGGAACAAGACTGGACGGAAAAGACTGCCTGCGCCAGACAGCTTGCGCAGAGCCAAGATTGCTCAAGTCAACACTGCCCTAGAATGTATCTATGTTAGCAGCGGCACAGGTGAAGCAATGATACTCATACCTGCATGTTACTCTGTGTTAAACAACGAGACAAATCACGCTTGACATCTTGGTACAATTGCGCAGCCCAGCCATCCTTGGTCGAAGTGTGAATCTCGAGTCCAAGAACTTGGCGCCATTCCGGAGGGGACAACATCGGCGAGGAGGAGGATTGTAGACGATAGTGGAGGAGAGAGCGAAGCTTGAGGTATGTTGTGAACATGCTGCCACGGGTAGTCTCGAGTCCGACATTGGCAATGACATTCGGATTGGGAAGGGCATATCCACGCTGCATCCCCAGGGGCGGCTGCCGCTTTGGATCGTGCTCTTTCTTGAGGCGGTCAAGGGCATCCTTCCAGGGACCCAGAGCATGGGGCATGAGCGGTGAGACAACATCCAAGAACTTATCGCGTTCATCAGGAAACGCCCTATTGCATCAAATTATCTATAAGTACATGTTTATCATACATCTGTTTAAAAGTAGCCAAAGCCCTTACAAACTGTCAAAGCACTCTCAAGTATGTTTAAGTCAGTGTACCATGATGCTTACTTTTGAGTCCTTGAATATGTATCAAAGCACTCATAAATAGGCGTCACAAGTACAACCATTATGAAACATTTTTATTCATACACCCTATTGCAATTACTTATAATAACTCTGAAATTCTTTGAAACATATAACATCTTTATGATAAGCTTCGAAGTCTAAAAAGATCCTATACAATATACACTGTTTGATATGTGTAAATACTAAGCCAATTATTTAAGAGAAAATGAGGACAGGTATCTAAAACAGATGATTTACTAATAGGAATATCCCATTGCTCTGGAGTACACTTTGCAAAATCGGGTGTCAAGTGTGCACTTTGACGAATATTAGTAAGAGAGATAATGGACCATGCTGGAGATACGCCATCGGGTAAGTAAGCCTTCGAGAGAGAGGGGATTTTGTGGCTACGTGCAGCCTTTTGAGTAAGAACAGGCTTTGTGTACCACTCAACATATGCAAGTGGTCCACTTGGCCAGTGTGCAGGTGTTTGTACTTCAACACCATGCATCGAAAGTACTGTAGGACATCGAAAAATAACTCGAACACGTCCAATCCGCGTCCCTTGCAGGCCAGTACTCTCTGCATCATCCCCTGTCAAGACCACCACTGTGTCAAAACAGCCTCCCTCCAATGGTGACGCCTTCACAGCATCTCGTGTTTCAAAGTCATCGGTTAACCCTTCCCGACTGAACTTGAAGGAATAATATACATCAAGACCAGCAAAGGGTAGGGAAGGGTAAGGATGTGCGTTAGCACCAAGAACATCAAGACCAAGTGCGTTTAGATAGAGAAGGAGATGTGAGGAGAAAGTCGGAACACAATGCTGCTTGGCGATGCGTGCGAGAAGTTTGTTTGAAACAGTGGGATGTAGAGGCAATAGAACACGACTTTTGGATGATGGCGAGGAGGCTCCAGATATAGAGAATGACGCTACACCCAAAGACAAAGAGACAGATTGAGGTTCTATAAGAGTAGAAGAATAAGCTTAGATACTTCAAGACAGATTTGTAAATGACTGACCAAATTGTCTTTTGAGCCAGTTAGTATAGTTGTGGAAAGCATGGACATTTTCCTTACGGATGACCCAGGTGGTCATCTGTGGGTATTCATCACGTTTATTAGACGCACGCCATCCTTTCTTCGCAAAATCAATGTGAAGGCGCTCAAACATCTCCGTGTTGAAGTTGTTCGTTGCACCGAAATAGCGAATAGACTGGACATAGTGGCGAAGAGAGTGTATTTTGGGAAAGTTGAAGTCTTTACGAAGACCGACAAGAATGAAGTAGGATTTGGTTTTGTGCCATGTCTCGAGTGCAGCGTCCATGTAGCCCAGCGTCTCATCATCATGTGTAGAGTACTGCGCCAGGTAGATGAAGTCAAGAATGGCGCGACAAGCCGTCAGACCACGCTCTGGAATATCCGAGCCAACCAGGCATGCTAGAAGAACTTTTCCCATGTTCTTCCGCTCCGTCCCACTGATCTGGGATAGTGCGCTGATACCATTTTTGAAGTGGCGCAGGCCCAAGCCCGGAGGGAGACAGCGGAGACGGCGATCCATTTCCTCCTCCGTCATAAGAGTCTGACACCATGCAATGAGGTGGCGAAGAACTCCTTGATACAGCTGGTGAAGGACATCAGGTGTGGTGCTCAGATGTATATTGGTATGGGGAAGATCTGCCCAAAACGGGTTCGGAGCATGACCAGACACACTTTCGGCCATGCACTTCTCAAAGTAGGCAGTCGGAGTAGTTGTGGATGCCTTCGCCTCTGACATCACACTCAACGTCCACGCGGGGGTTCGCAACGCATCAGGACCCTTTTCCCCCATAGCCTCCTGCCGACACCTGCATTTGGGACATGTACCATTCTTTGCGCAGGTAACAAGACATTGCTCGGGATAGTCGGCAACATAACTGGCAAGAATGGGGTGTACTCGACGAACTGTTCCATCTCCGCTGGTCATCTCGACACCCTTCTCTCCAGCAAGCTTCAGCGGTGCAAAAACCTCGGACATCGCGGCGTGAAAAAGGCGCTGATAGCGAGAACCCATGGTGGTCTTCGAGAGCTTTCCCTTGCTCATTTTGTCGATGGGAAGGTAGGCGATGAGAATGCAGGCAAGTTGTGATGGTTTACGCCGAATGTGGCTCGGAATATTGCCCAGCGTGAGATAGACTGGATACGCCTGGCGACTACCCGAGAATTGGGTGAGTTGCGTCTTGTCGGTTGAGATGATGAGAGGTGCAACGGTGTGTCCCGGGGGAAGTTTACCCTGCGGAGCACATTAGGTTTGGCGTAGCAACCATAAAGATGCAACATACCTGGATGAAGTTCCACCATTTACCTGTCCACATCTCATTGTAGAGTCGCCGGTCGGCAGACTGGTTGCTGAATAGAGTGCTTGGTTTGTAGACCAGGTGCTCAGCCAGCTCCGGATCACCCCATAGGGACCGGATGGAGTCGATGATGTCGCGATGGCGTAGAGTAAAGAGTTCGTCGGGTCGGTCAGGAAATGAGAGATTTTTGACTTTCCACTCCCCGGCACGACGCGGTATGGAGTCGACAACTTTGTGCAGGCCCCGTGCGTTGTTATAAGACAGGCCGAGCTTTTCTTTCACCTTGAAAATGATTGAGCAAGCAAATGACTGGCGAAAAAAATAAGAACTGACCCCAGGGATATTTAAGAGTGCATTGAAGGCGTTGTGACCTATGCCTTCGTTAATCATCCACTGTGCAATCTGCCAATCCAACTCGGAGGCGAACGGTTTGAAACACTGCTCTTCTCCGACATCCGGAGTGCCGCTACCATCCATGAGTACATCGGCTGGAAGAGTTGTGCCGAACGTCACTGCCCACTGCTCGTGGACCATCTTCGAGACGCGGATGATGGCTCCAGCAGTCTCATGCCAGACAGATACTCGCTCCGAGACAGTGTCCTCGTCATCCAGGTACCGTTCACGCCCACCGAGAAGAGTGTTCATTCGAAGACGTTGCGTGGATGGCCCCGGACCAGCTTGACCGATGAGAGGGTCGTCAATAGCTTCGAAGATCTCGTTTGCTTGCGCGTTCTCAAGCCAATCGCGAAACACGGCACCCGCATCCTCATCCTCGTCGACGTCTATATTCTCATCCTCATCGACCTCCTCATCCTCATCGACATCTTCATCCTCATCGGCGTCCATAGCCTCCGGATCCTGCTCGCCCCCCAGCGCGTCGTCTGCGATTGACCGTTCGACGGCCTCGTCGTCGTCGTTATCGTCGATAGCCCAACCAGATGCTCCAGACGAGCCCACATCAACAGCATCAAGAGTGGAGGAGGCCGAAGAGCTTGGGTGAAGTTCTGGCTGAAGGTGCAGTGTAGCCGCCGCAAGGTGCTCCGGCGTCTTGCTGAAAGCTATCCACCACTTGCAGGACTGGGCCTGGCGAAGATGGCTGCGCATCGCCTGGAGGCTGGCGAATTCTCGTGAACAGTTGGGTTGTTCACACTTGACGAGAGGCATAGTGAGGGCGATAGGCGAATAAAGGCTAGATTCAAGTTAGTCGAGCTTGCGGGTGGAGACAAAAATCACATACGTCGTACGGGAAACGTTCGGGGTAGAGGAGGAGGAGAGACGGACGCCGGGGACGGATGATACGCTATGAGCGCCAGTTAGCACAAATTGCCACTAAGAGGTGATTGTACGTACCTCGGACAGCGAGACTCGATGCAGAGAGAATTAGAATTGACGCTAGTACGCAGACGGGTCAGTCAATATGGAAAATGAGAGAAAAACTGCGCTGAAAATGACAGCATGGATTTTACTTACCTTGCGGCTGGGCAATGGATGGCTGCTACTCTGAAGAGAGTAGGTACTTGGGCTGGCCAGAGTACAAGAATTGCGTAGCAAAATAGAACGACCACAAGAACTTGTCTGAGTGGTCTGATGCGCTCGCAAGAACTTGTCTGAGCGAGGCGGGAGCGTGTTCGAGGGTTGCGGTGGGCAGCGGACATGTACTTGAGGTGGCAAGCAGTAGGTGGGTGGACTTGGGCCGAATCTGGCGCATGGTCCGTGCGCGCGACGGAACGTGAATTTTTTCAAACTCCGATCAAGGCGAATATGCCAATCGATCCCATCGTTATCTCCCCCATCGTGCCCCCATCGCACCCTCAACACAACCGTTCGTCAGCAGCACGCCGCCGCCGCCGCCGCCGCCGCCGTTGGTCGTTGATCAGTGGGACCGTTTGGTGCGTGTCCTTTGATTTTCTTTTTCTTTTTTGCTCACCTTCTCCCAGCAAGTTTCCCGCCGCCTGCGCTCGGACGATTCGAAGCCTGCACGAAGACCTAGCGTCCCGTGTCTCTCTTTTCTCCACCGCAACACGACCAAGCATCCGTTGCTCACCGTAGATCCGCCGGCCTCAGCCTAGTGCTTGGCCGCTGCCACCTCCACCTATCCGCTCGATGTCCGAACAGCCCGTCGCAGCTGGCAAGGTCGCCGATAAATCCTTCGAGGGTGTCTTTGGCCGGATCTTCCAGGCTGAGCGGGCCTTCGTCACGACGCCCAACGCCTCCTACATCCCTGCCGATCTTCTCTTGGGCGTTTGAGATGTTCGTCTCCGCCGTAACCACCACTTCGGTCAGGACGACCCCGTCATGCATCCGCAGTACTTTGACCATCGCGTAGCTCACTTGAGTTGCATTCCCCAGCGAGACATCCGCGTCGCCAACTCCCTCGCTCTCTGGAACACCCCCACCAAGGCGTTCGATTTTGAGGTCCAGGGCACTTCATCGAATGTTGGCCGTTTTCGCGACGCAGTCTGCATGGATCTTGGCGGAGCCGTCAACGCCGCCATCTCACTTCTCGACAACACCCTCCTCAGTCCAGAGAAAGGGAACATGCGGAAGGATCGTATTCTGTGTACCCTCCGCCACAAGCTCAAGTATTATCTTCCGCGCCTCTTGGTCGTGTCCACCTTCGAGGAGTCGCTGGCCGTATATCGTCACATCGGGCGATTGACGTTAGAGTTGCAAGGACGGGCTATCTGGCTGGACGCTGTCCGCGCGCGTCACCTGGCGATTGGGGAATATCGTCGACAGCCGACGCGCCAACGCATTCGCGCCATTGGTGCGTTCACTTGGGATTTCGAAGTCGCAGAGAACCTTTTCCGCGTGAGTACATTGTTTCTTTCTCATTTCCTTTTGTTGTACTAATGACCTGAACAGTCGGGCATACCTGTCTGGCTTGTTCGCCCGCTCGACCGTATCGCCGGAGTCGCATGCGATCGTTGGTTCGAGCCGAACGTTCCACCCCCGCCCGCGCCATGGTATGTGCAAGGAGATTGGGACGACGCTGTGCCTCGCCACCGCGCCATTTGGACCGGCGACACCTACGACATCATTCCACGCTACATCGCCATGCATAAGACCATCATCTCGTCGATCTGCTCCTACGCGTCTGTGTCTGCGTCTGCGGGTCCTTCTCGTCCACCTGCGACAGCATCATCTTCTTCAACCTCCACCAGCAGGATCCCGGTTTCCGAATATGTCCAGCGCCGGCCTCCACCCATGACGCGACCAGCTACTCCGGCCAAGCCACCTGCTCTCACGGTCAAGCCCCCTTCGTCAACTCACCGTGCACGTTCTCAGTCTGAACGTCCTCAACCATGTAAGTCCTTTCATTCTTTGTCAATCCTACCTTACTCAAACATCTTGGCAGACCCAAAATCAACCTTGCGAGGACCTGCGCCTCCATCGGGTCGTAACAAATTCTTCGACGTCGATACCCCACTGATGCCGAGGGGCATTTCGTCATGGGAGGCGGCCGCATCAGCAGCCAACTCAGCCGGATTCATTAGTTCGACTTACCGACCTCGTCCTGGCGCGCAGTCCGGCTACGTCTTTCCAGAGGCCAACGGCATCGTCAGTCCCTCACGTGAGGATGTTCGAGCGTGCCAACTGAGCGCCCTCGTCAGACTTTGGGATCTACTCGTTTATCGGGTCTCATTCAGTGACGTCGACCTATTTCCGCAGAAGGAGTGGCATGCCATCTTGACGATGGATACTCACGGTTGGGGCAACAAACAGTCGGACTCAAAGGCCGCGGGCAGACGGGATAAGATTCGTAACAGTCTCATGGACTGTTTGAAGAAGGGTTGTAATGAGGTGAGTTGAACACTCATGTTTCGGTTCATTTACTGACATTTTTTAGGGATCTTTTGACTGGAATTTCCTCGATGATAGTCATACAGTGTGGCACGGACAGTACGTCGACCTGTCAACTCCTCTCAACCCGTCCGTCGTCCGTCCAATCCTCTTCGAGGTCACGGAGATCAATTTTCGCGTTGAGCTCCTCGCACTTGATGTCTGGATGTACGAGCTCAAGCCGGTACCCGAAGATGGTGATGAGGAAGGTCTCGAGTGGGACGAGCTTGATGCGTCCAATCGGTCTGACCGTGAGGCTGCCATTCTGTCCGTCATTCCTCATTTTGGTGGCAGTATCATTCCAGACCATCCTCCGGCAGGACGCGATGTTGGCTTTGCGTCGTTGGATCTTCGAGAGCGTGCGCGAGCCATGCACGCTCTCTTTCGCGTCATGTTAGGATGGAAAACGACACATGAGCAGATGTCATCGGAAGGGTGGAGGCATGCATATAGGCTCGAGGCGTTATCGCAGCAGGAGATGGTTGATCAGCGAGATTTGGAGCACACCGAGTATCACGTTGCGTACTGGTACATCGACTGCTTCACGGAAGTCTTCAATCGCGCGCCTACCCTTCCTCATTGCCGTTATTGACTGTACATTTACTCATTTTTTTGACTTTTTACTTACATTTTTGGACAATTTTTTTGTTCAACACGTACTACCTCAACTCGCCGCAATCTTGTGCATTAAATGCAAACCGCTTGGTCTTCGCTATGGCAAAGTAAGTACTTGATGGATTCGGGAACAGTATGACAGGTCCGTGCGTGAGACTTTGACGGCAGGGTAGGCGGGACCCTGCCGCCTGATATATAAGATGTCGGGTGAGACGTTTCCTTCTTTATCTCTTTCCCCCACCATCCTCTCTCTCTTTCTCTCCATCTCTCTCTCCCGCCTTAATTGCTGCCCTCCCGTCATCCCGCCATGCCTCCTGACGCCAAGCGCACAGGTCGCAAGAAGTCCACTGACGCCAAGCGCACAGTGGCAGCCTCCAAGCCTGCAGCCAAGCCTAGTGCTGCTGTTGCCCGTCGCACCGCCGCTCAGACGCAGGCCGCGAAGGAGGCCCGTGCCGAGAGTACGTCGGTGTGCTGATGAAAATTCTCGTTACTGACATCCCTGTAGTGATCCGCCAGCGTAATGCTGCTCTTCAGGAGGAAGATCCTGACGCGGCACTTCTTGAGGATGGACACACTGGGCCCGACGTCGGTGACGACATCGACGAGGATGAGGACGACGACGAGGCGGACGATAGGTTGCCCGCCTCTTCCGAGGATGAGCGCGATTTGCCGTCGAGTGATCCGATTCCGTTTGATGACTCGCCGGACACCCTGGTATGTGATTCAATTCAGCATGGTACTGTGTAAGTAATTCTTCTGCAGGTTGTCTCGTCGCCTCTGCCATCCTCCGACCCGTTCACCACACCCAAGCGTCCTCGTAAGCGGGGTCGGGGTGTTGATGATGATGACGATCAACCTTCCCGGAAGCGCAAGGTCACGTCGTCGATGATCTCGCCTGCCTCTCTCCGCCTTGGTGTAAAGGGCAAGAAGGCCTTGGTTGTCGAAATGGCCACTGACACGCCGTATCCCGGTGTGTTGGAGCGTGCGAACCAGGTCGAGACCACTCTTGCCAAGGTTGCGACAAGTCTCGGCGCCGAGCCCGAGGACAAGGCCACATGGGAGCGCCTCACCAAGAATCCTGGCAAGATGGAGCTCTTGGTGCAATATGTATGTATTTACACAGTATCTTGGACCTGTGTTGACAACTCTACATCAGGTCATGTATTCTCGCTTCGCGTTTTTTAACTCCCTCATCACGGTCGCTAGGCGCCTCATTGGTGGTTTGGGGGTCCCAGGCTCGATGAAACCTGCCGAGATTGTCGACGTCATCACTTGGCTGTTGAAAACAGAGGCTTGGAAATTCTCGGGCCTTGACATCATGGTGGGTGTTAGTGAACAGTTCATAAATATTTGCTAATGATTGTAGAACCGTACCTTCGATAAGAAGAAACCCTTTGGTGCAGCCTTCTTCGAGGCTGTGCCACGAGTTTTATTCATGGAGGGACATGGGAAGGCAAACTCCGAAATGTTTCGCCTTCTCATCGAGCTTCAGTCACTGCCCACGGTATTCATGGCTCTGTCCATGACAGCTGTATGTTTCTTATCTTTCTTTGTTCTCTTTTATTAATGTGATTTGTCAGATTGAACACGCTCTGACGGAGTGGCGTGATGGCACCATTCGGCGGGCCGATTTCAAGGAGGATAACTCTGTCAGATACTTTCACCACCTGGCAGGGCTTCAACATGTTGGAAAACACGCCCCCACCTTCATAGGGCAACTGCAGGGGGACTTGTTCAAGTCTATGCTGTGAGTATCATTATTCTTTTCTTTGCCTCAGTCTAATTGAGACTTGCTTTCCAGTGTGCATACTAACAAGACCTTCTTGTTGGAGACTTCGGTCTCTGATACTATGGCTTCGTTGGACTTTGCTGCCCTTGAGCAGTCCGCGAAGTAGGTTAGTACAGATTCCCCGCCACCCCTTGGTCTATGGGGGGTGGTTACAAAGTTCAGATTCCCCGCCGTCCTTCACTTTCGTTATGTGCTAGCTCTTCTCTTACTTATCAAGATCTAATACTTGCCTTCACTGTCGTTATTGCACTGCTCCTAGTTTTATTCACTCATCATTAATATTATGCTCGTAGTTACTTTGGTAGCTTTGATTGGATTGGTCAATATCATCACATTTATATTGCTTTTCAACGGTGTGAATTCTGCTCAAGGTTCTCTTATTTCACTTTGTATTGCATGTGCATTGCTTGTTGAGTATACTGTTACCACTTGATAGTAGTAGAGTCCTAGCTGTAAATTTGAGCCTCATATCCCTAGCTACAGCTAGAGAAAGTCAACAGACCCATCCTAGATATAGCTAGGGAGGGGCTGATGACTGGAGTCCGTCCATACCCTATATGGGAGGCTGACTCAGCTGCCTGGGACCAGCGCGCCCTCCAGGCCAGTGCCTGGCGCGCACCCCCACATCCCAATCGAGCAGGCCTGTGATCGGGACCCTTATATATAAATTGGGTAACCCCAGCCACGCGAGAATAGGGCTTCCCAATCGGTCACTACAGGGTGCAGCTTGGTACGGCCGGCATCGCCTGATATTCCGAAAGCGGTCACCCGGCTTGATGGTGCCGTTCGTACTGTGGCGCACACTAAATAATCAATACTAGCTTACTGCTGCTCTGTGCGCCCGGGTCTTCGGTGCACTGCATCCTCTAGATGACTCTGCTCCGCCGAAATTGCCTCATATCCCTAAACCGGTCACCATCAGGTCGGCTTGATGGTGCCGTCCGTATTGTGGCGCACCCTTATATCAGTATCCGCTTACCGTCGCTCCGTGCACCCGGATAATCGATCCACAGTCTTCTTGAAAGGATGATAGCTTGCCGGCATGGCCAGGACATACTATAGCAGTCACCATCAGGTCGGCTTGATGGTGCCCTCCGTACTGTGGCGGCGCACCCTTATTATCCGCTTACCGTTACTCTGTGCGGCCGAGGGCATCAAGTCGTTACGTTTCCTGGTCGACTGAGCTTCCAGCCTTGTTTGCGAAGACCTTGCGACTCGGATTGAGAACAGGATCGTCACGATTTCCAGAAGAGGGCACGTCACATAGCATTCAAAGATGTTTAGATAAGACAGTGCATATAATAGTGTCTGTCGGGAGAGCGCGTTGCGTGTCCCTCCCAGCAATTCGAATTCGAATGTAACGGCGGCAGGTCGGTAAAAGTCATAAGTCCACATCTTGACGTCAGCACCACGTGGCTCCAGTTCGACTTCGGAAATCTCTAAGTCATCAAAGGCCACTTACCTTACCTTACCATCTTCTTCTTCAACCTCTCTGCCACACAACTCTTCACACACTCGAAATTCTGCATGCACATGTACGTCTATTCGCCTATCTCAACGCACATGTACATACTCACATCTCGAAGCCTAAATAACGACACGTCTACGTACATCTATAAGGCAATACCCTGTAGCACCCACGTAACGTCGTCTACTGTCCTCTCCCACGTCTCCCATTCCTCTTGCTCGTCGATCTCATCCACAGCTAGCCCCCACCAGTACAAGCACGCGATAATCGTCAAAAACCCATTTACGCCACGAACATCTAAGAGGCCCCAGTCACGTCGCCTCCGCCCGTGCTTGCCCATTACCCACGTCTTGCCATCGTCGCCTCGATCGCGCCATTGGGGTTGCATCCCATCGTACCAAACCCCAAATGCGCGCTTGTGGCTTTGGAGTTTGTCCGCCGGCATCTGCTTCATTTTCTTCGTTGTTGTCAAACGACCGCTCTTGATCCAGACCTCTGCCATCTCCGGACGCCCGTTTGCGGGTAGGAGCCCGCTGGCCTCGTATTCGCCCGCCGCTTCCAACAACACCCAGTAGTCGACAATCTTCACCCATCGTGGACCCAACTCCGCTTGTCGAAAATGCTCGAGAGATTGCTTCACCCACAACGGAGCATCAGTCAACCCAATCTCTACCTCGTCAGCGCGCTCTTCAGCGCCGTCATCGTCGATATCGCTGGGTCCAGATGACTTCGGAACGGGCAGCGCTTCCATCTCCACATCCCCCTGCGCAGGACGAACGTCGTTGGGCTCAATGCCAGACTCGGACCGGAAGGGAGTTTCGCGACCAACACCGTCAGGAGACGCAGGACGAATGTCGTCAGGATCAGTGTCGAAATCGGACGTGGGGGCGGTTGCAGTGGTAGGAGCTGGATCGTCGCCTGAATCAGAATTCGGTTTGTTGCCAAAATCTTGTACAGTACCTGGCGAGCTCATGTCCCCCGCAGATGTGCCATTATCGTCGTCTTCCACTTCTGACTCCTCGTCCGGAGCATCACCACTTCCGTTGTCCGGCTCTGTCATCGACACATCTCCCTCAACCCGAGCTCTTAGCCGCCCTGAACGACGAGGCGAACCCGACCGCACAACCTTCGTTCCCGATTTCCTCTCCCTTTTCTTCTTCGCCATCATATCTTTCAGCTGCTGTGCCTCTCCGAACAGCGCTTGGTACTGCGCCGAGGCGTGTATACGTGCTATGTTTGCGTCACGTTGTTCTTCATAGGTGAGGGCACGTCTGGGTCTTGGCTCTGTGGTCTGAGCTGACGTATCGGTGGTCGCAGAAATGTCCGGCGAGTCAAGATTGGGATCCTCGTCGGGCACGGTGGCGGTAGGAGAATGAGGAGCAGCAGTCGAAGCGGAGTTCGCAGCAATACTCAAATTGAGGGCGGCGGCGAGAGCGCTACTCTTGCTAGCCTTGCCCTTGGTCGAGTTCTCCTTGTCGCTGGCTAGTGCTCTCTTCTTCGTCGGACCTCCCCCTTTTCCAGCATCGCTATGGCTGCGCTTCTTTCGCGCTTGTTCGCCGTTGCCTTTTCCTCCTTCTTCTCTCTCGTTGTCACTCCCATCAGCACTCTCATCGTCGTCACTATCCTCCTGGTCATCGCTCATGGTCGCCAGATCATATTCGATACCCTCAGCTGGAGCCTTGGGACACGCGCCGTTGGGAAGCTTCGCTGCTGTCATCTGCTCCTCGGTGTAGCAAGTCAGGGCGTACTCTTCGATATAGCGCTTGTAACGACGGTATTCCTTTGGGCGATATTTCGTGACTGTGGTAGGAACCGTCTCCAGGTTTTTGCCGCTGCACACCCTAGTTTGCGAAAGTAAGTACATCGGGTCTTTCTTTGCCATGGCCAGTGCAACTTACGTTATGGTAGAGATTTCGCCTCGATATTGCGGCATGGGACCAGTCGCATGGATGATGATCTGCAAGCCGGTAGCTTCGGCAACGTGCTCGACAATGGGCTGGAAGAAGCTGGCCATGGACATAATACACCTAAATTGACGGTTAGTGATCAATGTGGAATAGAAAACTGGATGACTCACGCAGCTCGAACGGCAGGATCAGATGAGGGCGGCATAACAAGAGCTTCCGTGTACGCAGCCTTGGCGGCAGCCGCCGCCGCCTTCGCTTTATCACCCCACGATGTCTTTTCCGTAGGCGACAACGCTTCAAACATAGACCTTGCCGTTTTCTGGCGAAACTTCGCACCCAGGCGACCGGTCTCCGTACCCTTGTTCACTGCATCTTGCCAGCGCCGGGAGACTTCCACGTTGACGGCGTCCTTGCTCGCCACCTGCCACTCCTGGTACGCCTGACGCGCCTTGGGCGGCCGCGTGTGGCCAGACAACTTCGCCAGCAAAATACTGTAGGGATCGTCGGGACCTCTACGGTGTCGCTTGAGCAGTCTCTCGGCACGATATTTCAGCCAACGCTGGATAGCCTATGTGCCACAAGTCAGCAAGAAGGCTTTGCATGATACCGCACAAGCGTCACTCACTAGCTTGGCCTTCTCGACGACCTCGCGTTTCTTGCGCATGTCTTCGTCGCTGAGCTCATCGACAGGCATGCCAGTTTCGCTCCATTTGTTGAGAGGGCGGGGTGGCTCTACGGCGTCGGGAACAGTCCAGTGAATGGCAGTGAAGTACTCTCTATATACCGTATCGAGGTACTCCTTCTCGGTTTGCCGTCCATGACTACAGGCCAGCCGGTATGGCTCGACGTGTGGTTCAAGCAGCTCCTCCCGACAACCGGATGCCCAGCCTCGGCGAGTCGCGCGGTCTTCTTTGGGAATGGGAACTCGGGTGCGGCGCGCATCGGGTGGCGCAGGCGCAGGAACCGGCGCAGGAACCGGCGCAAGAACTGGCGCTGGAAGTGGCGCTGGATGCGCTGGAACTTGGGTGTGGCGCGCATCGGGTGGCGCAGGCGCAGGCGCAGGCGCAGGCGCCGGAACTGGCGCTGGAACTGGCGCTGGAGTTTCGGACATGCTGTGAAGTCAAAAGGAATCCAGTCCAGAGCACCGCGGCGGCTTGGTGGCGGCGTAACCAACAGCGAATTAGGTACGTTATCTCATCCACATGAGACTGCACTTGCAAATTCCACAAGCCCAGTAGTTTGGACCCTTATTGGACCCTTATTGGTTATCATTTGTGGATCTCGAATAATTATTGGACGTTATTGGCTCCATCCTTCTGATCCCTAGGCAGCCTAGAGCCAACCTGCATGGGGCTGCCAGTCCGGTACGCACGCTGAAACTTTTGACACAGAACCTCGCTTATTTTGGACAGGTAGTCAGGCTCAGCCTCCCTTAAGACGCACGACCGCTCTTCGTTGGTCCAGAAACACACCGCGATGTCCCAGTCTACCTCCACCGATTCCATCCCGCTCATTGGCGACACTGCCTCGCCGGCCCTCACTGAGGATCCGTCGACCACCGATGCTGGCGGCCAAGCTACCGACGACGTCTCCGACGACGCTGAAATTTCCGAAGACGATATCATTTTCGTCACTGGTAGTACTCGTAAGTGTCTTCTAAGCTGTCGATGTTTGAAATCTCATTATAACGTTTTCAGTCACTCAGACGCAGAGCTCCCCGACTCCTCAACCCTCCAGCATCTCCGCCACGGGTCCTGTCGCTGCGGCTGACGGTGCCCTCGGCGCAGACGTTGGAACCCCATCTGTAGCAGTTCCGGCTGTCTCTCAAGTGGCAGGTGCTCCTGCTGCTGCTACAGTTGGCGGTGTACTTCCTCCTTTCATCCTGCCGCCCCTTCCTCCTCGCGTCGCTGGGGGCGTTCCAGGCGGCGCACCCCCAGCCTTTGTTGTTGGCGTACGCTATACGGTCCCTCCCACCCAGCCGTTGGCGCCCAGCAATGAAGCTCCGTGGACTCGCTGGTATGCCGTAACCCGTGGTCGCTTCGTCGGAGTCTTTCGTGAAGCGTACGTTCACTTGCCATTCCAATCTTGCTACAAATACTGATGCTCCCGAACAGTTTCGTTGCAGACTCTGCTACGAGAGGCGTCCCTTACGCTTACCAGCAACGCAAGCCCACCCAGGTCGAAGCTATGGAATTGTTCAACAGGGCTTTGGCATCGGGTTCTGTCGCCGTTATCAGTTAGTTACCCAATTTAGAATAGTGTCATATGTGCCCTCTCAAATATCAATACACACTCCCTTTCTCACTACTTGGCCTTGTTCCTCCCTTCACGCGATGCCCCAAGATATCTATATCGTTCTGACCGATTCTGATTCCGAGGGATCCGATGGCGGATACGACACGGCTCCCGACGCTTTCACGCTGACCGATGACGAATCGGATTACGACGACCCGGAACTGGATGCGCTCATTGCCAGTCTCGACGACCTTGAGCTGTGTCGTACGTCTTAGGGTTTTTCTTGCAGGTCTGCGATCATCAACATCTGCTATTTCTAGCGGAACCCACTGCAACTGCTAATATCCCACGCCCCATCCAAACGAGTGGACCCTTGCCTGCCATTGGGATTCCAGCTGCGCGCCAAAAGATGTATCAAGTTCGCGGCGCCGTTGCAGTTGAGGTACCAAACTGGTAACCCGCTTATAATTCCGAGGTTGATCCCTGCGAACTAATACCTTATTAGGTCAACCGCCGCACGGCACCAGATTGACAGCAAGTGCCATGTGAAAGCAATTAAGAAGCCAATCAAGAGGCGACACTCGGGAGTATCTGCGCGCGCCCCTCTGGTTGTCTTCTCTGGTTTGGACACCGGCATTTATGATTCCTGGAACGTCGCGCGTCGCCTTGTCGAACGTATTCCAAAGGCGATCTACGTTCGCTATCCCAACCCTACCGCTGCCAAGGCGGCCTATAATTATGCGCTACATATGGGTTGGGTGCGCAAATTGGACGGGGGGATATGGAGCACTGTCAAGAGTGTCGGCCGCGCCGCATTCTCTCTCGACAACGTTTGCAACCCCTTAACTGGCGGTATCCAGGCCCCATACTATTGCGTCTTCCGTGGATTGCGCCCGGGGATCTACCGGTCCTAGTACGTCCTATGACGCATCGGCCTTTGCTGTAGACATTAACCGTTCACGTTCACAGCTTGGAGTGTTCCTTGAATGTTGTCGGGGTATCGGGCTGCAGCCACGAACGTTTCGAGACGTTGCCCGAGGCTCGGAAAGCTTTTCGCGACGCTGAGGAAAGGGGGGACGTTTGTACTGTGCATCTAGATTGAAGTAAACTACGCGTAGATTTCATGCTATCGACAAAATGGGAAAATCTTCTCATCTAAATACTCCTGGAGTTCGTCATCGGCAAGGCAGGTAATGATGCCATGGAGGTATGTCTCCAGGCTACAGAATGCGTTCTCGATCTCCCCCAGCTCGATACATTCCTCGTAATATCGCCCGTATTCGGTGTACATCTCGCCAACGATGGGTTGCAAGGCTTCGTGCATCTTGACGATGTCGGAGCGGATCTCTTCCATATCAGGGGCATCCGGGAGGAGAGCACGTCGAGCGCATTCGAGCGCAAAAGCATCGATACTGTGGTGGGTATATTCGTTAAGAGCTTGCATGTGTTTCTTCCCCTTGGCCAGGAGCTCAGCTCGCGTGGGTATCGTCCTTTTCACCCTGCAGTTGTCTCTGTTTCAATGATTATGTCCCAGTATGCAAAGTTGGCCTACATACGGGATGATTGGATCTTTACGCTTGCGAGGTTTGTCGGGATCTGCTGGCTCCTCCTCCCGACGACGGGCATTCTTAGCGTTCTGCTTGGCGCATATCTTATTCTTGTTGCTATCGGAAGGATCATTAATAGTACAAACGTTGAACCATTGAGACGCACCGATGATAATGTGCCATGCGCTGTTCTCGCCTGGCTTCAGCTTTCTCCGCTTGGGTTGCGTACTTCTTATGCCGGCCCATTCCAACGATGTCAAAGGATTTCGGCAATGTGGGGAAATAGCCGTATAGGGCGTAAGAGGTGGGTGCGGGCCGGAGGTTGAGGTAGTGTACGAAAGGTCGATGTGGTGCTAAAGCATCAATGTGAACCCAATTCGCATCTTGGATTTATGTAACTTTTATTGGACCGAAATTATGAATTTTTAGAGGACGCTGAAGAAACTCTCTACAATCGTAACGCACTCTTTACATTGCTCATACGTAGCCGCCTTCGTCCACAACGAGCCCGCCGAGTCACCCGACACCTCCCAAAATGGGTAATTGACCAGGGTTAGGGCTTCAACTTGTCGTGTTTGACCACGATCGAAAGCCTGCTGCCTTCACTCTTACGTCCATCCTCGGTCCTGGCGGCGTACGAGTATCGCTTTATACTCTGCCATGACTTCTCGTCGTGGTGTTCTCGGACCCTATATAGACGGATATCCTCTGGACGTGGCTCTCAACTCGACAGACAGCCGGATTCGGGCCAAGGCTTGCAACCTGGATGGTCAAGGCATCGCATTTCTTGAGGCAGAGCATAACACAGTGGCATATCGACTGTGCGTCCCCGGCCTCAGCCTATCTCTATGTTGTGCTTACAATCACCGTTCAGGCGAGTCGAGACCCACCTCAGAACCTGTCGCCCTCTCCGGCGGTTCTTTCTAGTACAAGATGCTACAACTCTTGATGGTGGTACGTGCATTCATGACCATTGCCGACTAGCAGCTCAGATCGCATCACAGCTCAAGAGCGCAATCCGCATTCACGGCCTACAAAACTTGCGACAGCACAATACCCTGCCGGCTGCACTCTTGCCAACGACCCCGCTTTCGTACATGCGGAGGTTCGCGCCTTTCTGCACTCTCACCACTTTGATGTTCTGGAAAAGCAGTTCCACCAGATGGGTATTTTTACTCATGATGATCTTATAATCCTCGCCTTGGACATTCGTCGCGGTACCCTTGAAGACGATCTACGTCGGGGTACAGAGCTCCCTATGGCGGATTGGGTATATCTTCGGCAGGCCCTACGTTGTTACGCTCGCCCGATGACATTTGCCTGATTCGTGGACTGAGGAATTTGTCGCTCGTCGTTACGCACCTCCGCTTATCCTCTGCGCCGCGTAATCCTCTTACTTATCCTGGTACTCTCTTACTATTATATTCATCAACATTTGATTGTCAGCGCTCCCAATACATGTGGTTGCATAAATGTCCAATAATCATCCATCAGCTTCCCTGCGCCATTCTCAACCCTTTGCACATGCGCCGCCCTCGCGTCGCAATCTCACAAGACAGCTAAAGCTTCGCTCGTACGGGGATAATGCCCTGCCCGGTCCCGGTGGCGCGCATAGGTTGAAGTTGCGAGCGAGGAGGTCCTTTGACTGCTGCTGCATAGACGTTCCCATTGTAAGCGCGCGCGACTGGCCGATACGGGATACGGGATAGATACGCACATTGAGCCTGCCAGACGCGTTCAACGTGTTCACCGCTATATCGGGAGACAAAGGGTAGTTTGGTGAGACATGGCTCATCAATCCAATAACTGGCCCACGTTCGGCCAAATGGAGGTTTTGTCGGGACCTTGGTACTCATGGTTTTCGTTTCAGACGCTTGATGCGAGGCAATGGTGATACGAATACCAAGCATAGCGACAAAATCGTGCTCCGGTTTATAATGGTAGGCAGAACTCAAACACATGCTATTCGCGGCACATAACCTAGCTAAACGATAGCGAAATGTAGCGCGAATATTGGCGCCCTACCTACATTACAGAGAAGAAATCGGGATCTATTGATATGTAAAAAGAAAGCCAGGCAGCGCCCTAGGCAGCCGTTCGCCACGTACCGAGTCAGACTCTGTATAGGGATTAAATTCCTCTGCAAAGGAGGCGTCAAAGACGCGAAAGAGGTGAAAATACTACTCACCTAGGTACTCGCCAGAGTGGGAGGGATTCTGGGGCCATCCGAGCCATTGCACAAGGCGATACCAATTCGGGTGCGAAAACCGGATGCCAAGGGCTGCGCGAAGGGTTCTGCGAATCGGAGGATGTAATAACTGATCACGAAGGTTGGTCATGTCCTTGCGGCAGAGGATTCCGCATTCCTGGAATGGTCCCACAAGCCAAGCCCCATTCATCGAGAGAAGATCCTCACAGAGGCTATCCTCGATGCGGTATTCAAATGCTATGAGACCCTCTGCCTGTTCAAGCTCCCGATTGCGTGGCGGCATTTTCCCCCCTAGATTATTGTCCTTAGTCCTTGTACGGCGAAGTGTGGACGAGAAACTTACTAGCCCAGGCAACTTCGTCCTCAAGAACCGCGCGATAAAGAGGGCGTAGCGCGCGAAGCATAGCTTCAATTTCTCTGCAAATCCAATCAGCTCACATTCCCATAAGGTCGAAAAGGGAACATTACCTTTGAGCGTTGGTGGAGCAGTAACGTCCAGACGGGGGTTGTTCAAACCGAATCATCACAGACGTTCGAGGTGTATATGATCCTCCCATTAGTCGTGTTTAAATAGATGACGGTCAGTGCATTCGGAAGAACATGTTGTACGCACCAATCTGGGAGGTATTCTGATGGAAAGGATCTCAAACAGGACCGTTATTGGATATATTCCGATATTACTCAGGTTGCCGATAAAGGACCGTTATTGGAAATGTTCCAGCGCCACGCCCCCTTGGGGCGTGGCGCTGGAATTTCTACAGATGATGGCATATCGTAAGATTCAAGTCGAAGATAAGGCAAGGGCAAACGTGTCAGACAAACGTGTTAGACACAAGATTGTGTGCGAGCTCATAGCCGCGTGTCCGGATTACCGTGTTAATCTGCGGCCACAGTTATGAGAACCCTGTGTGAAGAGGCACAAGATGCTCACCGTCGCGCGGGGTTCAATCGGGCTAGGGTGACACGGATAATCAAGGATATCACCCGTGCCAACTGTTTCTTGAAGTTCGCACTGATAGGCGGCGTACTGGTCGACGAGGCCGAGCATACGCGTGTAATACTCCTCGCTGCCGATTTCAAGACCAGTGTCACTATGAAAAGTCAATCGAACTGCGCGTAAAGTATTTAGAGATTGGCGCATGGACGTACTTTTGCGTATGGTGGAGCAAGACACGCACCTCAACCTGGGGTGGGGGAAGAACACCAGCGCGACACAAACTGTCATCACCGAGTCTTGGGTGGACGTCAAAATCCTCATCGAGGAGCCGCCGGTTCAATACCTTGGTGGGGTCAGTCGTTGCGCTAGAAAGGCCTGATGTTCGTACGTCTTTCCAACGAGAAATCATGGAGTTTTCCGTTTCTGGGTAACGGCGAAACCACCAGTCGAACAAGACACGCCAAAAGCCAGCGGCGCGGTGAACGCGATTACATTCTCGCCAGAATGGGAGGAAGAGACGCAAGACTGCAAGTTGATGATGCGAGAGATTCCACTCGCTTCGAAGGCTCTCTATACGAAGCAGATGCGAGCGCAGAGAAAACGGATGCATGAGGTGCGAATGCAAGATGCGATTGACCGCCAGGCATACATTGCTAAGTCGGCAGAACCCGATCAGAATCATTCACATCAATACTCGTTAGTCATTCGTCATCGCTTTGTATTTTTGCCGCCAAGTGTCAACGCGACCCTCGACCAGGGAGGGTCGCGTTGAGTTGCTTGCCCTCTGCTTGCCCTATCCCGCTTTGCCTGCCAGTCTCAGAGGTTTCTCCTTTCGCCGCGCTCCCTCGCTCTCCCATTTCCCGACATGACGAACCATACCGGCCGCCGATATCGCTCTGCTGTGGACCGGCAGCAGATCGCTCTCTTCATTGAGAAGAACTTCGGGTCACAGACGCAACCAATCAGGCGCGGCCGGCCTTCGAGACACGGTCCCTCTGACGTTGATATGGCACCTCCGAGCGCTTGGGGCGAACCCCATGGGATGCTCGATAACATGGACATGACCTACACCTTTTCGCGCGACGGCACGCGAATCTTTTCAGAGGCCGACGCGCGTAGGAAGAAGAAGAAGAAGGGAAAGTCAAGGAAGTCTGGGTCAGGTACATCGGCGCGAGAGATGGGGGAAGCAACGGCGAGTGGTAGCGGGACACACCACCATGATGATGAGGATGCTTGGGTGGATATCATTCCAGATGCAATGCCATATGTCGGTCCCGACGACTACGACACTCTACCCGACCTTGCCGGAGAGGTCTCGGATGACGACGACGACGAGCAGGAGGGTGACACTGGTGGGCTGAATGAAGAGGCCAAAACCAAGAAGCGCTATCGCAGCTCAGTGAGTTTGTCAGTCTATGACAGTCGTCTCTCTCTGATACATTCCATGCAGGACGATCCTATGGCCGTATGGATCCCCTATGACGATCAGTTCCTTGCGGAGCTGTTTGTTCAAGAATACCTCCCCGGCGGCGCGACCTGTTCGACCTGCAAATCAAGCTGGCGGTTGTATGTTGATGTACCGAACTCGACTTCGTCTCCCAGCGTGCCTGGTGCGGTGACGGATACTTCTCAGCCGTCTCTATCCACCCCCTCGCATCCCCCATCAACTTCACATCTCCCTGCCTACTCCGCCAATGTGAATCCTGCGCGCATTGTCGATAGATTGTACAAGTGTAAAACTTGTGGGGAATTTTGGGAATGCGGAGCATGCTGTCTGGCGCGGCACCAACGTACTCCCCTACACACTCTAAGGGTATGTTTGATCCTCACAAACCTCACCATATGAAGCGACTAAACGAGACGGTTCTCTAGGTGTGGCGGAACGGCGCTTTTTTGCAGCGGACCTCTCTGACGGAATTAGGCTACACCTACCAGCTGGGTCACTTTGGCGATCCGTGCCCGGTCCCAAAGACACCTCGCCCTGTGACGGTCATGCACAACAACGGTCTTCATCAGTTCCCCATGGCAAACTGTGGCTGCGACTCGTATGCCGACGATCCGCACGCCTGGAGGGCTCCCCTGCATAACGGATGGTATCCTGCCACAACATCCTCGCCGCAGACCTTTGCTACCTTCGAATGCCTGGATTTCTATCGACGACTCAACGTCACGGCCAACGTCAACGTTCGCGACTTCGTGACAACACTCGAACGCCTCACGGATCCGCTGGGGACTACATGGATTCCCGACCGCTACAAGTCTTTTACGGTCATGTCTCGCCAGTGGTCATATCTGAAGCGCATGAAACGCTCCGGGATTGGCGCTCTCCCTGGCGGAATTCGTTCTGCTACTCTTGGATCGGCTGCAGTGCGGTGTTGGGCATGCCCTCGCCGTAAAGTGAATCTTCCAGAGGGGTGGGAGAATGTTGAGGCCAATCTCAAGTGCGTTCTTTTCCTCAATATATCGGGAGCTCGTCCGACTAACATGTTAAATCTTAGATTCAAGTACGCGTTGATTCTCGGGATGGACGCCAATTTCCGAATGGCCTCGAAACTGCGCCAGCGCAGCAAGAACAAGTCCTATGATATTCTGGCCGACGGTTTGGGCTGTATTGTCCCGTCGGCAAGCTATACCGAACATCTTAAGGGGTATGTAAGAGAGGAGGATGTACGTGGACTTCAAGTCTTCTGTTTGCGTTCTTATCTAATCAGAGCTTCTGAATCTATAGGTGTCATCTTGTATTGCCTTTGCAGCGCTCATGCAGCGGGAAAGTCGATTGTCGACTGGCCTACGATGTACCGGGGTGGGGGGTTGCATCTGCACACGCCATGAGATTATTCGTCCGCTCGGTCTCGGAGATCTTTTGAAAGGGGAACGGTAAGTATTGCTTCTCATTGGCGTACTTAGCACTGATCTGTTCGATAGCTATGCGAACATGGACTACGTCTTCTGGGCCTCCATCCTTGGCGAGGAACTGGCGGATATCCTGGTCTCATATGACATCGGGTGCCAGTGGAAAGTCAACCTTCTCCCACGCCGCGAAGGGATGCCGGATCTACTCAAACAGCCTCCCAATGGGACCACACCAAAAATTCGAGTCGGGACGCCGGTTTGGCACGGCGCCGTCCACGAGGAGGAATGCACAATGAGCGAGTCACTGCGCTATAAGACGGGTGCGGGCATGACAGACGGCGAGGCTGTGGAGCGAGTCTGGTCTCGTCTTAATGCTCTGGCGACGGCAACCAGGGAGATGCATGCGGACGGTCGCCACGAGAACATTGAGGATGCAGTCGACAATCATAATTTCTCCAAGAATCTTAGTCTCGGTGAGCAATCCACTCTTGAAATGATTTAGAAAGAAAGCTTATGGATAACAGGAGCTCTATTGGAACGACGTCAAGCTGTCGCCATCGAGGAGCGCGCTAAGCAGTTGTCTAACTTCCGAGAGACATCAAATGCCCTGGACCCGGAGTTGCGAGAGAAGTGGCAGGCGGAGGTGACGGCGTGGCACGAGCAAGAGGATTTACCAAAAGCACAACGGACGGTGAAGAATCCGTATGTGGCGGGATGGAAAAAAGGTTAGAACACCCCCGCTATTGCGAAATGGCTATGACACTGTTACTGACTTGGTGTGCAGAAATGCTTTCGGAGGCAGAGGTGCGGGAGTCGTTGCAGAAGGAAGAGTCGGAGGAGGGCGTTTCGTTGCAGGATGGCGGAAGCCGTAAATCGAGTCAAACGGTGTTTGTCACACTTGGCCTGCGGTTAGAGGAGGTCCAGTAGGTCTTTTCACCCAATGACAGCGGCTTTGAAACTAAGTAGATCATTAGGCGTCGTATCAGGGATCTCTCAAAGATGCGTATCAATGGTTCCACGAAGGAGCGCGACGGCAAAATCGACGAGCGGCGCAAAGCATTTTTCAAAGGCCTCCCTCGCTTCCGAGCCCTCCAGGAAACATACATGCCGGGTGTCTCTTCCCTCATTCAGCAATCAGACGACGAGGCGACAGATCGTGGACGTCCCGTTCCAGCCGAGTTCACAAAGCTGTGGCTACCCTCAGAGGTTCCGTCCGCACTCCGTGCGAGCATGCGCCGGCCCGCTTTGTTCGACATGGAGGCTCGTTTGCGGCGGGCCCAGTGCTCTTCCTCACTTGGCATGCTGCGCTTGCGCTTGCATGCAAAGCGGCATCTTATCATGTTCCGGAACGCATACTTGCGAGGCCAAAAGAAGACGACGCGAGCCAAGACGCTCATCGATGTGGTCAGCAATCGTGTAGACGCCCAGGCACGGAAGTATAGGGAGGCGCGCCGGGCTTTGGGAGCGCTAATTGGGCAGGATGCTTGCGGAGAGTTTCGTATCTTGGCTGACGCAGATGTCCAATTAAAGTTTGTGCAGGATCATGACGCTCGTGCAGCGCGACGACTCGCCAAGATTTCGGGGAGGCCTAGCACCAACATGACGGGCAGCCTACTGTTGGATGCCGATGAGGAAGAGGTAGAGACGGTGGTGGAACATGGAGCTGAGGAGCGAGGCGCTGGCCGGCGTACACTCTCTTGGATTTGGACGGCTCAAGGCGCCCCGGACGAGTCGGACGAGTATCTCCACGAATGTGAGTAACATTTATCTACTGTGCTTACTTCCCTAATCAATGGTATAGCCGTTCGCATCGAATGGTGCAAAGCGTATGCGCGGAAGGAGCGTTGGCGTGAAGAGGTGCTCCTGATAGAAAGGGAAATGGACGCCACACTTCGATCGCTCCGGTGGTACGCGGAAATGTGGCGCGCGAAGGCAGACGACGCGTTTGGGTCAGTGTCTGTTTGCCCTGGGCGACGAGCATATGCCCTCCGACAGGCGGAGATGTACAACACCATTCACAATAGTTTTGCACAGCGTTGGGGCGGAGGAAAAGCCGCGAAGAGGCCTCGGACTTAGCTTGTACAGATATGTGGCGTAGCGACTCTACCAACCAATGATAGCGTCTGCATTATTCTAGCAATAATGCCCTTTTAAGACAATCTCTGTACCTTTACGATGCCCAGAAACCAGCCGGGAACAATGCCGTGTGCAACGTCCTGATTAGGACTACTTTGGAACTCCGCTCTGGTCACAGAAGGGTCTTGGGCGCCGTCAAGGGCGCCCTCCGCGCTCTATGGCTCAATATGGCAATGGTCTGCTTATTAATGTGGACCAACATGAGCCTCAAAACAAGCTACAGCTAGCCAGCAGGCTGGCTCTAGCTAGCTCAGTAAAATGAGACAAGAATTAATCTAGCTACAGCTAGACTTGAGGCTCATAGCCTACAGCTAGTGGTGAGTAGTAGTATACTAGTTTCATACTTTGTGACTCTTATGTAGAACTTTGAGAGTGCTTTCGCATCTGTAACTCACAGCTTTCGAAGCGCATAATGAACTCTTTTTTGAAGATGTATGTACAATACTTGCTTTAAGATACTCATAAAACACACTATGAGGACTTCACAGTTGCTTTTAGAGTACTTTACAGTTGCTTTGTGTATACTTATAGAGTCCTTCAATAGAAGGTTTCGGAGATGTTATGCTTTGTAACACTTTATGTTTACCTACAGGTCACTTTATAAGTGCTTTACATTCACTTAGACGGTAGTTCACAAGTGCTTAGATAGTTGTTGATAAGTGCTTTAGGATGGCATACATAGTACTTGATAATCACTCTATCATTGCTTGGGCAGTACTTAGTGAGTACTTGACTAGAAGGTTACCGGATCATGTTACTTCGAAACATCCAGGAAGCCCTCAAAGAGCACATTAACTTGCTTTACATCTGCTTTATATTAGCTTCTAAAATATTGTCAAAGCTCTAGCAAAGTACTTTACTAGAAGGTTCACGGAGACATACACTTTGCAAAGCTTAGTAAAGCCTTACAAAGTACTCAATAAGCTTCTCAAAGTGTTTGACAGTACTTTGAAACATATGTCTTCAATAACCTTCTAGTAAAGCACTTCTGCAGCTTTGGGGCTTACAGGACTTTGAAATACTTTAATTTCCTTTAGATAGCTTTAACGCAATAGGGTGTTTCCAGATGTTCGACCTTCGTGGCTTCCTTTGGCTTTCCAGCCTTACGTGGGCCCATTGTAGGATCTATCCATCCATTATAAATAAGAAGATTATCAGCCACGAGACAGAGAACTTACACGGCGACGGGCGCAATAGTCTTGTCAACAACAACGACGAAGCAGTAGGACCCACTCGACGAGATTGGTTGGATCCGCGTGACTGACCAGGAGTTGAAGCGGAAAGTACTGGCACAGCAGTTCCGGTGGTGTGGATGATGGTGGGTAGAGAGGCCAGTTTGCGAATGTAGTGGGCTATGGCTCGATACCGCTCAAGAGAGCCAGAGTAGCCCTTGAATATGACCGGGTGAAGAGGTTTAGCCTGGGCGTAAGAAAGATGAAATGACATGGGACGCTGGGGAGGAGGATCTGGCGCGTCGACCCAGATGATGACCTTGCTGCCTGTTTCCGCACCGAGCTTTCGAACGAGCCAAAGCGGAACTCCCGTCTACACAAGACGACATCAGACAACACCAGGAAAATTGACACTGATCAACGTACCTGATACAAGTTTGCCGCAACTTCCATCTGGTCCGTGACGGCACCGACGACATTCAGCAAAGGCTGCCTAGTTCTTGCTGTGTCGTGATGGATAGCCTCCACCGTCAAAACCCAAGTAAGCCACTCCTCCACTTTGAGGATGACACGCTGCATCATCGACCACACCATAACCGACTCGTTGAACGAAGCCGGGTGGTCGAGGCGTGCTTCGAGATTCTTGAGTCGTGGCATGACATCCTTGAGAAACACGTCGTCCCGCAACTTCGCTTGCATCACAGGCGACTCGTTCTGTGCCGCCTGAGACAAGCGTTTCCGAAGACGACGCGCGTGGCCCTTGAGAATCTCGCAGAATTGGCGATCAAGGAGGCCGATACCGCAAGCACCGGCTTCTGCACCGACGGCCTCGAAATGTGATTCCTGGGGGAGGAACCACAGCAGCTCTTGCATGCCCTGTAGCTCGGATGGATGAGGGATGAACGCAAGATGGGCGACAGGCAGATTGAAAGGTTGAGGATGGTAGAGAGGGTCGTCGTGGCCGAAATGAAGGTCATTGAGCATGGCGACTTCGTGCTCATCGGTCTGCGGGATGGAAATATAGGACGTATTGGGCGAGGTAACGACAATGTTCCGTTGGCGGTCGCAATAACCGACTTGACTATTGTAGTACTTGGGTAGAAAAGGGAGCCCTAATAAGAGTTAGTGCTGGTACAGAATAGGTACATGAGAGTACGCACTTTTAAGAGGAGATGCGGCAGAGGAAGTCATTGTTCCGATTGCGAGGAGAGGAGAGGACCTGTGAAGAGCAGCTGCATATACACTTAGTATAGTTTGCTATAACAGAGTAGAGTGAAACATACGATAGATTCACCGGTGCTCTCTGGCGCATACGGAGAGGGTATCCTGATATGAAATTAGTGACAATGTCCGATCGAATCCACAATGTGCGCACCAAAAAGCTGCCCCTGCGAATGACGGAGTCCGACCTGTGCGTAAAAAAGAGTCCAATCGACGAGCCGTCTTTAAGACAGCTTGAGCAATGCCGCCGTCTTTAAGACGACTGCAATGAACATAGCCGACTTTAAATCAGCAAGCTAGCAGACCGCTTTGTTAAAACACGGTCGGCGATCCAGGGAGAGATTTGAGGAGCAGCAGGACACAGTGTGGGGTAGATGGGGGCGGAGACAAAATAGGGGCGTGCGCTAATTGGCGTGTCCTTGCCATGCCACCGGGCACAAATTTGTTTGTCGCCGGTGGCGTGGCATCTCGGCAAAGACGAAATCGGACTTGGTGGCAAGTCCCATTTTTGCCTTACCACCACCGACCACCGCCCTCCGCTGCTGCTGCTGCTGCCCCTCCACAGCGCCAAATTAATTTTGGCCTGTTCTGTGTGCTCGAGTGAATCTCGTCGCCATCTTTTTGCTCACCGGATTAAATCTGGTGTTGCTCTTTTTTGCCAAGGGACTCAACGTCGCTTCGCGATCCTTTGCGTAGCAGCCAGCGAATTATTGTGCCTCTCTGCGTATTTATTGGTTTAGGTATGTGTCCCACTTCGCAGACGGTGCAACCAGCATGTACGCGTGCCGACTTTGGATACGACGGAACCCTGCGTGCTCGACGTCCGTTTTGTGCCAATGCTGATTTTTACCTTTCTGCCAGTTCCTTACGATCTCGCACCGTTGCTTCTGCAGATTCGATATATTCTTCCGCCTAGTAAGTTTTGACTAGTATTGTTTTAATTGTGCGCTAATGTCGGTACAGTTGCAGTGGCCTAATTGCTCTCAATGCCGCCCAAAGCCACGCCACCAGCCAAAAAACCTTCCGGCAACGCCTCCAAAAAGGCAGACGCCCCCGCCGTGACCAACAAAAAGGCGGTGTCCGCTGCATCACCTAAACCGGCGGCAAACTCCACAACCAAACCCAAGATAAAGGCGGCGGGCCCGAAGGATGCACTCAATCCCAATGGTAAGGTGCAGCGAGTAATCAAGCGCAAGCCCAAGGTCGGCGAGGAGGAGGCGGACGTGCCGAAGAAAAGGTGCAAGGTCACGGCGGCGAGGAAAGAGAAGGCAAAGGTCAAGAAGAAGGTGGCAAAGAAGAGTGGACGCCGGGATATAGACACCAGCAAGTTGCAAGAACTGGACGTGGAGGAGCTGGAGGTTGAGCGCCCCATCCTTGGTATGTCGTTTCTTGCTCTTTGCCACTTCTCTTCATAGAAGCTCACCGTATCTACAGATGCGCTCTTGAACCCCAAAGATTCCACAAAGAAATTGCCTGCCTACAAGCACTTTAAGAAGGACGTCCGTATCTTGAAGGACGACAACGGACAAGTTTACCATATTTTTCGCTCTCCCCAGTAAGTACTCTTATCAATTTATAGATGTAGATCTGACTATCTCATAGCACGAGCTCTACCTACTCGCGCCATTCTGAGGAGCGGTCGACCAGCAATCTTCAACGTCACGCTATTGGATGCGACACCCGCCGACTCGTAGAGGCAAAAGGCGGCAAGCAGCCTAAAATCGACGAGAAATTTTCAAAGTACACTAAGGGTGGTCTTCGCATGCGACTCACCGAGTGGGTCACCCGCCGCCATCGCCCCGATATCATTGTCGAAGACCCCGAACTCCGGGAGATTTTCATGTTCCTCAATCCGGAATGCGAGCCCCCCAGTGCATCCACTCTCCGGCGCGACATCAAGGAGACCGTTCGCATGACGCGCGAAGCCGTCCAAAAACTCCTCAACGAGTACGTGGGTCGATTCAACCTCATCTTCGACGCATGGACCTCCCCCAACGGTTTCGAGCTGCTTGGTGTCATCGCCAACTTCATTCACGACGGGATCATTTACAACATCGTTCTTGATATGCTCGAGCTTACCGAGTCACACACTGGTGAATATCTTGCGACAAGCATCTACTCCCCCCTCCAGGACTTCGGTATCCAGGATCGCATTCTGGGGATGGTCGGCGACAACGCTTCCAACAACGACAAGATGCTGAAAGAGCTCGACACGCTCTTCGGTCTTACAAACCTCGCCGGCACCGGAACGCAAGTGAGGTGCTTTGGCCACATTCTCAATCTTGTATACAAGGCCGTATGCTTTGTTTTTAACAAGACTAAGCCAAAGAAGAAGGAGGAGGAAGGGAATGAGAAGGAGGGGGAAGAGGAAGAGGAGGAAGAGCCTGAAGATGAAGATGATGAGGACGACGAAGAAGATGAGGACGATAGGGCAGTAAGGCAGTCGACCAATCCTGATCGTGAGGCAGAGGAGGAGGAGATGCTTGCTGAGATTGGGTTCGGGCCACGCATTGTGCTGGAGCTCACTCCCGAGGAGAAAAAAGATACTGTTGCCATGATGACAAAGGTAATCCAAGTCTTCATTCATTTTTCTTCAACTAACGGTCACCTTCAGATCGTCAAACTAGGCCACCGTTGCGCCAACAAAAACATCCTCCAGACCCGCCTCCAAGAATTGTGCGAGAAGTACGGTCTCTCTGTCACGAAGATGGTTAAGCACGTCGCCACCCGTTGGAATACGATGTACGGTGTTGTCGATCGTGCTCTAGATCTTCGTCGTCCCCTAGATAGTCTCGTCATGCTTCCCGAGTGCAACAAGGGGAAGAGGTCGACACATCTCAAACGCTTCAAGCTCACGGATTCACAGTGGAGGCTACTCAAGCATCTCCTCCCAGTTCTCAGCATGCTCGACTTTGCTACAACAGAGATCTCGTCGTCGTCGTATCCCACTCTCCATGATGTCATCCCCAAGATTGACACACTCTACGAAGAGCTAGAGAAGATGCTTGACGATGACACACTCCCCACCATCATCCACCACGCCATTGCGAAGGGCCTCGCCGTCCTTGACAAATACTACGCCAAGAGCGATGACTCCATCATGTGGCGGACCTCCATGAGTAAGTTAAGGTCTTATTCACTAGCTATCAAGACTAATAATCTTGAAGTTTTGCATCCCAGACTCAAACAAAAATACTTTTGTGACCATTCCTGGCCGCAAGATTGGATCATGGCAGCTTTGGACACTGCACGCCATACCTGGGACACCTACTACAAGCTGACAGTCTCTGTGACGACACCAACAACTCCTACCTTGGAGCCCTCACCTGCCGCCGCTCCTCGCGCTGCTAAGAAGAAGAAACGATACAATCCATTCATCAAGAGACGAGAGGAGGAGAAGCGACAGGCAGTGGCTATGCAGCAGGAGGATGCATTTGAGGAGTACATTACGGCGTCTGCTGATGCAACCGTCACCAATCCCATTGCGTACTGGGTTGCCCGGCTGCCTGGCTGTAAGGCGAAGGTCATCACATCACAGAACGCCCTTGCGCAAATAGCTCTCAACTTCCTTGCCTGCCCAGCTACTTCTACTCCCGTTGAACGCCTTGTCATGACCAAGCGCCGCCACAATCTAACGGTCGACTCTGTTTGCGACAGTACTATTCTACAAAACTGGTTGGGGATCAACGGCCTCGTCCCGCGCAAGGCAATCATTCGACACATCAACAACTATGTATCTCGTAAACCTGGAAGGGATGATGAGGTCAATGATGAAGTGATTGATGTGGACGCCGAAGGGGATGTTCAGATGGCCGACAATACAGGTAATTGTTTGTCCATTGATCTTAATGCTTCCGATGAGGAGGAGGAGGAGGAGGCAGTCAAAAATAAGTATGACGATGAGTTGGAGTACATGAATGAGGATGGATATAGTACAAGTACTAGTTTTGCTGCAGGGAGTGATAATGAAGAGGAGGATGAGAATGATGAGGATGACGAGTAGACAACTGGTTTTTTCATTTCAATCTTATCACCTTATACTCAGTCTACATCTACTGCTATACAGTGTCAATTCTCGTAATTATTATCATTAACACAATAATATATATCATCTTATTCATTAGATTATCCTTGAATGAACCGTGATCCGCAGGTCAAAGGAAAGATTCGAACCGTGAATAATTCGAACCGAGGATACAGTTCACTTCAATGATCCGGATCGATACCAGAGTTAAGGTTTATTAAGTTTGGTCATAAGTATCCGCTGCAAGGATCACGGATCGGATCTTTGATTAACTCGTGAAGATCTCTAGAATGTATGATGATACTGAATTTTTGATATCAAATATAATTGCATTATCATTTATATACTGTTTGCATGACTTATAACTTATTCAGTAACTATTACCATAACTTAGAGGTGAGATTGACTGTATTATACTCAAATAATCGTGAATATTCATGAATATACTCTTAATCGTATTCATTATTTGTGAATATAATCATGTTCAACAAATATGATTAAAAGTATATTCATGAATAATAATTATGGGGGCTTGAAGGAGCGAATATTTACGTACACAAATACAAATATATTCGATTATGTAATCGTGGCCATGTCTAAAAGAACTAAGAGTCAAGTACAACGGCTGAAATACTGAAAGTAGGTAAGAGTCCAGATAAGGAGTAACACATGGTATGGGTAATGGGCATAATTCTAGAGACAATAAGAACAATAAAGACAATAAGCAATACCATGTGGAATGGGCAAAGGGGTAGGCGAGTTCATGTGGAGGTCCGAGTCATGATGAGTAACGGATTGGTGAGCAGTCACATGACTTGATGAGTAATGCGGAGGTCCGGTCCGAGAGAAATGTGATGTATAGAGGTCAGTATGCGGTCCGGTCATGTGTGTCATGACGCATGGATATGACAGGACCGCTCCATGGAAGACTATAAAGCAAGAACCCAGCTAGTTTTTGACGTTTGCTCTTTTCCCCACATTGGACGGTCAGTTTTAATGATCTTGCCCTTCTCGAATCTTCTCCCCTCTCACACCACCAACGTCCATCCATCTGACACACCCTCGAGGGAACCAGGCCCGTACTCGGTGCCATCAAATACAGCCTGATGCTTACGCTCACCCAGCCTCAAGACACACTGGCAGACAATGCCCAAGCGCAGACCGCTCCGGCTAGCCCGCACGCACTGGTGCCATCGTCAGCAAAAATCCCTCGTCACAGCAGCAACCACCACACCACAAGTGCGGCCCACTGTTCGGCGATCCGATCCAAACAGAACAATCATTTGCTTGCTCACAAACCCAGAATCCTTTTTGCATGCACCTCTCCCATCACCTCACCGTTGACTCTTGCCCCGCCTTTGACGAATCGAGCCCGCACATTCCTCTGACAACAATATTTGCACGGACCGACTCCACATCCCCAACTACCATTTTCAACGCCCTATCGCTCAAACTGCAGACCATGGCTACATCTGAAGACCACGACATGGATGCTGGTCCAGCTCCCCCCATCTATAACGTCAAGAAAGCTACTCGCTGAGCTATTGAAATCGAGGATGAAGATGATCGCATCGAGAAGGAAATTGAGGAAGAAATGGAACTAACCCGCAGAAAGGAGCTGGCGCTACCGTCGAACTCACTGCATGAAATATACAATATTTATGTCAGAAATATGATTAAAAAATGTAAAATTTTTTCATCATTTTTTCACTTCAAAATTGATAAAAATGTGATAAAATTGAGTAAAAATATGCTAAACATATACTATACTTTAGTATATTCAAAGATATTTAGCATATTTTTACCTTTCTTTAGGATATTTTTATTATTTTTCAGGTGAAAAAATGCTAAATGAATTTTACATTTTTTTTACATATTTCAGGCATAAATATTGTATATTTCATGCAGTGACTTTCCTTTCAACTTCGAACACTACATGTGTCACCACATCTCCCTCTTGACGATGCTAACACTCTCTTACATGGAGACCAAATAGTTGAAGTTCATCATTGTAGGAGTAAACCCTACTGCCAGGTGCCGAGACATGATCGAGTGGGATGACCCCAAGGAAGCTGAGAAGATGGCACCGTTCTCACAGATAACCGGCCGCTTCCAGAGCCCCCCTGGTATCGAATGGGACTTCGCGACCCAAGACATCGAACCATCCCTTCGCCAACTAATGCTCAACCAGCCAAACAAATTCCGAATTGGCCTCGTCTTCAACGGCGGATCCACCATGTTCACAAAAGAATACACATCCTATCTCGCCAACATTCGCCTGGGCCTGAAATGCCTTCCTGGCCCTGACGAAACTCTCAACATCTCCGAGGCGCCACAAGACCCGAATGGCGAAACCTCACACTGGATTTCTCTTAGCCGATACGCCGGCGTTCAGATGGTTGTCCTGAGGCCCAAGGGCGACTAACTGATCTACTACTTAGACAAGTACGTCAACTGTTCCCATTTTGACAGAAGCTGACTCAACACAGGCGAAAAACATTCTCAATCAGCAACAAGCTCGCGCTGCACGTCCCCGAATGTAAGGACACCGTGAGGTCCTGGAATGTGGCCATATACACGCTATCGGACAGCATGGACAAAGCCCTCGATGTCCAAATGGTAAGGTGAATAATTACCTTCTAGTAAGCATGGTCATTCCCCCCACAGTCCCTGACTACACCGCCAATTGGAGCTGACCTCGCAGTGAGATCGGGTCGATGATCGCAGGAGGTTTTCACGCTGATGTCAGACTGAGTCGCTCCGACCCCCCAACGATATCAGCCGCAACGGTCGATGGATTATTATATGCCTGGCATCTGGCACAGGCATCAACGTCGGCATCTATGGATCTTGTTGGCAATGTCCAGAGTACTGTAGTATTTCGACCATATCTTCATGGGGTGTGACTTGTGACCTCTCATCTTCACCGGGACACATCTTCATTTCTTACAAATCAAGCGGTAATTGCCTTATTTGGATGCCCGCCATCAGGTGGGCGGAGAAAAATTTCCTTTTTAAGCCTTGTGTACCTCAATTTTTTGTCTGTGACCTGGGACAAAGTGCTCAGATCTTCATTTCAAAGAGGTCTGTGACCTGTGACTAAAAGATACGGTCGAAATACTACAGTACCTCTGTCTCAGATGCCACTCACCCAGGAAACCATTCGGAACTCGATCCTTTCTTCTCATTAACAGGGAAATGATGTCGAGACAGTGTTATCATTCCGAGGTAGAGGAGGTACAGGTATATACAACATATATACATGAGAAGTAAATGTCTAACCAATGTCTTGTGCATCATGAGTGAGAGTGGGTGGGCATTGATGCGAAATCACTTCTCAAAGGCGTCTGGAAAATCTATAGGATAGAAATATCAGACGATGCAAAGAAGGAGAAGGAGCACGTTGATGTGCAGTATGATAAAGCGGCGTGTAACCACCACTATCTAACCAACAACAAATCTACTGGTGCTTGTGGTACGGAACGGTTGTCCTAATCGTGTGATCGGGGAACGGCTGGTTAAGGTAGCAGTGGACTGATACGTCCGTTTTGGTGCATGAATGCGGGTTGTTTTGGGGGGGGTTGTAAGCGAAGAGGATCTACGCGAAACACCTAATCGAATAAAGACTCAAAGCCGAACAGAGCTCGCCAGGAAGACGGGGACGCGAAGGCCGGGACTGCTCAAGGGTAGATGTTCTACAGTACTGGGGCGACCGAACGGACAACAGTGCACTGACTTGTTATCTGCGTTGATGCTAGCCTCGTGTACCAAACTTACTTCTCTACTTGGGTGTGACAGATCGTTCTTTTGAGCGTCGGTCAGATACCGTGGCCACAAGACGTTCTTCGGCTGCTTAACGTCGCACCAGTTCAGGCTAACTAAGCTTTACTTTCACAAGGCGGTTGTCTCTGGGGAGACGATTGCTTGCTACTTGGATCCGTGCGGTATCTCTGGGGAGAAGTCCGGGCTCACAGAAGTTAACTGGGTACTTGACGGTAAGGGGCTGTGCACGATTCTTGTCTGCGGTTCTTGAGTATCTCGCCACTTAGACGTCTTAGGAGACTTTGCTTTGCTTAGGTTCTTGGCTGCTTAGAGGTTTGGGTGGGCTTTCAAACGTATTGAACTTTTTATTGAGCGCGAGCCCGAGTCAGATTATTACAGAGGAATGCTTTGTGGGCTTTTCACTGCGGGGCACTAAAACTACTGGTACTCTACAGACACGACGCTACTTATACACTCTACAGACTCACCCCGGTAAGCTACGTAACTACTCGACGGCTGGATACGGTCCGTACAAAACATGAGTCCCTACTCAGCCTGCACGGGCAAAGGTCACCAGACAGTCCCTGCCGGTGCATATGCCAGTTTCTCTACGTTCAGATGTTGCGTAGACCACCCATGGACTCCGAGAAGCAAGGCGCTGCATGCTCAGATAGGCGTTCGTGTGTACTTTTACTTAACCGGGTGCTTACCGGCTTATCCAGCCTTTGCACCAAACTTGGGCGTGAGCCCATTCAATCGCGAGCTACCGCCAGTGCGCATGCACTGAGATGGTCCGTGAACTCGAATGATGACGCGCTGAAGCGTTGGGCAACTTATCTGGATGGCTGATACCATATGTAGTACATGAGGCGGGTCTTCGAGTCATAATCCATATGGATCGCGCCTCACTGCCAGTTTCACATCAATCAGACGCGTCGACCGATGAAGGTGATTCTCTTGAGATAACCGTGAATCATCCCCGTTCGGGGTTTTGACACTGGTTTATTGTTATCCGACTTTTATCACAATGAACAATGTACCGTCCGCTTTTGGTAATGAACTCCGGAAGTTGTGAACCCCGCTTCGACTCATTCAATGCTGAGGATCATGTTGCTGCTGGTAGAGCGTCGTCGGAAGCGACGGCTGTTCATCCCTGATTCAGATGTTGCTTGTGTGGCGCAGTTACGCGTACAAGGTGAAAAGGACCTCCTCAGAGGGGACAACTGGGTTTATGATATTCAGCCCTGGCTACTGTCGTTCTTTGACTAATAGTTACATGCTTGGAGTTCTCTCCTTGCCCTAGAGAGCGTCTCCGTGATGACCTTTGTAGCATATCCAGCCTTGCTTAAGCGAGCCCTAGCTGTAGGATTTTGAAAAATGATCAACCGTTGTAACGGTGGGAAATTAAGTCAAGTGAGCCGTTACAACGGTTGGCCGGGTCGCTTACCAAGCAGGCCAAACGGGGGCGGCGCGGGCAGCCATCAGTCAGCAATACCTCGTCAGACGCTCCCGCCCAATCGATTCCCAAAAAGGATCAGCTACATTAATGCTTCCGTATCCCCGCCGCTCGTCGCGCCAAATCTGACCCTGGCCAATTCCAGCCTGCGGGACCGCCCTGAGAATAGGGTATCCGGTCATCCGGGTCGGACGGCATCCATGCCTGCGGCACCGCTCTGCAATACTGGTCGGCTTGCACGGCATCCGCCTGGCCTACTGTGGCGCATTCCGCATCCGCACCCACATACATTATATCAGCATCCATTATACCTTGCAGCTTATGACAGCTGTGTGCAGCAATTACAGCACTGATTCTCACCAGCCATTTCTAGCATCCCGTTCATCCGGTACATTCAGGCCTTCCCAAAATGAGCATACAATCTTCCAGCCCAATGTAAACTCATAGTACTATTCATCTGCAATCGACCGTGGTGAATTACCACGGCCAGTGCCACTGCCAGGGGGGGCATATGCATAGTGTCACGTGCCTGAAGCACTTAGCGTCTCAGCGCTAGATCGGTCCGGATGACCGACCCTCTGCGCACTTCTCAGTTGTCTAACCTCTTGCTTTGAGCACTAGTCCTACATCGGCGTACATCGCCCAATAATATCTCTTTCACTCAATGACTCACGACCAGTTCACACACCCACAAGACCCTCATCAATCAAGGCTACGTACATGTTGCCGTCTTACGTGCGGTCTCTGTCTAGCGAGTGTCTAGCGAGTGTCTAGCGAGTGTCTAGCGAGTGTCTAGCGAGAACTCCCTGTCACGAGCCCTTCCATCACCCACTTTAACTCCACCATCGCCTCCTCCCAATGCGCAGCCTCCTCTTCGCCTTCCCCCTCCAGCGATTCCAGCCACCACGACAACGTCGCTACTACCGACAACAAGCCATTTTGCCCCGGAAGAGACAAGCACCCCCATTCTCCTAGAATTTCGCCACGAGTCCAATTTCCGGCCGCATCTCGGGTTCGCCAGGACGGCTGCATACTATTCCACCAATCCCACCATGCTTTCTTGAACGTCGACAGCCCACCACTCCCAACCTGTACGCGCTGACCCCGAGTACGGCCCTGCCTGAGCCACTTGGAAAGTTCTGCGGGTCGGTATTTGGAAGGCAAGCCTTTTTGACCTTTACCCCCGTATTCGACAGCGCCCTTATTCTCCACATCTACCAACAGCTTTAGAATGGAGTACAAGTCCCCACCGCGTGGCGCATCTGCGAACTCCTCCAACGGATCCTTCAGCCATGGCTCCGTGATCGTTGACAGCAAGGTTGTGTTGCGCTCGTCGTTGGTCGGTTCCTTGGCAGTAGTTTCCGGTGTTACTTGCGTGGGCGGGCTGCTGGCTACCTGCTCCGGTGTTGGTGGCTGTGCTATCATCGTCTCTCCCGTAGCTGTCGTGGGCGTTGCCACCCCCCCTCCATCGCCTTCCATCCCCGGCACTGTATAACCTGCATCCTGCAACATACGATTCATGTTTGCGAAGAAATCGGCGCTGCCAATTTCATCGCCATTCTCGATGAAGTCAGGTGGCGCCATTGTACTGGTGGGCATGGTTTCAGACGGTAGCAAGTCCAGTGACGAATGTGGTAAATACAGGTCCATGGATAGGCTCATCGACGATGGTGACGAGCCCCATGCCGGGGACGATGGTGACGAACTCCAAGCCGAGGAGGAGAACATGTCCATCGCCGTATGATCGAGTTCTGGTTCGGCATACGGTCCTGGCACTGTGAAGTCTGCCGTTCCGCCACTAATGGCGAGATCCAAACCACTTCCACCACTAACGCCAAGATCCAAACCTTCCACAGGTACGCTATCGTGTAGGAGGCTTTCGTCAAAAAGCCCACCACTCCCAGTTGGACGAGGGCGCGGACGAGGGCGCGGGCGATCTCGTCCTCCTCCATCCGCACACTCTTCCGTGGCGCTCAGTTCGCCGGCATCAACCAGACGGACTGCTTCTCTCGTCGCTGCCGTCCCCGTCAAACCCTTCTCCCTGGCTTGTTTCAGCGCTTTTGCCAGCAACTCCTGGCGCGAGGCTTTCTTTTTGCCCACTCCGTCAGCAATCTTTGCCATCTTCTTCCTCCCACCCTCGTCATTGACGCCAGCAACAGATCTAACCCGTTTTCGTCCCTTTGCAGATTCAACAGCCGGAACTGCCTTTCCTTTTCCCTTCGTCGTGTTCGCCTGTGTCGGCGGCCGGGCCGTATCGTCATCGGCTTGATTGTCGTCCGAGTCTGAATCGTCGTCCGAGTCCTCCGAGGAGCTATCGAAAGACCCGTCGTCTACGGCGGATTGAAGTGGGTCTAGCATTTCCCTTCTCATTTCCTTCTGACCCTCCGCAAGCTCGGAATTGTCAAAGCTGCTCAATTCTGGCAGGATCACGGCGTCTTTCTCTGCCTGATTGGAGCACGTCGCTGCGAACGATTTGAACGCTTCCAGCAGCTCGGCCATCTTCTCTTCGCCGTACCACTCAGGGAATGTCAATGGTACTGGTGCTGTGTTCTTCCGTGTCGAAACTCTGCTCAAAAAGGTAAACAGTTGATTTCCGAAAGCCGTCTGATGAACCTTACACAATGCTCCCTACAGCTCCCTTATACCTCGCCATTGGGCCCGCCATCACAGTTAACAGCACGCAATGTGTACGGTCCTCTATCCCGCGGTTTACGCGGCTTGTAAACGCCAGCGCATTATCGACTGCTCTATATTCTCGGTGAGATCAGTCGTCCTCGCTTGAGAAAAGACAATCATACTTACACTCTAATATCTTCAGGATCTCTCGATGGACCCTCCCTCAAATGCTCTTCATACGCTCGCTTGTCGATCTCTCGCTTTGCCTTGGCCCGCTCTGCGTAACCGTCCTGTTCACTCTTCGGCAATTTCTTGAACATCTCCCTCGCCACCGCCTCTCGAGTGTTGATTGACGCGCCCGGCTTCCTTTTAGCAGACGGGTGTTCCGAGACGTTTTCCGATTTCGGGGTTGGAGCTGGAGGTTCAGACGTGACAGAGGGTGCTAGCGGTTGGGCGAAGGGGAGGGCAGTAGACAGAGTTACATCCGGTGTAGGGGGCACGGGGACTAGTCCAACAGGCGCTGCTGTTTCAGGGCAAGGAGGAAGAGGGATAGGGTTACGCGACTCGCCCGAGACATTGGAGTTAGGCGGAGCTGAGGGCGCATGAGCAGACGTTGGCTCGGGCATTGTGACGGAGGGATCTTCCCCGTCCTCTGTTGGCGGCAAGGAAATAAGTCCGGCTAACTCTTCTTTAAAAGAGCATGCCGGCGTCACCGTCTCGAATCCGACGGTCGCCCCCTGGGCATCTACTCGCATGCGCATCGAGATCTCTGGGCCCTTCTCCGTCATGAACTGTTGAACAGCCGACCGAGCGCGAATGGGCCTCTTGATGCCGACCAGTGTGCACATGAGCTCTTCGAACGTATCTGCTGTCGAGACGCTATTCATCTGCTTCCGAATCCTCTTGGCCTTCTTGAAACGGTACGCGCACCAGGCAGCAATTCGCTAGCAGGTAGGTGAGCTTCCGCCCGTCACGTAAGAGGTCAGCTCACCTTGTTTTGCCTCAGGACCCATGCTCCCTTTTCCGCAACCTCCTCCGGCGTCAGATGAGAGTCGTCGGGGACTGGCGCCTTTGGGTCGTATGGGAGCAGTTCCGTCGGTTCCTCCCAGTCCTTCATGGGCCACGGGAAATGGAAGTGGAATAGGCTTTGGATGGCCTTCAACTCTTTCGCTGCGTCCTGCCAGCTCCTCTCCACCGCATCAAAGTACGCGGGCAACTTCGCTTCCACCACCTTCTGCCGGCTTCCGTCCATCCATCCTTTCTCATTACGACGCTCTTTCTTACTGATCCTTGCGGTAGATTTCTTCTTCTTGTTTTTCGCCGCCGTCGCGTTTCGTGCCATGTTCCGGGTCGAGGATGGAAAGCGTGACTTAGCTTGGGATGAGTACCGTTACAACGGTGGGGCAGCCTCTCGTGCTGCCACGGAATAGTCCGATAATATTTCACATATTGCCGTCCCACGTTTACTTCCATTGGTACTTCTTCGTATATCCATCCTTCCCCACTCTCTCCCTTTCCCTACCTCATGAGTGACGCTGAGCTTGACGGACCCGTCGCTGCGTTGGCTGCGACGCCTCCCTCCAGCCGCCTCTCTCCCGCAGCTGCGCCGTTTATTCCCCCATTTCACTCGAGTATGATCATCGAGCTCGAAGCAGATAGCACAGATGATGAAGCGGACCACGACGACCATCGTGCGGGTACGTATCATCCTCTCTGCTTGGTGACTGTCTAACCTTTCCTCCAGGCGCTACGACCATCGACAATGTCTCCCAGCAAGCCGTAGTCTTTCCGGCTGGCTATGTGTACGACCACGCGCTGGACCCAGCATCATTTGTTTCTGCGCCGTATCCGTTCCGCGTTGGTGTTGCGTTCTCGACAGTTCCTAAGGAGCCGTTGAAGCCGACTCTCTTGCACCCCAGGCCCGATGGCAAGAAGCTTACATTCTACTCTACCACAGTCGGGCGCCGAGTTGGTATCTTCTTGGATAGGTATGTACTCCCGCTCGATTGCTTCGTTGCTCGGACTCAAGTCAAATCCCCAGTGACGAAGCACGCGATGCGGTCACTGGCGTATCGGATGCAAGCAGTTTGAAACGTGGCACTCAAGCACTGGCACTAGAACACTTCAACAAGGCCCTGGCTGAAGGCTGTGTTCGTATCGGTCAACCACGCGAGCATCGTCCGTCAGTATTTTTCATTTTCAACTCTACCTTGAGACTGACAATGTATTCAATCAAGGGACTTCGTCGTAGCCGCGCGCAGCGCTACCGTCCTCTGTGTCGGCTTTACCATACTGGTCGCGGTTCCTGGCCTCATGGCCTTATTTGCAATGTACATGCGGTCTTGAATATATCAGCGTATCTTGTCTGCGCTTTCTTTTCTTATGCTATCATGAACGCCCAGCGAGCCGTCTCCCATATAGTCTTGCTCGCCTCTGATGATGAGGACGATCCAATCATTTACCAACCCAAGCCAGAAGACGACCAGGATGCCCTCGTCGCAGCGCTATCAGGTCTGACTATTCGCGATGAAGCGGATCAGACCCTGTACCGTGTCATTGGGGGCGGACATATTAGATTTACAGATGAGTGGTCAGATGGAGGGAGACGGCTTGGTGTTACTTCTGCTAATCGTCAACAGGGCGGTCGCTGGGGAAGCTCAATCACAACACGGATACATCGTACAGAGCGTTCAGCCTCGTCGTCGCCGTCCTCGTGTCAAAGCCAACGCCTACGTTGTATTTGTCGGGACCAGCACAGGCGTTGTCAACACATGGTGCGCATCTACCCCCCTATCACTTGTATGTCATTCTATCAGCTCACCAATCTCAGGGCGCACTGCGCTACTCTTACGCAAGGGGCCCCGCACAATATCTGCCAAGGCTTTCGAACTCGTGAAGGCGCTGTTCTAGCCTATGAATATGGTCAGCTGCACGACTTGGTGGAGACGTCGAATCGCCGTAGTGAGCGAGTCTTTCTGCCCACGCAGAGAAGTTTCTCGGCAACAGCTGCCCCGCTCTTTCTCACAGAGAACCCCATTTCTCAATACGCAACGTCTCAGGGTTTTTGGGTCGTCTATGTCGGCTGTTCACCCGGTATTTATGGCACATAGTAAGCATTTGCTCGTGAACTCGAAGCCCCACATTTGACATTGCATGGTTGTAAGTGTGGAGGCGGCGCATAAGATCTTGGGCATACCTAGTGGGCGCTACGAGTCCTTCACACAGGTTGAGTCGGCTCGTGATGCGTGGCGGGATGCGGTTCTACAGGGAGTCGTGAAGGCTTATAACGAGGCACCAGTCTAATGAAATGATATTCCGCCTACACTTCGAACGATTGATAAAGTAAAGTACCCTCAGCCCGCTTCTCTGCCAAGTCGTGTATACAAGCGTGCCATACAATGTCCTTGATACACTCGTAAATCTTGTCGACCCGCTCGGCCCGTGTATGCAGGGTGGCAGTGAAGGTACATTCCCCGACGGCTGTGTCCGCCTCCTCCGCGATCATCTTTGCGCGGTAGCTGGCGTCCTGGAGAGGAAACGAGGCTTCCACTACGGACTCATCGTCGGGATCCCCACTGTGCGCAATGGCGTAGGCGCACCAATTTCCCATCCATCGCTTCACGTCGTTGTCCGTTGCACCCCTTGCGTCGGCTTCTGCTTGGGCCATTTGACGAGTAAACTTCCGGCGTAGATTAGGATCTATAACCCTACATAGACTGCTTGTTAGTAGCTATGTCATGCGCAGAAGAAGCCATAGGTTTGCTGTACTCTTTATCCTCGTCGCGTAACCGACGATCGACGCCTTTTCGACCATCGACCCGGTCGCCGTCGATCTGTTGAGACCGTTTGTAACGATCTCGGGCGGCTTCCTTGAGGCGGGCTTGGTTTCTATGGTCGGACCCGTTATACATGACCAGTAGAACACAACCAGAGGTTGAATCCACTTACTTTTTCCAGTACTTGAGTTTAGCTTCCTTCCTCACATATGCTCGGTCCTCGTCAGTCTTGTATATTTGACGTCCCATGGCGGCTCAGAATAGCAAGAGGAAAGTGTCTGGAATACTCCGGTGACGATGTGCGAGTACCGGGAAGTGACGAAGAATATGGTAGGTGGTGGTTCGCATGCAACCCGAACGTAAGGCATATGCCTTACAAAAGTACGATTCACTAGACACTTTGGGCTGTCTAATAATTCGGACTCCAAATCAAATTCTCAAACTTCCCTATGTCAAATATGGGCTGTAAAGCTATATGTTCTGACAATTTTAAAGGTCCGGGAGGACAGCAATGTAGGTATCTCGATTTTGTAGCCCAGCGTTTGGCACAGATAATTTCGCTAGACATCTTAGATCATGATGCAATGATCTGCCGATCTGCTCAATGTGGCAGGTTCGGAGATTGCATCAAAACCATCTTATTCCCAAAACAATCTCTGGTTTTCGACCGCGATAGTGTAACGGAGAGCACGCTGTAGAGATCCTACAGAAGTCTGGAGTTCGAGTCCCAGTCTGTGGTCATGTATTTATTTTTTGCTGGGAGACTGATCACAGTTGAAAAGGCCAGAGTAGTGTAGTAGTTCGGGGCGTTCCATCCTTCTTCCTTTCGGTCATCACCATGCCTCGTCAGCCGTCGCACGCCCCGTCTATCATCAACGAGGAACTCGCGAACCTTGCCCGGTCCCACTCCATCCCTATGCCAGAGATTCTACCATGGTCACCCTCATCTTCTGCCGCTGTGCGCGTCACTTGTGGTGCGCGTAGCCGCACATACAGATCCACGTACGTTCTTTCAGAAGTGATAGTCGCCCAACTTCCACGCAGTTCTGAACAGGTCTACTCAATACCTTCATGCTCCTTCCCGACCATCACTTCGGCGCCTTAGGCTACTCCCCTTCTCTTCCTCTTCGTCGTGAGTGCTCATCAAGATCGCCTGTCTGCCACTAACATTGAACGCGTCTTAAACAGGCGGTGCATCACCTTACGTTGGGATTCGTTGCTCACCGACCTGCAGAACGAGCTATACCATTTCGAGGGCTTCACGGGTGGCATGGGGCCTTGGCCATATGTTACCCGTCTCATCTATGTCGACGTCGTCGACCTTCGCCAGATCTTGAACGCTCTCACAGGTTACACGGATGTGATAGACGCCCTCATGTTGGAGCTGAGGCGATTTGGGAATGAGCATCCTCATTATCGAGCGGTGGTCGCAGAGTTGTGCGCCCGCTGTGAGGGACCCATACGGACGACACAACTACTCACGGAGTTACTGGACCTGTCTTCTCAGGATCCTCTTGCATAATTCCCTATGCACATGCTACGTATTCTAATCAGAAACATTAGAGGAAGTTTTTGAGTACTGCCGTGTCTTTCAGTTTAAGAAAATAGCGTTGTAACGGTAGCGTACCCAGAACAATCATCTCCGAACTGCCGGATGCCCCTTGAGACCGTTCTTTAATCATAAACTTTGGAGCGCTTGCAGCGCGATGCGTCGGACGGGGTTAGCAAGTTTTTCAACACCTTAGCGTTGTAACGGTACCCATACCACAACGACCTTCCCCCAACCAATCGGCTATAGACTGTCAAGAAGACGACCCTTCCAAATGAAATGTGATACGAAGAAACGGACGAATATTTGGATCGAATATTTGGATTGGAATCAAGGCGTGGGTCACAGCGAGTAGCTCTACAAACGATTCACTTCTCTTTGCTTGACCCCGACTCCTTCAGCCTCGCGTTAAACGCGCATCCCACATCATAAGAAGTCGTGATGGATGAATTGGGCGCAAGAATCGGCACATAAAGCAGATGGCCTTTCAATGCATGATTAGAGTAGAAGGGTACAGAAAAGATTCCACTTACCAGGCGGCCAGACACGTTCGATCCCTTCACCATCGGTTGACAGGTTTTGGGGAGACCGAGCAGTCGAACACGGGTACTGATGGATATGCTCGATCCAAGTCCCGCCGTAGGGAGGCTTGGGAAGCGACTGGAGCTGTTCTAGGAAAGTCTGATCCAAAGGAGGGTCGGGATTCGAAGGTGGCGGTAGACATGCAGTGTGGGCGCCACTGGGAGAAGAGTTGGGCGCAAGTTTGCCTGGTCCATTGGAGGGGACGTCGTGAGTGGACATGGCACTCAGGTGAAGGGATGAATTGGATTCGTCACGCACGTCCGTACAGTATAAATATAGGGCAATCTTTGTGCAGTGGAATTTGGGCCCAAATTTGACTATAAGAGCAATTTAGATAAGACTGGAGCGAAGAAGCTGAGTATCTGCCTCCCAACATGTCAGTCTCGCAAGGGCGTTCCTCCGAAAAACGCAAGTCTACGGCGGGGCGATCCCAGCCTTACGTCGAGGTACCGACATTGACGTCGCTATCCAAGAAGCCCAAGATCGAGCAAAGCCCACCCAAGATCGAGCAAAGCCCCACGAAAGAGGCGGGTGTCGGTTCCAACGACGTCCGATATATCAAGGCGCGGATCCCCACCCAGCCGCCTCCAAGCCCAAGATCAAGCAAAAAGTACGTCAGCATGTAGAGATAACTTTGAGACTTATTCTGATGAATGCACTCACACAGAGCGATAGAACGGCGCATACGCGCCGCCCGCCCCATCAGGACAGGATATCTCGTCGGCGCGCACGTTGAAGCATTCCGTAAGTAATCCTTGCCCAGAGTTTGCTTCTTGTAACCTAGATTAATGATATTGCGCCAGCATTCGCCTTTCCTGAGGCCGCCAAAAAAGCGCAAGAGGGCGAATTCCTAGCGCCGGGGGATCCTCGCGTGCTGTCATCGGACGTCCGAGGTTTTTTGGCAAAGTTGAAGCTTAGCGAGAAGGAAGGGGCGTTCTTGCAAATTGGGGTATACACAGCCGAAGATCTGCTCACGTTGGCCCTCGCCTCACACGACGATGCGAAACGCGCATTGATTAGGACAGCGCTAGAATTGGAGGGCATACCGTGGTTGTCGATGCAGTCGGCATTGAAGGCATACGCGTGCCCTGTTGAGCGGCCCAAATCCGAGTAGATACATCACAGATATATATAATTAGCTCTCTACTGCTTCCTCTCTACCGTTACAATGGAGAGTTTTTTATCGGGCGCTCCTTGCGGCAGGGCTTTTCCGCACTCTCGGTCAACCATTGACCCCCTACGACCATGTCTGGATCAAACGCTGGCGCTGGATCGTCTCGCCCCACACTCCCACTCCCAACAACATGGAACAGTCGCCGACGAACACGCGAAGACTACGCTGCTCGCAGAGAGTTCGAGATTGCAAATTTTGGCTCCTCCCAAATTTCCACGACCACACCCACGCAACGCAGAGCAGGCCGCCCCTCGAAAAAGTCTCTGGAAGCATTAGCTTTTCAGCAACACGCACAACAGCCCGTCCCTACGGATCACGCATACTATATCGCGCCTTCAGGCGAGTCGGAGGCCACGGCGTATCGCACAGTGAAACGACGCAAGAAGGATAACAATACGCCAATTCCGTTGCCAGAGTCAGGGGTCTATGGGGACTTCGAACCAACCGTCCTTCCCTTGGAGCACGACGAGCTCTCAGGCAAATTGTGGCACCCAGATGGCTTTGCGTTGGACCTGTTGGATGCCGAAGGCGAGATAAACGAGCTCGTGGTAGGGGAAAGTCTCAAGCGCAAGCGATACCCAAGTTCGGTGCGTTTATCATGTGGGGATTGTTGGCCGTGCGACTGATGTGTTTGACAGGACAACCCTATGAAGGAGTGGGTCCCTTGGCAAGACATGATGCTGGAGGAATCTATGCGCCGTGCCGGCCTAGGCGACGAATGTTTGCAGCCGACCTGCTCTTCTTGTAGCAAGGCACTTTCGGCTACATGCCCGCTCTATCGCTGCCAGACTTGCGGTGAATTCCTGGAGTGCAGAGAGTGTTGCATATCACGCCATCAGCGCACTCCATGCCATCCAATCGAGGTGAGAGTTCGAAGAGATGTGACTTTGGAGTGAATCGATCTAACTTTGACTTAGATTTGGGAGGATGACTCTTGGGAGGCGACGACTCTTTGCGCCATGGGCCTTGTATATCAAATCGGTCACCAGGGCTCGCGCTGTGGCTTCCCGGACCCGACTGAGCGACTGATGACCGTCTTTCATGGCCTCAGCATCCACACGGTTCGCTTTCGGTACTGTCGTTGCAGTCGTAACCAAGGGGCGCACGACTGGCAGCAGCTCTTTAGGAATGGCTGGTATCCTGCCACAACACGCGTACCGCAGACGTGCGCCAGCATCCAAATACTGGAATTCTTTCGTCGCCTCAAGGTTATCGCCACCGTCTCTGTACGCGATTTTGTCACAGTCCTGGAGAGTACAACCGACCCTTTGGGAACAGAGTGGACCCCGGATCGTTACAAGGCGTTCGGACGTATGAGTCGTCAATGGTCGTACATGCAGAGGGTTCGTCGCTCTGGAGTCGCACACGAAATTGGGGGAGTCACAGCAGCAGCCTGGGGGACTGTCGGGGTTCAATGTTGGGCTTGTCCACGAGAGGGCGTCAATCTGCCGGACAACATGGATCTCATCCCACCAAAGGAATTGTAAGTGCATTGCCTTGATGACGCCGACGATATGCTGACAATCGACACATTGTAGGTACAAGTATCGGCCTATTTTATCGATGGATGCGAACTTCAAGCTGCGCGAGAAAATGCGTGCAGCGTCGCACGAAGACCCCCCTCTGTATTCCGGTCTGGGAACGCACGTCCCGGTGGAACTCTATCACGATTGGTTGCGCACTTACATTACCGAAGAAGAGGTAGGCCCATCTATTTCAATCACACAAAAGCTAATCGGACGGCTTTCAGGTCTCGAGTTGTATCGCCTTTGCGGCGCTCATGCATAAGGAGACGAAATTTTCGACTGGCTTGCGCTGGACAGGGGTCTTGGGCGTCATCTGCGCTCGCCACGAGTTGATGCTTTCGTTGGGTGATCTGGAGAAGGGAGAAAGGTTCGAGCTTACGCGCTATGCTATGGGGTTGAAAAAAGCTTACCATTCTGTCCAGGTACAAGAACTCGGACTTCATCCTGTCTTGGCTCCTCGGACGCATGCGTCTGAAGGAGGTTGCTCTAACATACGACATCGCATGCCAGTACAAAAAATACTTCCTAGAGCGGGTGAAGGCCCTGCCGGCTTGCTTGAAGGCGCTAGATCTGCCCGTTTTGACCTGGGGACTGCCAGTGTGGCACGGGAATGTGCATGAGGTTAGCTGCGAGACCGAGAACAGCTTGCGCTACCAGGTTGGCGTCGGCAAGACAGATGGTGAGGGTATCGAGCGATACTGGTCGCTCCTCAACCCGATCAGTTATATGACTCGGGAAGAGCAGCCGGGTGCTCGTCACGACGACCACGAGGACAAAATCAATTATATCAACTTTCAAAAGAACATTGACCTCGGTAAGTGAAGTCTCCATTCCTGAAGTTGTATGGTAACTGACTTGCCTCCAGGTAGAAGTTTGTTACGTCGTCTACGCATCGCCACGGAGGAACGGGAAGTACAGGTCCAGGCCTTCCAGGAGATGGATTCTGCATTGAAGTCGAGTGTGAGGGCGGAGTGGATGGCTGTCGTTGATGCATGGTTGGCGGATAGATCGAAGCCGAATCCTTACGCTCCGTCGGGAAAGGTTTCCGTCTCGGAGCAGCAAGTCCGCGCGGATCTTCGTGCCCAAGAAAAACAGGATGAGGCGGTGGTCGATGAGGAGGCCGAGACCGTCGAGGATGTCAACGGAGAAGATTCGGATGCAGAGGAGGCTGAGGAAGGGGAAGGCACACCGATAGGCGACGCTCATGGACATCCTAGGCGGCGACGTAAACCTCGCAGGAATGGCCAGAAGAAGAAACCGTCTCGCGCGCCTCCGAAGACCCAAAAATCGATACGGCGGATGACACCGGCAGCTTTCATCATTTTTGGTTTGCAACTGGAGGATAGCAAGTACGCATTTTTATTTTTTTCTGAGCTTTCAAGCTGATGAATCCATGGATAAGACAGCGCCTACTACGAGATCGTAACGCGAGTGTGAATCTCACACTGGCCCGCGAGAGCAAAATTCATGAAAGGGGCAAGTCCCTTGTCGCCAAAATCAAGACGTTTCGTCGTCATCAAGACGTTCACATGCCCGGCGCATCTGCTTTGGTCCAAGCCGACGCAGAGTCAATGATCGGGCCGCGACTCCCAGAGCACACACCCTTGTTTCTACCGTCCGAGTGTCACGTCGAGGGTGAGAGGATACTCGGCGTATGCCCTGCTGGTCTATACACGATCGAGGCGGCTCTACGAAGAGGGCGATGCAGCGATGCTATCATGCGTCTACGAGGGCGATTAATGGCGAGGAGGCACTTTGTCAACTTCCGCAACGCTCATGTATCGGGTCAGAATCTTTCGGCGAGGGCTGCGAAGCTCATCCAATCACTCGGTGCTCGAGTCAATGAGGCGGCGGAACAGTATCGGGAAGGAAGGCGAGCATTAGCGATATTGGTTGGGGAGGAGAAATTGGGGGGCTTCAAGGAGCTCAAGCCTTCGGACGTCGACCTGATTCAAATGGAGGAGAATGATGCCTCGTCGACGAAGAAACTTGGTCGGTTGGGAGGAAGGGGAGGGCGTGTGACAGGAACCCAAAAGTTGAAGCAAGGGGAGAGCTCAGGCGAGTCGCGGCATGTGATTTCTTGGATTTGGTCGTTCGGCGGGGGGCCAGATGCATCATCCGAGGAATATCTACATGAATGTAAGTGCTTCAGTGCCAAGATTGGGTCAAGTATGACTAACAGCTTCAAGGTGTGAGGATTGAGTGGGCAAAGGCTTTAGCCCGAAAGCTACGATGGGCGGAGGAGGTAGAGATATTGCGGGCAGAGATGAGACGAGTGTTACGTTCTTTGGAGTATGAGGAGGCGCAATGGAGGAGATGTGCGCAGTTGACGAACGAGCATCTCGGCAGGTCGGAAGCAATGGGAAGAGCATCGTATGCTCGCAAACAAGCAAAGGCCCGCAAGCGCCTGGCCTCACATTTCAAGAGTCTATGGCTGACGGAAGGACCTTCGCGTGGGCAGAAGGCGGGACCGGTGGATAGCGCGGTCCTGGAGGACGTCCGTGTCTTATTGGGAGAGGAGGGGTCTGGAGGTGGTTAGCAGTACATACACTTAGCAGCAGCGTACCTTTTTCTTCCTAATTCGAGACTCGTTTCAGCGACCTGGCCGTGCAGCCGTGCAGGAGCCGAGCACAATGCAGGCGGCCGAAGTTGATGGCTGCATGTCATTCAGGGACTGCACCGTTTCGGACGGTTTTTCTGTCATTCGTCGGGTTGGGCGGCGCTTCAGAGCGCCGGATGGGAGACCCGCAAGATGCCGCGCGCCCTTGAGGATGACAAAGCTGTGAGTGAGCGGAAATCTGGCGGGCAGTTGCGCAGGATTCGGTCCCGTTATAACGGCCAACCGTTGTAACGGTTGCTTTAAAATATTTTTTTACCGTAACAACGGTGCACATGAGAAATAGCTACAGCCACAGGTGCTTAAGCTTGTCTCTTAGTTGCATATGGCTGTCTAGAAATCGCAAAATTCTGGATTCCTGGCCATGTAATCTCAACATGCATATCAACATACCAGCAAACGCTTCAGAAACTCAGTCAGACAGGGCTTGGTTCTAATACACAGACAGACAGAACAGCGGGAGGTGAGCGAGAGCAGAACAGAGCAAAGCATGAGCCAGTAGTCTCAAGAGTCCGCAGAAACAAGATCATCCGGAGTCATGCGCATGGTCTCGTGCTTAGAGGTCGTCCTTCTGCGTGAGTCGGTTGTCACCGTGTGCGGGTCGGTCGTCTTTGAGAGCAGGTCAGTTGTCATTGTGTGGGGGTCGGTTGTCTTTGTGAGCAGGTCGGTCGTCCTTGCGCGTGAGTCGGTTGTCACCGTGTGCGGGTCGGTTGTCATTGTGTGAGGGTCAGTTGTCTTTGTGAGCAGATCGGATGTCTTTGCGAGTGGGATCGGTCGACATCATGTGTGGTTTGGTCATCTTTGCAAGGGGGTCAGTTGTCTTTGCGTGTGGATTGGTCGCCTTCGCGTGTGGTTTGGTCGTTCTTGCAGGCCTGTAGTTGGCTGGTTGTCCTCGTACGCTTGTGATCGGTCATCGGTGTGTGCTTGTGGTGTGTCGTCCTTGTAGAGCCATTGGTCATCCTCGTGTACTTGTACTTGATAAGTGTCCTCATGCTTGTTGCGGCTGGTACTTCTGTCGGTCGTGGCTCGTCCTCGAGTGCAGTCTTTGGTCGTCCTTGAACAGAGTTGTTGATAGAAAATTGGCTCTATGCGTATCGCTGTGAGGCGGACGCAAGAGGGAGAGAGACAAGCACATCGAGGTGGGAAGCAAAAGCGGACAACTTCAACAAGGTGTCACATGTACAGCCTTGCACGATCCGAGGCCCGGTAAAATCCCACGGAAGCAAACTGGATGAACGCGACTCTTGTCCCGGTGCCAATTCCACGACTGCCTTGTGATCTTTCCCTTTGCTTCTCTGTGGAGGATGCCTTCTAGGTGAGCCATTCTCTTCAAGCTCTGACTCCTTTGTGTTTCTTCTGTAGGACTCCTGATACTGCAGCTGGCTTTGTCGACAAAGGGCCGATCTTTGTGCCTACTTCCAAAGCCAGCTGCAGTGTCAAGAGGCCAGATTCCTGCTAGGCCACTATTTGCTGTTAACTTTTTCCGCATGCTGACTTTTCATGCACAGGTTGGAGGACTGCCAAGGCATTCAACATCCATGCAGCGCCGGACTTCTCTCCGCAAAGAACGCGCTGGTCGGAAGCCTCATTCACAACGAGCCTCATTTACAACGAGCCTCATTACAACGCGCCTCATTCACAGCGCGCCTTATTCACACATGGCAGTCCTCAAGTCCTTCATGTGTTTGTCGTCCCTTACTGATGACTGAATCCCCAGACTTGCTCTTGCTGCACGATGCGGGAGAATGATAATAAAGATGATTTCTCAGTTGGTAGCTATCCATATGCCTCACAGGATGAATCTCATTCTATAGCCAGCTGTCCTTTGTGAACGGCCATTCAAGACTCGTCGATACGCCATTCAAGACGTGTCTACGCTCACACTCTGATGAAGCTTGGACAGCCATCCCTCGAGATCCTTCACCTGCTTAACAGTACCCTTTGCTGTTCCGTAAGCCTGGACATCGTCGTTGTAGATCATTTTGAATGTGCTATATGGCTCGGTGAGTATTAACCTTGTACTGAGATATATCATGGGATGGCTTACGCATTCAATTCAGCTTCTGTCTTGAATGCCACTCTCATCTCCGCCAGACGTGCGTCGGCTTTTTCCCAAAAGTTCACCCCTTCCTTAAGTCGATTCCTGTTGTCGCTCTTCTTGTTTTTGGCTGCCGCAACAAATGGTGTCTTCCATGGACCATCGGAAGCCCTCTGTTGCTGGAAGAGTTCCTTCCATACTGACCGCTAGGGTGCATGGTGAGAGCGTTGATGTGCAAGTTCGGAATAGACCTCTGAAAAGAAGCTATCGTCTAACCACACTATCAATCCTTATCACAACTTTAACACTCCTTGTAAGGGAGCTGGGGTGCACAAAGGTTCGAGAGAACAAGGTGCTTTTGGGTAATGGAGAAATAGAGATGTATTCCGAACGTTGTAGTTAAACTACGAGTTGTTTTTGGGGGTGTAGGGATTCTGATCGAAATGACACAAGAAAACCTTGAAGTCGTAGGCCGAACCTCTTGACGTATGAAGACCTTAAACAGCGCGAGGCAATGTAGCTTCTACCTATCAAGTGCTCTGGTGTACAAGGACTTTGTCTTGGAATCGTCAGGCCGCTACCGCAGGTTTTACGCCACTGGACTGCTAACGATAAGGACTCCTCCTTGCACTTAAACCAAACTTCTAGTGTCTTGCACCGGGACCAAAGGTTCCGAAAGGTGTCTCAGACGTTGACAACACTCGTTCAGACTCAACTTATTCCTCAAAGGAAAGTACTTCACGAAATAGCGTGAATGCAGGGCAGAACCACTTGCAAACCGGCCTTCTTGCGAATACAAGGTTCTAACACCAAGTAGATTCGTTAGTACTCGACTTGGTACGTCGGAATAAGGTTCTTTTGAGTCCTTCAAGGAGCTTGGCAACACCTGATGTCTTTAAATCTTGGAAAGGTCTTTGGGGTCTTTGGGGTACTTTGCAGAAATGAGTCGAAACTCGAGATAGATTCACTACAATGGCTGCGTCTGACTAGCGGCTACTGGGGGGGGATCTAAGCTACCGAAATATGGGTCCTTTGGCCCCTTTTATACTACTGGTGGACTCCTACTGAGTAAGCATCTATTCTAGGATCGGATACATCGGACATTCGAGTCATACAAGTACTGGTTTCTCATTGGCTATCCCTTGTCGAAACGACTGCGGGTGGAGCGCTTGGTCCTTTAGCCATATACGCCACCTTGGCGGTATGGTGCAATCCTTTCGTGCCAGGCACTCAAGGTCCGAGAAGGACTTTGTTCCTTTTTGTATCTTTATGGTGCAAGGTCCTATGGACACCTGCTTTCTTGTGACTAGGTCAGCTTGATAGCAGCAAGAACATCCTTTCGAGCGCGGACGTCACAGAGGAGTGCTTTCTTAAGGTGGTAATACACCCTTCTTTCGGGGTGGTCCTTGATTGTGGATCATGATCGATTGACATAGCGGAAGGCGTCGGTTCGGAGTCGGTGACAACTCCGAAGGTAATTCTCAAGAAGGGTATGACGTCCTTGAGCTATTTTGTGACCTTCCAGGTCTTAGGTTCCGACGTGCGCAGGTCCTGGGTCGCTCTGCCTGAGCAGCTTAGAGTCCTTTGGGACCTCCTTGAGTGCGAATGGTGATAGCACAAAGTCTGTAGTACAAGGTACACGCAAAGGTACAGAATCTTGAAAGAGATCCAACGCGCGGATAAGGATATTCGGACAAAGGTGATCGAAGGTTTCAATCGCGCCTGTCCTAATGGACTTATTAAGACGCCAGAACCTTGTCCTGGAGGCTTGCCCGCGTCAAGGCAGTAACTCCTGCGTGCTCTATCCTAGGTACTTGACTGAAGGTTCCTAAGGTCCTTGGGCTACTTAGGAATCGCAAAATTCCCTGTTTCTAGTACTGGAATAGTACCCTGCGTATCATCTCCCCTTGACTTATGAAATGTCGTCCCCGACATAGTCCTGGACAGTTCATAACCGTCATCCTGAATACCAGGTCGTCGTGACGAAGTCCCCTTTCGGTTTCTGGCGCCCAATGAACCCTCCTTTTGCCTGTCTTTATTCCACTATAAAAGGTTCTGGGACTTGTCCCCAGACCTTTCATTCCTGTCTCTTCTCGTCTCATGGCTTCCAAAACCTGGACTCCTATCGCAAAACTGCTCCCCACAGCGCCGTATGTTCTGTCCGCGAAGGACTTGATCACTACTTGCGACCTTGGCGCCGGTCTTGTTACTTATGCGATTGACTACGACCCTCCTGACAACACGCCCGACTTCCTTATGTACCTTGGCATGCACCTTACGCTTCTCATTCCTAAGATCCATCGGCTGGACCTCAAGAAGGCGTGCGTGAACCCCGACCTGGCACAGGAGATTACGGTTTATGTTGACAAGATCATGGAGCGAGTCCTTGTGCATCCTTTACTTTGCTATAATCCTTCCTGGACCTGACTTTATCTTTGTATTTGGTTCCTTAGTCCGCTGCCCATGTCCTTTGGACCTTTCTTGCTGATTCCAAGGTATCGACGGACATGGCCACGTTCCTTTTCAACCTTTGCTTCTATATTGGGATGTTGGTGCACCTCCTGGGGATTCACCCTCAGACACCGACGCACCACATCGCCTATATTTTCCAATGCTGCAAGAAGGCGTCTAACGCCCACTTTCCTGATGCCTCGTGCCTTGTCTTGATTCCTTATTCTGTCCTTAGTTCAGAGCTACCTTAGCTACCATTGTAGCCAGCTGAGCATAGAATAACTTGAAGTCTTAAGTAAAATTTTTATAGTCTTTGAATAAATGGACCGATGTCCCTCTATTCCCTCTTTACTTTTCTGATGACGTCCCCGTCATCCGGTATAGATACCTTAGCTTCCTTTGAACCTTTCTGGTTCGTTCCTGAGTGCTTAAGGTCACGTAGTTCTTGCAAGGACATCTAAGGTCTTTGTGATCGGCTTACTTATGAAGTGTAGTCGATCAAAGAAACGTTTTCCCAGGTCTATAGGATCTCGTCGCGATACGAAAGGAATTACACGGAACTGAGCTATCTTGTCTTTGTAGATCGTTCCGTCCAACTCGCAGACAACATAGTTTCTGCGGAGGTCCTTGTTACTACCGCGTAAGGTCCCATAAACCTTTCCTTGAACTTCGCATTCATTTCTGACTCGATCCTAGTGTTCCTTACTAGTACCAGCTCACCAGTTTTGAATTTGTAGCGAGGGATACTGTTCTGGAAGTCCTCCAGGAACTTCGCAGTGGCCTTCTGTTTATTGAGTATGACCTTTGACCTTAGTTTAACAGTATCCTCTTTGTGCTTGATGAGCTGCCTAGCTCGGAAGGCAACAAGGTCCGAATGAGAGACCAGTTGGTTTGGGGGCTCAACCAGCCAAGTCAATTCCTCCAGGTCCATTGGCATGATTGGTTCACAACCGGTTACTGCCTGGAACGCTGAAGTACCTAGACTTCTCTTTATGGTAATCCGCTCCGCCCAAAGGACCTCGTGTAGGAACTCTGGCCATTGCTCGGGTTTTCCCCTGCATACCTTGAAGAGAGATTGACGGATATCCCAGTGTCCTCGTTCAACCTTTCCATTGGCTTGTTTATTGTACGCCGTAATCAAGATACCTGTAATACCATATTTTTGTTCAATGTGTACTAAGGCTTTCTTGATTGCTGGCCCATTATCGGTTACAATTTCCTTGATACAACCCCATCTGCACAGAATGTCTTCAAAGATCCATTCTCCCAGCGACTCGGCGGTCTCTTCCTTGAGAGCCCTTGCCTCTGGCCAACTTGTTAATCCACACCTTGCTACGGTCACAGCGTTGAAGCCGGCCCATTTTGAAGGTCGTTTCTTTCGAATGGATTCCTCGCCTGCCTTAGGCATCCTGAAGGTGTCTATATAAGCCCTTTCGTAGATACCTGGAGTAGAGGTAATGGTTGGTGCAACCTTTATGTTTCGTTTCTGGCGTTTCTGGCATAGTACACAGGTCCTTACATACCATCGTATGTCGACTTCCATACCTGGCCACCAGAACCGTTTCATGATGAGTTGTAACACGGAATACTGTCCTTTATGTCCTGCTCGGTCATGTAGAGCCTTACAAACCGGGATTCGTTCATTTGGAAGTAACACTCGACGGGGGTGGGAGTCCGCATGTGTTCGGTATAACCTTTCATGCTGGACAAAGAAGTCTTTGCTCCATTTCTCCAAGTCTTTGTCCTCCAGTACATCTTCCGATTGTAAGTAAGGTTGGAGTTTGGGCAAATAGGTCTCCCACAACCGCTCCCGTCTGCTCTTATTGAGCTCCGGGAACTCCGTGATATGCATCCATCCTTCGATATCCTTGACCTTGACTAGTCCGCAAGTCCTTACCGCTTTAGAAACCTTTATATGGTCTGGCAAAGGACTCCGTACTATTTCTTGGAAGAAGCCTCCCCTGCTGTCGATGTCATTCCTGAAGGTGTCAAAGTCCAAAGGTTGCTTTTCTATAGGCAGACCTTTGGGCTCCTGGTACTCAAAAGTATTGACTTCGTCATCCTCTACCTCTACTTGAGGTCTGGGTACTACTACATCCTGCTCTGAAGCTGGACGGCGACTTAAACCATCCGGGCCATGAACCTTTCCTGGTACGTGTACAAGCGTGAAGTGGTACATCAAGATCTCCTCAGCCCACCTTTGTAGGTTTGCGTTCGCTAAGGAGTCCACGTTGGATAACATGCCCTTGATGTATTTGGCATCTACTTCAATTTCTAGTTTTCTACAACCTAGAAGGTAGTACTTGCACGCGGCCAGGGCTCTGAAGAGCCCGTATAGTTCTCGCTTGGCTTGCGAGTACCTGGCCTCTCTTTCGTTCAGTGTCAGAGACATAAACTTTGCAAAGTATCGTTTCTTGGGGTCATTGGGATCTACTTGTGATAGGTAGAACCCTACTGCTTGGTAAGATGTATCTACCGAGAGCGTGATGGGCGTAGACCATTTGTAGTTTAGTGGTTTCAGCATTGGACAAGTCCGTATGGCTTCCTTTAAGGTATCCATACTTTCTTGCTCCTCGTCTGTCCATCTGAACTTGGTAATGTCTTTGGTTAACCTGGTCAAAGGTAACGCCTTCTTAGAATAGTCCTTTACGAATGCTCTGAAGATGCCAGCTGTTCCCAGGAACGAACGGACTTCCGTGAGCGCTTTACAAGGGGGCCAATCCGAGATCACTTTAACGCGATCTTCGGCTGGCTTTCTACCTTTATAGGTACAGACATGTTCCACTACCACAATCTCTTCTGCACAAATAATGGCCTTGTGGTCCGAAAAGGTCCCTCCGGCATGCTTCATTCGTTGTATGATTCGATTCATGTTCACAAGGTGTTCCCAGACAAAACGCCTCACTTCAGGGTGTCCTGGAAGCGTTTCGTAGGTACCATCTGCTTGCTCATATCGCGTGGCGGGTCCGCGGACGGGCACATCATCGATGTAAGGTCTGGTAAAAGCTGGTATTTCATCCTTGAGAATCGTTGTAACGTCGTCATGGAAGATAGGTACTGAATTGGTCCAGCCCATTGGTAAGGTCTTTAATCTTAACGCTCCGTAAGGTGTCGAGAAGGTGGTCATATCGCGGGACGCGGTGGCAAGGAGTTGTTCATCGTATCCGACAAACAGGTCCAAGGTTCCTCCACAACTTCGTCCTGCAAAGGACTCCGCCAGTTCCTCCGTGGCTGGAGGTAACCCTGAGTGCGCAATGGTCACCGCATTAAGTGGTTCCAGACTATGCACTAGGCAAAGTTTCTTTCCATCCTTCTTAACCACACAGAACCACCTGGAGCGGTATGAGGAGTTCGAAGGCTCATACACGCCCGAGTCTAGTTTGTGCTTGATAATCTTACAGACTTCGTCGTAGATTCCTGGTGGAATTGGTATATTCCTTAACACCCAAGGTGTGTGTGGTATTACCGGGATACCCACTGGTGGAAAGAACTCTGGTTTGAAGTGTCCTTTCTCGGATTCTTCCCAGGCAAAGCCTTCATTCTGATTACAGATTAGGGAGTCCACTATCTGTCTTTCTGCCTCTGTCAGGAAGTTTTCTACATGGTCGGCTTGTATCTGTTCCCTTCTTTCCGCGGTATATCTACCTGTGGGTACGAAGGGTGGCGGATCAGGTACTAATTCAGGCATCCCAGCTAGTGGGTCTCCATGAATGTGGCGCTGGATCCTAAATTCTTCAGGTAGGGTTCCAAGATGAGCTTTGGTCTTCAAGGCCACTGGTTTGTACTTCTTCCCTACGAATACACCCCTCTTAGGGATCCGACTTTCTAACCTTAGGAACTCCTGTTGCGCCTCCGCCATGTAATCCTTTGGCAAGGTTACCGACAAGCCCTCAAAAACTTGTTCCAGCCCCTTTGGTACTCCGTAAAAGAGATTCAAAGTGGCCGTGGCGTAGGACTTAAATTCTTCTTGATCCTTCGCAATCTGGTTGATATTGAATACCTTGCGAAAGCCCTGTGTCTTGGTTGGGACCTTCAACAGTCCCGAAGGTCTCACCATGTGGCCTGGGACTGTCATAGGTGTTGACGCTTGATGCATGGATGCCTGCATAAAGGCATGTTGTTTCCTTAGTATTTTGGCTGCCTGATGAACCTTACTGGGTGATTTCTTCAGGTATAAGGACGTTAAGTCCCCTTCGCTGAAGGTCTCCCTGTCATCCCCAGGTATCCAAGATTGCTTTACTTCGATATTTCCTTCTGGTGACCTTTCGAGGATCAACACTGCTTCTCCGTAGGAATCCCCTACGTCCTTGGGTTCCTGTGAAAACCCGTTTGTCCACCGGGAATCATATGCCTTGGGATTTGACCTCTACGGTAGGAAGGTAAAGATAACTTCTTTCCGTTCGTATTATCCGTCAGGGTACCTATTGCATTTCCATTGGGAAGGTTGGTGATGACTAGGTTGGACACGATCTCGAAAGGTCGTCCCAGTAGCACCTCATAGGCTGGATCCTGCAACACATGCAATTGGAGGTAGTAGACAATTCCTTCGAAGTCGAAGGGTATGTTACGAGCCAACCCTAAGGTACTGGTTCGTCCCTTGTCCGCACTTTCCATGGTAATGGTGAAAGTGGGATCGTAGGCTATTCCTAGTTCCAATGCTGCCTTGAGTGAAATGGAGGCGATCTGAGACCCACCATCCACTAAACTCTCCTTTTTACCATTCTTATTGATCAAAGGCCAAAAGGTTCGTAAGTCTGCGTTTTCTGGTGCCATATTACCACTTATCATTTGAAAGGGACCAGTATAGTGACCTCCTGAAAGGTTTACAAACTGTTCTACCGCATCGTGGACTACAATGCCACCAATAGGTAAATCACCCTTCTCCTGAAAGTTGACTGAATACAGCTCTGGTTGGAAGTGATCTTGTACCGTATCGGCCACTACTTCCGTCCGGAATACAGACACAGGCGTATTGCGCTTCCTGATGAAGTCCGAAATACTCTGCTGCCACGGGGGGTTGGTGGCTAGCAGCGCTTCGGGTAGCAAGAATTTCCAAGCTTCGCGCCAGCTGGGGTTCTTGTGTAAGAGCTCCTCTGCCAGACTTCGGCGTTGGAAACTCTTTACCTTAGGTTCCTTAGAGTTTGTCTTAGGTTGGTTCTTTTCTGGCAGAGTTGAATCTGCTTTTGGATGCGGCGCCGGGTCTGGTTCTTCCATCGCAAGGACTTCGTCAAGGAGTTCCTGGTCAACAGGTTCTACTTCTTGAGTGACCTCCGGGTTGGAGAATGATACCTTAGGCGGCGCTGCTTTTGGGATGACCACGGACACCCGGTCCTTGGGCCATGAGGCTAACCTCTTTTGTGGAGTTGAATCCAAAGATGCACTAGGTGCTTTTGTGCTCTGACGAGTTTGACGAGTTTCTACAGTGAACTGGCTCTCCGGAGGAGTATGTGCTAACTGCACTCCTTCCTTCATCGAGCCCTGCCGAAACCCTGATAGGCGTCGGGGGCAAACTCTTCATCTTGGGCGGGAGCTTGTACATACATTGAGACCTCAGGTGCAAACTCGTCTTCCTGCGATTGAAACGCAGATACCTTAGGTGCATTCTCTTGTTGGAACTTCTGAACCTGTTCCCAGGGACTCAGAGGTTGCTTCGGACTAACCCTTTGAATAGGTTGACTGGTAGTTCCATTGGTTACATGATATATGTTGGTACCACCAGGCTTGTAGATATGACCATTACTTTCGCACATTTCCTTGGTGGGACAATTGGCTACAATATGTCCTAGTTCACGACAGAAGTAGCACCTTCCATCGTTAACTACAAACTTGTTTCCTGGGAACGCGCCTGAAGGAGCTTTGTATACTCCATTTGGTAGGTTGGTCGGGACTGAGACACCTTGAGCAGGCGTTTGTAGATAAACCGGCAAGGCTTCTTGTACAAAACCTTGAGTGCGAAGCCCTTGCGGACCCCCACGTTGCAAGATATGGAGAAACTCTGCTATCATCTTTTGATCAGCCTTGCGGGCCTCTTCGCGTTCCTTTTCTCCTTTTTGGATAATATCCTGGAGACTAGCTACCCGGTTAAGGTATTCGTCCAACTCCTCCGTTTTGATTCGGGTGGTAGAGGCAGGAATCAAGTCCCTGTTATAGGGACTCTCCCTAGCGCTTTTACTCATCCACTTATCCGTTAAGAAGTAATTGGAGATTGCCGCCTCCACCTCTGCTAAGGTGAAGTTATAGGTGGGGGTAGTCCCGGCCGCAGCATTAGCTTTAGCGTCGCGTCTGAGATCCCCAAGGACATTATGCCAAACTCCCTCTGTAATAGAGGACTTGATATCTTCTATGGCTCCCTTATTGGTAAGTTCTCCCGATGTGATAAGATGTCCCATGATATGGAGCACTTCACGCTGAAAGCTTTCCCATTTTTGCTTATTGGCTATTGGCCTAGCCAGGTACGGTTCCAAGGCATCCTTTAGATCGGCTGGAACATACGTAGGATCGTTCTTTCCCTTTGAATATGAGGAGAGAACAGATTCTTGGAAGTCCGCCCAGACACCTTTTAAGTAGTCTGGGTTTTTATGCCACCTAAGGCGTTGTTCATGGCCGGCATATAGCGCAGCTACTTCCAACTTAGTACCTTGTTCGGTGATACCTGTCTGGTCAAAGATCCAGTTGCACATTGTGAAGAACTCCCTCACATCATCGCCGGAGTGTCCCTTGAATTTGGGGGCATCCCTTGAGAATGGTATTGGAATCTTCTTTCCTTGGATTTCCTTTTTAGCCTCAGCACTAAGCTCCTCGGAAGGTACAATTGCTCATACCGCCATTACTGGAACTGGTATCGTGTTTTGGGTAGACGTATTGAAATTTATGAAGGGGGTAATAGGTTCTGGACTTTCGGGGTCTTCAAGGTCAGTCAAAGGACTTCCGAAAGGCGTGACAAATGCGGGACTAGGTGAGGTTCTAGAATCAGAATGCCTTCGGGTACTGGTTGGAGTTCTCGAAGGTGATCCTGGATTCGATGAAGATCTTATCCTAGAGGCAGTAGGTGTTGAAGGCGGTACTTGTGTACGTTTCTTCTTCTTTTGGTTCTTTGGAGTAGTCGGGTCTGCAAAGCGTCGCTGTGCTTGAGCTACTTCACTGGGTAAACCGTTATAAAGTGACCCGGCGATTGGACGATTGCTTCTTAGGCGACTAGCAACACCAGAGGTTGATGAATTTGAATATCCGGCAATAACTGGGTCTCCTTTTGGTGGTAGTGGATTTGCACGGTTCTGGCTGTTGGTGTAACGACCAGAGTTCCTTGCAGCCAGTGTCTTTTGTTTATGGAGATTCTGATCTCAAGGTCGACTTAGAAGTCTCTTTCGAAATCAAAATTTACACCCCCTCGCGATGGGCTCCAAAATATGATGTGCAAGTTCGGAATAGACCTCTGAAAAGAAGCTATTGTCTAACCACACTATCAATCCTTATCACAACTTTAACACTCCTTGTAAGGGAGCTGGGGTGCACAAAGGTTCGAGAGAACAAGGTGCTTTTGGGTAATGGAGAAATAGAGATGTATTCCGAACGTTGTAGTTAAACTACGAGTTGTTTTTGGGGGTGTAGGGATTCTGATCGAAATGACACAAGAAAACCTTGAAGTCGTAGGCCGAACCTCTTGACGTATGAAGACCTTAAACAGCGCGAGGCAATGTAGCTTCTACCTATCAAGTGCTCTGGTGTACAAGGACTTTGTCTTGGAATCGTCAGGCCGCTACCGCAGGTTTTACGCCACTGGACTGCTAACGATAAGGACTCCTCCTTGCACTTAAACCAAACTTCTAGTGTCTTGCACTGGGACCAAAGGTTCCGAAAGGTGTCTCAGACGTTGACAACACTCGTTCAGACTCAACTTATTCCTCAAAGGAAAGTACTTCACGAAATAGCGTGAATGCAGGGCAGAACCACTTGCAAACCGGCCTTCTTGCGAATACAAGGTTCTAACACCAAGTAGATTCGTTAGTACTCGACTTGGTACGTCGGAATAAGGTTCTTTTGAGTCCTTCAAGGAGCTTGGCAACACCTGATGTCTTTAAATCTTGGAAAGGTCTTTGGGGTCTTTGGGGTACTTTGCAGAAATGAGTCGAAACTCGAGATAGATTCACTACAATGGCTGCGTCTGACTAGCGGCTACTGGGGGGGGATCTAAGCTACCGAAATATGGGTCCTTTGGCCCCTTTTATACTACTGGTGGACTCCTACTGAGTAAGCATCTATTCTAGGATCGGATACATCGGACATTCGAGTCATACAAGTACTGGTTTCTCATTGGCTATCCCTTGTCGAAACGACTGCGGGTGGAGCGCTTGGTCCTTTAGCCATATACGCCACCTTGGCGGTATGGTGCAATCCTTTCGTGCCAGGCACTCAAGGTCCGAGAAGGACTTTGTTCCTTTTTGTATCTTTATGGTGCAAGGTCCTATGGACACCTGCTTTCTTGTGACTAGGTCGGCTTGATAGCAGCAAGAACATCCTTTCGAGCGCGGACGCCACAGAGGAGTGCTTTCTTAAGGTGGTAATACACCCTTCTTTCGGGGTGGTCCTTGATTGTGGATCATGATCGATTGACATAGCGGAAGGCGTCGGTTCGGAGTCGGTGACAACTCCGAAGGTAATTCTCAAGAAGGGTATGACGTCCTTGAGCTATTTTGGGACCTTCCAGGTCTTAGGTTCCGACGTGCGCAGGTCCTGGGTCGCTCTGCCTGAGCAGCTTAGAGTCCTTTGGGACCTCCTTGAGTGCGAATGGTGATAGCACAAAGTCTGTAGTACAAGGTACACGCAAAGGTACAGAATCTTGAAAGAGATCCAACGCGCGGATAAGGATATTCGGACAAAGGTGATCGAAGGTTTCGATCGCGCCTGTCCTAATGGACTTATTAAGACGCCAGAACCTTGTCCTGGAGGCTTGCCCGCGTCAAGGCAGTAACTCCTGCGTGCTCTATCCTAGGTACTTGACTGAAGGTTCCTAAGGTCCTTGGGCTACTTAGGAATCGCAAAATTCCCTGTTTCTAGTACTGGAATAGTACCCTGCGTATCAGCGTGTTTCTTGTATGTGTCAGTCTTGTGCTCACCAACCAAGCAACCCAAATATAGGTGGCAGCTAGAGTGGGTGCGCGAGTTTTGTTGATGATGTCCTCGACAAGAGTCCCAATGTCAATCTCACGTGATTCACCGCTCTCGTCATACAGTGACTCGCTAAGCTATCAGGATGTGAGTATTTGACCGCTTTGTGGTGGATTGCCCGGCAACTGACCTTCTCTTTGACAGTATAACGTACTTGGGTAATCATATCATTGATGATAGCCAAGACGAGATCACAGCGTCCAGTCTCATTGTCTGGCGGGAGGTCAGCCACATTCACAGTGCGCATGGTTTTCTATAAGTGAGTATCAAGTTGCACATCTTGGTACGGAGGTTTGACAACAAACCAGGACTGTAGCAGCCAGCTTTTTGCCTTTGTAGTAGAATGTTGTTGGTGACAGAAAGGCGACAGTGGCGTAGTCCTTTGCAGTTTTCTGTTATGGTATGAGCATACCAAATTTCGGAATGATACGATTGAAAGCTAACAGCCAATGTAGAAGGGACTTTGTATGCTGCCTCGAGGTCTCTGCCGATTCGTTGGAGAAGGTCGCGACACTCCAGTGTGTGAAGACTGACGCGCACCAGATGCTCATGCACATTTGTCACCTGGATCGGTGCCGTGTAAGAACGACTACTATTGAGACGCGATATGGTACGTACCTTCAGGAAGGCTTCAAAGTCGATCTCTGACTCGGATGTCAGAGTTTTCTGTCGCTTGAGCTCACGTCCCTGCTCCAAAGTGAATGGGATGATTCCTGAACCAAGTACAAGCTCTGGACCACCCAAAGTGCCGGGATTACACATTCCATCATCCCCATCCCCATCCTCTCGGGCTCGAACAACACCAAGGTGGCCGCCTTCTCCAATATTTACCCCGCTAAGAGCAGGATCGATATAACGATGCAAGTTGTCGGAGGAGGGAGTGCCGCTTGGACCATTGGTGGCTGCTTGTTGGTATTCCTCTAGGCGACGTCTCAGTGCCTCGACACCTGGACTTGGCATAGCTGGTACCGTATCCATGAGTATGGAATCTGTAGAAGGCAATGGGAAGAAAATTGCTCATTGAACCTCAGGTCACACCACGTGCCGCTACCAAACGCATTGCAGCTTGTCATTGTTTGTCTCAGACCATGATGAGAGACGCCTCAGCAGGTAAGGAAATACTCTGAGGGTCCTGAAACGGCGACTCACACTTGACAGATGTCTTCATGAATACGGTAACAAATCAGATCAGATGCAAAGTATGCAACTATGGATGTGCCTCGGAATGGATTGCGTGGCTTCAATCTTTCAGTTGGGGTCGTCATGTCCGCTCCCCATCCCATTTGAAGCTCTTAGCAGAGTACACAGCACGCACCGCTCAGGCTCAGCAGACGGCTGAAAGCTACGCACATCTATATGCCTCACCCGCTGTTGCCCTCAATGTTCCCGATATCCCGCGGCGCAAGACGCTTCAAGTCAGACCATGGGAAGCGACAGACCTTTCCGATTTGAATGGGCTTCACACAGAGGACTTCGAATTCACTACCGAGGAATTGGCCGCATTCTTTCCAGTCCTCACATCTGAGGATCAACTCGCGGTCCAAGATGACCTTCTCTTGCAGGAGGAGATTTGGCGAATGGAGGAACAGGTTCTTGAGGACTTTTATCTGGATGACGAGCTGGATATTGAAGTCGATGATTCTATAACTCTCACTGCCGAGATTTGTACCACAGGTACAGTTCGGGCGTTCACGTAGACAAGTAGTTAAACTGACGCTCGACAGGTACACTGCATGAAACATACAATATTTACGCCGGAAATATGATAAAAAAATGTAAAATTTATTTACTATTTTTTCATCTGAAAAATAATAAAAATATCATAAAATTAAGTAAAAATATGCTAAACATATACTATACTTTAGGAAATTCAATTATGTTTAGCATATTTTTACTTAATTTTATGATATTTTTATTATTTTTCAGATGAAAAAATAGTAAATAAATTTTACATTTTTTTATCATATTTCCGGCGTAAATATTGTATGTTTCATGCAGTGGTACTTTCCCTACAGATGATGAAGACGCGCTGCATCATCAAGCTCACCATGTTCTGAAGACACATGTTTACGCGCCATATCCAAATAAGATGGTCTGTCCTCAGAACCTCTCACTTCATACAGGCTGACAGTTCTTCTGAAGATGTGTTATCTTGATCTTCTGGACAACCTCCCACGTCTGCGATTCTCCAGAGCACAACTGAAAATGGTTCTTTGGATCATGTGTGCTACAGGCAGTCGAGACGTCCCATCCTTCAGCGCCTTTCGTGAGATGCAGAAACGTCTCCGGTCTGTCTGCTCGGTCCGGACCGAGGAAACAACCTCCGAGCTGGGAAATGTGTTTTCAACAAATGATATACATGATTTTTTGGCTCGTGTATATACGCTCTTCTTATCTGATGACAATTTGGGCTGATTTCTCCCAGGACTTCTCAAATCCACTTGTCGCACCACATTTGAACTTCTATCCTGAGGACGTTGCAGGCGGACCAATTTCTGAGATGTGGCAGATTTTGGACGGGCGCTGGATGGAGATCCCTCAAGACATGCTTCCGCCATCCGTTCTTGTTGGTGTAAAGCGCTATTATATTCACAAGATTGCCGAAGTGACAAGCGGCCAGTGGATCATCCCCCAAATGTGGATCGTGAGAGGAGGTATTCTTCATGTTGAAGCATTAACAGCAGAATACTCGAACTTACAATCACATATTACAGTCCATGTTGGACATACATGGATCAGTGTTCCTGTTGACCAACTGAGGTATACGCATGAGGATCTCTTGTATCGACACAAGAAAGTCGTGTTTGACGGTGATATAATCCTCTCACAGACCGAGGAAGCTTTGCTTATATTTGTATTTTAGATGCATCGGTATCCTATGCGCGGAGGATTCCGAATGTGAACCGCAAAATTGATGGCGGCGAGGATCTGTTCACTGTCTGGACTGCTGTATGGGCTGATGATGTCTCTGGTGCACGAACCAAGCAGTATCAGAAGCACCTCAATGTATATGCTCAGAATGTCAATTTGCCAGGGCGACTGTTACAGCAAGAGTACTTTGTATGCCCTCTCAGTACGTCTCCGGACGCCAGTGCCCTGGAGCAGTTCAAAGTTGTCATGGAGCAGATCAAGTTTATATCTCTTCAGCCGTGTGACGATATGATTGATAACTCTACTGTTAGATCGACACATAAGACGCCGGTACAGACATTTAATGCTGTCACCAACAGACCTTGTGGATTTTGCGTCGGAGTGTCTGATCTCCCAGGTGATAACCCTCAACAATCAGAAGAGACCGACCATATTGGACACCAGGGAAACTGCAAGTGTCGCAACTGCTTGGCTGGCGGTAAGAATGGATTCAAGGCCACGAAAGACGGTTACAGAGACTTTTACCAGGTGAATGCAACATATTCGTATATTTATCTCCTCGCTCAGTTCTATTCAAGCCTGGGAAACCTCGGAATGTGACGGATATCCGGGACTGCATTTGGGAACAGATCCGGTTGGCAACGTTCGGTGTTGCCAAGCATGTAGGCGCACTGCAAACTTCCACGGGAACAAAAGACAAGATCGCACAACATTGGATCGAGCTTCTTCTTGATGAGGCGTCAAAGCTTCAGGCTGCATCCCCGCTTTGCTGTCATTCCGAGATATCATCCGAACTCTTGGCGTGGCTTCACGCTCAGACGGACCAGCCCTATAATCCGCTGCTTGATGTTGAGTGTGCGTTTCCTGATTCGATGACAATACTCTCGCAACTCATACACATCACAGTTCTTGATCCGTCACAGGATACGCTCGTTGAGATTCTGCACACAATATTACTCGGAGTCGAAAAGTACGGATGGCATAATCTTCACTCAAACTGGATGTCAGCGGAGCAAGACCTTTTCGGAGTTTGCCTACAGGCTACAGACATTCACAGTCTCAACATGCCGCCAATTCGAGCAGAGTATATGATGCAGTATCGCAATGCGCTCATCGGCAAGCACTTTCAGGCTCTAATCCAAGTGGCAACGTTCCATTTACATGGTCTTGTGTCAACGGCCCAGTTTGAGCTTATTCATGCACTGGGAGAGCTGGGCGCTGTACTGTGGATTGCCGAGATTGATGACATGAACACTTATCTGGTGTGTACTCTTATGCACGTCTACCGAGATGCTAACGCTTGGGTAGGAGGATCTAACGGTGCTGATCGAGAACGTACTTGATATGTTTGCCGACATCAATGCGTCCAAGATTCTGATCAAAATCAAGCTTCATGCCCTTGTACATTTACCGGCACAAATCCGACGTCGAGGTCCTGCAGTTCGCTTCTCTACCGAGATTTACGAGTGTTTCAATGCTGTCTTCCGCATGTGCTCCATTCTAAGCAATCATCAGGCACCCAGTCATGATATTGCAGTCAAACTGGCAGACCTTGATTGCGTCAAACACCTCATTAGTGGCGGACGCTGGTTACAGGATGGCGAGTGGGTAATGGCTGGATGTGATGTCCATTCTATCTTGTCAGAATTGCCTGTTATCCAGCAACACCTTGGCTGGACACTTTCATCATCGTGGATCACCGGTCTTGTTTGGGCCAAAGCCATCGCAAAACCAGCAAACGTCCGGAAGTCCTATCCTTCAAGGGACACGGCCATCATGACAGCGGCGAATTCAACAGGAATTCCCATAAGTAGCGATGCACTATGGATTGAAGGTGCCCATGTCACTTCGGTTACGGGAGACAAGTGCGAGGAAGACTCTTGGGGTATCTTTCGGTATATTGCTCAGGTCTGCTCATGCTTCCGTCCACAAAGCTCTCACATGCTCAATTGCTACAGGGAACCACACAGCCTGTATCTGTCATTGGCCAGATCATTCGACTCTATCTTCCAGCAGCTGCCGGAACAAGTGGAGGTGGTCTGATCATCGTCAAACCCTTTGAGGTCGCCGAGGCGGTTCATTCAAAGTTCAAGATGCCAATGCTTTTGCCTCCAGAATCGACTTGCCGGTCTCTGATGCTCGAATCATCGGTCAGTACTCCATTTGCGTCCACATCACTGTCTTACTGTGTACCGGCTAGTCGATTCAATTCGCAATCAATGTCCAGCATGATTGCGAAGCTTGTGGGTGCCAAGCCGATGGTGTCGAGTCTCGTCGACAGGAACGCCGGAAAGCAAAAGCTACCAAAACTGCATGGATCCACAGGACACTTGACGGTCACGCACGATACATTATCAACACTCATCATAATGCACGCCTGCTCCGGAAGTATCTTCCTCGTTATTTGACAGTGCCACGACCACTTTATTCTGATCAAACAGAACGTCTGCAGCGCCTCGGAGCAGAGTTAGAGATATCTCAAGCAGCAAAACGTATAGAGACCAATCGGAAAACTGCAGAGATGAAAGAGTGAAAGAAGGCACAGAGAAGCGCTGCAACACAAAGACAGAGTACGGCTTTTGAACCAGTATTGCCCAAGTAGATTTTAAAGACAAGTACATTGTATTTCTACTCTACACGACGGGTGATCACGAATAATCACTTCACATACTGTCCTTAGAACTGGTTATGCTATCAGAATAAGAGACATGGACTCGAAAGAAAGAACTTACCTTTGAACCCAGTGCGGCAAACTCTTTGCCATCGGGATCGGGATGCACTGTGTCATTCCAAATCTCATTGATGTACGCCTGCTATTCTATCATCCTCTCGAAATACTGGCTGTCTGGGCGCGGCAAGGTTGCGAAGCCCTGGCTTTCCGACCAAGCCTCAGTGTCCTGTGTGCCGTGCCCGTCTCCTGCTTCTGTGACACGCCGGAGCGGACTGGGAGTCTGGCTGCTGGGAATGACAGTTGGAGAATCAACAACGAGCAGAGGATGGGGAGTATCGGATTTCGACTTCTTCGATGGTGATGCCTCTGAGGCCAGTCCAAGCACGGAAGGGCGCTTGCGACAAATGAAGCTTTTGGCAGCTACCGTCTCGGCCCTGGCAGTCTCGGCTTCAGTCCGTCGACACTCCTCCCGATGTGCTTCCAATCGAGCCTTGCATTAAGCATTATAGACTGGAGTGGGATCGTATTTGGTTGGTAACGAATCCAAAATAGGAAGAGGTGTCACTGGCGTGGATGGGCTCGGAGTTGGGGTAGAGGGAATGTGAGCCAAGGGGACGACGGCCGCATTTGTGCCTACAGATTCTAGCAGAACCAAGGGGGTCGCAACCTGTATACCGACATCCGCAGTGCACCGCTTGAGTTGTTGAGAAAGAGGTGCCGTGTTACCGATGTCGATCTGAAACGACTAGTAAGTAGCAGTGGCAGTCAACATCGGGTACTTCCATAGAGAATAAGCACGCACATAGGCCCCTGGAGCAAGGTTTGGCATACTGAGATGCAATGTCAACATGTTCGAGTCCGTAGATGTGGCGTTGTCGGTTGTCAAGAGCGGTGTCCGAATACTAAGACAACCACCCAGGTCACACAAGACAGGGACCAGAGAGACAGACGATGAGGATGAGATAGATGATAGATGATAGAGGTGAGTAAGCCTAAGCTACTACAGTGCCAGGAGTGACCGAACAGTGTGTAGACGAAGTTGACAAACTGAGGAAACTAGGGGAGAAGGAGCTACTATATATATACAAAGTCCGTGGCTGTGTATCCAAAAGGAGAACAATAGAACAATAGAAAGGCCCAATGTGGCGAGACAATAGGCAGGCCGAAGTGAGAACAATAGCCGGTCCGGAGTGGACCCAGGTGGTCATCAGACCACTGATGGACAGGTCTAGGCAATGCCAAGACGATGGATGACAGGGGAGTGTGGGCTAGGCCCAGGCCGAGGTGAATGAAGAGATGGGAGAATGTGTCGATGTCGGGAGTGGGGAATACGTGATGGAGGGAGCAAAATAGAGGCGATTCGTGACAATACCCCCTCTTTAGGACGCGCTTGCGCCTGGAGCGCGGAAGTCCCAACCCAGATGTCATTAACGCTGACACCGAGAGTGCGAAGGTGGGGACGAGGTTTGGAGTAAGCTGTGGGATGTGTACGATGGAATTCCTCGATCAATGGGAGGGCCTTTGTGAGGCTTGAACTGGGCTCCCATGTGTTCTCCGATGAAGGATAGTCCAACCATTTCACCAGATACTGAATTCCGCATTTGTTTCGTGTTGCGCGGGAGTCGAGTATGGCTTCAACATCAAACTCCTCCTTGTCGTCAATGAGGTCTGGCGGATTGGATGGGAAATTGGGTCCATGAGCCTCGGTTTCCACAAAGGGAAGGAGAAGGGCGGCGTGGAAGACAGGGTGTATACGCCAAGTGGGAGGGAGCTTGAGACGGTAGTTGACTGGTCCAAGTACGTCAGTGACTTCGAAAGGTCCATGATGCTTGTCTGAGAGCTTAGCTTTGGGCCGCGTTGTCTTGAGGTTCTTTCCATCAAGCAACACCTTGTCGCCAACTTTGAACGTAATGCCCTTCTTGGTGACATCTCCGTTGTTCCGTTTCATGATCTCTGCAGCGGTAGTAAGGCTAGCCTTAACTTCCTCGCGAAGCCGTTCTAGATTGGTTAGGCGTTCTTCAACAGTAGGGATATTGGACGTGGGATTGAGAGAAGGGTATAAGCGGGGCTGGAAACCATGAAGGAGTTCAAAGGGAGACTTGCCCGTAGCAGAGTGAATACGACTGTTGTGGGAGAATTCCGCGAAGGGAAGGTACTTGACCCAGTCGTCCTGTCGGTAATTGCAAAAAACGCGAAGATACTGTTCAAGTTCCTGATTGTAGCGTTCGGTTTCACCATCTGTCTGGGGATGGTAAGCTGTACTAAGCGCGGAGGTGATTCCTAGCTTAGTGTGGACAGCTTGCATAACCTTGCTTGCAAACTGGGGACCGCGGTCGGAAATCATCTTATCCCAGAGACCATAGCGTCGATAAACACCGTTTACCAGAATGTCAACGGTGCCATCTGCATCAATAGTCTTGTGACACGGGGATACAATTACCGTCTTGGTGAAACGGTCAACAACACAATGAATAGCATTGTACCCATCGCACTCGGGTAGATCTGTGATGAAGTCGGTGGTGATGGTCCCAAAGGGACATTCGGGAACCTCATTTGGTATGAGAGGGACATGTGCTGGATGATTCCTGGGCTTAGTCATCTGACAAGTAGCGCAGCCATCAACGTAGTCGCGGACAAAGACAGACATGCCTGGCCACCAGAACTCTCGGCTGAGAAGTTCATAAGTCTTGAAACGTCCAGGGTGTCCAGGGCCAAGGGAATCATGGTGCATCTTGACAATATCTCGACGTAACTGCAGGTCGTCGGGAACATAGACCTTGCCTCGGAAAAGGACAAGACCATCTTCGTAATTCCATTCCTGTAGATTCTTGACCAGCGAACGGGGACCATTGCACTGCATGAAACATATAATATTTATGCCGGAAATATGATAAAAAAATGTAAAATTTATTTAGCATTTTTTTACCTGAAAAATAATGAAAATATCGAAAAAAAAGATGAAAATATGCTAAATATACTTGAATATACTAAAGTATAGCATATGTTTAGCATATTTTTACTAAATTTTATGATATTTTTATCAATTTTGAAGTGAAAAAATGCTAAATAAATTTTACATTTTTTTATCATATTTCCGGCATAAATATTGTATGTTTCATGCAGTGTTGCGAAGGATGACTTCTAACGCACCACGGACTTTGGCGTCCCTATTTGGACATTCCCGAATGCGTCGTCGCAGGTCGGCATCTCCAACGGCTGCAACTTCTCCAGGCCGAGTGGCGCGGATCCGGAAGAACTTCGGATCAAGGAGCACCCTATCAGTGTTGTCGTCATCGACCCCCTCTTTGTGATCCGCACGGCGGGAGAGTGGGTCACTACGGTTCTGAGTACCAGGTTTATGAGTGAGAGTGAAATCGAAGCGAGTGAGGAATAATGCCCAACGAGCCTAGACATGAGCACGAATGTCGGATGTTTTCGGATATTTCAATTATATTCGTATCCGACATCCGAAGATATTCGGATGTCGGATGTCGGATATACCTCGGATGTCGGATGTCACTCGGATGTCGGATGTCCACTATCTAAGCCAACATCCGAACCATAATACTATAAACTATACTTTGAGAGTGTTTTATATCACTTATGTGAGTCTAATTGATATTCACACAGAATTTACTATCATAACTTCATAGTATACACAGTTTTAACCTGTTAATAATGTGATTATACCCTAATATTCATGAATATTCAAATATATTCAAATATATTCGGATGAATATTCGAAAATATTCGGATATTGGACATTTAACTCGGATAGAATGTCGGATGTCCATCCGAATACGAATATCTGGGTTTAGGGTGCACATATTCGTGGTTCGGATGTCGGATACATCCGAATACACACTCGTGATCATGTCTAAACGAGCCTGTCGTCGGCTAAGCTTTTGCGAGTTGGCAAAGTATTCAAGGTTCTTGTGATCGGTGAGAACGTCAACCGGGTGTGCCGAACCTTCGAGGTATTGGCGCCAGGCTTCCAGAGCGCGGATAATAGCGAGAAGTTCCTTATCATGAATGTCATAATTGCGTTGAGGTTCAGAGAGAGACTTAGAGATGTAGGCAACAGGATGCCATTGGTCATCGTTGCCCGTCTGGGACAGGATTCCACCTGTGGCATAGTCGGAGGCATCTACTTCCACCCGATAGGGCTTATCAGGGTTGGGCATGATGAGAACGGGTGACGATGTGAACGCATCTTTAAGTGCCTCAAAGGCCTCTTGACACTCCGGTTTCCAGATCCATGGCTCATCTTTCTTAGTCAAATCGAACAGAGGGCGTGCAATTCTGGAGAACCCTTCGATGAAGCGGCGATAGAAGTTCCCAAAGCCGAGGAAGGACTGCACGTCCTTGACATTCCGAGGTAACGGCCACTTGGCGACGCCGTCTACCTTGACTGGGTCCATGCGAAGTTCATTGTGAGAGATGATGAGTCCAAGGAATTCGATTGACTCAGCTTCAAAGGTGCATTTCTCAGGCTTAGCATAGAGATCATGCTCCTTCAGGCGCTGAAGAACCTGCAGGACAACCTTGCGGTGTTCCTCTAAGGTCTCAGTGAAGATTAAGATGTCGTCCATATATACAACGACTTTGCCAGAGTCGATGAGGTCCTTGAGAATGGTATTCATCATTGCTTGAAACGTGGCAGGGGAATTCATAAGACCAAAGAACATCACCAATGGTTCAAACAGGCCGCGGTTGGTTTTGAATGCGCCTTTCCACTCGTCTCCGTCCTTGAGTCGGCAGTTGTTGTAGCCCTGACGGAGATCTACCTTTGAAAAGTAGCGAGCGCCCTTGAGTTTATCGATCAACTCTCCAATGAGTGGTAGTGGATACTCGTTCTTGATAGTGCCTTTGTTGAGTTCGCGATAATCCTGGACAGGGCGTAGTTTTCCGTCTTTCTTTTTAACAAAGAAGAAGGGACTCGCCATGGGAGACTTAGAGGGACGTATGTACCCTTTGGCCAAGTTTTCATCAAGAAATGCGTCGAGTTCCGCTTGTTCGGTTGGGGACAATGGGTAGGTTTTGCATGTTTTGGGTTGAAAACCGGGTTTGAGATCGATAGCATGATCCCAAGGGCTATGTTGGGGAAGTCGGTCCGATGTGTGCTTATCAAAGACAGTGAGGTATGCATGATACTGAGAGGGAATACGCTCAGCGAGAGGACGAGTGTCCTTGGGCTTTTGACTAGCTTCAGCGAGTTCCTGCGCCTTGCTAAATCCAGCGCGAATTTGAATAGAGGGACCGTCAGGAGGTTGTGGATCTCGCACCGGACGGGGGTAATCATCCCGGAACACTTGAGTATACATCTGCTCTTCCCATTCTCTTGGGACCTCTTCTTCTTCATCGTCGTCCTCGGTGAACAGGACAACAGGGATTTGAACCCAATTGTAAACTCGGGGTCGGATGCTTCGACGTTGTCCGGCTGTACGCTGGACTGGAACAGGCCGGAGGTTGCCTTCGCGATCCTTCCATTGAACTTGGTAGTCTCGATGATGAAGACGAGGGTCGTGGGGAGAGCGTTTAGTGGGGATGGGAATACGTTTAGCGTGAGCACGTACGTCAGTCACTGGCGGGCTCTTGAGGATACAGGAGTCGGGGCATCGAGTGAAATCCACTTGAACACCAGCCCAATCTATCTCAGGATTGTGCTCATCAAGCCAGTCGGTGCCAAGAATGACATCGTGATCACCAATGTCTGTGACGTAAAGCTCGATTAGCTCTACGTGATAGGAATGACCATCTCGGCTGTAGATCCGAATGCGCTGAGTGGTATAGTGTCGAACCCAGCCCATGACGTTCTCGGTACCGTCAACGTTGCGAACAGGAAAAGGGGAGGAAAGGGGAGTGAGGGTGAAATGATGTTGATTTGCATAGCGGGCATTGATAATAATACCTTCAGCGCCGCTATCAATTAGAGCTTGTGCGACGATTTTTCTGCCAGTGATTTTGCCAATGAATTCAAGTTCCAGTATGATCGAGGGTGTCTGTCGGTTCTGGGTGACTGCCGACATTCGAAGTTCTTTGGGATGAATACGCTCACAAAGGGTTGATAACACAGAGAATCGATTGGTAAAATTTGTGACAGATTGTTGTACAACTCCTCCTAACGTCGGGGTAGGGGAGCGCTCTAAAAATCCAGACCGGCAACATCCTTCAAGAAGGCCAAAGCCTGTGCTTTCTCATCTCCCTGGAGACCACGGAGCAAGTTAGCCGCATTACTGATTTGTTGAATAGCATCGGCAGACGATGCGGGAGCAGTGTCGGAGGAGGAAGTGGGAACAGCCGCAGGTGCGGCAGAGGTATCGGCGGCACGGATGGTGCGGCTTGGGACTGGAGCACTTGGACCCGACCGGTTGGGGCAGTTTGCAGATATATGTCCTGGACCGCGACATCTGAAGCAAGCACCCTTCTTGCGAAGGATCTCGCGCTCAATAGGTGTCAGTCTGGTCAAAGGCGGGTAGTTCGACGATGCACCTGAGCCGCGGGATGCGTCAACATCCATGGGAACTCCCATATCCTGAGCAGGGGCGGAAGTACGCTGAGGTTGAGCCCGGGGAGCGTAGTTGCTGGGCGAAGAATATGTGCATTGCGTCCAATTAGCTTTTTCAGCTTTGCGGGCTTCGAAGGCATGCTGCATTTCAACAGCGCGAGTCTTGAAGGTGGCAAGAGTGTCGGGGATGGGGTAGGACATGGAGATACGATCCAAAAGACTGGGGTTCAAGCCTCGCTTGAAGAAGTAGAGGAGCGAACTGTCGTCAAACTCGGAGTCGTCAGCGTATCCATCAAAGGTCGTGATGAACTTATCAATGCTGGCCAAATCTTTCTCTTGGCGGATGTTCTCGATGGCGGTGCGAGCAGCAGTGGTAGGGTCAATGGCCGCGTAGTCAGTTTTAAACTTCTGGACAATGGATGCTTCTGTGGTCCAGCGTTTGTTGGCAGCGGAAATGGTAGTATCGTCTTGATCGGCATCGTACTCCTTCATGCGTCGCTCCGCCCATTTACCAGCAAGAGGCCCCTTGAAATAGGAAAGGAAGACCGAGACCTTCTCGGTCTCAGTGGAATAACGGGCGGTGTTAAGTCGCATGTGGTTGCGGTATTGGGCCAGCCATGTGGTAGATGTGGCGCAATCGCCGACAAAGTCGTCAAGCTTGGCTCCACGTTCACTGGGGATAGTAGACATGATAGGAAGAACAGGAGGAACTGGGATAGATGGAGATGAAGATCGAGAGGGATTAGAAGAAGAAGAGGATGAAGATGAGGACGGGGGTGTCGATGGTTCCGAGGGTTCAGGATCTAGAGCAAGAGGTTGGAATTCAGGTGGGGAATTGTTCTGAGCTGCAGGTGGAACTGGGGAGACAGGAACAGGGTCGAAGGCTGGTTCTGAGGTGGTGGGAGACGGTGGTGCAGAGGGAACTGGAGTACGAGGTACAGGTGAGTTTGGGGCCTGTGTAGATGATTGTAACTCAGCTCGAGTGCGCTCTTCTAAACGCCTTTCAGCCTCCTGGTGCTCTTCTGGGTCAAGATAGTACTTGTCTCCGTTTGATTCGAGGTAGTGCCAAGATTCGGGGAATTCTTCGTCTGCTGGTTCGTAGAAGATTTCTTGGAGGTGATAGTCTTCGTCGAGCTGGAAGTACTTGCCCTGATGAAGGTAGGCGCCGGGAGGTGGTGTGGGCGGCGCTTCGTCTGCTGAGAAGCGAGTGATGGTGGGAGGGTATGGGTGCGTGGACCGGTGTCGGTGTCACGCCAGAAGCTACGATAATCTCCGCGGTGACGGGCCCTGATAGCGGCTGGTAGCGTGTGAAAGAGGACTTCCTTATGATTCAACGTACGAGGTGTAGTAACCGAAGTCTTCTTGAATACAAGGCGTGTGGGACGAGGATGGGAATTCGATGGAGGTTCAGAGGTTGTACGGTCGGCGGGCATGCGACGAGCGAGGGTGTGAGGTGGGTGTAAGAGGAGTTTGTCAAAGTGTCAAGAGCGGTGTCCGAATACTAAGACAACCACCCAGGTCACACAAGACAGGGACCAGAGAGACAGACAATGAGGATGAGATAGATGATAGATGATAGAGGTGAGTAAGCCTAAGCTACTACAGTGCCAGGAGCGACCGAACAGTGTGTAGACGAAGTTGACAAACTGAGGAAACTAGGGGAGAAGGAGCTACTATATATATACAAAGTCCGTGGCTGTGTATCCAAAAGGAGAACAATAGAACAATAGAAAGGCCCAATGTGGCGAGACAATAGGCGGGCCGAAGTGAGAACAATAGCCGGTCCGGAGTGGACCCAGGTGGTCATCAGACCACTGATGGACAGGTCTAGGCAATGCCAAGACGATGGATGACAGGGGAGTGTGGGCTAGGCCCAGGCCGAGGTGAATGAAGAGATGGGAGAATGTGTCGATGTCGGGAGTGGGGAATACGTGATGGAGGGAGCAAAATAGAGGCGATTCGTGACATCGGTCATCGCAGTGGGTAGTTACTGGCATACAGTTAGCCATTGAAGACGATCTGAGCTCTTTATGAGGTCTGTGTGCTTGAGCTTGTCTCGAGACGGTTGCCCGATTGCTGGTTGGTCTAAAACCAAGAAATCTCTCACGGTGGTCGATCTCGATCTTGGTCTGATATCATTTTGGAATCTCACAGGTACATTCGTGATTCTACTCGGTACGACATTTTTGTACATTGGCGGTGTAAAACCCTCCCTCAGGTGCGTGAACTCTCCGGAGTTCCGGTCCATTGTAGACCTCGCCACCCTCGGTCGTCGCCGCGGCTCCACCCAACTCCGTCTGATGGAAGTTTGCCAGATGATCTCCACAACCAGACTGGTGAACTTCGACAACCCTACCGACGTTCAATTCCTCGTCTCTATGGGACCCTTCACCGACAACAAGGACCCCTGGAACAGGGCCAAACAATCAATCTGCAGCAACTCTTCCATCGCCTGGATGTGGGCCTCTCTCAAACGCGTTGTGAAAGAATGGAGGCCATGCGGAAGATGTAAGATTGACACCCACCTCACCTCCCAGTGCCGCTTCATCGAGAAGGATGACAAAGACTGGCATGGTTCTGGGCAGCTTTCCTTCAGCGTGAGTCCCGAGTTGTTGACTGTGTCGCGGTCCACTTGCTCAAGCTCTGGCCGGCGCCCTTCGAGAAGGGAGACGAGGAAGGCAGGGGTCTTTCTTGTACTAGTATGCTCTAGGACCGCTACGAGCGACCAGCCCAGGCGAACGGCCTGAGGACGATGGCGCAAACTGTATCTCCTGGCTCCGTTTGCGGAGCGGCTGATTACAAAGTTCGGCGGAGCAGGCTCTGACTTGGCAAGCAACGATGCTCCCGTTGGGCTACGAGCGTGATCTCTATGGCCGACGGTCATGACAAAGCCGCTGTTGGATCCGCCTTCGACGTTGACGTCTTCGGCAAGTGACACTGTAATCTCAAGTCAGTGTACTGCAAATCAATGCACTTCAAAGCTGTCAAATGGTGCTTGCCTGGGCCGTGTAAGTCGTCAAAATCCAGCTATAATGCCTGGCCTGCAAGATGCGCGGCGCCAGTGCTCATCATTGGTCGATCCCAGCCCTACTTCTTCTGGGCAGCGGCGTCATCGCTGTCGCTGGCGAAACTTGAGCGTTGTTGGGATAGGTTTAGATGAGGCCAGGAGTGAGTGGTGGCGGGTGAGATATCGTCGAGTGATAGGCAGGAAGATTGGTCTCTCGATCCGGATGCCGACACTTGATCGTTCCGTCTTTCCAAGCGCCACATACTCGAATGCCTGCGTCTACGCTCAACACCTCGAGACTTCCTCAAAACCTGCGAGGTGCATATTCGCTCATGTTCCAGACCATGCTAATAGGGCTCTGTTCCAGTTTGCCCATGGCAGCTACACCTATCCGACTCTTTCACCCGCGCAACGGCCCACATCTCTTCACCCACTGGGAGGCGCCAACTGGGCACACCGTCGGCTACACTGCCCTCCACGACACGCTCCGGAAGCACGCATTTCGTTTTGGTCCTGCTGCGGCCACATTCGCTCTCGTGTATGACTTTGTCGATTCCGAGGGAGCTTTTTGTTCTGATCGTCACACTCATGCCAGTAAAACCACCTGGCACAATCCCGATGCTACAGACGCGTATGGGCACCTGACCATTCGGGTCTTCAACGCAGAGAATTGGTGTATCGGCACCGTACACTGGTACAGATTGGAGGACAGCACAGCGTTCGTCCACGAGCTCGAAAACCCCGGCAGCGTCAACGCCATGATTACGCGCCACGCCAGTACTCCAGAGAAGCAGTGCCGCTTCAGAAATTGGTTCCGGGAAAGTGACCACATTGAGGTACGTAGCCTCATGCAAACTTGTCGTTTGCCGGTCTCAATTTATCTTAGGTTTTCTAAGATTTGGTTTTACTGTAGTATTTCGACCGTATCTTTTAGTCACAGGTCACAGACCTCTTTGAAATGAAGATCTGAGCACTTTGTCCCAGGTCACAGACAAAAAATTGAGGTACACAAGGCTTAAAAAGGAAATTTTTCTCCACCCACCTGATGGTGGGCATCCAAATAAGGCAATTACCGCTTGATTTGTAAGAAATGAAGATGTGTCCCGGTGAAGATGAGAGGTCACAAGTCACACCCCATGAAGATATGGTCGAAATACTACAGTACATGTATCTATCTCTATGCCATGCTTCCTTGTACTATGAAATAGCTTGCTAGCATATCATTGTCTCTTCATCCACACTGTATACACTACATCATGACTACTTAGTATATCAAGATTTCTTGCAGATACCAATTCTACCGCTTTATACGGGGACTCTCATTGTAGCAATAGCATAATTAGAATGTGCCCGGATTTCATTTGTTCTTTTCATCGCGTAGCGCCATGACTTACATCCGGACGCAATACTTTCTGAGAATGTTCAAATAATCTCAATTAATGTGCTAAATGATAATGAAAACTAAATTACACAAGCGAGCTGGTTCGCCGCATGCTCCAGCCCGCGATTCCCGAGAAGAGACATTCGATGAAAGTCTGGTGCGTTTAACGCACCAGAAACGTGGTGCGGAGGTGTTTGCCCCCGGTGTCAGTTTGTCAACTTTGTTTACTCACTGTTCGGTCGCCCCCTACACTGTACACTGCAGACAGACTATTATTTTCCATATGTAAAATTACTTGCATGACCATATAAAAAACTGGCTATTTTGCATGAAAGTTTACGGTCGCCGAACTGCCGCTTTTTCAGCTGACAAAGACCTTGACAAAGGGGACTTTTCGCAATTGCAAAATATAATCTTTTTCAGTGCAAGCTGCTTAGCGCCCGATGAGCGCCTGCTGACCTTTGGCAGTGAAAAATAAGGCATTTTACCAAAGTAATAAAGTGAGTATGTCAAAGTCTTTCCCAGTTGAAAAAGCGGAACTTCGGCAGCCGTAAAATCTTGTGCAGAATATGACATTTTTCATACTATTTTACAGATAATTTTACCCATGAAAAATAATTCCATGTCTGCAGTGGTAGTAGCCTTGCTCTCTCATCACTATCATCTATCCTATCCTCTTATTCATCCTCTCGTCCCTGTCTTGTGTGACTTGGGTGGTTGTCTTAGTATTTGGACACCGCTCTTGACACAATCCCGCTGATTCCAATTCCTGTTTTATCAACCAATGAGCCCAATTGCAAGCCTGTTCCAGCTCCGCCTCTACAGTCTCCTGCATTTTCTCAAGGACCTACACAACCAACACAGATTGACCCAGCCCTGGGCAGCCTCTGGCGCATGTTGAAAAAGTACCATCTAGCACACTTTGAGGGGTGGGGAGACCTGCCAAGGAGTGTCTTGCCGGAGTGGCCGGATGAGAGGATGCTGAGGAGGGTGCGGATGGTATCGGAGTTTGTGCAGGCAAGAAAGAAGCAGAGACTGATGTCGACAATGACAGAGATGCAGTTGAGGGAGCGGGGAAGGCAGCATGTGTTGAATTTGATTGATATGAATATGAGGACATATTATGAGAATTATTGACTGTCTGCACACATTCACTGTTGCAGAGATATCTCGGTATGTACTATGTGTGTGATATCCCAAAGGACTGCAATGACCATATCGAGACTAGTTTGTCCTTCGAGGCAGCTACTAGCCATCGTGAGCGCTCTTCCTGTTCATTCTCATCTACGTCATCATCGTCGCCTTCTTCCTCGGCATTAGCGTTAGTGGATGCGAATGCAAGGGCTTGACAGCCCAACTTGTGGTATTTGAGTGTACCGAGTGGTTTTAGGGTCTTGGTCGAGTAAAGTCTTATCCTGACTTGGTTCTCAGTTCATGGAATCAATATGGATGGGAAAACCTCTGGCTCACCTGCCATCCCAACCACCGACAGCGCATATTCGACCGTCCTCACGGACTGCTATCGCAGAGTTCCCGGCCTGCTTTGTTCGGAACTTTTCTGAATCTCCGGTCTGTGCAGACGATGAGTTTCAGATGAACACTCCTTGTGTAAAGAGAGCCGCACCGCCAGGTCATACCGACCAACGAGATGATCAGCCGATACGGTGAATGCTGTCGAGTTGTCTCTGGACACGGACATGGACATTACTGATTATCGAGTCAGGGTGTAAGTTGCTACGACGTATTGGCGGGACTTACTAGCTTCTACATGTAACTTGGCGCTCCAAATCACGTCCCAGCCTACGCCTTCGACGGAGGTGGCGCGAGTAGATGTGCGGAGGGTGACGCTGCCGTTCTCGTATGCTATTAGGATGCGTAGTGATGATTGGGCCATGAAAAGATGCAGTGACATGATGATGCCTACGACGAGCTGTCACTCAATCGGACGAGGGATAGAAAGAAGAGGTGCGCACCAGATGCCCCCCGTCCACGACCGTCTTCGGAAAGAATGGGACCGCCTGCTTCCCTCCCTATTGCAGCGTGACATCTTTGACAGGATGGCAATGCCCATATGTCGGCCTGCGCTCTCATGATCATGTTCTTGAGTATTACTTTATCACACAAAACCCACCTCTGAGGATTCCACAAGGTTGGGCAGCGCGACGAGCAATGCCCCATCGCCATTCGACGACGGACCCGCCTGATTGCGGATGTCCAATACAGACATCTTGCAGTAGTTGAGCGAGTTCACGTCCAGAGAGCACTTCAGCGTCGGGGTCTGAGCCTCAGCAACCGACGCCGAGCCGCCAATTGGCGCGTATTCCTGAACGCGCTCCCAGACATGCAGTTTGTTATCCCGTGCCTGACTTGATGTGCAGAACTTCAGTCGCGTCGCAGATGGGTGATGGGGTAGACGGACGTGAGTATGTCCTGGCCGCATTCCTGGATGCCCAAGAGGCCGTCATCGTGTGCCTTCCAGGAAGTCAAGGGACGCAGAGTACGCGTCGAGGTGCAGACGACCAGTCCGGATGCATCGCCAGAGTATATGCGCTGGTTGTCGTCCGAGATAAAGACAGCAGAGACGGCGACGGTGTGCGAGCGAAGGATGTAGGCCGGAGGTGGCGGCGCGGCTGACATGAGTGTATGCGTTCGGTGATGGTTGTCCAGCGTGGGAAAGCCAGCATCCTCGGCGGCAGTGCAGGCATATCGATTCCGCGTACTCTTCTCCCCTCCCGTCACCGTCGTCGCCGCCGCCGTCCTCCACGGGCTACTCGTCATGAAGGGGTTCACGAAAGCAGTCAAGCGGTGCGCGCCATCTCCATCCACGCCTCGCCCGGCGTAACTCAACCGGAACAGCACGCCGTTTATGGTGACAGCCAAAGTCGGCATGTCCAAAAGTCAGTCGTCTCCAGAGCGGCAGCGCTGAACACTGTGGATAACAGTCGTGATGCAGAGAGCAATGACCCGGAATTCGATGAGTACAACCGGCACTTTGCCACGATGGAGCAGGCATCGGAGAAGCTCTTGAAGGACTGCAAGGCGTTCATGGACGCCGTCAACGGTACCGCGCCTATCCCAGTGTCCCGCACGGGCCCGCCCTGACCTTTGCGTGCGACAGGCCTCTTCACCTCAGGAGCGGGATATGCAACGCACTTTGGCACGATCATGCATCCCATCTCCGGCGAGTACGACCTGCTTGGCAAGCATCCAGAGGCTGCGCACACCATCCACAGCGTGGACAAGTACCAGACCGCCATGGACGACCTCCGCGGCAGCATCGGGCCGGAGCTGGAGCTCATCGAGAGCCGAATCATGGGTCCCACGAAGGAGCTGCAGGCTATACTGAAGATGATCAGGAAGAGTATCACCAAGCGGGACCACAAGGTGCGGCGCGTTTTCTGCCTCTTGTCCGTCCAACCCATCGCGCCATAGTTGACGGACTACGATCGCTTCAACAACTCCCTCACAAAACTACGGGACAAGAAGGAGAAGTCATTGAGCGATGAGAAGAATCTCTTCAAGGTACATTCGCTATCACTTTGCTCGGTTCCCTGCTCTTATCATCTGATTTAGCTCGAGCAAGACTTCGAACTTGCGACTAATGAATACGACTACATCAATACTGCCTTGAAGAATGACCTCCCTCGCTTCATGACCCTCTCGACGCAGTTCATCGACCCGCTCTTCCATTCCTTTTTTTACATGCAGTATGTCGCATCTTGCCCTACACCGGAGGTGTGCATAAGGCAAGGTCGGAATGTGGTCATTCGCATTTGGTGAGCTTTTGGAATCTCTTCCACGTACAAAGGGATTTCCAAAAGCTCAGCATGTTCACCTCCAGTGACATGTCTTGACCTCACCTGTTGCATGCCCGAGAGTGTCATCCCCTCTACCTCACTCACTTTCGCTCCAGATTAAATATATTCTATCTAATTCTGGAGAAAATGAACGGATTCGCGGAGGAAGCTAAATACGAGATCTCCAACATTCCAGGCAGCCAGATCGCCGAGGCGTACGAGGCGAACCGCACTGATGCTTGGAGTCAGATTGAGGAACTTGGCATCACCAAGAGGATAATCTCAGTCTGTACGTGGTATTCTTATCCACTGCGCCGCTCGTGCTGAGCCAAGGCCGCAGCCAAGCTTGTGCAGCAGAATCGCGGAGCCGGAGGGTCAGCCCTCGGGCGCTCCGCATCATCCGCCACCACGTCGACTACGTCCTCCTCGTTGAGATCGCCGCCACTGTCGCGTGGACCGTCCGCAGCATCGACCTTTGCCAAGAAGGCACCGCCACCTCCCCCTGGTGCGGTCGCTGCGCCTCCTCCTCCGTATACGCCTGCGGCATCAGCGGCGGCGGCCACAAAACGGGCCCCACCCCCACCCCCTCCGAACAAGCCCAAGCCCAAGCCTGCGGTCCAATACGTGGTCGCGCTGTATGACTTTGCTGCGCAGGCTGATGGGGACCTGTCGTTCAATGTGGGGGACAGGATAGAGATCGTGGAGAGGACTGGCAGTGCGGAGGATTGGTGGACAGGTAGACTGAATGGTCAGCAGGGCGTGTTCCCCGGTGCGTATCTATTATAGATTGCTGATGGCGACTGAATACTGAGCGATGATGAATAGGCAATTATGTCCAGGACACGTAGTGCCAACACAAGCGATGCCGCGTGAGGCACTGGAATTGGAGCCAGGTTGCATACTGTCGTAACCAGGAGAAGGAAATGATACCTATAGTATATTGATTATTCGCGTTCTTACAGCTATTGAAGCAAGTATGGACGAAGAGAAACAACGTTGATTTCTAGAAAACTTGAATGCGACGCGGTCTCAGTCTGCTCGGGGCGGTGCACTGGCAGCCTTCTCGAAAACAGCTAACGTGAGAGCCTGTGCAGGCGCCTAAGTCGCCAGTGGTTATTTTGAGACTCGGCGAGAGTCGACGTGTCTTTGGCATGATTCTAGCCAAGAATGACTTCAAAGCCTCAAGGCCAAGGCTTCGCAAGATGAGAACAGTGTTCTGCCGAGTCCGACAATCATGACGCAGCAGCCTTGGGGATTGCTATCACTGTCAGACGTTTGATCTACGGCAATGATGCACGGCGCTAAACTTGCGCAGACCGCGCGTTAAGCGCGATGCTTTGCCGTCGTGACGCGCAGAGGCAGTGTTCTTAGCTGTTGAGTAGAATTAGATCTCGAGCCCGTCGTACTTGACGTTCAGCTGTTGTATGGAAGGACGTAGAGGTGCGGCATCGGAAGGATGTCAATGAGTACACACTCTCGTCCCAAAGCTGTGTATCAGGAAAGGGTACTGAAGAGTCTCTCCCATGTAGAGTCATATCGACTGCCAGTAAAGTCAAGAATACTTGACATTGAGTCAGAGACACAGTCCAACAAGGGTTCAAGCAGTGACACTGACAGTCTGTCTGCGCTTCCGGATCTGACACGGATATAGACTTTACGTTCTCGAACCTGATGAGGAAGGGGTAACTATGGATGGGGTAAGGTCTGTGATCCCATGAGAGGCTGTGACTCACCTTGACGCGGTGCGTATTCCGGATTTTCCAAGACATCGCCTTGCAAGAGTCAAGACTTTACGGACACGCGTGTATAAAATGAATCACTCTCGGGGAGGATACGGTCCATCCGCACCCTCTACACCACGATGCCCGGAATCCACTACCCACCCCAGTACGCAACGCCGGCGCCCGCGCCCTATCTCGCGCTCCCGGCCACATCACCCATCGCAGGATCATACGGTGCCTCGTATATCCCACTCCCATCCATGTCGTGCAAGATCAACCCCATACTTGCACCCGCACACCACCAGCCATTCAGATGCGACCTCACCATTCCCGTCGAGAACATCCTCCGATCCTCGGGCCACTTCCCCAAGCACGAACTCGACATGCCCGCGACCTTCCCGGCGATGCCGATGCTTATCATCAATCACCCCGCCAATGCCCGATGGCAAATCCGCATCCATGCGCGCGCGGCACCATACGTGTCCGTGCACGACGTCCTCGTCGGCCTGTACACGCAGCTCCGCGTACCCGTGAGCGACCACGAAGCCAAGGAGCTCTTCGCCAGCGGCCTCGCACACCACCAAACCGTCCAGATGGCGTTCAACGCCCGCATCGCGGGCTGCCACGGTAGCCCGAGCGTGCAGGCGGTCGAGAAGCAGAAGGGAGTCAAGCGCGTGGACTTCCTGGGCGTGTCCAAGCCTGTATTCCGGGGGCTGAGCCCCGCGAGCCCGCGCAGCCCCGATGTGTGGCACCTGGTCGTTTCGTCATAGCGCGTCTTCCATCCCCATCCCCATCCCATCCTGTCGCGCTATGCATTGCAAACGATACCCCTGCTCCACATACCCAACCATTGTATCCTTATAACCCAACTGTTACTGTTATCCCTTATGTAGTGTTATTACCCACCTCTATATCACGAACAACGAACAATGTAGTGCTTGGATCTACATGCACCTTCAGAGAGTCCAGCAGCAGAGTCCGGAACTTGAGAGATATTCATGCAAGGAAAGATGACCACCGGAGTCGGAATGCGCAAGTGCAGTGTTCGAGGGTGGCCGTCAATGGTTGAGCGTACCCATCCTGGGAAGACCGTGACTTTTCGACTGTTATGTTGGCGAGTGGCTCAAATGCAACGGGAAGCAGCGCGTTATATAGTCCAGTCAATGACTCAGAACACAGGCTGTGAAGGTCAGTAGCTGCACGAGCTGTCGACGCGCGTATGAACAGCCTGAGTCACAATGAATTCAAGCTGACGCGTCGGGGCGCCTCCAGAACCTCCTGACAATGTCTGCCAATTCTGTGAGTGCTTCTTCGCTGTTTGTACGAGTCGGACTTCAGATCCGAGAGCTGAAATCGGTGTCCTACTGCGAAGAACAGAAAGGTGTGCAGCTGTGTCAACTTCGATTCGAAGTGCTGTTGGGGAACAGTCAAAGATGCCTGTGAAATGGAACGCACATGAAACATTTCTTGCAGACAACAGTGGCGTGATTTCTTCCGTCCAATTTGTACGCCACATAATAGTTGTCTGATTGAAGGCCTAAAGAGCCTCACCTCTAGAGAGACCCACGAATTTATGAGAGAGACAATTTTGCTTCGAATGCATTGAAAAGATGGCCACAGCCGGAGGTCAGTGGGGTATAGAACAGAGAGTGCGATGGAAGTCGACGCGTTATATAGTCTGGTCAATGACTCATCGAGTACATGGCACTGCTTGTGAAAGTCAGTAGCTGCGCTAGCTGTCGACGCGCGTATGAGCAGCCTGAGTTACGATAACCCCAAGCTGACGCGTCGGAGCGCCCCCGGAAGCTCCTGGAAATGTTTGTCAATGGGGCCCTGCAGCTGTGGGCGCCTCTTCGTTATCTGTTAATTGGGTCAGATTTCAGATCCAAGAGCACGAGCTGGATTCAGTATCCTACTATGAAGAACATGAATTGAAAGGTGCGCGGCTGTTTCAGTTTAATTGAGTGTCGCATGCAAGGACGCCAAAGTAATGGAACGCACTTGTGACCTCTTCTTTGAAACAAGAGTGGCGTAATATCTTCGGTTCAATTTGTACGCCGCAGAGTTGTCTGATCTGAAGCCTAAGAATTCTCGCGTCGCACGCCTCTAGGGAGAACCAAGAACTTGTGGAAGATGACAGATTTGCTCAAGATGACCAGATTCGGAATGGGCGATGTTCGGAGGCAGGTAGCGGATGCATCAATGAGCGCTCGCTGAGAGATATCCAATGTTCGAAGACCGTGACTGCTAGCAATTGAGGTATAGGGGTGGGGTCGACGCGTTATATACTAGCCTGGTTAATGACTCATCGGAGTATGTAGTATACGTAGCCTGTGAAAGTCAGCAGCTACGCTAGCTGTCGATGCACGTAAGTTTTCGTGTACTACACGGCGGTGATGTCTTTGTTCAGGAAGCATCAGGAAGCTTGGAGGGCAGAGGGTTCTGCGCCGCATAAGGATGTCATTCCCAAATACCATCACGACTCTGTCGAGGAGTCCTAGAAAGAATCATTCTGCGCATTTGGGAGATGACGTCGACGTCGAGTTCAGTTGGACGCGCCTTGTTGACATCCCCAATGGTCAGACTATGGCCAGTCATGATCAGACGATTGCTTCCAGATTCCTGTGACCTTCCTGTGTTCACCGTTTTTGCATCCAGACTGTTCATGCTGTGTATGGGTAGATCTAGAACTGCCGTGTTACTCACAATAGTAGAAGGATAGAGGTTGATGAGTTGCTCACACACATAGATACATTCGGCATACAATCATATAGGCATAGGCATAGGTATGGAAGACATACAAAAGATTACTAACATGAGGCAGAGTATGTAGTGCAAACATCAAAGACACGACGCGGTTAATCGGAATCGTCATCCTGCGCAGTGGACCTTACACGCTCTGAGCAATAATCAATGAGGGAGCGGTGCTTGACAGAACGACGAGGAGGGGTCTGGGGCAACTGGACCGCGTTCTCCGGCGCTACAGGTGATACAAGGAGGCAGCCGCCACTGCAAGGGGTATCGTCTCCGTGGTTGGAGGGCGTCTTTGGTAGACGAGGAGAGTACAGATACTCTTGAGGAAGGTCCGCCTCGTTGGTCCACTTCTTGAAGAGCCAGATGATGGTCTCTATATCTGCGACGACATCAACGGCAAACTGGTCCAAATCGAGCATTTTCGCCGACTCGAGAATGGTCAGCTTGTTGCCAGCGTTCCAAGCAAGATACCAAGGTGACAGATGGGTCGGGATCTCCGAGAGTTCCGTGTATGGGGCGTGGATAGTCTCCAATTGATCGGTTTGAACCCATTGCTCTCCGTCGCTGCTGCGCCCCCATACGTGTCGATGAAACGCGCCTGACCAGTCTGGAAGCATGACCAGTCTCATCGTTCGACTCTTCCAAGTTGTGTTGGGCAAAAACTATGACAGGTCTAAATTCAAATTTCACGCATGGTACTATGAACTCTGGCACGTACTTGTATAGCTGGTAGTTGACGCTTTTGACTCATTGATGACTCGGTGAAGGCCTTCATAATCTTTATGTCATTCGAGGAGGGAAAAGCACCGATGATATGTTCGTCAAGAAGAATGTGACAATTTCGGCAGACTGATATTGAAGACGGTCAGTACATAGATAGCCAACATACAAAAAGATGACAGACTAAACTTGAGTTTTCCCGGTCGTGACCGGAATGAGTCGAGTTTTCACTCGAACTCGAAAAATCCTTCCACCGGTTATGTAGCGTCAAACAATTGAATTGAACTACATCTACATGAGCTACTCAAAAATACAATCTGTATACATTCGTGTGGTAGATACTAGAGCCCGGACTCGAGTTACAACTCGAGTTTGCGTGACTCGAGTTCGAACTCGAACCCGACACTTGGAACACCCGCGACTCCAAGTCCATCCGACTCGAACTCGACTCAACTCAAAGTCCACCCGACTCGGACTCCACTCGACTCAAATTCCACCCAATTGCCGCTCCCGCCTTCGTCGTCGTCGTCGAGGTTGCTGCTGACGTGTGTGCCAATGCAAATGACCGCATTGTCATCAGCTGTGGCTGCCGTCCTCATCGTCCTCACCACCGCCAGGACCCCTGGCAATACGGTTAGAGGTCCGATCCCCAGAAGGGCCATTTTCGGCGGTCCGAAATTCCTGAGATTTGGCCATTTTCGGCGGTTTGCATCGGACCCGTCTTTCGAAAGGGCTTTTTCGGCGGTTCTGGGCACGAGACGTCCAAAATTGGTCTTTTTTTTGTATTTTTCTCCAAATTGCTCAAATACACCCTATTTGACCTTCTGCCGCTTCTCGGACCTTTACATCGGCGTGGTCGGCATTACTTAGCCGGAGGGAAATTTTTCCTCTGGCCTCGGATGGCCAAAGAAGTTGACCCCAAATCGGTGGTCAATTCGGCGGTCATCGCCTCGCACATAGCCAAAATTCGGTCGGATTGGGCGGTCATAGGGACTGTAGTTTTCGTTTCGAAAGTGCCAAAATCGGCGGTTTGCATCGAACCTACCAAAAAAAAATTGCCTGAATTCGGCGGTTTTGGTACCGCAGCTCGAACCGTATTGCCAGGGGTCCTCCACCGCCGCAGTAACTGTCCTCGCCGTGACTCTCGCCATTGTCGTCACCGTGACTCCCGCCATCGTCATCGCGCAGCAGCCGTCCTCGTCATCGCCGGGACCGCTGCCATCGTCGTCGTGTTTGACGTTGTCGCATCTGCCAAGGCAACAGGCCGGATTGTCGTGGTCCGTGGTCCGTGTCGCCATCATGGCTACCGCCGCCGTACGCGTCCGTCCGTTGGGCAACGACCGCCTGTGGCCACGTCGTGGACCACGTCGTCGTTGTCGTCGCTGTTGATGGTGGTGGTTGTGAAGAAAGGCAAAATGCTGAGTCAGCTGCCGACTATGGCAACCAGTCCAGGCCTTGTTGATGTGCAAAGTGCATCGGCCCCTACTTACCGGCCCGAGCGGCCTGCTCTACCGTTGCACAATCAATTATCAAACGCCAACGGGCCTGCATACGCATGGTCGACAGCTGAGTCAGCACTTGATCTTTTTCCGCCAACCACGACGACGACGACTACTACAGTGGCGACACGAGCCTTCACGGCAGCAGGCGCCCTCCGAGTCCATCTCCTCACCAGTCGGCGCGTTGATGTTCTTGACTAGCACCGACTTCTCCTTCAAACACCACCACCACAGAGACGGCGACCCACTGGACAACAACGACAGCGGCGACGCAACCAGCGACAACAGCAGGCACCCTCAATGATTGCAGTGCGGTCATTCGCATTGGCACGCGCGTCAGCGGCAAGCGCGACACCGACAGCTACGGACAATGGCTGACAACAATACGGCCAGTTTATTTGGCAGGTGCGTTGGGTTTTGCGCTGATACCTGTTCCCCAGTTCTTTTCCCTCGGATTGGTTGACGGCGTAATCAGGACTCACGACTCGGATTTGTGCTGCCCTCGAGTCGCAATGGTTCCAGTTGATCGCTCGAGTGGGGTCAAATTGCATTTGATTGGAGTCAAGTTTGACTTGAGCTCATGTTCGAGTCGGGTGGCGTTTCGATCGTCGGGTCTGAGTCCAAACTCAATTTACGCAAACTCGAGTGTGGACTCAAGCATACGTCGAGTCCGAGTTCAGGTTGTATTCCGAGTCTGCTTCGAGTCAAACCCTGTATCTAGTGTATTACATTACATTGATTTCTATTCCTACATAGCAAGCATAAGGTTTTTCGAGTTTGAGTCAAAACTCGACTCATTCCGGTCACGACCGGGAAAACTTAAGTTTTATTGGTCTCCTTTCATCAACATAGACAAGGAGACCAGGCTTACGCTTGACCATGTTGTGACTCCCATGAAGACAAAGCGTACGCGACTTGAGGCCCCAGGCAAATTCTATGGCGGCCAGCTGAAAATGTGTCAGATTGGTACTGGTACGAGAGAGGATTGGTCTCATACCGAGTCTGCCTCACCGGCAAGTGCTCGATCCATGATATGAGAAATACATGTGAGCTTCTTGCCCTGATTCTTGACTCTGCAGAAAGCACAGTGATCACCATACTCCGAGGCAGCAACAACAGCAGCCTTGGCTAGGGCAGGCACAGGCTCCCCATACTGAATGGCTTTCTGAGGAGTCTGCCACGAGATTGTGCTGATTTGACGTTCTTGGCTGGGCGTGTATGATCTATCGATCGATAAAACCTTCTTCGTCTTCCGCTTAGCAGCCTGTTTAACTGTCGCAGCCTTGGCTTTCGCAGGATGACGAAGAGGAGGAACAGGGGTGAGAGATCTAGGAGCGACTCGGGCCTGAGACGAGGAACGGGTTCGACGCGGTGTCGTCTCGCAGTAGGTTCTCTGGTAGTGACACTTCCTGGGGTGACTTGCCACTGTCATACTGAAAAGAAAGGACGATGAGGGAAATGATGTGCCCCAGGAAGGCATGGCTTTATACCGTTAACGGGGCCATTGACCACTCGCCCTATGCCCAGCAAACAACGAGGAAACAAGCGAACAAAGGTATGATTCCCTGTGTGGAAGTTCGAACAGACCGAAAGCAGATATTTTGATGATTTCGTGTCCTTTTTTGGTGCCCTGGGCCACCATGCGAAGCCATTGTAGTACCGCAACAAGCCAAAGCAAGATGCACAACGACTCCATAAGGACCATAATGCAGCCAATTACCGAGAGGCAATGCACCAGTAGCTCCGGTTATAGCCACGCAGTCGCCTCAGAATAGCGAACAATGGACCTCGCGATTACCACAAGCCGGATACAGTAGATTTGATCGTAGTCAATGATCCGCCCTCGGCAAGCAGATCCAAGCAGCACGTGATCGCGCCTTTGTTCGTCAATTCAGGGATACGGCTCTCATAACGGGGCGTAGGGCCGGGTCCGGCAGGGCCTGCTACTTAGAATTCATGTTTATCAACATATAACATAGTGCAAGAAATTCAGAACGTGAACTAGACTACAACAAGCAAAAATATGTACACATCGAGCACGTCAATATCCCAGCCTATGCCATATCACATTCTCTTGGAAGAAGGCCCATCTGAAACCGGGATGGACGCGCCCTGCGCCGATTCGTGAGTCGTTGCCTTCGTACGGTGACCTTCAAATCGTTCTTCATACTCGGACAACAAGGCGAAGACAAAGATATACTTACAGGCATTGCAATCGATTTTTGCTTGCCTTCTTCTGCGTCTTCGTCTGATGTCGTGGCCCCCGGATTTTCGGAAAGAGACGTTTCTTTGAGAGTCCGACTCGCGATTTCGGTAGTTCCGAGGGAATCGACCACGGTAACGATCTGATGTCGTACGATTGATCGTTTCCGTGAGCGTTCGCCACGCAATGTCGAGACGGGATACGCACCTCATCGGACGCACCAGCGTTGTTTACGATCGCGAGTTCATCCACTTCCGCGGCGTTTGCAGATCCCTGCGGAGACGGACATCAATTCGACGACGTTTGTCGTACGGTTTCAACTGACGCGCCCAGCGAATCCAGAGACTCGACAAATTTCAGACGCGCGGCTACGGTCCACGTCGGTCGTTTTACGGTCGGTCGTCTCTTCGCTGCAGGCAACGATGAACGTCAACCCAGCACAAGGTGACGGCGTCTGAAACTCACATTATTTTTTTGATCCAGTTGCAGATTCTGCTGACCAGTACATAAGCAATGACATGAAGATAAAAAAGAGGGCTTGGCCTACTGTGATAGACCCATGATGGGCAATGAAAGGTTGCAGATGATAGTGAAAGTTGACAAGTGATCCTATTAATGTTAGCCTTTCCATCGCTTACACAGCGATGACATCGTCGCCGTTGCCGTCTTCGACCTCACTGCTGTTCGTCAAATTCGTTGACGAAATGGGCGCTCGACGAGAAGCACATTCGCCGATTCGCGCACATTTCCCGAATAAGATCTGAACGCGTCATGCACACGATGCTGGGATTCGGACTCAAGCCTATATAGGCGTCGTTTGTTCTTGTTCTCTTACTGTCACCTTTGCTGGGGGTAAGTGTTCGTTCTTGCTCTCGTTGACAGTCAGCTCACCGACGCAGCAGCTGGTTTTGGCGCTCGAGCCAATCGTACCGTCGACTCAACACTTACCTACCCTCATGGCACAGGCGACGCGTCGACGGCCTCGTGTACGTCGGAGTCTGCGCCACAGGTGAGCTGTGATCTCGGCCCATTGTCGCCGTACTCACTCATCTTGTTTCAGGTGTTCTTGCAGCGCGTCGATTGGCTGGCAACAGGTAAGCGTCGACTTGACGCTGCCTTGCAATGGCTGATTTTGCAGTGAACGAGTAGCGTTGACGCGACGGGGTCCTTGGTTCGTTGAACGCGGCGCGTCGATTGGCTGGCAAGTGTTAAGCGTCCAGTTCAATGTTGCTCTGCGATGGTTGATTCCTGCAGACGCGCAGTGGGCGAGAAGCGTTGACGCGACCTGGGTCCTTGGTTCGTTGAACGCGGCGCGTCGCTTGGCTGACAAGAGGTCAGCGTCAACTTCACGTTGCCTGCGATGGTTGATTTCAGCAGATGCGCAGTGGGCGAGCTCCAGTCCGCGTCAAGTGGTCGCCGTCGAAATGGACGACGTCAGCCTCGTTTTGTGGCGAATGGCTGGCGAAGGCGAGTCTTGTGTGTGATTTTCAAGTTGACGAGACTTGACTGACCTCGGTTTGCAGAATTGGGAGGGGTCGGCTGCTTGGAGGGTGTAGTGTGGTTTAGTGTACGTGATGTATGGTGCGGCATAAACGGGGTTCGAGCCAGGCGTCAATGACGCGCTGACGAAAGGTAAGCAGACTGAGAGTGGTGGGAATACGGTGAAATGCACCGCGTCCGTTTGCGGGTTCCAGGGTCCAGTCCGTAGTCTGGGCCATTGCGCCGTGTGCAGTGTTGGACGTTCCAGACGTGGGCGTTGCTCTGTTGCGCCATTTTTCGGGTCCAGTTGGTCGGCGTCGCTGTGGTGACACCAGTACGCAAGCACGTTGTGGTCAAAGATTTTCGATGGAAGCATTAAAGATTGATCGTGAATGATAGGCCACAAAGGATCGTGTCCGGGCTTTCCTCGTTTCATAACTGCATCCTCGATATAAAGTTAGCGAGTCCTTGTCTAGAAGATGTGCAATGATGTTCTGACCTCAATTTTCTTTTTCCAAGTTACCGGTTGATCGAGTATCCAAAAATTGGAGAGCCCCGCGAACCTTTTCGTTTACTAACGAATGATTAGGACATGCGAGAAAATGTTAGTCGGTTTCGTCTCGTTTATAGGCGGATTCGCTTATATGTCCTTGTCGCGATCTCGACATCTGAAGTGTGTCCTTGTGGCGTGGATGCCCGCATTCAGTTCAGGTTCAATCATGGCAGCTTGTGTTCCTTTTACAGAGCGATTATGAATCGATTTGGAAGAGGAAATGGAAGAGGCCATAGCACTGCTCAGGAATGATGTCTGTATTTCGAAAAGAAAGCGAATACTGGATGTACATGTCAGTGAGCTGAGGACAAGTCGGAAGGATTGGCAAAAGTACGTTGCAGTGTCATTTCTTAGCCTCCAAGAAATTCAATTCTGGACATGTTCTTCTATTGTTTTGTTCAATTTGTCCTTCGCATGTATCTTTGGATTAATTATAGTCCAGCAAGAGTGAAAACGTCGAGTGCGTAGGATTGGGAGACGCGATAAGTGGAAAAGGTAGTGTCATGTCATTCATATCAGATGAGAACGAAATGGTGACACGTCAGGATGCTGAAAGAGGAAACTTATGACCATGTGCGCTGATGTATGCTGATGCTGATGTACACAAATTTTCACTGATGTACACTGATGTACACTGATGTACACTGATGTGCATTGATGTCTGTTGAGGCACGCTGGTGATCGATGATCGCCGATCATAGTCGATTGGGTCAACGATGAATCGAGTGCATGATATAGAAATACAAATCGTAACGACGTACAGTAATCATTCCAATACATTAAAATGGGCACTCTTCACCAAGGAACTGTACGCGTCTCGCATTAGATCAAGATTTCGCAACGCCAGATCTCGGGCACCGTCCTGAATCCTCCGCTGCTCGACCACATCCGCATGCAATTTCTGCACCTCATCCAACAGTTGAATTGAGAGATCGTACAGAATCTTGTACTCTGCGTCGACGTCAACTCTCGAGAGACCTGCGAGTTGGGGCAGCAAGAGTTTGAGATCCAAGAGGCCTTGTCGCTGATGGTGGACCTCGGCGTCGTGTTGGATGGCAACATCCTTGTGCTGACGATTTTTTGCGCTTTCATCTTTCGGAAGAGGGTTTCCGTCAATCTCATCCATCGCACCGGTATCCACTTCAGGAGTTTCGGTAGCCGCCATTTCATCAGCAACACGGACACCCGACATTTTGTCTGTATGAGCGCTTTCGTGTCGCGTCACGCGAAGTCGTTTCGCGAGATGGGACGGTTCCTCGTTACTCCGTTTACGTTTGGAAGTCAATCCGGAAGAAGGGTGCACACCATCGTCAACAATTGTTTCGAAGGGGAAAGCTTTTGGAGGGGACATTTCCTTGGCTTTTTCGGAAACATCATCCGCTTCCAATTCACCATCATCGGTGTCTACTTCGTCTCAGTCCACGTTTGGCACGAATTAATCACAAATGAACTTGACTTACCCGAAGAAACTTTAGTTTTGACCTTGCGAGGTTTTGACGACTTTGAGACATCAACAGTCAAAACAGTAGAGACGCCGGATGCCGCGCGAGATCTTAGTGAAGGTGAAGGTGCAACGAGGAGTTTTTTTTTGGGTCCAGGTTTTGCTCTAGGTGGTTTAACTGAGGGTGGGGCAGGAGGAGAGGAATCGTCGGCATTGTTGACAGGCGCTCGACAAGCCTTCGACTGAAGATAACATTCGCGACATTTCTTCGCTTTCTTCAAAACAGTCGTGTGCTCGCAAACGCTCTTGTCGAGACAAGTACCACACTACGTAAGTCGCGATCAGCACATTCATTTATCCAGGCAATTGTGCGTACCGTTTCATCGCGAGCAGTAGGGAAGAGGTCCCATTCCGAGATGTCCGTAGCTGAAATTTGCAATTTCGCATCCAGTTGACGCGACATCTTTTGACCCTCCTTCCTAACCCCTAAAAAGATTAAATGGACCCAAATCCTTTCTCCTGCCTCGGTACGGGCACGCTTCAAATCGTCAGGCGACAACTTTGACGCCAAATCTCGTAGATCGGTAAGCCAGTCGCCTTCTAAGAGAGCATCCGATTCAGGTCTTCGAGTTGAATCCAGTAGTAAAGCGCGGAACTAAGACTTATATGAAGTTATAGTCCAAACCTCGGTAAAAGCTCACGTTTTGCCAATTCTGAACGACTGTCAATGGTGTTCGACAGCGTAGTTACGGAAAGAATGACAGACCTGTTTTTCTTCTTGCCGAACCATGTTGGTTGTATGATGGTAACAGATTTTGAATTGTTTGGACGTATTTACCCCGAGTTTTGTATCTCAACTCCACCATGTTAGTCGGACGCAAAGAGCTTAGCATTGCCATTTTGCATCATCCAGAGGAGGATTTGCGAGAGCCGTTCATAGCTTTCATGATCGAAATTGTATGGACAGGTCATCAGACGCGTCTCGATACTTCTCATGCAAGACATTCTTTCGTACATGATCGGGTACGTATTCCTACATGCGCATAAACCTGTGGAAGTGACTCGACCCTCAGAAATTGCTTCTATACTGGCTTGACAGCTTTTATTGTAACTCATGGACTGTCGTGGCTGGTCAAAACATCATATGGGACGATTTCGAACCGTCAGAATCTTTCGCTGAATTGGTGAGAAGTGTTGGCCAGCCTTAGCCCGGCTGACTCATAATAGATCAGTCGATTATCTTCATTAAACGATGTCAACGACTTGTTGTATATCTGTTGCTCACTGGATCGCTTAAAAGAGCAAGAACTGGAGGCGATTCGCTTATTGTGCCCAACGCACATTTGGATCGCGCTGATCGGTCTTCGATTCCCGGAATCACCAGCGCACATTCGACATTTGTGGGGATGGACTGGGCGTGTACGCGAGTTTTCGGTGAGAACGAGTCAAGTGTTATACATTTTTCTAAATTCCGCAGTGTTTAAATTGCGCTTCTTCGCCTGCTGTTCTATGCGAAGATGTTACACAAAGAGCCTCAATAGCATGCCGACGATGCCTCCAGCTGGGTCTAGCTTGCAAGCCTGCTCCATCTCGCCCTTTCGTTCTTCTGACATCCGATGTCTCGAGAACGTTAATTGCTCGTTTAGAGGCCGCAGGCGACGATGTTTTAGAGGTCTGTCGGGTGGTCGCACAAGCACTAACCACTCGGACTTGGAAGCAGTCAGGATCTGCTGATCATGTCATTTTACCCACTCTGATATATTGTCTCAACAATCGTACCGTCTCTACGTATTATCTGGAGGGGTGCAAAGCAAACTTCGCATTGTTATTAGACAGTATATGTATTCCAAAATTTAATTAGTACACATGTCATTGCGACAAGCAGAAATCTTATTCCTAAGTTCTTCCAATTTCCCTCGCAATTGAGCCGCTAGGAACGTTGTGCTTGGATACGAGCAAGGTCTACAGTCAAAGGAGCACAGCCTGCAGCTGATTCTCGAGGTCGATTTGGTGGATCGACAAGCAGTCCCGATTTCTTGACAGGCCCAACACTGGATGCAAGTTAATTAAGCTGTAGTGAATCAATCCACAAAATAACTGACCGATGGGTCATTATCTTTCGGGAAAAGATCCCAGTCGGAGACGTCAGCACCACCAATGAACGTAGTTTGTACCAGGTCGGCCACTCCCATAGACTCGCCAATGATGCTCGCCCATAATACCGGAGGACAAAAAGATTTCATGATTTCCAATTCGGTAGGACTGCATTTACCCAAAAAGGGGCCCAGGTAGTCGTTCCATACACAACCGAGTCGCGGACTCATATGTCCACGATATAAATGGACTACGTTTTGAAACTGAAGCGAATTAGCGGCGTCTGGGCAAGACATCGTCACTCACCAAAGCCAATTTGGTTTCAGAATTTCGCATCCACAGCAGATCATTATTATCGACCGGATACCACGTCCCGGTTATTTTGGAAAGTATGTCGCAGAGATTGTTCTTGTAGTCGAGCGTAAGTTTTCGTTCCAATCATCCGGGAAATGTACCTCTACGTACCTCTATGTCCTCAGACGGTGCTTCAGTCCACATGCAGAGCAATTCGTGTAACGCCTCTTTGTCTTTGAAGTCAGTCTGAATGATAACCAACTGGTTACCAATGGGCCCGACGATCATAGCGCTTGTAAGAGTACGGAAAAAGACGACCCTGATCGAGACATCATCAAATCAATGGCTCGAGCCTTGCCGTGGTTGCCGTTACAGCCGAGATGGACCTCACGTTCGTTCGGCTGGACTGACATTTCTACAACCATGTCCTCTGATTCTCACGAAGGCCATGTCGTCGGCGGAGGTGATTTGCAGATTTTTCTTCCAGGATTCCATGATTCAGTTTTCGAACGCGTAATTGGGGACATTGTGGCGGAAGTTGAAAGTCGATTTGCCAACGACAGCGAGAATACCGACGACGCGGACAGACTCACAGAAAGACGCGTATGTCCTCATTCTATCGTTTTAAATCTTGCTGTTCACGGTCAACAGAATTCGCTTATATCCGTTCTGACACAACGTTTCGGGAGTTCTTGGACTGTCCCCTCAGGACGACATATTCTCTTCGGATCCGATGATTCGCCAAAGGATACACTTCACGATCGAGTGAGCCAAACATCTTCTCCCATACTCAAATGAGTAAAACGCATTAGATTCTTCACGTTGCTACGTCTTGCACACCAAGCTCCGTTTCAGATCAAGTGATCAGTGACCTTGTTTCCAGTCTTGAGAGGGAGTCCGGCGATGTGCATCGCAGACTTCAGCTGACATGCCCTCCATGGTTTTGGTCTAAACTCATGGCTCGCCACTACAATTATTCGGGGCAATTGTCGCTGCATCGATGGTCGTGGGAAGGCAGACGACGTCAGTGGCGGGTCGGTTCGTTTCCTTCTTTTCGAAGCTGCCTACTGAAAATTTGCCAGTGTGATCGATGTATCAGCCATCTTCTTCTTTGTGAAGCCGTCATGACAGAAGAAGTCGATCCATGCAGGACGTGTTTTTTGAACGATGCGCGTTGTGTTCAACCATTCGGATTAGAAGACAGTCGTCCCCTCAACCGTTACGACTTTGGGATACAAGTCCTTGAACGTATTCACGACGAAGCGAACGGCAATCCCACTGCAGAGACAAGACTTCGCATTCGAACGGTGGCCTGGACATTAGAAGAAGTGGTCACGGTCATGGCAGAAACCAGAGCGATGATGCGCGAGAACGCCATGCGACGTAGTCATGCGAGTGCTTGTCAACAGGTTTCTACACAGAGCAGCAGTTTACATCTTATCTGACCAGGGTATGCGCGAATTTGACGTTGTTACGTATGCAATTAATCTTCACTGTTACCACCATGAAATGGTGTGTCACTCGCCAAGAGTTGTGCGAAAACGAAGCGCGGTTCAAGTCTTATCATTCGGGAATGTACATCTCAAACGGCACTCTGTTTGGAATGCTCTTGGGTGGTTATACAACGGAGTATGTTTCTTCTTGTTTCTGAGAGGTTTCCACTCACGTACTACAGTCGCGACGGGTTCTTCTTCAATGGTCGCGCGTTGATTACGCATGCGTGGGTATTCGTTTTCTATTCGCGGGTAACCATTGAAAATAGAATTTCTCAGGGGCTTCGTGAAAGCATCAAGTGATCGCGGTGTTGCTGTTTTACGCGCGTCCGAAGATCGTCATCGCGTCAATTTTTACATTTCGCGTCAGTATCCGTATTTCCATCCGTCTGTTCCAGAGAACGCCCAGTACTGTTATATTGGCACATATATCATCGTACGGGTATGGCGTACGTGGTCCTTACGTTTTTCTTGTATTGATCTTACGATTCAATTTATATAGAGGAAAATACGACTCGCGGTATTATGCATAAATTGTTAGCGGTATTGTCCGTCACAACAGTGAGTCGAATCGTTGTAGAAACGATGACAAGCTGATTTTCATAGGATGAGATTCCCTGGTGGATATCCACGGAGGAACAAACAGAATATAGAGAGCACCCACCAAGTGTGTCAGCGATCGCTCGCTTCCAATGTCCGGATTGTGAGCAAATTCAAGCCATCATCTTTTTGGAGGGTCCAGTTTGCCTGTATCAAGGGTGCTCGTCATTCTTCGTCACAGCTTCAAATACGCTTCATTATGACCCGCGCATCCTCATTAATGCACTCGCGACGCCCCAATCGTCGGCTGAACACGAACCCGACCCACCCAACAATGCTTCACTCAAACCGCCCGGATTCGCATGCCCCAAATGCGGACGACTGAACGCGAGGTGAGTAATTGTGCACGAAGAAGCCTGTACATTGATGATATTAGACGTTTCTGGCATAAACATCAATGTTCCGCTTGTTTCACAGAAAAGAAGGTGGAACAAGCATTTTTAGACGTTCGCGCTTCGGAAATCGTTCCCGTGCAAAAATTGTCTGGTATAGGTCAGTTTTTTTTTTTTTTGATAATTCTTCATTCATCCTTACTGTCATAGTTGCCCAACGGTTCGAAACGTTATTGGGTGACACTTTAGTCTACTCTTTCACATTCATTGACATTGCGTATGCATAAAAAAAAACCCTTAAAAAAAGTTTCTTGTAGCTCATCGATTCATTCAGCGGAGCCGTCCATCTCGTACGACCAACGCAATCAGTTACAGCCCGGGCCGACGTTTTTTTATGTGAATATCTATCGCAAGCCAAATGCGGTTCCTTGCTAATGCAGAGGACTCCTCTACGATCTCATCGATGTAAGTGACGCGTGGGATGTTATATGGAGACTAAAATTCATTCTCATAGGCGAGGGAGCCATGTTAACCAATTATTTTTCTCACAATGGTATGAATGAGCTTCATCGTTCGCCGCCTACTAATCATCATGAAGCTGGGGAAGTTTATCAAGTACAAATTCGGCCATGTGTTCGACTAAGCGCTGACTTCGATGCAGTATGTGGGTGGAATCGATTCCACGTCGCCATGGTCCGAATGCCCAGCGTTTATCGCGGATGTCGTTCATACGATACAAAACACATGCGACAGACTCTTCCACAAACGTAAGCCATTTAATGAGTTGTTGAGGTCGGTTCAACTTGAGTCTATGCAACATTCATTCGAACCTGACAGTGAATCTAGCGTAGGCTACTTATCCAATCAGTCGATGGCGGTGATATCTTCAGCGCTGGTAACTGGATTTTGCTTACAGTAAATATAGTACCACAGCGACGATGAACGCGGTATCGGGCCCACGGTGGCTGGAATGTCCATGGGTTCGGACGCCCGTATGTTCTTTCGTACCAAGTATGGAAAGCATGCCTTAACATTGAATCTGGCGCATGTACGATGTTTCTTTTATCGCGGTGTTGCGTCTGATTTGTTCTAGGGCGATATATTGATCATGGACGGTTTTGACATTCAACATAAATTGCAGTGAGTGGGAACAGTTCATAAGAGCGCAAGCATTCAAAATTCTCAGACACATGGTGACTCCGTTTGGGGGAAGAATCGCTGCTACAGCTAGATTCATCGAGCAATCAAAGTAACAAATAACTATCGATGATCTGAGCTCAACCCTAAAGTATGCACTTCTTCCGCCGTTATGTCCACGAGGTAGTTGGGAGAGTCAAGCCGATGTTTCATGACCAATAAACTACGACCATTATCCCCCGTGAACCGAGAAAAAGCAAAATGGCCCAGCGTCTTATCATCTAAGAATGTCGGATTGGACATTAAGTGGTGCAGGCTGAAACTGCTACCCAGTTTGAGATCTTGATGACATTGGAGACGCACGATGTTCGAGTCGTCGATTGTCTTGAGGAACACGGATACGAAAGACAACCAATTGCCGACGTACTGGAAAGACGTTATCAAGCGACACAAGGTATAGAACCGCGGAATGAAAGACGCACGTTGTCGGTGGACAACACATAGCGATCTGACCAAGGGACAGAGAATGTCGATCGTTTTCTGTATGGTGGTGAACAGAATGAGGGTCCATGATGATGCAGCGTTGCACGCGCGGAGGATGTGACCATTTCCCCTTCTGCAAGAGTCAAGCCGACGATGGCGCGTCCACGCATTGGACAGTGTTTTAAGATCAAGGCGAACGGTTCACCACGAGGGCTCAGAGCTATGGCGACGCCGTATTCTCCGTCGTCTGGGCACATCGGAATGGTCACTAGATGCAAACCGAGCACCTCTTCCATGATCCCCGTCACGTCCAAACGTGTCGCGCCGGCGTTCGTGTACGTCGTTGGAATCTTGACGGGGCCCTCGTGAAATCGGCCCACCTACCAGGCCAGAATCTCACACTTTGAGGGTTGGGTCTATGAATCGTTTCTAGGAACATTCGGATTGTAGATTGGGCCTTTCTCACTTTGACATGAACCAGTGTTGGAAAGAAATTCCACGTGGGCAACGGCCTGTCGAAGCATGGGTTCAAGGAACTTGTCCAAGCGATAAAGTACGCACGAACGTTCGAAACAAACTAACGGCCCAAAGCTAGGGCCAGTGCAAATGCTATCCTCCGAAGCGTGAACGCACAGTGCATGACTTCTGTGGTTGAGTGCGGGATAGTGGAACTCTTTGTTGAGGGGGTTCATGAGGCAGCCAAGACGAAGAAGAAACAAGGTGTTAATTGTGCACTACACTATTTCAAGTAACGAACGTATGGATGTAACCTTTTACCGACAACAATCTGGACCTGTGATTCCGTCAGCGATTAGGGGCAACGGTGGACAATGCCTTATTTGGGAGCAAATATATTTCCGGTGCGGCTCTGATCGCCAACTCCGCACGATTCCCGACGTCATCAAGTTCGCCTTTAATCTCATCCGCCCAAGCTTCTAGATGCTCCGGAGACAACGGTTCCCAATCCGACATTTCATCGATTGAAGTAGGGGGAATGTATCCATAGAAAATACCGAGATACGAAAGCTTGGGAAAGATCCTCAGGTCCCGGAGAGCACTGTTCAATGCGGACCAGGATATTTCTGGCCAAGAACCTCGATCCGTGATAATGATGGTCAATGACATCAACGTTAGGCTTTCGGATGAGGCCAAAAAGCTGAGAAGGTCGTCGATATCTTCCACAGATAATGAGACATGCAAGCTGGAAAGAAGCGCCATTGGCTTCAGATTGATCAGACTCCAGTCGCAGGCAGTGCCTTGATCAAGTTAGCGATTTGAATGGCTCAAGTGAGGCGAAAATATACCTGTATCCGTTTCCACGTAGAGGTCTCGCACTGAGTGACAATGGGCAAGAAAGTAGCCCAAGTCTTCCCCGAGGCCCCATCGATCGTGATCAAGGTACAATGTCAAGCAAGTGATTGTACCGACCATGTCGAAACAACGCGACAAGCCAGAATCAAACCAGTCCATGAAGAGATCGCTGTTTGTCCTGCAATGGGTGCATCGAGTGCCCGTGAAACAATTGTTCGCGGAGCTGTTCCCGGAATCGAAGCGTGTGTCTTGTGCCACAAATGTATCCCATACCTTTCCCGCGGGAAATAGCGCCTCGACATTGCGCACGGAAAGGCGGCAACCTTTGAGTACAAGTTTTTTGAACCGAAATCCAATATCCAGCACACGGTGTATGGCGCAAGTGTGGTCTGAAACGCCGTTCAAGGATAACGTGTCAAGGGTACGTGTCCCAGAGGACAGCCAAGTGGAGATGATGTCCAATTGATCGTCCTTGAGTTGCGAAGTACGAGGACCCGTCGCCGTAAGCTTGAAGTTTCGAATAAGCGATAGAATTGAAGGATTGGTGAGGAATAGCTCTTTCCACCCCTCGACATCGTCGCCGTGACCAATGACCATGCTTTTGAACAATTCGGGTAGGACCAAAAAGCGAAAGGCGTGAGTGACCAAAGACAGCGACAGCAAAGCCTCGCGGTCTTCTTTCAGAAGATTGATGACAGCCATGGTTAATTCTAGGGGAATTGGCGGTTCGTTGGCCTCGGAGAGTATGACGAGGGACATGTTGCTTTTTTCTTTTTCCCATTGCAAAACGAGACCCGGCTTTATGTAGCGATCGCTTGAAATCAAGACCGAGGTAAGGCTATGCCGCGCTTACGATCAAGACAGAGACAACACGATCTTCTCCCGTACGACGACGAAGGAGATATGTCTGTTCCAAGTTCTACTCGGTCTATATCGGAAAAATCTGAGGAAATGAAACTTCGTATTATAGAGCACGGCGTTAACCGACCGGTCAGTCAATATCTCTTCTTTTTATCTTTACCATCTTCCATCTCATTATCCGCATATCAACAACAGCCCTATATCATGATTGAAGGGCTTTGCTATGGCGCTCGGTCTTGGAGAGCTACATCGATTTTTTTACCAGTCATACAGGATCCCACTGTTCCTCATATGATTCCAGAAGCAATGGCACTCAACGCCATTCGCCATTTCGTGCATGGTTTTTGGTATAAAGCCGGCGCTTTCGAGCGGATTCGAATTGGGGACAAGGTTGCTGTCGTGGCATTTTGTCGCTATCAGGCATTTCACGCGACGGGCAACTTGGATTTACCTCGTAATCGAGCCATTTCATCCACATTCCCAACAAACGACAACTGGTACGGCAATGTGGTCGTTTTTCTTTTAACCGCGGACGGTTCTCCTGAAGCGAGCACAAAATTTACAAGTCAAATAGATAACGCTATATTCGAGTACGGTTTGGTCCACCTTTGACATGCTTGGTTCTCATAGTATCAACAGATTCACGGCGACATATTACGCCACATCGCGAGCAACCCTCGACCCATCACTGCTTTTCATTATAACGGAGATGTACGTTCCTATCCACATCAAAAGGTTCCTATCTGGCGATCAGGATAGTCTCTCCAAAATTGTTCTATTGGATCAACACGAGAAGGGAATGGCAATAGGATAAACTTGAATGTTTGAGTAGTCTACGTAAACCACAGAATCTAGACCAAGTCCATTGGACTGGCGTCAGTCGCTTTGTCAAAGTTCTCGATCAACAGTCTAGTCGACGAATCGACGCCTGACCAGAAATGGCAGACAACTAAATTTGAGGCCCCCTTTTTGTACGGGGTTTCCTTTTTTCCAGTTTCAAAAAGGGTCAATTGCAATCCACGACTGTTTTACGCTCTGACTCCCAACAAATGCCGCGCACAAAAGGAAACAAAAAAAGGGAAAGGGATGCTAACCAGTCGACTCTCGCAGTTTCCGTCAAAAAAAGTGGACAAGTGAGAATTCAGGCCCAAAAGAAAGCTCTCGCAACGAAAACTACAATCAACGACGGATACAGCTCCAAGCGTCCAATAGAAGTATACACCGATTCAGAATCCGAGCCGCTGTTACCCGTTATTCCACATAATGATTTGCGACCAGGTACGTGGTTCTTTAAATTCAAAGCACCGCTCACGCGGGTACCGTATAGACATAGAGGTCTGCTCATCTCATTGGACCGACGTTTTTGCTCGTTTGAGCGAATCCGGGACCGTTGCTCCTCATGGTAAGAATTTATCCCGATTTATACACTTCGATTGAAAGATTTTTTCTCATAGTATCTCCCGAAAGCAACACAGTCCTTACAATCTTAAAGGCTTTCGATTTGTGAGTCGCAAACAGAAAACATGGGACCTTGCTATACGACAATCAGATGGCCGAAGTACGGACCGTGTGTCGGGGCAACTCGACTACACCGTTGGAATAGGGCTAATGAGTTGGGATTGAAACCACCCATAGAGGTTTGAGAATCTTTCTGTTCGCGGGACGCCGCCTGTCTCATCAGTCCCAACAGATTTTTGAGATTTTATCAACTCGCTTCGCTTCAAGCGATCCAGCATATTCTCAAAGCACATTCCATGGGAAAATTTGAGTGTAAGAGGGTACAAAATACAAGACAGCGTTTGTCGGTTCGTTCGGAAAATTTATCAACTTTTCAGACTCAACCTCGCCACGGAGCATTCGTTGTGCTTGACGTACCATATAAACTTTTATTGATGCTTGTCGTCGTATAATTTGTGCACGAGAAGGAATGCCCGATGCGTGTACATTAAATGTTTTTGACATTCGCTACTTCTAATTGATTCGGAGATGCACTGGATCGGGGTAGTGCGCTTTAACGGGTCGCGACCCTGGGTGTCCGTCAGTGCAAATCAGTGCACATCAGTGCACATCATTGTACATCAGTTCCCGGGGCAGGTAGGCGCGGGTGGACAAACACAAGGCAGGGCCATGTACCAGCTCCAGAGCCCCGTGATGTCTGCTTGCCGGAATAAGGTGTGGCGAACGAATTGATAATGAACACCGACCTTGAAGGTTAATTTTCTTCTTGTTGTAGGAGGGGAACAAGATAATGTCTGGTGGCGCAGACAACGCAGGGCGGATGTTCTATGCGACGGCGCAGATTCGCGGCCATGAGCTGCACGGGGATTCGCAGCCAGCGACGCGAATTTGCGGACAAAGGCGGCGCGCGGCTTTACGGTCACGGGCGGCGCGCAGCTTTGCGGCCAAGGGCGAAGCGAGACGAATTCGCGGCCAAGGGCGATGCAATGCGAATTCGCGGCCAAGTGCAGCTCGCGGCCTCGCAGCCTCGCGGCCACGGGCGGCGCGCAGGCTCTGCGGCCGAAGACGACCCAAGACGGATTGGCGGCCAAAGGCGACGCCGACCGAGCGACGCAGTCGCGGACCAGACGAAGTGCACATCAGTGCACATCAGCGTACATCAGCGTACTGTTTTAGTATGACTGACGCTCTAGTGTATGTATATAGGTTTCTTTGCTTATATCAATCACATATGTATATACATGCTTGATATGTCTGGTATCTAAACCGTATGCATAAACAATGGTACAATCTTTTCTTAGTATGACTGACGCTCTGGTGTATGTTCTCCGCTTATATCAATCACATATGTATATACATGCTCGGTATGTCTAGTATATAGAAAACCTGTATGGGTAAACATTTGTACAATTATTTTTCGACATTCAGTGCGGAAGCGAGCGAGGGTCATAAGCGAAACACGATCTCCGACCAGGCGGCGCAGATTCGCGACCACGGGATTCGCAACCAAAAGCGACGCGACGCGGATTCGCGGCCAAGGGCGCCGGGAGACGGATTCGCGGCCAAGGGCGACGTAGACCGGGCGACACAATTGCGAACCAGACAAAATGCACCTCAGCGCGGAAGCGAGCGAGGGTCACAAGCGACACAACCTCCGGTGGGGTGACGCGGGTTCGCAGCCAAAGGCTGCGTCGCCAGCCACCAACGCAGAAACTGTCCAGAATTGTCAAACACTTTGGCTGTTACTTGATCAATAACGAATAAATAAGTTTACTATAGTCTCTTTATACAGTGATTTGTACGGGAAGTTTGGGTTTATAGTGAGCACAGAATTTGTTTGCGCAATTTGCGTGAAAACACCAAGTGTAACTCAACTCGCATCCTAACCATGACGTCGTGTGTGGTACCCCATCGTCTCCCACTTTGATACTTTTAGCGAATACAATGCACCCAGCATACCCTCTTATCGTCCTCCGAATTTTAGGGCATCCGTATCCGCAGGCCTTTTTCCAGCATGCGGTGGTATGCGATAGAGCGAATTGCAAAGATTCGACCGACATTGCCAGTCGCGCGCCGACAACTTGGGGGTAGCGGACCAATGCGCGGTGATGAAATGTATACATCGGATAGGGAATTACTAACATTCCATCGGCATAGAAGTTCATGTTCATGGTTGTTTTCGTGTTGAAAACAGCAGACATTTTTCCACGTTTGGCCGAGTAAGTGATCACAACGAACGTCTGATAAATCGTCAATTGATGGACACGAACTAACATCTAACTGACCAATTTGCTCGCTTGAACCTCAGGATGCCACCAAACTTGACTATCACTGTCGGAGAAGGTTTCCAGATCCAATTTACCGAAGTATTCATCGTGTGCCAAACGTCGGAACTCATGTGTTGTCAACCAACATTCGAATACACCGCTGCAAGAACGCATGAGATTGTTGTAAGGATTGATGAAATAGAAGCATACCGCTGTTCGCAATCGATAGCGATGTTCAACAATTCAGGATTCCAATCACGGTCCCATTCCAGCAAGGCCAAAGCAGTTGTACCGTAGACGACAGAGCGAGTCGATACGAGAAAGCGGGAAAAATCATCCGTGAGGTTATACGGCATATACAGACGCAGAATCCGCCTGAAGTATAATTGCATGAGGCCGCCCCCCGCAGATCTCCACATGTTGCAAACATGAAGACAAGATAACCTAGTTTTTGCATCGACGAATTCGAGAATATTGCAGACAATGTATTCCACCATCCCCAGCTGTAATTTTGGGATCCCACGCTCGTCAAAGCGGTTGACAAGAGCTTGCGTGAAGGAGTCGGGGTTCCCGACATATCGTTTAGACGAATCCGGATGAAATGGTCGGACATCGCGAATATGCTCGGGGCGCCTTACTCCAATTCGCGCAACAACACTTCAACGACTAAATGAAACCATCTGAATTGCATCGCAGGAGGACTCACCGCAGAGCATGACTTAACAGCCAATCAAAGTCCAGGGGAGTGATATCAATGGGAACGCCGCTTGTTGCGTCGTGCAGCAGCAATAAGATGTTCCCGTAGACTCTTTTTTTGAAGTGTGGCATTATGCGAGCAACGACAATGTTCACAATACGAGTGGGATTGTCCTCGAAAAAAAGGGTCAAATGGCAACCAAACCCGACGGACACAGTGTACCGCAAGGCGTTCAAATCACTTCGCTGTTTCAACGAAGTGCGACGGACGTAGTCATCAATTGCCAGGTGGTCCAATTCAATCGGCATATCCGTGAAGTCGGGAAATCGCGTGACAGGGACCAAGAAGGGACGTTCCATGAGCGCCCCCATGAAAATGCCTTGATAAACAGGTCGATCCGGCTGATACAAGAAATCAGGGAAGGGATTACAACAATAAGGAACGCATACCACTCGTACTAAAGTGCTGCACACATCCTCCAAGTCCTCGCGAGTATATGTGGCTCCTTGGGCTGCCCGAAACATGGGAAAATAGGACGGCGTAAAGGGATCGAAATCATCGTCTGACATGATAGCGCCAAGAGATGATTCTGAATTGTGAGAACGAAGGTTGTTTAAAAACCCCAATCGCGAAAAACTCCCGATCTAAAAGCGATCGATCACTCACAACTCATCGTCAATTCGCCTAAATATACACAAGGGGTTCGCTTGGAGAGACGCAGATCAAAAATTTTGACAAATTACAAAACACATATGATCGCGACAGAGGCTCGACTTGATGGATATTGATTTTATTTGCCTTCACGTCAATATAACCGACTCGGCACAGGGCATGTGAGTGAAAATGCGTAGCTCGAGAGCTTCGACCATTCACAACACAGTTGCAGAAGAACCAAATTCGATTGATGCATTGTCATCTATCCCATATCTCGGTACCGAGATCGAAGTTGGGTATAATTCTAACGGATTGAGACCAGGCATAGGCGGATAATTTTATTCACGGATGTCAGTGTCTTGTCTTCAATTCACATGCACACGAGCAGATAATTTCACATACGATCGACGAGATCGAAACTTCCATCGATGTCCGAAAAAAGGGAAAAGGTTGTTCATGTAGGCAAACCATCGGAGGCCCTCGAAGCGCCAGTGGTTTGATCGGGGGTGAATACATTCAGAACTGTACCAGTCTATTTCGGGTACGATGTAGAATCAGATATCCAGGAACGAGAACCGAAGAATGTGCAAAAAATGGGTTTAGCCAACGCTTGCGGAAGACGATCGGTTTTCATGGTTTTTAGGTCGGAGCACATTCAGCATTGAACGTTCAGACGGTACTACCGTCATACGTGACATGCGATGTGTTTCTAAATACGTCAATTTGGTTTTGACACACGGTCCACTCAAAATCTGTCTGCCGGCGCTAACATGTATCTTCTCAGTGCAACGTCCCTCCAATTCATTGCATACCTACGGCATTGTAATCATCAGACTTCCGGAATGCCATGATCGATAATGTTTCGTTTGTCGCGTAATCCGCAATGAAAAATGCTTGATACTTCAGCTTGATACTTCATCCTGTCGATAACAAAATGAACAAATATAATAAAAAAGGTATATTCGGCCGAATAAGACGAGAGCAAATTGACAGACAACATCTTTCCCGGTTTCATTGTCGTCCGTCGTCGGTCAAACGCATCCATGGAATTTTGGACTCTTGCAAAACAGTACAAATCGACAGAAAAGCGAATGCTTTGTCGCCTACAACCCAGCCTACTGGATAACGACATAAAAACCGGTTGCTTGACTTTCCGGGATTCGTATCCAGATCCATCGAAAATTCACTGCTACGGTGAACTGAAAGCGGGGAACAGTGTATTGCTTCACATCCTTGTGAGTATTTCACCTTGGGCTGGTCCAAAGACATACTCACATCAACAGCGTCCGGATTATCCGTCCTCGGGTTGGATTCGCTTGATATCAGCGAACAATGATGCTGTAGAGCGAATTGTCTGCGATCAACAAGTGTTGAACATGAAGGAGATCATGGCTTCGCGCGGCAACAACGGTTTACAGTGTTTGACCGGTGAGATGCAGAACGAGATACTCCTCTGGGTTGATTACGAGACCGTAGTAAGAATTTTCATCCAGCTCTTCCCAGGCATGATACCGACGAATCAAATTTAGGACGTGTTCGTACCATGGTCGCAAACGCCCCGCGGTCTTTTACCTCGCGAATGCGTTCCTTCGCAAACAGCACTCTTGTCAGAAACAAAAGATCGGCGTGTTATGCTCGAAATGAAGCTGTATCAATTTCCTGACTTTGTAGTCAATCAACCAGTGAGTGTCCGGCAACATTTATCGTTCCTAATCGAAGCGCTAATATAACGTCAAGGCTATCATTGCCACCGTATTATCCATCGAAGTTGTGGACTAAAAATTCATTCGTATTCGAGTGTAAATAGTACCAATCGAGATTATACAACGTTAGTTCTAGCGCGCTTGGTAGAGGGAATCCCGCCTTCTGGTTTGTCGCAGTCATCAAAGGCCGATTCGCGAATGCAGTCGTCATCTCCTTCTTCGTCTGATTCAAGCACTCGGTAAGGTCTCTTCTTGACGGCAGCGGTTGTCGTTGCGACCACTTTGTCATCTACATTTTGTGAATAACAATCATATAATATCATGACTAATTACCAGATGAGCCCTCAGAAGCTTCATCGTCAACCAAATCGAATCCGCAAGCTTCTGCTTTGTATGAGGAGCGTATAACGGATAACTGTCGCGTTGCCTACCATTTTCGTTTTCCTCAGAAAGATAAGAATCTCGGCGATGCCGAACACGTCGGAAGCGTCTTAGGCGATGAGCGGACTGTGCATCTATGCGTTCTTTGTTATCGACGATATAAGCGTTCGCGACAATTTTCCTACGAGAGTCGAGATGTACTATTTTTTTTTTTTTGTTAGGGTGTTGCGACATGGACTACGCTGTACGTACCTTTTCGTTCTCCGTTGCACGAGTCCGAGTCACTTTCATATTCTACGTGGTCGTCCGGTACGACGAATGAACTCATCGAACAATCGCTGAGCCCATCCTCATTTTCATGACCCTCGTCGCTGAGCATGTCCAACGTCGGGATGCTGGCCAAAAGCTCACGGATAGCTTTGATGATTACGAGCTGATCTGGTCGCGCTTTGTGCATAAGATTGTCTAGCAGGACTGACAAAGCGACGCGCTGGGGAGTATTGTCTTTTTCTGTCGCTTGTAATCCACTGAACCATAATCCAAGGACAGAATCACTCACCCATCATAATAGCAACCAGTTGCGACCAGTCGCGATTTTTGTCAAGGAGTAAGTTGTGAGGAGAAGTACCCGCTGGATTGGATTTCAAATGAAATTCGCAAAAAGTGCATGCCTCTATTATGTCTTATATACTTCATAGTCACGCTTGAACAATAAGACCCCGATCTAAATGCGCGATCACTGCAAACGTAAATCGGAGTTGCAACAAGCAACGTAACCGATCATCAACTGACATCAGCGTACATCAGCGTACATCATTCCACACGACCACGAGCACTCACCACATGGACTGTCATTCACGCAAACGTCACCTTTTAAACACCACCACGAATCCCGGGGACTTACTACAACGAGACGACGAGGACATCGAGCAATATCGCACGAGGATTGATCCTGATCGTGTGTTCACGTCAAGAAATTGGTCCGCTTGGGTTCCCAAGCCTGGCGAGACCGTGGCGCGCTGGACTAAACGCCAGCGCGACTCGATTAATCAAAAGACTTCCCGCGAAAAATGGTCAGTCGCGGACCTGACTGGCTGTCGTATGTATGCTAAGCCCACCACGTAGGGATCCGAAGAGAAAAGAACACGACAAGGAAGTACATCGGTGAGTGTCAGGTCTTCAATTAAATTTACAATCTAGACAAATGTTATATTCAGGGAATATCGAAACAAGAAGTTACGCACCAACAATTTCGCTGCCACCACACCAACGGCAACCGGTTCCGAACTATACCCGATTCTACCAACCGAATTGTCAAATCCGCGTACATCTATTGCAGACGATCACACGGGACAAACCGTGTCCGACGTGTTCGTTGGTCTCCCACTTTCCGCCGCGGGGGTCGCCTTTGAGCTAGCTGATCAACTTGATGTTCCGTCCTTCGCTTCACAAGAGCACGTTGACAGTAGGAATGATATCCCATGCGACTCAATCACCAAGAAGATATACGACTGCAGAGAACAAGTGGGTTGGCAGCGTGAATTCGATGAGATAGCACTGGAAGGTGAAACGGCCGTGATCCGCGCTTACTGTCCGTGGCTGGATTCTTCGGACGGCGAAACGAATCTTTTGATAAAGGTGTGCAATTTCGTCTATTTCTACCATGACGCAAGGATAGACGTCCGTAGGAATCCACGTTGATCAAAGTTCTGGCGACACGCGCTCTTAAGTTGACAGATGTAAGCAACGACGACGTTCTCGTACTCGACCACCGAGCGGATTCTGAATACGATCACGACGAAATGAGAAGAGCACTCGCCAAAAATAAATGCGTCTTCATTAAACCCAAGATCGACCAAGAAAACATTCCATTGACGTGCGAATGGCTCGCCACTCGATGGAGCATTTCTGTGGATGTGGCCACGAGGCAGCCTCATAGTGAGTATTTCATTCGACTGGTTATCAGTACTAAGTGTCAATTCACAGGCATGCGACGTAAATCCACGAGCGCAGCCGAAGCCCACGCGGACTACACGTCCATCCGGAAGCTGCTCTCCACACCGTTGTCACCCGACGGAGATCATCTCTTTATTTTGGATTGTAACATAATGAGCTATGGTATGCCGAAAGAGACCAGGTAAGTTTAAAGTGTATTTTCTTCGTCGCTTTAACACGAGTAATATCGTAGAGCTCTCAACGAAGACCTTATCGCCAATCAAGAAGTACCCGCCATAGTGCAAGATTTGTTGTCCGAGAAAGCCCGAACAGCACTCGAAACCATATCCGTTGAACATCTGAATGACCAGCGCTGGGCCTTGCTGCATATGGCAATGACGAATACGCGAGCTCACCATGACACGTTAGGAAAGATCGCCCAGATCGAGGGACAATCAGGCTTCAAGTTGTGGTTCGTTATGTACCCAGAAAACCAAGAACTATCGTCTATCGAGAACGTTCGAGATTTTCAAACATCTTTCATGGACAAAGAGGAGGAGCTTACTTACCCCGACGGAATCAAAGTCTATGCTTTCCTCATTGCGCCTGGGGCTATCCTGTGAGGATTCTTTCCTTGTCATACGTGCTATCTACTGACTTTCTTCAGATTGCAACCACCAGGAATGATGCATGCAGTATACACACCTGTACCTTCATTTGTCACAGGTTCTTCGTTTTGGTCTTACGACACCATGCACTTGACACGAACTTCGAGACTGTTGGACGTCGAAGATGGCGATCGGCTCACGAACGTCAACCACAGCGATCGGGTCACCTACGATGGATTGTTAAAAATGATGGTGCTTTTGCCTACTGTAGAAAGAGGTGAGTTTCTTCTTTATTTCTTTTTGGCAAACATGCATATGAACATTTGACTGAAACGCGTAGTTATCCCCCGGAACGCATTACTGGCTCTAGCACATATGATCCTTTTTCCTCACGAATACACCATTCGCCACGACCTGCACGACAACGCACGAAAGGATCCTAAATCCATTCAACGTGAACTGGACACCCTGGTGTTGAGGAAACTCGCTGTCCAACTGGCATGCATATTGTGCAATGGTCTTGGATGGTCGATCGACGTCAACGTAGCCATCCGTACTCATACAACAAAAACAAAACGAACGGAACATATGGGACGGGAATTGGGCCAGTTCTTGATGGCACAAGGGGTTCAAGCTGGACAGTTGATCGATCTGAATGAAAACGAAATGAGATCGAAAATGCGACAAATCGTTGGGGTTACGCCGGGATGATAAAAGAACTTATAACAGTAGAACATATGTATCCTGTTTATTTTGCAATTTAAGAATGTTGAAGACAGATTCAGAGTTAAGTTTCGAAGTCAATGGTCAACAATGGGGTCCCGCGTGCAAACAGAGACCGATCCTGCGATCTTTGGCAGCAAAGGGAAGATGTGATTACAATCTGGTCAGGATGGTGCGAGTTTACCGATCGCGACCCCGGGTGTACATCAGTGCACATTAGTGTACATCATTGTACATCAGTGCACATCGGTGTACATCAGTGCACATCGGTGCACATCAGCGTCCGTCAATGCGCCCGTCAGTTTGCCTGCTCCAAAGATTGAGTCGAGTGTATTTTCAACAAGTCCACTGCGATTACACAAAACCACTGAATCAAAAAAATCGAAAATACATATTGAGCGACCATAGCTACTAAGTGTAAACTATTACCATTCTCAATCTTTACGTGCCATACTATACAATTTTAGGGCCGGTTCGCAACGATTAAACTCGCATAAATGAATAGGCTCACCGACGATAATATTTCATATACCTGCGTACAAGGTGTGCATCTTCATAGGACAGTTCGAGTTCAAGAACAGTAAAGAGAAGCGAAGAAATGTTGGTGGCGGTGATGTGATCTATGAACAGTCGAACTTCAGGATAGAACAGCATAGAAAATCAAGCAGACATACAGAGAGTCTAGAGCAGACGAAGATCAACAAGAACCGTGATACCCTGATTCTACATTCAAGTCAGTTAACAGCTGAAGGTCTCGTCCATCCAGGCGGTAACGGGCGAATAGAAGACCTCGCCACTGAAGTTATGTTGGAAGGGGGGAGAGGTCGACTAAGGTCCCGGGGACGACTGATAATGGGAGGATGTTGGCTAACAGACACAGTATGGGGATGAAAATGCGAAGGATATGGTATGTTTCCTTCGCTCGTCGACGATGGCGATAAAGCAGTCAATGATGACAGCTCTAGTTCGGAGAAAAAATGAGAAGCACTGCATGCTGTTCGAATGACGGAGTAATTTTACCGAGTATTTCACATGTATCTCGCAAATGCGAATTCAACGGCTGGATACAATGGCCAAAAAAATGCCCAAATTCTTTCAAGTTGCGAGGACCTTCGGCGAGCATCAGCCATGGAAAATAAACGACGTCAACAAGTTCTGAGCACTGAGGACCTAAATGTAAACGTTACTTTGAGAGGAAGCTAACGACAGTGAATAGCTTACACTTGTTTTTCTGAACATGTGGTGCTTGACGCCACCAAGCGTCAAGACAATGCTAAGGGTAATCAGACAATGCACTGTCGGTTATATACATCAGAGACACACCTTATGATAGAGCAATTTTTTACAATTGCAAGTAAGAGTGGACGCCAAGGAAGTCGAAGGATTCAAACAGATCGGACACTCGGAAACAGCAACCCATTCGTCATCCCGTTTATACGCTTCCTTAACAGCTCCGTATAGGCGCTGTGCAATTTGTTCGCCAAGCACAGATTTAACAGTCTATCAACGCGTTGAAAGCGCGTTGAATAAAATTCAAAACGCACTTACAGTATAACGCGTTGAATAACTTGAATCTCCAGGATCTGTCAACAGGACGTCGACGGTGGGTGCCATCGCTGCTGGTTGGCGATGATGGTGGTCAACGATGGCAGGTAAATAGAAAAGCTTACCAAAACGTGCATCCAAAAACGGCAAAAATTCGGACTCAGCGACGTTCCAAGCATTCCTTGCTTTGCGCCCAGATGCACTTTACTAAACTCGATCATCTCGACCTGCACGTCGCCAAGAACAATCTTCCACGGCGCCGACGCTGCATAACCCACGACAAATTTCTTTCCCATCGCCCATTCGTTGCTGTTGTCGGTAATCCCGACTTGCACGTCGCCCAGAATGATCTCCCAGGGCGCCGACGCTGCGTAGTCCGCGGCTTGCGATAGCACACAGCGGCACACGGTCTTCCCTCTCTCGCCCATCCGTTGCTGTTGTCGGTAATCCCGACTTGCGCGTCGCTGAAAATAGTCTTATATGTCGTCATTATATTTACAACAAAGTTCTTAACTCGGAGACAATTTCGATGCAACAACATGGCGCGAATCAAGCGAATAGTACGCCCTATTTTTTCCCTTTTACCACCAGGTGCTCACTGTTTTTGACGTCGCTGTCTCATCGGACTTTCCTTTTCTTCCGACTGTCGCGCCGTCGTGCCCCCAATAACGCCAGTTTTCACGAGACAGCGCAAATGCGCCCCCTTCCAACAGCACGGTACGCGTACAGAAGGAGGAAGAAGGTGGTCTCTTTGGTGCGTGTTCCTGTATGACTTTGAATCATTTTACTGACACGACCTCTTGACACGTAGTCGCATCCACCAACAACATTTAAAGCCGCGAATGCGACGAGGGACAACGGACATCATCACGACACCCAAACTTGAGTCGGACAACTCGTGTGTGTAGATCATTCCTTCCATATATCGTAGCCTATCAATTGTATCACGGACAGATTTAGTCACAATTTCACAATTGGTAGCTACGGTCGTTCGATACATATCTTTGATTCCATAATCTTGTGTAGGTGCGAGTGAACTCATGACAAATGTACTCGACCCAAGCTTTGGAGCAGGCAAGCTGACGGGCGCACCGACGGACGCCGATGTGCACCGACGAACACTGGCGTATCCTGATGTGCACTGATGTGCACTGATGTGCACTGATGTGCACGGACGAATACCCACGGTCGCGATCGGTGAACTCGCACTACCCCTATCCAGTGTATCCAGTGTATCATTGAATGAATTAGAAGTAGCGAATTGCAAACCCATTTAATGTACACGCATCAGGCATTCCTTCTCATGCAAAAAATATACGACGACAAGCATCAAGGAAGGCCTATATGGTACGTTAACTTGTCAACTAGGACACCGAATGCCCCGTGGTGGGGTCGAGTCTGAGGAACAGAGGAATTTCAGGCCATATACTGTCGTACGCCATTCCTTCGGCTTCGGACCAATCTCGCCAACAGTATTGAGACACCTTGCCCTCATGTGACAGTTTCTCGAGGATCAAAAATACCTTTTGAGTGCGTGGTAGAGGTGGTGGGACAAAAGGATGCGAGGCAAGGTCCGTGGATTCTCGAACTAGACGCCGGAAAACGGTTCATTAGGTGTCGCATCAGTGGATTTCATGACAGTGAACTTCTTCCTTGCCAATCCACATCATCCCCTCATTATGACGGCTTGCGTGATTGCTTCTCGACCTATGATCAAGATATGCAAGTCAAGCCCGCACAAATCAGTTTGAGGGTAGTCAAAGACCGACAAAAGCGACGCCGTGTAGATCGCGAACGGCAGTGGATCAAGTAAACCGACATTCATTTATACTCAATCTTTATCATTAGCCTCCCAACGCTAATCGTACCACAACACGAATTGATGCATCTCCAAGCATATCTACGATGATAAAAATCGTTTATTTTCTGCGATAGTACGGTAAAGAAAGTTGTATCGATAGTTTCAGCACGCCTTGCATGAAAGCACCAGTGTTTCAATATACTTCCTCGTCACTATCGCCGTCTGATAATTGAAAGTCGACCGTTCCAGACTCCGTGTAACAAAATCCGACTGGTTTCGTAATTCCGACAGGGTCAGAGGAAAGCACCGAGTCGTGCCACGAGATTTCAGCATCGGTCCCCTTCCTTTTCCTACCGTAACCCACATCGTCCGTCAATTGAGTAACACTTTGGGCGTTGAAGCTCAATCGAGCTGTTCCATTCGAAGTGAACTTGGAGATTGTGAAGATCACCAAAACGGCGCGATTCTCCTTGACCTCGCCACCACTAATGGGTGGAAGATCCCAGTAATTTTTAAGGTTGAAGGCCTTACGGCCATCAAAAAGGGGGACTGAAAGAGTCAATAATGGACAGCCGATGAAAAGGAAGAAAAACATACTGGTGTGGTTGTACGGCAGAATGTCGTGACCATGCGTAGTAGCACTAGGAGGCTTAACTTCCATCTCGGAATTGTTTTCAGCTGGAATTGAATCAGTGTCAGAGATTCGAGGGAAGAAGCATCGCACCGATAGAAGACATGCGATAAGTCGAAAATAACAATCCATTTTCTTCTTGATCCACGGGAAAGATTACATTAGTGAGGCCCATAGCAGGGGCCAGGGCAGCTGCCATCCGATCCAAAGTTCGTCCCAACGGCCGAACGACTATAGATTGGAACTTTTCCCCGTTGCCCAGGTGGGACTCTGACGCGATTCCAGTAATGAAACACGAAGCTGGTTTTTTGGCGCCCTTCTTGAGCAACCGACCTTGGACGATACGAATGGGATCGCTGGACTTATCGTCCTTCTTCGTACTACGAATAGTGAAATCTCGCGGATTCATGGTCGCAAGATTGAACAAGTTGGAGTGTCCACGTCGAGTCACAGAACGAAGAATTTTTCTGTAAACGATAATTAAAAGACATAATTCAAACTCGAACAAATTGCACGTACTCGGCATTGGCAACATTCGCAAATATATCTCCAACAATTTCGAAGGTCGGGATTTCGACCGAGCCGCTACTTTTACCAAAACACATCCCAGAATATGCGACACCTTTCAGTGTTTGGGCGCCTGATGGTAACTGAAAAGGAGTAGACAACATCGATTGAACGCCATCGGGAGGAGGTGACTTGGAGGATTGCATTCGATTGGCATTAACCGGAGTGTACGGAGCATTGATGAAGGAAGAACGTGTGGGCGTGGAAGGTCCATGAGGATCGAACGTCTGCGAGGAAATGGAACGGTCAACATCGCCCTGTTTCAAATTGCTTTCGCTTGCCTTCGCTTTCTCTTTTGACGATGTATTCGGGTCAAGCGAAGCCGTCTCAGTCGCCGGGGTTTGCGGCTTATCCGCGTCGGTGGTCGGCGCAGAATCGCTGCTCGTCAGAGCACCACTGCACAAAACCTGTTGAGAGCGACGACGGAGTGACAACATGTAACGAAACTACCTCATAGCTTGAAGAACTGCCGTGTGGGAAGGGTTTCTTGACTTGTCCGTGTCGATAGACGACCCCGAATTCTTGCCTGTCACATCACCACTTGTGAAAACATGTTAAAAGAGAAGACAAAGTAAAATATGCCGAGGCTGACCTGATATTTTGACGGATTTCGGGGTTGTGAAGGTTATGCCTGAGTGAGGGATTATGATTGACGACAGAATGAACGCGAGAAAGCGACGAACTCGCTTGTGGCGTTTAACCTACAGAAACTGATCAGCAAACAGTGAGCATAGGAGTAATTCCTTACTTCGTCTTTTTCGCCTCGGGCACGTCAGTGTCGGATGGTGCGGGATGTTTACTGCCAGTAGATCTGAGGCTCATGGAGGATGACGTAGAAGGAGGCATGCCACAGGCTAGACGAAAGCTCTACTTTGAAAAAAGCCAATATACGCCGTTATATAGCGTCGCTTCTTCCCACGATCTATGGAGACCAGCCTAATTGCATTTAGCGACAAAGCCGTAAAGGCCTTGCGCATTTCAAACATACAAAAATCATCATTGACGATTGCATGTATTGTTCTCGAGTTGTGATCCAGACTCACGGCACATTCCCAAAAAAAAAAAAAAAAAAAAACCCCCCCCCCGATCATAGTTGATCGTGTTCCGTCCGAGAAGACCGTGGTCGCGGTTCGGAGCGTTGCGCATTTTCAAACGTACACGAAGGCCCTACAAAACAATATTGATCGCGATCGGTCGGGTGTACCTTTCATCGTCCGATCGACGTTCATAGACTCACAATGATCACATTAAAGACAACTTAATAAAGTGCCCCACAAGAAAGCTAGATCGAGGTGACGCGTTTTTTTACGATTCAACCCTGATCACAGACTGGACCGTCGCTTATTTCCAACGGGTTGCGACCGCCCTAAAAGCAACGATCGCGAAATGCGATCTTCTAAGTTCCGCGATCCGACTACTGTCCCCGAATTGAATTGATCGGGATAAAGGGTATCGTTTACGATTGAACCCTGATCGCGGACTGGACCGTCGCTTATTTCCAACGGGTTGCGCCCACGCCGAAGCAACGATCGCGAAATGCGATCTACTAAGTTCTGCGATCTGGCTACTGTCCTCGAATTGAATTGATCGCGATAAAGGGTATCTCGCCCCAAAACAAGTCTGGATTGAGCTGACAAGTATCGGATCATCAGCGAGTTTGATCAAGATCTCGGTCAGACGGGTAACATGTTGTCCGCTCCCGATGGTATGCGATCTTCTTTAATTTAGTCAATTTTCAGATGACTATCATCTCGTGCTCGTTGTTCTTATTTGAGGTGTGATCGGAAATGAAACGGTAAAACTCTCGGTCAACGAACTTTTTGTTATCCCATCGCCAACGATGACCATGCGCATGCGAGAGACTGGGGTAGAGGCATTGAAAGAGTTGTGGAAAACACAAGAAAGTCAGTCACGTTCAACACCACAACGTACTCGAGGCACTAAAAAACTAACATCGCAGTGGAACAATCCTTGCAATTCCTCAAGGTCATTCACGACAAAGAAGAAGAGTCTGGAGAATATCAGCTCCACCGATACGCGGATGATTCTGTCATAGAAAAATACTTCAGCGTTTCCGAATCCCGCGGTGGGAACAAGTATCTGGTATGGAAAAATACTGGAGAAGCAGCCACTTTGAACGTGCAAGGGTGGGTTGCCTCAGGCGCATTTCTCCCGATGATCGTCGCATCGCGTCGTACCAGGTTTTTGCTTTTCTGTTTTTTGCTTTCCAAAGGCGCTTCGCTCATTTCAAGTTCAGTACGAAGATGTCGCTCATTCGCCAGTCCGTCCGTCTGGCGTCGCCCCCGGAAGACGCGAATTTTCAAAGGGCAAACGTCGCTGTGGAAGCCATATTCAAGTACATGTCCACTTTCTATGGCCGCGATGCCGGCCTTGAATTCCGACCCTCGAAATTGGACGACATTCCACTCTTCAACGCCGAGAGCAGGTTGTTCACAAGCGAGCGCCACTCAGATGGACTTCCCGATGCCACTGTGACCGCTGATATCGATCCGGACAAGGAATTGCAAAGGCTTTGCCGCACGCATCGTCACAGGTACACAACAGACAACGAAGTAGCATTCAAGGAATGGGTTGAAGACCAAGGCGTTTTGCAGTGCGTATACACGATTGTCCCACGTCTCACACTAAACGCTAGCTATAGCTTAGCACCCAGGCCATCTGGACGATTCATCGAATCAGGTCACTTAGTAAACGCCTCAGTTTCTTTCCGTGTGACGACTTTCGGAGATGTCAGTCGCTTCATTGTTAAATTGGAAGAAGTGTCGGTCATCGATCGTTCAGCCGAAAAGGTAAATTTTCTTCTGTGGCAACACTTTCACCCGGCTGAATTTTGCAGATGTTAGATAGGATCAAAATCGCGGATACTGGAAGAGGAGGCTCCGCAGCGCCACCGCCCAAGCGCCCGCGGAAATCGAATACGATCGATATGTCTATGTACATGTAAAAAATTGACAGACGAAATGGTTTAAAATCACGAATACCGAAGTTTGTTATCATCAGACATGATCCCTCTGAAGGAACCGAAAGTGGACTTGTTTCGAATTGGCCACCCCGAACCAACGGGTCCGTTACCGTTATTCACACTGAAGGATCATTGCGAAGGCGATGGAAGAAAGGCTCGGTCCGTCCAGTTCGCGGGCACCGTATTTTGAACTGACACCTGCACAGACAAATCCTGAAATGGACCAACAGCCCAGGTATCGACGGCATAATGAACATACACTCTTGCGAACCGGCATTCTTCTGGGAAGAGAAAGGTTTAATTGGACATGTCGATTCGCCAAAAAGTCCGTCTTACTTCTATCTAATCGGAGAAGTCGTCGTCTCCCATCTGGCGAGTGAAAGCAGCGGTGGGAGGGTTGTCGTCAAACCGTTCTTCCGAACTTGGGCTCGCACGACTGCTTTTCTGGCGGCAATGACCCAAACAGACCACGTCGCTTTTCCCGCTGCGGAGGGAAACGGTATTCAGTTCGAATCGCATACCCCGCTATGGTATCGTCAGTTTTTTTTTTTTCTCGGCGTGAAATGCAAACTGAAAGTGCTATAGTTTATGGGGAACGTTTTCTCGAAAGCATCACAAATGCCCCTTTGCGAATGGCGAGAACATCGTTTGCATCCATATACGAAGAAATGAGTCAGTCGCCGTGCTTATTTGTTTTGTGATAACTAACTCAGCGTCTAGTTCCTATCCTGAGATCAACTGATCATCATCCAGAAGAATGCTGGAATACATCCCCGGGTTCCTATCCTGAAATCGAAGCCGGGTCAGTAGTGGCCACCGTGTTCACAGTGAGGGCATACGATTGGGGGGAAACGGTTGATGGCATCGGAAAGTCCTTAAAGAGATTCGCATTCGATTTGCATGGAATTGTCCTTCTTAGCGACATGGCCGAAGTCCCCAGAGAGCGCCAATGGAACAGAAGCTTCAACAAGGAAACAGTCCGAGGCGTTATCACCAGGAAACACTAGTGACACAAATAATGTATAGCAGCGAGTTCTGTAAAAGAAATCGCCAAATAAATCTGTTATACAGTCGAGAATTCCCTGCCAACCGCAAACGCTGTGTTCTTGAAACGAGGAACAAATCTACAAAACAAAACTATGAACAGATGCGGGTCGTATGAAAGCCAGATAGCTCTCATCAGCTTCGATGCCAAAAGTAGACATGCCCGAAGATTTTTTAAAAAATGTGTCGTAATTGGTTCGCGAAATATGCGCACATTACTGTCTACTGCGGTTACCGAACATCTCACATGAATTCTACTGTATGAGACCGTACCAGTGAAGTGACCACATTAAAAGAAACGACAATTCCCGACGAAGCGAAGTCTGGTAAGGTCAACAGACAACATTCACGCCCGCCTGTCAATTTTACAAATTTTGCACCGAACTCATCTTGCCCAGCCACGATGTAGAGGTCAGGGCAGAAAGAAAGGATAAATGGGTCGCTTCCGAAGAAGGGCGGGCAGGGTAAAGTGTCAGGGGACGAAGGAGCGAGATGCCGCCAGGATAGCGTGTGCTCTAACAAGTCAAGAATCGTATGGTGGCCGTCCGTGTATTTGACGACATCGCGTATTGCACGCCCGGAATGAACAAGGGCAAGAAGTGAGCGAGATCGATGGGCGATGGGAAGGTAACAAGGATCCGTTGAGAGAAAAAGGTTCGAGTTTTCCGTCCGATCCTCAAAAAGGAAACGAGGCAGTATAGGTTGTGGTAAAAGTGCGCTGGAACTGTCGATATCGCCAGGCAAAATATACACACGGAGGACTCGAAGTAGTCGCGACAGCTGTCCGCGAAAGGAAGAGGCGCCCGTCGACTGATTCACAAACTCAGAATATTACGATAAGGATACACCGGTACAACTTACCGACTGCAACGAAAAGGAATTTCCCACAAGCAATACAGAATGAATGGAATCGATATTCTAAAAGACGACATTGAGAATAGTTGTCATCAAAAAATGAAAAACTCACCGCGAGTATCCAATCTACAGCAAGGGACCACTTCTGACCATCCGGGTCCTTATCGCCGACACTTAAACCACTGATCAGTAGCAAAGTAGTATTGTCACCGGTATCTGCGAGGATAATAAACGCAACGACAGACAAAGAATGTAACGCCATACCAGCCGACGAAATGGGATAGCCGTGAGGATCGGGCATCCCGGCAAAGACAGCATCGCCCACGATGAATTGTCCATCATGTCCCAGAGCGCCCAGCAGTCCAACGACACAACCCGTTACAAGAGGCAAGTCGACACAGAATGTCATGAGACATTGTAAACGAGCACTCTCGTCCTCCAACCAAATTTTAGACAAAGGCGAATAATAAGTGTTGGCCCATGAATGTCCGAGTTTTCCCTTCTGAACGAGGTTAGATACAACAGAATGGCTGACATCGCGCAAAAAACCAACATTGGCGATCACTTGTTCGCGCGCGTCCGGTTTCAAGGGTGATTCCACAAACAGTGTGCCAACGACGACACAAGTAGAAATAGGTTGCACGTCGACAAGACGCTTCAACAGTAACGGCGAGTCTGTTGATGGTCAGGACATCACAAAAACCACGACAGATGATGTGTACCTGCTTCTTCGGAACACCACTTACTGAACGCTGCTGAACTGACTGCTGGACGTAGACGATTAAGCCGATAGAAGTACACATTCGCGTATTGACAGGAGTATGTCGCCCTGTCCGTAGAAAACGACGGCAGCATAATGAAGGACAAAAAGGAAGTGAATACGATCAGGAAATGATGTTTGGTTTTATTAGCACCGCTAAATCATCGAAGCAATGATAAGTAACAAAAAGTTTTGCGGCCATGGGCGTCGCGGAACGAATTCACGGCCAAGGGAAGTGCAAAAGCGGCGCAACGCGAATTCGCGACCAAGGGCGATGCGCGAAATCTACGGCCAAGGGCGACGCGCGACGTAAATTTGCGGGTAAAGGCGACGCGACACGGATTCGCGGCCAAGGGCGACGCGGACCGGGCGACACAATCGCGAACCAGACAAAATGCACCTCAGCGCAAAAGCGAGCGAGAGTCACAAGCGACACGACCTCCGGTCGGGCGACGCGGGCTCGCAGCCAAAAGCTGTGTCGCCAGCCACCAACGCAGAAACCGTCCAGAATTGTCAAACACTTTGGCTGTTACTTGTGATTCGGAGATACACTGGATTGATGTAGTGCGCTCTAACGGATCGCGACCCTGGGTGTCCGTCAGTGCACATCAGTGCACATCAGTGCACATCATTGTACATCAGTTCCCGGGTCAGGATATACGAAGTAGGCGCAGGTGGACAAACACAAGGCAAGGCCATGTACCAGCTCCAGAGCCCCGTGATGTCTGCTTGCTGGAATAAGGTGTGGCGAACGAATTGATAATGAAAACCGACCTTGAAGGTTAATTTTCTTCTTGTTGTAGGAGGGGAACAAGATAATGTCTGGTGGCGCAGACAACGCAGGGCGAATGTTCTATGTGACGGCGCAGATTCGCGGCCATGAGCTGTACGGGGATTCGCAGCCAGCGACGCGCATTTGCGGACAAAAGCGGCGCGCGGCTTTGCGGTCACGGGCGGCGCGCAGCTTTGCGGCCAAGGGCGACGCGAGACGAATTCGCGCCCAAGGGCGATGCAACGCGAATTCACGGCCAAGTGCAGCGCGCGGCCTCGCAGCCTCGCGGCCACGAGCGGCGCGCAGGCTCTGCGGCCAAGGACGACCCGAGATGGATTGGCGGCCAAGGGCGACGCGGACCGAGCGACACAGTCGCGGACCAGACGAAGTGCACATCAGTGCACATCAGCGTACATCAGCGTACCGTTTTAGTATGACTGACGCTCTAGTGTATGTATATAGGTTTCTTTGCTTATATCAATCACATATGTATATACATGCTTGATATGTCTGGTATCTAAACCGTATGCATAAACAATGGTACAATCTTTTCTTAGTATGACTGACGCTCTAGTGTATGTTCTCCGCTTATATCAATCACATATGTATATACATGCTCGGTATGTCTAGTATATAGAAAACCTGTATGGGTAAACATTTGTACAATCATTTTTCGACATTCAGTGCGGAAGCGAGCGAGGGTCATGAGCGAAACACGATCTCCGACCAGGCGGCGCAGATTCGCGACCATGGGATTCGCAACCAAAAGCGACGCGACGCGGATTCGCGGCCAAGGGCTATGCGCGAAATCTGCGGCCAAGGGCGACACGCGACGCAAATTTTTCGGTAAGGGCGACGCGCTTGGGATTCGCGACCAAGGGCGAGGCGAAGTGAATTCGCGACCAAGGATGATGCGACCGAGATGGCGGCTAAGGGCTGCGCGCGCTTTTGCTGCCATGGGCGTCGCGGGACGAATTCACGGCCAAGGGAAGTGCAAAAGCGGCGCGACGCGAATTCGCGGCCAAGGGCGATGCGCGAAATCTACGGCCAAGGGCGACGCGCGACGCAAATTTGCGAGTAAAGGCGACGCGACACGGATTCGCGGCCAAGGGCGCCGCGACACGGATTCGCGGCCAAGGGCGCCGCGACACGGATTCGCGGCCAAGGGCGACGAGGATATACGAAGTAGGCGCAGGTGGACAAACACAAGGCAAGGCCATGTACCAGCTCCAGAGCCCCGTGATGTCTGCTTGCTGGAATAAGGTGTGGCGAACGAATTGATAATGAAAACCGACCTTGAAGGTTAATTTTCTTCTTGTTGTAGGAGGGGAACAAGATAATGTCTGGTGGCGCAGACAACGCAGGGCGAATGTTCTATGTGACGGCGCAGATTCGCGGCCATGAGCTGTACGGGGATTCGCAGCCAGCGACGCGCATTTGCGGACAAAAGCGGCGCGCGGCTTTGCGGTCACGGGCGGCGCGCAGCTTTGCGGCCAAGGGCGACGCGAGACGAATTCGCGCCCAAGGGCGATGCAACGCGAATTCGCGGCCAAGTGCAGCGCGCGGCCTCGCAGCCTCGCGGCCACGAGCGGCGCGCAGGCTCTGCGGCCAAGGACGACCCGAGATGGATTGGCGGCCAAGGGCGACGCGGACCGAGCGACACAGTCGCGGACCAGACGAAGTGCACATCAGTGCACATCAGCGTACATCAGCGTACCGTTTTAGTATGACTGACGCTCTAGTGTATGTATATAGGTTTCTTTGCTTATATCAATCACATATGTATATACATGCTTGATATGTCTGGTATCTAAACCGTATGCATAAACAATGGTACAATCTTTTCTTAGTATGACTGACGCTCTAGTGTATGTTCTCCGCTTATATCAATCACATATGTATATACATGCTCGGTATGTCTAGTATATAGAAAACCTGTATGGGTAAACATTTGTACAATCATTTTTCGACATTCAGTGCGGAAGCGAGCGAGGGTCATGAGCGAAACACGATCTCCGACCAGGCGGCGCAGATTCGCGACCATGGGATTCGCAACCAAAAGCGACGCGACGCGGATTCGCGGCCAAGGGCTATGCGCGAAATCTGCGGCCAAGGGCGACACGCGACGCAAATTTTTCGGTAAGGGCGACGCGCTTGGGATTCGCGACCAAGGGCGAGGCGAAGTGAATTCGCGACCAAGGATGATGCGACCGAGATGGCGGCTAAGGGCTGCGCGCGCTTTTGCTGCCATGGGCGTCGCGGGACGAATTCACGGCCAAGGGAAGTGCAAAAGCGGCGCGACGCGAATTCGCGGCCAAGGGCGATGCGCGAAATCTACGGCCAAGGGCGACGCGCGACGCAAATTTGCGAGTAAAGGCGACGCGACACGGATTTGCGGCCAAGGGCGCCGCGACACGGATTCGCGGCCAAGGGCGCCGCGACACGGATTCGCGGCCAAGGGCGACGAGGATATACGAAGTAGGCGCAGGTGGACAAACACAAGGCAAGGCCATGTACCAGCTCCAGAGCCCCGTGATGTCTGCTTGCTGGAATAAGCTGTGGCGAACGAATTGATAATGAAAACCGACCTTGAAGGTTAATTTTCTTCTTGTTGTAGGAGGGAAACAAGATAATGTCTGGTGGCGCAGACAACGCAGGGCGAATGTTCTATGTGACGGCGCAGATTCGCGGCCATGAGCTGTACGGGGATTCGCAGCCAGCGACGCGCATTTGCGGACAAAAGCGGCGCGCGGCTTTGCGGTCACGGGCGGCGCGCAGCTTTGCGGCCAAGGGCGACGCGAGACGAATTCGCGCCCAAGGGCGATGCAACGCGAATTCGCGGCCAAGTGCAGCGCGCGGCCTCGCAGCCTCGCGGCCACGAGAGGCGCGCAGGCTCCGCGGCCAAGGACGACCCGAGATGGATTGGCGGCCAAGGGCGACGCGGACCGAGCGACACAGTCGCGGACCAGACGAAGTGCACATCAGTGCACATCAGCGTACATCAGCGTACCGTTTTAGTATGACTGACGCTCTAGTGTATGTATATAGGTTTCTTTGCTTATATCAATCACATATGTATATACATGCTTGATATGTCTGGTATCTAAACCGTATGCATAAACAATGGTACAATCTTTTCTTAGTATGACTGACGCTCTAGTGTATGTTCTCCGCTTATATCAATCACATATGTATATACATGCTCGGTATGTCTAGTATATAGAAAACCTGTATGGGTAAACATTTGTACAATCATTTTTCGACATTCAGTGCGGAAGCGAGCGAGGGTCATGAGCGAAACACGATCTCCGACCAGGCGGCGCAGATTCGCGACCATGGGATTCGCAACCAAAAGCGACGCGACGCGGATTCGCGGCCAAGGGCTATGCGCGAAATCTGCGGCCAAGGGCGACACGCGACGCAAATTTTTCGGTAAGGGCGACGCGCTTGGGATTCGCGACCAAGGGCGAGGCGAAGTGAATTCGCGACCAAGGATGATGCGACCGAGATGGCGGCTAAGGGCTGCGCGCGCTTTTGCTGCCATGGGCGTCGCGGGACGAATTCACGGCCAAGGGAAGTGCAAAAGCGGCGCGACGCGAATTCGCGGCCAAGGGCGATGCGCGAAATCTACGGCCAAGGGCGACGCGCGACGCAAATTTGCGAGTAAAGGCGACGCGACACGGATTTGCGGCCAAGGGCGCCGCGACACGGATTCGCGGCCAAGGGCGCCGCGACACGGATTCGCGGCCAAGGGCGACGAGGATATACGAAGTAGGCGCAGGTGGACAAACACAAGGCAAGGCCATGTACCAGCTCCAGAGCCCCGTGATGTCTGCTTGCTGGAATAAGCTGTGGCGAACGAATTGATAATGAAAACCGACCTTGAAGGTTAATTTTCTTCTTGTTGTAGGAGGGAAACAAGATAATGTCTGGTGGCGCAGACAACGCAGGGCGAATGTTCTATGTGACGGCGCAGATTCGCGGCCATGAGCTGTACGGGGATTCGCAGCCAGCGACGCGCATTTGCGGACAAAAGCGGCGCGCGGCTTTGCGGTCACGGGCGGCGCGCAGCTTTGCGGCCAAGGGCGACGCGAGACGAATTCGCGCCCAAGGGCGATGCAACGCGAATTCGCGGCCAAGTGCAGCGCGCGGCCTCGCAGCCTCGCGGCCACGAGAGGCGCGCAGGCTCCGCGGCCAAGGACGACCCGAGATGGATTGGCGGCCAAGGGCGACGCGGACCGAGCGACACAGTCGCGGACCAGACGAAGTGCACATCAGTGCACATCAGCGTACATCAGCGTACCGTTTTAGTATGACTGACGCTCTAGTGTATGTATATAGGTTTCTTTGCTTATATCAATCACATATGTATATACATGCTTGATATGTCTGGTATCTAAACCGTATGCATAAACAATGGTACAATCTTTTCTTAGTATGACTGACGCTCTAGTGTATGTTCTCCGCTTATATCAATCACATATGTATATACATGCTCGGTATGTCTAGTATATAGAAAACCTGTATGGGTAAACATTTGTACAATCATTTTTCGACATTCAGTGCGGAAGCGAGCGAGGGTCATGAGCGAAACACGATCTCCGACCAGGCGGCGCAGATTCGCGACCATGGGATTCGCAACCAAAAGCGACGCGACGCGGATTCGCGGCCAAGGGCTATGCGCGAAATCTGCGGCCAAGGGCGACACGCGACGCAAATTTTTCGGTAAGGGCGACCCGCTTGGGATTCGCGACCAAGGGCGAGGCGAAGTGAATTCGCGACCAAGGATGATGCGACCGAGATGGCGGCTAAGGGCTGCGCGCGCTTTTGCTGCCATGGGCGTCGCGAGACGAATTCACGGCCAAGGGAAGTGCAAAAGCGGCGCGACGCGAATTCGCGGCCAAGGGCGATGCGCGAAATCTACGGCCAAGGGCGACGCGCGACGCAAATTTGCGAGTAAAGGCGACGCGACACGGATTCGCGGCCAAGGGCGACGAGGATATACGAAGTAGGCGCAGGTGGACAAACACAAGGCAAGGCCATGTACCAGCTCCAGAGCCCCGTGATGTCTGCTTGCTGGAATAAGCTGTGGCGAACGAATTGATAATGAAAACCGACCTTGAAGGTTAATTTTCTTCTTGTTGTAGGAGGGAAACAAGATAATGTCTGGTGGCGCAGACAACGCAGGGCGAATGTTCTATGTGACGGCGCAGATTCGCGGCCATGAGCTGTACGGGGATTCGCAGCCAGCGACGCGCATTTGCGGACAAAAGCGGCGCGCGGCTTTGCGGTCACGGGCGCACGCAGCTTTGCGGCCAAGGGCGACGCGAGACGAATTCGCGCCCAAGGGCGATGCAACGCGAATTCGCGGCCAAGTGCAGCGCGCGGCCTCGCAGCCTCGCGGCCACGAGCGGCGCGCAGGCTCTGCGGCCAAGGACGACCCGAGATGGATTGGCGGCCAAGGGCGACGCGGACCGAGCGACACAGTCGCGGACCAGACGAAGTGCACATCAGTGCACATCAGCGTACATGGATTCGCGGCCAAGGGCGCCGCGAGACGGATTCGCGGCCAAGGGCGACGCGGACCGGGCGACACAATCGCGAACCAGACAAAATGCACCTCAGCGCAAAAGCGAGCGAGGGTCACAAGCGACACGACCTCCGGTCGGGCGACGCGGGTTCAAGCGACACGACCTCCGGTCGGGCGACGCGGGTTCGCAGCCAAAAGCTGTGTCGCCAGCCACCAACGCAGAAACCGTCCAGAATTGTCAAACACTTTGGCTGTTACTTGTAATTCGGAGATACGCTGAATTGATGTAGTGCGCTTTAACGGATCGCGACCGTAGGTGTCCGTCAGTGCACATCAGTGCACAACATTGTACATCAGTTCCCGGGTCAGGATCTACAAAGTAAACGCGAATGGACAAACACAAGGCAAGGCCATGTACCAGCTCCAGAGCCCCGTGATGTCTGCTGATGTACACTGATGTACACTGATGTGCACTGATGTGCACTGATGCACGCTGATGAATACCCAAGGTCGCGATCGGTAAACTCACACTACCCCTATCCAGTGTATCCAGTGTATCATTGAATGAATTAGAAGTAGCGAATTGCAAAAACATTTAATGTACACGCATTAGGCATTCCTTCTCATGCAAAAGTTATACGACGACAAGCATCAATGAAGGCCTATATGGTACGTTAACTTGTCGACAAGGACATCGAATGCCCCGTGGTGGGGTCGAGTCTGAAGAACAGAGGAATTTCAGACCATATACTATCGTACGCCATTCCTTCGGCTTCGGACCAATCTCGCCAACAGTATTGACACACCTTGCCCTCCTGCGGCAGTTCCCCTGGAACCCAAAATCCTGTCTGTGTGTGTGGTAAAGGTCGGATAAAAGCATGCGAGGCGAGATCCATGGATTCTCGAAGTAGACGCCGGGAAACGGTTCCTTGCGTGTTGCGGCAATGGATTTCATGGCAGTGTACTTCTTCTCTGCCAATCCACGCCCAACCCCTCGTTACGACGGATTGCTTGATTTCTTCTCGACCGACGATCAGAGTCTGCAAATCAAGCCCACGCAAATCGGCTTCAGGGTAGTCGAAGACCGACAAAAGCGACGCTGTATAGATCGCGGACGGCAGGAGATCGAGTAAATTTTGTTTCTGTGCGACAGACACAGCCCAAATTGCCATGGTAATTGGCATATCATCAGATTCACTTTGCATGCGTTCCAGGAAAGACGTTCTGTCAGATGGGAAGAGTGTGGACAAGTAGTCGACGACCGCTTGTTGGAACGACGGACAAAGATATTTTGTGGTGATATCCATCATGTCCACGAGGTGTCTGGTTTTGAAGCGTTCCTTGCCGGATTGGAAGTACCTGTATAGAAGTCAATTTCTCGCAACGCTTACCGGGAATCGGGATAGTCACCTGAACTGGTACATTAATTTGAACAAAATTCGAAGGTGATCGTCCGAATCGTGCAAAGGGAGGACTGTACATGACGATAGTGACCGTTCTTGGCCATTGGGCACAGGAAGAGGAGGGCAGGCCAACTGGAACATATCTTTGAAGAAGTCGGAATGCATAGCGAGGATGCTGCGATGAACGCGAAATCCGATCGCTTGGGGACGTTCGACACGCCAGGCTCCTTCAACATCGTGCCATTCCACGTAAGTATCAGGCTTCGAGCTGACAATGATGATGTTCCCATCCTCGAACCACAGTTGTGCGTCCCGATAGTACACAATCGGATCGTCCGAAGACACATCCAATTTGCGTTTTTTGACGACGTCCTCTTCGACAAGCATACTGCGAGTGGAAATGTAGAATGGTATGAGATGTCTCGAGTCCAATTATCGGCTTTTGAGAGAATTTTGAAGAAAAAGAAAGAGGGGGAGAGTGAAAAAGAAGAAGGGAAAAAAAAAAAAGAATACGATCAGTTCCGATCATCCCGATCATATTCCGTAAAACCGGTACCGAATCCCGACTGGACACAGACAGTACGTATCCCGACTGGACACAGACAGTACGTAGAATGAGAGGAAACATGACGATGCTTAAGGACCGGGGTTTAGACGATGCTAGCAACAAAATTACACGCCGACAATCGAAAGAATATCGTGAGGAAAATTAGTAGACAATGTTCAAGGCTAGCGACACGAATTGATCGGAAGCGTTCGGCATCGATAGCGTTGTGTAATGGTCGTCAACATACACCGATCTACATCACTGTACATCAGCATACATCACTGGACATCAGCGTCCATCAGCGACAGGGACAATGCCGTCATTGAATCATAAAGTCACTCAGCATCCGTGAAACAAGAGCGGATCACATAACACGACTACTTTTTTTTTTTTTAAGAGGGGGTTGTGAATAGGTATCAAGTTCAATATCCGATAATCGTTTCTTACTCAGACTAAGTTGCTTAGCATTGACTTGATTGGCACGGGCATCGGTACTCGCAGTCAACTGGGACAAATCCAACGGATCTTCAGACAGGCTCAAGGCTGCCCACTTCACGGCTTCCATCTGAAGAACCCTCAATTTTCGGGGTGTAAAATCAAGATGACTGTCGCGTACAGGTTCATCGCCCGTGCTCACATCGACGTCGTTTACCTCCGGTGGGCAAAAAGATTTGACGAACTCTCGCGCCTTTTTTTGTTCTTCGCCAACACCATGCGTTGCAATGGTAATCATATGCTTGATCTTGAGCCGCCTCATTTCTATTCGGCTGTCTTCCGATGGCCTAGTAGTAATGCGTTCTTTGGGGAACTTCCGCGCAATCAACAAGCCGTCAAGGGACGTCACACGCGAAATCATCACGTACGCCGCCTCAATGCCACGACAGGACGCCAGATCAGCAATGACGTTGGTGAGTGTTTGTCCTTGGGATTTATGAGCGGTGAGGCAGAAGCCAGGCTGAATTGGGACCTGCCATCGAGTTATACTCAATTTTCTGCCCGTGAACTCGTTGACATACGTAAGGGACACTTTATCATTGATCGCAGGAGCAAGTCCCATTTCGAGGTTCGGCATAGCCAATGCAGTCATACCGTCCGCTTTGACGATGCAAGATGTTGCATATCTACGCCCCTCTTCGTCAGTACGATATCGAATCTTGACTAATTTTCCCTTACAGCCGTTAACTATTCCTCCACCGACATCGAAGTTATGCGAAAAGACGACCGGCATACCGATAACGAGAGGAAGACGACCAAGGCGTTGCGATGTCTGTCCAGATTCTAAATCCCATAAATGTTCTCGGAGATTGGGATCTGTCAAAGGTTTTCCCGCATGGATATCTCGCGAATAATACCAATGCATTTCCCGGCCCGTACGTCTGGCGTATTCGAGAGTCGCCTTTTCATTGATAGCATCTTTCACTGAATTCTTATATACAACAGCGGATGCAGTCGACCAACCGGTTTGATCCCAATCCGGCTTAACTTTGTCCACGAGTCGCGAGTTCAACAACTCAAAATCTTCGTCGGTACATCGACCTACTCGAAGTCGACCCAACAGTTCCAAAAAACGAGCGCTATCGTGACCTTTGGCTTGCCTGAAATTCTGATGTAACATGATAACCGTATCAAGTGAGTACCATAGCAGTTTTCCAATCATAATGATTTGTTGCTTACTGTTGGTGACTTTGTTGAGATTCTTGATTTGGCTGTATAATCGCACAGAAGAAACCGGTGGCAGTTGCGCCAAATCGCCCGCAAAAATTACATTGACTCCGCCGAAAGGCAAATCGTTTTCTTTAGCTTCTTGAAGCGCTATCGATATTTTGTACATCAATTCGCAACCAATCATAGACACTTCATCGACAAAGAAATAATCAACGCCTTGCCACATGCCAATCAAATCCTGAGACACTGAGCTGTTCTTGCTGTTTGCCTTCTTGCCATGCGGAAGCATGAGGCATGCATGCAAAGTAGCGCCCTTGATCATTTTAGCAGCAACGCCAGTGAACGACGCCAATCGGAAGCGACGTTTCTGATTACGCTCATTAAAAAAATCGGTCAATGCATCGATGACACGAGACTTCCCTGTGCCCCCCGGACCACCGAGAAACATTTTCAATTGGGCTGCATTCTTTGTCGTGCTGTGATCCGCGATGATTCGAAAAGCACGACTTTGTTCTTCGTTGAGGTTCCACCGTGCGACGAAAGAATCAATGTCGACCTTGTTTGCACCGTTGCGCGATGGAAGTGGATCACCGATAGAAGGGTAAACCTCGGATATGGAGGGGTCAGAGTGGACATCGCGGAAGTCATTGCCATTATCGACATCCACTTGCATCCATTCTGATGCTTGCCGCTCACTGGTATCTCCAGCATAGTCTTTCTCTTTTTGTAACTGAGATACTTTTCGGTAATCGTTCCTGCGCCTTGCGTAAGTTTGCATCCATATCTGCTCTAGACCCTCTGTGTCGCTGATTGCTACATTTTCCGTGTAAGGGTCCTTATTTTGTGTCTCTGTCGGAGCCCGAGTAACCATGGGATATACTGCAGGTTTAGGATCAGTGAAATATCCCCCTCTATATAAATTCTGGAGGCACTGGTTACGCTCCAAGAGATTCGCGACCTGGAGTTTGGACTTGCTTTGTCGAATCGAATTCATGTGTTCGAGTAATAACAGCGGATCCTCTCCACCAGTGAAATCGTCGTCTATGACCCGCTCAGAGCCACCCAAAGGACCCAAAGTGGCTGTTTTCCGATGTCGGCGTTGAGCAAAATGGTCATCACGACTATCGCGACATTCGTGTAGAATTTGCATATTATCAAGATGGTTCGTCCACTCTACATGTTCCGCGAAAAACAATTGGAACGCAGTAGACCACGCCTCTGTCGGTTTTTTTAAATCTGTAACAATTTGCCACGGCTTGAATAGAACGAGCATTAAACGGCAATATTTTTCATATAAGGCTGGGCGATCTCGTCGGGGAATAGACGGTCCCAATGGGACGGGGACCAAACGCCGATCAATCCGAAGCACACGCTGAAAGTGATCTTTCTCTTCCGCATGTCCCTCTGTGAATGGGAGAGATCTATCAGTGAATCGATACTTGAGGGAATCACCATCTTCGCCATCCTCATCGAAGTCACCATCCTCGGGACAAGTATCAGCTTTCTTGGCTTTGATTGAGCCTTTGTGCATTTTCACCACACCACTGACGTACTCCCAGACCGAAAAATCACGCAAGGCATCGCCGCGATGTAAGTAGTCGTCCACGAGAGAACCTCGAACTTTCAAGTCTCCTTTTTTGCCCGTGGTAAAATACACCTCGTCGGAAGGTGCACATTGCGGATCCTCCGGTACTGGCAAATCGCCCATGGCATCCGCACTTGAATCGACATCAGGTAAAATGTCAACTTGGGAAGGATCACTTGCTGTGGTCAAATCGATGTTGATGCTGAGATTTTCTTGCTGTACAATGTCCATTACATCGTTGTATGTTACGTCAACTTGCGCTTCACTCTCTTGTGATTGTGTGTCGTTTTCTTGTGATACCATGTCATTGACCGGGTAACATTCAGGAGAATGTGCCTGGGAATCCACGGCTTGCTCGAAACTGGTCCAGAACAACACGCGGAATTGATGGTTTGTAAAATGATCTTTATTGCCCAGCAAGTACATCGCAACCTCTTGTCCAGACAGTTCTTGTTTGGTCATCATTGCATACGAACATTTAGTTAAGAGTTGTTTCGCGCGCGTGGTGAGGTCGTCCTCATTTTCGTCGAATTGAGATAATTTCCGAACTGTCATTTCCAATAACGCATAGGCAACGTTGGCCTTGAGACGCGATTTCGTTATATAATCTGTAATGTAGTACAAGACCGCCTTGGCGGACTGACCGGATCCTATGAACTTTATATCCATATTACATCGGACAGACCGAATGATGGTCTCGTTGAAATTATTGACCATTCCATCCAGACATCGTAAACAGATTTCTCCGGTTGCTGGGTCTATGACAGAGTTCGCATTGTAATTACTAGGATCTAAATTGAATCTACATTCTTGGGGCTTCTTCGGGTCACAGTATTTGAAACATGTCTTGGAATGCTCGTGCACTTGACTCTTATTGACCAAATTGCGAAAATCTTGTTGATTATAGGCGGGTTGATCTTCGACAGCTACATTTTTCCCTATGCCTCTCACAGCGCAGGGGTGCACTTGAGACGACGGAACTTCGGTAACTGCAATGGTTGGAGGGGAAGGGATTTCGTTTGATATAGTGTCATCTAGAAAGGCCAACAGACGGCGAGCGAATTCATCGTCAGGATTGGCTACCAAGCGATTGCGAATTTCATTAGGATTCAGACCACCCTGGAGCCAGACTAGCATATGGCAATGCAAGGTCCCTCGGCCTTGAGCCTCGACACATCCATAAACAGCTTTGACAGTGCCAAGTGCGCCTTCTGTAATGCCATTGCCTTGGGGATCGTAACCCAGTGTCGTTTTGATGAACGCCGTCATGTATGTATCAAAAAATTCGGCGCCTAAGAAGGGATTTTTGGCGACCCTAGCCTGTTGAGTTCGATAATTAGATTTTCCCGCCACAAACTCATCTACATCGATATCGTCGCCTGCTAGAAAATTAATTACAGGATTGAATACATCTGCTGGATTGATTGTCAAATAAAAACTCGGTAGTCCTTGATCAATCATCAAAGCACGAATCTCGTTTCTCCTAGCACTCTTGGACGAAGCTGAGGCATCAACGTTGGTAGTGACAGCTTTCACTTCCAACATTAACTTCAACGCCATTTTTTCCTCATCGCTGTATGCAGTCGTATAATCTCCACGAGACATTCTTTCAGACACAGCATGCAGACAAGCTGGCGTGACCGCGGCGAATCGACGAGCGACAGACGGGAACGATTGCTTCTTCGACTTCAGTCCAGCATGCAGGAGTAATGTCCGACGTTGTAACATGTTGAAAGCAGAAAAAAGGAAAGAATTGTGTTCTTGAAACCGCTTATCAGCCAAACGGAAGAAATGTTGCACGTTGCGCTTGAATCCGACTGGTGCTGTCCTGAGGATGTCCTCTGGACCACCAATCCCGTAAGGGAACAGCGTAGGATACATGGAAGGAAACAAATCGGGGTTATCGAATTCCCGCGTGAACGTTGGTCCGTGCGGAATGCTCAAGTAGCCGCCCTCTAAGTTCTTAACATGATTCCATGCTGCGTGACGTAAATCAGCAGACGACGCACTCGACTCGACGCCGTCGATTACCACAGTCTCGAAAGTGGGCTGCCGACTAGGTCGGGAACTGGCATCAACATCGCCGTTCGTATGTTCTGGACCGTCGTTACTTTGATCGTAACGAGAAGTGGACGTCTCGACAGCACCACTAGGCAAAACATGCGATATATGAAATTTGATAATAGGATCCTTTTCCAATGCATCGAAAGTACTGTGGTTGGGTATAATGTCCTTGTAAAGCGGATTATTTGCTATCAGCCAGTTCAGAGCCGCTTTCACTTTGTCACCACGGACATAAAGCGGTTGAGCCTTCTCTCGTAACCATTTCTCGTCGGGGGGAGTGGACCCCACAAAAATGACGCACAACGGAGATGTAATGTCGTCGATATTGGGAGGTAACGTCTTTGCGATTTCTCCGGGTCGTTGCGGATATACAATGACATGACCCACCATACCCCGTTGATGATAACCACCCCCACCACCTTCATCGCGAAGCTGAATCACCCAGCACTTACTGCGACATAAGGCGATCATAGATTCTTCTACAATTGTTAAGTCGGTCAGCTCAGGTGGTATCGCCCCGTAATAATGACGATTGCATTGAGCAAGTGGAGGCACTTTACCGCGTCGAAGAGAAGAGGTACAATTCGGGCACAAAGCCAGGCACAATTCTTTTTGTTTGTTTTGTACAAGACCATCCGGATGCAAGAGGCAGCCATCAACGCTATCTTTAACGGTAGGGAGGGGGGCTTTACCCAAACTGTCTGCACATGGTTTCAATAAGTCGAGATCAACATCACAGGCCCGCATAATTTTCTTCTTAGTCAAAGGCACGGCTTCTGCGCAAGACGCACATGTAAACTTAGCGAGTGCTTGGGAACTGGTATTCGAATGGAACTCACGAATCAGAGCTTCCTTTTTCGATCGAGGAAGTACTGCAGGCCAATTCTTTTCGACATCAACGATGCGATCCATTCTACGAGACTCGAGTTCTACAATGGACGCATCCTTTCGAGCATAATGTCGATTAACAGCTTCTTCAACAACATTCTTTTGCGTCGTCAAATCACGTTTGTACTTTCGAACAGCTTTTCGCATATCGCTGGTGGTCATGTCTTTAGTAACCGGGACATTGAGAATGGTCAGACAACGCCGCATCACCGACGCAGAAGCTTTCGTCGAAAGAAGTTCCAGTAACTCGTTTTCATACTGCATTGGATGAACCGTCGTCTCTGGACGGCGATCAGGATGAGTGGTCAGGCGGATATGGTTACATTCAGACATTACGTGCATAGTAAACATCTCTCGAAGATCGGAAAATGTGGTGAATGAATTCACCGGCAGTCGATGGGAAAGAGCATGTGCATACAAAGTACGGCGATCCCAATGTTCGGCCTGTTCTAGTAAAGTTATTACTGATTGGCCGTGTAATGTTTGGCGATACAACATGAGGGTCCGAAGAATGTCAACGTTCGAGCAGGTGGTGCTTGTCGGATGACCTATAACAGACAGCCAATACTGAACAAATGGAAGAGCCAGCACTTTGTCGTGCCACGCTTGGAAAAGACAGTCAACGAGGTCAATGGCCATTTCATCTGCATGGCTATAAACTTCAAAAGAAAAACGACAACTGGGCTGAGAAGTACTCGCATCACCATGACGACATGCACCGGTCATTATGTGTCGCACATAACTCTGTCGACATTCTTCGAATGTCATACCATCATAAACTAATCCATGCGCAAACATGGACTGATGCAAAGATGCGACCGATGTGGCGGCTGCCGAGCCCGCAACATCTGCAGAAGACAAAAGAGCGACAACGAGGATCTTCAAAGAAGCGTTCATCGGTGAAGGTATACATACTTTTGCTGCAAATTCTGTGATTGCCTGGTGAGAGAACGGATCTACAAAAACTCGAGTAGGTAAGGATCGTATAAATTGCAAGGGGCCCTTATCGACCTCAGTGCCGGGTGCGGCCGACTGAACACTGTTTGTTAATCCCCCGGTTGATGCGTTAGGGTCGTGGTTAGACTTCAAAGAATCAAAAAATGTGTATGAAGTGTCAGGGAAAAAGGTAGAGGCAGACGAAGTGGCAGAAGCGACGCTAGGAGCACGCAAAGAGCCAGAGGCATGAGAATAGCCAGAAGCTTGCAAAGAACCAGGGGCATACGAAGAGCCAGAGGCATTAGAATAGCCAGAAGCTTGCAAAGAACCAGGGGCATACGAAGAGCCAGAGGCATGTGGGGAGCCAAGATCAGACTGGGAGCCAGAGGCCCTCGAAGCGCCATTGGATTGATCGGGGGTGAATACATTCGGAACTGTACCAGTCTGTTTCGGGTACGACGTCGTATCAGATATCCAGGAACGAGAACTGAAGAATGTGCTGTAAGCTGTCGAAGGAGCGAATTCGTTTGGAGGTGCATGGAAGCGAGGATGACGAGTTCCAGAATCCGGTAAAGCGACCCCTTGCACATTGTATGTTCGAGTCGGAATAGGAACAGACGTCGCGGAGAGAGAAGGAATCCAAGGAGAACGAATCATCGAAAAAAGATTAGCGACATCTAGTGAAAGGATGAATAAAAAAAAAAAAAAAAGAAAATGTTTGATAAACTGACTCGTAGGGCGCCTGCGAGCAGCAACGACGTTGTTCATGTAGGCAAACCATCGTCGGCCCAGTACGACGGTAGGAGTATTTTGTTCGTGGACAATAAATTGCATCAAAGCCGACCCATAGCTGCAATTTGCATCCTTGAGGTACACGCTTTTAAGGACGGTACCACTCGGTTGGCCGGCAAAAACCGACGATATGTAGCATTCCTCTGTGGTTGCGTATAAAACATCGCGAATAGCTATCGAATCGATTTCGACGAAGAGTGCATTGGTGTCCATGGTGGAAAGTGTAAGCGAACGACGTGATTTTTCGGCGACTGAGATGAATTGGGTTCAAATTGATCGAGGGATCCTGCGATCAACCCGACTCTTTTTTTTTGTGATCGGCGATCAATTCATGTCATCAAGCAGACAGTAATCGCCAGCGGCAAATGAAAGGTATAGAGTGATTCTCTTCCATACGGAACAGCAACTTGCATCAAATAGACGAACAAATTTTCAATTAGGTCTGCGTCAATATTACACTTCTCAATCGCTGCTCCAGTCAGCGGAAATTCAATTTCAATTCTTCAAATTCATTGTGGTCCAGGTCCAGGAAGAAACATGATGCATCTATGATATGATGCGATAAGGCGTGCGCCGTGCGATGCCACGGGAAGATTAAGTAAGAATTTTGCTGCGCTTCACCTGGGGTTCAGCATAGCCCCCGCATGACTTCCGCGTGACTCTTTACCTCGGGTTTTCGAGTGTGCGAATTAACTGCTCGAAGAAGTAAAAGTGCACTGTTTTTGGCCTTTTTTTATTTGTTCGAACCAAAGGAAGACGAACATGTGAAAAGGCCTCCCACCCATTTCTCCCTAAAACACGTGACTTTCCGAATTAGGCGAATTTCCCTGAATCTTTCTGCCATAAGACCTACTACCTAAGTAGCAGGAATCACCTACAACCACCATCTTCCCCCGTCTTCTGCACGATGTTTCCCAGCATCAAGCATATCAACGTCAACAAAACGTTCAAGGATAGCGAAGATCTTACACTCTTGTCAGCCGACGATATACGGGTTCGCTTGATTTCCTCTCTGTTCATGACTTGGTGCTGATGTGTTAGCCAGCTCGATGGCTTCGAGCTGTCCTGGGGTCTCAATCGTGGTGATATCAATGCTTACTTCGATCATCCCGCCAACCACGCTTGCAGTAAGTGTCATCTATTGCATTGAGTGTCTTTCTCACCTTCGCAGTACAAAGATCGCTGAAAAAGGCTCTGAAGGAAGACAAGCTCGTCCTCATCCCCGATGACGATGTCTTGTCAGCCGTACGTGCTCTTCAGCAATCCAACCGAAAGGCACCCCTTCATGACAGACAGAGCTTTCTGGAGGTTCGTGTGCCAATTTTCCCATCTTGTACCGCGCTGAGGTACTGTTTCCGCAGACACTACCATTTGGAACGTATCAATATCGGCTTCTCCCGATAAAGCGAAATGTTTCCATTCATTCCAAGAACCCGTCGAGCGGCCGTAGTACTGCTACCAGACTCAAGCTCAACTCAAATTGCGGGTTCACGATATCGGCTGACATTCATCCCCTTTTCGTGCTCGCACATGGTTCCCCACACGTCTGTCGCCACAGAGATGTATTTGAACCATCCCTTTACGAAACCCTTATCCGTATCTTCGTCCCTTGGCCATTCTCGCCGTCTCGAGAATTCTATCGCGACGCTGGTGCTTTCAAAGGACAATTCGGACGGTCCATCCCCATTCACTATCGGAAGGAGTTCTGCATTCCTGAACCGGTGGCAATTCCGGAACTCACACACTCTGTGTCGACGTTTTCGTCCAGCGATTCGGACTCAGACAGGTTGTCGAAACGTTCGCGCCTGTCCTCTGACATAGAAGACGAGGAGGCTCCTGACGTCGGGATGTGGCTGTCGGAGTGTAAACCGGCCGAGTTCCAGTCGTGTGTCGCAGACGAGGAACTTATCGGCTCGTACTCGTCGGAAGTTTCGAGGTCAATGGAGAATGTGATGAAGGTTACGGAGAATTCTTCGGATAGGGCAGCCACCGTACTACCGACCAAACCCAGTCCAAAACGCAAGAGAGCCACATAAAATAGCTTTCTCTAATTCATCTAGTAAATACACACTCATATTATAGGTTTCCGCGTCGCCGAACTTGTCTTGAAGCTTCAATGGTGAGCATTTCTCCAGAGCTTCCCAAGTAATTCCTTTACGCGAGCGATCTCAAATCCAGTATGATGCTCTGGCCAAGGCCCGCGAGAGCTCTTTCTCTATCTCACTGTCGCGGATCATGTGCGTTCTGCCTAGAAGCAGGCTCTGCCGTTCCCGGTAGACATACCCTGGATCAAAAGGTGTCTCTCCCTACCTGTGTCGGAAAATTCCCAAATAGCTTGTATCGAATCAAGACACCTTCAATGCCGTTATAAGCAGCTAAGGTTAAGGGTGGCTTATATGGCAGTCTTCAAGGCGCATAAGCTGTTATAAGCCACACACACACTTATAAGATGTTATCAGCACCATAAGTCTTACCATTCTTACAACAAGTCTCGAGAGGTATCGAGGGGTTACAAGATGCTCAAGCCCGACATGCACAAAAAAATAAAATCCAATTATGATTTTGGTACGCGCTAATCGTTGTTGTCCTCTCTCTTGCCACTGTCTGATTACCCATCCTGATTCCATCCAAATCCAAACTGTCCTCGCTCTTGTCTTCATAGCCATCCGTGTAATCGTCTGTCAACGTCTCATCCAATGCATCATTGCTTGGTCCATTTCCTGACGCCGTGAACTCCTGCTGCGACGTTCTTACCGATGGCCATTCGTAAGGTCTCTGCACGTAAGAAGTCAGTCAAATTGACGGCAGCATTCGGGAGACGATAACATACCCTATATGCCGAATTAGATAGTTGCACCTGGGGAGGTCTGCGGTGGACGCGGAGTGGCAAAGGGGTACACGATCGCTGATTGTCATCGAGAGTTCACCAGTCCACCCGGCAGCATCAAAGTGACGGGACCTGTCGATGGCGTTGCTAGGTGTGGAAGATTATCTGTCTCTAAGGCTGAGAGGGATATCAATGGCGTGAAAAGGTGAATCCTCGGATGGCGAAGCGGCTGGCGAGGGGCCGACCGTCCATGAGCTCATGGCGGCGGCCGCAAAATGGTCGACTCGCTCTAAACGAGGAGCGGCGCGGCAAATGGCGAAGCGACTTGTGAAGAAAATAGAAAGGGGAATCCTGGAGTCGCGGCAGTCAGACTCCAACAATCCGACGCGCGATCGAGATGCTTACCTGTTGCCAATGCTGACAGCGGACGGTCAGTCGAAACATGCGCTCTGCTCGACGCAAAATGCTTCCAGCTTGGCCTCAGAGAACGAGTAGTGCCGAGTGATACGGTGTCGTTGACACACCCATGATGCTCGGCAGTGAGGCTGACCAGCTGAAAGGTCGGTGCAGCGGTGGGTGAACACCACGGCATGGTGGTAAGAGTTCGAGTAGCGGATGGACAGGCGCCGGCTACAAGTAGGTATGATGTCATTGAATCCCACGCCACCTTAGGCTGCCAATTTCGCCATGTCGGAAAACAGCTAGATTGGTTATAAGGGATGTAGACTGCATATCGCTCTCATGAGTGCTGATAAGCAAGTGGCATGAAGGCTATATGCAGTGATATGTAGTTATAAGCGTGTTATAGATGACCTAGGGAGATTCAGAGCACAAGCACTCATAAGCAACATGTCCGTATGTAAGCTCTGCCAATCGGTTATAAGCCATCAATGTCCCACACAGTAAAAGGTAGTCGGCTTCCCACCAGCCCATTCTCATTGTGGAGAAGAATATTTCAGTCTATATCACATCGACATTCTTTCATTCGGGCACTACCTGGGTTGGAACTTGGCGAAATTTGGCAGCCTACGGTGGCGTGGGAATCAATGACATCATGCCTGCTTGTAGCGGGCGGCTGTCCGTCTACGACTTGAACTCTTACCACCATGCCGTGGTGTTCATCATACCTCCCACTGCTAACCGACGACTGACCTTTCAATTGGTTAGACTCGCTGCCGAGCTCGAGGATTGTGCCAATGATATCGCATCGTTTGGCATTGCTCGTTCTCTGAGGCTGAGCTGGAGGACTTTTTTGCTCTGAGCAGAGCGTGTTTCGACTGTCCGCTGCCAGCATTGGCGACAGGTGCGTGTCTTGATTGTGCCTTGGATCGTCCAAATCTGACTGCCGCCATCCGCAGGAGTTGTCCGCCTTTTCTCCTTTTCCTCAATAACCAGCTTTGCCATCTGCCGCACCGCTCGTCGTTGAGAGCGAGTCGATCGCTTTCCGGTCGCCGCCATCACCGCAACTCCGAGAAGCGCCTCGTCGAGCTCATCGACGGTCGGCCACACGCCAGCCGCTTCGCCACCCGAGGATTCACCCTTACACATCGTCGATTTCTTCTGGCTCCGGAGACGGATAATTCTCCACAACTAGCAGCTAGTCAATGACAGCTTTCGTCACTTCGACGCTGCTGGATGCTGGCCGGCTGAACTCTCCGATAACCATCAACGATCGTGCTACCTCGCTACCCACCGCAGACCTAATCAGGGGCAGCTGTTTCACGCATTTTGGAGCATATCCATAGCATGGTGGTATCTGGATTTCAATCTAACCACTTCGCTTCTACCGCCCTCCACGCTGATGCAAACACTCTGAAGGCGCACGAGACATGGGTATGTTATGTCTTTCGAATCCTGCTGTCTATTTGCCTGACTTCTTACTTGAAGAGCCCTACGAATGGGTTCGTTGCGGTAAGAACCTCGCAGTGTCAGGAAATGGACCGAGCGATGGATGTATTGGATGAGACGTTGACAGACGATTACAAGGATGACCCTCCATGTGTTGAAGACCAGAGTGAGGACAATTTGGGCGATTAGATAGTGGCGAGAGAGAGGACGACGACGACTCGTATTAGCGCGTACCGAAACCGTAATCAATTTTTTTTGTACATATCGGGCCTGAGCAACTTGTAATGCCTCGATACCTCTCGAGACCTGTTGTAAGGATGGTAAGGCTTATGGTGCTGACAACATCTTATAACTGTGCATGTGGCTTATAACAGCTTATGCGCCTCGAAGACTGCCATATAAGCCACCCTTAACCTTAGCTGCTTATAACGGCAACTAAGCTGTCTTCATTCGTTACAAGCTATCTAGGACTTTTCCGACACAAGTGCCCACTAATCCTGTTACTAGTGCCCGAACGAAAGGATGCCGATGTGATATAGACTGAAATATATTTCTATGCAATGAGAGAGTGCTGGTGGGAAGCCGACTACCTTTTACTTCATGGGACATTGATGGCTTATAACCGAATATCAGAGCTTACATACAGACAGGTTGCTTATGAGTGCTTCTGCTCTCCCTGGGTCACTTAAAACACGCTTATAACTACATGTCACTGCATGTAACCTTCATGCTACTTGCTTATCAGCACTCATGAGGGTGATATGCAGTCTACATCCCTTATAACCAATCTAGCCTTTTTCCGACCAATGCACAGTTTGAGCGCCTCTCAGTAGCTCTTCCAGTTAACTGGATGGGCTATTGAGGAACGCCGCGTGGCGTGGCGACGCACAGCTCCATGATGTTCCACTTGCGCTCATATTTGTGCTTCTCGATACGGCCCGTTCTTTCTTAGTCTCCCATAGGCAGACTCGATCAAAGCCGATACTTTAGTTCTTTCTACTATGTTGCAGTACACGCAACTTGAAGCTTGAAGGACAGCCTGAGTCACAATTCAACCAGGCGCTAGCTGATGCGTCGGAGGCCTCTCAGTCTGTGTACAACCCTTCCGTTGTCTGTCAGTCAGATTTTGATTTTAAGGGCTGGGATCGGTGTTGTAGTTTGATCATGAAGAGAAGGGTTTTCGGAGCCAGGGCAAAGCAGCGAAGATCCGTGTTGAATTTCTCGATGGAATTCTGCGACACATCATAGATACTCTATGGAATGTAACTCATGCGCATGTAAGTACTTTTATGATTTCGCACTCACTTCATCCTTAAGTTCGCGATCGCAATCGCGTCTTTGGTATCTTCTACGACAATTCGCAAAGAAAAGACAACGACAACATGTAGTTTCTCCGCAGCCGAAACCCATTCTGGATATCCTACCTTGCAATCTTTTGTTCTCGAGAAAGTGTACCACAGTACAGTCCTGTTTGGCGCGACCGTTCCAACACAACAAACAGATCCCGAAAAGTCAAAATTGTAATTCTGGTGATGCACAATCATCATCAATAATATTACTGTACCTCGTCAGGACCCCTGGCAGCACACCGAAATGTCATTTCCGATTTTGGTCCAAAATCACACTTTTTTTCCGCACAGGTGGGTGCCCGATTTTGCCAAAAATTTCCGCACATTGCCGCTGACATCCCCAAAATGATGATTTTTTCCGCACAAAAACACAGACATTTCAATTTTTTGCGCCACATTTAGCGCTGCGCTGGCGTTGTCACCCAAAATGGTCAAAATTTTCCGCACCGACTCAAACATGGGCCAAAAATCCCAAAATTTTCCGCACATCTGACGCACAGATTTTTGCCAAAATGGTCATTTTTTTCCGTTTCTGAGCCATAGGTCGACCTCAAATCCTCAAAAATTTTCCGCACACCGAAATGACATTTCGGTGTGTTGTCAGGGGTCCTACCTCGTCCTCCTCCGCCCTACCTGCGATGGTCAGCAAGAAAACAAAGTTAGCGCGACGGGCGGCCAAGGAGGCGGACTTGGCGTGCGTACACTCGCCCCCACCTCCGCATGATGATTGACAGCAGCAGCCCAAGCGAAACAGTCCCGTCTGCCTCAGCAACACCCACGCCAGAGCCAGAACCTGCCTTGTCGTTGCCACAGGAAGAACTCGACCCAATCACGCGCGCCGAACGGACCAAGGAGCAGGGCAATGCGTCTTTCCGCCTCAAAAAGTACGCCGAAGCCATCGATTTCTACAGCCAGGCCATAGGTACATCGCAGACGCCTGGCCACCCGCATACCGTCGCGCTAATCTCCCAGCACAGCGCTCAACCCGGCCGAGCCCGCCTATCTCACCAATCGCGCCGCATCCAACATGGCGCTCAAACGCTTCCGCCGTGCGCTCGACGACTGCCAGCTTGCCGCCTCCCTGCAGTCAGCGGCACCCTCTCCGAAAACGCTACTCCGCCTCGCGCGCTGTCAAGCCGCACTGGGTCTCGCCACCCCCGCACTCTCCACGCTGAACGCCATCGAGCCGCAGGATGACGCTGTGATAGCACTGCGGCGAAAGGTCAACGAGCTCGAGGGGCACCTGCGCAACTTTGACGCCGCCCGCAAAAAGAAAGACTGGGGCATGGCGCGTCTTTCTCTCGAAAAGTGCACGCAGGGCATCGAGGCGGAGGGCGAGGAGGTCCCGACTGACTGGCGGATATGGCGAGTCGAGCTCGAGCTGGCGAAAGGCAACTGGGACGCCGCGAATCAATACGCAAAGTAGGCTTCTAATCTCATCGTGATCCTCGCACTCACATTCGCTCAGCGACGCCCTCCGCATGAAGCCCAACTCACCCGAAGTGCTATCATTGCGCGGTCTTGTGCTATTTCTCGACGGCAAGCTCCCGTCGGCTATCACACACGCGGCTAACGCACTCCGACTCGATCCTTCGTATGAACCGGCCCAGCGTCTGCGAAAGAGGATAAAAGACGTGGAGCGGCTGAAGGACGAGGGAAACGCCCTGTTCAAGGGTGGACAGCTGCAGCAGGCTGTCGACAAGTACGGCGAGGCGCTCGACCGTGTCGGCAATGCCGAGGAGGAGGGCAAGGGTGGTCAGATCCGTGCCACGCTCCTGTCTAACAGGGCGACGACATTGGTGAAGCTCAGCCAACATCAAGAGGCGCTCGCGGACATTGAGGCATCTCTGGTGCTCTCATCGCGGTCATTCAAGGCATACCGCACGCGCGCCCGCATCCATCTCCACCTGGAAGCATACGACAAGGCCGTTGCGGACTTCAAGTCCGCCATCCAGTACGCGCAGGACGACGTCGGCTTCTCCAGCGACCGCGACGTCAAGGAGCTCAAGTCGGAGCTCAAAAAGGCGGAGGCCGCGCTCAAGCGGAGCAAGACCAAGGACTACTACAAGATCCTTGGTATCGCGCGCGACTGCTCGGAGGCGGACATCAAGAAGGGGTACCGCCGCGAGAGCCTCAAGCACCATCCGGACAAGGGCGGCGACGAGGAAAAGTTCAAGCTCGTCGTGGAGGCGCATAGTGTGCTGTCGGATCCGGAGCGGCGGGAGCGGTATGACATGGGCGAGGACGAGGACGGGCTGAATGACGGTGGTGGAGGCGGGTTCGGCGGGATGGGAGGCATGAGCCAGGCGGATCTGGCGAACCTCTTTGCGCAGTTCTCGGGCGGTGGGTTTGGCGGATCTAGAGGCGGGGGAGGGTTCGGCCACTCGCATGGCGGCTACTCGCAAGGGTTCTCCTTCTAGACAATTGTGCTGCACGTACCATACATATATATTTTTGTTTTCTATCATATTTACTCACTACAGTAACTGCAACTTGCTCTCTGATGTGAGGAAGCTCTTGCGACGACCATCACCTCGCTCGACAAAACCTTCCGAGTCGAATCAATCAATTACCACAAGTTGGGCTGTCAAGCTCTTCCATTCGCGTCGACCGATGCCGACGACGATGTACACGAGAGTGAAAAGGAAGAGCGCTCCCGATGGCTAGTAGCCGCCTCGAAGGACAAGATGGAGACTGCAGTCCATTGGGAAGCCATAGACATGAGTGGTACACAAAGAAGAAGATCCTTCACTTTGCATAGTCACCAGCTACGGGCCGAGGGATTTTGGAATGCTGGCTGATATCAGATGGACAGTCACCAGCGCACCCACAAAGCATCCGGGCGAAGGCAAAGGAAATCCAGGAAATAGATTGGTGCTACAGAGTTACATGTTACGCTTCTTCTCCATGTCGCGGTGGATGTCCAGCGAGCCCCCGGTCTCCATTCCTAGAGAAGAGTCAAATGGACGAAAAGGACGCTGGAGCGTTCAACGTACCACCGAACACATCCGCAGGCCCTATACTTTCGTCGCGTCCCATCAGAATGTCAAGGTGTAGGTTGGATTGCGGCAGCGCGGGCATGTGTGGGTTCTGTGACAGATGTTTGAATATGGCCATCTTCATTCGCATGAAGATACTGACTGCCGACACGATCTTCCGCTCCATCATCAGACGCATGGGGGCGTGCATGCCGTAGATATTGCGTTGCATGGTGAGCTTCAAGTTGTCTTGGGTCTCTTCCCACTACTTCGTTATAAGTAGAGACACAGACACGACGAAATAAAGCGTACAGATTCCAAACGGCCCTGGAGTCCACCTACGGTGTTGATTTCGGCGGCGATCGTGCGTGGCCCATATTGCAATGTATCGTGAAGACCGAGACTGCCTGCGGTTTCCTGCACAGAGGCGGTCTTGCCGCCGCTTGCGGGTACGATTCGGTAAGAGGGGTCCTGCGACACGGGAATTCGTCAGAAATGAGCAGGAGTACGGGGAGGAATGCAGACCATGATGAGCGTAAGAATTAAAGATTGAACGCGTCAACGGCGTGACAGACCCATGATTGATGTGACTGATCACGCAAAGTAGTCAGTGTGCCGGACACCGATTCACAGGCTGCTTTCTACCACCATAGGCCGCGATTTTTCCCGTTTATCTGCCCGCTCCATATCCCATTCATCTGCAAGAGCTATACGCTGAAATACTGCTTATCATTTGACGACTTATATTCACTATTTTGGGCCATAGACGCTGCTGAGATTCCGTCTCACGGATCTCGAGTCGAACGATGAGCAACAGGCCATCCAGGTCATCCACCATTCCTATCCCACGCTCCTCGACGTCTACCTCGCCCTCCAGAAACATTGAAGATGTCATTTCGCTACCGCTCTCTCTGACACGGAGGTATTCGACAGTGCGGGGAAGCCCAGAGGATGCCCGCGGCGGTGTATTCTCGCGAAATGCCCGCATTGAGCCCAGTACCTCCCCGGTGAGGCCAACTGCACGCTCCCATCCACGCTCAGCCGGCATGCTCCCCAGAAGCACCCCACGCTCGACGGCTACCTTTGAACCGCGCATAGTGCGCGCTGAACCTTCCCGGGACCCCACCTGCTCGCCTTCCTCTCCGCCGTCTGCCCGTGCCCGTCGACCAAGCGGGACAGGACGGGCTCCCAGCGCCCAGCGACACTCCTCCGGCCACATCCTACACGCCTCCCATCTCACGCCTCCATCTCCGTTCACACGACCTGCGTACCTCGACCATGCAGCGCTCAGACACCTCCTCCAGGCCGAGCCGCCATCACTCCTTCCACCGCTTCGAAAGTCTGAGCATACCTATGATTCTTCGGCATACTCCGGCGCCATGTCGCCTTCTACAGACAGTGAAGAGGACAGCAATGCCAGTCCGCCGCCAGCTATGGATACTCCCGCCCCTTCCATTGATGGTATCCTACGCTTGCCCACCCGCTGGGGCGACTGTCGCCATCAGTCGCTGAGTGTGTCTGCGGACGGCCGAGACCTTACTTTCTCAGGTCTGTGTCGAGACTCACGCTCCAATCTAATGACTGACGTGTCTGATAGGTCCCAGCTCTAATAGCGCAAATGACCGCGACGGCGTCGCAGGCGCTGCCAGGGCAGACCGTGCTATACCGCCGGCTTGCGGGATCTACTACTTTGAAGTCGAGGTGCATAGCAAGAATGTCAATGCGTGAGTCCGACCACTGTGAATTGACTTTCTTGCTCATGTATCTTTGTAGACACATCAGTATTGGGTATGAGCAGTTGCTTCTGCTTCTTTCGCGCGTCACAATCTAACGTTTCTATAGATTGACTGGTCCAGACGTTCGAGTGTCCAGGCTTCCGGGCTGGGAACCTAATTCCTGGGGGTACCATGGTGACGATGGTCGTTCTTTTGCGTCTGAGAGGTCTGGTACGAGCTATGGCCCAACATATGGATGTACGTCTATGTGTCCGTTCCGTCATAGCTGTGCTCACTTTGCCTTCAGCGGAAGACACCGTAGGATGTGGGATCGACTTCACTACTGGCCGCGCTTTTTTCACCAAGAACGGCACTATGATCGGTATGTAGAGTTCACTGTCGCTTCTTCGTGAAGTTCTTCTTCTAGTCTTCGTATCTCATGACCCGCCAGCCCCTGTGTTCGAAGGTGTCGGCAAAGACGTGGCGCTCTACCCATCTGTAGGGCTCAAGCACGCACACGACTCAGTTCGAATCAACTTGGGTCAGGACCCATTCAAGTTCGACATCGAATTCCATGTCCAGACGGTGCGAACAAATGCCTGGCAGAGTATATTCAGCCAGTCGATGCATCTCAGCCTGCCAAGTTCGGAAAGTCCAGCGGCATCGGCGGACGAGCAGTCCAAGGCGACGCTAAATAGCTTGGTCATGGCCTACCTCGGACACCATGGATATTCCAAGACCTTGCGCGCGCTTCAGAAGGACTCGCGTCAGGGGAGCTCGCCGACTGATATGGACACCGACATCCCATCCGAGGCTGGGATCGAGTCACGCACGCGGATAGTGCAGTCTGTGATATCGGGCGACCTGGACACGGCGATCTCTGAGACGAAGGTGCACCACCCGGCGGTGCTCGAGGCGGACGAGGGGATCATGCTGTTCAAGCTGCGGTGCCGCAAATTCATCGAGCTGCTGATGGAGTCGGTGGAGCTGAAGAAGGCGCGGCAGGCGCGGATGAGCAAGATGGCAGCGGCGGCGGTGGTGTTCGACCATGGGATGGCGGAGGGGATGGACGTGGATGCGGATGTGGACGTGGATATGGATGCGAGTGTGGACAATCGGTATGAGAAGGCGCTGAGTGACGCGCTGGCGTACGGGCAGGCGCTGCAGAATGACCACAAGGCGGATGGGAGGGAGGAGGTGCAGAGCACGATCCATAGGACGTTTGGGATCGTGGCGTTTGAGGACCCGCGTGAGGTGGGTGGGGTCGTCGCTGAGGTTGTCAGTCGCGATGCGAGAGTCGCTCTGGCTAATGAGCTCAACCAGGCCATTCTGAGTATGTCTTATTTGTCGCTCTTCGTCTTATCCCTACTGAAGGCGATGCTTGTAGGATCTCAGGGACGACCCCCTCAACCAGCTTTGGAAACATACTACAGACACACAACGGTTTGCATTCAGCAGCTCGCGCTGCTGGGTGCGGGCTTCGCCCCCTTTGTCGATATGAAGCGGGAGTTCCTCGATGCTTGAGGACATTTCTCCCATCATTTACATGCTATTTGACTTTATTAGTACGATGCTGGATTTATTTGACTAGGGTGTATAGGTAGTCGTGTTTGTATGTACAGTAACTGAACCCCCCTCTGTGTTTCGCCGTCGTGAACATTGTGCCTTCCGCCCACAGTGACTGGGAACAGTACATGACGCAACAGTGAACACTGCCGACCACACTTTCGAACGCAACATTATGCGCGCCTTTGTATTAGTCATTTTCAATTGACACAACTGTGGAACAATTTACAAGCTTTTTCATAGTCGCTACGGGCTGACTCGCAGACAGTGCGACGCGTCAAAGAACGTGGATGTATACACTAATGTACACGTAAATATACTATTACCATACATTCAAGCTAAGTTAGAACAAAATTTGTTTCATCAAAGCGTCTGTACATATTCAATGGTCCGAATTACAGTTCTTTGTGCACAGTGTCTGTTTTGCACTTGCAGTCAACTTCCGGATTATGCTAGATTTGACCACGGATTTCTCGGGACATAGACTTGTAGGCTCGCAAAATGTCCTGTGGAAAGTTGATTGATCAAGGTCTTGTAGAGTACTTCGTACGACACTCACTCGTTGGGTTCCAAACGTAAGAGGGACAACGATCGGGGCTGGAGGCGGTATCTGAGTTCCACAAAGGATCGTCGGTAAAGCAAGCTCGAAGACTTACGAGCGGTTAGTGACAAAACCCATCCCGGAGGCGACTGTGGGCTGAACATGCCGGATGCGCTCATTCTATTGTGCCCGTCAATATTGATCGTACGGCGTGGACCACATACAGCACGATACTAACCCAATGCCGAGGCCCATGTACACCGTGAACGCGAAAGTGCGCCAGAATAAAGACTTTGGGAACAAATTATGTCCTGACGATGCAAGAGCACCCGACGACCTCTTCGCGTCATACAGAATGGCAATCATGGCACCTACCGCCAAATTGCTGAACGGTGCGCCTTCAAGACTCGTCCATACTTACTCACCTTCCAGTGTGATCATGATAACGAACTCGATCAACACGAGGATCGAAGAGACGACACGGCTGTAGACCATCAAGACCGGTTGGAGGCTTCAGGAATATCTGGGCTGTCACTCACGGAGTTGCAACTGACATGTGGCAATAGGCACGAGATTCGTCGCGTCCAATGGAGCTTGGATTTCGCGATCCGACCTGCAAGACGCGATAGCTGTCAATAAAGCCCATACAATGAACGTGGTACGCTACATACAACCAGAGCTTCTATCAAGACTGCAATCCATAACAAGAGCGGTAGAGCAAAGAGCTGGAGACAGATCATGTCAGGTTCTACTTTGAAAAAGCAGACAATGAGAATGAGTCACCCATTTTGGGGTCGGCGATCTTTTACGAGAATTTGTAGCAGCGATAAGAACCCAGAAAAGCTGATTGTAGTAAGTGGCCGCCTGTGAGGCATCTCAGGACGAGACAGAATGCTCACATCCATGACAAATGTGAGAGAGAATGTGCCGGTGCTTTCCAATGCCAATAGTAAGAAGTCTCATGTCGGGAGTGTGCAAACACTTACAGGACCGGTGCCGCATAAACGAGGGCAGACGAAGCCAGACACTGGCCGAAAGATGGATCCCCTCCGGACTGTCTGCCCACCAAGGCAAAAAAGGAAAGGCAGTAAAGTTGCCCCGCAACTATCATGCAAGTCCAGCTCGTCATTCGGTGAACCCGCTTCAGCACTACGGGAAGGACGGTCGCGCCACACATGAAGAATCCTATGATGTTGAGGACGTTGAAAGCCGTCAGGATGGAGCCTGGGGGCGCGGACTTGTCCACTGCCTGGACGGGGACCCCCAAGCTGCTTGAGGTCACGGTGACATTGCGCGAATACAAGGCAATCAAAGCTGTGAAACGTAGTCGTCAAGCACCAGTCAAAAAGCATGCGAGACCTCGGAGCAACCGACCGCCGTGAATTCGACCATTCGGTTCGGAGAGATACATTTTTCTTCGATGGGAGAAGAAGAGAAAACTGCAGCCAGCCACAGGAGAAGGAGAAAAGAACGAAAGTACTGAGAAAAGCAAAACCGCGAGCACAAACTGAATGCTGCTATGAGCTGGAGGCTACTCAATGATACTTATTGACTTTGGAGTAGTTCTGTCGGCCTGGAAATCAGGTCCACCGTCAACGTCGTAAAGATCCAGATACTGGGTCCAGTCCTCAGTTTCATGCCTATCTATAGAGGTGGGAGTGAAGTCCCTCAGATCACGGAAGAGACGGCGAGCTGTCAAACTGAAAGTGATCGCGTGTTGCAAAGGTGCGGTGCAGTCCCAGGTAACTTGAGAATCCGTCGGTCGATAGTATGTATCATTGCAGTGTGTGTCTCACTGACGGGCCAGGGCTGCTAACTCGTTGCTAACATCAGAGATGTGAGGCGAAGAGTCAGATATGTCAGTCATTATAAGCGCCCAGTCACACGTAGCTCCGAGCCGGTCCAGAAGGCAAGGGCCGCGGAAGTTGATTGTCGCTGTATATCACTCAGTATGCCGCCTTCGCACTACTGTCGTCAAGTTGAGGGTTGGTGTACTCATGTACCCTGATACCAGAAATGGTCCGCATCACACTGAGGTGCATAGCGTATCTACGTTTGAATGCACACGTCGAAACTTGGTAGTGTCTAGCAATTTGGGAGGGTAGTATTGAATACGACTGTCCTAAGTACTGAAGCGAAGAGGATCTACAGTCCCTGGTAGTTACTATCGTTTAGTCGATCCTGCATAGCTTGATCAACTATACAACCCCCAGGTACAATCCTACAACCAGAAGCTTTCGAGCCGACTTCGTGTAGAAATCCAGCTTCGTCCAGATATACATCCTTCCCTCTCTTCGGGTGTACCACTTGCTCCCCGTGTAGCTTGAGCCACTGCAGGACTGGCTTGCAAATCCAACGTTTCGTTTCAAACAGACCAGGACCTGGCTCGAACCATCCTAAATGACCGCCACCGTGCGTGAGGACCATTATAACGTGAGGATTGTCGGGGGGCGGAGGACGTTTCTGTACGATTGGGTCGTCTGCTGCATTAAAAGCTAATACAGGAGTCCTCATGGTGGGAAGGGATGTATGCGTAGACGCCCACCTGTAGTAGTCGTCTACATCTGCGAAAGGGAATAGCGGAGGTGGTCCTCCGATCTTGCTGGTGATCGCCGAGTCAAATTGTTGAAGAGTAGGACTTTTCATTTTCCGCGCCATCTCGACAGTCTTTGTGACGCGATAATCAGGTCCGTTTGACAGTGCCTCTGCATTGCGCTCTAGAAGAACCCTCAGACCAAGACCCATGGCCTTCGTATACGCGAAGCGACCCCAGAAAGATTTCTGAAGGGCTAGATTGTTGTCTATGAGATTCCATGGCTAGAACCAGTCAATGAGCTAGCTGCTTCCAATGATGAGATACTTTGTGTACTCACGCAACCTAGGAGGCATCCTGCCGAGAGTCTGCTATTGTCCTCCTCTTCTCCGATGTATTTCGCGAGTATATTGGACCCAACGGAGAAACCGACTCCAAGGAGTGGCGCGTCTGGATAGCGATGCGAAAGATAAATAAGCGTCTGGCGTAGGTCGCTTGAATCGCCGCCCGTGTAAAATTGTTGTGATGTCACGGGCACATCGCCACCTGCGCGGAACGTCGAAAATGCCTTCTGAAGCAGCAGTTTCATCTACACTTACAGCCACGACAGTGGAGGACGACGGCACGATAGCCTAAGCCGCCTTCTTCGACAGGTGCGCACGCCACGCATAAGAGGCTTCTGACGTAGGGCTCGAAGGAGCCACCTGTCAATCCATGAAGAACCACGACTATGGGAGTGTTGTCATTCAGATCATCGTCCTTCAAAGGCGCAAAGTCAAGTCCGCTAGCTGATTCATGAGGACCACAGACAAAGCTTCACTGTGAAAGTCTTACATTGTGCCACCGTCCGTTAAACCAAGGTAGACCCTATGGGTGGCTGCAATCAGTGGACGCGCTGGGAAAGACCTTATATGAGCTCACCGCTGGTAGGTGATTCGGTCAACGTTCTTGAAGTTACCGGCCACACAGTACAACGTCTGTAGATCCCCGCTGACAGTGCGTTCATTGAGATCATACCAAGATAGCAGTAAGGGACTTACTTAAACAGCCACCATGGTCGTCGAAAGTTGGAGAAAACGCTTGGACAATACTGCTTCACAGCCGTAGCAAGATCGGTAGTCGTACCATCTCGGAGAGTCACTTTGACGGGAGACGTCGGGAAGAATATCTTGCTGCTCATGCTGAGAATAGAGAGACGTGTAACGAGCCTGTTACGAGCCCAGGGAATGATATAGGAGAGAGACGGGGTGCGATGAGCCCCGACCATGCGAAAGACGGCTGTACATGATGTACATCTTAACGCCTTCTTCGTGATGATCAAACCGGCCATACTATTGTTAATGGGCATTCCTCGTATTTCATTCGCTGTCAACCTCTTCCATCAGATGTGATGACGGCCCAAATGTAGGCCAGAGCCGCGTAAGCGCCACCGTCGCCATCCAATGAATCGTGTAGGGAGGAGGAGGAGAAGGAGAAGCGCATCCTGTGAAAGATGCTATACAGGTGAGATGTATCGAGTCCATCAAGGAAGTTTGGATCGAAACATGTGTAACTCTGGCCTCTGATTTTTACCACGCCTTGTGTGGTTGGCAGCACACGACATAGAAAGTCGGACGGCACCTCAAGGCCACAAGTCGTATTTTGCCGTTCCGGCAATCTGATTCTTCGTAATAGACGACTCGGACGTGATCGTGACAACAAAGAAAGGCAGAGGTAAGTAGTCGAGATGGCGTAGGGTACCGACCGTCCATGTCGACGCGCGTGAGAATCAAGCTCATATCTCGTCTTAGACTTTCCTCGTGTATCTGCGAGGTAGCGCTAGACTCGGCGGTGTCTGATTGAACTCAGTTGTAGCTTTGCCTCGCGTGATTTTCCTCCAAAGTTTCGAGAGGTGATTCCCGTAGAAGTGCAGTATGTCCTGGCATAGTCGTCAGCCTCGAGCGAATGATAAATATATAAGATACAAACTCGTTGGGTTCCAAAGGCAAGTGGAACAACGATACAGGCTGGCAAAGGGCGATATGAGCTCGTGACGATATCTATGATTGGGAAACAATGACATACGAGCAGTGAGGAATAGAACCATAGCAGGGGCCGCAGTGCCCGTCGCATCAAGGACAGAAGACGCGCTAAGTCTGCAGAAAGCTTAAGATCCAAAGCTGATCTTGAAAACAGAAGAGACCTACCCAACACCAAGACCTACATACACAGTGAACACGAGGGTGCGTATGAATAACGACTTGGGGAAAAGGTCGCGGCCTGCCGCGCGATGTACGTTCAGCTCCTGCTTCGCACCTAGAAGCATGCGAGCCATGACGGCTGAGCGTCGCATGCCAGATAATCAGTGAAGCTACATAGGTATATCTGTAGGAGATGCCACCTTGCAAGACCACTATCGCCACAAAGTCAAGCAGCACGATGAAGGCACTGACGTCACCCGGAGCATCAAGTGCGCTATGACAATAGACTTTGCGTGTCGGGTGTCGCTCGATAGAATCTGGATGGAGAAGGCCAATCTAGCAGATCGGTCATGGCCCGCTTTTGTATATGATATTGGATCGCGTACAATTAAGACTTCGATGATTACACCACAATACACGAGACTCGGTAAGATGATGTACTGCCGGAGTTCATACGTCAGAGACCAGAGACATTCGAACAAAAAGAAACACGGACCCATTTTGTGGTCCGTATGGGAGCAGGACTACCGCGAACAGCACGAAAGAGGACCTCAAAAAGCTGGTGAAAGGTGAGCTGAATAGTCATTGAGTCAAATGAGAAAAAAAAATGACCTCCTCAATAAAAGCCAACGAGAAAGAACCAGTCCTACGCAGCCCTCAAGTGAGCCAGATGGACTAGGATTGTTTATTGGCATTGCACTCACAAAACCGGAGCCCCATAGATGAGGCATGCGTCGAATAGGCAGTGTCCAAACTCCGGCTCCGTCCCAGTCTGCTTTCCAAGCAAGACAAAGAACGAAATGGAGTAGAATATCCCGCTGAACATCATCATCGACCAGCTCCGCATTCGATGGACGCCAGAGGGCAGCAGGGCGGGAGCTACGGTGAGGCTGCACATGACGAACCCGACCGCGTTGAGGATGTTGAAGATAGAGATAAACGTGGAGGAAGATTCTGCGTCTGCACTGGATTCGTGGGAGGCATCGCGGATGCGAACGATCTCTGGACGCAAATTTCGTGAGTGCATGTCGGAGTAGAGCTTGACAATAGGGCAGGAGCTGACGTGAAAGGTACATGACTAGCAGAAAAGATCGAAAGAATGGAGAACACTGTGGCCGGCAACAGCGGAAAGGAAAGAAAGCGGTCGAAGCTGAGGCGAAGTTCAAACGGAAGACGGGATGGGGAGATCACTCACTCGACGTTAAGTGTGTCCCAATTCGCAGTTTCATGTCCTGTCGTTATCCTGATCAAAGATTGGTCGGACAACCGAGTCCCGGTTGCAAGTCCTGTTGGTGTCATGACCAAAGATTCTTCGGAAAATGAAGCCTGCCAGAAGAGTCAAGTCGTGAGACGGCACTTGATGAAGGGGAAGGGCGGGAAGGATGAGAATCGTCAACACTCAGGTAAGACTTGCACGCACCTGGGTCACAGTGTGTGGACAGCCGGCCCGACCGAAGCGTCTGAATAATCCCTGCTACTGATGTCGATCTTGTATGCCGCCCACCACCACCATGGACATCTTCCGAGCACTGCGCGCGATTCGGACCGTGGATATGCACACATCAGGCGAAGTCAGCCTCGCGTGTCCCGATGTCCGTCTGATAACAGTGCCACTGTAGCCGACGCGTATCGTTGTGCGAGGGTATCCCGTCCTTCAAGGATCGACGTTACTCGAGAAGCGCCGTGATGCGAGAGATAATCATGATCAAATACGCCGCCAGTGAGGACGATACGTCCGAGGAATCCAATATGTTCAATCCTCACAGCCAGTCATCAGGTTGATGCTTGAGCCTCGAGGACATTCTGGGATGTACGGTGCCATCCTCATCCAGGAGACGGAGTTGACACGGTCTGGAGCAGCGGACATCGGTGTGCTCTTCTGCCACAACGGTCAGAAACAGATCGCATGCAGCTTGGCCCAACTGACCTCGGGAAGAGGGCTATTCCACGATGTGCGGTCATGCAACCATCGCACTAGGTCGTTTCTTGGTCGACACACACGATGAGGAGATCTTTCCGCGAAGGAACGGACTGCTTTACGAAAACGGCACGACACATGTAAGGCTACATGCTCCCTGTGGCATCGTACACGTGTATGTTCCCACCAACGTGGATGGACGATCCAGAAGTGAGCGCCCGGTACAATTTGTGGGCAGTCCGAGCTTCGTCAGCAAAAGGGACTTTACAGCGCGTATCCCGGAAGACAAGCGATGGTGCGGCAAGGACGAGGTTGTCCTTGACATTGCTTATGGTGGCGCGTTTTATGTCATCGTATCTGCACAAGAGATGGGATTCTCTGGAGGCATCTCGAGCGACGTTGGTCTGGAAAGGATGGCTGAAGCTGCGGCAACGATCAAGGAAAGCGTAGGAGTCGAGAGGGGGTTATTCAGACATCCACAAGAGGCCGATTTGGAGTTTCTGTACGGGGTGATGATCGTGGATGCGACACGGGGCGGAGAGAATGGGGAGCTGGGGCTCTGTTTCTTCGCTGACGGTCAAATCGACAGGTCGCCGACTGGCTCGTGCGTTATGGCACGCGTCGCCCTGGCAGTAGATCAAGGCAGGTTGGCTATGGGAGACTGGTGGACGTATGAGTCGATTGTCGGTCGAGGAAAGGAGGAGAACGCGTTTCGAGGCTGCGCGGTAGAGACCACAGAAGAAGGAGTAATTGTGAAAGTGGAGGGCCGAGCATTCTACACGGGAACAAGCGAGTTCATTTGTGAGGTGGAGGATACATTGGCAGACGGATTTGTGCTGCAACTGTAAGTAGAACAATACTGTATTGGCGACATTGAATTGAATAGCGAGGCGGGCTTACAACACAAGCTTGAGAACAACAATCATCAAACAAGGGAAAGTTGTTGTTTAAAACAAGAACCTTGTGGAGAGAAAGAGACGAATGAAGGCGTTGTTTGCGTCGATATAAAGTCAACAAAATAAACAGAACAGCCAACACAGCCACCAACGGACGCTCCTCTTTACTCTCATCGTCACGCACGGTGTCCTCGGTAATGTCGACCTCGACGACCACAATAACGCAAAACTGGGGTCGGCAGGCAGTTCTTCCCAAACAGTCGGCTGTCCGCTCGACAGCGTCGCTGTACATGTCGGCAACTCCGCCAATATCCTCGTCCCCCGCGTCGACCACGACCACAACCACGCTGTCGTCCGCCGCAAATACACCGCTGCCCTCGCCATCGAAGAAGCGCAAGAGTGCCGAGCCGCCTGCGCAAAACGACACCCGGAAACGCGTCCGCCCCGACACTGCCAAGGCGAAGCTCAAAAAACGCGCCCAAGAGTCCGATGCGGGGTCCGATGTGGACTCTGATACACTCATAGAACCCATTTACCGCTGCAGCAGTGGCAGCAGAGCAACGTCCTCTTCGTCCGCGGTCAGGAAAACGCGAATATGTCGCACGGACCTCACCTTTCAATCCGGCTCGTGTACCCTCTCGTCATACGATGCCATTAAACCTCTCTTGCGGACATATAAACCATGTACGCGTTATGCTTGACTTTCTGAATCGCGTCTTGATGCCCTTGTAGTCTTCCACAATCCCGATGACCCCAACGACTATCTTTGGAAACCGCACCCAGATAGACCTCCGCTTGCTGAGCTCGAATACCCAAACAGCGACGCTTGCGAAGAGTTCATGCTCCTGGAACCCAAGGACAAGGACCACTACAACCCCATCTTTGATCTCGAAACCTCTTTGTACAACATAATCCGATACTACATGACTCCCACCCAACAACGCCTCTTCGGGACACTACCGCGAACAGATTTTCAGTTCGACCACGAACACGAACACAACCAGGATCCTCCCTTGTCTCCTCCACCTTCTCCTAGCAAAAAGCCCCCATCACCACTCCACAGATTCCGGAGAGCAATCGCCACGAGAAACGGGCCAATGTTCACCTCGGCACTCAGACAAATGAACCGACTCATCCGAGGACTCAAATATCCTACTTTACCTTCCGACCTATTCCAAGCCGTGCAACCCAACTCCCTGATGTCGACAGTGTCCAGCTGGAACCAGATCCCGAAGGCTGTCGTTCTCCAGATCTTGGAAGAAAACTACCAACGGAGCGTCGGTCCTCATGTCAACAGCCTGAAGCAGTACGAGGCCTTCTCGAATGAGGTTTACGGCGAGCTTATGCCCAGTCTGATGTATCAAATCATCGAGGACTCCAACTTGGACGAGAACTCGCTCTTTCTCGACTTGGGCAGCGGCGTCGGTAACCTCGTCGTTCAAGCCAGTCTGCAAACCGGGTGCCGCAGCTACGGCATTGAGCTCCAGGAGCCGGCCTCCCGTGTCGCGGAGAAGATGGTGCAGCATTTTCGTACGCGGTGTACCATGTGGGGCCTCAAGTGCGGGGAGATAGAGGTGGAGAGAGGCAGTATGCTGGAGAGCAAGCGCGTCGACGAGCTCATCAAGCAGGCTGACGTTGTGCTCGTCGACAACAAGATGTTTGACGGGTTCCTGAACGAATCGCTGAAGCCCAAATTCCTCGACTTGAAGGAAGGTGCTATCGTCATCAGCTTGAAGCCGTTCTCCGGTGTCAACGCCCGAGTAACGGACAGGAATCTCGACGACATGGCGGCGATCTTCGAGGTAGAGGAGCGGTCTTACCGCAGCGGCGATGTTAGCTGGGGCAACAGTCCGGGTTCGTATTTTGTGCACACAGTCAATAGAGACTCGTACGCGCACACTCGGTCGAGGTTTGAAGAGTCACGGAGTATTACCACTAGACGGTCTAGGTCAGCCCGATGAAGATAGAGCATTTCTTATCGCTATCGTTATACGTTCTCCGGTCACATATACCTACCTACTCATCGTTAAATTATCCCAATAGCTCGCTGTAGTTGTACTTGCCATCCTGTATCCTGTTGTTCGAAAGGCGGACCCTGTCATGTTATGTCTCAGCGTGGCGAGGACTCTGCTCACAGTTTCGTACAGCAAGGAATCCAGTCGGAGATTCGACGTCCTTGTACTCAGCCACCAACGCCAGGTCGGACCTTCTGTCGAAGACACGCACACCACCGCCGTTCACTCCTCCCGCTATCAGCCATTGGTCGTCTTCCCCGGTGAGTTCCATAGCTCGAAGGTGATTCAGACTAGAGTGAACTTCCCGAGTTTTCTCTAGCTTGGCTCCTCCTTCTGTCACAGCGAAGATGGTTATAATGTCTCCGCGGAAGGGCGGGTCAACAGCGCGATTTGAAACCAGGATGGTAGGCTCTGGACAAGCCGTGAAGAGAATTTCACCAGCAAGGGAGGAAGTGCGTTGTGAATAAGAGGAGAATTCCATTGAATCGATTGTGTAGGTCAGAGAAGCGCTGGCAGGTAGCTCTGGGAAGTGATGCACCGTCACCTCGTTAGAGAGCTCGTGGAGAGTATACAAGTAGTCATCTGTGGAAACGGAGTCAGTCTTGCTGTTTGATAACAAGACGAGGGTCAAATACCAACCATGGATTACGACATGCCTAGGTCCTTGCCCTGGTGCGTACTCAACAGCGCCTCGCAGTTCCCATTTGCCGTCTGTCTGCGATCGCAGGAAGCGCAAGGTCTTGTCGGAACCAAGATCGGGAACAAGGAGTTCCTCGCGATCTGGATGAAGGACAACTTGGTGGGGATGTGGAGACGCTTGTCGTTCAGGATGCGGACCACAGCCTTCAAGATTGAACACTTGGAGATCTTCGGAGAAGTGTACGGGGTTGCTGAAGTCATCAGCCACGGTGACGACGGAGACGTGTCCTGTCGCGTACTGAGATGAAAAAGAGCGCGTAGATCAGAATCTGATCATTGTGGGCACAAACGAATGAGAACTGAGACTGACATGAGCAACGAACAGTTCCTTCCCCGCCGCCAGGATAGATGCGGCCCCACCTCCGCCGCTGACAGTTCGCCCCACAACATCAAGCTTCTTGTCCGCCCTTGAATATCGCAGAGCCACGATCTCCCCATCCGGTACTAGCTTCAGCGCGGCGAAGAACAGAGTAGGATCATGAGGGTGCGGTGTTATCCAGGAGGGACTAAACCCGACAGTCGACGCGTTGACGAGGTCTAGCTTGCCTGAATTGTCTTGTGATGGAGGGGTGAATATCAAGTGGTATATCTCGTTGGTAAAGGATGCAACGAGAATGTCCGTGGCCATGTCGTTAATTCTACCAAAGCAAAGGCCTCACTCAGACTGTTATCGTGGTTGAAGGGCAGGTACACCGGGCCGCCGGCGGGTGCCTCTCGCGCGTAAGGTCTCATCTTATTCAAGCGCAACGTGGACCGGTCCCAAAATTGTCGACGTAGTAATACAATAGCCCAACATACAAAACAGCGTCCGGCAATATCACCCGTGTAAAGAACTCGAAACAAAAATTTCATCCAGGGAAGGGAAACACGGCAGGACTTGCCAACCCATTGGCACCCACCGCCCTCACTCCAAAGTCAACGTTATCCTTCGCAACTAGCACTGTCGCTTGACCTGTCTTTCCCACTGGAATGACGTGGGTCCAGAACGGTACATCCGTTGGACGCCACAGTATCTCGTACTGGTCTGCGTTGGGGTCCACAGTCCAACGCAGCGTGGAGTTGTTCGTGAGCACGGAGGTGTCGATAGTCACACCCTGTGGTGTACCCGGTGCGCTGGCCAGGGACCACAAAATCGCGCCGTTAACCTTTGCCACGCGAGCTGTGAACTCAAAGTCAACAAACTCGGCGAGGTCGCCAAATTGGACCCCGTTCACCACGCGCACGTCTTGGTGCTGATGGGCAAAGTTCTCGTGTGGCTCTGTGAACCGAACTGCAGGGAATCCGTTTGCCAGGAATGGCTCTTGGTCTCCGCCTCGCAAGAAACGGTCAGGTCGATATATCATTTGTACTTCAGAGGTGTTCAGATTCTATCATCGACGGCGCAAGGTCGATGGGAACGTACCACTCATATTTGTTACAGCATTAGACCCGACATCCACGGCAAACCGGCCTAGCTGCCTGGATGGCGCATCGTTTTCACCGCCAATGCTAACACGCTCGGAAATCTGTGCCGCCGTTTCGGTTGGCGGGATGCCGCGCACAAACATCCTGATGTCGAAGGGGTCTGTTGTTCCGTCGTCTGCAGTGGAACTGCCCACGATGTCATTATCCAACATGCCTTGGACATCGACAGACGCGTTCTTGAGGGTCCCGGCTAGGAATGTGGATCCATACAACCCTTGCTCCTCTCCAGCAACAACTGCGAATATAATCGTAGCATCCAAGGTTTCATTGGCCATAACTCTGGCAAGCTCCATTGAGATCGCTACGCCGGATCCGTCGTCGTCCGCCCCAGGTGAATCGTCGATGAAGTTCAGAACATTGGTCACTCGCGAGTCATAGTGTCCAGAGATCACATACGTCCTGTTGGGATCGGTAACACCGGGAAGGGTAGCAATGATGTTACTGATAACTGTGGCGGTAGGGATATTGGAGGCGGGCTGCTGGACGTAGCTGGGGACTTCGATCTGAAGCCGGCCACCATATGAGCGCAGTTCAGCAGCGATCCAATCGCGCGCTGCTCCGATTCCGCGCTCAGGATCTGTCTGGTTCGAGAGAGTGTTGCGAGTGCCAAAGGAGACGAGCTTCAATATGGTCGCTTGAATGCGGTCAACAGATATCGAGTTAAGGATATTAGTGAGCTCCGGAGATGGATCCTGGGGAGTCGCTGGATTCCCAGGCCCCGGTGGCCATATATTCTGTAGGAAAAGTGGATTCGGAAGTTGCCCGCCAACTGTGACGCAGCTGAGTGCCTTGAACGGACCGGAAGATTTGCGTGTACCACGTACCGAGTTGCACAAGGTGCGTGGCTAGAAGCGCAAGGACGAGAAGAATTGTAACCATTTCTTCCAGTGGGGTAGTTGTCGGACTGCGCAAATCACCCTGGACTGTCGTCCTTATATTCTTGACCTACTATGCTTTTTCACACAACCATGTGGACGAGAGCGAGTCACGTTGAGTGACGCGCGAAATAATGGCTAGAAAGCCTAGTCTAGCCTGATAGTTTTCTTGACCTATCAGGAAAACTCGTTAGCATGGGCAACGACCACCATTCAAGAAATCGATACAATGTAGATGTGGACTCCGAGCGAATCATCACGAACAGTTTGCGAGCTTAACCAGGACAGTGCCTTGAGTAGTTTATTTTCGTCCGAGGAGATCGCTTCTATCCGTCCTGTCCTCAATACTTATGTCAAGGATATCTTCTGACGTGGGAAGAGATAGCGCCACAGCCGGCTAGGACTACCCGCAAGGCTAGGAAGAGTGCCACCCGATCAGTAGCGTGTCATATTGCGCGAGCGGTTGAGCGTTCGACGTCACTCAGTGACTACTCGAGTATGTTGTGGCGGCCTAGAATGTGGCGTGGTAACAGTCGGGCGCTTGTGACATCGGATTAACTATACTTTGAGTTAGAATGACTGCGCCTATATGAACGACCTGAACACACTTTATTCGTTATTCACCGCATTGCCATCATGTCCTCTGATCCCACATCGCCCACTCTATGCGACTCCCTGGAGAGTCTCACCGCTGCATATCCCGCTCTCGAAACATCCAGCATCATCTTTCTCGACTGCGAGGGCGTCAACCTCGGTCGCATCGGGGGCACGTTGTCTCTCATCACACTCCGCACCGCCGAGTGCGATGAAAAGCCTTCCCAGACATTCCTCATCGATATCATCTGCCTGGAGCAAGAGCATCTCCGTCCTGTCTTCGACATCCTCAGATCGTTGAGCATCGTCAAGGTCGTCTTTGACGGTCGCATGGACTACTCCGCGTTGCGCCGTGGGTTTGATGTCGAGATGCAGAATGTCCTCGACTTGCAATTGGCAGATGTAGCGTCTCGAGAGGCACGTGGGGAAGGGCAAGAGGAGCAGTTTGAGCGCATGTGCGGCTATATTCGCCGCGGAGAGCTCTGCAGTAATCCGAACTGCTACGAAAAGGTCCACAGGTTGAGTGGACTTGCATTTTGTGCTGGAGAGCATGGAGTGATCTCGGATGGGCCGAAAGACAAGTCCGCATCTGATCGTCCTCATTATCTGCTCGGTTTGTCCGTCAACCATCTTGAAAGGTCCATCTGCTGAATGCCTACAGAGAAGTTCCATTCGACCTGGAATAAACGCCCTCTTTCCTCGGAGAAGCTCGAGTATGCGTCGAAAGATGTCGAGATGATCCAGGGTCTCTACCTCAAGTTTAGGCAAGGGGGATTCATAGATGACGATGCTCTGCCAATCCAAACGGCACGATACTTGTCCCTCGTGCACGGTACGCAGCTTGCAGCCAACGACGACATCTTGTCACATCCCCTGCTACCCCTCTACATTCTGAGGAAACCATCCGGCTTCATGCAACGATGCACGTCTTGTAGGCGCGATCTTCCAGAAGATGCGTTCTCGAAGACAGCCTGGAGATTGCCAGGGAAGCGACGTTGCTGGGTGTGTAATGCAGTCCAAAAAGTCAATCTGCGGAGGGAACAAATTCGACAGGCGGTGTGGGATGATTAAAGACTAGGTCCTGGTTGATTGCTGTTCTAACTAGCCAACGGCGTCCTGGTATCTTTGTTCGACAGTGACTACTGTATGTTAGCCTCCTCGATTTGCAGTCATGTACCTTCACGCCACAGTATATGGGCTTTGGGCCTTCCTGAACTCAAAAGTTTTTCGGAGGCGCTATTTGTGAGTGCACAGATGATAGAGCAGTCGACCAATACAGAGTCCTGTTGGCGACAAAGGCATATAAAAAGGTCATGGAAGTCCAAGGTAAACCCGGTACAACCGAAGAAGGCAAGTGATCGGTGGCGGTGTAGTTTTTCACTCCTTCTCCATCATGTCTAAGAAATCAAAGTCAAAAGAGCCGGCAACCAACGAGTTGGAAGAGCAGAAACAAGGTTGCTATGACTTCACAATACTTGTGCGTGCCTTGTCGTTGACCTGTTCGACGTCTTAGATTTAGAGCCGACTACAGATAGAGATGTAGACAAGAAGAAGAAGAAACGCAAACATACCGAGGATGCGGACGCGGATGGTACGTTTTCTTCACTGTTCTTGATGCGCTCTGACCAGCTATATAGCGAACTTGGACAAGAAGAAGAAGAAGAAATCGAAACAAGTCGATGCAGCAGTGACGGAAACCCCGGTTGCAGAGGGTACGTCTGTTTCCAAGGACGATTCCATCTCCATCCTCACCATCTGCAGAGCCCCTCTCATCCGAGCCATCCGAAAAGAAAAAGAAGAAGAGAAAGCGAGAGGAAGTTAGCAACGAGACTGTTGAAGGTGTGTTGATAAAGCCTCCTCGCGTTGCCTCGCTAATCATCGAATAGATGAGGCCCCCGTAGAGCCCTCTTCCGACAAGAAGAAAAAGAAACACAAGCGGACCGAAGATGCCGAGCCCGCTGTTGCATCTAGCTCTTCCGAACGCAAGTTCTGTCCTCTCCGAGCTCTGCAATTACTTACGAGCACTCAACAGCGAAAAAGAAGAAGAAATCAAAACACGCGGACGAAGCTACTCAACCAACAAACTCTACTGCCTCACCCTCCGATGCGGAAGTCAGCCAGTTCCTCACCAAAAACAATATTACATGTGTGCCTCCAATAACACCATACCTCTCGTTCACTTCTCTACCAATCCCGGCATCTCTCTCAAAACCGCTCTCCCGGTTCCCTGCCCCTACTCCCATCCAATCCTGTGCCTGGCCGTCAGCTCTTGCCGGACAAGATGTCGTGGGTATTGCAGAAACTGGCTCTGGCAAAACCCTCGCCTTCGGTATCCCTGCGCTCGCTAGACTCATCGCCAACCCTCCTGCGAAAGACGGCATCACCACCCTCGTCCTAGCACCAACTCGTGAGCTAGCGATGCAGACGCATGATCAACTCGTGGACATCGGCAAGCCGTTCGGTATCGGGAGTGTCGCAGTCTATGGTGGTGCACCCAAAGAGCCCCAGATTCGCTTGTTGCAGAACGTGGACAAGAAGAGAGACGGTGTCACTACACGCATTGTTGTTGGAACGCCTGGCAGGATATTAGATCTGATCTCAGAGGGTGTGTGCGAGCTGGGCGGCGTCGACTACTTGGTGCTCGATGAGGCGGACCGCATGTTGGACCAAGGATTCGAGAACGCCATCCGTCAGATCATTGGCTTCACGAAGCCGAAGGCAGACAGACAGACGATGATGTTCAGCGCGACCTGGCCCGAGTCCATCCGCAGATTGGCGAGCACCTTCCAGAAGGACCCCGCGCGCGTCACCGTTGGAAGTGATGACTTGACTGCTAACAGTCGGGTCGAGCAGCAGCTCGAGGTGTTTGACGACGAACGCAGTAAAGAGTATGTACCCCTCTCCCCTTCACAATATACACATCTGACGACAAGTTCCAGCTCCCGTCTACTCAAACATCTGCGAAACATTCTTCCCGGGAAGGGAAAGCCTTCGGATGTTCGCGTACTAGTCTTCGCACTTTACAAGCCCGAGACCTCTCGCGTTGCTGAGACGATCCATCGAGATGGCTATCGCGTTTGTGCTCTCCACGGAGACATGAAGCAAGCTGCACGGACGGCCGCTCTAGAAGAGTTCAAGTCTGGGCGCACGAATGTCATGGTGGCCACCGACGTTGCCGCCCGCGGCCTCGACATTCCTGGAGTCGAGGTCGTCATCAACTACACTTTCCCGCTCAAAGTCGAGGATTACGTTCATCGAATCGGGAGGACTGGTGAGTTTATACCTCTCCCTCCTTAATCTTGGTTAGGTGAACTCATTGAACCATTCAGGCCGAGGCGGCCGTTCGGGCAAAGCGATTACATTCTTCACGGGTACTGGCCCCTATGAGAAGAACCTTGCTGGAGAGTATGCCAAGCTGCTCACTGATGGTGGCTACGAGAACGAGGCCGCAAAGCTAGCGGCCAAGTTCCCAATGACGATCAAGAAAAAGGAGCATAGCGCGTATGGCGCATTCTTCAGAGATGACATAGAGATGCCCACGGATCGCAAGAAGATCGTTTTCTAGAGCAAGCTTCGCTAGAGTACATTGTCTTCTACCTACATCAACTAGAAAAGTCGTAGAAGAGTATCTGATACCCGCACTGCTCTTGTCTGTTCTCGGGCTACCACGAACATACGCTCAACTCGATAAACAACGCAGAGTATGCACGGAAAAGCAGTAACACATACACTAATGACACAAATTAGATACAGAATCTATCTACTGAGCGTTCTTCGACGCCTCGTAACACTCCAACGTAACGGTGGCCATGAATCCCGGTATACACTGCTCTGACCCCACCCAGTATGCCATCCTCTCCTCCAGATCCTCCGGCCCACCCTCGCCTTGTGCTACCAGGCTCACTGTACCCCCACTCTCCGGCTTGAATATATACGACGCGTTCAGATCGAACACGCTTGTCGCGCGTACCTGCCCATTTGGGTAGAACGCAAGCTTCACACCAAGAATGGACGAAATGGCATCCCGGAATTCGGAGGATTTCGAGGCAAAGATCTGCTGCAAGCGGAGAAGTCGTTTCTCCTTCTGTTTGAGCGCAGCCTCAAGCTCGAGCTTTTCCTGGTGAACGAGTTCGTAGCTGCTGCGGGGGACCATGCCGGCGTCAGAGGCGGAATTGGGAGCAGCAGACGAGGCGGGAACGCGGGACTCGACTTCCGCTAGGCGTTGTAGGAGAGCCTCGTTCTCACTACGGAGGCGCTGAACGATCTCCTCCCGTATATCGACCCAGTTCTGGTATGGGTTGTCCTTCATGGTAAGCACCCGCTTACCAGGCGGGACATGTCGACCGCCAGCTATTTCGCCTTGAAGATCGAAAAGTTCTTGCTCCAGAGTATCAATTCGTGCAAGGTGCTCAGCGCATTCTGCCTGGACGCGTTCAAGATCTAGAGCAATGTTAGCAAAAGACGAAGATTGATGACGGACACCATACCAGCTTGTGAAGAGGCATGCGCCTCTTTCTCTAGCACAAATTGGTCCTGGGGTACCATTGCCCGGAGCGTCTCGAGCTCTGCCGTCAATGTCTCCGTCGTCTCCTTGTAGTCGGAAATGAGCGCCTCCAGCTGTGTAACTCGCTCGTCCGGCGACTGCTCATTCTCTTTCTGGAAACTGGCCACCAACGCCTTCCAAAATCCGACCTCACGCTCCAACAGCCCAACCTGCTGCTTCCGGCCATCCAGCGCCTTGACCTGGCCCTCCAGCGCTTTTATCTGATCCAACATCTCCTCCTCCCGCTGTTGTAAGTCGACTATCTCCCCCTCCTTCGTACGTAGAAGTGACTTGGTGGCGCCGATCTCTTCCAGAGCCTGGGCGTGGGCTAAACGCAAGTCAGATATCTGCTGGGTGACGGTTATTGGTATGTTTCCAGGCTGCTCCATCGATTTGTTTGCCCTTTGGCGGTTTCAGACATGTTTCCTTCAAAAAGAGGTGCGCATACCAATCTTCCCGCTCCTTTTTCGACGCGTCTAACTGCCCTTCAAGTTCGGCTACACGCTGCCGAAGCTCGTCCATGGTCCGCACCCGTCTCTCCAGTGCCCGTTTTTCCTCCCGAAGGACGTCAGCGTCACCGTTCCGCAAAAGGTCGGCTTTGAGCTTCGTATTCGCTGACTCCAACTGACGCAAATGTGATGCCTGTCGACGCAACTCCCCACGAATGACGGCCATGTTCTCTTCGTCCTGCGGCGGCCTGCTTTGCTGTTGAGTGGAGATATCGTCCAACTCAGCGCGCAATGTCTCGACGGCAGCCTGTCGGTCCGCCGCAAGCGCTTTCATTTCGTCAAAGTTCTCATTGACGATTTCGAGCTGCCGCCGTAGTTGTATAAGTTCATTCCGCTGAGTGGCGCTGGCTTGTGCCGTGGTGCGAGCCAGCGTAGAGTGGGTGTCCTGCAGGTCAGCGTGTTCCTGCTCCAGTGTCGTAAAAGAGGCACGAAGGGCGCGTAGCTCGGCATTGAGCGCTTTCTAAAGACATCGGCCATTGTTTGAGTGGTTATAGTTTGCGATGCCCATACCTTTTCCCGATCCCGTGCAACCTGTTCCTCCTCCTTGGCCTTGCGCTCCACCTCCTCTTGCTCGCTCAGCCACCGCCGCTCCGTTTCCAAGCGCGCATTGTCGGTCTCCTTTTGGCGCAACTCTCGTTCCAATTCCATCTTTGAGGTTTCCAGGCTCGCGATGCGCCTCTCCAGTGCCGCGAGGCTCGATGATGACGCGAGTGCCTGTCGTTTCGCGGCGGAAGGTTTCGGCGGCTCGAGGTCGGCTGCCCGAGCGTCGCGCTTGCTCGCCAGCACTGAGCGCGACAGCGAGGACGACGGCGGGCCAGCGCCGCCTCGGTTCATGATGACGGTTAATGGACAAGTGACGTGTGACAGTCACAACGTGAAGGCGGCATCGACTCTGCATCGACTGCAATCAAGTGCGATGTTGACCTCAATCAAACCTCAATGACCAACGAACACGATCCTAGGCTCTCACTGGCGCGTCTGTATCGCGCGCGTGATGATACGTGCAAACAGTAACCAGAAGGCCAGAAGATCATACTTATTCGATGCACAGCACGAGTATGTTCTACATTTATAACTTAGAGTTCACTGCTACACTACTTCATCGCTGCCGTGCTCCTCCTTGGTCGCATGCACAATGTCATCTACGCCCTCGACTGAACGACTATGAGTACTGTCTGAAGTCGATGTCGCAACCGGACCTTCCCCAAAACGAATAGTTGTCATATGTTCAGACTTTTCGCGGTTCCCACTCGAGGCGACCACATTGGTCTCGAGCGATTGCTTTGATCGTACAATGACAATCGTCAGAGTGGGGAGAATGGCCTGCACGAGTCCTATGAGCATGAGCATAGGATGAGAGTAGGAAGGGCGTACAGCGAAGTAAGTCGAAGACCCGCTGACGACCATCGTTGCATGATCAATATGACTGAATGGGGTCTTGTCTACGGCCCTCAGAACTGCGACAACAAGCTGCGTTCATGAGCATAAGACGTTGGCTTCAAGCATAAAACGTCCGAATAACTAACCTGAATCACGGCAAATACCAAACCGATTTCGACGAGCAGAAGAAGAATCCTAGTGACCTCTCCCTTCCGCCGCGACACTAGTCTCGATAACTTCAAGTGCCTCCTAGGAGGGTCGTTCAGGATTATCCTTCTCTCTGGCAAAATTCGCCGAAGCTTACCATGCTTGCAGCGTAATACACGCTGTCCCGAGGACATTGGTTGCAAACGAAAACCAGGTGGTGGCAGTCGTAAGTTTCTCCTCAAACGCAGTGCCTGCCATGCTGGCTTCGTCCGCTGCATGCTTACTGGTGAGCGCGCACATGTATAGCCACAGTACTATACATAATTGAGTGAATTCACTAACATGCCAGTAAGAAATACACACGCACTTGTGTCAGTTGTAGCAATCACAGCAAGGCCTACACGAACAAGGACGGAGCGCGGATAGAGCACCCAGGCACGCCAAATGACAACTAAGTCTGATATGAGGAACTGCAAGATCGTCAGCTATTTGCAGCAAAGGTCGAGAAAACTCTTACATTGATCGCTATGGGCCATCGAACGAGAATCGTAATGGTCAGGTTTCGAGCCACCCAATAGGGAATGCGGGCAGGTAGCGGCAGATTCGTATGGATAATGTAATCCTTCAGCTCAGTGAGGACGACCATGAGGTTGCAGACACTTTGAATCGTCGTCGAAACGAAGAGGAGGAGAACGACTGCGAGTAAGATCCTTGACGCGGCGGATTTGAGTGGACGATCACTGGGGTTTGTCAAGACAGGTTTAGTTAACTTGAAGAAGACATGAATACTTACAGAGTCATGCGAAGGCAGATAACAAAGAGTACAAGGTAAATGCCTGTATGAAAGTCAATGTCAAAACCTCGGATCGTGCGGGATGTAGAGACATACCGTATAAGATAAGTCCTGTTGACATCGCGGTAGTGTTCATGTAGATAATGGTCCCCATGGATGGGAGGATCGCGTCTTGCAATTGTTCAGCGGACATTTTGGATGTAGTGCCAATGGGATTGGTACACAGCGAAAGGGGAGACGCGAGGTGAGTTTTATTACCATCGTCGCGCGTCGCGCGGGGTACGACGATGGCGAGATGACTCAAGACTCAATAAGCTGGAGCTAATCAGCATCTACATCACATTCTTGATTGACAGATGTACCTGTGGAACGCGTTTTGAACGCACTTCGTGTTGTTCGTGTAAGGCGCTTGTACCTGCCACCGAGTAGTTTGGAGGACGTCCGGCAACCTCATAGGCTGCTACTTACTCGGATGAGCATAGCCTGGGTCATCATCGCCACAGATGACTGTCAGACAGCCCTCGAAGATGATAATCACATCGCTCCTTGATGAGTTCTCGCAGATATCTCTCTCCGAAGGTACGCCAGTGGCTCCAGAACGATGCTGAATCAAGGTATCTCATTCTGCGGAGTCCCGAAGCTTCCATCGTGAAGATTGGATGAGGATTCGAGTTTCAGGAGGATGATATCTATCAGGATGGCCCCCAAAAACAATTGCTCGAGGTGGGATCCAGCAGGATGTATAATTCGGGCACGTCGTGGTGGCAGGAGGTAAGGTTACAGGTAGTGTGTCAAGAAGGAAGTTCTGACATTGGCCTTTAAGAGTGACAGATCACAGCCTCACGTGCTCAAGTCACACACCAGCTTGACATAGACTCGACACCGTCAAGCTCGACACCCTCCAACCCAATGGCCTGCTTAGTGAGTGTAACGCATCTTTGGGATGCACCAGAGGCTCTGTCAGTCAACCGTACGCGCGAGTCAGGTTACTTCAGTTGAAGTACTGGATATTCATTGGGTAAAGTAGCAGTCACCAAAGATCTCGCATTCGTGGCCTTTCGTGGCCCACTGGAACTACTGTATCTTCCTTCGACCGGAGCTCCAGTACAGTGCATATCTGCGGGGAAGCCGTTCACACCAAAATGTCTGAAATGCATTACTATGACGAGGGACGATGAATAGAGTAGATACTGTAGGTGGGTGGGTGAGTGGTAGGTAGTGTACATCAGAGTTCAATCAATTCGCAGGTGCCTTTTCCGCCGGGACAAGACCCAGCCATTCGCTAACAGCACGTTCTGCCTTTTCCGGATCCTGGGGAACCTCGATCTTCGGCTCCCAGCGGTTATTATGGAAGACGAAAAAGCGGGGTACGTGTGTCTTCCCCGACGTGTCGAGCTCCTTGCGCTGCTCACGCTGGGCGTCCTCCACGCTGGTCTTGGCGGTCGTCGCGGCCTCCATGTCCTTGTCGAGAATGGCCTGGGTGAGGTGAGACCAGAGTCTGCAAGCAAAGTCAGAGGAGGCGGCATGCAAGAGAGACGTTGGGATGGGATGCGCACCTTCTTGATTCATTGGGCTCCTGGTCTGCCTCTGCTGGAACCCACTTCGGCGTAATGTTCTGTCCGTCCTTGACGGCGTCAAATAGGACCCGCCTGGCCGATGACTGTAGGAATTGTCAGAGTTTTGTACAATGTCAAATGCCATTGGTAAACGGTCGATCGACGCGTCTCCGAGCAGAACCGAGAGGATACGGACCTTAACTTGCTTAACCTCCATAACATGACTCCAGCGGCCGGAGACCTCGCCAATTTCCGTCGAGTCATGACGAATCTTGCCGTGTATTGCATTGTAGGTGCCCGAGAAGAATCCCTTGGTCTTGAAATCAAGGTCAGCGACGAGGCCGTGTTTGTCATTTCGCGCTGTGCAGGTGTCTCCGAGCTCGAGGACCATCTTGCCGAATAATATGCCACGAGCGTACATGTTTGGCATCGTGATCACATATTCTGCGGAGGTGGGTAAACTATTTGGAAAGAGCAGAAGGTGGGCACTTACCACCATCCTCTGGTTTGTCAAGGAGAATGACTCTATTTTCACCCTCCATGTTGGTCGAGACGCTGTTGCCAAGGAATTTGCTCTTTGGCCGCAGCTCACCCATTATGAGGATGCGGTTAGCGGGGGAAATGTAGTAGAACGCGCTGATGGGAGGATGATGGGAGACTTGTTCGGCGATGTAAAACCCATGTGAGCCGTCGGGATAGTCGTATCGACAGCGGAAAAATTCGCCAAGGATGGGGTTATATCTGCACAACTACCAGTGAGCCGACCGGGTTAAGAGAAACAGGACAACCCACGGCTTCTTCACCCCCTTTGGCTTTATGTGCCACCCTGCCAGGTAGTACTGCAGGACACGAATGAAACGCTCTTCTGGATCCTTCTCCTTCTCCGCCCTGTGCACAGCGATGAGCTCGACGGCGGCTCGCCGGCACCGGGACACGCAACAGCCACGCACCCAAAGATAAGATCGGGATGTGACATGAAGTCGGTTATGCGCTCGAGCATACTACGCGGTTCGAGAACGAACGTCGGGAATGTTACCCGCGACAGGTCCATGCCGACACTGCGGACCCTGGTCAGCACCGCAAAGCCAACGCCGTAGAGGGCAATAGGCGCACCGTAGTTGCGAAATGAGGGAGGTGATGATGGATCCCTCGTCCTCGTCACTGTCGGCCATCGCTCAGCATCGCTTGGGAGCGCACATGGGCGCGGTAAAGTACGCACAGGATGGAGGTGTCGTCGGGCTCGGTGTCGGTTGGGGCGGCGTCATCGTCGCGTTTGCCCGGTGCGGCGCCACGGAAGTGAGAGCTGGCAGAGCTGAATAAACCCATCATAATGGCCTGCAGCGGCAGGAAGGCAGCTCAAAAATGGCAGAAATTGGGAGCAATGGCCGGAGATGATGATGGCGATGGACAAGCTGCACAGGCGGGCTCGGGAAGGGCTGATGTCATGATCGCTGCATCATCCCATTTCTATATATCAGTTGGCTATTGTTTTGACAGTGTCTCCGTCATCGACGCCATCTTCACATCTGCAACAATGACACTCTAGATAACAGTTACACATGTTCAGTGACAAGGCAAGTACTGCGGGAGACTGCGGGGTTTGCCAGGCGTAGTGCAGGGTAGGGTGCTCAATCACGCTGCCGCGTTTCAACGGGGGCTCTGCGGCTGCGACAGTCGACTCTACCATCCCCGGTGTTGACCTAGACTCAGGCTTGAGGTAAGCTCACAGAGCAGCTCATATATCTCCAGCAACAATCCAGAATCACATTTGTTGGCACCGAGAATACTATGGGGAAGAGCAAACTCAAGAATAGCGCATACTCACAACAGTGGCGAACATGCCCATAAGCGGCAATCGACTGGCAATCGCGATTCCTTGGCAGTGATTATAAGGACAAGATTCTCGCAGAGTCAAATGGCCGAATAGTATCTGTGGAGTTGACTACGTCTCTCAAGGTACGGTTGGCTGACATACAGTTGACATTGCCTTCTGCTTTCAAGGATTTTTACTCTAGATGACTCCTTCTCTTCACGCAGCGGGCTAGCGGTAACGCCCGCAGGATGACGGTCAGCTCTGGGCGCGTGCTCCGGTACCCACTAGTCATGCAACGGCTCACAAAGGCCCAATCATAGGATACACCTGCAGTCTGACGTACAGAACGGGAAAGACTGGCTACAAGAATTGGAAGGCTTCTCTCCATCTGCTGTCTTGAACAGACCTTTCTGTCCTCTCTTGGGAGGTCAACTCGTATCGAGTTTTCACACTGTCAGCACGGTCTGTAAGTATACCCTAGAACCCCTACTCTTCCGAAACGACCTTGCACTCGAGAGAATTCCGACAGCCGTCTGAGAAAGCCTGTTCTTACATTGAAACCTTCGTTCTACTCTTGTTACATATACACTCATCCGGCTCCAAACATTATCAATCCAGGCGCAGCGCCTCCCTGCGCGACTGCGACTTCGGATCGTAGAACGGCACCTCAGCCAACGACGACACCCTCGTTCCATGCCGCTCTCCCTTGCCCTCGTAGTCGTACGACACCGTGTGGATCGTGATCCGGTTGTCCCAGATGGCGGACGTGCCCGGCGTCCAGTGCCAGCGGATCTGGATGTCCGTGGAGCGCTCGTACACACTGCGGGTCGTCCACGGTCAGGCAGGCAGGAAGGAATGAAGCTTGACGAAATGTACTCACTCATGGATGTGATTCAAGATAGCATCGCTCTCTGCCTGGTCGAGCCCTTCGATGCCGACCGTCATGGCGCGGTTGGCGAAGACCGTCTTGAATCCTGTGACGGGGTGGGTGCGGACCTGTTGTCGGGAGATTGACAATGAGATGATGCGACGGATCCCAGTCAGACTGTGTACTCACGAGCGGATGAACCTTGTTCACGAAGCGAGGAGGCGCACTGGGATCGTTCGCATCTCTGTACTGGTGCGCCGAGCGGTAGATCCCGCTAGTATAGGTGAAGCAAGTGATCAGCACGGAATGAAAACACGACAAGAAACATCCACAGCACTTACTTCAGTCCATCGAGAAGCTTACGGAAACCGGGCGAGAACTTGTCGTACGCAGCGTACCCAGAAGCCCAGAGAGTATCTCCTCCAACTTCGGGGACAGTGTCCTGGTGAAGATGGGTGTAGCCAGGTGGGTACGCCAGGTGGACCAAATCCGTGTGCCCTGTTAACAGTCCGTCAGTCAGACCGTCAACGACTCAATGTTTCAAGAATGGAAGCCACGTACATCCGTACTGGCCAGACGGGTACGCATTCCTGAATCCCCTGCTCTTCCCTAGAACCTGTTGATATTCGGGCCTGCCCTTCTCCCAGATGAGAGTGATCCCGGGCTGCGTTGGGACCTGCGGGACCTGGGGATGGATCTCAATTTCGCCGTCGCCGAGGTAGACGCCGAGCTCTCGCTGCGCCTGGGGAGAGAGTTCTTGGTCGCGGAAGACTAACACGTTGTGTCAGAGTTGAGACTACTGGATAATATGTCAATGGGTCACTCACAGACGACAGAGCGTTCGCTGAGAGAAGAATATGGCATAAGTCAATGTAACACAGAAATTTGCGTGGACTCACGCTACGAGAAGCGCCAGCTCGTCGCGCTGCTTATCATTGAGCTCTGCGAGCTGCAGGCCGACTATCTCAGTCTGATCAACATGTCAGCCTGACTTGCTCTGGACTCTGGACTCTGACTCGGGGAGTACGTACGCCGATGTGAACCGAGAGGTTCCTGACTTCCTTAGCAGCACCAAAGAGCGCCTTCTTCTCGGGGTCAGCTCTGGTGGCAGGATCGACATACTCTCGGAGGTTGGTCTGGAGCTTCTCCACATCCTGGACAAAGTCGGGCTTGTTTGGCAGGTATGGGTATCCCTCTGTGTCATTGTTGAGCTATGGAACATCAACAGAGCGTCTCAATACATACGCGAGATATCTATCCCTGCTTTCTCGTACCGGCGAAGGGTGTTCGCTGGTGGGAGTTTGAAGTTTGCATCGTCCTTGGGGTAGGACGGCTTCACGGGGCCAGTGGGGGCAGGAGTAGGAGTGTGGACGGTAGACGAGGCGACTGGAGACATGCTGATTAGCTGTATGAGTAAGAGAACGCAAGAGTAAACTGCGTTATATACCTCCAGGCCTAGGATAGACCTTACAAAGCCACACAGAAGCACGCCATACAATTGAGAAGTAGTGTTAACATGATAGCAGTAGCCTTGCAGATGATGGATCAGATGACCGAAGATAACAAGATAAACCCACGAATTACATTGGGCACAAGACGGTTTCGCTGTGGCCTAATCGTGCGAGCGAATAGCGCAATCTGAGTATTGAACTCGGGCCGATGTGTAGATTTAATCATCCTTTGAATGCATAGCTGACACTGATGGTTACGGTAGGTCGGGCAGGGTTTCTGGAATACAAGCAGTGGTGGTCAGTGAAGAAAAGTAGGGTGGCGCAAACCGATCAGAGGATCATCATCGAACTCCGACCACAGAAGTTTCCCAATCGACTTCTCGCCCTATTCGTCGCCATATACCAAGCTGACTTCATTAGTTCAGGTCCATATATGACGCCGAGCTGCAATAGAATACTTCAGGCATCCAACACTGTCTGAATGTCGAACAACATGCGCGTCCACTGGCAGCATTCTTAGTAGGATCCGTCAACAGATTTCATTCAATTGTGCGCACGTTCATGAATCATGATCACTGACCTGTTGAGTACTGACAATGTAGGACATCAATAAGGTTATCTCGCAATATACAGTGCCTTATTGATCTGCTATGATCTATCCTGAGTGGCGTCGGATTTCTTTGCGGGTCCTGCTTTGCGTGATTTCAGCTTACACGTTGGTATGTAATCCATGTATTCCGAGAGAGATCGTAGGTATATATGTACAAAGAACGACCGACAAAGTGTACTTGAAAGTAATAAACAGTCAAGTGGTAACCAATCCACAGAGAGCAAGCATAGAGGAGAAAAATTAGTACGGACGACGAAAGAGCAATAGAGTGATATGATGATGATGATAATGAGATGATGCACAATTGAGAGATAGAAGATTGTAGGTAGGAAGAATCCCGATGAGAGTTTTACGACCACCAACCATCGTTGTCGACAGTGGGAGCCAAGGACACATTACTTGGTGTGGGGGACGCAGTTTGTCCCCGAACAGCCGCGAACGCTTGTTGTCGAGCGGCAGGTGATGCTCGACTGAGGTGCGAAGGATAACGACTCGGTGCCGCAGGGGCATGGATAGAAGAGCGCACACCATTCATCTTCGGAGCATGAATCGAGTCGTAAACAGAAGTCTTGCTCTGTCCGTTGGGAGTCACAGAGCGCGATCGGTCGTACGCAGTGCTTGCGCGCGAGTCGGGGCGAGCATACCCATTACGCGCCACCAATGGAGCCCTAATCGGAGTCGGAGCTACAGTCCGCGCTTTCTCAAACTCAGACTGCATGACTCGTATCTTGGCCTCCAGCGCGGAGACTTGATCTCGAAGTTTAGACTCTCGATCCTGACCATGAAAATCAGCACCAGCAGCGATACTCGCAAACCAGAAAACCTACCTGAGATAGACGGTCATTGGCCTCGCGCTCGTCGAGCTGCATCCTGACCATCTGGAAATCTGCCTCCATCTGTGTTTGCGTTTGATCAGCCTGTTCCAACTGAGTGCGCGTCATCTCTAGTTTGCCCTCGTACTCCTTCGCCCGCTTCTCCCACTCACTAGAGCGCTGCTGAGCTTGCGATAGAGACTGTCTGGCGGTGAACGCAGACTTGTCGCTGTTGGAGATCCGCGCTTCCTGCTCCTTGAAGCGTTTCTGCAGTGCACTGTGTTCGCCTTCCAGGACTTTAGCGCGGTCACGAGTACGCTTGAGTTCCTTCAGCTCTTCGTCGTCCGATCGTTGCATCAGCGACGTGATTAGTTGGAGCTGCTCCGACGCTTGACGAAGATTGTCCCACTGCCCAGTCTGGGAGCCCATGTCCTCGTTTTGCTTGCGAAGTGTAGTGATCGTATCTTCTGCAAGCTCTTTGTCACGAGTCACATATGCAACTTTGATCTCGAGACTGTCAATCTACAAACAAGGATTAGAAACAATTGCGGATGTGTGAAAGGAAAAGAGCTCACCTTCGTCTTCAGTGTCCTCTTATCGAACAACAGATCCTGGTTGGCCTTTTCCAACTCGGCGATGCGAGTGGAACTCGACTGGCTAGCAACATCGGACGCTTGAAGACGCGCAAGAGCTTTGGCCAAAGCCTCCTGGAGTTCCGAATTCCGTTCAGCGATTGCGACAGCTTCTTGAGCCTTTGCAGCAGAACCCTCCTGAAGCTCCTTGAGCTGAGCTCGTAGACGATCGCGATCAGTCTCAACGATACTAAGCTTTTCAAAGAGGACCTCCTTCTCCACCCGAACCTGCCCATGCGCCCCACGCGCCTTCGCGACCTGGACTTGATATTCCGTGTTCGACTTCCGAAGATCTTCGAGCTCGCGTTTGAGAGCATCGCGGGACAGCGAAAATTCAGCGTGAGCGTCCTGGAGAACCTGGGTAGCAGCCGCGAAGGAGTCAGGCAGAGATGTAATCCTTTGCAAGACGTCTCTTTGGAGATCCAACAGAGCGACGTTCTGGTCCATGATCGCGCGCTGCTTGTCGGGAAGCTCTTGTACGAGCGACTTAATCTGCAGAACATTCTCATCCGCCACAGTTGCTGCACCCTTAGTTTGCGCCAGTCTTGAGATCAGCTCTGCCTGAGTTTGACCGAGCTTGTCGACAGAGACCTGGAGTTTAGAGGGCAAGGAATTGAGAACATCGACAACCCGAGCATGACCGGACGTTAGGTCGGACTGCTGAGTAGAAAGGGAGCGGTGACTGTCCATCAGGGCATTCAGAGTCGCGGGCAGGTTCTCTAATGGCTGCAACAGATGCGAGACGCCGTCAGTGACGCGTTCCGCAACCGTGTCGGCGCTGAATGCTTTGTCCCTATTAGCGAGACGGGCATCCAGACGCTCCACGACGAGGTCCGACACTTGCTCCTTAATCTCGAAGGCATCGATGGGCGCAATAGCACGCGTAACAGCAGACACCAGCTGGATACTGATAGCGTCGGTATCGACAGCGGGAGCCGGCTCTGAAAGATGCGGAAGGAGAGGTATCAAGCGGTCAACAATGAGATTCGCCGTCTCGCGCTTGTCCGAGGCAAGATCGATGAGCTGAGAGATGTGCGGCTTGACCGCCTGCGTGAGCTTGTCGGTGAGGAAGTCGTAATCCACAATCTCCGGACGAAGAGAGTTGAGATGCGGTGACAGGGCAGCGACGACGGAGTCCACGATAGCGTCCCGTTCCCGCGCAGGCGCAGCTCGTCCTAGAGACTCCAGCCGGCTAGTCATCTCATATATCGTCTCGTTGATCGCCGTGACCGTCCGCGCACTATACTGCTCAAAGTCCCCACTACCTTGGACATTCGACCTTCCACTCGCAAGATTCTGGAGCTCTTGCTTCAGAAGCGCAAGACTCTCCGCCTGCCCCTCCTCGATAACTCCCCGGATCATCTGGAAGTCTAGCTCACCCCTGGCGTCCATCTGGCTATCCTCCAGACTCCGCGCAGCCGAATCACGCAGCTGGCTCCGGAAGAGAGCCACCACTTCGTTGATCATGTTCTCGGTCTTCGTGCTCAACATCGAGCCTCCTCGGATATCACGACGCAGGACGGCCAGCTTTTCGTCGAGGAGATCCTCGAGTCTGCGCAGCTCCATCCGTCCAGTGAGGTCCTTGGCAGGGAGAATGGAGGACTCCTCAGACATGGATGAGCCTGATCCAGATGGCGAGTGCAGCGCATCGGGGAGAGACGAGCGACGACGGACATGACGCGTCGAACTGAACACATCGTCGGTGGGAGACATCTGCTTGCCCGGATCCGTCACCAATCGGCTCCTGGACACCTTGTGTGAGATCGCAGGAACATTGAGGTCGTCCAACGACGGCCGCGAGAGGTGCTCAAACACTTCTCGTGAGCTCATACGTGAACGAACGTTCCTCCTCGTCCGCTCCTCCGGGTTGTTTACCAGCGCCTTGAACAAGCCAGCAGGAACAGTGTTGTTCGATACTGTATGCTTGAAGTCCAATGGTATCGGCGCACGCTTCGTCCTCGTCGGCAGGGTGAACGCCTCCAGCACATGGGACTCTCCATACTCAGCCTGTCCAGTCTCATCGACCAGAGATCCATCTCCTTCATCTTCAGCACCATCTTCCACTTCGCTAGATTCCGCGCGTGGCCGGATATGTGGCAAGTGCGCAGCGGCAGAGAACCCAGCGAACGTGAATGGCTCCGCTGACGGGTTGAGAGACGAGTGTCCAGACCGGATAGGAGGACGCGGCGATATCGCGCGTCGCTGCGGCGAGTCATGGGCAAGCGGGAACTTGAACGACGCGAAGCTGTCTCCCTCCTCCACCGAATCATGCGACTCATGGCGCCGGCGCTTCTCGCGGCCCTGCACACGGAAGGGAGATGACTGGTCCGCGGGTGGAACAGGAAGCGGTCGATACGGCTCAGCCACAGGCATGGTGGGGTTCGCAACCGGGAACTTGAATGTGAAGCTGCCCGGCTTAAATTCCGGAGCAGCGACATTGAGTGGCTTGCCGAAGGATGGCATTCGCGAATGGGTGGAGGGATTTTCGGAGGTGGGAGTGATGTTTGTGAAAGAGCCAGAAGCGCCGCGGGGAGCACCAAAGACGAACGGCTTCGCGTTGGGATTGAGGCGAGGGACGGGCATCTTGGGCGGCTCTGAGAACCCAAAGTTGACATCAGAGGAACGGCGAGAGTGAGCCTGAGCGGGATCGTGGGCAGATAGTTGTCCGGACGGTAAACGAGAGTGAGGAAGGGGAGGGAGCGGGCGCGCGGAGCTGCTGCTGGCGTTGGAGGCAGGACGATCGTAGAATTCATGAACACCGAGATATTGCTCTCGCTGTCCCTCTTCGCTGGGATTGGAGATGAGATCGTCGTCTCTATGCATCGCGATAGTGTTATCGGGTGGTCGGGGGAATTTGGGTATGCGTCTAGGTTGTTCTTCCTCCTGTTGCAGGGCCCTCTTGCGCATGCGGCGTTCAACACGTTGTTGCCGCGCCCTTTCTTCGTCAGAAGGATTCGACCACTCTCCGATGCTCTGAAAATGGGGAAACGTCAATCAAGTCAGGGAAGAACACGCTGCAAATGAATCACGAACCTCGTCGTCGGAGCTCTCGCGGCCCATGAATACGTCCTCCGAGCCCGTCCACTCCTCCACACCATCCACATCCTGCTTCCCGGGATCGATACTTTGGGTGAAATCTGCTATAGGCTCTAGGTCCGTGCGCTCATTCAAGCCATCGGCATTGAAGACACCAAAGGACCGCAAGGACAATGCTGCAGATAATCTTGATGCGTGTCTCGAATGGAGTCGGCTCTGTGATGCCGTTGCGGTATCTTGATGGCTTGTTGCCTGCTCATCTTCATCTTCATCAACATCCGTGTCTCCGGCGTTTGCCATAGTCGGCTGCTCCCCATGCACTTCCTCTTCCTCTTCTTCCTCCTCCTCCTCCTCGGGTATGTCTAATCCAAAACCTCTGGTGAAATCCGGTCTACTGTCCGACCGAACAGATGATGAGACAGACGGTGGTGCAAGGGAGGAGAATGCGACCGGCATTCTGCCCTGGGGCGCGTGAATCTCAGCTTGCGGAGGACCCGGAGAAACACGAGGCGAGCGCGAAGGAATTTGATCAGACCCAAGAATAGCATCGTGGCCGAAGGGATTTAGGGACGTGGCAGAGCCATTGCTGAAGGCGTACAGCGACTGAGTCGGTGGCTGAGCAAGAGACATGCTATATCCATGTCGGTTGAAGCGACTTTGGGAGTTGGGTGAGGGCGACATGCCGAACAGGGGTTGAGGCGAGGAGGCAAGGGAGTTGGTGGCGGATGTATGCTGTGATTGTTGTAGCTTGTTGAGTTTGAAAAGTAGAAGGGCTGGGTCCGCAGGAGAGGATATCTGGAAGCAAACTTAGACACCAGAAAACGCGTCCGAGAAAGAAAGAAACGCACCGAAGCTGCTCGCGCATGTGGCGCAAATATAGGCGGCACACTTCCTCCACCACGTTCCACACCAAGTCGCTCTAGCTTCTCTTCTATTGCCATCTGCTTGATCGCGTCCCAGGCACTCTGGGAAGGTTGTCAAGCCAAGAAAAGAGAAAAGGGACCGAGTTGCTTACCTTTCCGGGAAGAAACACGTCCACGGTGGGCGGCATTGTGTAACGCCATGCATCCGACGGAAAGGCCTCCCGCGTGCTAGTCTCGACCGGTGCGACTATTGGAGCTGGGGGTATCGGCGGCGCCTCCAAGGGAAGACGAGCCCACTCAGCTCGGCCGATGATTGTGCCATCTTCTGCACGTATCGTCTCCTTGGGCAAGTTGATGGGAACCTTTTTCACTTTTGGCTGAGGCGGCGCAGGCGACGGCGACGCGGCCGCCGCGGCAGGCGGTATTGGACTGAGCTTGCGGTTCGGCCCTCCTAAGACGGCTTTTGGGGGCCCGCCGATGCTGAGCTGTCGCCTGTTTCTGCCTGGAAATGGGTGTCCGCTGGGTGGGCCGTTCAGCTGCATTGACGGGCGGGGAAAGTGGCCGTGTCCTGGCGTGCCGGGAAACGGTGGAGGGTGGATGCCTGCAGCGGCGAGGTGGGCGATGCTGGCGTGCGCGGCGTGGTGTCCGGGGCGAGCCGTCATGGGGCCCATCTGCGGGTTGAAGTACGGCTGCATGGGTGTCTGCATGGGCAGAGGCGGATTAAAGCCATGCTGGATGGATGTGGGGAGGGCGGGGGAAAACATGGCTTGCATCGGCTGCTGCATGTTCAGCGACGCTGGTATATTCAGCCGCGGCAGGGCGTCTCGTTGGCGCGACATGGCTGGTGCAGACGGCGGCGAGAGGACAGGCTCGAGGTCGCAGTGAAGGCGCTATTAAGTGGTATCGACGACCAAAGACGAGAGTGGGGATATGTCGGACTGGGGCGGCAATGGCAGACCACCAGCGGGTATAAGCGTCCAGGAAAGCCTGCGTGACGTCGGCAACGGCGAGTAATGGCTCTGCAATGCCACAGACGACCGGGCGGTCGACGAGCACAATTGTGGGCAGTCAAAACAATTATGTGTGTCAGGGCTCGGAAACTGGCCACGTGCGCCGACTCGGCATCCAGCCTCGAATCTGCCTCTGATGGGTCTCAATCCAGTTGCTTTCACATCAAAGGCGTAGAGCCTACATTAAAGGCTCAGAATTGCCTTTCACCATCTTCAAAGCTTGTTATCTCTCTTACAAGTCCGAAGATTGACGTGTGTCGCGCGTCGTCGATCATGTATACTTGTGATTCCGTGAAGTGGGTACCCAGACTCGTATACAACAAGGCGCCGCAGTAAAGCCAACACTGCATTCCATCACGAAGAGTAGCCACGAGACGGTGACAACTTCACCTCTCAAAACCCGTTTGTTCAATCAGAGACTTCTTGTCACTCTAGCCATTCATTGGACCGTTACGTTGAGCATAAAGGTGCATTCCAAGACTCCCAGACGGAAGACGCGCTGCCTAACCAAGTCAATCCGGGACTTGAGGTGGCGCAGTGGTCCCAGTCACGTTCAACATCTTGCATATGTCGCGCTACACTGCAGCTATTGGACACTGTCAAAGGATCTCGGCAATAGGCGCCTCAGTCCGCATCATATTCAGAAGCATGCAAGATTGCCTGCGGGAGAGAGAATGACGATCTGTTCAGATTTGCATCGTTGGGAACTGAGACGACCAGCATTAGCTTCATCAGACTAGTCAGACCAGTCCTGTCTACAGACCAGTCGAGTCTACACAGTCTAGTAACTTTGTCATGATCACGGTGGTCGTTTTGAAGAGAGCCGGGTTCGGAGTTATCCGAGTCCGCATTTGGACCCGAGTCCCGACTCGGCGGGATCTTCGGTCCTCCCGCCAAGAATAACAACACGGTCTCCTCGGGCTCCGTCTTTTGCGTTGATCTGATTCGAGTAAGGATGACTTAGTACGCTTTCGCGGATCCGAGAAATTCCATGCTTGGGAAGACCGCGCGAGTCCTCGAGCCTCGAGGCGAGGCGGTGCAACCAAGGCCCTTCGAGCGTGCAACACATGTTGATCTACTCCAGAAACACAGATGCATACTTACAGTATCGTGTGGTGCTCAGATTCACTTGTAAGTACGTCTTGATGGCTGTGAAGGAATTTGAACTGATGGGCGCTAGTTGGAAGTTTGTGCAGCGCTGTATGCGGTACCGGCGCTGTGCAAATGACCAATGCGTTGTCGAAAGGATCGCCCTGTCACCGCTTTCTGACTCGACGTCACTCAGGGTGGCCTCTGGTGATCTTGTAATGTGATTTGCCCTGACTATGGGCGCGCTTAAAAACAGACAACACAAGGCAACGACCTTCATTAACACGTCCAGTACCTCGACAGCGCCATTCTTCCAACCTTTTGAGTCGACAACCTCCGCAACCGCCACCGCCACTGACATCCCCAACCAACATGGCCGCTATCTTCCAGCAAGTCCTAAACGGACTTGGTCCTCTACTCAACGCCAACAACGGTACTCTCAGTAGTGCCCTCAATGCCACAGCGACTCCTTCAGCATCAGCCGTCGCTCCCCAGTTGTCATTGCCTACCGATATGCAATCTTTGATGACACTTCTGGCGTCCCTCTCAGCCCTTGGCGATTGGCTGAAATTCATCGTCATCGGCGGCTTCTTCGAGACCTGCCGGCGCTTTTTCAGCAGCTTTTACAGCAAGATCCTCGAGTCCTTTTACATTCACGCCTCTTTCGACGAGGAGAACGCGTGTTATGGTACGTGACATAGTCCTCATGTTCGATCATCCGTCAACGCCACTAATCCAGAGTGGATGATGGTGTGGCTCGCAAAGCAGCCAACGTGGGCCAAGGCGCGGAACGTCGAGGTCACCACACACTCTTATGGCGTCAATGCTAGCGCCATCGAACTGGCCGGGCCTGACGCACGCGAGGACGAAGACGAAACGACGCGCAAATTGACCTATCTTCCCGCGATATCCACGACCTACTCTTTGTGGTTCAGGAGACATTACATGACCATAACGCGGCTTCAGACAGAGACGTCTGGTGGATGGGGACGAACGAACAGGAAGTTGGAAATCAGGTGGGTATTGGTCCACACTGCATTATTTCCCGGCGCTTATCGTCATTGAATGCAGCATCCTTGCCCGAGATCACTCGACTCTGGTGCTGTTGCTTCAGGAGGCCCGAAAGGCGTACATCGAGGCTCAAGAACACAACATCACTGTCTACGCCTCAGACAGGTACGTGTTCTTACGACTCTGTGAAAGTAGTTTTCTCATAGAGACGCGTAGCTCAAATAACTGGCGGACTGTTTCGACTCGTGCCAAGCGAAGTCTCGAATCAATCATCTTGGACCCGGGGGTGAAGGAATTGCTACTCGATGACGCGAAGGATTTCCTGGCGAGCAAGGAGTGGTACTGCGAGCGCGGAATCCCATTCCGTCGAGGTTACCTTCTGGTCAGTGGCCTCGTCCACTTCCACTTCTACAGTACACTGACGCCTGTGTCATACAGTACGGTGTTCCCGGCGCTGGCAAGACCTCGATCATCCACAGTCTGGCCGGTGAGCTGAACCTCGACATTTACATCATCTCGCTCTCCCGTGCTGGCTTGGATGATTCGTCGCTGGACGAGCTCATCAACGAGCTTCCGGAGCGGTGCATTGCTCTTATGGAGGATGTCGATGCGGCTTTCACTCGGTCACTCAATCGGGATGGAGACGACACGAAGACTGAGAACGGCGACGATTCGCAACAGAAAGGCAACAACCACCAGAATGCACCTCCCCCTGTGGCGAGCAGGTCAGTTTCACTGGCAATATTACAATTTCATTCTTTGTCCTGACACACTTCCAGGGTCAGTCTCAGTGGCTTACTGAATGCTTTGGATGGAATCGGCGCGCAGGAGGGCCGTATTCTGTTTGCGACCACAAACAAGTACAGCTCGCTTGACCCAGCTCTATGCCGCCCAGGTCGCATGGATATCCACGTCGAATTCATGCTTGCCAGCCAGTTCCAGACTCGGGAGCTTTTCAAGCGGTTCTACATCCCCAAGAAAGCGACGGAAGACGAGCCTGAGGAGGAAGAGGCGGATTCCGGTTACGCCTCCTCGGCTGCGTCCGACGTCAGTGAGTCTGCACCAGCCCTGGTCTCTGCATCCGAGTGTACCTCTGCCTCGCCTGCTGTCAAGTTCGTGGGCAGCCGTCATCTCAGCAACGAGCCCAAAATCTCTCGCCGCCGGATCGAGAAACTCGCAGACACGTTTGCAGAGCTGATCCCGGAGCGCCAGTTCTCCATGGCAAGCCTCCAGGGCTACTTGATGACCCACAAAATGCGCCCAGTGGCCGCAGTTGAGGGTGCTTTGTGCTGGGCTGAGAAAGAGCTGGCTGATAGAGCCTCGAGGAGTGCAGGGAAGTCATGAAACCGACAATGTCTTTTGCGCCGCATGCGATGTACACTATGTCTACACGTCGGTATATACACCATCACGAAGATACCAAAATACAAATAAAAACTTGCGTAAAACATCATGAAATCCGGATCATTGGCGTAGATCTTCGTGTGGGACGAATCAATCGCGTAGACCGTTTATGGCCTCGCCAAGTGCGGGCCACAGTCCATCTCAACTCTTCGTCGGCAGTCGTCCGCGACCTTCACGGCGCGAATAGTATACATAGTGTACAATCTAATGAGCTATTTAACACTTCGCATGTCTGTGCCGGCAATCGATTCGACGTCCTCGTTTGGATATTCTACGTTCTGAGTGTGTGAAACGTCCACCCGCACGCTTCGTAGCTCGTGTTGCTGGAAAGTCGATACTACATCCGATGCGGTCAATGCCCAGCCTAGTCCCACCCTTGTGTTGATGAGGAAGGTAGCGATCGCTGAGATATGCGGAATGGTGTCCACAACAAAGAACTGGACCGAAGACTGGACCTGATATGTTACGAGGAAGGCGATACTCCAGACACTGCCAGAGACATGAGCCTGGAGAGACAGATGGATGAAAGGCAAGGCTCACGTGTAGATCGCTGCGCTTTCGACGACTGTTGACGCAACGGACTGCCAGAGCATGTGTGAGAATCTATACCAGAACTGCGCATGAGGCTTACCGTAAGCGCCCCTCCACCGTACTTCGTAGCGATCCGGTTCATCTGCCAAATGCGAAGTGCAATCATTACTAGATGGCGTCAGTCGAAGGCGTTGTTAGTGGTGGAGACAACCACCTGTGCAGTAAATGTTTGCACTGGATATATCGTGAACAAGACAACAAAGACGAGCGGTGTGTTGTCTCACCTGAGGCTGAGAACGACCGCACATCTGATCCAGATTGCAGCGGGTAAATCATAGACAGTCAAGCCGGGCTGGTACTGTGTCTCCTTCAGCCGGCTGATGCCCAAGCTCTGAAAGCAAACATACGTGACTAAGAAGGACAATGTTGCCAATGATTGTGACTATTGACATTAGATCAGCGTGGATCGAGTAGGAAAAGGATCTCTCCCTACCAAGAAGTGCGACTAATGCAAAAGAAGGAAGGACAACAACAAATTTGTTGTAGCTCGACACGACCCACAGGCGGTAAACCTACGTAGACGATCTATAAGTATGGCCCGGCGACTGTGATACGAGCTTGTGATGACTGACGACCATGGCATCTGCAGCAAAGACAGCAAGGAGGGATAGGCCAAGTTTGATAGCGTTGGTGGGGCTCGAGGGGTTTGCGTATACGTCGCCCGATGGATGTCCATCCTTCGTCACAAACGCCTGCAGAGTCTGGATAACCAATGCGACCCAAAATCCAGTTATGCAGAAGAACACGAAGATCGTCCCTGCAAAGATTGGGGTCCACACCACCTTCCAGTTTGGCCTCAAGTCCGGTCTTGGACTTCGCGCTGAGCGGTGCTGGATATGGAGGTAGGTCGACACCCCGAACAGGACGACAGCCATGCCATAGAAGAGACTCTGGACACAGACGGTCGCGAGGCTCACTCTGAGGAGGGTGCTCTCCATGATGAGACGGAAGACGGGAGACGGACACCGGAGCCAACAGAGCAATGATCAAGTTATAATCCGGGTCAACTGCTGATTTGAGTCAAGCACCATGCGATATCACCGGCCACGCACTGTGTGTGCACCGATCTAGATCATCTACTAGATCACCATCTATCATCACATTGACCAGTTGTTTCCGAAGGAGCAAGCTTGCATCCGATGACCGCGACCAGAGTTCGACAGAATACGAGTCACTCGGAGCCTAGTATACCAAGTCGGAGTCCCGAACTCGAAGGATCTTCCTTGACATATAGGCAATGACGTCGAGCAAAAGAGCTGTTTTTGACCCCAAGTGACAGCAAAGTTTGAAGAGAGAACAACAGTGTAGTCGCGTAGGCTCGCCTTGATGACCATTATACAAGAAGCTGAGAAGCTGGTGGGAGCAGATGGAGTGGTGAATTCGCAATTTCGCATTCCGTCCTGCGTACGTAATGACACCAACTCGGTTGATGTGATCAGAATGAGCTGTGTCAGAGCTGGGTACTGGAGTGCTTCTACTTAGTGCCAGTGGCCTCCATTCGCTGACCGTGCAAGTATCTCTATATCTCCCTCAGGCAGCCTGAACAGCTGATTGACGTGCCTCGAGAAATTATATATAGACCGGGAAATCTGTGGGTAAGCTGCTACTCCTTGCTGCTTGCCAACGGTTACATACTCTTCCGAGTCCGAGGACATACATTTTATAAAATCCTCGACGAGCTGTCAATGCATCATCCCCGGATGATTCCCGGCATCAATTTATGCGACAGATAGAGGGCTTTGATCAAGTTCAAGTGATTGCGTCTACATGCAGAGTCTGAACCGAGTTTCAGTAGTTCAACAAGCGAGGCCACATACCGAATCACTCAAGCCTCGAGGGGATTGGAAACATAAGCAAGCTGTATATCTTTATACGACTTTGCAGGCCAAACGGTGTCGCGAATAGAGGGCTGTTGAGTGCTTTGGAGGCCTCTGCCTTTGTAGTAGAGTGCCTGGAGGCACCCTTGGCAGTCAGGTCATCGTTGATGTCCATGACAGCCCAGTGACAGCCCAAGCAGTTACGAACTCGAAGGATCATTGAGCAATGAGCAACGTAGTTATTTGCCAGCTGGGCGGTGGCTGTCAGCGTGGGACTGCCGGGAAGCGCCGAGATGAGTAAGGAAGGCTGACCTTCCAAGCCGCGGAACAGCGCGTAACCCGCCCTACGCGTAGCTCTCACAATGTTGCCAGGCCACAGTGCACATCGTTTGCTCTCTTCCCAACTTCCTGGCACGCGTTCTACTGCTTACCCTTGCGCTGTCAAAGAGACGTGGATCGGAAACCCAAATTGAGTAACAGTCGGACAGATGAATTCAAGTAGTTAACAGCTAAAGTTCGTGAGAAAGCATGTAGATCTCACTGGCCACACTGGCACTTGCAGGCATTTGAAGCCACCAGAATTAGACGAAATCAGATGAGAGGCAGACTCGGAACACATAAAAATCATCAAGATATTGAGGATCAGATAGTTGACTGCAGAGGCGCATGTAGGGGCTGAGCAGCCCGTCGTGATCTACCTTGGAGAGTCAACTAAAAGCATGAAAAGCAGCTTGCTCGCCAATGAGCAAGCTGCAGGTGGCGTTCGCAATCTGGTCGCGATCGCATCCAAATGCGGGGTGAACGGTGGGGTAAGTCAGGGTCCATTCTTCTTTCCTCTCACCATCATGACTGACAACCTTGACCGCATGCGCCTGGAGAACGCTCGCCTGAGGAAGGACAAGGAACAAATTATTGGCGAACGAGATGATTATCTCAGCAAATTTCAACAAGAACGCCTGAAAAATGCGGATATATCTAATCAGCTGCTCGCTTTGATATCAGAGAAGAACGACCTGAAACGACTGAACGACGAGCTGAGGGAAGAGCTCAATGCGTCGTTGGCTGATAAGGTCAGTTTCAGCTGGACTTGATCGGGAATTCTAGATGATAGATACTTATCATGTACGCAGGCGGCCACAGTAAGTCCAGTGAAGCGGCGATTCGTATGCGACCATATCTTTTCCGAATGCCAGAATCTTGACCGCAATGCAAAGGCCCCGCGTATACCACCGGCCAATCCAATAACACCTCCCACGACACCTGCCACCTTGCCAAGGTCTACACCGCAGGTCGTCGTTCCGAAATTGACGTTCATTGCCAAGCCCCAGCCTCGAATAGAGCCTCCGTCCCCGAAAGTCATTGACCTTTCTAATGACGAACCGGGAACTGCACCTCGGACTGCGTTGCAAACGAAACCAATTCCTGAGCCTTCAGCTGAGCCTATTGTGCGCCGAGACGGGGAAGGCGGATACCCAACTGCTGGACCTTCGAAACCTCGCGTCGAAGAACCTTACTTAACTCTCCAGACCCTGTCGTTGTCTTCTTCATCTCAAGTGTCACGACACACTCTTGCTGAAGTGAGCCTTTTCCCACGAATTCAATGGCTTCTGCGCATCTGGAGCTCATGATGAGGTATTAGACACCTGACAGTGACTTGTCAAGTCTTGAAGAGTCTGACCTGTCGAGTCTCGAAGATTCTGACGAGGACGAAGCTTTCGAGCCCCAAGCCGGTGGCCATCGCAAGAGGAAGCGCGTTGATGAACCACCTACGAGGCAGGCGCTCGAAATAAATGAAACGACGACTGCGCCTCTTCCCCGTCAGCCCATCAAGCCAGCATTCCCAGCCTTCAGAGCTCCAATTAACGTGAAAGGCGAACCGATCCCATTGGAGGTGGGCAGAATCGAGAACGACATTGACACGCGGTCTCATGATTGTCCAGCCCTACGAAACGATCAGGAAGCTGCATCTCGAAAATGTGCCCCACTATCCCGTCACGACAACAGAGTTCGTCGTTTCCCGAGACCAGATCAACAAGAGCTTTGGTGGAAGCACGATGACGTTCATCTCTACTCTCAACGCGACATCCAGTATCGATGGCATGCCCATCAAGTGTGTGTGGCCAGAGAACCCTCTCAATCCGCTTGTTGTCAACAGCGTCGGCGCGCCCGGACTGATGTTCGCTTCGAGACACGAGATCTTGACGGGGACGTGGTATGTCTTCTCGAAGCGCATGATCGCCAAGAAGGCGCGCTGGGAGTACTGTGGGTGCTATCAGACGCAAAAGGTGGGTCAGATTGAGGCGGATCAGTTTGCTGGGTTCTCTGAGGAGGTATGCCTTGAGACATGTATGTGGCGGATTGTACTGACTAGGATAACGGTAGGTACAAAAAGCTTGGGGTAGTTTGATTTCCAGGAGTCAGAGCAAGAGCCAGCCTGTGTATGTCAAGATGCGGGTACGGATTGGGTTGAGGAAGATGGGGCTGGATGATAGTCCTGAACGCGTCGAGAAGGAGGCGGCTATCATCTTCAGAAGCAGGAAAGACGAGCATAAGGGTGTTCAGGCATCGCCGGAGGATGTTGTGCAGGCGCTGTGTGCCGGCGAAGAGGTATCTATCCTTGTCTTTCTTTTGGAGGCCTTGTCTCATTCGAACTATAACCTCAAAAGCACATCGACATTCTGCAAATGTGCTGCGTCGGGTACGATCAGGATTTTGTTGCTAGAGCTTCCCAATTGTTCGCCCAGAGGGCTGCACTTGGTGCGGGCCAGGTCAATGGGGAACCGAAGCCGAAGAAACAGAAGAGCAGCAGTGTGAGGAACATACAGACGAGGGAGGTGTCGGGTTCGGAGTCTCAGGACGAGCACGAGGCTTCCCCAGGTCCGATACAGCGATCTGGGCGAGCTCGAAAACCTCGCAGGCTCGTATACGATGATTCTGAGTTCGAGCTCGAGGAAGACTACGAATACTATGTATCCGGTTCCTGATCTTCGTGGATTTCTTGTGTATCGATTCTTGTATTACATTACACTAATTATAGTAGTCTTACTTTGTATGTATGTAGAGCTTTGTGCGCCTGGGAACCCCCAGACGGTACATCAGCTTCGATAAATTCTACAGCAACTTCCATAGATCGTAACTTAGAAGGTAAGTCTTGGCAGTGAAAGATGTTCAAGCACAGTCGTTCTGAGCAAGTTACGTGGGCTACGGCCAAAGGCCCAGTTTCGCGAGCTCGACAAGAACAGAAGGAGACGCATGATTGGGCATTTTCTTCCGAGTTTCCAAGTCGTCTGGTGCTTTCCACCACGGAGACCATGCGCATTTTTCTTGAATGCGCTCCTGAGTTGCAGTCAAATCATCGATCACCGCTTGAAAACGATCCAAGTCTGGAGGATCACTGAGAGACGTGGATATTTGTGTCACCTGGTCAGAATGGCCGTTAGCAACGAATTCAGAAGGTCGCAAACTTGTAAAGCTGACCTGCCAGTCCGTCTCTATCCAGGCCGCGTAGCGAGCCATGAGTTCATAGTTCTCATGTATGGTCGTGGCGTCTGCCAGGTGTCTCTCTAACACCGAATACATGGATTCAAGTGTATCATGTCCAAGCAATACGCTCTCGGAGTCCCATGTGAAGATATGGCGTCTGAACCAGGACAAGGCACGAAATTCGAGATCGACGGTCTCACGGGTCGCCTGCAATTTATGGAACAAGTCTTGACTGAACCTGATGAATTCGCTAGTCCTTGGTAGTATATTTGCTTTGAGATAGCGATGATAATCGCCGTGGCACCTCCGAGTGCCTCCTACGACTTGTCGGGTAGCGATGTCGAGTTCATTCTGAGCCTCGCGAAATGCGCGAGTTAGACGAAATTGTGTGGAAAAGTCTGTTGCGTTATCGCTGAGCTGAAATAGGTGATGCATCTTGGATAGCGCCCGTACGGCTTGGTGATACTAGAAAACGGAGTGAACACACGATCGCAAAGTCACTATGCAAGTCATACCGCTAACGCAGGGCGCTTACCTCCGCTCCAGCAGCCAATTGGGAACAGGTCCAGGGCGGTGAGGGCACTGTGATCGCCACCTTCGAAAGGACCTGTGTATTTGTCTAGCACCTTGTATTTCCCCCACAAGTTCATCACGGCGGGATGCAGTTGACCGTGCTGGAAGAGGTAGTCTCGAACATCGGTCAGACTGAGGGGCGGTGTCAGCGACACACGAATGGCAGACGTTTCGGACGTACGGAAGGCTTCCATATATATAACCGACAAAGCCAGAAGAGGACATGATATCAAGCATATTTGAGGCGTGACGAGCAGTGTCTGTCAACGCCTTCGTGAACGCGAGGGTCCTGTTCTCGTTGATCATGATGAGTGACTCATTGACAGTCCTCCACGGATTGGGCGTTGAAATGATATTGTAAATCGGAATCGGAGGCGGTCTAGGTGATCGAGTGGCCGTTGAGTAGAGATCACGGGGGAGCCATTTTAGAGCTTGCAGTCCGGTGGAAGTCAGCGCGAAGCAGCGTGACGCGGCCAACAGCAGTACTATGAAGATATACGACGAGGGCATGGTGGTAGTTCTCTGCAGATATGTTTGACAAGATGTGGTTAATGACTGAAGTTCAAGAGAGAAGATCTCTGTCACAAGCGAACAGACAGAAACAGATGAAGGATCAGAAGGAGCCACAAATTGACCACATCGGCGCAGTGATGGCCAGATCTCTGTGGATCACGCTTCCCAGACGGAGTCTGAGCATCTGGACCGGTAGTGGAGGGCGAGATTCGGACGTGTCAGTTGTGTCGAAAGCCGTTCGAAAGCGGGGCTTGAGGTGCGGGAGGGTCGGAGAAGCAAGAGAGACGCGACGCCGACGCGCAGCAGGTCGTGGTCGTGGTCAATGATCAACAGTCTCAGTCTGGTCTGAGTCTGAACCGCAACTCTGACTCGGGTCCCGTCACCAACTTGTCTTCTCTCCACCTCCCATTCTCTAAAAATAATGGCTAGTCTTGTGATCAAGCATGGGAACCTGCGCCGAATCGCAAGGTATTGGGAAGCCCCGCTCCTTAGCATTGCACCACCATGATGACCACCGATTTCAACGTTGCCCTTCACGAAATCGCGCACTTGAAAGCGCAATGCACGGCCATCAGCGCCGATAGAAGCGAGTATCTTGGCCAGCTTCAACGAGAACGCCTGGATCATGCCACCGCGACGAGCGACGAGCGAATAAGATACGCGGCGATGCAGAATCGTGTGCTGCTGTTGGACGCAGAGAATAGGGAGCTGAAGAGGCACAAAGTGGAATTGGAGCGAAGGGTGTCTGAATTGGAGGAGAGGATGGGTACGGAGACTCGGAATAAGGTGGGCATTCGTGCGCCTTCCATGTCTTACCGCGAACTCATGTGCGGATGTAGGCGGTATGCTTGCGTTGCAGCACCTTGTGTCTGAATGACGTCAAAGTAGACAATCGAACGTCTGGACAATAGTTGCGATGAGCCAGCATCAGCGCCCTCGACGCCCTTCGCGGGTGGCGTGCATCAGGCTAGTAAGGATGACAAGGAGGGAGGCGACACAAACGGGAATGAACCCAATCTACCGCCTAACGAGGTCATTGACTTGACTGCGGAATACAATGGGAATGGGAACGGCGGACATGAGGTGGGGTTTACTTTAATTCCACTCTAATTTGGCGTTGACTTCCAGTTCAAGGTCCATGATACTTCCATGAGAGACGAGGGCAAACCAGTCCAGCCTGATGATCCACCACGTCCCTCCGACGAGCCGATTGACCTGGAGGACATGGTTCCGGACGCGCCGTGTGTCGCAGAGCAGCGTTCACCGGGGCCTATTGCTGGGCAGAAACGCAAGCGCGACTTACAAGAAGATCATGTAAGTGTAGTTCGAGCTCCCAGCTGTTGAAGCCTACGTAAAGGAACTCATCCTAGCCTCAGGCGTCCTCGCTTACTCTCCCCGTTTCCGTTCCCGAGCACGCGAAACTGCACCTGAAAGACTTCCTCACAAGCGTACAAAGTCCAGGCGTCAAACAGCTTCCCGTAACTCTGACTGTCAGTCTTCTCACTGCCTTTAGCTCAACGCTCATCTACACATACACAGGATCTACACCCTTACCAAGCGTTCTTCAAGAGCCACCTCGCCGATGTTCCTTCCTTGCATATTGATCCACCAGCCATCTACGCGGCAGCTTCTCGCGACGAGCTCAACAAGCAATTCCGATGTGGTACCTCTAACATGACCGCCTTCATTCACGACTCCGCTGCAGGTTTGGGTCTTCGCGCGTTATTCCCTCCACGGGACCTCAACCCCCTTGCTGTAAACCGTCCTGGCGCTCCTGGCCTAGTATTCACCTCGCGAACAGACGTCGTCGACCTGGCACCCTGGCACGTCTTCGTGCAGCACGTCATGGAGGATAAGACGCGCTGGACGTATGGTGGGGAGTATGCCGTCGCGAAGGTTGGTAGAATTCAAGCGGAGGAGTTTGCTCGGTTTCCTCGTCTTGTGAGTGTTTCCACACACGGGTCTGGATAGTGCTAAGCGGTGACTTAGACCCAACTCTCGTGGGGTAAGCTCGTTGCGGAGAAGGACCTCGACAAGGCGTACCTCGCTATGCGCGCGCGTATCGCGCTCCGGAAGAGAGGCCGCGTGGATCCTTTGTCAGATGCGGCTGTGAAGCAAGAAGTGCAGCGCATCGAGAAGGGCAACTGCGTCCCGATTTCGCACGAGGACGTCGTCAGTGCGCTGGTGTCTGGCCAAGAGGTCTGTACTGATATTTGTTTGCCGTGGAATGAGAGCACTCATAGGTCATCACATAGCACATAAACATTCTGCGCCTGGAATGCACGGGGTACAACCACACTCTCGCAGCTCAGATGGGGGAGAAGTTTCCTGTGAAGCCCCCGCGCATTCCCAAGCCTCAGCTACCAAAGCGAAGAATCTTCGTTTTGGCAAGGCCACCACCACCACCACCTGAAGCAAACCTTCGGAGATCGACTCGGATGCGCAAGCCATATCCGAGTCCTGCTTGATTTGAAAGCGATTTCGCTCCACTCTGTACTTGTGTATGATATCTTCACGACGAAACAACATAATACTGCTTCCAAGGCTTGCGCGAGACTGTCGTAACCGAAACTATCGCGGTGTTTCCTGTCGCCGTCCGTCCACTCGTACTAGATGGCTCAATTGACCTGGAACACCTTGCAATGTCCCGAATGGTTGGAAAACGAAAGCTACATAATTTCCATTCCCAAAGGTGATACACACACTGTACCATACCGCATGATTACGACTTGGAAGTACAACAACAATGATGCTGATCCGAAAGGGCAGTTGGGCAGATCCTAGATCCAAAGTGGACGTTGTAACCCGTTCTCCTTTCCTTTACTACAGCTCGACTCATGCACAGCCCGACGCGCCGACTTGTCACAGGGAGTAGCGGGCTGAGAAACATTTGAGGCCGGACTAAGGGCAGCGAGAGGCAGGATGGCAGGTCGTTTGTTGGCTTTGAGGGACGAGACAGAGGGCCTGACTTTGATGGACGACATAGACTGATTGGCGCGTGCACGAGGGACTGGTGTTGGCGTACATGGTACCGAGAACGAGAGCGAAGACGGCGTAGAGTGTGTTGACGGGGTATGCAGATCTTTGTCGAGTTTGAGCGGGAATAATTTGGACGAAGTGGTTGGGTTCGGAAGAGAGACAGAGACTGAACGAGCGATAGGGATTCGGACGGGGATGCGAGAGGCGAAGGAAGGAAGAGCTTTCGGTTGTGGGTCTTTGTAGACGGCCAGCTTAGCCGTGGAGGGCTAAAGACACGTCAGATGTTGTCAGGTGAAATCAGATGGTGCTTGCCTGTTTCCTGACCCGCCGTTGATTCGGCGCAGGCAGATTCGGCGCAGGCATCTTGCGCCTAAGCAGGTCGTTGTACGCCTTCTGCAGCCTCTTGAAGTCCTTGTCGTGCGCCGCAGCCTCCTTCTTCAGCCTCCCATTCTCAGTCTCGAGTGCCTGAACGCGCAGGTGCCAGATCGCATCCGATGGCTGGGGCGATGGCGAAGGTATTGGCACTGTGAGCGGAGACAGGCGCGGTGTAGAGAGCATAACGATGGCAGAGGGCGAGATGATAACTGGAGGAGAGCTGCAACTGGATTTCAGGCGGGACAAGTGCGCGTCGAAGGTGTTTTCCTTGGATTTGCGGCCTCTTTGGGAGCGAAGGAGGTCCTTGAAAGCTTTCATGGCGCTGAGCGAGGCGATATGGCGGGCAAATGAGCGTGAACGAAGGTTTGGTAAAGAGCGTTGATGGTTTGGGATAGAAACGTGATCGTGGCGCAAGTAATTTACAGGTGGTCAGATTGGGTTACGTACATGAGACCCGCTACTAATGCAAGCAAGAGAAAATTTGGATCGACGACTGGATAATGTACAGAGAGTATCTGGATTCTTTATCTACATAATTTCGATTTCGCTCACTGCGATAGCTTGACACTTCTATTATCTGGCACAATGGATTCTGAATCTTCGTTGGGGAAGCTTGTGTTCTGGACGACGTTCACTCGTACAGTGCGAAGCTCGTGCTGATCCCGCATAGTCGAGATTAATGTCGTCGTATCCGTGGCAGTCTGAGCCCATCCCAGCCCCACTCTGACGTTGATGAGCAGAGCTGCAATGGCCGACATGTGTCCAATGGTATCGATCACGAAGAACTGAAGCACAGAGTGGGACACGTAGATGACCAGAAAGCCGATGCTCCAGACACTGTCGATACGAGCGTTCAGCATCCCTACCCGGAGGAAATCAATTGAGAAACTTACGCGTAGACTGCAGCGCTCTCAACTATGATCGCTATAACAGACTGAAACGAAGTCAACGGTCATTCATGGTGTGAGGAAAGAAATGAAGCCTCTCACTGTGAGCCTTCTGTTACCGTCACCGTACTCGGCCACTATTCTGTTGATGCGCCATATACGATATGTAATCATGACTGTTGATGGAGAATACAAGTAAGTCTCAACATTCAAGCAGAAGCGCGAGGCGATGACCTGTACTGTAGACGTTGGTGCTAAATCGGGGGTATACATATAAGTGTGCAATCTTCAAGTGGTCTGGGACATGTTTTCTCACCCTATTGTGAAACCAATGTCAGAGAGAATCCAGCGGCCGGCGGCTGACGCGAATATATCTTCGCCGAGACGATACTGTCCTTGTGTTGGGCGCTCTACACGATATCGCCATGAAGCTTCTTACATGGACAAATGCTTTGATCAAGCCCCCAGTACAGACTTTTGGCAAACACTTGGTCAGAACAATAGCATACGACTGTACATACCGGTAGATTGACTCACTGATGAGCGCAGTAAAGGTTACACACGGCAAAGCAATGACCGCTCTGTCATAGTTCCACACGACCCACAATCGGTAAATCTGCGTGCGTGAGATCAAACGCTTTGTGCGAAGAAGAGTCGCGCTTCAAACTCACCACCATTGCGTCTCCGAAGAGAATAGAGCAGAGAACAAGGGCGGACTTGACGACGTTGGTGGGCTGTGCAATATCCGCATAGAACGCCTCTGGCGCGTTCCCATGATCGTGGAGTTTGAAGGCTTGGAAGAGTCTGATTATCAGCGTAATCCAGATGCCAGTGACGCAGAGGAACAAGAGAATGGTGCAGATGAATATTGGGGTCCACAAGGGACCGTGAGCTGCCTTCAGCCAGGAAGTGCCTCGTTTAGAGTGCCTCTGGAGGTGAAGGTAGGTGGAGACAAAGAACAGGATGGCAGCTATGCCATAGAGAGAACTCTGGATACAGACGGATACCAGGCTCACGTCAATGAGGCTGATTGCCCCACCATACACCATTGAGTGGAAGGTTAGTAGTGAAGGCCTGATACTTTCAGGCTCTTCCAGTAAGAATCTGTTATAAGTAGTCTCCCTTAGTCAGCCTACTATAAAGCCGCAACAAGTTCCGTTTATAGTAGTCTGATTTCATTCGCGCATGCGATACCGGTACTCAGCATTCATCCTAATCGGGAAATACGAAAAAGGAAATTTGACCCTTCCATTGCCTCTTGCTCATAATAGTGCCCATTTCTCTGTCCAATTCATCAAATTTAATCATGTCTCGAACACCTATCTCTATCTCTGCAAGAGCTCTGTGCAAGCACCGAAGGATGTGCAACATTGGAACCCATTGATTCTCTCATCTCATATCATGACCTGTTTGGGTCAACAACTTGACGATTGAGATGTGGCAGTTACGAAAGCGTACGATAGACATGACCACGAATATCGGATATGTTAGGATATATTGAATATAATTGTATCCGACATTCGAAAATATTTGAATACATATCTTAGGATAGGATAGAATGTAGAATATCATATGAATGTCAAATGTTCACTTTTGAAACAAACATTTGAAAACTGTTAATAATAGTAATAGTATTACATGTCTTATAGTACATATGAAGGTTTGTTTCACATTTATAATCACTCTATCATTGTAACTTGCTAAGATTTATGATTCTATACTATTATCAATAAGAATATACATAGATATATATGAATGTACTCGAATATATTCAAATATATTCGGAAATATTCGAATGTATCATATTTTCAAAGGATAGAATGTCGAATGTCTATTCGAATACAAATATCTGGCTTTGGGGTGCACATATTTGTGGTTAGGATGTAGGATACATCCGAATAGACATTCGTGGCCATGTCTAGCGTACGATAGGATGAAAAGAATCAAAGGAGGTGCCATGACGCGTCTTCGACGCGCAGGAGATGGATTGAACGCAAACTACTTGGGCAAAGTTGGTCGAAGACGGAAGGTCACATGTGTCGGCAACAGCCGAATGGCGACTACCGGTATCGGTAGCGCGATGAAAACTAGACTATGTTATAAGGCAGAAGAGGCTGTTCAATTGACTGAGTGGACGAAGAGATTGCCGTCAGCGGGATGTTCATCGTTCAGAGAACAACTCGTAGCTCGGGTAGTGATCCGTCTGTGCATTTTTTCTCGGTGCGCTCGCGTCACACCGAGAAAGCTTCGCGTTTTAGACAGCTCGGAACAACGCACCTTGGGATGTATTAGTCCGAGGTATATCTGTGCATGGTCGTTGTATTGAGGCCTTCGGGGGTGTGAACATACAAAGCAGAGCGGCAGGCAAAGAATGCTGCTCAGTTGGACGAGCGGATAAAGAGACTGCCGTCAGCGTAGTATTCATTGTTCGGGAGAACAACACGAAGCTCAGGCAGAGATCAGTTTAGACATTTTTTTGGGGCGCTCCCGTCATACCGCGACGAGATGGCATCGCGGTTTGGACAGTCCGGAACATTGCACCTTGAAATGTATCAGCCGGAGGTACACTACCTGCGCATCTCTTGTTACAAGTATCGAGGATGTAGATACCGGGGCAAGAGCTCGGGGAGACATTGCCATGATGATGGGGCGCAAAGCTCTGCCAGTGCCAGTGCGGCAGTGCCCGCTCAGTGTGACGCGGACATGTGATCATGACATTGTCACCAGCCGTTGCCCCGGCAGACTTGTCTTTCTCGGTCTGTTCTTGCTTCCACCATGATTTGATACTCGTATAGGGAGTCAGGATTCTAGATCCACCGGTTCATCAAGGCCATGCGGAGTCATGGGTTGTACCTCTCGGAAGCCGGGCTGGGTGGGGACACATTCTCAGTGCACTTCGTGTCACTGTGGAACCCGTGTGGAACGGGAGATCGTTGAAGTCCGAAATGTCATGGCCTATCTACCCGAGCTCCCTCTGACTACCACACAGCAAACCTGTCTCACCTGGAGAAGTCCTCCAGTCGACGACTCGCTATTCTTGTGCGAAATCATAGAATGGAATGCAGTCAACAATAAGGATCACCCGTTCTTTGCATATCCAAACCTAGATTAGGACAATTTGCCCCATCTCATCGTGTATTGATAATCGTAAGTTACAAGCATTGTTTGTCAAGTACACAAAAAGTTACATATGTGATGATGAGTTGAAAACGTTGCCCTCTTGGGCGAAAAACGTAGGAAGCAGATATCTGTATGCGTCGAGGTCTTGAACAACCTGTGTGAATTGCTGTAAAACATGCCTGGGGTCAGCTGCATTTTTGGAATGCATGTTGGCGGATGTGACTAGTTCCTACAAGATCCGACGGTCAATAACGACTCTTCGTGAAGTGATAGCACTGTGGGGCGTACTCTGAAGGCCTGTGATCTTCTATGAAGCTCCCGGACAAAGCCGGAAAGGGTACTCAGAGAGGCTTTGGTGGTCAAGAGGATTTCTTTGCCTTTGGTGGCATGAACACAGTCCTCCTTCTGCCAATCCGCAAAGCTGAATGTTCTTATGACCAACAACGAGAAGATGCGCCGCCATTCATTGTCAAGTATTGAAAAGGCGTGGATATGAGCTTTGAACATGTTGCTGACACGGACCGCCGTTCCTTGAGCCAAACTGAAATGCTCAAGAGCTTGATTGAGGCGAGCCTGGTAGCGCAAGATGTCCTCTTCCGTTTGGAGAAAACTCTGGTCAACGTAGCGTACGAAACTGTGCCATTCATGCCATTCATAGGTGTCATGGCTCCGAGCCTGTATTCCCAGTAGCTATTGCGAACAAGTAAGAGGCTGGCATACTGACAGCGATTCAAGCATACCATCATAATGTAGCGCTGCAGAAAGGTTATTCCATGGACACCCAGGTCGTCAAGGGAGTCGACTGCTGTTTCCAGCTCAGCATGAAGGTCTTGCAAGCCTAGTCCAATGATGTGACCATCTTCAAAGTGGGAAAATGCTTCAATGTCATCTGAGAGTACGAGGATATCCATATTGACCGAGCGGAGACTAGCTATGGCACTTCCGTTAGCTAGAACGACCAGGCGGTGGGCAATGTCATATGTCTTCTGTGCTGTTCCATAGAGATCGTCATAGACACTTGTTGCCCCGTGTTCGAATTCGTGGAATGGCGTCTCTACCTCTTGTACATCGAGCTTCGAGTCAAAGCATTGGGCAAAGTTTGCGTAGATATATGTGGCGGCATTGGTCAAAGTGGTGAGATATGTGGCGGCATATATAGGAACCGCTGCGGCACTAGTCCAGATGGTGGAAGTCACTGCCTTTGCAGACTGATGAACATCGCCTGCCAAAATGACAGCCAGAAGCAAAGCTGAAGCTAGCATGAGAAGACCAAGAGAGTGGAGCATGCCCGACAGAGCATCCAGATGGCCTGAGCCTTTGAGTCACGATGAGGCGTCGTGCAAGATGCGTGTTTGTACTAGAGACTCACGGCGGAATGAGCAGACCAGTGGCTGCGAGCGCGTCTCCGGCAAGGTCGAGGAGGCAGTCGGAATAACACGGCCCCAGACAGACTTTGAAGTGTCATCAGGAGCATTGATCTCGAAGGGAACACTCGGATCGCTGGGTCGCATGTCGTGAAAGTCGGCAAAGTGAAGTCTTGGTGTGAGGTGGAAGAGGATAGAGATAGGAGGATAGTGACGATGTGATGAATTGGTCGAACTCTACTGCTTTTATAGGCCACATAGTTGTAGATCCAGGAACGAGTCTCCCTGGGGCATGGAGTCTCCTGCGAACAGTGTGATCGGCGTCTCAAACCTATTCAATCTCCGACTGTGTTCACACACCTTCCACATCGTCGCTCTTGAGTCTTTTGTTCTCAATTTGTGGCTGCTTATGATCCTTCATCTGCTTTTGTCCGGCTGTGATGCCGATGATCCTTCGGTTCCATAAAGACGTGATGGGCGCCAGCACCGATATCGAATCCCACTTGTCACCATGCACACGCCACATATTTTCTTTGCTTGCCTCCTGCTCACTACATGGCTGTGCCTTACCCTGCCTTCTGTTTCTAGCAGAGTCAGTGCTCTTAGATGGCTTCTTTTTTATCTCCACTCTACCACTACATACATACCCAATCCGCCTCCAAATTACGCGACAGGATCTGGCCCTCTCCCCTGGAGGACTTTCAATGAATCCCTAGCCATGGTCTCCGAAAATAGGACGTTGGCCTTTACCAGGGCACTATCGGAGACTGCTCACCATGCCTCGAACATGGTCAACATCATGTCCTCCTCCGGCCTGGTAACTTTCATATATCGAACAGTATTGTGCGTACATTCATTATTTGAAAATTTAGTTCATGAGCGCCCATTGCTGACAAGCACTCAGGCTCGAGGGAGTCGACGATTACCTCTTAGACAACGGCATCCGGCATCCTGGCGTTAGAGCACTGCAGATAGAGTTTCAAGCACTTGGTTCATACAAGCCTCCTTTCGAACGAGGCCTCAACGACCCGGATCAATTCAGTGCCATGAAGGTTTTCCCTCGGAGTTGTTGGGACAGACGGACAGCCGCTGGGTACTGGCAGGTACGACTTGTGCAAACCTCCATGAACGCTCTCTGAACCTGTTCAGTATACCAGGGGTCTGAAAGCACTATCTCGTATGCGCCGCTTATTTGAGCTCAACAAACAGGAAATGGACTTCCGCAGTCGCCTTGATCTCACCCGCGCCTTTCGTGAGACCCAAACAGAGCTGGACTTGTCCACGCAAGCAGTTACTGATAGTGCGCGAAAGTGCTATGGGAATTTTCATCAGTACCTCGTAGCAAACATGCTTCCCCTAACCGATGAATTCATCAGGCTCACCAAGGGTCTGTTCCAAAAAGTGACCACGACAAGAAACGAGGTCAATGCTGAGTTTCGCGACTTGCCTTGGTACAAGCGCCACCTCTTCTACACATATCACACCGATGCTGTTGTGCGCGCACGAGCCGTGCTACAAGCAGTGCACTCCGTGATGGAAAGGTTTATACAAGACGCGACGACCATTCATACAAACTACGAGCTCATGGCGCGCTACGCGCTCTGGCTGGAGAAAAGTTGGGAGGTTCGACTCAGTGTTCTACGGCTGTAGTAATCTTATTGATATGTGCCCTCGACAGGTGCATCTCGTGCCCGCAATGCTGGAAGATCCGCCAGACCTGGACCGCTTGCAAACGGTCATCGATGAACTGACTGCGGCCCGGGACCATCTTCTGGAAAAATCAGACGAATTTGTTTGGACTGACGCCCCGGTTGACATGGCCGCTCGTAAAGCAATGCCATCGCGTGCTTCTCCCTCAGTTCTGGTTGAGCTCGCAGAGCTCGGACTTTGGCCATAGCCATCATTGGACCATTAGGCTCCCATTTCTACATACTCAAGCCATCTCCTCCCGTCAGTATGATTTACACTTTCTTGCCCTCGAATTCTTATGCTCTTCAGGTCCCTATTCAACATCTTCGCACAGACGGGACAGAACGCTTCTTTAGGTTCTGGTGAACAGGTAGCTCGGCAGACTTCAACATACACCGCCTATAATGCTACATAGAGATAACGATCATATTCTTCTCCTCCTCCACTACCACGAGCCTGTTCATCACTTGATCGCTGCCTCCGCCGCACCATCCTCTCTGTCATCATTGTCATCCTATTTCGCACAAGTAGGAGAATGCCTCTGCCTAGTCAGAGATCTCCATTGGCAACTGACAGTGGACAGAGCACAAGGAGACAGTTACGAACCATACCTCCCATACTGTACTGTACTGACATATGTTATGCAGGAATCCACTTGATAAACGAGTCAATCATATGCATATGCAGTGATCACGCTTTCTTCCCATGCTCACCTATGTAACGCCACAACGAGCACTGCCACACCGACACAGTGCGAGTCAGTCCGCCACGGAGCTGCCGATAAGTAAGCAAGGAGCTCGAACGTCTCACGAACGCCACAGCGAGCACCGCCACCCGACGATGCGAGTCAGCCCGCCACGGAGTGCCGATCAGCAAGGAGCTCAGATGGGCGATCCGCTCGAAGCTCAAGCGAAAACAGCGGTCGCCACAGTATCATCCCTTCATACTGTTTCTGCCATCGAGTCCGGCGCCAAAATCTCTGTGACTCTGAGCGCTCAGCGCTCTCGAAACAATTGATGATTACTAGGCATGTATTACATGAGAGCTAATGTTATGTCGTAGTGTATTAAGGAACTCTCCGCTTCTGTGATAGATAGTCCATTAGGCAATCAAGTGGCACGTCCGACACAAAACCTCTGAGCACTTGGCCCAGCGTATCGGCCTTCCTACGGCCAACGACGGTAGCGGCATCTCAACGTCGTCATGATCTACCATCAAAGCATCAGACACGAAGATCACAATTGTCCGAGCTCAAAAAAAAGTACCTTGTACACTTAGTGTGAAATCCTCCAATGTATCCCTCGTCTTCTCCAACAACTTCCTCAACGATTCTACATCGCCGAGAGTGTGCACGCGCACCTCTAGGCGCCGGAGCGAGCCCAGATTGAATATACACGGATTCGCTAAGACGGCATCAAATGTGTCTGCGGCGTTCGACCGCCACCGGCGGCAGTCCAGCGTCAGCGAGTGCAATGGTGGTCCGGGTAGCCCGCACGTACACGCGAGGCCGCACGGGCTCTGATCGAAGGTCTCAAAAGTGAGGTGCTTCAAATGCGGCAGCGGTCGCAGAAGCGAACATTTTCCCGTCATGTCGTGGATCAGGGAGGTGAACGCAAGTGATGTTATGCGATTCGATGGGGGAATGAAGGTCTCGTTGAAGCAGTGCGACCGATATGGGTCACTGAGACGCAGGGCGCGGAGGTTTGGGAAGGCTTGGAGCATGGGTATCATGGTCTCGTTGAGAGGATATCCGTTCGCGAATATTACTTCGCGGACGTATCTGAGCAGAACAGGAGGAAGTTTGTCATACAGGGTCTGGAAGGTGATCCAGTTGATGGGACCGATGGTGTGCCATAGGTGCGCGCGACAACGCGGCAGAAACGCGTGGCAGACATTGGCGCAGACCTTGAGGGAAGGCCTGTCGTCGGCAAGTTGATCGACTATACAGTCGATGAGCTCTTGAGGGAGAGAGCGGAAGTTGGGGTAGGAGAGAGACCTGGAAAAGAGCAATGTGAGTCCACAGGAGTCAGAGAACGCCGATGAGACCTACTTGAAGTAAAATGTGGTCAGGAAGACGTCCAGCATTGATGAAGACGATATTGCGCGAAATAATGCGAGGAGTATAGATGGTGGTGAGGGTACAAGTTGATAGACGACGGTCGACGGTATATAGGCAGGTGAATATTCCATTTCGGGCACGAGCAATTGACTGGAAAGTGGGGATCCGGGGGTGGCTGATATAAGTGATCGGAAAGGCAGCAGGTGAAATTGGGGCTGCTACACTGAGTGAGAGCCGAAACTCTGCAATGTGAAACCCGTCGCCTCCGAAATATGGTGCTGTAAACGCCATGTACCTTTCCTGGGGCGAAGTAAAGGGCATTGCCTTGACGGCTGCGGGAGATGGCTGAGAGATCGACTCTTTTGTGGTCGCCTGAGTATGCAGCGGGGCCGGTCTGGGCTCCCTGCCCGAGGCCACCATAGCAGTCCACCACAGCAAGCTCCGTCTGACTTTAAGTGTACTGGTCCTCGTCTTCGCCATCACCGTATTGACCGGCTGCGGACACTTCGACCTTGACGATCATCTTCCAGGGAATCAAAACCTGGCCGACGTAGCGCCCGTTCAAATTCTCGACGCGCATCTCTGTCTCGTGGGTGTGCCGTACCTCCTTGTCTAGCTCAGACTCGGCCTCCTCCAGGATCACCTCCATTCTGTCTGGATGCTCGTACGCGTGCACCAGGCGGAACTCTTCCGCGTTGACCAGGACAATGTTGAGCGGCTGGTCGGTGCCGGCAAAAGTACCGAGGAAAATCCTGCCTTCATTGGTCGTGATGCGTAGGATCTGGCGGAGAAGGGGTGTAAGCAAGTCGGCCATCGTTGTCGAGATTGATGTTGGTGGTGGTCGGAGTGCAAGGGCAACTTGATGATCGGCGAGCACGTTACTCTTCCCTTCTTTCATTCAAAGCCGCCTCAGAGCGACATCGCGATGGATGGATCCGCCTCTTTCTAGCCAAGCAGACTTGAGTCCAGCGGCTTGCTATCGACTACCACTGCTTTGCATGTTCCGCGGGCTCACTGGAGGTCACTTGAAAAATCGACACCACTGAATAACACTCGAAGTACGCACCTGTCGGAAAACCTACGCGACCCTTCCTCTACAATGGCTTTGGCACAGAATAAGTAAAAAGCTTCGCTCAGCAAGGGTCAGGCCAGGATCTATCCTTAGACACAGAGCTACATGATATCGGAACTGGTGTCTCTTAGAGCTCATGACGTTGAAGGCCAACGTTTGGATGGCACTAACAATGTCTAATCTCACATTATTCTTCTCAAGCAACCACATGTGCGACCTCCATCTTTCATGATTCACTTTGATATAGTTGTGTAACAGGAAAGGTAGGCTTCTTCAGTGCCTCAGACCTTTCGATCACTCATTTATCAACCGGTTCATTGAGTTCACGATGAAAGCCATCATCTTCTCATGGTAAAATGCCAGTGAAACGACGATTTCACATGGCGAGCTTGAACCACGGTGCGATATGACCCGGCTTGACTTCCGATTGAAATTGTTGGGACTGCGAAAGCCCTCAGGTCCTCCAAGCTTCGATCGTTATTGAACTGCATGTCAGGTCAATCAGGCTAGGATTGAAGTCATTCCCAGACCGCGTTGTTCTGACATGAGTTAAGCCCTGTCTTGACTCTCGGTAAACAAGATGTAGGAGGGTCGGGTTCAAGTTGTCCTTGCTCTCTTGTCAAGGTCGCTGAGCTTAGGGAGTATGACCACCGGCACGCCTGTTATTGCCACGGATCTATGGGCTGACTCACCTCACGTTTACATTGGAGGTCCTTGTACTCGCTCCCTCGTACACCCGCGGCATGCATGTACATATGGTCCTCGTACCGTATGAAGCGCCCTCGGGAATCTCCTAGGCGGTACGTCGGTCCTTTTGACCCATGAACTTCACAACTGACCTCTTACCAGTGGTATCAATGTACAATGTACCTTCGATTTCACCAGAGCTTACAGAATAAGTTGTTGACGAATTTCACGACGACCGTTCCTTCCTCGAGGCACGTTCGCTCGCCTCGCGCTGTTCCTTCCCTGTTGTCGTTTCTATCTATCTAGATTACTTAGTCCGGGTCATTGGGGCACAGTCCAAACACAACCGGAAAGTCTTTCGTACACCTTCGTGAAGTCGCGTCTACGCCATCCTGGGCACCAGACTTGTTCATTCAACCCTACGCCCCGTACTGTCCCGTAACCCGAAATTTTCAATCGTTGCATGTTCGTGCGTTGTCCGTGCGGGTCAATATCTACAAACCAGGTGATACATTCACGCCTTGATACTGTGCGACTCTGCAGCAATCGACTCGACATCTTCGTTGGTATCCTCGTTAGGGTAATGCACGTTCTGTGCCACCTCCACCCGTACACTTCGCAATTCGTGTTGCTCCCGGAAACTCGACACCATGTCCGTTGAAGTTAATGCCCAGCCCAGTCCCACTCTTGTATTGATCAAAAGTGTAGCAATGGCCGAGATGTGTGGGATAGTATCCACGACAAAGAATTGGAGGTCGGATTGGAGCTGATACGTCACGAGGAAGGCGATGGTCCATACTCTGAACGTTTGAGTGTTAGCATAGATGATGAAGAGGCAGCTGAAATAACACGAACGTGTAAATGGCCGCGCTCTCGATTATCGTTGCCACGATGGACTTGTGGTCATGTTCAGCTAGGTCGGCGGTGAGCAGGTGCGCGAGAGTGCTCACCGTGAGCGCCCCTCCACCGTACTTCTCTGTGAGACGGTTGATCTTCCAGATGCGGAATAGGATCATGCCTGGACGCAGTCAGTCTAGAGACAAAGCATTTGTAGGTAGGGAGATAACAACCTGTACAGTAGGTATTTTCGCTGAATGACGGTAAGCACAGCTCAACGGTGAATTTCAAGGTTGTCTTACCAGATGCTAGCAATGACCGCACATCTGAGCCATATTGCAGCCGTTGCCGCGAAGACGCTATTCGTATGAGGCTGTCTTACTTGAGTGGATGATTATACTGAACGCCGCACTAACTTACGCGAGCAATTTGATCTACAGTTCCGATAACAGAAACTTGAGACTAGGATGAGCTTTATTTCTCAGGAGATGATCGTCTGCGTACCAAGAAGTGCGGTCATGGTTAGACACGGAAACACAAGGACAACTCTTTTGTGATTCCAGACCACCCACAGGCGGTAGATCTACACAGTAATTTGAGACAGAGCCTCGTAACCTCAGATTGGCCTCAACAACTTACAACCATGGCGTCGGCAATCATAATGGTGGCAAAAGCGAGTACAGTTTTGGCCACGTTACAAGGCTGCGAGGGATTCGCATATACGTCGACCGATGCAGTGCCACCTTTGAAGGTCGCGAATGCTTGCAGGAGCTGGATGACCATGACGATCCAGAATCCAGTGATGAAGAAGAATACAACGATTGTCCCGATGAAGATGGGCGTCCACAACGCTCGTGAGCCCGGCCTCGAGACTGGAGTCACGGAGACAAGGCGGAAATGAAGGTAAGTCGAAACGAGGAAGAGGACAACGACCATGCCATAGAGGACACTCTGTATGCACACGGTCGCGAGGCTCACTTTGATGAGAAGACTGGCCATGATCAAAGCAGCGTATGGTGAGCGGTGGCAAAGAGCAATGGACGACTGCTGTGTGTGTCTCTTATGTATGGTCTGAAGTAACCTTACGTCGATACAGCGTTTCCATACATAGATCAGTCCTCGGGTTGTTCAGCTGGGCACGCACGTAGAAGCAGATTAGAAGTTTGGCAACTTCATCATGATTCTGTCAACGGCAAGATGCATCACTGGCAGCTACTGCTAGGCAATATCAGTGATACTTGATCTGTGATGAAAGAGGAACATGCACGAGCAAACGTCTGAGGCCTGGGACATGTTTATGAACCAAATGATGTTTCGCTGTGATAACGGCTGTATAGCCGGTGAGAAGAGAACCTTGAAAAGAGCACGGGGCGAGGAACACTTTGAGAAGACCGCGCAGAGCGGAGTAGATGATGGAGCGTATGTCTGTGAGAATGAAGCTGTTATGAGGCATCGAGGTTGTATATGTACCGGTACCGTATAGACTTGGCTGTCGGCGATAACAATGCTCGGCAGAGCGGCTCCTTTCGTCGGCACATTATGTAAGTAATGAGATTCATCATCATTCATCGCTGGTCAAACTGATGCACAGTTCTCAAAGTCGAGAGAGTTCCAGTCGCGCTCCACAGTCGGCACCAGGCTGTGAGTAGGTTAGCTGGCCCACAATCTCCATATCTCAGTCATGTTTGAACTTCTCTAGCTCCCGCTGTCATCGACCTCGGTCCTGTCTCAAGAGCCCTCTTCTAAAGTTCATCAACGTACATCGCACTGATACCGAAATGTGAACATAAGTCAAGGAAACGCATGTTGATTATATCGGGACATGGTTCCAAACGCATCGCGCATTGGTTAAAGCTCAGCTTTTCATGCCTGCGTAGGGGCTGTCATGGCGCGCTTTGTGACTTAATTCAGCGTATCAACGTACACTTATCAGCATCCTTGAGATGAGATCTCAGTCTGAGTGCGTGCTTCTCTTGTTAACTGACGGATCATCTTGCGGTACACTCAGAAAAGTTGGATAACATTGAATACATACGCACCAAGGGCATATGTTACCATCAGATTTCATGAAGCCATAGTTGACAGGAAGTGAGGACGAGGCATGTGAGGGGCTTACCTCACAAACTTTCCTTTCTTCCGGGTGCGAAGTCAAGTAAGCAGCTCCATCGGTCATTAGCGTCACTTCATGATCATGGGGGACTTACCTCTCGGTCTCTTTACTACCGGGTGCAAAAGCCATTGAGCGGTCGTTGACGCTCTTCAGCTGAGGAGGACTGCTTGAGACAGATGTAAACGTGAGCTGCCAGTGTTCGAGCAGTTTCACCGATTCAAATGACACATGTGACATGAAAAGGTCCGGCGAAGCCGCGAAAGCTCGGTAAAGCGAGTTTCTCCCTCTTACCTAGGCATCAGACGGCGCAAAACGCAGCGGCATGTCCCGGGGCTTATTGTCAACATTAGTAGACGCAGGGTCCAAGCGTCTTCGAGGCGGCGCGTCGTACATGCTGGTTGAGAGTGAGTTGGTCGCTCATCGCCAACAGCCTTGCGGGAGGGCCCCCTCAGCTCACAGGCGTAATGGCGCGTAGAGCTGAGCTGTATGAGCGTTGCCGTTATTGTCAACGACGGCCGATATTCGAGAGGGAAGTGCGAACTTACAGTCTTACAGATCATGAATTGCGCTTTGCGAATCCAAAGCTGCCCTAGATCTAGGCTCACATAGAGATAATACCGATGCACAGCTAAAGGATATGAGCAAGATACAGTCGTGGTCATATTACGAGTCTGCAGATCTGAAGAGCTGTCTGGAATTGAATTCAAAGGCTTTAGTCGGGCGCTCACAGGGTTGTGTGGGAGCCACGGAAAATAGTATCCTAGGCCTGTTCAGATCTCGCAGAATGCTGTAAGCCATTCCGCCTCGAAGATCCGATACCTTGACACGTCCAGGTTGCTGACAGTGACTGGCAATTTCACGGCGGAAGTATATGTATATTTTTCAAATTCAACTTGATCGGCGGGGTAGCTCAGGACCACGTACTCGGCTGCTTCTTTCCTCCTGCCGCCATGGACGACGAGCTCGCCCGACTGCGCCAGGAAAACGCACGCCTCAAAACGGACAAAGAGCAAATTAGACACGAACGGAATCAATATCTTACTCAATTTCAACAAGAACGGACGAAGAATGTCGAACTCTCTAATCAGCTGGTATCCTTGGTATCGGAGAACAACGACTTGAAACGAACAAACGACGAGTTGAAGGCCGGGCTTGGTGCTGCAGTGGCCAAGAAGGTATACTTAGCAAGTGCGAATGCATCCGCCACCTTGATGCTGACTGTATACAGGCACCCACAGTGGGTCCAGCGACCCGACAGAATGTATGTATCACTCTCCCGAGCAGATGCGATACGTGACCTGGCTCATAGGGTCCACCTGTTGCAGCAGCCAAGTCAACTAAGTCCTCCGCCAAACCGGACGAACGAAAGCCAGTGCCTCGAGCATCTGTCGAGGTAGTAATTCCCAGATCGAAGACCTCTGCCAGACCTCGACCACCGAAATCTTCTACGGCTGCCCGCAGTCCACCAATTGAGATCTCAGATGACGAGTCAGATGTTCCACAGGTATATACCACTCCATCTTCAGTGATGACACTCTCAGTCTGCTCAGCGTTCTCGCCCTATTGCCATCCCTCAACGTACCGTCAAACGAGAAGATGTGTCGCAGTCTGCACTTGTAACATCCAAACCTCACGTGGAACCTTCGGCATCCCAGACCTCATCCTCGCATCGAGAGACTCGAACAGAGACTGTCGCACTCGAAGTCAGTTGGTCGAATCTCTTGGTCAAGGAACACGATCTTACCTAGTTTGACACATAAGACCACATCGACTCCTGACGTTGATCAGATGCAAGTGGACGCCGACCTACATCCGTGGAGTCCTCAGCCTCGGGACATGAAGAGAAAGCGCGAAGACGACTCGGAGCCTGAGGTACACTTTTTCTTTATTAACATGTTCGATATGCGAATTGACCTAGGATGAAGGCTTCTCTATCTAAGCGACGAACGGCTTCATCTTCCGGTTCGTCCAAACCAGCGAAAGCAGAATCTCTGGGCCAGGACGACAGGGAGGAAAACACAGTGACGGTGAGTGACCGATTGTTATTCCAATAAAAGTCTGAGACGCTGGACAGCCCATCACGAGCTTTCTTCGAGGAGATGTACCGAAGTTCCACACTCCCCTCTCCCAGCCCAAGGAACTTGTCGTCTCAAAAGAGCGCTTCCAAAAGCTCTACGGAGGCGCCCCGCAGGGGTTGTGCTCTGTGCTCAAGCGATCCCCACACCCCACCTACGGGCGCATACGATGTGCCTGGCCAAACAAGATACTCAACCCATTTGTCCTCGATGAAATAGGCGCTTCCAGCCTGGCGTATTCGTCGCGAGATGAGATTCTAGATGGGGTGTGGTACATCTTCGCAAATCGTCAAGACGAAAACAAGCACTCACGGTGGCTCTATTGTGGGTGTCATGAGACAATACGATTTGGTCGTATTGAGGCCCACGAGTCTGCCGGGTTTACTGCAAAGGTGAGTGCTCTATCTCGGTAACTTACGTCTCATGGGCTTTCTGAACGCGAACAGGCCCAAGATAAGTGGGCGAACGCGATTATGACGAAGAAGCGTATAATGGTCTATGTGGAGATGCGTGTTCGTATATGGCTTAGGAAGATGGGGCAGGCAGTAACTCCGGAGCGGGTACAGAAGGAGGCTGCGATCATACGCAAGAGTAAGAAGGCTGGGCGTACAGGCATTCAAATCTCCAAGGCTGATGCCATTGATGCACTCTGTGCTGGCGAGGAAGTAAGATTGCCACTTGACCGCGGCATGACTCTCTGTTGACAACTTTCTCAGCACATCGGTGTTCAACTGTTACGCTGTGTCGGCTACGACCACGATTTTGTTGCCAGAGCTATCCGGGACGGGGTGCTGGACGAATCGGGAGGAACAGTGTCCCGTAATGCTGGCCACAAGCAATCGGAAACATCGGAATCAGAGTCAGAGTCAAAACGCATTCCCGAAGTGCCTCTCACTCAGAGCTCCAGGCGATCCAAACGCGCCTCAAAGGCGTACTGCCAAGTCATAGAAAGCTCCGAAAGCGAGCAATAGCCCGATTATATACTTACCCTTACCGCCATTACCATTTCTTGTCGGGTTTTTGTAAGGTAGATCTGATTGGTATCTTGTATTCTTAGCTTGTGCCTTACCGTGTATCCACTTATGATTTACCTATAGTATCTATCAGTGTGATGTATGTATACTAAGCGAAACGATTGAAATGGAGAAGCATGCTGCAGAAACGCCACCAGGATCTGGGACGCGATGGATTATGAAAGCTTACCGGATGCTGTGTAGTACATATGCTGACGTGGTCCTGGCTTGCAGATAACCTCTGAAGGTTATCGTTTCCTGCAGAATATCTTGCATGGTATCTTGTTCCTGAGAAACATTTCTGGCGATGTCGATCTGTTAAGTTACGTAATCAATTTCTTCTCCTCCTCCTTCCATCGTCGTAGCGCTGCGCTCTCATGTACGCCCCGTACGTTCCTCGAGCGCGCGCCTGAATCTTTAACTCTAGACGTGGACACTGAACGATGACTTTTGTGATTCCAGCTAGCAACGGGATAGCCGCTTATCAGTATCTTCGGAAATGGACGTGTCCTTCCTCGCAGTGATCTCTTCAGTGGGCCAAGTAAGATGGACGATGGCGGGGACACCGTCAATAATGTCAAGAACTGGTATCTGACTCGTAATGAGCCAGGCTCAGTCCTCCGAACACGAACAGCTCCCCGGCCAAAGGAAGGAGAAGGTGCCGCATCCGTGTACAACTCCGAGCCATCACTGCCACCAGAGTGTGTCAACTTTGCTGGCGCGCTGCGCTCAAATACGCGGGCCAATACTGGGTACACTACCATGAAACCCGAGGGCCGAGATCCCTTTGTTTAGCACACATTCGCGGCAAACGCTATTCGCTCCATACACCGGTCAAGCAGTCACCCAGAGGTCAGGTCCGACTACACCGACTTGAACGCCCAGTGGCGGTAATTCAGAACTTCAGGCCCGGTCATAGACAATCTGCGAGAGGTCGTACGCGGACCTTGTGAATACACAGTAATGGAATTGTGAACCTCCCGGCGAAGAGGTCATGACCCGCATCCACAAACTCGTTAATCAAGGCAGATTTATATGTCGTGCGTCGTCGGTGTATACCGCTGTTCGAGCGCTCATGTTCCCATTCCAGGGTGCTTCGGAGTCGGACAGGCCAGCCTGGGTCGCTAGAGCCAACGTGGCCACCTTGCTCCCGGCTGGTCCGTATGGGACCGCGCCGCGTAGTAGCATTGTATTCATATGTTCACAGAAATGCTCCACTTGTTATCTTGGTCCCCGGAATCTTTTGGATCGATCTATGAAGCGGGAACTTATCATCTCAATGGCGCGTACGCGCAGCCTCATCCTTCTTCCTTGGGACGTACCTAGCAGTGGCAAGTTCCGTACCGACGACGGAGATGTAGCTCGTAGACTCTCGGAAGGCAAAGAGCTCGGCGAATGGGCGGTTGAGGTCATGAAACCTCAAGCGCTCGGAGAGGTGGCCAATCAAGTTGGCATCTAACAATAATCCCTTGTGCCAGATGCCGGTGGATCCGTTTATCCGTGCTGGTAAGCGCCTTGAGCCAGATGCCGGTGGACCAGTCTCGTCGCCGTCTTTCGTCGCTCTTGCGAATATTCTGCAGACGACGCCCTACGTTCCCTTCTTTGGCGAACGCAAGCTCACTCACTTGCAGCAACCTGAACGCTCTCAATCTTTCGCTGTCTAGGGAGCACATTGCTCATCTTGAAATCGTCTTGCCATTTGATGTAGCCTTCGCGAATAATCTCACCGTACCTTTTTCTGGTCCTCATCGAGTCTCACGATTCTTACCTGCTGTCATAGGGCGAAGGTACTGGTCTCATATGGTCTACCAATTCATTGTGCATACAGTGAGGTGCCAAGGGGTTCAACCCATCCGACATGAGTATTGTTCATCATTCGCACTGCCTTCAAGTGTGTTGCAAGGCTTAGCGCTATCACTATAAACACGAAGAGAGTTGTGGGAGTGAACAAGAACACGATGGTTTCCAGGAGAACCCGTCAACTACGATCGACACGATCGTTGGTCAGTGATGTAGTTTAGTACCTTCCTTCTTCTCTAACTCAGTTAATCTGCTCTAATGCGGCCCGCTTGAGGCTTGCATTGAATGTCGTTCTTAAAAGAGGGTCTGTGATCTCGTCCCCACCATCAAGTTCATGATATCTCCTTCGGTGCCGATTTCGAGGCAGACCGAAATGCATGCCCAACTATGGACGAGTATACACTTCGGTCTTCATTACAGAGCTTATATAGCGGAAACATTGTGTCTCAGCGTTTCTCGCTCGTTGGCCGGTGCCCCCCATCATGTTTGCCCTCTACGTCCTCCTCCTCAGTCAAGTCTTCTGGGGCTATGCGCGTCTATCATTGTTGACTCGGGACGATCTCCCGCCGCTACAGACTCTGACTGTTCCTCTCACCATGACGTCTGACCGCAAGTACCTCGTCGGGATCAACATGGTGCGCAAATCGTCCAGTATACCCTTTCAACGGCTGATCTTCGCGTCAAACCATCTTAGTCTCCAGGCCCCAATGTGCAAAAGTTCAATTTCGCAGTAACGACGGGGACTGGTTATTCCATGGTAGCGGGAGATACATGCAACTCGTGTAATATCATCGATTCAAATGGGTGTGTGCCTTTTGTTATGTCACCGGGGGTGGCGCACTGAAACCATCGCCGAAGATACAATCAGAGCAAGTCCGCTACCGCCGAGTCTCTGAACAGCGGCCAAAACATATCATGGGCTGGCGAGTCAGCCAGCGGCAATATTATCAAGGAGAACTGCTCGCTCACGACGGTCAATCCCAATGCGCCTTGGGTTTATCCTAACCAGTCCAGTACGTCACCTCACTCGAGTCTCGGGAAACCGCGTGCTCACTGCCAAGCAGTTATCATCGCAAATAAATCGGATTCGTTCTCGCCTGGAATGACAGGCGTGTTTGGTCTCGGGACCAACGGGCGTGAGTGTGGTTATCTCCTCCAATAGACTCGGTTCCTGATACTCCATAGTGGAAAAGGATTTTGACTCCACAGTCATAGCCGGCTGGCTCGCCAGGAATCCTTCCCGGAGTAATTTTTCGTATGGTATGATGATCAACGATCCTGAGGACACTTCCTCGAACGACGGAGGTGTTCTGCACTGGATACAACCCGATCAGAACGCGTACGATAACGCGAACGTGGTCTGGAAGGACATGGTCCCCATGAACTCCTCAAACTTTAACGCCACGGGGCTCACTTATGACTTCTATATCACGATGGATCGCTGGACACTGTCTGTGAACAATCTGACGCTAACGCGCTCTGGAGATCTTGTGACTGTCCTAGATCCGATTGTGCAGTCAGCTATCTTCCCACAGGAGGAGACGACATTGATTTGTACGTTGATTCGACTGCGCTTTGTTTCTTGGCTGATTGTCACCGTTTTCAATTAGATGCCAATATTGCCAATGCAGTCAAGGTCGCCAACACCACCATCTCGAATGTATGGTCGGTGCCTTGTGATGCTAGTCTGCAGGTTGCATTCACATTTGGCAACCTGACGTTCCAGCTCGACGAAAAGTCTCTCATCCGGCAGGAAAATGGCCAATGCTTTGGTACCATCGAGGAATGGATATTGCCATCAGCGACGGAGTATCTTCTCGGCTCTGGGCTCATTTCGAAGCTCTATCTGTGAGAGAGCTCAACTCACATGTGGATTCTAAGCTCATCATTACCTTCTATAGCATGTTTGTTATCTCTGGCTCTGCTTCGGGCAATGTTGGCTTTGCGAACAGATTAGCTGTCAACACGAAGAGCGCCGGGCTATCTGGAGGGCAAATCGCTGGAATAGCAGTCGGATCGGCAGGCTTTGTAGCCCTTGTTGCGCTCATTGCCTTTTTGATATACCGTCGCCGGAAGCAGAACCAGCTGGCGGACTACGAGCACGACCGCAGCATGTCCGGGAAAGAGCAGACAGCACCCGAGTTTAATCCATACCTTCTCGGTCTCGGTGACACTCATGGGGGACAAAACTCCCAGCCGCAAAGCCCTCAATCGCATCTATACTCTCAGCACAGCGGCCAATCTTCTCCAATGTCACACGATATGAGTTTGTCGACGTCGGTGAGCCACACGATTTCGTATAGCAACACAGTCGTCGGGCCTGGTACCGACATGGCGACTGTTGATCCCGACTCTCCTCCTCCATATCTCAACGCACCGGGTCGCGCCGGTGGAGGCTCTGCCATCAGGCATCAGTACAGTGGCGAGCCTGTGCTCATCGGTCCTCCCCCTGAAGGCGGGAAGCGCCAAAAGCGGAATTGATGGATGATACTTGTATGATTATGGCGTTCTTTCTACTGGAACTTTATTACCTCGCTAATGTAAGGTTATCTCTCTACGATATCGATATAGACGTTGTTGTTATTGCTGTTTGCAAAGTGGTTGGCCGAGGCTGCCTAATCGGGGTCGATCAACTTTTTTGAGGTCGCGGGGCCGTAAATAAGTTTCGAGCTGTATCTCGCTCAAAACTCAATGAAATACCATATTTTTTCACTTTACCGAGACTTCCAAGTGCCACCGAGGTGCGCGCGGCATCAGCTTGGTAGTACGACCACTCTGAAGTATCACCTTTTCCGGGAGGAGCCCTCCCGCCTCTTTGCGCTTACTGCCACCGCATCTCTTGATCAAATCACACAGGTTTTCAATATGTCATGCTCTGGACTATTTCCGAGGTGCGAGTTACTTTTTGAGGTCAAAGTAAGCCCCCCAAGACCACCAAACATTGCAACCCTCGTTGTTAGAGCATTCTCTCGTAAGTACTGCCAGCTGCATGGTAAGCTGGTGAGCCCAAAGCTGCATATAGTCTCAGAAAAAAACAAAAAATAGTTCCTTTATCTGGAAAGACGGATCGACGGTATTCAGGTGGCAAACCGTGGCGTCAGCTAGTGCATCGAAGGCTCGGCTTTGGATGACGGCTAGCCGCAGCCACGCCGAAATTTAGCTGAGCCGAGCCATCAAATGGCCCAGAAGGTGCGAACGGCTTTGAGCCGCCGGCAAGCCGCTTGTGCCGTGGCTGGACAGCCTCCAAAACGGGAGTTGTTCTGACCGTACTCTCTGGGTCTTTGGTGGGTAGAAATGCTTGATACAGTCCTCGACAGTTACAGAGTACTACGCAATGGATTTCAGGGGCTGTTTGAGGCATTAAATGGACTGGGAGCCAACACTTAGGCAAACACACCTTACACAAGCTGAGTACTGTCGGAAATATTCATATTTAACCAATCATTTGTGTCAACTATTGGCCATGCAAGATCTTGGATGAGCAGATGGCATTTCCTGCATATCTAGTGCTATAGAAAGCCTTTTAAGATGTTCCGCGGTCTGCATGGCTCGTCCAAGCAAGCAGCAGGCAGCCAGTAAAATATAGGCACACCCTAATCGGGTATCAGCCGCTTAAGCTAAGGCCCGAAGCCAAGCCGATTTCCCTTTTCGTCGAGCTGGGCCATTTTGGAGCCGAAGCCAATTGCAGCCGAGCCGGGCCACGCCAAGTCAAGCCTTCGATGCACTAGCGTCAGCATGACTGTATGGTGCCTGTATGACTAGTTGCAGGCTGAAGCTCAGCAGACTCGGAGAAAACACATGTTTTCTCAACCAGAAGGCACATCACGGATGGCTTGAGCAAGATATCTCAGCCCATTAGTGCACTCAGAGCTTTAGACAAGACATGAGATGGAAGACACGTATGGTTACAATTGCATTCCGTAAAGCTCCTGCAGAAGGCTTACAGCTGTCCCCAAAATATACTTTTGGTGGTAATACTGTAAAAAAACTCTTTGGTATTTCACTTGCACTTTTTGCTATCTCACTTTCAATTTTCCATCTCACTTTGCATGTTTCAAACTCACTTTGCAGTATGCCACTGCACTTTGACCTTCTTATTTTCCACTTTCAAGTCACTTTGCGCGGTCAATCCCACTTTCATGACGCCGTCACCTGATAGTGGCGCATGGTGGCGCAGCTTCTGTCCCGATGGTGGCGGACCGAGGGGTGTCCTAATTGGGAGCTTGCCGGGATCGCCGTTTTCTTCCGAAAGGTGATCGGCCATATGTTTTCGCTGTCCTCATGCTCTCATGAGCTTGCATGGCGTCCCGCGGGGAAGCAGAATAGCATGCAAATATCTCAAGCTCTGCTCTGGATTGAAGCCTGGGACAACAGCGGCGTCTGAGAATGTCGCGCTCATCTCCTGACCACCCGGTCTTCGGAGAATTGTAGCGTGTCCGCCTCATCTGTACGATTGCATTTTGATCTTAGTCACCTTAACCTACCCAGACAGGTTCCCAAGGCGTGTACAGGCACGCTTGTCCGCACACTCTCATTAGTCCTCGCTATCGTCAACCCAGATCTCCCTTGACCGACGCTGCCATATTCGGCGATACAGCTGATGAGTTCGTTATTATCTGCCGCAACTAACATAACATTGGCCGGCTTCAACAACCACGAACGACGCCATCAACGTGTTTGTCTGCATATTTGCCAGATGGCGGCCTGAGCAGAGGATGAGCCATTGTTAGTGTGTATGATTTCACCTGCATGATTTCTGGCTTCTCGAAATCTTGCTCCATGCTCCAGGCTGTCTTACCAGCCGCTTCCATTGGGTCTTGAGCTCTGCCACTGCCTTATGAATGCCCCTCAGCAACAGATACCGAACGCGCTCCTGTCGCATGTCGCTCGGCCAAGGGATGGGCTTGTCAGTGTCATCTCGTGTGCCTGCCATCGGACACTCTGAGAGCCCCGCCTCCCGGACTCAGGCTGAACACTCCAATCCGTGGCGACGGACACAATACTTTGAGCGGGTAGATGGCTCTTGACACTGCTTAAGCGCGTGGCAAAGCACGAAGCCCGGGCGCGGATGTGTACGGGTCGACAACGCAGTCACTGCTGGAGGGATTGCACGGTCAAACGTAGACCAAGCACGAGAGCATGGTATGTCAATGCCAATTGCCTGCTCACTGATATCAAGGTTGCCTTATAGATGACATGTGCGTCAAGCCGCGCCTCAACTATGTACGCATTCTCGGGGTCTTAACACTGGACTCTAGTCTCCGTCGAGCTCTACCTCATTATCTCCGTCCCGCTGCTCCTGCACTCCGTCGGCGCGTATCACCTTGTACCCACCCAAATTCTCCACAAACACCGTCGCGCAACTCATGCTCAACCTGTGCTTGCTCTAGTTAGTATTCCCCGTAGCAGTATGTAGTGTCCCGACCCAACTTGAATGAGGCGTCAGTGTTGTCGATCCCGATCAAATGTCTTGGTTTGAATGTGGCGTGATTCGCGTGACTGACCGAAAGTGAGAAATGATCTGGTCAGAGTAAGATTTGAGCTGACAAGAGTGGAATTCTTGGCGGCAAAGTGCGACAAGATTTTGAAAGTGAAAAATCATTTCCAAGAGTGAGTTGACCGTCGAGAAAGTGTGTTGACCATTGAGAAAGTGTGTTGCAGATCGATTTGTGGCGCTCCCTGCCAAAAAAGTGAGTAGTGGGAAGAAATTGAATTATTTTACAGTATATCGCCAATATATACTCGCACCTCGGAAATAGTCCATAGCATAGCATATTTGAGAACTGTGGGATTTGGTTGCCAATTGCAGTGGCGGTATGTGCAAAGTGGCGGGAGGGCTCTCTGGAGGGTCAAAGATTTCAAACTTACTGTAGCACAAAACGGACAGCTCACGCACCTTGGCAGCACTTAGAAGTCTGAGAAGAGTCAAAAAAAATACAGTATTTCATGGAGTTTTGAGCGAGATACAGCTCGAAACTTATATACGGCCCCGCGACCTCAAAAAAGTTGATCGAACCCGATTAGGCAGCCTCGGCCAACCACTTTGCAAACAGCAATCAATTGATGAACCACCTTGAATCTGAGCCTATATCGTTGCAATTTGCTCTTGCGGACCCTGAAGAGCCATGTTACAAGGACTGATTGACTTGCACGGCATCTGCTGAGATATTCATTCTCAATGACCTCGGTCAGGAAACCGTTTGCGTGAAGAGTAGGGAGAGTTGCCGGGGAACTTGCTGCCACTACCTTCATGCGTCGCTGGTGGTTACAAACAAGAAATGGTAACTGAAGACACGGTTCGATGGCGTAGTTGGTTATCGCATCTGTCTAACACACAGAAGGTCCTCAGTTCGAGCCTGGGTCGAATCATTTTTCGCAACACTTCGTTTTGCATCCTCAGTCCTTAGTCCTGAATCCTGAGCCCTGACTTGGCCGTCGATTGTCACTCGAGCTCCTGTCAGCCAGGAGCCTAGCTGCAAGTCAAAACTCAGAGCTAGAAGCTCTGAAGTTTGTTTTCAGGAACTAAGATAGGGTGGCGAAGTATATATCCCCTCGGTATGTTGCCAGTTTGTTACCGACCCCTCCGGACGCCCCGGGTATGGATACGGTAAGTTACCGTTCAAAGTCACATGATCGATCCACGTGATGTATGTGGCGCATTTTCCGCCTTCGCCGAAAATGACATGATGATTGTGTTTCTGCAGCTCAGAGTCATTACATTTGAGCTTGCAATGTCAACTTTATATTTCAACCCTCTTACACTACCTTATCTGGATGTTTGGAGCCCTGCACACCTCCCCAAACCACCCCGCCACTTCCCGCCGCGTCACGCGCCATGAAGGTAAATTACCTACCCATCACCAGCCGAGCATCACCAGCCGAGGTATCTTACCAACTGGTCAAATACCGATACCTAGGGCTTACTTCGCCTCCCCAACTCAAGAGTCAAGAGTCGAGTGAAGAGGGTCAAAGTTCAAGCATCGAGAGATAAGTCTGAAATATGGGCTTCACACTTGCACAAAACTTTGTCTTCGGAGACGGGACTCAAGAGAAGTCAAGCGGCTCATGCCTGAGCTCTCAAAGCCGAGTTCAAACTCAAGACTCAAGCGTAGGGGCTTTGGGTCTTCAGAGGCAGTCATTCTGGATCGATAGTACTAGGTGACATCCCAGGTGGCGCAGAAAACACTATACTTTACCGAGTCCCCTTGCATTCGTGTTCGGTTACTGGCGCGTCTTGGACTGTTATCAAATCTATATCTAAGCATGTCGCTCTCTGTCTCACGATATCGGTATCAACGACCTTCCTTGCGTCCTCTCTCGAGTCCACTCTAGAGACTTGTACTTAATGGGATACATCTCCTCTCGCTTCTTGGTACGCTCATCACTCCACTCCGGCAGGACGTCCTGCAGTTCTGGACAGGCTCTGACTACGTCCTCCTTCAACGCCGCGGCATACTCTTGCTCGAAGGTCCCAAGGACGCCATATACGTATAACGCGGAGGGGTTGTCTAGCGAGGCGCGCCATTCCGCAATGGCCTTCAAGCGGGAGCTCTCGAACTCTAGTCGCTCCTCGACTGTTTGCGGATATGATATCTCGCCGCGCCATGCAAGAGCAAGCCAGGTACTTTGTAGGTCTCCGATAGTGAAAGGCGTGTAGCACATACTCGCGACTATGAAGGCGAGGGACGGGTTGTGGGCATTGAGGATGTAGCGATGGAGAGAGGGTATGCGGTGAGGTGTGGGTGGGGGCGTCATGAGAGACTGCGGCTTCTTGTCTGCATTGAGAACGTGTATGAACTTGGGAAGCGGCTGGTAGCCGGTCCCCACAAAGACTCTGTCGATGTCGGATATGGTGGTGCCATCTGTGAGGGTCCCAGTGATTTTGTTGTCCTCTCCGATTGAGTATTTCACGACGGATGCGACGTCACGTATCCGTTCGTCTGGTAAATTTGGGAATCCAGGGAAGGAGGGCCGTCGAATACTTCGATATACGGGAGATTGCGCAATTGGGGCAAGCTGGGCTGCAATGTCGTTGGAGGAATTGGCGTTGCCGATGACGAGAACACGCTGCAGGAAGGTCGATATGTGAAAATTGTAGCAAGATTCTTTGCTTACCTTGCCCTCGTAACCTCCTGGTCCTCGCCAAAACTTTGCGTGAATGGCAAGGTTCTTCTCCTTGAGTTCTTCGATCCCCTCAGTCTCCGGCCAGACTACGTTGTCGTACCATCCGACTGCTACTACGACCGCGTCCCAGACCTCTTCGCTAGGCTTTCCATTGACGTTCCAGTCATTGAAGCTGACCTTCCAGCCACCTTCGGCCAGCTCCTCAACAGCAGTGATCTCGGTGTTAAGTCTAATTTGACCATTTTTCAAGTATGGATCCGCGAATGAGCGTAGATACTCATAAGTCTCTGTGAGAGTCGGGAATGGCTGATGTGGCGTGGAAGGCGGTTCAGGGAAGGGATGGCGGGAGAAGGAGAGAAATTCGGGAAGGACGTTGCCGACAAGGCCAGGATATGATGGAGATGGCCATCGGGGCTTTGAGTCGCCATCTTTTGGATTGTCCAGATACCTGGTGACAGTTGAAAACACAAGCAGCTATCAAAGAAGATGTAGATCGCACCAGACGCCGCCGACATCGTCGCGCCGTTCAACGAGCTCGACGCGTTCGAACTGGCCAATGTCGGTCAGGTTGCGGAGCGAGACGAGGCCCGCCGGCCCGCCTCCAATGACGAGGACACGTTTAGGAGACGTAGAGACCATGGTGGGAGGAAAGCAAAGAGCAAAGCAGGGATCAACGGAGAAATCGACAATAACGGGAGCATGTCGCCATCTGCCGAATACATGGCGTTAAACCGCATCCAGAATCCAGATCGTCTAGGTCCAGTTTATATTGGAAGAGTATCATCGATATGATGTGATCTGTCGGACACCAGCGCCGTTATCGAGAGCGTCGGAGAGTCATTGAATGGGCGGAGACAGGGCTCTGAGTCTATATTCGTGTTGGCTCCAGGTTGGCTCCCAAAGTTTTGTCGGCCGGCAATTGAGCGGACCGCCGGCAAAGCGGACTTCGCCTTTCCATTGTGCTACGACGAGCCACAATGCAGTCAGGAAAACGCTCACGGCTGCTCAGTCATTATTGGAGGGCAGAGACAGGCTACGGTGCATGTATTACAATGCTGATTTGGCATACCCAAGCATTGTCACAGATTGCGTTTCTCGTTGACTTTTCTCCAGGACTGCAATGTCTTGGGCTAGACGATGTGTCGTCACAGAGTCGAGATATTCATTTCGTCCAGCAGAATCTCTGTACGTCATTCAAATGCGACAATGTACAGTGGACGCCTCCATTTCAACAGGTAAGATGCAAACCTTGTACACGAGTTTTTGAACCGATTACGGGTCGATGCACTAGTGGACGTGCACCTGGGGACGCACCAATGAGGAGGTTTGTATTGAATGGACTCCCCGCGCATCTGTTTGCCTTACGACACTGACCCAGACTTGTCTGACTTGACTGATTTAGGACTTGTGCCAGTTGCATGCCTGTGGTCCCCGCTGATTGGCGTGAACAATACTAATACTATTGAGATGACTACCACTTAGCGAGTTCAGTTGAGGTGATGACTGATGGCAGCATATATATATCACTACTCTAGTGCTTGGAGCCCTTCGTCCTCCAGGTCGCAATGAATACCACAGGTACTGGAAACGACTCGGACTTGGTCCTCTCTGGCGATCCCCAGCATCCCGCGAACCACATTTGTGAACTGTGTTTCAAGTTTTATACCTTAGGATGGGTACGCCACTCTTGCTATCCATGTAACTGAAGTAACCCATGTGTAGGTCACTGGCACTGGTGGCGGGGTCAGTATTCGTCGTGACAACCACGTCTTCGTCTCCCCGTCGGGTGTTCAGAAAGAGCTGATGCAACCGACTGACCTTTTTGTCATGGACTTCACTACGCGCGAATATGTTCGTAAGCCCACAGTCAGTACTACTCAGTAGGCCGTCTTCAGTCTGCGAGTCGTAGCATAACTTCCTGTATTTCCAGACCCGAAGCTCAAACCCTCAGCATGCACTCCGCTCTTTCTTTCGGCCTTCTCAAAGCGCGGTGCGGGCTGCTGCATTCACACCCACTCCCAATGGGCTGTCCTCATCACCCTGCTTGTCGAGCGCGAATTTGGTCCCTCTGCATGCTTCGAGATCAAAGACGTCGAGCAGATCAAAGGGATACCGAGGGGATACTTGACTGATGATCAGAAGAAGAACGGCGAGAAGGCGCCGTAGTACATCAGCAAGTCCTACAATCTACTGTTCGGAACTTTTCTGACTTTTCCCCTGCCAAATTCGGGCCGGAAAGTTGAAAAGTCAACAGCCGAACAGCTATGTCCGGATCACTGAAAAGTTCTAAAAAGTTCTGGTACCAACACATCCCCTCTGGTGCACAGGGATTTCTCCTGGGGCTCACAGAGCATGAAATGGGTATTTAAAATATAAGCTTGATTTTTGTGCAGTAGCAGTAAGTAACGGAGGCGGTGGACTACCCAATGTATACACTGAACATTGAAAAGCTCCGAAAAGCCGACCAGCGATCGGTGAGACTTGCTGATGTATCTCGGTTGCTTCGAGAAGCTACGGGTGCCCATCATCGAAAACACTGCGCATGAGGAAGATCTGAAGGACACGCTCGAGAAAGCGATGGATGAATATCCCGACTCGTACGCAGTGCTGGTGAGAGGACACGGAATGTCAGTCAACAAGGTCTTGGCTCTCCTGGGGCCGCCCAGTGGCTGATGATTTCTAGATATGTCTGGGGTGACGATGTGCCCAAGGCAAAGACCCAATGCGAGAGGTGCGTTGTATTGTGACGACTTCGTAATGCTTACGATTGAGGTCCATGTATAGCCTCGACTACATCTTCCAATTGGCTGTCAGGATGAAGCAACTGGGTCTCAGCTGGTTGTGACTCGGCGGTCGCCTCACTACCACCACAGTACCAATGTAAAATGTTGATGATCATCAGCCACGACGAACGTGCCTAAGATTTCAAGTTGGGCTCAAGTACAATACAACCAATGTTTGATTAGTGGCGCCTTCTGTTGTGTCGTGGCTTTCCTCGTCTGAAATACTCTCATCACTCCTACGAGCAACGGATTACACCAAATCAATGTGCCCAAAAGGCAATCTTGAATCGAGTACACTTGATACATACATACAATACAGGGATTACAGCTACAATACAGGACTTCATTCAATGGCGCCACTTTCTGCTGTATGATAGCCGTCCTCGTCTGTGTCACCTTCATCATCCAAATCGGACTCTATCCATGAGCCATCCACATCAACAACCTCAGTCCTCACCTTATCCTTGAAGACAGTAGCATACCAGTCTTCTTCGTCCCAATCCGCATACACCTCTTCGAAATGCTCAGGATTGAGGAATCCCCACTGTTCGTTGGGTTCAGAGATTCCATACCAGTACTTCGTGAACCCCGCCGGACCAGGATAATCCGCTGAATGAAAGACATGAACGACATCTCCAGCTGCGTATGCCAAAAGCGGATATTGCTGATCCTGATCGCCAGGATCAGGTGTGAAGGCATGCTGCGCCTTGACGCGTGTATCCATCCCACTCCAAGCGTCCTCGGAACTGAGTTCCGCCACTTCCACAGCAGACGTCTTCTCCCAGTCTTGCACCGTCACATGCCGCGGGCAGACGTAGCCCAGGTACCCTGTTTCCGAAATTCCGTACCACACACTGGAATGCACACCGAAGATATGGATCTTCTCGCCGGCTGCGTATGAGAGGAAGAACCCGCCCGGCCAGTTTGCGAAATCCCATTTGGCGCGTGCGGTGAAGGAGACAAAGTGCCAACGGTCATGCATGGAGGCGATGAGGCTTAGGCCGTCCTCAAACAAGACGGATTGAAACAGGGAGAAGTGTGATGAGGTGGGGACTCGCTGCCGAGTCGCAACGTCATGTAGACACTTCCAGGGTAAAGAGACGCCGCTTGTGGTCAGAGAAAAGCGGTGCCAGCGCAGTATGTCATCCAGCTGGAGCAGGACGGAAAACGCGTGTTCACTAGAAAAATGAATAAGATCTGTGTGGGGTAGTATACACATACACGATTGAGGGACAAACGTATTGTGACCTAAAATCTGTCAGCCATGTCAGGGAGAAAGGCTGTGAATGAATTACCAAAATCTTCAACTGCGATAGAGTTCAGCCAGCCTTTGAATTGGAACGCGTTGCCTTGGCTCAAAAGACCTTGCGGAGTGGAGAATTCTGCGTGGGCAAGGTTGAGGCACCATATCAAAGGTGCTATGAGACCATGGCACTGACTGTTCAATTTGCACGAAGACAGCAGGCTGGCCGCGAGATCACCGAGCTTTCCTTCTCGAGCGTATGAGGATACCGTGTGATAAAACCAATTCCGCACACGCTCTATAGAGTCGATACCTGCAAAAATGTATGAGACTGGCATTCAAACAGTAGAAGAGGACTTACTGTGATCCTTCGACCGACCGATATGTGTGAAACCATCATTCAGATTGATAGATCTCATCATCAACGTTGTTTGAAAGTCTTGCCGGCTGAAATGAGCGAACGCATTGGAACGGTGAGAGAACATACCGACACGCAAGTCTAGCGAGTTTATGCTACCTTGAACTGCATCAACTGCTTCGCGTACACTCTCCAGATCTTTCTTGATTGCTATGTCAAGTTTCCTAGGTTGGTTCGGCTCACATTGACCACAGCAAGTCAAAGGACTGACTTACATAGCATCAAGCTGAACGGCCGCTTTCACGAGTCCAGTCACCCTCTCAATGCACTGCAACAGCTCTGCAGTCTCTTCCTTGGAATAGATGGCCCATGCGACGCGCTGTTTCAGCAGGCCCAGTTTCTTCTTCTTCGGTTTCACCCTCGTTTCAAGCTTCTTCAACAAAACGATCAGCTCATGCAGTGGCCCACCCTGTCTGTCGATTGCGGCAAGCGATTGGGCCCAATCTTCGTTGACCTGCGACTGCGATGTGAGGAGGCTCTTCAGGTCGGTGATGTACGTCTCGAGGATCTTGAGCTCGCGAGTTATGTCCTGGCATTCTTTATTCGCGTCTTTCACGGCTTTGAGATAGCGGATGGCGCTGGAAGCGAGCTCGGCAAGGCTGACGATGGAGGAGATGAGGCCGAGCACTTCAGCCATGATGGTAGAGAGGCACGGGAACAGAGACCGGCAGGGATGCAAGGGAGTTGGATTTCCACTTGGGAGAAATACGTCTGCATGCGGCTAGCGTCTACTTAAGGCCACAGACTCAGCCTGCTGTGATACAGTGTCACAAGACGATGGCGCACCAAAGTAGTAGGACTCAATGGGGAGTCAGAGCAAGGTCCGCTAACGCCGATACGCTGACTCTGTAGCAGATGAAGATGCACGTCAACGTTAGGTGTGAAGTCAGCGAGTGGCTTCGTGTGAGAAAAACTGCACGCTTACTGCGGTCAACATAAGTTAATGATAGATGTCTTGGCGACTCTTGGGTTGATACGAACCGATTCTGTATCAGAGCCAATGGTCCTCCGAACCGCATGTTATTCGAAGAGGTTGTACCGCGGTTCTGACCTGGCATGGATCTAATTGGCTCGCTTCCAGCTTGTTCCTCAGGCCTAAAGACCAATAAGCGTGGTTGCGGCGCGGACCTTAATGGATGACATGTCCCATACGCGAGCCAGTCGCGAGCCTGAATATGAATGTATACACAATAGTCTGCTGATCATGAGCTAGGGATTTCAGTCCATGTATGGAGTAGATTCACCGTAGTCAGACTCACGATTTCGTGTTGTCCGCCAGGGAGAGAGTCTCGTGGGGGTAAATGATCAACTAAAACTGACAGGAGGAGTAAGTGGATAGCGCAGCGGGGATATGATATGAGGAAGCACACAGCTCGTTCGAAGATCTCAGTTATTCGCGTCGATGCTCGACTCGACCGCTGAATTCTTCAAAGTTCAATGGGAGTGATATGTGATTCGCGCCGGCATCGCAGACGAGGTGCCGATCCTGAGGTGGCGCGTGAGAAGACGGCCTGGTTACCTAAGCTGGCAAATTTTGACCTGCTTCACCGACGTGCGCGTCTCCCGCCCTCATTTCCCGCCCAAACACGCCGCCGCCGCTCGACCGCCGCGGCTGAATGCAACACATTGCTAAACGGGCACTACTACTTGCAAGCAGACAGCCCAGCACCCGGGAGGCGCGTCGTTTATGTCACGTGCTATCCGCAAACAGACGACACGAGTTTGGATCGCGAGTTATTCCGATTCGAACCACCACCATCCCTCATCGCCAGTACACGATGAGCTCGTCAGAGGCCGAGGCATTTGACATTGACGACATTTCCGACTCGGAGGAGGACTACGCACCCGTCAAGGTCAGTGGCCCGCTCGGTCGCCGACATCGTGCACGATGTTGACGCGCTTTCATGCAGGCGAAACCCGCCCCCAAAGCAAAGGCAGCCAAAGCCGCACCAGCGTCAAAGGCGAAGGCACCCGCCTCGAAGGCCGCCAAGGCACCAGCGAAGCCCAAAGCTGCTCCCAAGAAGAAGGTCTTGGTCGAGCACGACGACAATGCCGAGGACGACCCAATGGATGCGGACGATGGCCTGGACAATGAGGCTGGGCCCTCTAAACCTGCGGCAACTGGTGGACCGGCCAAGAAGAAGACCGCTACAGAAATGTATCAGAAGGTGCGCCAAACTTGTGGCGATGGGGCATCACTGACTGTTCAAACAGCTCACACAACTGGAGCATATTCTGAAGCGGCCGGATTCTTACATCGGCAGCATAGAGTCGGTCACCGCTCCTCTGTGGACGTACGACGCGGAAAACAAGCGCATGGTACATCGGGAAGTCACCTACGTGCCTGGATTCTTCAAGATTGTGGACGAGATTCTCGTCAACGCTGCTGATCGCAAGGTGCGACACAGGTCTCCTATCTCATTTGACGCGTCTTAATCGTGTTCGAAGATCGTGGATGCCTCCATGGACACCATCAAAGTCAACATTGACGTCGAGGAGGGGCTCATCTCAGTCTACAACAACGGTTCAGGTATTCCCATCGAAATGCACGCCAAAGAGAAGATCTATGTCCCGGAGATGATCTTTGGACACCTCCTCTCTTCGTCCAACTACGACGACAACGAGAGGAAGCTCACCGGTGGCCGCAACGGTTACGGAGCCAAACTCACCAACATCTACTCCCACGAGTTCACCCTCGAGACTGCCGAGCTCAACACCAAGCAAAAGTACAAGCAGACATGGACGAACAACATGTCCGTTTGCGGCAAGGCGAAGATCACGAAGAACGCGAAGGACGAGTTCACTCGTGTCACGTTCAAACCCGATCTTCAGCGATTCGGCATGGAAACTATCGACGAGGACACGGCGTCTTTGCTACGGAAACGCGTGTACGATCTCGCAGGAACGGTCAAAGACGTCAAGGTCTTTCTGAATGACGAACGGATCAAGATCAAGAACTTCAAGCAATACGTCGAGTTGTACCTCAGCTCAGCTCAGCAGGCGGAGGCGGAACTCAAAGGTGCAGCTGCTACCCAGCCCAAGCCGGCAATCATCTACGAGCAGATAGACGCGCGATGGGAGATTGCCTTCGCCGTTTCCGAAGGGTCTTTCCAGCACGTCTCCTTTGCCAACTCCGTCTCCACAACCAAGGGTGGTAATCACGTTGCGGTCATCACTGACCAGATCTCAAAATTCCTTCTTTCGACTGTGTCGAAGAAGAACAAGGGCGCCACCGTGAAAGCCGCACAAATCAAGAATCATATGTGGATCTTTGTCAATGCGCTCATCGAAAATCCGACATTCGACAGTCAAACGAAGGAGCAGATGACTCTGCAGGCGTCCAAATTTGGTTCCAAGCCTATTGTTTCGGATGAATTCTTGAAGAAAGGTCAATCCTTCGCTCGCGTACTGCTTCTATAACTAACATCGACCAGTTCAAAAATCGCCAATCATTGATCATATCCTGAACTGGGCGCAATTCAAGGCCGACCAGCAGAATAAGAAGACTGACGGTACCAAGCGAAGCAGGTACGTACTATCACTCCTGTCGCGTCTCCTTTCTTAACACCCACGTAGAATAACTGGTATTGCCAAACTCTCTGACGCCAACAATGCCGGCACCAAGAACGCGAAGGATTGCACGCTCATTCTGACCGAAGGAGACTCTGCCAAGGCGCTTGCCGTCGCTGGCTTGGACGTCGTTGGGCGAAACAACTTTGGTGTCTTCCCTCTGCGCGGTAAAGTCCTGAACGTCCGCGAGGCGCGTCACGACCAGATCATGAAGAACGAGGAAATCCAGAATCTCAAGAAGATTCTGGGCCTGCAGCACAGTAAGGAGTACAAGGATACAGGCGGTCTTCGTTACGGACGTCTCATGATGATGACTGATCAGGTATAGTTCGTGTACCCATTCGAGGATTACTCTCAACCTTTTGCAGGATCACGATGGTTCGCATATCAAGGGCCTGCTCATTAATTATCTGGATCACTTCTATCCCACGCTTCTCAAGGTCCCCGAGTTCTTAGTCGAGTTCGTCACCCCCATCGTTAGGGTAAGCAGCTTCACCTTCCACTGTCCGTTACCCTGATGATCGTGTAGGTTACGAAAGGAGATCAACGCAAGGACTTCTTCACACTCCCTGAGTACGAGCAATGGGCCGAGCAAACAGCTGGTGCCGATAAGTGGACAGCGAAGTACTACAAAGTAGGGTCTCCGGGCGCATGTGTTGTTATTCGCTGACATGCTTTACAGGGTCTGGGGACCAGTAAGGATTCCGACGCCCGCGATTATTTCAAGCACATGTCGAAGCATGTCATCCCGTTCGCTGAATTGCAGAATGACGAGAGAGGGTTGATTGATATGGCCTTCAGCAAGAAGAAGGCTGATGAGCGGAAGGACTGGCTTCGTCAATTCAAGGTGATCGCTTTTTTTGCGAAATAGCGTCGTTGCTAATCTTGCATCAGCCGGGCACGTTCTTGGATCATCGTCTGGAGGAGATCACATACGATGATTTCATCAACAAAGAGCTCATCCTGTTCTCTATGGCCGACAACATTCGTTCGATTCCTTGCATTGCCGACGGTTTGAAACCCGGTCAGAGAAAGATTATGTGGTCTGTCTTCAAGCGTAATCTGAAAAAGGAGATCAAGGTCAGTAGTCCAAGCCCATTGCCTTCCATTGCCATCCTGACTTTACCTAGGTCGCCCAACTCATCGGTTACGTCTCGGAAGTGTCAGCGTACCATCACGGTGAAGCCAGTTTGGCTGCCACGATCATCAACCTGGCGCAACACTACGTCGGCAGCAACAATGTCAACCTGCTCATGCCAGAGGGACAGTTCGGAACACGTCACGAAGGCGGCAAAGATCATGCCTCTGCGCGTTACATTTTCACGAAACCTATGGCGCTTGCTCGCGGCGTCTTCCATCCCGCTGACGATCCTCTCTTGAACGTACAGAACGATGACGGTAAGACCGTCGAACCTGAGTGGTATATGCCGGTCGTTCCTATGATCCTTCTGAATGGCGCGGAAGGTATCGGTACAGGTAAGCTCCGAATTCCTTCCCCTTCTTTCTGTTCTGACCACGGACATTTAGGTTGGAGTACGTCCATACCCTCCTTCAATCCCGTCGATGTCGTCAATGGCATCCGCAAGCTTATGAATGGCGAGGAACTCGAACCTATCCATCCTTGGTGGCGCGGCTTCACTGGCGAGATTAGGCAGACGGCGAAGAACAAGTACGACGTGCTTGGTACGGTTCGCAAGATCGACGATACTACTGTCGAGATTACGGAGCTGCCCATTCATAAGTGGACCAATCAGTTCAAGACTGAGCTAGATTCGATGATGGAGAAGAACGATGGTATCAAGGTCAGTGCCAGCTGCTTGTATCTCGAGTTCCTCGTTAAACGCCTTCCAGAACTACCAAGAACACCACGCAAACGCCAACGTCCATTTCGTCATACAAATGACCGCAAAGGAGATGGAAAAGGCGGAAGCGCAGGGACTTTTGGAGTACTTCAAGCTTACCGGCAAGCTTAGCACAAGCAACATGATTCTCTTCGACTTTGACTCGAAAATCAAGAAGTACGATTCTCCGGAGGCGATTATCGAAGAGTTCTATCCCGTTCGCCTTGCTTACTATCAGAAGAGAAAGGTATTGTACGTTTTATATTTGTTCACTGCATATTCTCACACGCCGTCTCACAGAACTTCTTGGCTGCCGAATTGCAGAACGCGTTCGAGAAACTGTCAAATCAGGCCCGTTTCGTGCAGATGATCGTCAACAAGCAGCTCTCGGTCTCTGGACGCAAGAAGGCCGCTATCGTTGTGGACTTGCGTACACATGAGTTCCGGCCGTTCCCCAAGGTCAAGACGAAGAAACCTACGACGGTCGATGACGCCAATGATGAGGATGCTGAAGCTGAAGCCGCCGAGGAGGAAGAGGGTAGCGACACCGATTTCGACTACCTTCTCAGCATGCCCATCTACAGTTTGACGAGGGAGAAGGTATGCGACAAACTTTGAACCTGGCGGAACGATGACTGATTGCAAAACCTAGATCGATAAACTGCTTCAGCAGGCGAAGGACAAGGAGTCTGAGCTCGTTGCCCTTCTCGAGCTCTCACCCAAACAGCTGTGGAATAGGGATCTCGACAACTTCCTTGAGATGTGGGAGGCAAGTATACCCAATATCGTGCCGCACTTCCTTGTCTAACACAGCCTCCAGGAAACACAAACTGCGTGGGTGAAGGAAACAACCGGCGAGACGAAGAACGGCAAGGGCAAGGGCAAGAAGAAACAGACAACTTTGAAGACCCGTAAATCTATCGGTGTCAAGGCGGACGAGTCTGACGACGACTTCAAGCCGATCAAAGCTCAGGCAGCGAAGCGGGCTGGGCCATCTAAGCCTGCTCTCAAACGTGTGCTGAAGAAGGACGAGGATGATGAGGACGACAAGCCACCTGCGGCTGCCAAAACTCAGAGGAAAGCTTCTGCTGCAAAGAAGCCCACCAAGGAAGAGTCTGACGACGACTTCGAGATGGCGGATGTCGTGAAGCGTCCACCGCCCAAGAAGTCGCCGCCTGTCGTCAAGCTCGATTCCGACGATGATGACGAACCTCCGGCACGCCCGCCTGCAAGGCGCCAAGCACCTGCCAAGGTGGCGGTCGATTCTGACGATGATGACGAGCTACTGGTGGTGGACACCAAGGGCAAGGGCAAGGCGAAGGCCAAACCAGCGCCCAAGCGCAAGAGGTCAGCGTGTATCTAAATGTGCATACTGCTCAAGCTAACCAATTCTCCTCATGTAGTCTTGGCGATGATGAAGAGGACGATGATGACGCGAAGCCCGCGGCCAAGAAGAAGAAAGCTGGGCAACCTACCGTGACTGACTTCTTCTCCAAATCTACCTCGTCGACCTCGAGCGAGCCTGCCAAGAAGACCAAGCTCAAGGAGAAGATGAAGCCCGCCTCACCTCCGAAGAAGAAGCCACCTCCAAAGAAAGTGGTAGACAGTGAGGACGACGAAATGGACTACGATGAACTGCCGAAGCCGCCGCCTCGTGGCTCGCGTACGGCGCGGTCTACTGCTCCTGTGAAGAAGTATGTCGACATCATGTCGGACGACGAGGGAGATGGAGGAGATACTTCCATCTTTGACCTGGACGATGACTAATCGTTGTAACATTCGACCTATCTGTATCTTTATGCTAATCGTGCTGATTCCTTCTCTTCAACTACTAGTACCAGTAACTTATCCCTACATGTTCACTCACTTTATTCTATTCCTCTCTGCCTGGTCTGCAGTCTTCAAACTCGGCTTACTCAGCCTGGCCGACGTGAGCGGCCTCGCACATATCATTTCCCATGTCGCAACTTTGGTCTTCGCGTAATCCGCGGGCTGAGGTTATCTCGCCGAGGCATTGGTCACGTTGCATCGTAGTGCAGGAGAATCAGCGAGGATGCGGTAAACCGTAAACGTACAAGTTCACATGGAGGGCAGTTGTCTATAGTGTTACAGTCTCACGCCTCACGGAAGGACTGACGTGAGTGTACTGGCCCGTTACTTTGACGGGTTACTTTGGTGGGTTTCCGGTGAGTCCAAAGGCTACTACTCAGCTTGACTGTCTTCTCATGGTGCTCGTGCAAACAGACGCATTCATACTATACAAAGCACTTGGATAAATAGATATATTTCAACCTGCATCCAGCCCAGTTGGGCCCATTCAGATCCCAAATTCCTGATACTAATATGGAGCACCTGACGTCCTCGAATAATTCGGTGGCGCTTCCGAGCCACGCACAGTGGAAGGCGTTCTGGTTCTTCCTTGTTGCCACATCAACATCATTTGATCTGATAGATAACAAGCCTCTTAGGTACGCCAAGTTCGCACATCAAATACGCCTTCGGCGGAATCTGTGAGCTGGTTGATGGATCAGGACTGCCAACCCGGCAACATATATAGTGGGTCATGCTGCGTGTGTCTCTTTTTCCACGAATTGCTTTGGCCATCATGTCTTTTCTCGCCCCACATCCCAATCCAACTCTGCATAGTGCCCCAGACTGGACTATCCCTCCCCTCGATGGCTCTCTCGGCATTCCAGAGTTTTACGACTTTCACTACGAACATAATCCGAACCATCCTGTGTTTGTCTACGCCAACCCTAATGGCGGACTGACCCAAGTCCCTTATTCGAAGCTCATCCCAGCTGCCCATCGTGCAGGTTGGTATGTCACTAAGATAACAAATTTTGACCACAGCGCCGATGCCAATGTCAGACCATGCGTGGCAATCCTGGCTGCTAGCGGTACGTCGCTGTGATTCTTTTCCGAGGACAGAAGCCGAACGTCGCGTTCCAGACACCATTACCTTTTTCACAACCTTTGTGGGGATGTTCCGGGGCGGTATCCCCTTTTTTCCCATATCCCCGCGCAACTCGCCTGCTGCCGTTGCCCATTTGTTGAAGACGACGCGTCCAACACATCTGTTCATCAGTTCCGATGCATCCATTCATGAGCTTACGACACAGTCGATGGCGCTTCTCGACGAAACGGATAGACCGCCCATTGCCGCTATGCCCTTGTACGAAGACATATACACCGACGATAAGGACTTCCAGACCTTACCGCCGAGGCCTCGCGACCCAGGTGCCAGCAGGATCATCGTCCACTCGTCTGGTGCGTGCTGGTTTATGTCGAAAACACTGTCGAGATTCTTATTTGAGATCAAGGTTCCACTTCATTCCCTAAGCCTCTGCACTGGAATGACCGAACATGTAGTCAATCGTCAATGGCACCTTGTGAGCATATATCTCATATGAACTTCGCCGACGTCTACTAACGCAACACACAGGGTTTGGGGCACGAAGTTACACTGGAAAAGTTTTTGCCGCACATTGTCTTGCGATGTTTCACGCTATTGGAGTCAATTTCATGAACTGGACTGTAAGCATAGGTTGACCTGGACGAGTAGGTACTGATCTCGAGATCAGGCTACAACGGGGCTTGTGCTGGGCGTCTTCCCGCCTGCATCACCAGCGACCATCCCTTCTGCGGACGCGGTCTACAATGGAATGGTTTCTGTCAATCCGGATTTCGTTTTTGCTCCGCCTATTTTCATTGAGGCATGGAGTAAAGATCCAGAGAAGGTTGCGTACCTCAGGAATCTCAGGGAGGGCATCGTACGTCCTCTTCCCCATACATCTTCTCCGTATGTTGAGCAGCACCTAGTGTTTTGGTGGCGCGCCTATGAATAAGGCCACAGGTGACTACCTAGCACAAGAAGGATGCACTCTTTACAGCATCTTTGGAATGTAAGTCTTCACTTTCTATCTATAGACCATCCCTATGTAACGACATCTCGCATAGAACTGAGGCCGGTGTCCTTTGCAAGCACACGCCAGGTAACATTGAGCCGTCGAATTTCCTTTCCAGCTCAACTTCTGCTCAGAACGAACCGGCATGAATTGGGAATACTTGCAAATGAATCCAGGACTTGCCACCGCTTTCGCACCTCAAGACGATGGTACATACGAGCTCATAATCATCGTAAGGATTTCTCGTAGCCTGCTGCGAGTTGAGCTAATCATTTACTTGCTCACAGTCAAAGCCATGGACAGAGATTCATGTCGTCAACACGAAGTGGGAAGGAGAGGACGCATATGCATCGAATGATCTCTTCCTACCGCATCCGACGTTACCGGGACACTGGAAGCTCATTGGACGGAAGGATGACCAGCTTATGTTGTCGACAGGTGAAAAGGTCCGTATATAGTACACCGTCTTCTTGACTCGTACTCAATTGCACTATTGATACCAGACCAACCCCACGCCGCTAGGTAGGTCTCGCGAAAACTCGAAACAGCACATACTGATCTACCTCCGCAGAGGCGATATTAAGCCACGACCCATATGTTACGGCTGGCCTCATGTTCGGCCGCGGTCGTTTCCAGAATGGTCTCCTCGTCCAACTCAAGCCAGAGTTTGTATTCGAACCCAACGATGAAGAGTCCGTTATCAAGTACCGGTCCCTCATCTGGCCTACCGTCGAGAAGATGAATGAGTTTGCGCCCAGTCACTCGAGATTATTCAAAGAGGTAACAGTGCATCTGACACGGTATATTGTGTCGTACTGACGGAGTCCCGAAGCTGATCATATTCACACATCCGTCCAAACCATTCTCGTTCAACGCAAAGGGCGCACCCCGTCGGGCTGTCGTGTTAAGCGAGTATGATAGGGAGATCGAGAATTTGTATGCGACTCTCGAGGAACAGATTGAGGAAGAGCATCCTGCGACATGGACGTACGATGCTTCTCTGAAATTCGTCAGAGGAGCGGTGAACAAGAACCTCCAGCATCCTGCGAAAGATGACGATGACATATTTGAGTGCGGATGTGACAGGTACGTCGAACACGTACCAGTTGAGGTTACATTGACATGTCTGCGAACAGCTTACAAGCAGCGTGGATCCGCAACACGATTATTCACGCCCTCCGAAAGGGCCAACCCGCCAAAGCTCGATCTATAAGCTCCAACTTCATCTACGAGAACCCACGCATCAGCTCTCTTGCTCGATACATCTCTGATAGCGACGATGAGCAAATGGGAACACCTGCTCCAGCACAGAAAATGGTTGAAATGCTCGACAGACTAGCTCCCTCGGGCTCCTTCGCAGAAGTGACCAACACGAAATCATTGATCATTTCCGCGTTCTTCAAGCGCCTGATTCAACCCGGCGATGTTGTTCTCGTTACGGGAACCACAGGCGGATTGGGCGCAGGGATTTTGGCCAAACTTGTCTCATCAAAGTCCGTCCGAAAGATATACGCGCTCAACCGCCCATCAAAGGGCGAGGGCAGCCTTCTGTCGAGACAACAGGAGGCACTGGAGAGTAAAGGCTACAGCGCCGACATTGCGTCCTCGCCGAAGGTCGTCCTGGTGGAGGCGGACATCACGGAGAAGGGACTGGGGTTGCAGGCGACTCCAGATCTGGGCCGGGAGGTGAGAAGAAATCATGTCGTTATACCGTATACGCCGCAGCTGACGACAGCACCACAGATTCGCGAGAGTGTCACACACATCATCCACAACGCCTGGCGGGTGGACTTCAACCTGACGTTAGCGTCTTACGAAAGTATCCTCAAGGGCATGCGCACACTGATTGACTTGGCTCTCACCTCGCCACAACCCCGTACACCCCGCTTCGTCTTCACCAGCTCTGTCGGCGTTTTGCGAAGTATCCTTTGTCTCCTTCTCATTCTAACGAGTTTCTGATCCGCTTCGAATTGACAGAAGTACAACCAGGTGTCCCCGCACCGGAAAAGCCGCTAGATGATCCGGAAGTTGCAGTCGGCCAAGGATACGGCGAGTCGAAATGGGTTGCGGAGCAGATGCTGTACAGGGCTGCGAAGGAAACGTCCCTTCGACCAGTCGTCGTACGCATTGGTCAAATAGCCGGAGGCCCCAACGGCGGGTGGACTACTTCGAACTGGGTGCCCGCCATCATCAAATCGAGCATAGTCCTAGGCGCTCTGCCTGATTGCAAAGGAGTGAGTGTTGCCTATGAGTGTAACCGACGATTGCTGACACCATTTGGAGATATGCACCTGGATTCCTCTTGATACTGCAGCAGGTGCAATTGTGGACTTCACACATGCCAAGAATTCGGTGGACACAGTGCACTTGGTGCATCCCAAACCACAGTCTGCAAAGGACATCTTTGAGATTTTCGGCAAGCAGCTGGATCTCCCTCTGATACCCTACAAGGACTGGGTCAGGCGGCTGGAGGAATGCTCTGAAAAGCACAGTGGAGATGCAGTGCCTGGTTTGAAGCTACTGGATTTCTTCCAAGCCGGGCTAGAGAAAGAAGCACAGGGTTACGAAGTTGGGGGTGTACCGTCAATGGCTTGCGAAGTAGGAGAGAAGTCGTCAACGCATTTGCGGCAGGTGCAGCGCATGGGACCCCCAGAAGTAGTGGGTTGGCTGAATTATTGGAAGACGATTGGTTTCCTTCCGTCGTCAACAGTCGCTTTGTAGTTCCGTGGATTGAAATAATACAATGTTACAATAGGACTAAGCGGCCCAGACTTTAGCGATAAGTTCCGTAAGTCCTGGTGACGCGTAAGCCGTCTGTGATGGAAGAATGAAGGAGAACACACCAATATCGTTCGTGTTGAACTGATAAACACCAACAAGCACGCCAACAGTTGCTGCTCGTAGTCCCCAGGAGACGACGGGTCCCAGAACGGGAAACTTGCGTTTGTGAAGGTAGTCAATGAAGATGGCGTCGAACTGCGAACATACTCAGCACTAGGAGAGGAGATAATCGCGTCTGGACGTACGCCGATGTGACTGTGCATGACCAGGCTGACACCGAGGATACCGTCGAGAATGGGGTAGTTGGATCCAGAGGTAACGAATGCAGCGGCGGTCATGGGGACAAGGGCAGCAGACAAAAGGCGCTCGAATGCCCAGTGATATGAGCCGTGTGATTTAGAGGGAGGCGGGAAGGTGGTGGGGTCGTTGACAGTGCCCTTGTACACAGCTGTGTAGACGCGCTGAGCGTTTGTTCGATGCTCGAAAATGCCACTCACGTCCGCCGGGCACATAGGTCTTGTCAAGAGTCGAGGCGTACCTCGCGGCAACTATCATGCTTTGTTAGCACCTGCTCATCGCGTCTCACGGCGAGCTCACACTGGGAAGCAGCGGGGGTCCTCGCCGCACGATGGACGAGCGACTTGGCCAGCGTCGAGCGGACAATGAGAGACGAGGACATGGCGGAGAGAATGACGGGAAGCGGGGACGGGCTTCACCAATCACGGGCCTTGGTTTACAGCCGGTAACTTCCGTAGCCGATCCGGCATGTGCCGCCAGTCCTTTTGCACTATGGAACCTCGTATTTGTATACCAATACTTGCTCTAGCAAGACTACCAACATTAGGTGCGTACTAAGTCAAGTACTCTGCATAGTCCAAGTTTCGCTTGACATTCGTTACGTGTAAAATTCCGTATGGCTGCAATCCCTTGCACACGACAATACGGTCTAAATCCTCTAGCTCCCCAAGATTATGCTCGCCTTCGATAAACCAGCACAGCTCGATAGACACTATGGGAGCTACCTGGAGCCGCGACGCGGCCATCTCGATGAAAACATCACCTTCAAAGTCAAGCGGCCCATGAAGAGCCAGTACCTTGAGTTGCGGTGCAAGAATATCCGCGTCTGGCTGGATGGTCAATGCCCTAACCGTCTCGTTGTCGATCCCGGCACAATTCCCGAGCCGCAGCTCCGTCAAGGTGGGCACCGCGCATAACAAGCGAACGATATCCTCGTGGGCGACGTCTCCGTTTTGATAATGCAGAGAGTGCAAAGGCGGCTTGGATCTCTCAAGGAAGTCGACAAGATCAGTAAATGTCTTCAATTCATCTCGTGTTCCAAGACGTTCCCACCCCCCAGTGTGCACTACAAGACGCGTGAGCGCAGGCGCCATAAGACGGGACAATACGTCGGAGACGGAGCTCGGATAGTCGTTTGCCCAGATGTCCATGGAAAGATTTTCGAGATGTTCGCATTTGATGAGCTCGGGGCCTACTCCGGGACCACGGGGATGGCCCTCAATGCGAACATGGCAATTATGTAGGTAGGAGGCGCGTTGGAGAATCCTTAGTATGTCCCATTGATGTGTGCCGGTCATATGGTTGTGATTCGGTAGATGAACGTGCGACGAACGGAAACTGATGAGTTGATTCCACGGCAGTGTTTCGAAACTGTCCTGGCAGTCCGTGTCCGTCATGCTCACATTGGTGAGCCGTGGACATCCCTGAAAGAGGTCAACCATGGGCATATTCTCCGCCCAGTCATAGTCCGGATGTCGGAGGAATACGAGCGATAGCTTCTCAAGGGCGGGAAGACGATTGGTATATGGAGCAAGATCTGGTAGAAAGGCGACGGAAATACAGAGTTCCCATTCCTTGATACGGGTGGCAAATGGGAGCAGGAGAAAGATGAGCTCGGGTTGGAGGGGCTCCTTTTCAGAGCAGATACAAAGTGACAACTTGCACAGACGCGCACGATCAAGCTGAACAGCAAGACGCGCCATGCTCCTTTGTCGCTGCTCCCACTCATCCGGAACAACGAAAGTTATGGTCGACCACAGTTGGGGGACGTCGAGAAGAACTCTACGCCAGCCTTTGCAGACGAGCTCAAGACTCCACAGCGCGTTTTCCGTAGGATGGATGTCCCAGAAGGTGGGACTGTCCTCCGGGATGTCAGCTTTTACGGTTCGGCGGACGGGAAATTCGATGGTGAAAGAGAATATATGGGAAAGGATCTCGGGAGGTAGACGTCGAACGGGGCTCAGGATCACTTTGCGATCCCGGAGAGAGTCGATGATCTTCTGACGCTGTTCGTCAAGACGGTACAAGAGTCCATCGACGAGGGCCTTCTGCTGCACAAGGGTGGTGGCAAACGTGGTAAGGTTTAGCGACGTTAGGTCAAGCGCGGCGAGACGCGAGTGCAGCTCTGATATCGACTCATTGAGCTGGCTCTCCTCGGAGCTAGATGGGGCATTGTTAGTGCGCGCGAGAGTGGAGATTTCCGGCTTGGCGTGGATTGATTCTTCCTCTCCGGGTGTAAAATCGGGAAGGCTGTGATTTTGACAAGCACAGTCCGATGGGCAGAGCCGCCACGACGGTATTGTGACCATTGCTGAAGAAACGTGAAGCGGCTAAGTCAACGCGAAACCGTGGTCGCAGACCGAGCTTACTTACATACCTGGACCAGTCACCAGATGAAAGAAAAGAGCAAAGTCTCACGAATGACGTAAGTAATTCGTCTCTGAGTCTGGGTCCTTGTGTGCGCGTGTGTAGTCCGCGCCTCTTCGGTTCTCCCCCGCAATGTGCCTTACGGCCCCGCAGCCACTACACATAAATTAGGGTAAAAACTACAGCAGCACAAGTTCTCTACATACACAACGGGAAAGCATGATCAGAAGCTGTCAACCCAACACAGTTCCGGGTACACCATCAGTGGATAGACTATGGCCAGAGGCCGAGCTGCCCCAGCTCAACGAGGACATCGCGACTTGTGGAACGAATCTCCCAGTATCTCACTATCAATATCTCAGTCGGAGTTTGTCATACATGTCAGACACTCTGTCGAACAATGGAAATTTGCACCGCAAAAGCAGGCGCAGGAGAGGGAGAAACTACAATTGGGGGCTGATTACATGACAAAAATACAAACTGTTGGACGCAAACAAACAGAGAACCTTCTTCAACTTGCAACTTACTCGTATACCCCGACCTCACTCTACCCTAGCCAGGCCCAAGTTGCCCTTCTGCAACCTGAGTGTGAATCCGTCCAGCGCGTCGGACACAAAATTGTCGATGTGCTGAATCTCCTCGGTCCGCATGAGCTTGCGAATGGCCAAGCTCTTCAAGATCTTTCGTGCTTTCACCGCTTCCGAATCGTCGCCCTCGACCTTGGTGTAGTCTCCTCCGTATTTCTCCAACGCCGCGGCGCGTTCCTCTGGAAGAGACGGTTCATACGCGTGATCGGACACGAATTCGATGGTCTTGTTGAGGTTGTCTCCATCCATCTTCTTCCCCGTCTCGGTGTTTCCTTGGATGACTGTTGGATGTAATCAGTCTGAAAGCACTCCATCATGCATTGAGAGATCGTACTGGGTCGGAAAAAGTCGAACGCGCGATCAAAATTATCTTCTGCAGCACCCGAAAGGACAGGCACGCTTTGGTGGCGTATTTGCTGATATGCACTGAGGACTACCAGCAGAAATCTGCGTGTCGTTTATTACTGTGCCCATAACAATGACTTTGGAGCACCGACCGTGTGAAAGAAGTATGGATTTTAGTGGTATGATACTTGGTAGCATCTTCCTCCGAGCATTCGCCACGCAAGACAGAGCAGATAGTCGCTGCGGCCGACAATCCGCCAGCGAGTGCTAAGTGGACACCAGATGAAAAGTAAGGATCGATGAATGCTACCACACGTATAAGCAGATAGGATGGGGAGATGATTGAGAGAGAACAGACCAGCAGCATCGCCAACAATTCGATATCCAGGTCCAGCGTAGGAAGGTGCAGAGTAGCTGTAATCACTCGCAGCACTGATCAACGGCGCGTCAGGCTTCTTGGCGAGTTTCGCGTCCCCCATGAGCTTGATCACGTTTGGCGCGCGCTGCAACTCTCGATGGTAGTGTGCCGCGGTAGACGCGTCCTCTCCTTTCTCCTTAGCCTCCGCCTTCTTCGCATTGGACTTTTCCTGATTCATGACCAAACCAACAGAGGTGGTGCCATCGTGCAGTGGAATGAACCACGCCCATCCAGATTCATCTGACAGCGTTGACTTCAATTAAGACCGGACTAATAGAGCAGCAACAGACTCACCTGTAAGAGCTTCGAAGAAAGGACAGTTCTCTCGGTCTGTTCCAGGTAGATACTTCCCAGTCCCTGACCAATATCCCCAGGAAGCGACGTTCTTGAGCGTGTCGTTGTATTCCCTGTTCTTGAGGTACTTGGTGGATATGATCCCGGTGCGACCACTAGCATCGACCACGTAGTCAAACGATATCTTTCCCGTGGACCCGTCCTTGGCCTTCCACTGAGCAGCAACTGGCCGGTCCCCGGAAAACTCGAGCTCGGTAACCTTGACCTCCTCGAATACACTGGCACCCACGCGAGAGGCATATCGTAGCATCATCTCATCGGCTTCTGATCGAACCTTCCAGGATTGTCAGTCTACCTCGGATAAGGTCAAGTGTAGGGCTTGCCGTATTCCAAGAGTAATTGCTCGGATCGTGCGATACAAAGTCCGTGACTATTGACGTTGTAAGAGGCAGGCGTAGGTCATGAAGGGTCTGGAACGTACATCCTTCGCGTTTGTGTCGGTTCAGCTTGAATCCAGCACCTGGCTGTCGAAATGATGGTGCTTAGCTTGCACATAAACATTGCCAGAGACCTGAATCTCGCACCTTCTTCTGGAATCCGAAAGCTTCGAACTCATCCTCAAGATCGATGAAGCGAAGGAAATGCCTAAGAGATGCAAGTTGACTCTCTCCGACGTGATAGCTATAAGGAGTATTAGGTACGACAGTGGCTTGGTGAGGCATACGTACCGAGGGAATTTGTCCGCCTCAAGAACGACCACATCTATTCCTTCTCTCGCTAGAACTGAAGCCGTGTATGACCCACCGGGCCCACCGCCGATGACTTGAATGATGTTAGACTAGATGCCCAGCGAACGCGTGGAAATACTCACCTAAGACTTTCGTGTTTTCAGGCTGCACGAATCATTAGAGGGAGCATTGTGTCAGGGAGAAGATGGCTTACAATTGAAGTCATGGTGCAAGGAGACAAAGATTCACGATAACATAGCGATCCCAGTCCCTGATATACGTCCGTAAGGCGGGTCCCAAGACGGAGTCTCCCGGGGACACACATCAGTCCGTACGGTACATGCAAACATCATTCTGATTTCTCTTCCGATAGAAGGAGATCTGATGTGATAATGCCGTCTGAAGGCTTTAGAAGTTGTTCGACATCAAACCAAGACTGGCTAATGAGATCTCACTTACATGCATCAGGGTCCGGGCGTCAGACGATGTGTATCGACAACAAAGTGATGGTGACCTTTCGCAGCGGGGTGACAGTGACGTTGCGGTATGTATGCGCTCTTAATTGTGGTCTGATCCCGGCGAAGCGTTAGCTGAACACCGAGGAATGGCCTGCGAAAGCGCTGGCTATCGTGGTTCGGTGCAAGTGTTGACATTGATCACGAGGCAATCGAATTGCTAATCGACCCTGATTTCCTCATAAAAGTAAACGTTTGACTTGCACATCCAACAGAGAAGCGAGTCTCGATCTCGACGGATGGAATCATGATGAACAATCTTCTTCCTGATGGCAACATCTGTACCGGAACGTATTCATTTCTCGGACTGTTATCTTCTGACCTGGACTACGATTTCGGCCTGGGTCTTCATAACATCCGTTCTGATTGAATGATTCGGAGCTCTTGGCCTATTACTAGCCGCACCCGGTGATCTGTGCTCGCCATTTTCTGCTTATCAGGATTCAGGATATACCCCGACCATTCCTTCCTTCTACAGTCACCATGGCTGAACAGACCCTCCCACCTTTTCCTGCCGATGTTCCTACTGTCGATCTCACTGTCGTCGACTACAGCCTTCTCACATCTGGAGACCAAAATGAGCTGAACACGCTCTGGGATGCTGCTACGAAGCAGGGCTTTTGGTAGTGCGTATACCGCCTTCGCATCTACGATACTTGCCTCACCTAGAGTACCAAGCCTGAAGAACCATGGCGCCGAACATCTGCTCGAGCCCATGTTCGAACTAGGCAGAGAGACAATGAACCTGCCCGCTGAAGAGAAGATGAAGTTCTGGCAGGGCAACACTGGCGGTTCTTTTGGGTATACTCACTTCCAGACACACTTCATCTAGTCAATCCCTGACCAATCTCACAGATACAAAGCACTCGGTGCCACGACCGTCGACCTCAAGGGGTCCAAAGATCACTGCGAAATGATCAACATCTCCAAAGATGATGCCCTCGCGTACCCAGACGTCGCTCACATCACGTACCCCCAGCCTGTCAACACACATATGGAGTCGTCCGTCAAACCGTTCGTGTCCGCGTGCATGGAAGCCAACAACACGATCCTCAACATCTTCAACGACAAACTCGGCTTGCCGTCCGGGACGCTGGCAAGTCTCCACTCGATGGAAGAACACAGCGTGTCCGAAGCACGAGTGATCAAAGTGCCACCATCGCGCGACACAGATGCTATCGCTGTGGGGAGCCACACCGACTTCGGATCCCTCGTGAGTTTTCGAAATTCGATGCCAGCTTCTGCACTTGCTGAGAACCAATCGCAGTCCTTCCTCGCAAACCGCCTCGGAGGCCTCCAAGTCCTCCTTCCAGGTCACGAGCACTGGAAATACGTCAAGGTATTTCATCTCATTTGCTCGCCCATCTGGCATCCCTTCTGATCTCCCAAGCCTTTGCCCGGACACGTCATATGCAACGTCGGAGACGCCCTAAACCTGCTGAGCGGCGGGATCCTCCAATCCAGTATTCACCGCGTGCTCCCTCCCCCCAAGGAGCAGTCCCAGTATGAGCGCTGGTCCCTAGTCTTCTTCACCCGCCCCGGCAACTCCGTCCCCCTCAAGGCCCTTTCCTCCCAAAGCGTAATCATTGCGTCCAGCCCAGGGAAAGACCTGGATAGTGGCGCAACAGCCCAGGAGTGGTTCATCCGGCGTCAATCCAAGTGGAGAGTGGACAATCAGAAGGTCAGCGGAGAGTTTGTAGACTGTTCTCAACACGCTAACCATAGCCATCCGCAGACGGTCGACGATTACCTCGCCAGCCGAGGGACAGAGCATACCAAGATCGCGGTCTAGTCGGAGTTTATCAGTAGCCTTTGGAACAATGCCTGTGTGTTTAGCGATAACAAAATGATGTATAACAGCAACCTTGACGATACAGCGTGATAAATCGAGAGAGCACTATGCAAGCATGCGGAACGGATCAGAGCCCCCATTCTCCACCGTCGCAAGTACACCTTGTCGCACAAGCTTGAGGTATTCAGGCAGACGATCCCCAAAGTCGTCGTACAGATGATATCGCGAGTCTGCGATGATGTTCGCGAGGTCCAGTATGGCTGGAAGAGCTCTGGAAAGGGATGAGCAAACAAGCAAGCGTAGTAAGAGATAAACAGACTCTGGCACATATGCCCTCGAGGCGTACAACAGCCTGTGGAGACGCATGACGATCTCTGGGATGTATATTTGCCGTATCCGCGCCATGTCACCTCTGGCATCGACTAAAGCAGATCCGGTTAGCACCTTGGGCAAGCGTAATAGAGAGAAATCCTACTAGTGAGCACGACATCAGGCTCTGGAATCAGCCATTCCGACTTGAGGAGCTTCACGGCAGCTGTTCGTGCGTCCGCTAGTACTTGCTGTGAGAGCTTCTCAGCATGACAATTGAAGGAACAGGAAGAATACAAACGTGGTAAGCATTAACAGCCTCCTTCGCATGGGGGTGTAGCTTAGAGAGCTCTGTTGTAGCGGTATCAAGTAGCTCCCACAATGAGAGGAATTGCCGATAATGTAGATGTTCTGTGTCGGCTAGCTGGAAGAGATCGGGAGGGAGCACGGAGAGCAGAGATTGCCCCAGGGAAGGGAGTCCCACAGCTGGAAAGAACAACGATTAGCAGAAGTTGTTTATGTGGCGATACGACCTACCAAGGAAATATCGGAATATGACGTTGGATTGTTCAAGCGCAGTCGGGTATGTAGCCTTGCTGAACGTGGTCCATTCAATGGACCGCAATAAGAGCATCTGGTCGTCCGTGGGCGGTTGAGGTAGTCCAAAGGTCGGGAGATCTCCGACTGGCATGGGCAGGACGGCGAGTGCGTCCCGGAGGGTCTGCTCTGCCGCAGCCAGCGCAACGCGGTCGACATCCAGTCCATGTTGTCTCGCCTGGTTCAGCGCCCCACGACGGTCCGCGAGGTTCGAATTGATACCAGAGTGGACGAGGAACGCAGCATACCGCGTGATGGCGTTGTCGCCTAGGGCAGCAGCATACAGCGCAATGAGGTCGTTGTGGCCCATGCTCTCGAGTACGGACAGGTATGCCTCCAAGATAACCTGAACGGCATCGGCAGGGACGGGGAGGGACATCATCTGGTAATACAACGCGAGATGGGTGAAGAAGCGGATATATGGGGGCAGGGAATGTTGCGGATACAAGCCTTGGGTAAGGCCGTTGGCGAAGGTGTTGAACACTTCGACTGTCATGTTGAGCATTATGCGGAGCTGAGTGTAGTGGAAGGGGTCGTCGGGACGGGGACCGTCTTCGACGCGTATGCTGTCCATTCCAAGAAGGACCCGCTGCTTCTCGTCGGTCCACTCGTCATCCTCTGCATCTTCTTCGTCGGCAGTGAGCCAGGGGAATGGTCGATCTACAGTGCCCTCCCAGAACGATGGGATCTTTGCCAGCTCCGCGGATATTCGTTCCTCGCATATGACATTGATGGACGCCCATAGATGGTCGTGGAAAGTGCGGCAAGCGCTTTTGAGGATATTGGATGTCTGGTTTGACGGGGCGAGAGCAGCAAATAGAACTCGGTCATGATTCGGGAGGGATTGGCTGAGTGCTGCTCGAATGCATGATGATTTCCAGAGGTTCCTTTTACGCGTCCCTTGCCAAGGCAACATGTCCTCATCAGCATCCTCAGCTTTGTCTGCCTCCTCCGTCGACAGTGTTTGCCACTGTAACACTTTGGACCCTCGTATTGATGCTGCTCGCCAGGGCTGCTGGGTCCGGTGGCATAGGTGGTAGGCGTCGTTGAATTTTCCTGCGCGAATGAAGGTGTAGAGGCATTGACAGAAATGTTTTTCGAAGTCCTGAGGACAATTGAGCAAGGTGAACGGATGTGAATGGGTAGCGAGCTCACCATATCCTCTGGTGCCAGCTGTCCCCTTGATGCCGCGTCGGGGTCCATTTCCTTCACCAAGCCAGTCCGCGCCTCCCCCGCTGAACGCGCCGCCTGGTTTATGCGATGCTTTGTGAAGTTCCAGTACGACGTGGTGGCCTCAGGATATGTTGGATCCGGCGCCGAGTCCTGCAACCACTCGCGAATGACGATGAGCTCGCTGAGGAATGGCGATGCATTGACGATACTCTGCGAAAGTGTGGATGGCGGCGTATACGGGTGCAGCTCTCGCGCTCTAGGCAGGTCCAGCGGAGCCGTTTTCCTCGCAGGAATCACTGCCTGCAGCAGCGACCACGTGTTCGCCTCCATGGTGAACAGTTGCTGGTCAACGGGGTGATCACTGTCTTCCCGCCCTTGTAGACAAATTTCCTTCAATTTCGGTGCGAAGCCGGAGTACGGGTCGAGGATGGACTCCAGGTCGGGGTCGTTCTGAAAGCATAGCAAGGCGTCCGCGTAGTCCTTGTACGTCGTCATCGCTGCCGACAACGAAGATGAAGGCGGGTCGAGAGAGGCGCTGTCACGCATCACGTCTCTTGTCCTCTGCCCATCATGGTCCCAAATGAGATTTACGCGTCCTATCTCGCTTTGACCCTACAAAAGTTTTATGGATGTCTCCTCGTGTCTTCGAACACTGACTCTGATGTTTGAGAACGTGATGGCGTGAGGCTTTGACTTCTTGGAACCCTCTGCGGTGTCTACTCGAGTAGGTTCGCCTTCATTTCGGTATATAGCAAATGCTCACAATTCGTCCAGCCTTTAGCATATTATGCGCTGTAGCGTCCGACACCCAGACATTGGATATCTGTCGTTTCCTCTGTGGTGTATATCTGACTTTAGCCGAGACTACATCATCGACATCTGGAACAATAACGAATGCGGCATGGCAATTGCTCCCTTTCTTGCCTCACGGATGAGCTACTACTCTCGGTCCTCTTGCTGGTGGTTTCATCGGTGGTGCTTTCGGTTGACAATAGATTCTTTGGGTACCTCGCTGCTCTCTCTAACAGCGACGGCATCTTCGGTATCATGTTCTGCTCTGTGATCTTCGGACTCGACATTTGCCTCTTCGACATGCCCTGCTCGCAAAGGATACTCATTACAAACTTGCCGCTGCTCAGGGCGTCGTCACCGAACCCGAAGATCGTCTCGTCGGAGCCCTTCTCGGAGACCCGTTCGTCTCCATTGCGCTGTTCATCTTTGGCTTGACGAACCCTCCCGCTGCTCAACCTGGAGGCCGAAGCCAGGTCGACCAATGCACTGTGAGGAGTTTGAGACGGTTGTTATCTACCTCGGCGCAAATGGGTACTGTATACACATCATCAATGCCTCCCCGAAACTATCCCGTCGCTTCGTTGTTATCTAGCTTCAAAGACGGTCGCGCGCTGATGTACTGATGCTGCGATGCCGCTTTTCATGCAAGTGTTCGATGGTCCAAGCTTTTGGCGTTTGTCGCTGTATGGACGAGCAAGTAGATTATTACGTCATTGAGCTGTTTCTCCTCCTGCCTCCAAGTTCGGCTTAAACATCGCGGCTGCCAGCCTCTGGGTGCATTGGACCGCTACATAGACCGACGAAGGCTGGAGTCGAGAAACGGAAGCTATTTTGTTTACGGGAGATCTGTGGCGCACGCTTGTCTGCATATGGAAATGTCTCAGACTCGGCTCATCAGTATCCCTTTGACTGCAGCTTCATGACTGAAATCGCTCCTACTATCGATCAATCGGAAGTTTCAATCTGGACAGAAGTGTCAATCCCCCAATAAAACATTTTCTGTAGCCCTGGCTTCGTACCCATTCCCTCTGTAACTTTGCCCTACAATGCTTGAACATGTTACTATTGGAACTGTCAGCAGTCTTTGCTCTCACTGCCGCCTTGACTGGAATTATGGCTTGCTCCGTACAAGGCTTCTTCGCATGGCGCATTTGGACTGTGACAAGAAGCGTATCACTGGTGGCTTTGGTTATGATACCTGCCGCCATTAGTGCTTGTGCGTGCTCATCCCAGAAATTTCAATTTCCACAACTAGACGTTTCCCTGAAGGTGCGGCGATTGCCACCTCTGTTCTCGATATGAAGGCTGGATCGCTGTCGCGGTTGCGGGAAACAAAGGTCTGCTTTTCGTTCCTTCGAGACCCGAGCTCATTATGATAGTCCGCTGTTTCGATTTGGCTTGGAGGCGCATGCGTGTGTGACACGTTAATTACTGCTATCTTGGTGTGGCAAATGTACGTCGCGTAAATGGAATTGCCACTGCGATCCTAACGCTGTTTAGGGTATACTCGACTCGAAACTGGCTCTTGCAACTGCTGACACTTGTGGTGGCAGAGAAAACACAAGACGGGGTACCTGAATACTGACCGCCTCGTCGATAAAATCATCATCTGTATGTCAACTCCACATCTCGGTCGACGCCATACGAAATCGCTTGTTTCTCTCTAGCCATTGTTTCGACAGGCCTTGTAACGTCTGTCTGCGCTCTCTTGGACCTCATCTTATACTTCTGCATCGTGCGTCTCTTCTTACTACTGATGGCTCGGTACTGAAACTCACGCGTCCCCATCAGCCCACATCATTGTACGCTCCTGTTTGCTAGTCAAGAAGTCTCACTGACGACCTTGCGCAGACACTTGATATTCGACTTTTCCCTCTCGAATTTGTACACCATCATGATGCTCAGCAGCCTCAACTCCCGCGAAAACTGGGCAAGGAGCCTCGACCGAACGGACAATGCCGAGCTAGATAACGCTGGTCTACGAAGTAGTGACTGTGGGTTGCCCGCCTTCCACAAAGTGAGTGCCTACTGTAAGTTACATGCGTGCAGCGTTCGTGTCTGACAGTCCGATGAACAGTTTTCGCGCAATCAGGCATTCCGATTTAGCGCCAACACGAGGTCGGAGGTGCTCGTACATGTCCAGCGTGACGACGTGGCGGATATAGAGATGGACTTTGTCGATGTTTCCGCGAAGGGTGTGTCGAGTCTACCTTGCACCGGAGGCAAGGAAGACTTCGTCCAGAGTCGACGAGTCTCTGTCACCCTTTGATCTTTGATATATATCATACTATATATCTGTATTATATGTATATCGTACTGACCGTACTTACTATGGATGTCAAGACATCAATCATATTGTCGATAACGAAGTCGGGTTGCGAGGACAGATCGGTTCAGGGTCGGACTTCAGGCTTCAAGGGGCATCAGCCGACAAGTCGCGACATCAGACCACCGCGACTCTCTTCACACCACGACCAGCGACTCTCTGTTCTCTCAAGATGTCTGACTTCCCTGCTCTCACTGGCTTCTACAGGCTTTTGTTCCTCTATTTAGAGCCATGTTCGTTTTCTAATTCATGTATTGTCATTCGATGCGAACTCAATCGCATCTGTCTAGTTTCGACTACACTCCCCGCCATCATGATACTCACCTTTCCTGGCGCGTCATGGTTCTATCACGAGCTCATTCCTTCAGAGTCCTCCGCTCCGCCACCGGGTTTTCTGGAACCCAGGGCAACCATGGCCATATGGCAGTTGGGCAACTGTACGTGCATCAATTGCATGATCGTAGCTCTCCGTATCAAGCACACTCATGATGATGTGCAGGCTACTTGTTACTCGGTCTTGTATCAACATTCGTTCTCCGCGCTATCCGAGACGCCGTCTCGCATGATCGTCCAGCGCAGGAGAAACTCGTTGGCGCGTTGTTGGGCTGCCTCGCGTTCGCTGATGTCCGTATCATCATCTTTGCACTGCTGTCCGTAGACATACAGCCACTCACATTCATATCAAGGTTACACAGTAATACCTCTCTCTCCGCGTGCAAGGAATCTCCGAGGGCTCATCCTACATCATACTAGCGTCCTGAGTAGTTTCATCGGGCTCCCAGCTGACATGCGCTATAATCCCGCGACGTGGAATCCGACGACGCATGGGAATATCTCATTCACGATCTTCTTGTTCCTTGTTAGGTGGCCAGTCTTCCTCAGACCGCCCGAAGCGCTTCTAAACACCTCATTTGACAGGATGTCTTGGTTCTTTGGCATTGGCAGAACGCGGTACTACTTCGGGGTCGACGAGAAGTTGAAGACGAAGTGATAGGCCCCCAGCTGGACTAAACCGGCATAGGATCAGGATGCATCGAAGTTCCGGTCAGAAAACGAAGGGCAGTATAATTAGGTATCGAAGTGCCATGGATGAAGTGATGGATGGTCTCCTATGAAGATAACTGGAATCGAAGTATAGTCAATATGACTGATATGTAAGTTACAATGGGAAGGTCATGTAAGAAGTGCTTGCTAGATAAATATCTGATGATACAAGATCCGGGGTATAGTGTTGAATTTTTCTTTATTTATTCATAACCGCCCATATCTTCACAGGCGGCTGTTGGCGTTGCGCTGGGAGACTCGCAGGAGATGGTCCGATATCCGTCATATCATCATAATAGCTCGACAGCGCCTCCGACGCATCTGGCGGCACAACGGGTATCGGGGAGGAAGCCAGTTCCCTCTGGGTAGTGTTACGCCACGATTGTATGGACAGCAATCTGTCATTCGCGTTGTAGAGCACACCCGAGTCCGGCACAGCGCTCTGATGGAGCTCTCGCGTGCTGTTGTTGTTGCGAGCCTGGAACAGCTCCTCTTCGAGAGGTGCAGGGCGTCGTCGGGCTGACGTGCGCAAGGAGGGTGTGCTAGCCTTCTTGGCGAGCTCGCGCGCACGCACGAGGAGGGAAGGGTTGAAGGTGTACTTGCGCTGGAGCTTTGGCATGCCACCGCCTTCCTTGATGATGGGTTCATCGGGATTGATTGGGTTTTTGAAGAAGGGGAGAAGGGGCCGGCCATTACGTCGTCGTCGGTAGACGAGGAGGCCAAGTGCAATAAGAATGAGCAGTGCAATAGCGCTGAGAACGCCTCCCACAATCCGCGCTGTGTTGGTAGAATGACTGGCGCTGGGAGATGTGGCGCTGGAAGTCAGTCCAGAAGCCGCGGACAATGGCGGTGATGAAAGAATTGGCGACCCAGATGCCACAGTGGAGGTAGCCATGTCTTCTGGGTAGTAGCTGGGAAGATCAAGATGAAGCTCTCTGGGTATTAATACGAGGGCTTACCTAACTGTGATGGAATCCAGCAGTATTATAGAGGCGTTATCGCCTTCTTGTATTACGCTGATCTTGAGGATGTGGTTTTCGTTCTCTGACGAAAGAAGGCCTGAAGCAAAGACGACCTGATGGTATTCGAAGCTGGTGTTACTTCCATTGGGTGCAGGTTCCTGATAAAATTGAGGAAATGTCGAATTGTCGTCGATGCTGAATCTCATGTTGCTTCTACCTCTGTGTACTGATCAGCTCGATCTCGAAAAGAAAAAGGACTGGAACACTTGCAATGTTGTCTTCGAGGAACTGGCCACAATGCACTGCACAGAAACGTTTACACCTGTGATTCCGATGACTGAGACGTGTCCGGAGAAAAAGGATGATTCGTCCCACCTGTGAAACTCAGTGACGCTGAGATTTCGGAATTCGAGCCGGGTCCCTAAACACAAGTTCAATTCGATACCCCGTCCGGTGAACAAAGTCGCATCGTACGGAAACAGCTTGGTGGTACGTTGATGAGTGCACCTTTGAGGCATCCACTGGCAGTTGCCCGCTGCAATCAGAACATGTTGCTATCTGCGGCTTCCAAGCCATATTTGGAGAGTATATGATGTTCTTGTCGGTGTCGTCGACAATGCTATCCATGAGCTGAGCAGCTGCTACTGCAGAAGAACAAAGAAGGGCCAAGAAAAGGCAAGGAGCAGCGAACATGTCGAAGACGGAGGAGAGTGAGGGCACAGTGCGGGGGTGAGACGCCCATCAACAGCAGTGCAGCAGGAAGCGGGAATATAAGGTGAGGCTATGTCCACGTATGATGGGAGAGAGAAGTTTGATATGATTGATTCGGGGTCTAGAGATGTGTGCACACAAAACACCGATCCGTGAGAACGCATGCCGCCAGTAGCAACCACCGTCAAGGGACACATCTATGATTGATGACCCCGCCGCGTCGACCGTCAGTGGGGACGTGTCTTCGCATTGTCCTATACTACAATGTCCGTTATTTCTTGTTGATTGTCCCAGTTTGCGTAGGGCCCGGAGTTGACTGTGGAAGAGTATCAGTCTTGAGGGAGGAAATGACGCGTCGGAGACCGCGTTGCGCGGGTGTACGAAGGCGAGTGTTTAGGTAAAAGCACTGCGCCAAATGGTTGGCGGCAGCGGGTGTCACGGTGGACCTCAGACGAAAAGTCGGGAGAGGCACACATGTTACGAACTTAAGATGCTCATTGAAGATTCAAGCGTCGCCTTTTCGCGCGACAAAGCACGATGATGAACAGACGATGAAGATGAGCGGAGAAGGAAGAGTTAGCGTCGACACGTGGTGGCGCGGCTCCGGGACCGATGGCCCGTGGCTTGCAGTGATCGAACTTTGAATTCCGTACCCTCATCTCTGCTCGTGAGCCAGCGAAACCCTCATGTCTTCCGAGGACATTGCCGAGGAAATTAGAACGGTATATCCTGATGCCGAGGAGGTTATCATCCAGTACCTCTCTGGATATCTTGTAGACGATGCCGGCGAAGAGGAAGACGTCTTGCAGGTCACAACCGAAATCCTCGAATCACTCTCAGGCGGCCGGGATGATACATTGCAGAGACTGATTGGACGACTTGCGGAACTGCTCGCGGATCGTCTGAACGCTCGGGCCAAACAAAAGTCGGGCCCTAAACTGCAAAAGCTGGACAAAATAATGGACATGAGCAAATCGCAGCTGTCGACGACAATTGCTTTCTCAGAAGGGGTGGATTTGGAATCAATCAACAAGGGAAAGTGCGTAACAAACCGCGGTTGGGCTGTGATCCAGGATGTTGACTGCTACTTAGAGCATCCCGCGTTGATGTCAAAAAACTCGAGAAACAAGAAGCCAAGCTCAAGGTAAAGTTTCCCATCATCCATCCATCGAACACGCCATTGATATCGTTGCTCTAGGCCAAGATCGAAAAGCGTTCGCGTAGAGACTTGTACGAAGGTTCCAAATTGCTTGATGCGCACAAGAAACAGGTATGTACCGGCTTTGTTGTACCTACAACGACCTACAGCGCTCTCCCACAGCAAACATACGAAGAGATGTTCATGAAGGTAATCTATCACCGACTCGCTCGCAACAAATCTATCATAAACACTGTCCAAAGATCAATCCGCTCGATGCTGCGTCGAACAAAAACAAGACGCGAGATATCCATCTCCCATCGATTGATGTCAACTTTGGTTCCAATCGTATATTGTATGCTTTTCCTCGTGTTCTCGTCTTTCAACTGCTGATATCTTGATCAGGACAGGCGCCACCTTGACACTGGCCCACGGGCGTCGCTATGGACTCATTGGTCGCAATGGTACGAACGCGATCCCGTCGACAGGACACGGCTGACCGCGCATCAAACAGGTGTGGGTAAATCCACTCTCCTACGGCACATCGCACTACGTGAAGTACCGATCCCCGCTCACATCACTATCTTATTTGTCGAACAAGAAGTAAGCTGCTCCGCAGGCTGTTCGAGATTAAACCTTATATGTTCTCTCCAGATTATCGGAGACGACACGATAGCTATCGACTCGGTGCTCAAGGCAGATGTCTGGCGAGATCATTTGATGAAGGAGGAAGCAGCTCTGAACGCAAAACTGGCGGAACTGGAATCGGAAGGTGACGAGAAACGGTTCGAAGATGCTAGAGAAGAGACATCATCGAGGCTCGCGGACGTCCACGCGCGATTGTCTGATATGGATGCTGAGAGCGGGCCTGCCAGAGCAGCCGCCCTTCTAGCCGGTCAGCCCAATCATCTCTTTGTATGGCGCACTGGTCGACGATTACTCCAGGTCTTGGCTTTGATGAGGCTGATCAGCAACGGCCGACCCGTTCATTCAGTGGTGGTTGGCGGTATGTCTACATTTCATCACATTAGCGTGAAACTCATGCGATGGCATCACTATAGCATGCGACTAGCATTGGCGCGTGCTCTTTTTGTAAAAGTGAGTGGTCTGTTACAGTCCGAAGTCTTTACTAAATCGGTCATTCAGCCGGCACTTCTGTTGCTCGATGAGCCTTCCAATCACAGTAAAATCACATCTCGAATGCAGGTTTTAGTATCAACTGAGGCAATCAACAGTCGATTTGAACGCCCTTGCTTGGCTGGAAGACTACCTCCAAACCTGGCCTGGTACCCTTCTCGTCGTGTACGTGACCTTATCTTGATTTCGTCCTCGTACTTGCTGACTGCTTCCAACAGTTCCCACGACAGAGCTTTCCTGTGTGTAGCTCACTTTTCAATCGGGGACCTACTGACCGAACTGCGTCATTCACAGCGACGCTGTTGCCACTGACATCGTACACCAACATTCCGGACGTTTGGATTACTATAAAGGGTGGCTCACCTCTCTTCGCACACAATTTGAGCTTTTTGACCAACATGGGCCCGCAGGAACTTCACACAGTTCTATTCCACCAAGTCGGACCGTGATGCAAATTTGAAGAAGGAATACGAAGCTCAGATGGAGTATCGGCGACACTTGCAGGCCTTCATCGATCGGTGGAGGTATAATGCCAACCGCGGTATGTCTTGCCTTCAATCTGGCCTAAACTCGAATCTGTACTGATATTTCACGTCCAGCTGCACAGGCTCAATCCCGGATAAAAATACTCGAGAAGGTGGGCCGCCTCCCACGCTCGTTAGTCTAAGTCTGTACAAGTGCTCACCGTAACCACAGCTACCAGAGATTGAACCACCAGAGACGGAGGAGACAGAGAGTTTCAAGTATGTTGCCGTTTCATCTGCCGTATGTTGAATCGATGATTTACATTCACCAGGTTCCCAGAAACGGACAAGATTTCCCCACCTATACTGCAGATGTCCGAGGTCACCTTTGGATACGCTGCTGACAAGATCGTGTTGAAGGGCGTGAACATCGATGTTGGGCTCGACTCCAGGATTGCGATCGTTGGTGCGAACGGATCCGGAAAGTCTACATTGTAAGCCTTCGCCTTGCTTTGTCTCACCCACTTGTGAATCTCAACGCAATTTACCCGTAGGATCAAAGTCTTAACAGGAGAGTTACGACCATTCTCGGGGCACGTCACACAAAACGGTCGTCTAAGGGTGTAAGTGGGCACTTCCACTCCGACGGCGTGTTACTCACTGAATGCGCACACATCAGCGGCTACTTTGCGCAGCACCATGTGGACTCCCTCATTCCCTCGATGAGCCCTGTCCAGTTCCTCGCGTCCAAGTTCCCTGGCAAGACAGAGCAAGAGTATCGTCAACATCTCGGAAACTTCCAAATCAGTGGGATGACTGGGTACCACTGCTCTGTACACCTCCCAAATGACCGCTCTGATCGTCTGATGATAGGTTACAGCTGATTGGTACACTGTCTGGTGGTCAGAAGTCGCGTGTCGCGTTTGCTCTGTTGTCGCTACAACGTCCGCATGTCTTGTTGCTCGATGAGGTGAAACGATTCCTCCTGTTGCTTTGTGTTTACGCGCTAACACTGTGAAGCCTACGAATCACTTGGATATCGAGGGTCTTGACGCGCTCATGCACGCGCTGCAAATATGGAATGGAGGCGTCATTATCATTTCTCACGACGAGCGCTTCATCACAACTGTGGCAAAGGAGGTACGTTGCTCGTATGTCTAATTCGCCAATGTTTAGCCTGATCGTCGCCTCCTTACTAGCTTTGGGTGTGTGGAGATGGAACCGTGAAGAAGTTTGGCGGAGACGTACAAAGCTACAAGGTATGGACAATGGTTTTCGTGAGATTGCGCTTTGCTGATGGACTTTGTAGAACCTCATCGTGAGCAACATCAAGATGAAGCCATAAGCAACGGTGAGTATGCATGCGGTCAGCCTGTACATGAGACTGTTCCTGGAGCAGTACTGTGGTGTATGAATGTAAGTACAAGAATAAGGATAGGTGCTACAATGCGTCCGTGAACAATTATCTAAGAGAAAGTATTATAAGAAGGAGTCACTGAGAAGTCCGTATTCTGCGCTTCCTGTCCGCAGGAGGAGGCCCGATGAAGACGGTCTCCCGTCCGTGCGATAGCCTTATGTACTCGGTCCGTCCAGGCGGCCTTTCACCATCAGGGTTATGCGATTCTCTGCGGGATTGCGAATGCCTGTTTGATTGCATGGTCCCAAACTCGTGGACGGGACTGGTTATCGCATACGGCGGCGGGGATTCCACATCTGCCGTTGCATGGTCCGACGGTGGCACGGCCACCGACTGTGTCGACATGCTGACATTAGAATATCGATACGGAGTTATGGGAGATGTGGCGTTGGCCGGGCGCAGGAGACCGACGCTCTCCGCAGTCAGGGAAAAGCGGTCGTTGGGCGCGTAGGGACGAGCTAGGTATTGACCTGTGGGCCGGGGTGTAAGGATGCTCTTTCCCTTTCGCCGGCGATACACTATGAAGCCTACGACGCCGAGGGCTGTGACGAATGCGAGCGAACCGAGGACTGCCCCGGCTATCGCAGCGCCGGAGGTTTTGGAGGATGTTGGGACGTTCGCTCTGTTGGCTAGTCCGACATTGCCATTGGCAGAGCCGGCGATCTCGAATATACTGTATGTGTCATGAGTAATGTGGATATTGTGTGTATGTCTGGGCGCTCACACATAGGCGGACGAGAGAAAACTGGAGCCCAGCAGGAATTGATCGTCAGAATTTGAGGCCCAGCCCGCGATAGTCCCAAGGCAATGGCCATTCTGTTGCTGGGCCCCGACAAGCACGGACTCGTCCATCGTTATTGCCACATTATCGAATACCAGCGAAACGCTGAACTCTGCCGAACAGGGCACTGTCCACTGTGTTGTTACAGAATCATTGCTCGCGCTCAAAGCACCAGGTATGCTGATGTCTGTGAAATACACGAATCAGCGTGAATTCACAAATAGAATTCACGTTGCAAGGACCTACATAGCAAATTTGCATCCGCCTCAGGGAATATGGTGGAGTTGATGAACGGATCCAGAACGGTGGGGAAATTGCCTCTCCGAGCGAGCGATGCCGAGTTTGATGTGAAGTTCCAGGCGTCCATCGAGATGTGGAAGTCATACCCAGTGGTGTCATTCAGCGACTGCATACTCTTGAATGCAACATCGCCTTCGACGAATGACATATCAGGCTTGACCCAGTGTAGGACGCCACCATCTGTGGAGTTATCCGTTGGGCGTTTTAGTGCCATTCCATATGTGAAATTGCTGTGCGTCGGATTCCGCCCCAGCCAGTTGGCATAGACAGTCGAGTTGAAACCGTTCTGTATTCCTGTAGACATGCGGGCCGTTTGTTCTCAAGTCTTGAGGCTGCGCGAAAAGAACTGACCTCCGTTCGTGCCAAGGCCTAAGACTCCCGAGATCTCATCCGCGAAGAGCGAGGAAGATTGATTCGCGACAAGAACTAGAGAGGATCAATCAATGTCAATGTCAGACATACGCATGGGCCTATCAACGTGGTAATGTCGGGGACTTACTGGATTGATTTGGGTAGCTCCACACTGGGTTAGCGCCTGAGAGTCTACAGTCCTCGTGTACGAAGCTTCCACTTGCAGTTCCTTGTGCTACTCGCACGGTTGTGTCATTCTGGGAGATAGGCACGGCGGTACTTGACGATGACTGATTGTAGCTGTACGAAAGAGTTGAGATTGATGCTCCATAGTCGTAAGTGGAAATGGACCAACGCGGCGACGCCATTACACGATGTGCACGAGCCGCCGGCCACCATGTTGTAGCCAGTAGATGTGGTGAGCATGAACTTGAAGTTTTGAGGATTCGAAGGCGAAGACTCGAAGCAACTAAGTCATGCTTGACAGGATGAATGGGCCCAAGAACGCACCATGCTAACATCGACACTATATCTCTGCCGGCTATCGAAGTTGACCGGCACCTCGGTGGTCACCAAAGGCGTAGCAGTATCCCGGGGTGCCAACGCAGCGAAAGATAAGGAAAACAAACTGCAGAGAACATAGGTGCTCCGCAAAATCATGGTCGAAGGGAAAGAGGGGGGGATCGGAGGGTCGTGAAAGTCGTGAAGCAGGTTAGCGAGATGATTGTATTGGTCTGAGAATATATTGCGCTGCATCGAGACACACGGCGGCACAGGTTGGTCGCCCAAGAAAAGACGCCGATGTCGGCTATTCCGGACCAGCTTCGAAGTCCCCACATAAGCGCCTAAGAGACAATCTGGAAACATCTCCCACCGGCAAACTTTGCGATGACAGGGTGCCTCACTTGATGTATCCACTGGCGGCAACATATGCCCAAGCTACGCTCAACGAAGTAAGACGATGCCGCGGCCAATCCTAACCGAATATAGGGGATTGAAGTGCCACATCTACAGAACAGGCTTGTTCAGTAAATGAAACGCAAGATCCAATGAACAAGCTCGTAATCATAGTGGACTCGCAAACTTGGATTTACCCAACTGACACTTCAGGGGTCACATAATGTCAGGACGCTGCGGTTGAGGTCGAGAGGGCGAACCAGGTTGAGAGGCCAAGCCGATCACCGTGAACTACACAACGCGACGCGCTGGCGGCTCCGCTAAGCATTGGGCGCGTATCTGAAACGGATGATTATGTAACGGAGTCGACCTCAACTGTTATCGTTGTCCAGACGAGTGTAGGCTTTTCAAAAGACCGTCAGAACAAGTCGAGCAGGAGCATTCTGGAATAAGAAAACTTACAAGAGGGCAAGAGCAGATCTATTAATATACTTAGCTCGCAAGGAGCGCTTAGTTCGGACCGGCTATCCGAGGCTCTACTTCGCACTACAACATTCGCAGAGAGCAAGCGCTACTTGTTCAATAACACTGTAGATTCTCACTTAGACTGTGGGTTGATTTTTTCTGACACGTTTGCGACCTCTACGTAGTTTTCCGCGCCGAAACATCACGCATTAGATCTAAGCGTAGTATTTACCCAATTATCTAGCATCAATATCTATTCACAATATGTAGATTGAACGCTTTTGACTGTGGCTGCGGCGCCACAGCCCTTACAAAATGCGAATTGCGAAAGTTCGCCAACTGCGAAGTGCCCAAAAGGGTCGGTCCGCTTGGGTCCGCCGCTTTGATCCCGCTGTCACCATGGAAGCTGCCTCGTTGCATTCTCTTCTCCCTCCCTTCCCACTGGCGTCGCTCAGAGTTGGTGGTAAGGGCCAGAAATGTCATCGCGTTACCATCAACTAGGCGGTCAAGGCTCGATATTGACCGCGCTGTTCAGAGCGTGCGTGCAATTGATTCCAGCGCTGGACGACGTCTTGAATTCTGTCATTTCTAGTCATCGGTTCGACAGCGAAAGGGTCGCCGAAGCCATATTTGCGGAGAGAGGGAGAGGATACGATGGGCCTCTGGAAATGGTTCTAGGTTGATATCCATTGAATCATCAAGACTGCAGATCTGACAGTTATTGAAGGAATCATGAGAAGCGGAGCGTCCTACCTTTTGGTCCTCGATGACCATAATGCAAGAGTGGCAGGTAGACGGCTCGACAGAGCTCCCTATCCTGCTCGTCACTACGAGTCTTTGTCGCCCATTAGCTTCCGAACAGCGCAGGACCTCGCGGTCAAACTGGAAAGCCTGAAGCTCGGGAGGAACAGGCGCGATGATTCAAGAGACACGAGCACAGCAAATAGGTCGTATTTTGACGACTCTGTCGATGGCATCTCCCGTGGCATGTTCGAGCATTGCAGGTTCTTTCCATTCTGTGCGACATTGCATTTCGTGTCCTGATCTTTCTGTAGAGTATTGTATCGTATTCTCGGGACAGACCTCAGATCACACGAACAACGCCGACTATGCTTGGAAAGGGATCAGATTTCCAGACTAAAGTCGTTGAGGATTGTGACGCTGGTAATCACCTTCTGGAGGGGGGTGGAGAGAGTGATTGAAGTCGGTTATACGGAATGCAACGCTGGGAGCGCCGAGCCAGCAACAACGCGACACCTTGATATGAGTGACAGAGGGATACTAAACGCAGCCCAAAGAGCTGTAAGCCTCAGTAGCTTCGATATCTTCCAAATCATCCTGATGACTTTCACAGACCTTCAGGTATGGTCAGCCGGAGAACGTTGATGCTGCCGAGGCGCACAGAATTCTCCACCGACTACTGTCCAACCGTAACGAACCAACATTGCTTCTCGTATGGAACGCGACCAGGACCAAAAATCACCTCAGGCGATGTGAGATCGATATATCCAACTGGAAAGATGGCCTCAAGGACCTGTACGACTATTCAGCACCCCGGCGCGATGTCATACCAGCGACCCCTGGAGAAGTGTTCGTCGTTGACGTAAACGTCCTCGCGCAAAAGATGTTCCCGACCAGCCAGCTGGTCGAAACCATAGTCCTGGGCGCGCGAGAGTTCAGGATACCAGATGCACCGCCAAGGGGTGGGCCTGATCAATGCGCTGGGAACGAGTCGAGGTGAGCGGTTTCCTCCTGCTTGGACACAATCTGTCAACTCACTTTGATCAGATACGTGCTGGAGATGTGGTCAAAGATGGGCGAGGGCGACGCGATTGATGAACAGAGGAGATACTGGAGCGCCCTGCCGACTCCTGTGGCGGTGCCTGCTCAGCCAGCACCGGCTGCCCCTGTGGTCGCAGACGACGACAGCGACGAGGGTGATCCTAATGACGAAAGACCTGTGGCAGAGTCTGCCCCAGCGGCTACAGCACCAACACTCGGAGGAGGCTATCAGGAGGACGATGAGTCAGACTTTGGACTGGATAGTGACGATGAGTTCTGATATTTTCATTACACTCACGTCCATTGCTGCCTCTGGGAGCATGTCGTCGAAGTACCAGGAAGAGGAGAAACTCAAGTTGCCACGCTGAGAATCTCCTTACGTCCGCAATCTGTATTTTATGATTCCAAGATCGTTGTTTCCATGCTCTTTTAGCTTACGCCGAGAAATCGCAGATCTCTACTGCCGAAACCGCTGATGGAACAGATACAACTGACAATCTAGTTTGGTGTTCCGCTTACTCGGATTCTCCAATGAACGAGTCGCAGATCCTCTGTTGCGCATCACCTTGAACTGCGCTGTTCGTCAAGTACTTCTTCTCACCCATAATCATGACTGAATACTATCAAGTTGCGTTGACCTCTCAACTGTTCAAGCAGTAAGCTGACTCGGCCCTAATTCATTGCTCACAGCGAGTCTGAAATTCTCATGCTAGGAAAAATTACGACAAGAAAGCCGTCGTCAAAGACCTATTCCAAAACTACCATAGCCCTCTACGACTAGTCTTGGGTGCGCCACACCTCCCGTCATCTCACGAGTCACTGACAACCATCATCTAGGCCTCAAGCGTACAGGATCCGTACATCTCCTCGTACCCAAAGACGCCATTACGAGCGTTTTGAAAAAATGGAGTCCGCGGGATATGGTGCTAAGCAGGACGTTCGAATCGCTCTCGCCTGTCGTCTTCCAGAACGGCGATGTCCTAGCGAAGAAGCTGCAGAAACTGCCGCAAGAAAATGCCAAATATCACGATGCTGGCTCGGATGGGGTGGGTCGTGTTATGTTTGAGCACAACAGGTAAGTAAAGGAAAGATTATTGGCATGACACCATCTTTGAGATGATGGGTAGCTCTGACACGCTTGTAGAATAGTGCTTCGCGTCCTGCAAGAGGACGTTCGCATTCCAAATGACTACGGCCTCTCACGGTTTCATCTAGACGCGATGAAGAGATTGCGCCTGGTTTCTTTTGCATTCACGACATTCCCGGGAACTAGTACATATTTGGATATCGGGCTTTCGTATTCTGCAGTCGGAGACTGTATCCCGTCTACCTCGCACCATTTCAATCTCAAGAAAGACATCGGGCTGTATGCAGATGTCAGATCTGTGAGCAATCTATATTTTTTCAGTGCTCGTGATCTTGCGCTGATCGCTTATACGACCAGAACTTCGCATATGGCTCGTCGGAAACGCTGGACCAGGCCTGCGCTAATCTTCGGCTTGCGACTATCCTCTCCGGGGGACAGTCGTTGATCTTACTCGTGGCGAATGAGACTAAGACGCTCGACTACCTGTCCACGCGATGTGGCGTAGATGTGTCTCAATGGCAGAGCGGACTACGGAGCCTCTTCGACTACACGACACAACGCAAGGACCAAGGACCAGGTCACAGAGGAGCACAGGTCTATGTCGTGGACGTCTGCAAGCTATACAGCTCGCTCAGACTCAGCCACACCTCAGAGACTGCAAAGGGGATGGCGTCGGACCTGAAGCTTTGGTTCGCAGAAGATAATACGAAGAAGTATATCTGTGCGGGTAACGATGCCAGGTATGCCATTGTGCCTCTCTTTGATGACAGACATTCTGATTGGAGATGATGTTAGGATCCTTTTTGACGTTTGGCTTGAGATGATGAGCGGCAACGCTATTGACGAGCAGAGAAAGGAGAGGGATTCAAAGCGGGTCAAGCCACCTCGTGGTGTAAAGACAGCACCTGTCTCTCAAGCGCCGCCGCCTGGATATGAAGGCGTTGACAACGATTCAGAACAGGACCCAAATGATGTTGTTGAGAAGCAGTCTGACAGAAATAATGAGGGAGAACAGGGCGAATACTCAGAGTATGATCTCGAAGATGATGATGAGTGGTAGTTTGTCACACCATGAACGAAGATGTTCTGTAGATGCACTACATCAACCACTAAACTATGGCATCGTCTTTCGAAACGACGTGTATACCAACCGCTCGTAGCTCCTCCTGCACCTCGGATGGGATACGATTTACAACTAGTTTTTTCTTTTACTGTATACCTATTTAACAAATACATGATTGGGCGTATCCAAAAGAGAAAAGAAACAAAACTTGATAAAAACTAATCAATAACACCTCATCGCCGGGCGCGCGAGCGAGCTCTATATGGCTCTGTGGTAGTACCCAAGATGCCTGAAGCAAACATCAAACAAAGGGGCCGTCCACCATCTACGGTCGTTGCTTAGAAGCAGACAGGTGACTGAGTATTGAATTCACCCCGGACGGCTCCAGCACCACCTTGCTCCCGTCGCAGCGCGCCTTGCTCGAAAACTCGGTGCACAGCTCGTTGATGTCGCAGTCCTGCTGGAGGGGTTAGAGGAGAGCAAGATGACGAGAAGGAAACACACCTTGAAATTCGGATTCGAGGTGATACTCCGCCACGCGCTCAGCACCTCGATGTTCTGGTCATTCTTCGACGTCTTGGGGAAGCTCGACGTCCCCTGGCACGCAACGACCCCGAACGGACTCATCGAGCTCAAGTCCTTCCTCGTCGTCGGTCCCGGCGTCGGCTGGGTGACGAACGCCGACATGCCCTCCTTCTCCATATGCCGCACGCAGTCGCTCTTGGTGCCGTTGGGGCACTGCTTCTCGCTCTCCGACTCTGACGTGGACGACGACGACGGCGTCCCGAACCTCGCCTCGGACCCCTGCGAGGACGGCGAGCTGGACGAGGTCGAGTTGGACGGCGAATGCGCGGCGCTCATGTTGAGCGGCGTCTGGTGCACTATCGGGCTGATGACGGACGACGGCGACGCGGTGTTGATCATGTCCATCCCCGGCGTAGGATTGAGATACCCAAAGAGATCGTCCAGCGTTCCCGCATCCGAGGTATCCGTCGTTGCCCAGGATGACATGTTGTTGAGATCAAAGGCAAAGTTGGTCGAGGTCGTGGTGTTCGGGACGGGTGGTGAGGATGTGGGCGTTTGATCGAACATGGACGCCAGAGAGAAGTAGGCAGGATTGCTGGCAATGGTGGTAAAATGCGAGGTGAGGTAGCCACCCTCGCGGTTGAAGCCAAAGTCCATGTTGCTGGCGCCGCTGGTTGCTGTGGGCGAAGGGGCGAGTTTCCGAGTGTAATCGCGGCGGTCTGATTTTCGGAAGTGGCGCCCGAGTCGTGTGGAAGTCATGCTTGCGACCGATCCAAGCTGAAGACCAGTGCTCAGAACAATGCTGTGGAGACAGAGATAAGCAAACTGCACACCTTGAGATGCATCACCCTTTTTAATGTGAGCAGAGCCAATGTGCACCGAGAAGGTCATTGCCTGCGTTCATTCCACGACGGCGAGGTCCTGGCACCGTGCGGCTTGGCTGGCGTCCTATAGAATAGAGACATTTAAATTTACAGATCAACCAGGTAACTGTGCAGTTGCACTTACCGGTCCACCAGACTCGCGCCGCGACGCACCACCCTTTTTGTTGCTGGCCGCTGCACGACGATTAGACAGACGGGATGGAGGCTGCGCCGAGCGAGTGAATGCAAAGTTCGGCCGAGTCGAGTCGTATTGGTCTGCGCGCTGAGGTCTTGGCACCGTGCATGCGTGCACCGAGCGAGCGAAGGCAAGGTCGGGTCGAGTCGAGTTGTGTTGCGGGATGGAGGCTGCGCCGAGCGAACGAAGGCAAAGCCCGGTCGAGTGGTCGAGTCAAGTCGAGTTGTTGGTTCGCGCGCAAGTCCCTCGTCAGCGTGTTGTGTTCATCGCCTGCGAGAGCTCACACGGCGGTTTGATTTTGGCAAGTTGAAGTCCATTGCTCGGAGCGGTGGAGGTGGGAGACGGTGGTAAGTAGAGAGAGAGAGGCTGCGGACGGCAGGCAATGAGAGCCGGGGTCAGGCGGCTACGCGGGGTCAACGGCGTCGAGGTTAGAGCAAGAAATGAATTACTCAGCACTTTCCCAAAGCCGCTCAATGCCGTTGTCTGGCAACGACGCGCGGTTGGCATCTCAGGCTGCACTCTTGCAGTCCCGCGTTGATGTGTGGGGTGTCGTGGTTGGGAGGGTGCTGGCTGGGTGCTGGGTGGGTGCTAGGTTGTGGTCGCGGCTGCTGGTGGGTGGTCGTCGCGCGTGGGGTCCGGGGTGTGGCAGGGTCCCCCTCCCCGACCCCCCCCCCTGCACACGCCATCTTCACCCGCCCCCGCGCGCGCGGCCCCGCACATGCGTGCAGGGTTTGCGGTTTCGATTTTGGCGTGCAGCTCCGCCAAAATCGTCCGTTTTTCGGAATCCGGGCATCCCGGCGATCACCTTGGGGTTAGGGTTAGCGACCCCCAACTGGCAGGGTTCCGCTCTCCCAGCCCCCTTGGAGCGTGCGTGTGCCGTGGCTGTAAAGTCAGCATCGTCTACTCTAAAATGTATTCTACGTGTATTCTACGTGATTCTGAGTGAATAGAGTCAGAGCTTGGAATGGAGCAAAGACGGCAACTTACTCTGGCTTCAACTAGGGGCCGCCGTGCTCGTTGGAGTCAAGGTAAGTCTCATTTTAGTACTACTTGTATCTACATTAGACTGGAAAGCACGAGTTAGCGCTGCAAAGGAATTGAGCAAGGCCTGAGACTTACTTTGGCTAATTGCGGGCTGTTCAACTCTGCAAGTGATTTGGTGTTAGGTTGACTATGGGGTTGGCGAGCATGCGTACTCACAAGTAAATGCTTTGTTTTCCGTACTCTCACTGGAGATGACGTGTTAAGGGGGCGCGGGGACTTGAAAGCACGGACTCACACATCGGGGCATGGTGGCAAGCCAAGCGCGAATCCTCAAGTCCCGTGTTGCAACTAGGCGGCTGATTTGAAAAAAGGGACTTGCACCGCGGGAATGCTCACCAACTCGGCCCCGGAATGCGCCTCGTACGTCTGCTGACCGCTTCAAAGTCAGCAACGGCTCTGAGCTCAAGAACGAGTACGTGCCTAGCTCCTCCACTTGACGCGCGACCTCCCTCAGTCAAGGTACATACCTGGATTCAAGAAAGACTACATACGTTGGGCCAGGCCATGCAAGCACAAACCTGGATTCGGACTTGCAAACAATCAGCTCAAAGACGCCGGACGTGAATTTGAGATACCGGACTTGGACGCGTCAATGATCGTCGCGCCCTCGGACCCTATAACAAACTTGGTCAGTGACGCACACCACGCCTACGCATCCCAGCTCAGAGGTGGCCAGCCTCGGGGTTGGGGTGCGTAGGTGTGGGATGCGAAGAATGGGGATGAAAGCGGAGGAATACCGGGTGGTGAAGAGACAAGCATGATGACAACGGGAAAGATGCCGTGGAGGGGTTCCAGGTGAGTTCACTGTTCAGTGAGCAATGAGAAAGGAAGGACAGTGCTCGGAGACTTACCAGGACACTGCCGCCGTCAAGATGGAGAAGACACGACCGCGACCACGACTACGACCACACCCCCCACCACAAGACATCCGACACTCGAATGAGACCGTCGGGCTGAGGCGGAGACATACCCAAGGACAACAGCAACCACCGAACAAACGTGCAAGAAAAAGAGTCAACACAGCATGATGGTGGTGGGAGAGAGTAGAAGAGCATGCATGTCACACCGAGTCACCTCAGGGAGTCGAATCAACAAAGGGTGTGGCGCCCCTCACGCTCACGTGCACGTGCATCCAATCGGCTGAACAGTTTACACCTCACCACAAGGTCTCAACTATTTGTATTTGACAGTATACACTTAGTACTACCTAGCTATCCTGGGCACAGGAGTGACTTCACCCCAGTGCTCGGCTAGCTAGGTATCATATTATGGGGAACATTGAGCTCAGACTCAGGAAAAAAGATATCACACAGCCTGCATCAACGTCCCTGTCCCTGTTGTTTGGTTGCTTCTATGACCCTTACGAGATGATGGCTTCCACGAAACAGACCTTGGACACTCAAGTGTGAGATTGCTCGCCGCAAGGCTTCTTCTTGCGGGGGCAGAAAGTGGATTTGGACACATTTTCGGGGGTAGTTTGATCTCTGTAAGGGCAGGATTGCAGCGTTGGACAGCGGGAGAGAGACAGGACAGTTAGCATGTGCTGGGTTCAGGTGAGTACGTGTTCTGGTTCACAAGAAAAGGAGCTGACTTGTGGCAGAAATGCCACTGCTATGACACGGTCGGCGGCTTCGCCGCCTCCTCTCCGCCACCATACGCAAAACACCACCACTCACTTCATCCGGATCCGGACTTGGACTTTAAGCGTGAGATCGCTCGCCGCAGGGCCTTTTGTTTCTGGCGAAAAAGTGAGTTTTTGGGTGCTTTCTGGAGGTCGGTTTTGACTGACATTTCGCAGTGCGGACGTCTGCAGAATCGTGTTGTTGGATAGCGGGAGAAGGACGCGACGGATAGAATGGGCTGGGTTAGAGGTGAGTACGTGCATTCGTTTGCAGGAAACAAAGCTGACGTGTGGCAGAGATGCCACTGCTACGATACACGCTCGGCGGCTTCGCCGCCTCCGCCTCTTCCTCCTCGCTACTACCACCACACGCAACATACCAGCATCTCCCTGTATCCGGATCCGGACCATAGAGCGTGAGATCGCTCGCCGCAGGGCCTTTTTTTCTGGCGAAAAAGTGAGTTTTCTGTGCCATTTTGGAGGTCAGTTTTGACTGACGTTTCGCGGTTTGGACCTCGATTCTGGCGCTCATGCACAATCACTGCGATGTTGGGCGCATTCGACCGTGGCAGGCATGCGCTGAACGAGAGGGTGAGCGTACAGCGCCTGCGGCGCTGCCCATTCTGCACGGAAGGTTCGCCGTGTCACGGAAGTTGGAGCCTACACCGAATGGTGAGTTTACCACCGCTTCAACACCTTTCGTTGTCTGGATGTTTTAACAGAAAGATGCCGCCTACGGCGGCGGCGTAAGAGACGGTTACAGAAAGCACTCGCTCAAACGGAGCAGCCGTTCGCGCCGTCCCACGATGGACTGGCTACTTGGTGAGTCATGGTCTCTTCTCAACAGTCGCGGATTCTTACCTTTGATGTGCTGTAGAGACCGGCGCCTTTGGCGCCTCGAGAGCTGTCGAAACCCTTCGCCACGTCGCCAAACGGTTCGTTTCACCGGAGATTCAACAGTTGCTCACAACAATCCGTCCCACGGACTGCCACCATGTTTCCGCGGCGGCTTCGCCCCCCTCTCTATTCTCCCGACGCTCAGGACATGCTCCAGGCATGCATTCCCAGATTGCTACTATCCCCGGCGGATAAGCATTGCCGCCGATTCAGATCTGAGTGCGTTCGGTTGGCAGCAAATTTGATGCGGGCCCGGAAAATGAGAGGTACGTTACCTTTGTTCAGCCCTGCTTTCCGGGATTTACGGCCACAAGATTTAGGCGCTCCGAGCTGGTAAAGAGCCTGAAGAATGCGGCGCCGAGCCTACGGCGCGAGCGTGAGACTCGGGCGCACAGTGGCGGGACCTTGAGGTGAGTAAGCGTCAGTTTCGATTCGACAATGCTGAGGAGCTCACCATATGGTCAAACGACTTCTAGCAGCACGTCTAGCGCACCGTCGGATGTGGGTGTCACCCTGGTACGTTCCCGTGAATCAAATTGGCCATGCGCCACATATAACCGAGATGTGTACGTACCTGTCGATCTGCTTGCCGAATTAACGTACTAATTGTTTTGAATTCGCCTAATGCATCGTACAAAAGCCTCGCCAGCAACCGCGCCGGCGGTTGAGATCGCAGATACGCAAGTTGACTGGTTTGGCAGAGATGAGGTGCAGCGGCGCCGCAGGCGCATCGGGCGCGGCGGAGCACGATGTAGTACATAGATAAGATGTAAACGAGACCAGTCTGTTGTCAGTAGAACCTGCAATACGATGATTCATCAGCTATTGAAGTGTCAGAATGAACGACCGGATACTTACCTTTCAGGCCGGGCAAAACACTTGTCAACGGACGATTTGGCCACCCAAGCATCGAGAATCGACGGCCGCGAGGTCAGCAGGACCCTAGAAAGTCACCAAGGGAGGTCCTACAGACCATTCGAATACATTAGCGAACCCCGACCGCCGGACATAGATCTGAACTCACCGTTACACGAGGATCTCGTGTAGGGACACAGGGAGTGGACAGCTCGAATGCCGTGATGGCCGAAGCATTGCGGCATAGCGGCTGCAAGGACCCCGATTACCACTGTCAGATTGTCAAATATAACTGTTAAATAATTGAAAAATGCTGTTTTTGTGAGCTCCCGGTCGCCAGAAGGTATTGCCGAGACGTGGAATGGTATTATGCACTCGACCTTCTGTGGTCTAGTCTTCAGGAGCTAAGAGCTGGAAGATTATCAAACATCACTCCCCAGTATATATAGACTATATGGCCGGCCAGAAGATGGGGAAGTGTGGCGTTAGTAACAGTACAACACGACGTCTGCACTGAGCTTGCCACATGACCCGGCAAGTGCCGCTTGGGTGTTCGAATCCCGAGCAAGACCTGGTCCGCATTTTTGTATATTGTTTCTGGTATTCATGTAGCCTATTTTTCAAGCGTAGAAATGGCTTGAATGTGACTTATTCAAGTGTTCCAAGTCATCACTACCCCCACAACACGCATGGCACTGTTTCTGTGGCTGTGTACATGACCATCTCAATTGCGTGTACTGAGAGCTGCCAAATTTAGAATTCTCGATCATTGAAGTCGCGTCTGCTTCCTTCGTCCATGTCGGCGACACATGAGGGTGTGCCCAAGAGGAATCAACACCTTCCGATCCGTATGTCTTGCTGCCCAACTGTATGTTTCAAAGCTTAACTGTTTGCCTATTTCTGTAGCTCCTCGGACGGAACTCAACAAATATATTCGCTACTACTGGCATTTGGGACAGTCGGACAAGGAGATTGCCAGTCACGTACTGGATCACTTCGAAGAAGGCAAGTACGGCTGCAGGTGAGGTGATTTTTACATGTCAAGACCAGTACTCTTCTCACTTGACGTTCAAACTCAGTGCTAAAACCGTCAAGCGCATTCGCGAAACTCTGGGTCTGAATTCAGCACGCAGACCATCCTACACTGCAGAGGATGTTTTCAACGTCTTTCAAGAAATACGGCGTCGTTATCCAACTATGGGCGCTCGACAAATGGTGCATCATTTTCGGCAGTCTTACAATATGAAACTCACCGAGTAAGTCCATGCAAAGCTCGTCTTAGCCCTTTGTTAATCTCCCTGAACAGAAAATATGTCTTCCAGTTCATGAGAGAGCATGAGCCCGAAGCCCTCAAGGCTCGGAGAGCCAAGCGCTTTAAACGACGTGTCTATTATGGTGCCGGTGTCATGGAAGTGATATCCATTGACCAGCACGATAAATGGAAGCGCTTTGGTCTCTACCTTCATTGTGGTGTTGACCCATTTTCCGGGCGCATCCATTGGCTCAAGATCTGGTGGACTAATCGGAATCCCATCCTTATTGGCGGATATTACTTCGAGGCTGTTCGTCTTCAGAAAGGTAAGCTCTGAACCCTTCCAATTATCACAATTATCAGAGGCGCCGAGCTCGAACAAACTGCCAGGTGTCCCTCTGAAGACGCAAGGCGATCCGGGCTCGGAGAACAATGTAATTGCCAACGTACACACCGAAATTCGCCAACACCTGGATCCATCACTTGCCGGCTATCTTCAGCACAAGATCTGTCATCGAAAGCAGAACATCAAGCCTGAAATTACCTGGTCAGTCATCCGGCACGGTTTTACACCCGGATTTGAGGAGCATCTCGAGGCCGGGATGGAGTCTGGCCTCTATAGTTATGCAGATCCTATTCATCGGTATGTGTGTCATCTGTTGCTTTCCAGCCTTCTAATGTCCTACAAGGCTTGTCTTCCGCTGGCTCTCTATTCCGTGGCTACAAGCTGAACTCGATCAGTGGATGACCACCTTCAACAGCACTCGCCGTCGTCGCTCCAAGCACAAAGTCCTGCCCCAGGAGATACCAGACCTTGTTCACTGGAAGCCTGGACGGTACGGATATAAGGACTTCACCGTTCCCGTCTCTACAGCCTTGTTCGATGAGATGCAGGAGAAGTGGTGTCCCCGGAGCGACCCCGTCTTTGAACTTGTTCCTTCACTGTTTGCACTGCAGGTCACACAGTATTATCAAGCGCTTGGGTCACCAGCTGTCTCCATTGATACCTTCTGGGACATCTATACACGTCTTCTCGCTAGATTTCAGGTGATTCCGGAGAACGACCTCCAACCCTATATCGACTCGTTGGATACCCACGAGGATGCGGCGTTCATCAAGAATATTGAGAGGTTACCAGGTCAGAGGGATTGCACAGACTGGGATCCACTCGTTGGGAACACCGTAGACGGACAGACAGCAGCAGCGGGTCGAGATCTAGATGAAGAATACGAGGTTGCGCAAAGTTTGGCACCGGGACGTAGCAGTGAGCATGAGGAAATCATTGCTCTGTTTGACGATGCAGTGCAGTACAGAGGATACGTTGATATTACGGATGACGAGGAAGATGACGATGCAGCATGTTACAGAGGAGGCATTGATATTACAGACGACGAGGAAGGTAACGAGGAGGAATAGGTAGATAGATCTTTTAGTCATCGACTTCACAATAATTCACGGCCTGAGTTGCACTACGACGCGCCCTTTTTCGAGTTCCAGAATCCTGATTCTCCTTTTCCTCTTCACCACAGAGTGATGCCGGAGCCTCAAACAGGTTTACCTCATCAGCCCGCTTGCGTCGTCCAAGTACCGAAGATTTGACATGGACAAGTTTGGGACGTTTGCGATGAGCTTGCCCTTGGGAGACTACAGCTCGACAACCCATCACCGGCTCTGCTTTCGTCAACTTCTCCTTTGACCATGCACACTGTACAAAGATGTTAAACGAATACGGACCGAGCGTCGACGAGTTCTGGTCTTGCTTGACATCGGAAGTCACGAGGATATTCTTCTCCTATAAGCCAAGCTGTTAGCATCAAGAGCATGCGATGAGCGTAAGCTATACCATTGTTGGCCAGTCAGCGTTCTCTGAGTGTGGACGCGCAGTGAAGGGTGTATATGTTGACAACATCGATCCCGCTGCACGCCAAAAAATCTGATAAACAGGCAGCATGACAGACTTGCCTCTCAGTGGCGGCACATCGGCGGGACGAAGCTCGGGCGGATAAGGTGGTGTATCTTCACATCCTGAAAAGCTCAAGAAGGTGAGATCAAGTCAGAAATGGCCACACCACAACACACACCAATCGTACTCCCATCGTTCGAAATATACCGATCAGGATCAAGGTATCCAAGCTCAGTCGATGAATGAATCCAGTCATGTGTCGCGCGGAACTTTTCACGTCGACAGCAGAATACATATGCGAGGAAGTGGTGGTGCCCATTCACATTGAAGCGGAATGGGCTTAGACTGGAGACCAAGGGCAATTTCGGATTTGCTAAGACATTCAGCGTGTCTTCTGTGTACTGCATAATGCCTTTGAGTAGACGGTCAAAGGTCAACTCGCTCTCGCAGAGACAGTGGACAGGCATGGCAGGGTACAGTTGGCAATACCGAGCGAGAAGGTCGCAAGTTTCCTGTGCTCCAAACCCGTTGAAAATCTGTGAAAAGTATATCAGACGGTCTGTTTGCGTCGACTCCCGCTCCTGCTCCTGCTTACATCTTGGCGACTGGTTATTGCTTCAAAAATTGCAATCGGCCTCGAGCTACCTGTCCGTATGGCGTTTGCAGTCAGCAGGACTTCCTGTCGCCAACGATGGATATTTGCACGGGCCTCGGAAGGCTGGTCTATGAAATCAGGTCCATGGTTGTGCGACCACACATAGTCGTACAGCTATTGGCGTTGTGAGAGAAAGTATTGAGGCAATGAAGTTCACGTACTCGTCCTCCGAAAGCAATATCCTCGGGCTGGAAGATATATCGAAGCACCATGACATGGATGTTGAACATAACGTTGTGGTCAGTGAAGACGAGGACCCATTCGTCGCATATAAAAGCCAGCTGAAAGGAAAAGTCAAGATCCTTCTTGAGAGGTACACCGGCATGGTCGACTTGTCCAGAGAGTACTGGCGGCGCATCTGTGAACGCATGTGGCACGCGATAAGTCTGGCTCTTCTTTCCTCGACTTTGAACGCCTCCGTCGACGATACTATCGTATGTCTTGCGCGGAAGCCAAAAGCAGTGCCCCTCCATGCAGAAGTTCACGCGAATAGCATACTGAGTCCATGAGCACCGGATAGCTTGACCTGAAAGTACACTCACTCGACCACCGATGAGCAAGGCCATCTCTTTTCCACGGACAGCGCAAGATAGCTGCCCAGAGATCTTCAGCGCATTCAAGAGCTCTCCAGAGTAAGTAGTCTTCGGATTGAATTCAAACTCCTGTTGCACAATTCAGTAAGTCCAAAAATCATTCCGAAGCTCTGTTGCCTACAGGCATTGGCAATGCCTCCAATCCATCCGGACCGGAAAAGTTCAAAGAGAGCGCGGTGGTCTATAGGTGGAGGTCAGAGTGAGCAGAGAAGCACTCGCCCAACTCACGCTAGCCTTGGTACCATCGCAACGGCTGCATATACCCTCGTATGTCGGACTACTCTGTCCCGCCGGTCTGGGAAGCCTGAAGAAAAGTGGATTGTCCACGGCGGGCTCGTGAAAGGTAATCGTTTGCTTATTTCCGTCCTTGCGCGCGCAGAGTGGAATGTGGGCCTGGAGAACGCCTGGGATCGCGTTGATTTGTGCATAACATGCTGATTGAATAGCTTACCATTGCACTGCGGATTCCACATACTAGGGCGCAGACTGGTGCTCTTGGTCTTTGCCTGGAATGCGACCTCCTTCTGAAAGATACGGAGACAGCGCGATTCGGGCATTGCGCCGCCGGGCAACGCGTGCTGATGATAAACGAACAAGACACGTTTGTCACGTCGTCACGCGTTCCGTTACTGGTCATCGCCCGGTCAAAAATAGTGCCATTCGTGTGTGGCTATAAAGACCGGCCTTTCCCAACGCTCAGATAGTACAGAACAGCCAACTTTACAGTTGAAAAATAGCTGCCTAGGTGTTTTCACGACACCACCGCGCTCTACCACCATTTGTCGGTCTCTCCTAGATTCCATCATCCAGATGACTTGTTACTAGAAATATAGCTTATATTAGGCATTCTAGTAAGTAATCAACCAATTACAATGTGTTTAAGAGCCTCGAAAATCTATTGTAGAGCCCTGGAATTGATGGGTTTAGTAAATGGGATATAGAGACAAACTCGATCTTGTGCAATGCGTAGCTCAGCGGGGACGTGTCAGCGCGCTCAACGGACGTTTCCATAGTGTTCCCTGACCCCAAAAACGCTAGGAGAAATGTCAGACTGGAGTTGTATGGCCTAGAATGATGGAAAGTTGGTGGATGGGTATGTGGGCATAAGGTCACTCTTCCGCAATGCACAGCGCAGCGGGAATGCATCGGCACACCCAAGAGACAATGCTATCGTGTTCTATGGCCCCGAAAACACCAGGTGTGAAGTCAAACTGAATTTGTAGAGTGCTGGAGGGGTGGTGAGATGATGGGTAGAAGATGGGGCATAAGATTGATCTTGTGCGATGCGCAGCGCGGCGGGAAGGCGTCGGGCGGTCAAACGAACATCGCCATCGTGTTCGGCGACCCCGAAAGCACTAGGATCAATGCCAAATCGAAATCCTCGAGCCCGGGAATGGAGGAGAGATGGTGGATGGGGATGGGGCATAGTGCGACGTGCAGCGGGGCGGGGAGGTGTCGGGCGGCCAAACGGACATCGCCATCGTGTTCGGCGACCCCGAAAACACTAGGAGCGATGCCAAATCGAAATTCTAAAGCCCGGGAATGGAGGAGAGATGGTGGATGGGGATGGAGGTTGAGGTCAACCTTGCGCGACGTGCAGCGGGGCGGGGAGGTGTCGGGCGGCCAAACGGACACTGCCATCGTGTTCGGCGACACCGAAAACACCAGGAGCAATGTCAAATCGAAATTCTAGAGCCCGGGAATGGTGCAGAGATGGTGGATGGGGATGGAGGTTGAGGTCAACCTTGCGGGATGCGCAGCGCAGCGGGAAGGCGTAGGCACGTCAAACGAACATTGCTATCATCATCAGCGACCTGGAAAACACTAGGAGTCATCTTGAATCCAAGTTCTAGAGCCCAGCCCAGAGGCTGAGTTACTGGATAAGATGATGGTGCGAAGAGATCGAGAACGTCGATGTTTGGACAACGGCAGAGGTAGGTGGTTGCCTGACTCGATCAGCGGTGGTCTTGAAGAAATAGTATCTGCGTATTACACAGAGATCTGGGGCAGGATGGGCTATCGCGGTGATGGTAAGATAAGAACGCGATCGACAGGATGTCACGCACTTGTTACGCGCCGTGATGCTACTCAAAAACAGTGCCATTCGTGTTCCGCCACACTTACTGGGAAAACGAAGAGTGGAATACGTGCGAATTAGTTGATTTACAGACTAGAAAATAGTTTGTGAAGGCGCCAGTGTGATAGGCCATGTAAAATAAAGTTGGCCGGCCACTTACCAAAATCGGTGACCGCCCCGAGGACTTGTTCGAAAACAGTGCCATTCGTGTCGCAACACGTTGGGCACATTTCTGAACACACAGAATATTCAAAGACGGTATTTTCACGGTTAGAAAATGACTTTCATCTTGATAAACCAATAATTACTTTTCTACATATGGTATGCTAGTATGTGCGGATTAAGTTTGTAAAGACACGACAACTATCGGAATTCACGGGGCACTTTGTAGAAACGACAGTACTCGTTACACTCGTGTTGTGACATGAAGTCCTCCCATGCATCGGGGATGTTTCCGCCTGCAAAGATATCCCCCAAGTCCGGATTGGTGATGATCTGAGGATCACTGAGCAGACAGTCATTTCCTGTTCGTGAATATAATCATGAATGACATTCGAATGAGAACATTTGCTATCTCACCTTGATAGTCTGTGACAAACGCCTGTCACCCAGTTCGCCAGTACTGAACATGCTGGGAAAACGAGAGGAATGTGGCAATGCGTTTCTTAGGACCACTGCTCTTCGCTATCCAATTGGGGAGTGCGGCGGTGCTGTTGTTCATGTACTTGACCCATTCCCCCGAAATCTTGTGCTCGAGCATAAACACCGGTAGTTCATCGAGCTCCTGTGGCGTGAGCTGTCGATCACGAGGCTTCATACCGAGAGCAAGGCCGGTGGGAACATAGGAGAGTATGGGAACATCGAGAGTATGGTTGGGATAATTTGAGTGAAACGTGTCGATGAAATCGTAGACAAGATTCAGAAGACCGCCTGCCCAAAGAGTACACCGAAACTCGAGAATGAGATCCTTGACCTGCTTCGAACTCAGGTGTGCCATGCAGACTACCTTCTCGACAGGAACTCTCGACTCAGCATCTGCAGCAAGGTATCAGTTTGAAGATGAGTGTGTTAACATTATCATCTCACCGGTAACGATCTTCTTCTGACGGTAGAACAGCTGTTTCGCGCAGATATCACGCCGAAGATCCGATTGAGTGGTCTGTAAGTCGAGATCAACATTGGTCTTCCCGAGCATGGCCATCTTAAAGGTGCCCTTCTGAACATGACTTGGGTCGGTGTCAAGACAGAGCTGAGCGGATAGGCGATCTGGCTCAAACACATCGGTCAGTGTTGGGTAATGGGTGAGCGGCGAGTTAATGAGCTTGTTGATGTCAGGTTTCCGGGGAAGAAAGTAGACAACTACATCGAAGAGCTTGAAGTGCTGTACTTCTTCGTTGGCAAGGCCGTTGAAGACTACAAACACCACAAATGAGATCAGGCATGAGGCACAACACAACAAGGCCAACTCACATCGCTTGACATCGCCTGAACTTCCAGAAACTTGGTTCCGTAGAGCAGCGGTGAGCTTGTCGATATTCACAGGTTGAGGTACAATAATGACATCCTCGCTATCTGAGACGTCACCGCCGTCGTTCTGAGTATGGCCCACTCGGGTAGTGGTGGCTTTGCGGCCTGGGGTCTTCGAGGCATACTCAATCTGAGAAATAAGGAGCGTCAACAAAGAAGACAAGGTGTGCAGACCAAATCTCACAGAGTCGGGAACCGAACCAGGAGGGGTATCCGAGCGTCGAGTCAGATCGATGAGCGAGGCAGAGTTTTCTTCTGTCAATTCGACAAATGCCTTAGCCCTAGTGGACCGCCGAGAAGGAGTAAGATTGCTTCGGCTGCGGGGACTTGGAGTGGCAGTAGCACGCGATCGCTTCTTGCCTTTGCGTCCTTGCTAAATCATGTAAGTCAGTCATGAACGACAACTGATAAGAAAACCAAAAACTTACAATCGCTTGGTTAATAACCGAATAAGGGATCGATGGCTCGCCTCCGTTCAGCCGATTGTACTCGTTCTTGTCCTGCTCTTCGTCGCAAGCTGCCTTGACTGCGTTGTACCAAGCCGAATACTCCTTTGCTGGTCCACGTTTGAAGACGAGCCAAAGCGAATAAGGTGATCTGTTCGTGAATTGACCAAGGCTACCGGGAAGGGTCTTCTTTGCACGATCTGGCTTATAGAAGAAAGCAGCGATGGGATCAAGCTTGGACTCATCGATAACAACATAGCTTGAATCAAGGAGGTCCAGGTCCTCGTAGCGTAGGGGAAACGCAGTATCACCAAGCTCTCCCAACTCGGATTTGAGATACTCGTGGTAAACCAGTCGACACGCCGCAACAGCGAGCAGTTTGAGTGCTTTTCCATCAAGATGGACGTAGACATTAGAGATAGTCGTGTAACAGGTCTATAGGCAAAAATCAGTAAGCAAAGTGAACAGTGTGAGGAAAACTCACGCCAAGCTGTGCAGGCTTAGACTTCCCAGTCTGGTACATCGCCAGAATAATCTTGACATTGCCAGTGAGTCCTCGGAAGCCATGATGAACATGTTGCTCAGAGAGGCCGGACACCAAACCATAGGATCGATGTACATCTTCATAGTTGTTTGGAGTAGCGGCGAGGATCTTCTCCAGACCGTGAGTGTAGGAGGAAACGGCTGATGCAGAGTGGAGGCCATGCGAAACAAGGCCAGAGCCACCAAGAGAGGAAAAGGGAAGGGAAGCATCGCGTCCGCGAAGATATCCATCGACGGTGCCTTGTAGGTGGCCGGGTGGTGGGCGCTGCTGGCCGGGAAGGTAGATGTTCGGTGCTGAACCATACGACATCGGAGGAGACCATTGTTGGGAGTGACTTGCAGGCGTTGGGGACGGAGCAGAAAAGTGGTGCCGGGGAAGATTGGGTGGCGGCATGGCAGCAACAGGAATACCATGGTCGGGCTTATGAGCAGCGTTGTTGTTGCGCCTGATGCGCGCAGTGTCGGGTTGCACAGTATCGGGCTGCGCAGTGTTGGGCCGTGCAGTGTCGGGCTCTGCAGTACGATGTTGTGGCTGATTATGAGGTCGGTACTGATTCGTGGCCCGGTCTAAGAAAGCCAAGGGATGTGAGTAGAAGAAATGAAAGGCGTCATAAGCACGCACCTCGAACAACAGTGGAAGCCTTTCCATCGTAATGACGGATACAAGGCTTGCAGAAACGCAGCGAATTACCACCACCCATCACACTGCGATAGGACAGCTTTGTACCGGGTGGGTATTGCCTCTTTCCCTTGCATCTGCCAGGATTCTCGCAGACAACCGGCGCATTGGGGTCCTGAGCGGTGATGGAGACAAGAATATCGTCCTCCATGTGCGAAGATACGACAGAGAGAAACAAAGCAGACAAACGAGTGTTGAGAGATCGGCGAATAGAGAGAGGATAGAGAAAGAAGGTAATGAGGAAGACCTCTCAAGAGTTGACGAGCTATATAGTGGCGGGCGGAGTCGCTGAGTGGGGGCCGATGACGTTTGATTCACTGGAAAATTTACATACCGGTGCCTGCGACGGCGTCGGGAACTGATATTAACCGTGGAGAGGTGGCAATGGCTATTACAGATTCTTAGTACAGGAGCAAAACACTGACAGACATGATTTTGAAATGAACCACAGAGTGAAAGAAATAGACGCGTCGTCAAAGGGCTGTTTCACTACACAAAGCAAAAAGATGATCACTATGCTCAGAATGAGCATGCAATGACGAGATTTCCAAGGATCCAAGGTGCATCGGGTTACAGTCATGTATTTGTCGCGAAGTGGCGGCAGGAAAGGAAGCAACGTGATGTCACAGTCACCGGTTCGCGCTTGCCGAGTTACCGCCATGAGCGCTTGCGCACTTGGCTCTCTCTTGAAGAACGCCCACCATCTTCCCGCCCATTCTCATTTGTGCTCGTCGCCTATGTCTGACGCGGACGGACACCCTCTGGACGCTCAAACGACTGACACTGTTCTCTCCATCTCTACGCGCACTCTTGGCCCGTATCAGTTGTGGGGACTCATGGCAGGGAATATTGTGCGTCTCCTGTCCTCCTGAACCGATACTCGCCTGCTAGCTTATCTCCAGTTTACTGTCCTGTACAGACTTCAAGCTGCTCGACAACCTTGCTTCGACTATGGCCTTCACTGGCTTTCACCTCGGACTTCCATCGCACCGACGCCGCCCCACTCGATATCGCTACCCTCCATGTGCAAATGACGGCTTTTCAAGTTCCGCACTGTGCAAGGTAAGCTGCTGCTTGCTGGAGTCAGCCGGTGTGGCTCTCAGGTCTTGGCAACACAGGTCCTTCTCTTTTCTCTCTCCTTGTTTGTACATCTAGGTATCTTACATTAGTGTACTGCTCATTACTCTTGTAAATATACATGACTACGGTTCAATTCACATGCTTATGCTACCGACTTTCTGTGCGCCACAGTCTGTATCTGGTGGCCTCGACGCCTCGTTACCGGTGCGGCTGCATGTCGTATCTACCCTGAGAGACTTAACACTTAATGTCAGAATTGGTGTACGGGGTCCACAGGGTTCTAACTTGTCGGCAAGCTTCGGCAAAGGAGCTGTCCACTCCCTGTTTCCATACTCGTGTTATGGAAATAGGAATGTCCCAAACATACCAAGTGAAAAAGGACCTCCGTTTGTCGCCAGGGTTCAGTCAATTTGTTTTGGAATGAAAGTTCCGGACCCGTACCTTTACGTTCGCGGTGTTTCCAGACCGGCGAGTGGTGTTCATGTTGGGGAATTGTCCCGGCGTGCGTACAGAGTTCGTCAATTCGTTTGTAACGTCGAGGGGGCGCAGATGCTCGGAGACGAGCGGGAATGGTCGCGGTTGAAGGTCAAGTTCCATTTTGGGACTTGCCGGCCATCAACGTTACATGAACTTGTACCACGACCTCCGCACGGTCGTTTTCGCTCTCTCAGTCGAATTCAACGTTTCTGAACGTTATTCTCGCTGATTCAATTTAACTGTTCTTGGACTAGATGAATGAACATATGTGAGTTGAATTCCGATACAATTTGGCACGGAGAACGCGCCGCATGTCCGAATTGTCGCGTCGCCTTGCTCTGGCGCGCTATCTGGACCCTGCGAACGGACAAGATCTGGATTATCGCCAGATATGACGCGCTGTGGGCGCTGCTAATCTTATCTCATCGCGGATGCGGGGCCGCCAGTCACGCCAGCGCCGCTGGCGCTCTTCTCCTCTGCCCGTCTTACTTGCTCCTTCAATGCTTCTGTGCATCAGGCTGACTTATGCTCCCCTACAGGTACTCCTCTCGCTTACTCGTCGCCGCCCTCGATGGCGCTCATTCTGGTACGTTGTCTTGGATCAAGGCCGGCTCTTGCTGCACAGTGAACGGCCTCCGTTCATTCTGGCACGTAAACGGTGCGTTCTCTACTCACTCTCCGCCGGATATGTACCTTGCTGACTGATGTTTCATACTCACCAGCCAATGGACGACCGCGCCAAGTCGCGCGGCCCGCTTGAAATGCGCGCCCGGATGCATTGGACTATTTGGATGTCAACGGGCACCTCGTTGATTGTTTCTCCTTCTCGCCGCCCAACCGCATCAGACGGTCAGGGTTTCAACTGATGCAGTTGCAGGGTCCCTGCTGAGACAGCCCCAGCGCTTTGGTTCTTGGAAGATTCGCCCGAGGAGGATGAGATGTGCTCAATGAGCACTCTGGACAGGAAGGTGAGTTTGTTTCTATTCCATTCCACTTGACGGCAAGCTGACGTTGGGAACCAGGCGAACTCACACGTTGTGACAGTCCCTGGCGGCCCAACTGCCCAGGGGGCTCGGTCTTACGCATAGCAACACGCCGGCTAAGTGGCGTATATTTGCATCCGCCCGAACGTAAGTTCCACTGCTCAAATTGCTCGCTCCTCTCAACCCTGACCTTACTAATACCAGGCCCTAGACCCTACGGAGCTTGAAAACAATCTCCCGGCGAATATAACTTGGGCATTGGAGGTTGCGGAGAGGACATGGGGGTCAACCCGCCTCTTTCTCTACTTTCATTCTTCCTTTTCTCCTTGCTGCCTGCCATTCTCTCCTCCGCTGTGACATGTGCATTTTAGCTTGCCCATTTCTGGGAGGTATATTTTTTCGGAGCGGCCGGAGGCGCGACTTGTATATAAGTCACGCAACTTTGTTGATCGACTCCATCACCTTCCTTCCCTTTCACCCACCACCACCACCACCATCTCCACTCTCTATCTTCCACAGTTGTTGCCGCTGCCGCTGTCGTCTCCGCCCCGCCGACGTCGACGCTCTACCTCAAGACCTCAAGACCGTCACTCAAGACTGTGGACATTGACGCGACCATCATGGCTGGTACTCCGCCGCCGCATGGTATGTTCTCGACTATTCCTTTCTAACGTTGGGCGCACTGACCGCTCTTAAGGTATTCAGACCCTCAAGAACGTCTGCACAATGCGGCGGTAAGTTTTTGTGGTAGCTTGAATGAAACATTGCTGACTCTTCTCATCAGACCAGACATCCGACCGCAAATGCAACGCCCCGTTACCCGCCTCAATTTAAGGTGCTAGCGCCCTTTACACGTCGGTCTGGTTGACAGGTGCGTCGTTCTTACCTACATGTCACCAACCTTTCTGACCCGGACATGCGCCACGTCTCAGAGGACGGCGAATGCTGCAAGCGCGCCGACGGCGTCGTCTGCGACACTTACGAGGGTCTCTCCGGGACTTGTCGGCTTCGTCATCTTACCGGATCCTCGCTCGTTGAGCTGCAGCCGTGACCATCACTGGACGCTCTCAGGCGTGCACACGCCGGTGGAATCAGGACTTCCGCCTACGCGTCTGCATGAGGACAGCGTCGATGCCGGCGGTCCTCTTTGGCACGGTGTCCCACCACCAACTGTCGCCAGTGGTGAGCGATTCGATTTTCTTTCAGCACTGCTGAAGTTATTGACGGCACTCATAGCTACGAGTTGGGCTAGCCTTTCGCGCGACTACTTGCGCGTCGTCTACTGGATGCGCACCGCTCTCTGCGTACGCCGACTGTAAGTGTCTGCTCCATTGCCGTGGCTACTTGTCGGGCTGACCTATCACATGTAGATACCTCCCACCTTCAACTGCCGAGACTACGCTGGACTTGTGATCTCGCCACCGTTCAGGAATGCTGTTTGGGCGCGTCAGACGGCCAGAACCCGAAGTAAGGAGCACAGTGTGAGTTAGTCCTTGCCGAACGCCATGTCTTTCTGCTCATACACAGCGTAGTCAGCCGCGGCGCTTGTTGCTGGCGTATTGAGCGGGCCATTGCTGTTGCTTGTGTCCGCTCTTGTATCTACCTCTCCGTCTTGTGTTCCGGGTCATCATTCGTGAGTACGACTCTTCTGTCGAACATTGTTGACTTGCTGACACATGCCTTGAGGTAGTCTGCAGCGTTGCGCGTCCTTGGAGCAGCGAGGGGCTGGCAGCATGGTTTGGGTACGTCTCTCTTTTCAAGTGTCGTGTTCCCTGTTCCGTGAGTGAACTTTAGCTCAATGTTCATGCCCTGTGCTGGTCGGCTCACTCTCGTGTTGATTGCTACGTAGTTTCTAACTATCGATTGAAGTACCGCGACCCCCGAGTTCTGGCATAGCCTTCGGGAACGCCAGGACTATGATTGTGAAAGGTACCTTGTCGGCCAGGTTGTAGACAGGCTCGACGACTAGAACTGCATCGGTACATTTGTCGATGTGTGTCCGCGCCGTCCTTTGCATGCCTCTATGCCTCATTGTGCACGTACCTTTGAGTTCACCGTTTTGTTGCCTTCGGGAACCCGTAATTATGATCTCTACATAGGCCGGCGCTGGCTCGTAGCTTTTATGAAACACAAGTCCTTGTCAGAGATAGCTTAGTTTGATGTCTGTAAAGTACTGTATCCGTGTGTTTGTACTGTAGTTGCAATATACTTGAGTTCTTCTATCTTTGCGGAAACTGACATGTTGTATCTGAATAAGTTGTTGCAGTGTCCGTTTTGGTGAACGGACGGGTATGTAGCTCGATAAGACATCCGCAATTTCTTGCTTGTACTAACATTCAAGTCCGAGTCGAGTCGGTCCTGTTTGAGAAGGCGATGATGAGTGTCAGAACACTCCTGCTGGCTGCAAGTCCACACGTACCTACCTCCATTGTTTTCTTTGTGTTCTTACTCTGCCATTGGCCTCTTCCACTCAATAGACTTCTTTGTACCTCCTCCTTCTGGTTCTTCCGGGATGTCTTGGGAAAACGATCTTGTTACGACTCTGTGCTCCGAGTCGTATCTCTGAACTACTGCAAGACTCATCTCTGTCATCTCACTGTTTGTCAGAATGAACTTGTCGTTTGCTTCATTCCGTGGCAAGTTGAAACATACATTATACAACTGACGGTCAGCAGCGCTCAGCGCTCAGCCACTGACTGGCTTCTGGGTCGGACACGTCGAGTTGTCGGCATTGCTAGCGATACGATGAAGGTCGAAGTAGAGTCTCTCAAGGTGCACACAACAGATCGTCGGGCATCTGGCCTGTGCACAAGCCCGAGCTCGGAAACGATTTACAACTAGTTTTTTCTTTTACTGTATACCTATTTAACAAATACAGAGCGTATCCAACGGAGAAAAAAACAAACTTGATAAAAACTAATCAATAACACCTCATCGCCGGGCGCGCGAGCGAGCTCTATATGGCTCTGTGGTAGTACCCAAGATGCCTGGAGCAAACATCAAACAAAGGGGCCGTCCACCATCTACGGTCGTTGCTTAGAAGCAGACAGGTGACTGAGTATTGAATTCACCCCGGACGGCTCCAGCACCACCTTGCTCCCGTCGCAGCGCGCCTTGCTCGAAAACTCGGTGCACAGCTCGTTGATGTCGCAGTCCTGCTGGAGGGGTTAGAGGAGAGCAAGATGACGAGAAGGAAACACACCTTGAAATTCGGATTCGAGGTGATACTCCGCCACGCACTCAGCACCTCGATGTTCTGGTCATTCTTTGACGTCTTGGGGAAGCTCGACGTCCCCTGGCACGCCACGACCCCGAACGGACTCATCGAGCTCAAGTCCTTCCTCGTCGTCGGTCCCGGCGTCGGCTGCGTGACGAACGCCGACATGCCCTCCTTCTCCATATGCCGCACGCAGTCGCTCTTGGTGCCGTTGGGGCACTGCTTCTCGCTCTCCGACTCTGACGTGGACGACGACGACGGCGTCCCGAACCTCGCCTCGGACCCCTGCGAGGACGGCGAGCTGGACGACGTCGAGTTGGACGGGGAATGCGCGGCGCTCATGTTGAGCGGCGTCTGGTGCACTATCGGGCTGATGACGGACGACGGCGACGCGGTGTTGATCATGTCCATCCCCGGCGTAGGATTGAGATACCCAAAGAGATCGTCCAGCGTTCCCGCATCCGAGGTATCCGTCGTTGCCCAGGATGACATGTTGTTGAGATCAAAGGCAAAGTTGGTCGAGGTCGTGGTGTTCGGGACGGGTGGTGAGGATGTGGGCGTTTGATCGAACATGGACGCCAGAGAGAAGTAGGCAGGATTGCTGGCAATGGTGGTAAAATGCGAGGTGAGGTAGCCACCGTCGCGGTTGAAGCCAAAGTCCATGTTGCTGGCGCCGCTGGTTGCTGTCGGCTCAGAGTCAAGAAGGTCAAGCATGTTGGGGTCAAAGGCAGTGAGCGAGGAGAGGTCGAGCGGGTTGGTGTACTTTTCCAAAGACGGCTTTGGAGAGTTTCTGGAAAAGCTTGGTGAAAGTGTGCTGGACTCGGGCGGCGAAGACGAGGAGGTGGAGGCTGCATTCTTGGGGACCGAGAACGTAAATGATCCCTGTTTCAGCGCCATGTTTTCCGACTGTAATCGACTTAGAAGATCGCGAAGGTTTTGATTCTCCGAAGTGGCCTGCTCATTGCGTGCCTCCAGAGAAGCAACTTTGTCTTCAAGCTAAAGGCAAATCATTAAGTTAATATCCCGTTGATACCGGAGGCGCTACGCACATCCTTAACGTGCTTTTCCTTGCGCTCCCTGAAAGCTCGTTGGGCTGCTCGATTTTGCTCCTTGCGCTTCAGCAAACGACTGTCGTCCTATACAGATATATGAATTTACAGATCGACCGAATAATTGTGCAATTGCACTTACCGGTCCACCACCAGACTTGCGCCGCGACGCACCGCCCTTTTTGTTGCTGGACGCTGCACGACGTTTAGACGGACGGGATGGAAACTTGGCACCGTGCGGCTTACATGTATGCTGTGCCTTTGAGCTCGGCCCCTCCTCCAGATCGTCGTCAATGCTGGCCTTGCGCTTCAAGTCGCGCTCAGCGCGCATGTCATCGTCCCTTTGCTGTGAATCCCGCGGCGGGCTGGGGCTGCTGTCCTCGGAAGGCGGGTTGTAGCTTGGCATCGAATATCGTGATACATCATTCGGATCAACGCTGGTGGCAAAGTCGCTTGAGAGCGTCAGAGTGGGCGATGTCGAGGTCGGAAACTGCTTCTGAAGCAGCGCAAGGAATTCCTCGTCAGCGAGTTGGGAGAAGGTCGTCGCCTGCGATAGATCCCACGGCGGTGTGATGTCGGCAAAGCTGAGGTCCATGGCTCGGAGCGGTGAGAGTTGGGAGACGGTGGTAAGTAAAGAGAGAGAGGCTGAGGACGACAGGCAATGAAAGCCGGGTTCAAGCGCGTACGCTGGGCTCAACGGCGTCGAGGTTAGAGCAAAGAAATGAATTACTCAGCACACTTTCCCAAAAGCCGCTCAATGCCGTTGTTTGGCAACGACGCGCGGTCGGCATCTCAGGCTCGCACTCTTGCAGTCCCCGAGTTTCAGATGTAAGTGCAAGAATCTCTATTCAACGCTTATAGGTTGCACCGTGCAATGATACGCTGTTAGGTACGTGTCTACTGAAAGACAAAGACTGACTCGCAACTTGAGACGTGCAAAAGAGTACGAACTCGAATTGCGAGGTCATTCCTTCCACCAGATCCAACCATCAATACTCGTTCGGTGAGAAGCCGTGGTGTTGACTGGTGGGGTCATAAACGTTTGAACTCATGACGGATGTAGTTTACCGATTTCCCGATGTTCATCTCCGGGTCCGACGCTGTTGACTCGTCCCAGACCATCTGACCATCTAAGTCTTATCAAAAAATAAAGATTGCGAAAATCATGATGATTTGCATCGGAGGCTTCCGGACTGACCGTGGTAGCATCAGCACTGTAGCTTCTCTTTGGACTTCTTAGCATCGACGGGGCGATGGGCTTGTATAGACTGCAATACACTTAGTGGGTACCACGAAGAGAGGGAGAGTGAGAAGATTCCGCCGGAGTGACGAGAAGGCAAACACTGAGTACGACAGCGAAGGTCCGTGGTCAGTGGAGGTCGCCACCCCTGGTGTGGCGTCTGGCAAGGCTCAACGTACTCCTGGAAACAGGGAGGACTATAAAAGGGCTACGTCCGAGCCGTTGAATGCAGACAGGCTGCGTCATTCGCTTGCTCAGTGGGTTCAAATGTGGGCTCGAGTCCCGCGAAGAAGATTCAGCTGTTCTACCGACTGTTCGTCAATGACAGCACAAACATAGAGCTAAATCCTCTGTTTCTGGTTGCTATCAGTTGGCCTTAGTTAAAACATACCATACCAGATGGTATACAGACAGCCGCACCATCAAAGACATCTGAACTCTCGAGGTATTTGCGCCTCGGAGTTGTCTCACTAGAGGTACATCTCTTTGCCGAATACGTGGTTGCATTATAATGTCACTACAAAGATAGATAATAACGAGAGATAACTTGAAAAGATCACGTACAAATGCTAAAGGAGGGGAATCTGGGTCTATGAGAGGTATTCAGGAGAAATAAAGATATCAGATTATGCGTCACTATCAGTTGGAGCGTCAGTAAACAAACGAGGGAAGGATCACCGTTACGCACATAGTACTCAATCTCCATCTGGCGTGGGTCCGAGTCAATCATCATAACATCTAGACGCCGGCGGGGTAACTCACGAAAAGAAAAGCGACGTCTCCGGGCCACAAGAGGTTCAGACCAGCAGGGTTGAACAAGCCTGTGTTGAGTTCCTCGAATAGATCCCTCAACCGCCTCATCTCCTACGAAAAGAAAGTACATAAGGCAAGCCGCCACGCCGCCAACGGAATGAATGAGGAGGTGTACCTTATCATAGTGCGATGAAACCACTAGCCGCGATAGGTAGAGCGTGACCACAGCGAGAACGTTATCGAGCATGCTCATGCGCAGGCTATGCGCCTCAATGAGACGCTCGTTTATGGCATTGATAGATTCCAAGAACTGTGTCGGTGTTATCTATGATCCTGGGTCAGCTCTAGCCCGCTGTCAATGCAAAGAGTGCTAGATCACCCGGCCTTCCAATTCGAGTGGGTATATCGGCGCAAACTGGGTGAGCTCGCCCCCAGTGTAGTCTCTCTCTATTCGGATGATCTCACGCGGATGGTGCACGCCGATATGTCCAACGGGCAGCGACCCGAACGCGGCGTCCGTGGGAGGAGGGCCGAAGTAATATGACGACTTTGGGATTAGGCGCTTGGATTGTCTATGAGGGCAGATGGGTCATCAGAAATGAGATATATGCGCCACACTTACGATGGCCGAAGGACTTTGGCACCACCGCCGTATTCCCGGTGTCCGTTGTTCGACGGTGGCTGGATGACCTCCCATGGCGGCGGTGACGTGCCTTCTTTGATGCCTGAAGCCCTCCGAGACGGCGAAGGACTCGTTTTGGCGTTGGAATCTGGAAACAACAGCCGTCCGGACGAGTCGACAATCGAGTCGCCCAAGTCAACCACGACCGTTGTGTCTTGCTCAAGATTTCCTGTTTCCTGCAGCGGGTGCCAGTCCTTTTCCTCCTCCCCAGCCGTCGTCGTCGAGTCCCGCTGTACCACCGAGTCCGAGTCCTCGTCTTTCTCCTTGGGCAGGTTAGCGGCGCCCGTGCCCTTCGACAGCGTCACCTCCTCTGTCCGCCACGTTGTCGACCTCGCCTCCTCGCTTATGCTTTTCCTGCTGGAAAGCGAGTGTATTGAGTTGGTTCCATCGTCGTTTTCTCGCGGAGGGCGAGAGAGGGTGTAGGGCGAGAGGGCGGTGATGTCGAGTACTTCGCTGGTCATGGCTTCATCGATACAAGGCTCGTTGGCCAGTGGCAGTGGAGAGAGCCCAGGTGGCCGTTCAGAGTGTTGGTGGCCGCTGTGAGAGAGAAGGTACCCTTACGTAAATGATCGGTTTACTCGTGCGCCACACTTGAGGACATTTCATCTTCCACAGAAATATTGTATTTTCTTGCTTAGCGCATAGAATAAGAATATTGGAGACTACATGTGTCGCACTGAACACAAACAGCCTCGGAAAAGGCACGGGGCATTTGGGACGCCTTGAACCCGGACCGATGTCCCGGTCTTCACTTGTCTCTCGACATTATCTTAACTTCGAACTTTCGACCAGGTCTTACTTTGACTATCAGTTTCTACGATGACTTTACGACCGGACCCTTTTACGCCTGCTCTGCTCATCATTGACTTGCAAAACGACTTCTGTCCGCCGGTGCGCAGTCTGACACTCTCAAGGTCCTCGTAGATAAGAGCCACTTCTGTCAGAACGGATCTCTGGCTGTATCTGGAGGTCGCGACATAATTCCTTTCATCAACGAGCTCATCTCCTATCCCTCCTTCACGGCGCGTATCGCGACGAAGGACTTTCATCCGCTGGATCACATATCGTTCGCATCCAACCATCCAGCACCCAACAATGTCCCGTTCACTTCCTTTGCCACTGTAACGAATCCGCACAACCCCTCTGAATCCTACGCGACTCGCTTGTGGCCAAATCACTGCGTCCAGGGCACACCCGGTGCCGAGCTTGTCGAGGGCTTAGATCCTGAGGGCAAACTTGACAGAGTTATCGAGAAAGGTCAAGACTGTCGCGTGGAGATGTATTCAGTCTTCTATGACCCATTTACGTCTCCTCGCATCAGCGATAGTGGCACTGCATCCCTGCTGAAGGAGAGCAAGGTCAATTGGGTGTACGTCGTCGGGCTTGCATTTGATTACTGCGTCCGTGCCAGTGCCCTCGATGCTCGCAAGGAAGGATTCGAAGTGGTCGTTGTCATGGACGGGACAAAGGCGGTTGACGGCTCGGAGGAGAATGTACGGAAGGTGCAGGAGGAGCTACGAGCCGTTGGTATACACGTCGTTTCGAAAGATGATGCCAAAGTCCAGTGGCTGATGTAGTGCGTACTCAAGAAAATTCACGGCTTGACAAACTGATACTCATCATCATCTTCGAGATCATACTCTGAATATTCGCCCTGTTCTTCTTCCTCGTTGTTTCTATCAGACTGCTCCTGAACGACATCATTTGGAACTTGGTTTGAGTCGTTGTCACCGCCTTCATATCTGGGCGGCAGCACTCGTGGATGAATCGATGACTCTACCCCAGGAGGCGGTTTGACCCGCTTCGTTTCCCTCTCCTTTCTCTGCTCGTCAATCGCGTTGCCGCTCATCATTTCGAGCCAAACATCGAACAGAATTCTGACAAGATTTTTCAACTCGAGGTTATTACACAGAAGCGTGATCACATACTGAGCATCGTTGCCCGCACAGATATACTTCTTCGTATCATCTTCTGCGAGCCAAAGTCCAAGGTCCGACACCATCCCCTTTGCGGTCTCTGACGTGCGAGTCAACACAAGCGAGCGGTATAGTCTACAGACGTCCACGACGTAGACCTGTGCTCCTAGGGTGGCCCGCAATCTGGTCGTGGCGTTGTGGCGCGTAGTTGTAGAGGCTCCGTAGTCCGCTCTGCCATTGTGACACGTTTACGCCACACCGTGTGGACAGATAGTCGAGCGTCTTGGTCTCATTCGCCACGAGTAAAACCACTGACTGTCCCCCGGAGAAGATAGTCGCAAGTCGAAGATTGGCGCAGGCCTGGTCTAGCGTTTCCGACGAGCCATATGCAAACTTCTACAAGCGAGGAGGTTTGCCGGTCAGCACTGAGGAAACAAAAGAGAAGAAATATGCTTACAGCTCTGACATCTGCGTACAGACCAACGTCTTGCTTAAGATTGAAATGGTGTGAGGTAGACGGAATGCAGTCCCCGACCGCAGAATACGAAAAACCAATATCCAAGTATGTATGTATCTGTTCCGGGGAATGTTGTGAGTGCGAAAGAAAGCATGCGTAGTTTCTTCATCGCGTCCAGATGCCTCGAAAGTCCATATTCATTTGGAATGAGAATGTCGCCTTGCAGAACACGAAGCAGCATCCTAGAACACAAGTGCGTCAAAATGCCCATCAAATCAAAGCTCATGCTGGGAGTATTCTCCTACTTACCTGTTGTGCTCACACATGGAACGGCCCACCCCATCCGAGCAAGCATCGTGATACTTAGCATTCTCTTGGGGCAGTTTCTGCAGCTTCTTCGCCAGGACGTCGCCATTCTGGAACATGACCGACGAAAGCGACTCGAATGTCCTGCTCAACACCATATCTCGCGGGCTCCATTTCCGCAGAACGTTCGTGATGGCGTCTTTGGGTACGAGGAGGTGTACGGACACTGTACGCTTGAGGCCTGGTGATGGTTGTCAATACCTTCAAGTCTCGAGAAGGGTAAGAACAACCTGTGTGGCGCACCTAAGACTAGTCGTAGAGGACCATGATAGTTCTGGAATAGGTCTTTGACGACGGCTTTCTTGTCATAGTTCTTCCTGTGTTGTGAGCTTCAGAGCTGTGAGATTTGGAATGAGGCCGAGTTGGCTCACTGCCAGAACAATTGGGAGGTCAACGCGACTTGATAGTATTCAGTCATGGTTCGAGGTCAAAGGAAGAAGGACTTGATGCTGAACATTTCAAGCTGCGCTCTATGCACAGAAGCGGAGATCTGCGACATGTTCATTCGAGACTCTGAGTAAGCGGAACACAAAGTTAAAATGTCAGTGACCAGATTTGGCAGCGTCTGCAGGACATCGACGATTGTTCTTAGGCTGACACGAACAACCGCGGAGAGAGCCTGCGATATCTAGTATCATAGACCTGGCAAGAGGCATCGTACAGACCTATTGTGTGAACTGTCCAACATCCGAGGATTCGTTAATATATACCGGCTGGAGCGTGGCGAGGGGATCAAGCTGCGACTGTTCTCCGAGGTCGTAAAAGACGAGGGCCCCGCTGCGTCGGTGAATTGCCCGACCAACACATGCAGCGTGGGCGACTCAAGTCTGGACATGCAAGAATGGATTGGTGGTGGCCAGATACGCCGACCGTATCAATCTTCAGGGTGGCGAAGGACTGATCGCAAGGGAGCGATAAGATCTTGGGAGTCAAGGGAGACGTTTGCGACAACAACAAGAGAGTTACTCTGTCGTATTGATCGGCCCATCAACTTGACTTCTTACCACCACCTTCACGGTTTCACGACGACCTCTTCGCGTCGATACGCGTCCTAAACAATGGTAACACTCCTCTTTATTCAATTTGCTCGCTTCTAACCCAACAGAGTCTTGCCTTCCTTCACGCGCACGACTGTCACCCGCCGCAAAGCGACTCGATTTGGGACGTCGCATGGACAGACGCGGACACCGTGCTGTCCGCCTCTGCGGATGGAACGATACGCCAATGGACGACGTCCGGCGAGCCGATGCCGTCGCTACTAGAGCCGCACACGCTAGGGCTGGTGTCGCTGAGCGTGGCGCCGGACGGGCGCGCGGCGCTGTACAACACGCTCGAGGGCCTGACGTGTCTGTGGGACCTGACGACGGGGGATGTGACGGGGCGGTTTGAGAGCTACGCGCGGAATGGAGATGCCGAGCCTTGTGCGTCTTGCAATGCTGGATGTTGGTTGATTGACTGAAATCTGGTCCTTGGGCAGCCTGGACGGTATCGTTGAACCCGCGCGGCGAGACATATGCATCTTCCGGAGCGTCAGGGAACGTCACAATCCACTCTGCGACGCCGGGCGAGGGGTTTGGCCAGCGCTTGTCGACGCTGGCATCGGGGAGGACAAAGTTTGGGATGGCTTGTAAACATGTGCGTCTAGTCCGAGTCGTCCAAATCACCACCACTCAAAACAACCACACCCCAGAGCCCTGATGGAAAAAGAGTAGCACTCTCAACTGAATCTGGACAAATACATGTATTCGATCTGGAATCCAACGCGTTGGCGACGACCTTCACATCGCATGCCATGTCTGTGCGCGATATCGTGTGGTCTCCGGATGGCAATGTCAGTACCCACCTCGAATTGCAAAACTGCATCCTCTCATACATGTTTAGCTCTTATTGAGCGCGTCCGAAGACAAACGCCTCGTCTTGCACGACGTCCGCGCCAGCGGCGGGACCATCGCCACATTCACTGGACACTCCTCCTGGGTCCTCAGCGTGGACATATCGCCGGACAACCGTCTCGGGCTTTCGGGATCCGCGGACAAGACGATCAAGGTGTGGGATATCGCCGCGCGGGCGGCGGTATCCACGGTGCAGGATACTGGGGAGGTTTGGGCAGTGTCGTGGAGACCCAAGGGCGCGGGTGCGTTTGTGAGTGGGGGCGACGACGGGCTTGTTAAGTGGTGGCGCGGGGCCGGGGGCGCGGCTAGTACCTTCTGACCTTGCTATCTGCTATGAGAAACGAACTGAAACTGCTTTGCGTGTTGCAGAAGACGGACCCCGCGAGAACGGCTCAGCTCATGACTCTGCAAGTTGTTTCTTGCGAAATCCGGGGTTTTCATGCGCATATGCTCTAGCGCTGGTTCAAATCCTGCTTTACCGCCTCAGTCTTACTGTCGGCACTCCCATACTGGACGGATGTTGCCTGTTTCTCGTGCTTAGGCGAACGTCATGTTCCTACTCACGTTCCAGCGGATACTTGTCAACCACTTCATGAAGGTTTGAGCTCGAGCATCGATAGGTACGGCGTAGGATAGCAGCGATTAATGGGCTATCGTTTCTCAGGCCTATCATTACGAGACTCGGATGCTCACTGGTGTTGTGATTTGGCGTCAATTGCCTTCTTTCGAACGGCAGATTGCTGTCTTTTCTCTCGCCGACACTCAGGGACGCGCCATTTCCGGATACACAGTCAACACAAGAACGCCCATTTCCTATTGTGCACAATCTGGAATCTCTTGGTGGGAGCTACGAACACCATCGTGACAGCATTTGATGCCTTCGAACTCGGAGTCAGAACCAATAGTTAAGCGTCGCTCGAAGCTGTGTGTTGCTCTTCCCAGCCCCTTGTGAAGCTGTGATTCCCCCGTATCTCGCTCTCCCTTCTACTCCCATCATGGCTGAAGTCCTCGGCATTGTCTCTAGTGTTCTCAGCCTCATCGACGGCGCCAAGGTCATATACGACTTCCTCAAGATGTATCGTGGCGCAAACAGGAAAGTGATCGACTTTCTCGATGATATCGAACGAACGCAGAAGATCTTCGAGGAAATGAAGAATCTGGGGCCATCAGGCGACGTGGTCGTGCAGCGCTATGCTCCAGCATACGAGAGCATCTTCGAGGAGGTCAAAAAGAAGTATCAGGATCCAAAGTCGGCGGGACTGAGAGGCGCCAAGAGGTTCAAGTTTGCGTGGAACGGGAAGGAGGACCTGTCGGACGTGCGCACAAGGCTTGCAGGCCTGAATCGTGATGTCTCTCTCCTGCTTGAGCTGGGCATTCGGTGAGTGCCGTGCATAGTGCCCATTGCCCTTGTAACTCACACTCTGAAGTGGGATTGTTGCCAGGATCGAGACCAATCAGATCAATGAGCGTGATAAGTATGCTCGGGAAGAAGCTGGTACGGCCCAGTCTCTATGAGCTGTACTTGATGTCTAACTGAACATCTCAGTCAAAGCTCAACAGGCTCTCCATGCTTGGCTGAAGCCCTTCGATGCTAGCTATTACCATCAGGGTGTCCGAGCAAAACGTCAGTGGGGCACAGCCCAGTGGCTGATCGATGTGCAGCTGTTCCGGGAATGGAAAGCTATGCCCGGATCGTTTCTTTGGCTGAAGGGAATCCGTAGGTGCTTCAGCACCTTGCCATGTACAGATGAACTGATATATGAATCCCAGCTGGCGTTGGCAAGACTATTCTCTTGTAAGTCCTGGTCCAGCTAGCAGTTTGAGCATACCTCATGGCAGCCCACAGGTCTGCAGTCAATAATCATCTCATTGAACGCTGCAAGTCCAACAATTTAGAGACAGCCCCATGCATCACTGTCTTTTTCTATTGCAGTTTCAGTGATGCAACCACGATCAGATCCCCAGTCATACTGCAGTCTCTGTTAGCTCAGATCATCAAGGCTATGGATCCCACAAACCTTTCTCATGATTTTGGAGACCTTCTGAAAAGCTCTGAGCATGAGAGTCCTACACAAATTCTCCAGGAACTAGTGGATCTGATCTATCGTGCATGTGCCTCATTCGAGCGTCTCTACATTCTTCTTGATGCCCTAGATGAATGCTCTAGAGATGTTCGTGAGTCACTTCTACATTGTCTTGCATTCCTCGCAGGACAAAGTCCTGCAGGGATCATCTCCCTACTGGTTGCCAGCCGACATGAGCAAGACATTGCCAATGTCTTTGGTGCAGCATCAATCATGGATCTGTCCTCTGCACAAATAGGGAAAGACATCAATACAGACATTGCACTGTATGTGTCTCAGCAGATTGAAGTCCGTCAAAGGCTTCAGCGGTTGCCATCTGATTTGAAGAATGAAATTCAAGTAGCTCTTGCAAAAGCATCTGGCATGTAAGTGTGATCATACTGTTGCATATATTACTGCAGCTTATTCAGACTACTACAGGTTCCGATTAGTGGATCTCCAGCTTACTCTGTTGGAAGCACAGCCTACTGTTGCTGCTATACACAATGCATTATCAACACTGCCACAAGGCCTTGTTGAAATGTATACACGTATCTTTTGCAGTATTTTGGATCAAGGCCAAGTTATTGCTCAAATTGTACAAAGAACACTACATCTTATCATCGGTGCTCCGGAACCATTAACACTGTCAGAAATTGCTGAGGCTATCATGGTTGAGCCAGATCAGACATCACTTAACTTAGACTTACAAATATTTGATCCTGCTGATATTCTGGAGTATTGTACCAGCTTGATTTGTTGCAATTCATCTATAATGAAGAAAACATTATCATTATCACATTTTACAGTTCAGGTGAGTATCAGCTATGATGAATAATCACAATTATAACTAATATTGAATCTAGGAATTTCTGATCTCTGATGCTCTTCATGTTCACATAGACATCAGAATGTTTTCTTTTCAGAGCATATATGATCTTCAGCTTGATTTAGCATCAATAATTCTACATTACTTTTCTTTGACTGAATTTAAAACTATCACTCTGGATAAATTCAAAATGAATATTCTCAATTGTCATTACCCTTTTCTTCTTTATGCTGAGAAACATTGGCTCAGCATTATACCAAAAAAGATGACTATACATGACAAGCAAGTTCTTCATAGTCTTGAAAACTTTCTTCTTGATTCTACCTGTTACTTCATATATTTGTATCTGTCATCACCTCATTATTTCTGGTTAGCAACAGTGGAATCTTCAAATCAACTGGCATCATTAACAACAGAAATAAGAGAAAGATTTCTAAAATCTCTTCTGGCTCATGCTCCATCAGTTTGGATATGTCAACTATTAATACAGCACACTCAATCATTTCCTTGTCTCACTATGATCATGAAAGAAACAGGTTATATTGACAAACTAATCTATAAAACTATAATAACAAATGATATAGAACGTATTAACATGTTAGTAAAGTTTGGTGCAGTTATCAAGACTGAAATGGTCACAGTAGCATGTAATAATAGCACAATAGATTCACTTCATTACCTTCTTTCTGTAAATAGTATTAAAAATATTTCAGAAGATGCTGTGGTACAAGCTGTAAAACATAATGCAGTGAAGTGTCTCTCTCTTTTGATGAATTCTGGAGGTAAAATTACAAGAAATGTCATGATAGAAATGTTTCAATATAATGCAGTTGACTGTCTCCGCTTTCTCTTGCATTCTGAAAAGTTAATTATAGAGACTGCTGTTGAAGAAGCATCACGGACTGGTTCAGTGAACTCTCTTTGCCTACTTTTGAATTCTGGAGGACTAGCTACAGAGACTGCTATCAAATTAGCATTCAAATATAGCAAAGTGGATTGTCTCCGTCTTCTTTTGAATTCTGGAGGACTAGTCACAGAGAATATTATTAAAACTGCATTACAAGAAGAGGCATCAGACTGTGATTGTCTCTTCTTACTTTCAAATAAAAGAGTGGCTATTTCTAAAGATGCCTCAATGAAGACATCAAGTTTCTTGAGCAGGAATCTGCACACAAATTATACAGATTGTTTCAAGCTTCTTCTCAATACTGGTGCAGGCATTTCTCCTCATGCTGTTGCTCTTGCAAGTCATACAGGTCTTCTTGTTCTTGCGAAGCATAATCCAGACTGTTTGCAACAATGTCATTCAGAGACAGGACAAACACTATTGCAAATTGCTCTTCAAGAGTTTAAGTCATTTTGTAGGAATGTGAATATTGTCTGTCTTCTCAGACACTCTGTTTCTGTGAAGGGTATCACATTGCAGGACATTGAATGGGCTATTCATTATCCATGGTACCAGCATCTCAAATCACAGATAGTAAATGCTGAGACTTTTTGACTAATGCCAATAATCATGAAATTAAGTAGATAAGCAGTATTATATAGGGTATATATGTCTTTACTATAGCTTGTTCCTGCAGTCATGTTGTAAAATGCTGAAGATCACATCTGCTAGATCATCTGGTAGATCCTGCAAGATCTGAAGGAAAACTGATATAATCACAGGTAAGATGAATTGAACTATAACACATACCATATGACCAGTATCTGGAATACGTGTCACAGAAGCAAAGGAGCGACCTCTGAGAAGTGCATCCTGTTTTGCTTTAGATCTGTGTGGTCTTTGAGTTAATATAGGCTGTTTGATACAAGAACAAAGAAGACTGACAGCATATCATTGATAGTCCCAAAGATCATATGAATGGGAACTTGCCAGCAGATGTTGTTGAGTACATGTATAGGTGCTACAGCATTGTGATCCAGAATGAATGGCGCCACCTCATGCTTTGGCCTGCAAATGAGAGCAGCCCCACCCTTGGGCAACAGCTTCAAACCGTGATCCTAAGGCCAGCTGAATGCACAGATCTCTGTGAGATAAGGATGTCACGTACAATGTATAAGTTCAGTATACGGCTATCCCATCGGCTGCAGGGAGCCCGAGATTCAAGAAACCTCCTGGCATCCGATTGAGACTTCCATTCCGAGTTACGGTGCGGTATCCGTAGAACAGCAGTCCTGTAGACATTGGTGTCATTCCCGTGCAATTCTTGGGGCCAAATGATAGGCTCCACAAGAATCATTGAGTCAAAAAATTTGTGCTTGGAAAACATAGGACAGAGGGCACTGTGATCACACTGAGAATTGCCGAGTGACGACAAATGAGGCACGCACATTGAAGTCGCTCCTGTTGAGTGACCGATGAGAACCACTTTGTGAACGCCACGATGGACACGGCCAGAAATGAATTCCTTGTATAGTTTGGTGCAGGCTTCGCCATAATCCTCAGCACCTGTTAATCAACGACTCGGTGATAAGCTAGGTCTACAGCTTTCCCGAAAGGCTGACTCACGATAGATGTATGATGGACCATTGATCACCGCTGCGTTCAGCTCAGCAGAGGCGCCATTGGTAGGGGCATCCACCGTCCAGGCCTCGAGGACATGAGTGCCAGAGGAGGCATTGTGCTCGAAAAGTCGCCGAATTGAGACTTCCCATTGCTCCTTGTCTATCGGCATGTCAGTGAAAAGCCGCCCGATGCCCATAGAAAAGAAAACTCACGGAACCCCGCGCCATGAGCAAAGATCAGGATATAGCCAGGTGTCTCGCGCGGCAAAGACCCTTCCGAGCTCGAGACTGAGTTTGTGTACCGCTTGGCAGCACATCTCAACAGGTTCCCTGAGCCGTACGTATCGACCACGAAGTTCTCTACCTGTAGTGTCGAACGGCTGACTTCAGTGATGTCCTCCATGTCAATGCAAAGCAAACGGAGGCGCTGCTCTGAAAGCCAACTGATTTATACCACTGCTTGGAGCATGGCACAATCAGCTGTGTTTCCAACGTCGACCTGGGCGCATTGCGCCGCTGCTTGTGCATAGGAGCAATGGAACTGTCGCGCCGTCGCCGTTGCCCGCAGTCCGCTGTATACGTGGCCCGTCCCTTCTAGAATGAAGACGCCATAGAGCATGCCGTAACCGGTACTTGAATCTGTTCATATGTAGAGGCGGTCATGACAAGACGAATGCTGCCACCACAGCCTACACTCGGTGTTGTCGGATCGTGAGCGAAAAGCTGCTGCAAATCAAGGCGTCATGCCCAAGCGAGTCGACCAAAGAACTATCCCATTGAATCGTCGTATTCCTATCAAAACTTCAGGATGGTTGTATTGGCTACGGAATGAAATTGAAACAGTGAGCAGTCGACACAAGGCTAGCAGAAAGATAGCACGGTCCGTATAGCCATCGTCCTCACTACATGTCCACCAGAAACAGCAACTTCAACCGAGTCCGAGCGGCGTCGTAGACGATGTACTATCAGATGCAATCAGCGGCTGCGTCATAACACGGAGGTCGACACACCCACCTCAATGTACTGAAGATAGCCTGCAGTCTGGACGTCAGAGCCGCCGCCATCGGGCATATGACAGCCCAGAAGCTCGTCGTTACCCGTCGCCTTTCCGGCGTCTATCCATTTCGTTGGCTGCGTCCGGCCCCGCCAGCGTTTTGAGTCTTTGAGTTGTTATTGGTCAGTCATAGACCATACGAGACAACGAACACTGCGGGTGTGCGTCATCCTTGTCGTAACAAGGATTCACGGCGACCTCGCATAGGAGCAGACGACCGACAGGGTTTGAATTACTGCAACATATGTCAGACGGCATCGTCGAACACTCCGTACAATCACTCACTGAGGATGACAGTATCGGGCGGTCTTGGGCATATGTCAGACGGCATCGTCGAACACTCTGTACAATCACTCACTGAGGATGACAGTATCGGGCGGTCTTGGGCATCATCCGGTAGCCAGACGAGTCGACGAATTGTCATGGAGTACTTGATAGCCCTAGACTTGCCGTCTGCGAGATAGACACCCTTTCCACGCATGTAGCGGTTCGCTGGCGCTTCCGGGGGGCCCGATTCGCAGACCCTGCTGGAGTTTACCGGCGAAGTTCTCCAACACCGAGCTGACCAAAGCCGCGGTTCGTTCATCTCATCGAGGAATCCTTCATGACCTCTGCGACCGAAGTCGCCTCAATCTATGTGTGCGTCGCGAGCTAGCTCTTCTTCCAGCGTTTGCCTCATAAAATCGAGTCCGAAATGACGTGGATCTCGTGTTCGCCAGCATATACAATCTGTATTCGGCGTATACTCACTATCTGACACTTAACGCTTTGCAGCGCATGTCTGTTCCTACCCACTTGCTGACACCGATGGAGTCTCCTGACGTCCTTCGTCGAAATCGCAAAGCGCGTCGTGGAGGCAATGGCCTGGCCGTACAGGTCTATACCAGTCATTGGGCGGGCTCTTCTAGTCATCACCTTTCTCACATGCGAGAGAGACTGCGGAGCGCTGTCTCGTTGTGCGGTCCAGGATACGATGGGAAGAAGAAAAGTAGGTTGAAGGGGAATTTAGACTTCTGCTGAGGAAGGTCCGGCCGTCTGTACACGTTGGGCAGACTCCGATGAATAGCGAGTAATGCCTACAAGCTGCGGGGCGGAGTGTCTCAGATGTTGGGACAGGACGTGTGGAAGATTTGCCAGTGGCATGATATTGGATGGCTACCGGTGATCGTACGACATCGTCATGCAAGAAAAGCCGTAGTCCAGGAGTCCCCGCGTATCGCTGCCTGCTTGGTTCGGGAGCGACTTACCAGGGCCGTCTCTGAAGCCACCCATGGCACCCATCCCAAAGCCTGAAGACAAGAGTTAGCCAAGGCTTGAGATACAAAGACATGACAGAGATCAGATTTCCGTTCTTGACCTCCTTCCTCGCGGTTCCCGAAGGCTCCCAGCGAGAAAGAAAGGTCTGGGATTTCATCGACGTAATACGCCTCCATCGTGTGTGAGGGTAGCATCATTTTCGTGGAGACAAGAGAAAGGATGAGGTTTTGCGAAGTGCTCACCATTCTGCCTACGCGCTCTTGATGGATTCGAAGTCGGCCCCATGGTTTTGGGGGCGATTCCAGATACAAAAGAGGGATTGTGGGTTGTTCTGGCAGCTACATTGATCCAGTCAATCGTTGACTACTGAGCAATGGTGCGTCGTGGGCGGAGCGTAGCAATGAATGGAGGGCATTGACAACGTGTTGGTTTGAGACAGAGAGAGGACCGGGTCGGCGGCTCGGAATTCCGAAGTGATCGGTGATGGCCCACCTCGGTCTTCCTGTGTAGTCCTCCGCGCGGCCATCTGCGATGGTATATTTCCAATGTTCTTCGTGCAAGCACAACATTTCCGCCTTGAACTCTTTGAACTCTTGGAACATCCATGGCGTATATTCCCAAAACGCCACCTTTTTTGCTCAATTTCAGCTGTTCATCTATGCCAGTGCGTGTCTGATACCACCAACAGCTGCACCTGCTCGTCCCAGCGGCTTGTTTCATCGTCCGAGTTCAAGTCCGTTATTCCCAGGTTCTTGAAGGCTTTCCCCTCCGATCATCATATCAGCGCTCCCAACCGTGACAGTTGATCAACTGGATCAAACCGACTGTGAACAGGAACTTTAAGTGACAGGTAGTACGAGCGCGCTAGATTTAGCCGTGTCTTGGCTTGGATTTCTTGAAGTTCCTCCTGCTCGGCGCTCAACAATCGGCGGTCCTTCGACGTTTCTGTACGTGTATACTTTGGCAGGGCTGCCCTCTCGATACAGTTCCGCTTGCAGCTATCCGGCCTCCCACTGCCAAATGCACCCGAGGACTCGTGGACTCCAGAAATGTATCCTTCCTTCCCATGGAATCCGAAGGCACTGCACCGGGAGTACGTACACTCTCAATTGCTCAAGGGGTTCTGTCTGATCAAGCGGAAGTAAGGGGATTCTCATCTTGTGGCACAGCACACGCCGAGCACAGATAACGAGTAACAAGAATAGAGGACGTACTATCCTCTGTACAATGCGATGCTCTGGCCTTTGATGTAGCACCTTGCCCCTTCTTGTTCATCTTCCAGTGGCGCACGTCTGAGCCTCTGTCTGTACCTCGGACACTTCCAGGGTCAAGACTTGACGTAAAGCGCATGTAGAGTACAAAGCGCAGCCTAAAGCAGAGGTCCCTAGTCGCCATCCCCCAGACAATATGACGCTATTTCAAGTGTATCAGTTGTACGTCCCCTCCCCCCTTGCCCTCAGTCTCCCCCTCCCTGATCCAAATCCAACAGCGCTTTCGTTTGCTGCAGCATTGCGTCCGCTGGTAAGTCCAAGTATGCTGCCCATGGCGCGAGATGGCCTCATGCGTACCGATAGCTCTGCTTGTATGGGACCACATCATCTGCATGGGCGCGGAAGTCCGCCGGATCTGGTGTCGCAAGTTTTCTGGCGCGACCGTCTTGTATTGTCTGCTGCGGTACGGCACGCTCCTAGAGAAAATCACCATCATGGTGCTGGCTTCCTGGGACATGACACCCCATGTGAGTCCAGATTCGGAGCCGCTTCATATCGGACTGACAGCCTATACGTAGGGGTAAGCGTCGGGTGCTCAATATCGCCTGCTCTTGGCTTACGGCAGTTAGGTGTAACGTCTTCGTTCGGATCCAGATTTTCCCCTTCATTATGCGGACAATTGGTTTCGGTCGTGAGTGCAGTGTTGTCTATGCTTCTTGGCGTGTCATTGACTGTTGGCAATGTCAGTCTTCTCATCTCTCCGCGTCTACGCCCTCATGGGTCACGACTGGCGTTTGGCGTCCTTCGTGTTCTTGCTATGCTTCCCCTCCGCTATCAACCCTTCTGTGCGTCAGTCAATACTTTAAGCTTCTCCCCTCTGACGTGAGTCGATCCGAAGTATGTCTATGCGCATCAGTGGTCTCCAGGTGTGGATCGGTATGGTTGTCAGTTGGCTTACATGGCTTCGCAGGAAGTGCATGAGCGACGTGTGAGTCCGTCCTAGCTGTTCAGTGTCTGATCCTGACATTCGAATTGCAGGAGTTGATGATACTGCGCCCGAGAGGTATTGTTTAGCTGACACACTTTAGTGCGCGTCAGTGGAATCGTCGCGGATATCCTTTCAGAATGCATCGTAATCGGTGTGACTGTGGCCAAGACCTTCAAGCTGCGAAAGAGCATCTCAGACGATGGGGATAAAGTCAAGCGACCGGGACTTGCTCAGCTGTTCCTGAGGGATGGTAGGTAACCGATTAGCGTCTGCTAGGTGAATGACGCTGACTGTCTTAATAGGAACAATCTACTTCCTGTAAGTTTGAGGTCGTCGCGCTGTAGAAGTACTCAACGTCTTGTAGCATCCTTTTGGTGTTCTCTCTTGCAGATATGCTTGTGCTCATCGTGAGTTATTCTCCTTCTTCGTGCTCTTGGCAGCGTAGATGACCTTATCTTCCAGTTCGACCATGTCGTGAGTCAACGATGTCATTTTGGTCATCTAGTGAAAGCTCACCCTCGTCTAGCCCGAAGACCGTATCGGATATGATTACTGGGTCGTGCCCTACTTCACGCCGGTGTAAGTTGTCGAGACACCTCCTGCAACTGCCATACTCATACTATTCAAAGCTTCCGAACGATCATCATCTGCCGCTTCATGCTGATGCTACGAGCTATCTACTTCGCTCAGGAGGAGGAGCATCACGAAACACTGGAGACCATGCGCTATGTGTCGCGCGTGGCTGGAAGTATGGGCGCTACGATCGATCCTACGATGTCCTTTGACGATACCACCGACGCGGACGAGGAGATCGTGTATGCTCGCGATCCATTCGCGGCGGGTATGGCAATGGATCTGAACGCTGACAGTGCGAGTGAAAAGAGCGGAAGCGTGGATTTGAAAGAGTTCCCTTGGGCTACTGGAATTGATGTTGAGGATCGTGCTTGAATACGTCGAGTACATAGAGAATGTCTCTTCAAGTTGGCTTTATCTTTTCATATAACCAGAACACGAATGTAATCCCTCACCTAATGTAAATTATGTTCCCCGGCATTTCCAGACATACGAGAAGAACCCGGGCTATTTCTCTAATATCTTCAGGCATACGCGAAGGTACTTGGCTATTCGAGATGATTCTCTAAGTTATGTACTGCAGTGATATCCGCGAAATTGCCGGAAACTGCCGTCCCTCCTCTAACACGTACCCCCATCATGTCCGAGATCGAAACGCTGCCGCCAACTTTACAGAACGTGCTCGACCAGGATACCCTGAAATGGATATTCTGTGGTAAATATCGCGTCTATCTAGCGTTATCTTCTCCGTCTTGACCGTGCAATCATCTAGGTGGAAAGGGTGGTGTAGGCATGTACGCCTTTGATAGGCATTCGGGCTAGGAAATAATGGGACATGCAGGAAAGACGACGACTTCATGTTCACTGGCAATTCAGCTGGCGAAGGTCCGAAAGTCCGTGCTGTTGATCGTGCGTTCTCGTGGTATATGGCGGATTCGTGAGCGGGCTAACGAGACACGCGCAGTCGACGGACCCAGCACACAATCTCTCCGATGCTTTTGGGCAGAAATTCTCGAAAGACGCGACCAAAGTTAACGGATTTGACAATCTTTTTGCCATGGAAATCGACCCAACAAGCTCCATTCAGGAAATGGTTGAACAATGTACGCTCCGTCCTTAGCCTGCTATGTTCCTACTCATGGTGCATCAGCCGACTCGAATGGCATGATGGGCTCTATGATGCAGGACCTGGCATTTGCGATTCCCGGAGTGGACGAGGCGATGAGCTTTGCTGAGATCATGAAGCACGTCAAGTCCATGGAGTACTCAGTCATCGTTTTCGACACCGCGCCCACAGGACACACCCTTCGATTCCTCTCCTTCCCCACCGTGCTTGAGAAGGCCCTGGGCAAGCTCAGCACCCTCGGCTCACGCTTCGGACCCATGATAAGTCAGATGTCGGCGATGATGGGTGGGGAGGCCGGCTCGCAGGAAGACATGTTCGCCAAGCTCGAGTCGATGCGCGCTGTCATCACGGAGGTCAACACGCAATTCAAGGATCCGGAGAAGACCACCTTCGTCTGCGTCTGCATATCGGAATTCTTGTCGTTGTACGAGACGGAGCGCTTGGTGCAGGAACTCACGTCGTATGAGATCGACACGCATAACATTGTGGTCAATCAGCTTCTGTTCCCCAAGAAGAGTACGTCGTCTCTGTTTGTGTTCACCCTCCTCCGTATTCATCTATCCCCTAGCCTCGAACTGCGAGCACTGTAGCGTGCGACAGAAGATGCAGCAGAAGTACCTCAATGAGGCGCACGAGCTTTACGACGAGTTCTTCCACATCGTGCGGCTACCACTGCTCACAGAGGAAGTACGAGGGCCGGAGAAGCTGAAGGAGTTCAGCAAGATGCTTGTAGAGCCGTACGTTCCTCCTTCTGATTAACCATACCGTCTTAGAGAATCGCTACACGTTGTGACGGGAGTGTATCATATATATTGGCGTTGCGGATAATACATGGTACCAAGTACACCTGCATCTCGTCGCTCGGTTTGTCTTCGCCATTCCAGATTAGGACCTGGCCCGTCCGAACTTCCACAGTTCCACTAGGCTGTCCCGGGGCTGTCCAGGAAGCTGATTCCTACAGGATACAAGTAGTCATGCCTCCACAAAACCGAACATTGAACAATCATCAAGGATTTGAGTCAAGGGAAAGCACGCCGTCACTTGGAAAGGGACTCGGTTAAATGTAAGCATCACTGGCAGAGTATGTCCCGGAGTGTTCAGCTGAAACTTGACTCTGACGCCCGACAGAACCCATTAGCCTACGACAAGCAAAATACGCACTCAACGACTCTTGTCATTGTGCACTACAACTGAAATACTGGACCGCTTACCGACCAATTTGAATGCCGACGTCGATTCATGATCTTGGCCACGGACCACCGCCATGGAACGACCGACATTACCCTTCTTGCTCATGCCCAGAGGGGTAGACCAGCCGACCAACGAAGATCCAAACCACGGCACAAATCCCTGTTACCTTGGTGTATTCATTGCGGCACGCAGCGCATTGACCATGGGTGCCAGGTCATATCATTTGCGTGCTTGTTCGAATGGATCGGTTGACGTCCAGCACCAGTCTCAGCTCGCTGGATGCGCGAACCACTCAATCATACGACAAACTCACGAATCCGGAGCGCTACATAGACAACGTCGTTCCGAAATGGGACTTGTCCCGTGTGCTTGCGACTCTCTGTCGTATAGTACAGTAGCACCCTCGCCGTGCTACATTGTCATGCAACGAGATCCTGACAATGATATTCCGGCTCTACTCGTACCCGAACTATCATCTCCTGGATGATCTCAGCAGGATCTCAGGATGCCTTTGCAAATCCCAATTCAGGCTCGTCTGATGGTATGGATTTCTTCGTCATGAAAGACGACCCTCTGTAGTCAAATCTCCCCAGTCAGACTCGATCAGCTCGTGGTTGTAGCAGTGTCGTAGCTGCCCTTCAGTGTGTATCGATCATCACACGACTCTTATGTACGCGGCCGCCCGCTCATCTCGCATCCCGTGCAGATTTGGACAGTATCTGGACCGACTCTGCACCCCTCGGGCCTCGTCAAATCAGGATGCTGTAGGCTCGGCGGCCGACGCATATCCTGTCATGATTCTGGTCCAAGATCCATGTCAATTTTGAGAAGGTAAAGCCTTGCCTTCCATCCTTTATTCTTGGCCACTTTGTACACATGGGAATAAACCTCCAAGTTCGAGACCTGCCATTGAACCTTGTCATGCAAAGACTCGCGGCGCCTTGCAGGCTGACGACGCGTCCCAACCTAAGAGTGGTCCTTCCTGGCTTGTTCCTGGTCGTCAGAGGCATTCGTCACACAATCTGACACCCACTTGCGCCTGACTTGCCCAGGGCGCGAGAGTCAGACTCGCCAGAATGCCGGACGATTACGCGTGATGCCGAGGCCGACGCGTTTCCATTCGATTTGCATAGGAAGGAAGTGTGTAATACTCGACTGGGTCCCGACGGAACTGCCGAGTTGTTGGAGTCCTCCCTGGTCTACGTTCAACTCCCGCTATTTTTGTAAACAAGAACTAATACATAAGGCGAGCAGGTGTGCCTCTGAATCAATTATTTCGCCATCCGAACTGGGGAAGGATGCTTGCTCTCACCAGTGCTTTGTGTCTCTCATTTGCTCTTCAAGTCACCTCGGTGTTGACGCAGACGCCTACCATAACTTTGGACACTGCAACTGTGACGGGAAACGCGTCGGGTTCCGTCTATCAGTTTCTTGGTATCCCATATGCCAAGCCACCGTATGTCTATGACGTTCAATCAGTGGCGGCTTCCGAAGCTTACGAGGTTGCAGTACAGGGGATCTTCGCTTCCGTCATCCCCAGCCTGTCGATGCTTACACTGGCGCAATCAATGCAACAGATTATGGAACGGCTTGCTTCCAACAAGTTGGGACGCAGGCGAATATCTCTGGTGTCCCGCTTGAGACTTTGCAAACTTTAGGCGGACTCTTGTCTGCTCCACCCTTCACAGAGGGAGAAGACTGTGCGCCCCTCATCCAGCAGTCCCAGTGTGCCGTGTCTCACGCAATTCTGTAGGCTTGAGTCTCAATATCGTCACGCCTAATGTCAATGTTAGCCTCGCTGAACTTCCGGTCGTAGTGGTAAGTATCGAGCCTACTTGGCATACAATGGTATGGTACTGACAGCCCCATGTTATAGTGGATCTATGGCGGTACGTTCCCTGTATTGTTTGCCGTATTCAGAAATAACTTTTCTTTAGGTGGTTTCGAGTCTGGAGCAACTATCTATTACAACGGCAGTGTTGTTGTTGAGCGTTCGATAGCAATTGGGCAACCCATCATCTTTGTCTCGATGAACTATCGTGCCTCAGGTACGTCTCATCGTCAAGAGATAGGATGTTTGAGTAGTCATTGCGTTCCTAGCTTTTGGATTCCTTCCAGGCAAGGAAGTCAAAAAAGCTGGGGTAGGAAATCTGGGATTGTACGACCGTAAGTCGACATGACATGCGTTGATCAGCCTGACAGATTGCCGCTCAGAACGGTTGGCCTTGCGTTGGGTTCAGAAATATATCACAGCTTTCGGGGGAGACCCCACCAAAGTTACCATGTATGTCACTCACGCTCATGATACCTATTGGCTACAGCGCTCATCTGAGCATTAACAGCTGGGGCGAATCCGCGGGGGCAATCTCAGTCTCCCTTCATATGCTGATCAATGGCGGTGACACTGAAGGACTGTTTCGAGCTGCTTTCATGCAGTCGGGATCACCACTCCCTGCAGGAAATATAGAGTCGGCTCAACAATGTAAAGTCAAGCTATTCAATGAATTCGACTCTGATACAAGTCACCTATAGACTATGACGCGCTCGTGGATGAGACTGGCTGTTCAGGATCAAACGATACCCTTGCCTGCCTTCGAACCGTGCCCTACGATACTTTGAAGGTAGCGATTGACAAGTCGCCTACCATCTTCGACTACCAAGTACGTGAGCTCCTGCCGATGGTGACGACGGCAGCGACTGATTGTTTGTCTCAGTCATTCGATGTCGCCTACATGCCTCGCGCGGATGGTATTACGTTCCCTAAACCTGCCTTTGAACTAGTGAATAGCGGCAAGATTGCGAAGATTCCCGTGGTCAGTGGTACGTGGGCTATCTTGCGCTTCTGCTCTGCTCAATCGCTCATGTCAGCGCTGGCTAGGTGACTGTGATGACGAAGCCACTATGTTCTCTCTGGGGCAGCGCAATGTTACGTGAGTCAATGAGCGGCGAGTTTCTGGAAAATCTGAATGCCAAGAAAGTACGGACGCGGACTTCAAGAGGTACTTGCAGACGGTGGTGTTCAAGAGCATGCCGGAGTGCGACATCGATCTTTTGTCGACCCTGTATCCAAACGTACCTTCTCTGGGCTCTCCCTTTGGCACTGGAGATGACAACGCGCTGTACCCTCAATTCAAGCGGCTCGCATCATTGCAAGGGGATTACGTCTTCCAAGCTCCTCGTAGATTCTTCCTATCTTCGATGTCAGGACAGCAGGACATCTATTCGTATTGTATATTTTCATTCGGAGACCATCCATCCACTCGTTAATGCCTCTTCACAGCCCACAAGCGCCTGAAAAGCCTACCCATCCTCGGATCTTTCCACGGAACTGACACGTCCTACAACTCTTTCTTCCCAGGGGGCGATATGCAGCCGTACTTGATACGCTTCGTCGCCACTTTGGATCCAAACGGCGGAACGGATGTGAATTGGCCGAAGTGGACACCAGAGTCACCGAAGTTGTTGACGTTCAATGACGGCGCGGTGCCCATAAACGTGACGGAGGACACTTACAGGAAAATTCAAACGGAGACGTTGAGCCAGCTCCTCCTGAAGTATCCTATCTGATTCGCACTTGGTCTCGAAGTCGTCTTTAGTAACTACATCATACCCATACCTCACTGTTACTATGTACTCCTCGACCTCTGAATTGACCTCCGTCTTGCACGTCCGAACCCGTATTGCCGTATGCAATATCTCCAGCGTCCAACTCGACTCGAACGCGAACGGGGCTTCGGTACAAGCTGCGTGAGAGCAGAGCCCGTGCCCTCGTCGCCGTATGCTCCTCTCCAGTTCCTCATTGAGTCTTGAAGCAATACTTTGTTACCCTCCATCTTGGGAGGTCTGGGCCAGAACCCAACCAAGCATCTCGACGAGGGCAGCGAGATAGCCGACGCAGTATCAGAGGACCATTGTGCCCCAGTATCATAGAAACCATCTGGTTCTCTGACGACCAAGGGACCTCATGCCCCCGAGTCTTCCTTCTCTGCAAATCCTCACACAGATATGACCAGCCCATTTCGAATTTATTTAGACAGCCTCCCAGCGTCATGAAGTTTGAGAAATACAAGTGAGAAAAAAGAAGACAGGGTATGCGCTGCTAGGAGAACGAAGGAAGACGTGTGAGGCAATAATATAAGGATGCTAAAGAAACAACAACAGCAACGAGTCCATCAAGCGTAGAGCTCTAAGGGGAGGAACCTGTCCGTGGTTCTACGCTGGCTGTAAGTAACAAGGCGAGAACCATCTAGTATTCCCGCACGAAGCGACGGCGGTTGTTCTGCGGGAGAGAAGTGAGACGGATGTGGTGGATCAAACGAGATGGATGACTGACCTTGCCTTGGCCGAATTTGCCTTGGCCTTGAGCCTTGCCTTGACCTTTGCCATTCCCGGCAGCAGCCGCTGCAGTAGTCGCGGCAGCGGCGGCGGCAGTACTGGTAGAGGCAGCAGCAGCAGCGGCCGCGGTATCAGTAGAGGCAGCAGCAGCAGCAGTACCGGCAGCAGCAGCAGCTCCATTGTCGGAAGCAGTGAACTACAAACCGAATCGTCAGATCATCGAAAATTCCAGAAAGGCAAGCGAGACTGACGTATGCACAATCATCGAGCGAACCGTGCTGGGCAACGGGGACGATAACCGGCTGGTGGTTCGACGACGAGTTGATGGTGCATATCCGGTACGCGCCAGCAGGGAGACCGGCGGTGACATCGGCAGTGACGACGCCGTTGACGGCGGCTCCGTTGATACCCTTGAAGAATGCGAAAGACTTGGGGTCCGTCGGGGTGTTCTGGTTGAGCGCGCTGAGGGTCTCGATGACGACGTGCGTGTGTCCGATGATCTGGCCCTGACCGTTCAGCTGCTGGGGTGCGGCGAAGTAGTTCTCCTGAGCGTTGACAAAGTTGCCTGTCTCCAAGTTCTTGACCGCGAGCGAGACGGTGAATTCGGTGTTGGCTGCGATGGTGTCGCCGTTTGCGGGGACCTGGAACTTGGCAGAGGGCATGTTGTCGGTGCTGGGGATGACACCAATGGGGGCGGGGTTACATGATCTACGAAGATAGGACAATGATAAGTACAAGTAAAGCGAAAGGAGAAAAGTAAACGAACCCAGTCGTAATTTGCTTTCCGTTCGTTATGGGAAGGTTGGGCACGGTGAGGCAGAAGTTGATGAAGTTGTTGGTCGAAGTCAATGAAGCGACTTGGCCTATTGAAAGATAAACGATCAGATTGTTACCGCGATTTGCAGAGATGAATTGAGATGCGTACCAGCCTCTGGCACATCCTGTCCATCGTTGGCAAATCCTGAGGCAATCACAGCGGGATCCAAAGCTTTAGGTGAAGGGCAATCAGGAACGGATCGCCACGAAGAGTACAGCAGTACTCACTGAGAGAGGTCTGAGCATCGGCCGATGAATTTGCGTTGCCGTTGCCCTTGTTGTTGTTGGCGGCGGCAGCAGAAGCAGCACTCGCAGAGGCGGCAGCAGCAGCGGCACTCGCAGAAGCGGCTCCAGCAGCGGCTCCTGAGCCAGCGTTGTTGGCAGCAGCTGTGGCTGTGGCTGCAGCGGCAGCAGCAGCACTTGACGAGGCGGCGGCGGCAGCAGCAGCTTTTGAAGCGGCGGCAGCGGCGGCTGCGCCACCTGCGTTTGCGTTACCACCAGCCTTTGCGTTGCCCCCGGCGTTTGCGTTACCACCAGCTTTAGCATTTCCACCACCCTGGTAACAATGAGAGATCCAGTCAGAAGACTAAGACAAATGCACTCACGAAACCTTTGGCACCCTGTCCTCCAAACTTGCCTCCGTTAGCGCCTCCACGCTGGCGCGCTTCGATGCTACGGCCGAGGAATGCGTCCTCCTCGCGAAGCACGACGCGGGCCGAGACCTCCGAGAGGGCAGGGAGGAGAAGGAGGAGAGTCGATAGGGAGATTGAAAACTTCATGATGCAAGGGAAGACTTCACGGAAGTCGATGGGAATGAATGACGGTAGTGAAGTATCTGACTTGAATAACTGCAGGACGGTAAGTGATCAGTCGAGTTAGCATTGTAGAGCGACTTGCAAGAAAGGAAGAAAGCCAGGCAGCGCGGCTGCGGAGGAAAAAACGAAACTGGGTGGGAGGAGGGAAAGGTGAGTGGGAAACTGAAGGGAGAAAGGGAGAAGCGTATCATGTCTTTATATACCCCGGCCCTCGGATCGGGGAAAACGGGGTCTTGGTTGCCAGAGAGATGAGCGATGATGTTCCCACTCCTCGCCTCCCTTCAATATGCAAGGCCATCATTCTCAATTTCGTCGTGACTCTTCGTCAGGGTTTCTCTCTCTTGCACTGGGATCGACGTGCGCAGTCAGCAGTGTCATTCGAGGATCCGGATTCAATTATCATCATTATAACCGCTTGAAAGACAATGTACGAAGACTCGAAAGCGTTTGCGCTCGCTTTCTCTTCGCAAAGACGTCGAGGCTATTATTATACCACTCTCTGATTGGATGGGCGGCACTACTGTTGGCACAATCAAAAAGACCCCTTCCCATCAGAGCTCACACTTCTGTCATGTTGCCATCCTGGCTCGCCTTCGGTGAATTGGAATCAAGATAACGCCCAACGTCAACCTATCCCTTCAACGCCAACCTGTTCAGGATATTCGCCGTCTACATACGCACAATTTACAAACTCACCTCTAACCAGGAGCGGAACTCTATCCCCGCGCCCTGTCCAACAGGATCCACCAATCGCATGGCTACCGTAACGACAACCAATAAAGTTGATCGCCCAATAGTGTGACGTTTCTGTTCCCAACAAACGGTCGCTGCTCTCCATGCGCCTGAGCTTATGGACCACGCCCTCGCGACACTCGGAATATTCGGGCTCGTTGCATCAAGAGTGTACCTGGAGTGTACACCTGAAGACGAAGCGAACGGCTAGGAAGAGCTATTATTAGTCGGCGTATGTGTATTTTTGGACATGGCGGCCACTGTCAACGGTTGGAGGGTCTTTGTGATGGTCTCGTCCCTAGTCATGTTCCTTCCTGCTGGTTCAAACCAATCACCTGTCGTCCCAGCCGACTGGCGAGGCGCGGAGTATAGAAAGAAACGGCATGCATAGCCGCTAGCGAGTGAATAGTGACTGAGACTTCCCGCCTGTCGTAGATGCTTGTGGATCCAGATCGTCTGATGCGCCCATAAAGCATCAAGTAAGATTCTGCCAGTTCGGGCGCTACTGAATGTAAGTTTAGGTGGGATCAGGGGGTATCCGTGCCTGAAATTCGTTGGGTCTCACCACGGAGACAATAAAAACATTGATGGCTCTGCCGCTCTAGCCGTCGAATGATCTTGCCGAGCTGCCGGAAGTGAGCTGTTGAGACACTCGAGGCTCTCTCAGCTACACTTGACTTCAGCTACACAAATGAATGAGCAGGGAGCTACTGCTCAAAACATCAATTGCGACCTCAATGAATTTGTAGTGGTAAATTTGTCCCATTTGTCCCATTTAAAAACAGACTCACTGAGACGAGGGCATTTGCAGTAAGTGGGGAGCCGTGATTCCTCAGATTGTTCAAGGTCTACTTGTTATGTATCTATAGACTTTGTTCTCGATAGCAATGAGAGGTAAGAATGACATTCATTCGAGGAGGGCTACACACGGCACACATCGGCAAGATGGGTGGTGTGGGAAACGGCTGCGCCTGCCGTGCTTACGCAAGGTGGGTACCACCTCTATAACGGTAGGGCCCAGGGCTCGACAGGCACCGATACCTCCTGGGTGGGATGAATAGCACATCATCAATCAGAGTGCGCTATTCAGCAGATTACTTATCATTGGGGGACGCTTGTGGATCCAAGCATCTGTTGCGCCCAGAATAGCAGCAAGAAAGATTCTGTCACTGCTGAACGTAAGTTGCCTGAGTAGGCTGCAGATCAGGAGGCTCTTGAAGAGCCATGTCACAGAAAATAACGCCACAGGTACCCGATGGCATCGCTCCGCCAGACAAACCTCCTAGTGATGCTGTATCAAGGAACAGTTGCCAGCATAAACATGAAGTCGACCATTCAGTAGTGCGACTCAATTGAACCAGCAGGTACGCGCGGACATTGTCCGACATTTCAACACGACGATACCCACTCGGCTTCCGATTGCCGACAAGTTTCACGATATTGGGCATGCACACATCTCGTCCACTACGAAGGAGGTTCTCAGGACTGTCCTTCACCATGAAGGAAGTACTTGCGCTCGTCAGAACAGTCTCGAATTGCGTGACGGTTGCCCCCGTCGGCACTTGACATAAGCCTGAGCGGAAGTTGGGCAGTGCCATCGAGCGAGCGGTGGCTCTTCCTGATCAACGAAGGGCGCATCAAAGCAAGAAGGAGCGTCCAGCTGGCTCGATGGCGAATAAGCCAGTCCAATGTAAGTGTAGGTTTCATGAGGACTGACGAGAAAGCACCGACGTCAATCAAAACCTGGGTAGGTAGATCGTAGGCATGGGAATTGAGACGACGTAGATGGGGATGGAACTTGTCATGAGCAAAGCTTCGGATGCGAGCCTGGTACAAGACAGAGCGAGCTCCAAGTATGGCGTTGATTTACAGGTCTGTAGCGTTTGGAGTGCTTCTTGGGGGGATATAAGTCATTGCTCAAAGAAGCTAAGCGAATCGATTCTATTGCCAATATTCGGGCGTCCTGGCGAGGTCCTTGATGGTATAAATGCTGGATAATGATACAAATGGATAGTAATAAATGAGGAAACCTGTCAAGCCATCAGTATGCGCTGGATCCATTGGAGAGAGGGGACGACTCGCATGACAATCATCTCGCCCGACCTCCTTTGGACTTTTCGACTGCGCACATGAACGACGCCAGCGTGTCGACCTCCTCCCGTCCAGTGATAGCAAGCACCTCGCGAAAGTGCTTATCGGCCATGCCCGCCAGCACGCTGTGCAGTTCGTCAATATCCGCGCGGATAGGCATACGCATGGGCATCTCCTCCTCTTCGAGAAGACGCGAGCTTCGGCGGCGTTTGAGATCCGTGGCCGTGGCGGGGCTGGATGGGCGCGAGACGGGCCGGGGTGGATGGGTAGCGCTGGCGAGCGATGATGGCGGTGGCGGGTCGTCGGCTTTGAGCGGGGATGGATATATTGTGGGTATCAGGTCGAACTGGGTGAGGTAGCGGTACAGCGTGGGCAGGCTTAGCCTGTCAAACTCGACCTGTAGTGATATGGTGAATGACTGCGCCGGAGGTATGAATCAATAGTATGGCGCGTACAAGAGAGATGCGGTGTTCGATGTCGCCGGGCTCGCGAAAGACGGGTATAGGTAAGACTGGGTCGGCGCGCTTTCGTTTGACTCTCGGTTCGCCTTCGAGCCTGTCGGTCGCCTGCCTTTTCGTGCCCGCAACCGCTGTGCTGGGAGGACCAAAGTATGAGGCGTCGTCGTTGACCTTCTTGCGCGCCTGCGGACGAGAACGCGAGCCGACAGCAGCCTGGGCGAGAGTGGACATGGTGATGGTCAGAGGGCAAGGCGGATGAATGCTCGCGTGACATGATGAATGTTCCAATTCGGGATCTGGATAATTCCGAAACGGGTTAACCGCGCGCCACATCATGCCTTCGTGTTTGCTCAACTGTTAAGCTACAGATATCTCTTTCTTATGGCTTAGGACTTCACTTAAAGAGCAGCTTCTAGGCCCCATTGCCGTCGATGCTGGTATGCGGTCCGACGGCCGACCAAAGCTGACTTCGCGATTTACTAAGTTACTACCGTACGGCGTCTCTTCTACTCATGTAGCTTCTCCCCGAAAGCTCTAGCATCATCTGCGAATAGCGCGCGCAACCCGAGGCACATGCCAGTCAGGCCGTACGTGCCAACATTCACACTTTCAACTAATGCATCTCTTGTAACATCGGCTGCGACCGTTCGTCCGGCAGTTCATTGGACGATACCAGAGCCGCTTGTTTTTTCAGAACGCGCGACACCCGACTGCTCCGAGCTCCTCCTTTCTAGTATGTTGCCATCTAACTTCAGTAGCAAGCATTCTGACTAGTACGCCCCCTCAGATCGCGTACACTATCTCGATTTGTTCCTCAGGCGTCGTCGTCAGATCCGGACGCACCCTTTCGCGATCGGCTTTAGCGGTACATTGACTCCTTCGACTCTATATAGTACCTACTACCGGGCGTTGGCGCAAGGCAAACACGCCTGTGTCATAGCATCCGTTTCTTCCAGGTTCGACCAGTGGTATGCTGCGTCGCTCATCTCTCTCTTTATCCTGCTCACCAACCTTTCAGTGTTGAGTGTGAGACGCTGACATTCATACTGGCTCTGAGTGGCATCAGGGGATGTCTGAGAACAGTTCTCATGTCTCCTTCGGTTTATCGCGCATCCTAGCGGAATCAATCCAAGGTACCTCTGCCTTGCAAAACATACCGGCAGGAGTAGTGAAGATTATGATACGAAACGAGTCTGTAAGTGAACCGCGGACCGGAGCGCATGTATTCCGCTACTAGTGGTGACAAAAATCAAACGAACTGACGGTACCGGCAGTCGGACGCGTGAGGGTAAGAGAATAGGGAGAATCAAGCGGCATTATTTCATACTTAACCTACATAGAAAGTACGTACGGAGGCTCTCCGCGGAGACATATACCGCGCTCCCCCTTGGCAGTCTGTAGTCCCACTCCCTCAGAACCGACCACGACATCAAGCATTTCGAGTCCGCGGCTCCTTGAGTATGTATGCCCACTCTAGAGTCTATTCCTCAGGCGTCGTCGCTTGATTTGAGAGCATCCCTTCGGCTTCAGTATCTGTACGGCAGTGTAAATTCAGGCTCGAACCCTCGAGTCGAACCAACAGCAGAATGATTAACTCACCGTGATCGAGATACACGCCTGTTGTGAGCTCGGCCTGATATTGAGACTGTCTGAGTGATGCCTCCAAATCGCGTATGAACATTTGCAGATCGCTCTGGAAGTTTTTTCTCAAGACATGTTCTTTGAGACGGGCATCCAAGGAAACGGGCACCCAATGTACAAGTCGAACCACTCTTCCTGCAAAGAAATTGTCAAGTGGAGATGCCGCACTGACTGCCTCCGTTTCACTGAAAGTCAGGGACCAGTTGTGAATGGACTTGAGGTAGGGAACGAGGAGATGATACGGCAGAGATCGATAGGGAGTGGACGTCAGATAGGATAACAGTATGAGCCGCACAGGTAGGTCAAAGGCTGGGTACAGGAGTCCACGGATTTCAAAAGTATGCTCTCGATATTCCCGCAGAAACACCATGACCAGTAATAGGAAATTTCGGGGTAGCCCAATATACTTCAGAAGTTTCTCTCGCAATGCCTGATCCTTGATTATGTGGGAACCCGCCAAAAATGACTCTATGACCGTTTTGAGAGGGGGTTCCTCAGGCTTTGTCTCCGAAAAAAGATGGATTTTGGCAAGGATCTCCAGCCAGTCACCATCAAGGAAAGAATCATATGACTCTTTGCAACCTGCAGCCAAGGACTCAGCCATCAGGTCCAGTGTGAAGCTACGAAAGCGAGCACACTTGGGTATGACGACCCATCGGTGATGTCCAAAGTCTGGAACCTCTGACATAAGGCGTAGAGGAACATGGAGTAGCCGACGAAGAAACGGATACCCGCCATTCATTGCGAAGAGGATGTAAAGTTCCACGGTATCAGGAAGGCATGCCACCGCTGGGCTTGCCCAGTTCAAGTCTTTGTCTGGATTCGAGTAACAAATTGAGGTACGTTCAATGACGCCTTGCACCAAGTTCTTGACGACCTTCAACCAAGTGTTTCTATCCGGGAGAGCTCCGTCCCCACCGAACCGTTGCTTTCGGGTAGGCAGTGACAACTGGGACCATGAACAACCGAAGCGGTTTTTGCTGGCCACCATAACGCGGCAAAGTAGTTTCTGGAAAGCCCGATCTGCATGTGAGGGGTCCGCCCACCCAAAATTCGCAATTGTTCTGCCATCCGGGACTTCAAAGTGACGTAAGGCAAACTCCCAGGCAGCAATCTCTACTTGAAGAGCTACCGAGTCCAACTCCCGAAAAGTTTGACCAAAAGCGGTGATTCCAGATTTGTGATAGATAGAATCCCAGAGAGAGGGAAGGAGATAGACATTCACAGTACTTTGTAACGTCATTGGGTACCAATGGTTCTGCTCTCCGTGTGATTGATAACTCGACAAGACATCAACAGGAAAGGTGGGAAGCAGAACAACAAGAAGTCGGGCTCGGTCTTCATGCCCAAGGGAAGACCATTGCCCTTCAAACATTGCCAGCAAGCGCACCCATATCAAGGGGTGAAGTGGTGTCTCATGACATTGCTCAAGAAAGGACAATGTCGACTCCAGAGATGAATGCATGTTGTAGTCGCAATCTTGGAGAGATTCTGCAACACAGAAAGTAGCTCGCAAGGAGGTAGGCATGTGGAGCTTTTGGTGGTTCTTGGAATCATAAAGATCTCGCAAGTTGCGCACATTCAAGCCTTTTGCAGGGATGCCTACTGGAAGGAAGGCACATGAGCGGCCAAGACGTTCAGCGACTCTCTCGGAAGTGGTTTCAGGCACAATTGCTTTATGCAGGACAGTGGCCAATGCTGGTATGATTTCGGGATCTTTAGACCACAGTGACTCTGTGTATTCACGAGCTTCAATTGGTAGGCCACCAATGCTCTGCAGAACGACACTATGGAGGGTAGGATTTGATGTTGCGTGAAACAACCAGTTGATAGCATACACTGCAAGCTCAACGTAGCATCCGTCAAGAAGCTCAGTCTCTCGTTGCCTCAGTGATTTAGCAGGTGCGGGTGCGGGACGGGAGTAGGGAGTGGGCGCCGAGTTGTTTACTGGAAGACGCTCCTGCACACGCGAAAGGCGTGAAAAGACCTTGTTTAGCACAGGGCCGATCCTTTGCCGGAATACGCCACTGGTCCAGACAACTTCACGTGCTACGTTGGAAGCCCATTGCACAAACTGGTTGAGGAACTCGGTCAACGGAGTACGGTAAGGGCATTGGAGGTAGAAAATCGGCATGATATTGCTGGTCAAGTATAGCACGAGGAAGATGGCAGAAACACTGCTGACAGCACATGCCAATGACAGCCTGAGGGGTATATAGAAGAGGATGAGGCCAACCAGGAAGAGCGCGAGGGAGAGATGCATGACGACGGGGAGAGTTCCGATGATGACAGACATGTGCCACCGCTCGAGACCCATGAAGCGGAACTGACGAATCTGGCTGCGCAGACCGGGTGTGCCGGACGTAGGGGCCAAGTAGTGATGTAGCCACTGCTTCACAAGCACGGCGGAGAGAGCGACGACCAGACTCGCCGTCAGACTGACGACCCAAAGCCCGTTGATCCAGACATCGATCGTGTTTGGGGCGAACTTGCTCGTCGGATCCACCGAGGGGGCGGTGAAGTTGGGCGGAACTGCGCCGGGAGTGCTGGAGAGTTGCACCAGAAGAAGATCATGGAGGAGCAAAGCGGTCATCTCCGAGAAATCTGCTTGTAGATTCTGGGAGACCTGGATCAAGAATGTGCTAACAACGGCAGAGAAGAGACCGGCCTCGAGAAATAACAACATCAGAGAAGCACTTCTGGGAAATAGATCGAATCGACGTACAAAAACGAGGAGGACATCGAGGCCATCGCGAGCTTCTCCGATCATGGCATTGTCAAAGACAGCCGCCTCGGCAATGTAGGCCCGCCACACTCGTGCGTTCGGCGCGGTCTCTTCACCAAAGGCATCTTCAGGCAGCGCCTTCTCGTAGTCTTCGACGATGATCTGGGGTGTGTTCTCGTAGGACTGTGCTTGCGCCAAACCGAAGACGTATCTCGGCTGTGCAACGGGTGGGATACCCGCGCTCATCGTGGTGGCGTGTGGTGGTGCCAAAGGCGTTGGGCCAGCAGGAGCGGTTGTAGAGATACCTAGATTATCTGATGATGGTGCGTATCAAGGCGCTACATAGGTACGATGACCCTTGCCCAAACCTGGGCCCCGTCCCCACATGATTAGTCGAGGCCTGTATACCAGTAACTACTACAAGTCGCGTAGAATATATTTCGCGCTTCTTACGATCAAGAAGATGATCGACAGGTTTGAGTACCGATCCTTTGAATAGACTTAAAGCTGCTTCGCTGACACGGAAGCCGCCGATGAACGTGTGTTTGAGCCTATTCTGTGCGCAGCTGGACGCAAATGATACTGAACCGTAACATCTATAAGATTCTATATGGAGTCCCGAGGCGTTCTCTTGAGATTTTAGCGTTCGGGCTGCTGTCGTGTTCTGGTCCTGCTCGAACCAGAATCCTCAATTAGACTGGAATCAAAAAGGGATAATAATAATAATAATACGCGGCGCGGTCCAACTCTGAACTGCCGGCCATTAGCAGCGGAGCTCGGGCCGAATCGTTTACATAATCCGAACCCATCCGATCGACCTAGCGTGACTCGTCTTGAAGGCATCTCTGTTATTGTCAGTCGCATTAACACCACCACCATTCAAACCTCTAAAGCTTGCTTGTGCTGTCCTTGCTAGCTTTGAAGGTGTCTGGTAACTTTATCAAGGTAGACTGACCGTTGATGCTGCCAAACTAGACACTTACCATCCCCGCAGAATCACCGCATCAAAAAAAAATCCATAATGTCTACCTTCGGTCATCTTTTCCGCGTTACGACGTACGGCGAGAGCCACTGCTCTTCTGTGGGTGCCATTATCGATGGCTGTCCTCCCGTAACTGTCTGCTTCCTTTATTCTGCGCCGTTATTCAGTTCAAGCTAGGGTTTGGTATTGGAATCCAGTGATATCCAAGTCCAACTCAGCCGTCGCCGTCCCGGCCAAAGTAACCTTACGACGCCGGTATGTATACCGTGTTTCCCCATACTGCGACTCTGGCTGACCTGACACGTAGCGCAACGAAAAGGACCTAGTCCAGCTTCAATCTGGCATTGAACATGGCGTTACGCTCGGCACACCCATTGCCCTCCTCGTCAAGAACGAGGACCAGCGCCCGCACGATTATACCGAAACGGACTTGTACCCTCGCCCCAGTCACGCCGACTACACGTACCTCGAAAAGTACGGCATCAAGGCCAGCAGCGGCGGCGGACGCAGCAGTGCGCGTGAGACCATCGGTCGTGTCGCGGCAGGCGCCATCGCGGAAAAGTACCTCAAGATCGCGTTCGGGATCGAAATCGTCGCATTCGTCTCGTCCGTAGGCAAGATCCACCTCCCTTCGACCGTGCACGAAGAAGAGGACGCGCTGTCCGCCGAGTTCATGCAGCTTTTGTCTACCGTCACCCGCGAGCAGGTTGACAGCCAAACGACTCGGTGTCCGCATGCTGAGACGTCTGCTAAGATGACGGAGGTTCGTGCAATCTCCCTCTTGATTACTCACTTCCTAACAACTTTTTGTAGCGCATCGTCCGTGCCAAAGAATCCATGGACTCCATTGGTGGCACCATCACCTGTGTCATCCGCAATGTCCCTTCCGGCCTCGGCGAGCCCGTCTTTGACAAGTTCGAAGCCAAACTCGGCCACGCCATGCTCTCCATCCCCGCCACCAAGGCTTTCGAGATTGGCTCTGGCTTCCGCGGGACCGAAATCCCCGGCAGCAAGCACAACGATGCCTTCTACAGGCGTGAGGACGGGCGCCTGGGTACCAAGAGCAACTGGAGCGGTGGTGTGCAAGGAGGGATCACGAACGGGGAGGATATCTACTTCAGGATTGGGTTCAAGAGCCCTGCGACGATCTCGCAGGCGCAGGCGACGGCTCAGTATGATGGGACGCCCGGGTCGCTGGCGGCGAGGGGGAGGCACGATCCGTGTGTTGTTCCTCGCGCGGTACCGATTGTCGAGGCCATGGCGGCGATTGTGGTGCTTGACCAGCTCCTCATGCAGAATGCGCGCAAGACGGCCGCAAGCCTTCTCCCGCCTGTCACCACTCTGCCGCCTACGATGGTTCTGCCCAAGTAGATCTTGGTGTGGCGCGCAGTGCCGTTGGCCGATTTATCATTAAAGCCGAGGCGGACATTCAATCAAAGATTGCGGTGTATTCAACTACGCTTGCAATGTTCGTGTGGTGATATCTGATTTGTGTGAAAAGTATCCTGGTGATCATCGTCGACGGACTCAGTGACTGATATTCTTTGTACTGGTGCTGATTGAGATTCTGTCCATGATACTTTCAATCGTTCGCTTCAGACAGTGTCGTGTGCGCGACAACGGCTGATAGTTTCGTGGTCACTGTGCTGTCGCTACCAGTCATACCTCCTTCCTCTCGAGTGGCGAAGATGCAAGAGCATCAGAGGAAATAGGAAGAGTCTCAAATGACATCGTTATCGACGAGGTGGTTTTTGCCCTCGTCTGGTTTTCGTGGCTCGCCTGCAGAGAAACCCACGGTGTTTTTTCTGCTCAGGCTGCCTGTATTCTATCCTCGTCAGAATGCCTTGTAGCCTCGATCCATGTGTCCGCCAACTTTGTCTGTACTTGAAAGACTTCGCACACACTCAGTAGTTTTGAAGATTCCGTCTCAGCAGCATGGGCGTGACGAAGACAAGTAGAGGATCTTCCGGCCACTGGCAGCTGACAGCTCCTTTCACACCGATTCCAAGAGTGTGATGTGCTCAGTACATCAAAGCCTAAAGGCGAACTTGAATGACAAATCATGGCTTGCCGATCATGATCGACTCGCGCCACAATTTTCTTGACTTTGCTCTGCACGTATAACGAGTATTCACAACTGTAATGACCTGGATCGTTAGGAGAGATCAATGTATTTCAGAGATTGTATCGATACATTGTACTACCTAGTACACGAAGTGTGAATGGTACACGAACTTCCGACATTAACTTCGATCGCTGTCGACTTACGCCACAATTGAACCTGGCTTTGCTCTGCCATTCACAGAGGGCATCCACAGACTTAATATTACATTCCAATGAGACGAGACTCATCAGAAAACTATCACAACAGTGCTTCAATCAATTCTGAAGCTCCCCACTCGAAATTTCGAGCAAAATGATGGAAAAGTGCAAATTGCGCCACACTCCCTCCTTAGCCCTCCCCGACAAAAGGTTCTGAGCTTCAGACGAGCGACGCCAGCAGGATTTGAACCTGCGCCCTCAAAGAGGAACAGATTTCTAATCTGTCGCCGTAACCACTTGGCTATAGCGCCGTGAAAGCTTTGAACTTTTACGGTAATTCAATGTTGTGGCAGGCTCTGACGAGTGTAGCTGGAAGTTCGACTCATTCCCGGACTCAGCATGAGCTCTGAACGGGCTCAGGACACTTGCAGAAGCAGTCCCTGCGTCGGGGCACCGAACAATGATGATCGTGTTCGGCATCTTGGTGCTGGTCCGAGTCTAGTACCCGCCCTAGGCCTCAAGACCTCAGTACACAGTTCCAAAAGTGTCTATGACGACGACATTGACGATGTCAGTATGGTCTAGGACTTCGTTGCCCTCCACTTTGCATTGTTACTCATGTAACAATTGAGACCAGTCTATATGTGAGAAAGAGGGAAGTATGTATACAAAGCCCGAGCTATATCCCAGAACCCCCGATATGAATTACACAATACACTCGATATAAGTTACAACAACAGACGACAGAGCGAGGTGGGAAAGGCTGCTAGTAAACATTCGCGTCGTGAATTGGCGAAGAATCGTGGCCGCGAAAAAGTCAGGTTGGATGCGATGTCATCCATCCTCCGAGTCGGACTCATCCAATTCCATGCAGATACAGCACACAACGGGCTCAATGTGCCACCACCACCACTGCGAGTGAATGAGATGAGTTCGCCGATATACGCAGTATGTATGCAACGCAACGTACATGTCTATTCAGTAAGCGTTGTGGCCACGGCCCAAAGGCCGCGTCAATCTCGCGGTTCAGGCGCGCCTCCGCGTGTGTGTCGTCGTAGAAGAGGTCATCGTCAGCATCGCTATACAGCGGTGGTTTTGGGGTGTTGTGTTGGTACATGAGCGGCGTCCGCTCGCTGGTTTGGTGCTGATAGCCCGAGAGACGGCGTGGTCTATGGGACATAATTTTGACGCGCTGACCGAGAGGACCCCAAGGTGAGGCGAGCTCGTCTGCGGGCGTGCGTAGAGGTGCAGAAATGGACGAGGATGGGGAACTGGAGAGGTCTGAAGAGTCCTGGGACAGCGAGAGATCACTCCGAGACCTGTGTATGTGGCGTCGGAGGCCCGACGTGATACGCACGCGAGAGCGGAAGCGCACACTTCGGTGAGGGTGCTTGATTATGATAGGGGAGGTGGAGAGGATCTGGGTCGAGTCTGGGTGACCGTCGTCGGTTGAACACTCGGTCATGGAGCTCTGCATGCTGCTGAGCACGGAAGGCGGGACGTCGTCGAGATCAATGTGGATGCCCTCGTCGTTCTCGGTGTACAGGGCCTGCTTGGAGAGTGGGGCTTGATTGGGGAGGTGGAAGCTGACATCACAGGGCGCCTGGTCAATATAGTCGCTTCCGCCGAGGTACATATCAGAATCCAGGCCAGAGTTCCTCTTCCTCATGCCGTCGCCAGAATCCTCGCTAGCGTGGATATGGTCGTGCGAGCTATCGACACTGTCTAGTGCGCCCGACGTCAGATCAAACCGGAGGCAATTCCACCGTCAAACATGAATGCTCTGCTCACCTCGGCGTCGAAAGACAATACGCTCTGGATGATTGCGCGAGTCAACATCGACCGTCACATTCCAGGCTGGACGAGGGCCAGAATGCCGCTCCGGACGTCCGAATTCTCCCATTAACAGCTAGAAGCGATAGGAGCAGCGACCAATATGGATGCGAGGCGCGGTCGCCCGTCGCTGTGGTGGTGGGCGACCAAGAAAAAAGCCTGGGAGGGAAAAT